>CM035171.1:102919344-104304397 GCA_020205615.1 Panax quinquefolius | reverse complement strand
TCAACTAAACCTCAATTATAGCCAATACGTAGTTTCAAAAATTTGATATAGAATTGTTATGTTATTATTATCGGTTTAGTTTACTTCACAACTATTGATTTGTTGTAGAAGTGATGTACAAAGAAAACATTTAATTCTTTCATGTAATTATATTTATAATTGTTATTACTTGCTGGGCACCCAAATGCTCATTCTTGCTTTAAATTTAAATATTTTCAGCTAAGCGTGATCAACTTGAAGGTTCAGACAAGAGCAAGTGAAAAGGAAAGCAAACATAATATGTTTAGTGTTCTCTTTTGTAATAGTTAGACTTTATTAAGACGATGATATGTATTATATATCATTTAAAAAATAATTGTAAAGGTTGCGTACTTGGGATTAGACTATGATAAATGTAAGTTAAGCTTGATATTTATATTATTGTTATTATTATTAGTATTAGTATTATTTCTGCTCATAGAAATGGTATCGTAAAGCACCGAGTTGGGTTTCAAGTACCCGAATTTGGGGGCGTTACATCATGGTATCAGAGCTTTAGGGTTAGAAACCTTAGGTGGGATAAACCTTAGGCTATAACCTTAGAATAGAGGGAAACGTTTAAAATACAAATAACTTATATAGAGTTTATAAGGAGATGAATTGAATTAATTCATCGTGAAGCAAAATAAAAGATAACCTATATAAAAACTATTATTTGTTGTGTGTATATATTATTTGCTAATCAAGATAATTTATGTTTATAGATGTCAGATAGAAAGGTTTAGGATACCCTCAGATCGTAAAGAAGGAGCCAACTTCCATAACCGAGACAATGTCAAAGCCAAAAGCTGAAATAGAAGCTCACATTGAAAGCTACCTCAACGAGGTGATTATACTAGAAAAGTGTGGTACCGGACCCAGAAACGATAGTATACCTGATAGGTAGAGTAAAGTTAAAGAATATATGGTCAAGCTCGAGTTCTTAAACTCATATATTTGTGGTGATTTCTTAAACTCATGATATGTGGTAAGTTTGACGAACTAGGTATAGTTAGGTGTGAATGGATTATTGAGGATAATGGGAATATATAGAATACTAAGCAATTGATCCTTAGTGAAAGCGTAAGAAATAAGTAGTATTAGTATTACTTGAATATGTATGAATCTATGATGTGTATATGATAGGTATGTGGGTATAATGTAATATTCTTAACTTTTGTGTAAGTTGTGGCAGTGATTCCCGACTTTTGAGTCACAAAAGGATAACGGATGTTTAAAGCAATATGCGCTATGGTATGTCAAGTTCTATGAATTTGAATCTAATGAAATAAGTTTTGTATATAGATAGTAATTATTTATCTGAACACTGGTTAATGCAGTAAACCAAAGTTTTCAAAATCTAATATTTTGAGTATATGATTATTTGAGTAGATAATTTCGCATGATATGTTAAACGTATACGATAAAGCTTAGAATGGAAAACAATAAGGAATAATTTATGATAATGCCGCCAAGACGAAAATGAAACCCAAGGATAGAAGAACCTGTCATCAAAGCTGGAGGACAACCAAACCCGATACTAAATTTTGCGAATATGGTCGCTTAAGTTATGCTGAATGGAATACCAGCTGTGGAAAATCAGCCAAATAATCGATCGGCAAACGTCAAAGGCTTCAAGGCAATCATACTGTCAGGATTTAGAAGATCAACTGATCCTGTTGACGCGTTTGTGATAGCTAGGGTAACAAAGGGGCAAAAGACAACTTTTATCACCTATACGATGAAAAGGAAGTCAATTTTTTGGTGGGAGGCAAATCAAGCTTGAATCGGAGAAGGGAATAGTGGTAGTAGGACTGGAAAAAAAAGAGAAGAGAAAGGAGATAATTTCGGGAATACCGAAAACATGCCTGGAGGTGGAAATAAACATGTTGTGCAATGTGGGAACTGTGAAAAGAATCACTCAGGCGAGTGATTAATAAAAAAGTTTGTGTGATATAAGTGTTGGTAGAAGGGACATATCTCTCCCAACTGCCCCAATCCAAAAATGTATATAGGGTGTTTTATTTGTGAATCAATGGAGCATAAGGTGAAAGACTGTCCAAGAAGGGGAAGGGAGGCAAGGAATGCGAATACGAGAAAAAAACAGCATGACATTGGCGACAACGGGACCAACTTCAATAGAAAACCAACTGAATCAACCGCAAAAGTCTTCAACGTGACCCTTCAAGATACTGTGGTAGCTGAGGATGCAACTCCAGGTATTACTCGTATAACTTTTATTTTCTTATATATGGTTTTCTTATATATATATATATATATATATATATAGTAAATTATTTTGAAGAAGGAAATTGAGTTCTATTAAAAATAAATTTTTCGTTTAATCAGATAGGTAAGCTTTATGCTGAATAATTAAAGATCGGTTCGATCAATTATGATCGAGATCTAATTGTAATGATTGTGTATGCTATGTACCTTGGTATGTATAGGTTTTAAAATGGTGATTCCGGGGACGAAATCTTTATAAGAGAGGGTGAATGTAATAACCCGATATTTTTTATCAGAAATTTTGCGTATAATTTTTTTTTTATTTTAAAGGTTAGAATATATGCCATGTAATGTGTATGTATATTTGTGATAAATTAAAATTTATTTATTAAATGAATAATTTTAAATAATTTTATTTTAATTATTGATCATTATAAATTATATTCTTATAATAATTAATTTTATAGTAGAAATGTTTTTATTAATTATTTTCTCGGAAAATATGATTTTATTTTAATTAAATAATATATGATATGATTATAGCATTATTATAATAACTATTTTATTATATGAATTTATTTGAGATTAATTAAGCTAATTATTTAACTTAATTAATAATGTTATTTATGATAGATAAATCTGATATGGAATCCAAACCCTAATTTTTGATTTGGATCAAGGAATGAGAATAATAATATAATATTAATTATATTTTGATTTTTCAGTGCTATAAATATGTACGGTATGTGTACGCATTGTTAATGATTGGTCAACGATGGTACAATATTTGAAAACCCTAGTTTTACAATCAAAAGAGACTTTAAAATCTATTAAGTCACCGTGTCAGGTGATTATTGATATTTATAATAAATATTAATGCTAATCCGGAAAACCCTAATTATAGGAAACCCTAACTATAAATTTAAAACCCTAATTTCTAAAAAAAAATTAGAAAACTTAAATAATAATTAGCTAATTGCTAAATGGAAACCCTAATTTGAAACTCAATTATGAGTTCGAGACTATTATATAACTGTATTATATGATTTATGTATGTGTTATATAATTTTATGATTAATTAGGTAAACCCTAATTAATATTTAGAAATATTAATTTCTAAAAATCCTAATATTTAAATTAGTAACCCTAATTATCAAATTGGAGCCCAAATTGCTAAATTAGCAATCTTAATTATCGTTTGTAAAGCCTAAACCTAATTTTCAAGTATAATGTAATTAGAAAGCAAATTATAATTAGTATACTCTAAATTACATTTTTTAAGAAACTAAAATGTTATATTTTTAAACACTAATTTAGACACCCTACAAATTAATTATGCTAAACCTTAGGGTTAAACCCTAAGGGTCAAACCCTAAGGGTTTGACAAGTTACTAGTTTGCCATTAAATTGAAAAGCCAAATGACAAACATACCCCTCTTGCATTATTTAAGATAACTTGTAAATCTAGTAAGATATGGAGTAGGTAACCAACTTAGATCAGCCATGTGACTGATATAGATACATCTCAGCCAATCTACTAGCCATATACATTGAATACAAGTCATATATAAGATCAAAGAGAGAGAGAGAAAATTCATTTTAAGCCTTTTTTGTGACCATATACTCAACCAAGCCATTCTCTCTCCTAAGCTTCGAAATTACTTAGTAGATCAGCTCCCAAACAAAGCCCCACGAATTCCATTGTCAGATTAAAAGCCTAGAATCAAAGAATTTGTTCATAAATGTATAAACCCTAATCAAAAAATATGACTTTAATCCTCTGTTAGATCTTGTGTTTTAAAGTTAAAACATGTTGTTTGTACTCTATTTAAGTGATCTGGGTTGATAGATGTTAGATCCATAACATCTATAAGCTCAGATCTAGTATTTTTGCAAATCTGGAAAATGTTGAAGATGTTGTCTGACAATGAATATCAGACCTCTTTAATCCTTGTCTGTGATGTGCTTTAGTGTTTTAAATGTTTAAAGTGGTAGTATGTTATGTGGTCTTGGTGCTGCAACTCGAATCAAGTTTTGATGATGTCTAGATTTCATTTTATAAATGGTCAAAACCCGTTGACCGGGCATGACCGGACGATTTCTGGGCAACCCAGAAATTGTTTTCCAGTGTTTGACAATGTTTTGTGAGGCCCAGATCTGTTAGTTATGATGTTGTTTGATGATATGTTTGTAACCAAGTTGTAGCCTGTTAGATCTACTCTAATTATATGTCCTTAGATCCTTCAAACCGTCAATGTATTGACTGGAGTGGATGGTCAAACTAGCCTACTCGATCTGATTGTATGTTTTCTAGAATTTCCAGAAACGATATGAATGAATTTTTGACATGGTTTGACTGGGAAATATCCAGCGATTGTGTTGTTGTTTTATTGATTTTATGTATTAAATCTCTTTATTTACATGTTGTCAACACACTGAAAGTATTAGATCACATAAAGCAAACCCAGAATGCAAGATATAAGTATCGAAAGTGGGCATCTAAGACTGTTCTTCAATTCTGGAAACCCCAGAAATTGAAGAACATATCTGACAACATTTTTGAGAGCTGATAATTCTCTGATATGTTATTGTATGTCCATGAAACTTGATTCTCATTGTAGTGTTACACTAATACTATAACATTAACACCATAACCAGTCCATATAACATCCAGATCTAGGTTTAAATGATGGTCAAAGTAGTACCCTTGTCTACTGACTATGCTTTTCTAGGTTTCATGATGAACACGAAGAACACCTATAACGACGATTTTGTCACTATAGGCAGTCTTTAGCGACAGTTACTTTATAAAATAATTATTTTTATTAAATAATTAGTAATAAGTAGTTTTTAATTATGAAAAATACAAAATAAATTCCTAAAAATTATTTTAAAATCCAAAAATTAGTTTTCAATAATTTTTAATATATTTCATATATATTTAATATTTTTGAGATATTAAATGTATTTAATTATAATATTAAATAAATTAGTTAAAAATGATTTTAATACTTGAAAAATCATTTAAAATTTTATTATGGTATAAGAAAATATTTTAAGTTATTTTGTCTTGACTTTTAATATTTTGTGATGAATTTTATTAATTAAATTAATATTAATGATATTTAAGTTATTTAACAAATGTATTAAATAAATTATGAAAAATAGTATTAATAATTTAAAAATCATATAAAAAATGACTTAAAGGTTATAAAAATATTTTAAGTTATAAAATATAACTTTTGATATTTTGTCAAGAAAAATATTAATATTTTAATATTAATGATATTAAAGTTATTTAATAATTATATTAAATAAATGAATTTAAAAATGATTTTAATATTATAAAAATCATTTTAAATGAAATTAAGGTGTTTAAAAATATTTTAAATTATAAAATATAACTTTTAATATTTAAGGGATAATTTCATTAATAATTTAATATTAATGATATTAAGTTTATTTAATAATTATATTAAATAAATAATTTAAAATGATTTTATTTATTTATAAATCATTTAAAAGGGATATAAATGAATTAAAAATATTTTAAGTTATAATTAATGACTTTTAATATTTTGATAAATAGTACATTAATATTTAAATATTAATGGTAATTATTAAAAATGATTTTAAATGTTTTAAAAATAATTTAAGGGTGATATTAATACTTTAAAAGTATTTTAAGTTATTATAAATAACTTTAATATTTTGGCAATGGTTTCAGTAATAGTTTAATATTAATTAAATGTTAATGATAGTAGAATTGTTTAATATTTAAATCATTTAATAATGATTCCGGTGTTTGAAAATTCATGATAAATTATAATAAATGTTTAAAAATTATTATAAGTCATTTAAAAATAATATGACTAATACATACAGATGTTGAGCTACATGATAGAGTCTTAGACTAGATATTACCCGATAAGCCGTCGGTAGACCGACATGTTTCAAAAATTGATCTGGACTTAGATATTTTGACTGTATTAATGTTTGTTTGTGATTCAATGACTGTTGAATATATGTGACAAGGTGATTAGGTTATGTGTTGATTGCAATAAGCAGTGCTATGTGTTATAGTATGTTATTTTAATCGATCAAATTATCTTATTAATGATAGGTTTTGGTATAAAAGATAAAACTAAGTTGCGTATTGTAAGCAGCAGACCAGGCAAATATCCTACCTTTGCATTTTCTTTGTGCAATGGACATGAGTAAGTAAGTTTTAGAATTATATTATTATTGTACCAGATTATTAACCCTATTGTTATATATATTCTATCCGACCATTGTTTATCAACATGATAATATATTATATAATTGAGATATATATATATATATATATATATATATATATATATATATATATATATATATATATATATATCCTGATCGTTAATTTTTAAATATGGTTATGCAAGTGACCTCACTTGGATAACCATTATATTTAATCATATGTTGATATATATGTATACCTCTATGCTATTTGATCAGCTATACACATATTTAGAAATATCGTTGAATATGATTAAACCTTTTTGTATCCAATCAAATTTTTTTGGTTCAGATTCCAGACTAAGTATGAACATCCCGAACATGGGAAAACTTTTATACGCCTAAGGCGGACAGAGTAAACGATAATATCATTCTTGCATGTAGTATTGATCAATACAGGGCCCATGGGATGTACACCCACCGTAAGTTATGAAGGTTTACAAATAAAGTTCTGTTTAACCTTTTCGAAAACAGAAAACAGAAAACAATGTTCATAGTATGTCAACTAAACCCCAATTATAGCCAATACGTAGTTTCAAAAATTTGATATAGAATTGTTATGTTATTATTATCGGTTCAGTTTACTTCACAACTATTGATTTGTTGTAGAAGTGATGTACAAAGAAAACATTTTATTCTTTCAGCTAATTATATTTATAATTGTTATTACTTGCTGGGCACCCAAATGCTCATTCTTGCTTTAAATTTAAATATTTTCAGGTAAGCGTGATCAACCTGAAGGTTCAAACAAGAACAAGTGAAAAGGAAAGCCAATAGAATATGTTTAGTGGTATCTTTTGTAATAGTTAGACTGTATTAAGACGATGATATGTATTATATATCATGTAAAGAATTATAGTAAAGGTTGCGTACTTGGGATTAGACTCTGATAAATGTAAGTTAAGTTTGATATTTATATTATTGTTATTATTATTAGTATTATTTCCGCTCATAGAAATGGTATCGTAAAACACCGAGTTTGGGTTTCAAGTACCCGAATTTGGGGGCGTTACATAATGTGACAACCCGAGAATTTAGAAAATTTTTAAAATTATAATTGATTGATTTAAGGTTCAATATTAGAAACTAGACAGAAAATTAGTGTATGCGTTTGATATTTTTGAGAAGAAATTTTGAGGATTTCAAAATTCTGTGAAGGATTTAGGTGAATTATTCAGGATTAAGTGTATACATGAATATGTTCTTTGTATATGGTCATTTATGTGTCCAGAATGTGGTTAAGGGTCAAGGTTTGACCGGATAAATTTTATCAGTGTCAAACCCTAAGTATATATTAAGAACGTCAACGTCCAGTTAGAAAACACTAGCAATGGATAAGAAACCCTAAAAATCGGTTCTAAAACCCTAATTTTAGTTCTAGGAATTTGAAACCCTAATTCAAAAATTAAAAACCTTAGTTCGGGAATTTAAATGCTATGTATAAGGTTTAAACATCATTAATTATAATTTATTAGAGAAAACCCTAATAAATTACTTGAAACCTTAATTGATTAATTAGAAATTCTAATAATTCTAATTATTAGAAACCCTAATTTGTAATTTTGAAACCCTATTTGGTAATTAGGTAATTTTAATTTTTAATTAGGAAATATTAATCTTAATTTTTTTAAGTCCTAATGTGATTAGGAAATTATAATATAATTAGGAAGCCCTAATTATAATTTAGAAATCATGATTTTCTATTTTAAAATCTAATTAGAAAATCTTAGAAATTTAATTTGCTAAATCTTTAGGGTTAAACTCTAAACCCTAAGGATTAAACCCTAAACCCTAAGGGTTTGGACTATTGACAAATATGCCATTAAAATTAAATGCCAAATGACCAAAATAGCCTTCTTGCATTATTTATTAGGTTGCTTGCAAATCTTGCAATATATTGAGTTGGTGACTAACTCTAGATATCCCACATGTGCTAAAATATCATAGCAATCAGCCTTATTTGATCAGCAACTACATTACATTATAATATATATAGATCAAAGAGAGAAAAAGTCAAGAAATCTTGCTCATTTGCTAACTTACACTCAACCAACACTTTCTCTCTCTAGACCCATGAAATTCTTAAGCTATTCAGTCCCTTGTATGATCCATAGCAAGTCATGATCAGATCATGAGGATCAGAATCAAAATCAAGTATTAATAAGGTATAAAAACCCTAAACTTAGAAATCATATGATCTTATGTTAGATTTTGTTGTTTTTAATTTTAAGTTATGTATTTGTATGTTAATAAGTGATCTGGGTTGTTAGATCATGTATCTATAACATCTAGATGCACAAATTTAAAAATTTCTCAAATCTGGAAAAAATTTGAAAAGTTGTCTGACAACCATATGTCAGGGCTTCTAGATCCGTGTGTGTTACGTGTTATGTGTGTTTGAAGTAATAGATCTGTAGTATGCCATGTTGTCTATGATCTGGAATTGAAATAAGGGTCATAGCATGTCTAAATCGTAAGCTATATGCAGTCAAACTACGTTGACCGGCCACGACTGACTGATTCTGGGTAACCCAGATTACCCAAAAAAGTCTGACAGTGGTTTTTCAAGGCTTTGATCTTGTAGAATGGTCATGTTATTATTTTGACCTCGTGGAATGGTATAAGAACTACACATCCAAACCATTAGATCACTCAGATCTCTCTCAGAATCAAAATTATTTGTGGTCAAACCACCGTTGACCAACTGACCGGATGAAGATTTTTGGGAAACCCAGATCTTTAAGAACAGGTTCTTGACCCCTACTTTAACCAGCCTTGATCTTCTTGGTGTGATGATGATATGATGATATGTTGTTATAGAATTGTTCCCTGGTATCAGGACTACAAGATAGATCCTTTAGATCACACTGTGAAAGCATGTAATCCAACTTATGAGGCTTCAAAGAAGGCGATCTGTTAATTCTTCATTTACGGAAAACCCGAAATGAAGAAAAGCGACTCCGATAATGACTTTGTGAGGCTTATAGTTTACTGTTATGTTGTGTTTTGGTCATGGAATTGAATCGAGGTTGTAGTGTTACATGAATACTACAATTCTAACAAAATTACAAACTCAGAAGCTTGATAACCAAGAATCTAGAACTGGTCAAACTACCCACCCTGCAAACTGACAAGAGTTTCTGGGTTTGAGCAAGAACACTCAAGAACACCTATAGTGACGGTTCTGTTGCTACAAGGCCCTTTAGTGACACTTATTTTCTGGAAATTAATTATTTTAATAAATAATTAGAGAACAATAGTTTTAAATTATTAAAAATACATAATAAATTATGAAAAATTATTTTAAAGGCTGAAAAATTAGTTTTTAATTATTTTGAGTATATTTCATAAATAATTAATATTTTGGAATATAAATGGTATTTAATTTATTTAATTATAATATTAAATACAATAGTTAAAAATAATTTTAATACTTGAAAAATCATGAAAAATTATTTTATGGTGTTAGAAAATATTTTAAGTTATTTTTAATAACTTTTGATATTTTGTGATGAATTTCATTAATAAATTTATATTAATGGTGATTAATTTATTTAATGAATATATTAAATAAATTATGGAAAATTAGAATTAATGCTTTAAAAATCATATAAAAATGATTTAAAGGTTAGAAAAATATTTTGAGTTATAAAATATAACTTTTGATATTTTGTCATGAAAATATTAATATTTTATATTAATATCAATTATTGGATAATGGATTTAAAGGTTTAACAATCATATAAATATGATTTTAAAGTATTAAAAATACTTTGTGACATTATAAATATATTATAATATTATGTTATGATTTTTATTAATATTTAATATTAAATAAATATTAATGATTACGGAATTATGTGGTATTTAAATAATATAAATATGATATAAATGATTCAAAAATCATGATAAATGGTAATAATTATCTGAAAATTATTACGAGCTTATGAAAAATATTTTGACTGATAATAAAATTATCTAAGATAATTGTTAAGTGTTTAGGCAGAGTTTAATTGAACTTAAACTCGATAATTGTCTGACTAGACAGTCAGGATGTCTGATTTGTGTTTGTCTCAACTCAGACTGTAAAATTTGACTTGAGGTTAAGTCTTATGTGTGATATAGACAGATAGGAGTATGTGATAATGTGTTTAGGTTATTCTGAATATTGTGATGATATTATTCTAACTTAGAAATAAATATTATTAATAATAGGTCTTCAGACAAAGCTTATTAAATTGCATAGCGGTAATCAACGGTTCAGACAAGTTTTTTTTTTCTTAACTATACTTAGAGTTGTTTCATTCAGATATGCTTATGGTTAATCATTGCTGATTACCATTGTAGAATTGTACTCTGTACATATTGCATGTATAAATCAGGTATGAAAGGCTGATCACCTTCATTACCGTTCGGTCCAGATATATTTGTTCATGTTTAATAATTGTTCAGTCAAAAGTTTGTTCGCACTAATTCATAACTATATTGATGAATTATAGCCAGCTTATTATTCAGACTCTTTCAATTATGATATATCCTTAAATAAATTTAAACTTGCTGGGCAACTTTCATGCTCACCCTTGCTATATCATGATAAATACTGCAGATTAAGGCGAATACGGTGGATACAAGGAAAGGTTAAAGATAATTACAGTATTAGTTTTTATGTGCAGCTAAATTTGTAACAGTAATGTATGATAATATCTTTGTATGTCAGATAGGTTAATGAATTGTGTATAAGTTAATGTAACTCGAACTTGGGGAATAGTGTGTAAAGTGAATTGTATAAACAATTTATCTTTATATCTTTCGCAATAGTTATAGAATGATTGTACCAGATCTGTGGTGATTTGGGACCCGGATTTCCAAATTTGTGACTGGTCAACCATGTTTGACCATTAATAACATGAGATCTAAAACTAATATGTACTTGATTCCACTTCAAGTCTACTCTCCTCATGACATAGAATATAAATAATACACTTAGCCATCCTAACATCTAACACACAAAGATCTGTGGCCTCTGACATTAGGATTTCAGGCCATATTTTTAGGGTTCATAGTCAGTTGCTAAAATCTTATTTTCATGCACTTAGATGTTATGGATCCATGATGTAGCATCATAGATCACTAAATAACATCTTCTAAAATATATCTAAACATCAAAACACATCATTAACTTAAATCATAAGGATTTACAAGGAATTAGGGTTTATACATTTTATACTCAAATCTTGAATTTCTGATCTTTGATTCTGATCTTGGAGAGTTAAGGGTTGATATTGGCTTAACTTTATGACTTAATTCCACTCCAATTTCAAAATTTGGAGAGAGAGAATGGCTTGGCTAAAATTAAAAGTAAGATTTTTCTTACTTTAATCTTTTAATCTTTGATTCATTGCACCCAAGTATTGCTAGGTGGCACAAGTTGGCTGATTTAAAAGATATAGAGTACATGAGATAAAATCAAATGGTGACTCACAAGATTTTGTATATCTTTTACTTAGAGTTTAAGTAAAAGGGCATTTTAGTCATTTCCCACCTACTAAGGGTATTTTGGTAATTTCCTTTACAGTTTGAAGGGTAATTTGATCTTTTCACATATATCCCACATCTTTTAACCCCTATGTCTTTATACTTAGCTTTTGAGATCCCAAATTAGGGTTTTGAGATTCCCAATTAGGGTTTAGGATTCCCCAAACTAAAATTAGGGTTTCCAAAACTGGAATTAGGGTTTCTAACCAATCGTTAGGGTTTTCTCACTAAACATCAAAGTTCTTAACATAACACTAGGGTTTGTCATTGACATAACTTATCCTGCTCAATACTTGACCCTTCAACACACATACATACACATATATAAGCACATTAACAAAACACTATACCTTGCTATCAGATATCCACTTATAGTTTGTAATTTATACAAATCCTTCACAAAAATTTTAAATTTATTTCTAGTCTAGGTCTTATTATTTAACCTTTATTTAATCATATAAGATTTTGATAATTGTCTAAATTCTCGGGTTATCACATCAATCTTTTTAATTCCCTTTATTTGCATGTGTGTGAATGCTTCATTTACATTGAATGGATGCGAATGAATGTCTCTTTACAATGCTTTATATTAGTGCTTCGCACAATGTCATCATACATAATGGTGAGATGCAATGAATGTATATTGTGTGGTCCCTCCATCAGGAGGCAATCCAGTCAGTTACTCATTACTGGACTTAAGAGGAGCATTATCCCGTGAGGCTCAGGAAAGGCGCCACTCAGATCCGCTTCAATTGAAAGATCGTATTAACTTCCCATATAGTAGATTACAATGATCTGGTAACCTTTATGATGAAAAGCCCGTGAGAGTAACCTAAGATATGTCAGCCTCTGATAAGACAAACGCAAAGGAAAGTCTCTTCATGCCTTTCCCTTTTAATTCAATGTAAATTTCAAATCCATGTAAATATCATTTCCATTATTTGTAAATTCCAGTATTGTACAAATATCAAATCATGTCATGCTATCCTGTCATCAAAATAACTAATGTCTGTTTGGCAGGAAAACATTAAAAACCCCTAAAACTGTCACATTGCATGGCATACATACTATTAGTGTTGATCAGGACTAAACTACATAATCTTTTATAGGAAAAAATTGGTCCTACTACTAGATCAAAGTCCAAGAAGGCACTAAGCCCATTTTTAGACATGGCTTCAAGTGCCCAACCTGAATCTACTCCTGTATCTCGAGAAGAGTTTGAGGGACTTAGAAATTAAATAACAGAATTGACTATCCTATTAAAAGAGCAGGGTAAAAACACTCAGGGTCAATAGGTACCCACTCAGCTAGAGTCCCCCGCACAAAGTGGTAGTCATGGTAATGACAAAAAGAAAGAAACTCAGATACCTGAACCACATTCCAACGAAAGAACCCACAAAACCCCTGAAATAACCAATCTTAAAAATGATTAGGAAACTGGGGACATCAGAAAGAAAGTCCAACAAATGGAAGAAACCATCCGGTCAATCAAAGGGACTAACACTTATGGGAGTGTAAATTACTTAGATCTTTGTATATTTCCAGGGGCTCGTTATTCGAACAAGTTCTAATTCCTTGATTTTGAAAAGTACAATGGGTTGGAAGATCCTTATACCCATTTGAAAGTGTATATCGGAGAACTAGACTCCTATGCAGAGGATGAGAAGCTCAGAATGCAGTTATTCCAAAAGAGTCTAACTGGAGAAGCCAAAGCATGGTATGCTCGACTTGACAACTCTAAGATCCACAGTTGGGAAGAACTGGCCCACACGTTCCTCAACCAATATAATTTCCAATCTTAGATGGCTTCGGAAAGTTATCAAGTGACCAAAGTTAAAAAACAAAACAATGAGTCTTTCTGTGAATATGCCCAAAGGTGGAGACAGATGGCGGCACAAGTCACCCCACCTATGACAGAGACTAAGATGGTAATGATTTTCATCGACATTCAAGAGGCTCCATATTATGAAAGAGTCCTAGCCAAAATCGGAGAACCATTCTCCGAAATGATTAAACATGGAGAAATGGTTGAAGTGGGGTTGAAATCGGGAAAGATTAAAGACCTCACTGCTTTGGAAGCAATAGTTGAGCACATCCAGACAGGGAATTATGGGAGTAACCCTAGGAGGACCCATAAGAAAAAGGAAGAAGATGTATCTATTATACTCTAAGGTTAAACTTGGCAAAGAAGTTAGAACCCACCCATACAAAGATAATACAACTATTCCCCATTTCAAACACATGTAAATCCTGCAAATCAGTCATCCTAAAAAGTTAGAGAAGCAAGGCACATGAGAACATTCACATCGTTGGAGGATTCACTTTAAAATATCTTCAAGCTTCTGACAACACTGAAAAAAATCACTCAGCTTTCCCCCCCTATAAATCCAAATTGGAAGAACTTTGACCCCAATAAAAAGTGTGCTTACCATTCTGGTTCCCCTGGTCATGATACACAAGAATGCTGGTCTTTGAAACACAAAATCCAAGATATGATAGACAGTGGTGAGATTATGGTGATAACACCAGACCAACCCTATGTCCAGAAAAATCCTCCGCCTTAACACAATGAGGAAGGAATAAATATACCTCAAGACCAGTCCCAAGACACAAAAATCAAAAGACCTGAAAGCTCATACACCAGGAAAACCCTAAAAGATCAATAACCTATTCTGAGAGACCATGTGACACTTCATTGTCAGTCCATCAGGAAAGAGTTCGGGATATGTGATGCCCCTAGATCTAAACTCCCATGGTATCTGATCTGGTGTTCACAACTAATTAATTAATATAACGCATCTAAATCTATACACCCACAGTATCTGATTTGATGCTTATATCTAATTGAACTATTATACAAATATTAAAAGATATAATTCCCATAGATCCAAGGTTTACAATATCCCATAACAAATAATAATTCACTATAGAACTATTTCTGTGTTTGGATACCCTCACTTGGATGTATAGATTGAATCTGCAAATAATATTTATCTAGCCAAAATCCAGAGTACTATTAATAACATGAACAATCCGTATTACCAATACCCTCACTCAGATGTATAGTCTATATCTTGCGGAGTACACTATCGTATCGATAGTACCTATCTATCTGAAATCTAGAGTATTGGCAACAACATGAATAGTCTATATTGCCAATACCCTAACTCAGATGTATAGTTCCCAAGGATCTCAAAATAAATCAAAAATTTTAATTATTTATGTAAAGGAAACACGATTTAAGAAATAAATGATGATTTTATATCATATATATAAAGGTCCGATTACATGATTCTTCATACAGAATTTCTTATTACAAAAGTATTACATTCAACTAGACAGTAAGTTAAACTAATCTAAGCATGGTTGCTTCCCATTGTTCACTCCAGATGTGCTAGGGTTACCATCTAATACTGCAAAGGGAATGGTTTGCAAGAATGAGTTATGACATGCTCAACAATTTTTATATTTATAACACAATATAGGATTTGAAGAAGTATAACAATTCAAAACTTTTCTCAACTGCGTGTTGTATACCATTTCTGAAATTTTTATATTTCAACCATTTTTGGACTTTTTATTATTTTTGTCAGTCACAAAGACTTAGAAATCTTGTTTAGATGTGAGACAGGGGATCAACCTATTGAACATCCTAGGAGTATGCATATCATCCTTGTAATAACCTAATATTTTCAATAAGAAATTTTGCTAAAATAGAGGCTCACGTTGAAGATAACATTGATGAGGTGGTCATTTTAGAAAATATAATACCAGACCTAGAAATGGTGGAACTAACAGATAGTGATTCGGACACCGAAGTTGGAACTGATCAAGCATCAACTGAAGTGCAGATTCTGAGGAGCAAGGTTTCTTCTCTGGAAAAGCTGTGGAAAATAGAAAAGCTGCTAAATAGTCAGTTACGAAAAGCCTTACTACAAATAATGGAAGAACGAGATAAGCTTAAAATCCGAATTGATCAAATGGGAGCCACAAGCAACATATCGTGTGCAACTCCGAGCAAGAAGGGGAAGAGAAAGATAGAAGACCACGACTTAGGAAAATTTGATAAGAAGAAATTGAAAAAGATATGTTATCTCTGCGGTTATGAAGGACATACCACTCTATATTATCCCGACTATAAACCAGGTGCATGTTTTATTTGTGGATTGGAAGGTCATCGGGTGAAGGGTTGTCCAAAATCAGGGAAAAGGTGTAGGAAATAGGTAGAATTAGTATTTGATTATGTATGTTTGGTAATGTACGTGTGTATTATAATAATCCCAACTTTTGTGTAAGTTATGGTAGCGATTCCCGACTTTTGTGGTCACAAAGGGATATCAGATGTTTAAAGCAGTATGTGTTATACTATGTACTATGAGTTAGTTGAATGAATATGAATCTATGTTCGATTAATGGAATAAGTTTGAAATATTAAACTTATATGATAAGGTTTAGAATGTAAGTTAATAAAATATAGATTTTGTTTTATTTAACCAGAAAATGTCGCCAAGATGTCAAACTCGAAACCAAAGGGCAGAAGAATCTGCCAACAATGCTGGAGGACAACAATTAGACCTGATGCAGAATTTTGCGAACATGGTAGCTCAGGCCATGCAGAATGGAATGCCAGCGACGAGAAATCATCTAGATAATCAATTTGTGAACTTCAAGGATTTTAAGGCCGTAGGACCGCCCAACTTTAGAGCTACCACTGACCCGATAGAAGCCCAAACTTGGGTTAAGGAAATAGAAAAAGCATTTGTAGTCGCTAGGGTAGATGAGGGGGCAAAAGACAGCTTTCGCCACCTATATGATGAAAGGAGAGGCGAATTTCTGGTGGGAGGCAAATCAAGCTAGGGCAGGAGAAGGAGTGATAGCATGGACTAGGTTTAAGATGCTATTATTCGAGAATTATTTCTCGGCTAGTGTGCAGGCTAGGATGGAGGTGAAGTTTTTGGAATTGAAGTAGGAGAACTTGACAGTTGCGGAGTATGCCGCAAAGTTCAATGAATTAGTTAGGTTCGCTCCTCACCAAGTGGATACGGAGGCTAGAAAGGCAAGGAGTTTTGAGCTAGGCCTAAAACCCTGGCTCTACAATAAGGTGGCGGTGTTGCAGATCAATACGTTTGTCGCACTCTTAGAAAAGGCTATCATTGGTGAAGGGGGAAGTGTGGCCATGAGTCTCTACAATAAGGAGAGAAATAATAAGGGTGAGGGAGCTGGGAAGGTAGAAGTAGGTAGTGGAAGTAGGGGTGAGAAAAGAAAGTGGAGCAATGTTGGGAGTGTCCAAGTCAAGCAAGAAGGTGTAAAAAAGCAGGCTGTGCAGTGTAAGAATTATGGGAAGAGTCATTCAGGTGAGTGTCTTAAAGGCAAGTTTGTGTGCTACAAGTGTGGGCAGGAAGGACATATCTCTCCTAACTGCCCCAATCCTAGGATGAGAAATGGGTGTTTTTATGTGGATCCACGGAGCATAAGGTGAAGGACTGTCCAAAAAGGAGATTGGATATAAGGAGCGTGAATGTGGGAAAAGGTAGTGGAACACTAGCGATAACGGGACCAACTTCAACGAAATCAACCGCAAGAGTCTTCAATATGATGGTTCAAGATACCGTAGAAGCCGGGGATGGAACTTCAGGTATTATTCGTATGAATTGTATTTTCGTATATATGATTTTTCTTAAATATAAGTAAATTATGTTATAAAGAAATTTTGAAGGAAATTAGATATACAAGCTTTATGTTGAATGGTTAAAGATCAGTTCGATCGAATTTGATCCAGATTTACTTAAAATGACTGTGTATGCTATTTTCCCTAATGTCTATAGGTTTTAAAGAGGTGATTCCAAGGACGGAATCCTTATAAGGGAGGGTGGATGTAATAACCCAATATTTTCTATAAGAAATTTTGTGAATAAATTTTTTTAGAAATCTAAGGGTGGGAATATATACAAAGTAAAGTATATGTATATATATGATAAATAAAATTATTTATTAGATGTAACTAATTTCTTTTTTAGAACTATTTATCATTATAGATTATATTCTTATAATAAAATTATGTTGTAATAGAAATATTTATTATTTATTTTTCATGAAAATATGATTATTGTATATATGATATGGATATTATGATATATATTTATTATATTAGTTAAGTTAATTATTTTAACTTAATTAATAATGGTATTTATGAAGGTTATGTCAGATATGAATTCAAAACCCTAAGTCTGGATTTTGAATAAGGAATGAGAATAATAATATAATATTATTTATATTTCACCAATATAAACATGCCTGATATGTGTGTGATGTTAATGTGTGGAACAGTTATAGTAAAACAATACAAAATCCTAGCATTACTGATAAACTATAGAACAGAGTCAACTATAACTGTAAGGTTTGTTAAATTATGTGTTCTGTAATTAATGACCATTATTATGTTTAATGTTAATTAGGTAAAACCTAATTAATAGTTAGAAACCCTAATTACTAAATTAGAACCCTAATTGCTAAGTTATAAACTCTAATTATTAATTTAGCAAGCTTAATAGTAATTAGTAGATTATAGAGTCTAATTTGCAAGTCTAAAGTGATTAGAAAACTTAATTTAATTAAGGAATCCTAATTCACCTTTTTAGAAGTTAGGATTTCCATTTTTGCCCTTAATACACAATCTTAGATTTAGAGCTTAGGAAACCTTAGGGTTAAACCCTAAGGGTTCACTACAAAAAAATAGGTCATTGGCGACGGCCTCATTAGCGACGACAGTAGTCCCGTCGAGAATAGGGTCATTATCGACGGCCTACCCATTGTCCATATATCCTGTCGAGAATGAGCATTCCCGGGTCCAATTTTGGTGGGAAATTTTTTCGCGCGCGTGGGAAAAGTCATGGGCGACGGTCATGCCGTTGTCAGTTGTTGCCTCTTTTTCAGTTCTAACAAAAAGAGCTCTAACTCATGCAAGTATACATGTGTTAACAAGTAATACAGAGTAAGTAAAGTATCGATCCCACATAGAAAGTTATCAGATTTAAACTACTATGCATCAATTAAATCACTATACTTATATGCTTAAACTAATGACTATAATTGGTGGATTACTCTAATTGCATATAACAACTAAAACAGAAATAACAATGAAATAAACTAAGTCTGGAAATAATGGGATCTTAACTTCATTTAGTATTTCATCCAATTACCACTATCATGCAAGAATTGTTCACATATCATATGAAAATAGCCAAGAGCACTAATAGAGTCATAGCCATTTTTCAATGCACTAAGACCTACTTACACATCATCCACAAATGATAGACTCCATATAATCATCAATATAACCAAAATCACTATATGTCTTTGTGAAATTGCAATCATACTGAATTTAAGCACAAGCCCTTATTTTAACTCATACGGTGAATAAGTATATATCTATCTCATTCATGAAATACACAAGCCATATAAAACAGCCCCATATACGTATGCTATCATAATTACAATCCATACTCACATGTTCATTATCAATTCCATGCAAGTACTGAAACGAATGGTGATCAAGCATTCATACATGCAAAATAATCATAATAGAAATCCCATATGATATGTAAAACAGCCCCAACAATCAAGCATGCAATCAAACTACATATTAAAATCCGTAAGAATCCCATAATGGAGTTTAGTTCATAACTGAACCAAAAGCCATTATAGGATCAAAGCTAAACATGATTAACAAGAAAACAATTGAAAGATGAGGGATAGAAACGATCAAACCCAATTGTAGATTGTAAACCAAAGTTAACGTTCAACTCCTCATAAAAATCCAGCGAAACAATAATAATAAACCACAATGACAGAAAATCCCAATAAAAATTAGAAAAGATGGAGTATTGGCTTCGTTATTCGTTGAAATCTCTCCCAATGTGTAAACCCTAGTTACTACTGTCAAAATACGTCAAAAGTTAAAAAAAATACGTCTGAAACCAGTCAGATATCGTTTAAAACCCATTACAACCTTTTAAAATTGGAAATTAAAATAAAATAAATCACCAGCTTCAGCCATCCCGCGTGGCCGCGCGCCCCTCCAGTGTATTCCTCGCGCGGGCGCGAGACTTGCAGTATGTAAAGTTATCTGGCCGGGCTCTCGCGTGGGCGAGCGTCCTTAAGCCTATTCTGCCACGCGACTACTGCAACTGTGAATTCTGGTTCTGCTGCTGCACTGATCTGCTCTACTGCTCCTTCCTTTGTCCATCCATGCTTAGCCTTCTACTTCATTTGATCTTCATACCACGCATCCATAAGCCTCGAGCCATGCATCCAATAGCCTCTTGCCATCCAACACAACCAAAGTACGCCATTTCCTGCACTTTTATGCCAAAAGGAGTTCTCTGTACATGTAATGCAAAATAACATGAAATGCAACTAAAACAGACTAAAATGTACTTGAGATGGGCATAACTCGCGTAAATTGATATCCAATAAGTAGGTATAAAACCCACTTATCATCAGTGCCGTCGCTACTAAGTCATTGGCGACGGGAGTAAGGGCGACGACTATGCCGTCGAGAAATAGTGTTTTAAAAAAGCCCTAGGCACGACGAGAACGACTACTTTCTTTCCTTCCTACCACCGTGGCTACCTCATTTGATTTTCCATCGATTTCTTTCGCCCCAATCAGTCCAGACAAGTCCAATTCACCTCAATTTTTTTGAATTTGAGCATCAGAGCTTCCCTCCGGTGTTAGGCTTCTCCCCTCTGGTGACTCTCCCCCTACTGCCACCTCCAACGACTCTCCCCCCTCCTGCCATATCTTCCGGCGACCCTCCCCTCTCCTTCCGGTGAGCTCCACATCTCCTTCTTCTTTACTTCTTTCCAATTACTGCTCGAGGAATGTACATTGTATTTTTAATTTTTTTTCATTTTGAAACTACTTAAAATTTAGTTTTTCATTTCGTTATTGGATTGTGAATGGATAGATTACCTTTCAGTTGTAGTTGGAGTCGAATTTCAGTATTTATGTGCAATTGGACAGTCATTTGTAAATTTCTTGCAATTTGCAAGTTGTCATTGGTATAATGTCACTCGTACGTAATTTTGTGTAATGATGAGTGCTAAGAAGTAGATGAATAATTGCCAGTGAAATTGATGAATAAATATATTTGTCGTGAATGTTTGGGTTAGATAAGCATTAGTTGTTATTTTTTTTATGGTGTTGTGCACATGTGTACATATGTGTATGTACTGTTTCTATATGATTATTACTGGGTTCTTGAAAATTGTTCAAGCTTCATATGTTTAATAATTTTGAGAGTTACTTGGGTTCATTTTTCCATTTTTCCAGCAATTTAATAGTTATAGGAGTGCTGTAATACTTTTAGCTTTTAGCTTGTTTGTTTGAAATATTAGTTTAGATGGTCCTATGCAAGACATGATTGCATTGTGACACATGCTGCATAAATCTATAATCTGATTGCATATGATGACTCGGTTAACATGCTCACCTTATGATTTTTTGTGGTATTACACCGATAACATATGTGTATGTGATTCATTTTACTTTTGAAAATAATAAATCTTATAATTAGTAGTACTATTGAGATAGTTTATAACTTTCGTTATTGTATTGTCTCAAATTTAGTTTCTAAAATTAAGGAAAATATTCAGAATTGCTAGGGAGTGTGTGTATATATATATATATATATATATTATTTTAGAATTTCTAGAAACAACATTTAAAGTAAACCATGAGCTTGGGTCAGTGAATTACCTTTACAGGAAAGGTAAGTTCTCAAATCTTACATAGATTTTCAATGAAGTTTGTGGAATGCTCAAGCACCAAAGCATGCCCTCTCTATGGTTTTGGCTAAATCGATTACTTTGTTTTGAACATCATATTAGTTTGTTGTGGATAGATTTGATTTGAGTTTAACTAATTTATATGTAACATGTAATATATAGATGGTCCATTATGCAAGCATATTCAAAAACAATATTTATTTGTTTTTTTCCTATTTGAGGGTGGGTTAAGAAATTTACCAGCTTATTATACTTTCACATGTGCATATTTTCATATAGTTTAGGAAGCTTAGAAACCCATTTGAGATTCACTTAGTAGGAGTGAATCTCAAATAGTCTCCGTTTTGGGACTGTTCTTGTATGTTTCGATCTCACTTAAGTTGGTGTTAACGACTTGAGCACGTCTTTATATTTTTTGAATTTTCGGTCAGTATATATCTCTTGATGTTCTTCAGGTGCATATTTAGACTATGATGTGTTAGTCTATTTCGTGTACTTGAAGACCATGGGAAATCTTCTTAGAAATTTGAAAAATTTAAAGATGTGTTCAAGTTGTTGGCATCGATGAGTTGACACATCCAGGGAATGGGATAGAAGCGACTGCTAGAGTGGGAGATGAAGTTAGGAAACTCATAAGCTTGCATATACATTAACTTGGAGACTTGATTGTGGAGTTGACGCCCCCAAATTCGGTGTATCTTCCAACCCGACATATGGTGCTCCATTGTACTAACATCCATACAATCATTCCATTAAAATACAACAAAATGAATGTAATTACTATCTTCTTATTACAATCAAAGTATAATCCTTCCCACGTTCATAAACCAATTACATCGTTCATTGTTCATAATGTACAAAACATACAAACTTTCAAAACAATTACACAATGGCTAAGCATCCATCTTAGCTTTGCCCTTATCTCTCTTGGCATTCACAGTTACGTTCATCCTTAACTGCAGTTATATAATTCATGCAAGAAGTGAGCATGATAACTCAACAAGTTTAATCAAGGATAACAGTAATACCACATTCGTGAATTATATAACAATTCTGACATAACTGAACAATAGTTATGAAGTATTATGAGATGATAATACTTTTATAGATTCATAACATCAATTCCCAAAGTATAGAATAGATTAGGAATTTGAGGGAATTCGATAGACCATGAACAAGAATTTCGGTTTTCATACTTGAAAAGGAGTCCACAAAGACTAAGGCCGTTTCATCCCATTACTTACTTGAAAGCACTTCTAGGTGATCACCTATAGTACTTTCTCTATGTTGATCAACACTCATTCATTAAACGATTTATGTTTAATATTTTTGGCAAAAACTGCGTGCCCATCGAATAATCGATGAAAAATACTTTTGTTTGTTCATAGACAAACCTTACCTTCACGTCTCCGTATCAATTACTTGGCATAGGATAGCGTTAACATTTCTATATAGAAAGATATGAATATCAATCAATCTATATATTACTTAATAGTCTAATGAAGTTAAAATCGCATCAACCCTTTCTTTAAAATCAGTCGTGCAATTCAGTTCAACGAATCACATAAAACTTGGCTAACTTGGAAGTTAGACAAGCGTTAAGAAAACTTGCCTTTTAGCGTTTTCAAATAACTTAATAGACTGACCACAACCTTTAAAGAATCTACATGATATATTCACATAGCACACTGTAATTAGCTAACAAACAAATGTTCACATTGTTTTACCAATTTCTTTCTCTTCTATGTCTTAGTTAACTTAATATTAGTAATAAAGTCAACTCAACTCATTACCCTTCGTCCCAGCTCATTAACCAACCGACGTTACTAATCAGACTCAAACATTGTTGATAAAGTACCAACTTTGTTCATCAATCATAATCTACTCACATGCATTCAACTCCTAAATTCAATACCATATACCTTAGTATAGGTAGCATAGGAATAGCTTTAATACACTTATGAAGTATAAAAACATTACCCCTATAGGTCTATGAACAATTAAAGTTCAAAACCTAAGTCACTGCTAAGAACCTTAAACTTCGCACATTGCTGGCATGGCTATCTAAGATTAGACTGGCCATACCAGGTGCTGATTAGCGATAGCTAACTCTCGGTCTCGGCGCTGCGGTGAGAGACTTAGCACTACCAATCAGTCTTCTTGGCGCCATTTAGCAAGAGTCAAGAATACTATTCAAGCGCTTTACGGCAATGACAATTTACATTACGTCAGCAGCTGCACGGGCTCAGACCTTGATGCATAGATTTCAACAATTTTTGAAAATTTTGTGAAATTCCCAGGGCCATAACTTCTTCGTTATAAGCCCGATTTGGTCCGTTAAAAAGCCTACACGTCACAAATAACATAATCTACATGTTCATATAAGAATTCGACGCTTTTGAATTCGATAACTCAAAATTCACTATTGAGTTCATTTTCTAGACGTTCGTAAACGTTAATGAGCGTTCAATGCTTGTTTTTTCTTAAGTTTTAAGTCGAAATCCGACGATTCTCTAACCCACAACTCTTAATCACCCTATCTCACGTGTTGACATTGAAAAACATCATTTCCAAGTCTTACGACAACTTTTGACCTCTAATCCAGAATTCAACGTTTTCGACGTTTAACGTCTATTTCTGCGAAATTCGCCATAACTTCGTTATGGACGTTCTCTAAACCAAATCACATGGAATACTCCATGGATTTCATATCTACACCCTAACCAATCAAGATGCATATATTAACATATTGATGGAGTTCAATCGTTTATGAACAATCGATCTCAACAACAATATTTTCATGGTTTAAAACTATATCAAACCTTATGTTTCTTATAATCTCATGACTTGTAGAGATTGAATCTATGGTAAGTCATCTTTAATCCCTCATACAAGACATATACCACCCATTTTTTGATTCTCTAAGATAAAGGAAAATCCAAAAGAGATGGAGACGAAAGGTAAGGATTATACCTTAAGAACTCTTGGTGTTCTTTCTTGGAAAAACTCTAAGATCAAGCTTCCAAAGTGTATATTTTGGAAGTCCAGCTCTCTTTCTCTTTCAATAATCTAAGTTGGAAATTTGTAAAACTCCCAAATGAATAAACCTAGCTTTCTATTTATAGGAAACTAGAATGGAGGACATAATAGACTTAACACACCCAACCTCCTTACTATTCATATGTGGTCACCAAGTAAAATACTTGGTGACCAAGCCTCAAACTTGGCTTGCACACCAAGTGGCCAGCCCACTCATGTCATGGGTCATCCCATGGGTTTCCCCATGGGTTTTACCCATGTGGTGGCCCACCGGTTCGATCCACGGTTCGGTTTTAATGAATTGAGCTTAATTAAATTAATAATGGTCCTTAACTTGAGCTTACCCCTCTAACCCCTTGGGCTTGGTCATTCAATTGATTGGGCTAATCATAATCCAACACAATTGAATTAGTCATTAAGTCTTAACTTAATTCTATAATACGAATCGTATCCTATACGCATAATTCACGATATTCTCTCCCAGATACTACTCGTACAATATCATATTGTTCTTCGTATTTACTCATCGTATTATACATAGATACTAAATAGCACCATAAATGTATAATATTCGCATTAACCCTAACACAATTCCTTCTACGCATATTATTTCCTTCTCAGAAATCAATATACTCAACCCTTAGGTTTTAAGTCCGCAGGTGAAAAATTGCATTTGCCATAAATGAAATATTATCAGATATTTCATCTTATCTCGATATTCTATCATTACGTGTTTCTCAAAATTTCAAAATAATTCCCTGAACAGAAATAGATGAATAGTGTTTTTACTGAAATTTCTCGAAAAATAATTATTTTTGTCTTGGAAATTCCAAACAAATAATTCTAGCACGTAGCCAACATACTAACCACGTTAGCACATTCTAGGTCATAGAACAACCTTCACATAGCTTACTCACAAAATAATCAATCAAATTCATTTAATTCATATAATCAAATAAAAATTTAATTGTCATAAAAATCCAATTTTCTCGGGCGTTACATTCTCTCCCCCCTTATAAGGATTCTTTCCTCAAAATCTTAGCTTATAATTACATAAACAAATGAGGAAAATCTTCCTTCATTTTACTCTCGAGCTCCCACGTTGCTTCTTCAGCATTGTGGTTTCTCCATAACACCTTCATTGAAGGTATTACCTTATTTCTTAAAACTTGTTCCTTCCTATCAATAATTTGAACTGGAAGTTCCTCATAGGACAAGTCTTTCTCTATTTGAATAGATTTATACTCTATTACATGTTTATAGTCCTGTTTATAAGGACGCAACACTGACACATGAAACACATTATGAATGCGTTCCATCTCTGGAGGTAAAGCTACTCATAAGCTACCTCTCCTACCCTTCTCAAAATCTCAAAAGGTCCTACAAACCTTGGACTTAACTTTCCTTTCTTTCCAAAACGTATCTTCCCTTTCCAAGGCGATACTTTTAGAAAAACAAACGATCCTACATCAAATTCTCTCTTTTCTCTATGAGGATCTCAGATACTTCTTTTCCGCCTATCTTGAGCAAAGAACTAATCGAGCACACGTATTAATTTCACCATGTCCGCCGCTCTTGTTGTACCATCTCAGGTCCCAACATCCGACGTTCACCCACCTCATCCCAACACAATGGAGTTCGGCACTTCCTTCCATATAATGCTTCATAAGGCGGCATGCCTATACTAGCGTGAAAACTATTATTGTACAAAAATTCCACCAACAATAGATATTCGTCCCAACTCCCTTTGAAATCCATAACGCAAGATCTTAACATATCTTCTAGTGTTTTAATTGTCCTTTTACTCTGACCATCCGTCTGAGGATGATACGCCGAACTTAATCTTAACCGCGTTCCCATTTGCTCTTGCAAACTCCTCCAAAAGTTCGATGTGAATCGTGGATCACGGTCTGACACAATCGAAACAGGTACTCCATGTCTGAAAATAATTTCCTTGACATACAACTTAGCTAACTGATCCAAGTTATACTTGATCCGTATTGGTAGAAAATGAGCCAATTTTGTCAATCGATCCACTATCACCCAAATAGCATCGTATCCTTTTCTGGTTGTCGGAAGTCCCACCACAAAGTCCATTGTGATGTACTCCCACTTCCACTCTGGAATTTCTAACGGTTGCAACAACCCGCTAGGTCGTTGGTGTTCAGCCTTAACTTTTTGAAAAGTTAAGCACCTACTAACATATTCTGCTATCTCCCACTTCATGTTCGACCACCAAAAGTTTTGACGAAGGTCTTGATACATCTTCGTACTACCGAGATGTATCGAGTACCTTGAACTATGAGCCT
Organism: Panax quinquefolius; assembly: GCA_020205615.1. NCBI lineage: Eukaryota > Viridiplantae > Streptophyta > Magnoliopsida > Apiales > Araliaceae > Panax > Panax quinquefolius. The sequence goes on along the minus strand of CM035171.1, from coordinate 104,277,201 downwards.
CTATCATTATTTCCTCCTTTAATTCGGGATCATTTGGAACCCAAATTCTTCCATCAAAATGAAGTAATCCCTCCTTATCGAGGTTATATCTAGTCTTCTCTTCATCTTCTACCCTCTTCTTCATTTACTTGCATTCCTCGTTGCTCGATTGTACTCCCCTAACCCGCTCCACTGTGGTCGGTTGGGTTTCCATGGAAAATAACATTTCCACCGCCTCCTCCGGTAACTTAACTTCTAATTCCATTTTTGCCATCATTGTTATCAACTCATTTCGAAGTTGTTAACATCGATAGATTTTTTCTCTACCCTTCCTACTTAGCGCATCGGCTACAACATTCGATTTCCCCGGATGATATAAAATATCACAGTCATAATCTTTTATCAGCTCTAACCATCTTCTCTGTCTCATGTTCAACTCCTTCTGTGTAAAGATATATTTCAGACTTTTGTGGTCCGTGTATATCTCACACTTCTCACCATATAGATAATGCCTCCATATCTTTAAGGCAAAAACTACAGCTGGCAATTCCAAATCATGAGTAGGATAGACCTTCTCATAATCCTTCAATTGATGTGATGTATACGCAATGACTTTTCCATGATGTATGAGCACGCAACCCAGTCCTTTATACGAAGCATCGCTACACACTACAAAATTCCCTGTATCGTCGGGTAAGGACAATATAGGTGCCTCACTTAATCTCTTTTTCAACTCCTGAAAACTGTTTTCACATTTTTCAGTCCACACATACTTCACCGACTTTCTTGTCAGATTTGTCAACGGAGTAGCTATTTTAGAAAAGTCCAGAATGAACCTTCTATAGTATCCCGCTAACCCGTAAAACTCCGAACCTCGGTTGCAATTTTTGGTTGCTCCCATTCATTAATTCGCTTCTACTTTTGTCGGATCTACGGAAATGCCATCCTTATCAATAATATGCCCTAGAAATCAAGACTTTGCTCAAGCCAAAATTCACACTTTGTGAATTTCAGATACAACTTCTCCTTCCTTAGTGTTTCCAACACTATTCTTAAATGTTCGCATGATCTTCCGGCGTCTTTGAATAGACTAGAATATCATCAATGAACACTACGACAAACTTGTCCAAATATTGTTTGAACACTTTGTTCATCATATCCATAAATGCTACCGGCGATTAGTCAACCCAAACGACATTACCGTAAACTCGTAATGACCATAACGAAGTTCTCAACGCCGCCTTAGGTACATCCTCCTTCCTCACCTTTAACCGATGATACCCGCGCGCAAATCTATCTTAGAAAATACTTTTGCCCCTTCAAATCGATCAAATAGATCATCGATCCGGGCATGGGTATTTATTCTTAATCGTCAACTTGTTCAACTCTCGATAGTCGATACAAAGTCTTAACGACCCATCCTTCTTTCGACAAACAACACCGGTGCTCCCCAAGGAGACACACTCGGTTGAATGTACTTTCTATCTAATAGTTCTTGCAATTGAACCATTAACTCCTTCATCTCAATCGGCACCATTCGATATGGGTGCCCTTGAAATCGTGTCGCCCTGTAATGCAGATCAATTACAAACTCGACTTCCCCGTCCAGATGGAATACCCAGAACTCCTCCAAAAAAATACATCCGTGAACTCGAGACTATAGGTATCTGGTCCAAGGATGTTCCCACTCTTTGGGTATCCACAACATGGCATGGATAACTCTACACACCTTTTTCAACATCTTCCTAGCTTCAGGTCATCGATGACAACAAGAACATCTTGGTGATTTACTATCAAGAACACTACCTTGGTTTTCTTAGAAAGTCAAGGTTTACACTTTTCCTATGGCAATCTATTATCGCCTTATGGTTAACCAACCAATCCATAACAAGAATTACATCGAATTCTTTTAACCTTATCTGTACCAAATCTACCGATAACTTATTCCCTCTAATTTCTACGCAACAATCCTTATGAATATGTACAATGGGGATTATCTCATTGTTTTCTACCTTAACATTTAAAGGTATTGCTAACTTCTCAGGGATTAACCCTAATCGCTTAGTAAATTCACATGCTATAAAAGAACAAGTAGCACCCGAGTCAAATAGCACATAAGCATTTATCTTATTGACCAGAATGATACCTGCTACTACATCCGTTGATGCGACCGCATCTTGGACAGTCATATTAAACGTACGAGCTGAGGGTCTACCCACTGATAGTGCTGGTCCAATAATGGCTAATTTACCACTGCCAGAACCCTTACTCCCTTCTAATCCCTTCTTCGGGCAATTTCTTGCCATGTGGTCCACTGACCCACAGACAAAACACCCCTGATTCTTCTTAGGGTTAGGACAGTTGGGTGACAAATGCCCCTCCTGCCCACAGTTGTATTAGACTGCTTTCCCCTTTAAACAAACTCCCATGTGAGTCTTTTCGCATGTCTTACATGCTTCCGTCCTTCATTTGGTATCTCCCTACTTTACCCCGGTATTCCCAGGTTTAAAACTCTTCCTCTTTAGCAAGTTGCCGCTTCCACTGGCAACTTTAGCCTTACTACCTCCCTCTAACTTACTCTTAATCTTCCGCTCTTTGTGGTACTGAGACAATGCCTCACCACCACCTTCAGCTATTATCACCTTCTCAAAAATGGTCCCGTAAGAAGCACTCTAAAAAACCGATATCGTACTATAGAGCCAGGGTTTTAAGCCCTGCTCAAACTCATGCCTTCTTTCCTCCTCTCAGATCCACCGGTGTGGAGAAAATCTCGCCAATTCGTTAAACTTGGTGGAATACTAGGGAACTGTCATATCCCCCTGCTTAAGTTCTAGGAACTTAATTTCCATCCTACCCTGCATGGTAGTAGGGAAATAGTTTTCGAAGAAGACCTTCTTAAATTGTTCCCACATAACAGCCTCTATTCTAGCCCCACCATGGTGAGCCTCCCACCAGTAGTTGGCTTCCCACTTCATCATGTAAGTCGCAAAAGAAGTCTTTTGCGCCTCACCTACGTTTATTATCACAAACGCCTTTTCAATCTCTCTTACCCATGTCTGGGCTTCTAATGGGTCCGTCGTTCCTCGAAACTCGGGAGGACCCACACTTTTAAATTCCTTAAAGGTAGTTGTTCTTGCTACCCCAGGAGCTAAAGGAATCCCACCCCCCACTTGGTTAAATGCGGCCGTTAATAAATTAACGAACTCTTGCATAGGGTTATTAGGAGCCCCCCCATGATTCTCATTATGAGATTCGGCCTCTTGGTTACGTTGTCTCCTTCTTGGCGGCATAATTCTGATTAAATAAATAAAGCTTCGTTATTATCTATTTAACTACTCGGCTATCATTCTTAAACAACAACAACCACTCATACTACAATAAGCACATTAAATAAAACTTCATTATATTAATATGCTCTCATAGTCTAAACTATTTGCATCATGCTTCTTTAGCCAAAAAGCTATTACATACTATCCCGCGATTGACTTATACAAAAATTAGGATTTACAAAAAGACTACCCTTTAATTATACAAAAGAGGGCTTTACATCACTACCATATACACAAAAGATCTAACGATCTACTAACACAGTCGAACATCATTCTCATATTTTTGATTTGCCAAGATCGACACAATATCTCGACTTATGGTATGTCGAGTCTGTCCAGACTCAATGGAATAACAAGCAATTTCAGCTTGAAATCCTCATGAGCGCACTCATGGATGTATGACATCCTAGCTATCTTCTGGTCTTTTTCAACCAGTTTCTTTTGAAGTTCTAGAACCTCATCCTTATAGTCACGTGCTTTATCTGCCATAAGCACTTTCTCGTCGTGCTCTGACTCAAAGTCTACCTCTGCAGATTCTTTCATCTCATATAGGGTAGTTATCTCCTCATTCTGAGTTTCTATCACAGTGCGCAGATGCACATTCCTATCCAACACAGACAGATACAATGCTCTCATTGCATCCGGAGGTGTCGGCTCCTGAGTAGGCACCACCGTATTAACCGATGTCACCTCCATTTCCTCCTTCATGTCTAGCATCTCGTTTAAGTATGATGCTAAACCCATAGTCTCCTCAGAGTATTCCTCCTCAGAGATGTACTCCTCAATGTTTGAGTCATCTAGTACAACTATTAGTACCTCCGCCACTGGCATTGGTACTATCTCAACTTGATTCACTGAATCCTCACTTATCATATCCATGTTTCTAAACATCCAACTATCGGTTGACATCTACAAACACATAACACGTTGATTAGTACATAATACACAATAGTATAAGCATAAATCACATTTAATATCTTTAAGATTAATTTCCATCTTTTAATTCTTTCGATATCGAAAGTTATCTCAATACCTTATTAATTCAATGGACTTGAATTTCATTCTCTGATTTTACCTTCCTTACGAGGTTATTAGCCTAAGGTTTTCCCCTTAAGTTTTATAACCTAAAGCTTTGATACCAACCTGTGACGCCCCCAAATTTGGGTATCTTCCAACCCGACATATGGTGCTCCACTGTACTAACATCCATACAATCATTCCATTGAAATACAACAAAATGAATGTAATTACTATCTTCTTATTACAATCAAAGTATAATCCTTCCTGTGTTCATAAACCAATTACATCGTTCATTGTTCATAATGTATAATACATACAAACTTACTAATCTATTACACAATGGCTAAGCATCCATCTTAGCTTTGCCTTATCTCTCTTAGCATTCTCAAGACGCTCATCCTTAATCGCAATTATATAATTCACGCAAGAAGTGAGCATGACAAAGCTCAACAAGTTTAATCAAGGATAAAAAGAATACCACATTCGTGAATTATATAACAATTCTGACATAACTGAACAATAGTTATGAAGTATTATGAGATGATAATATTTTAACAGTTCATAACATCAATTCTGAAAGTATAGAATAGATTAGGAATTTTGAACCGATCGATAGACCATGAACAGTAACTTTCAGTTTTTATACTTGAAAAGGAGTCCATAGCACTAAGGCCGTTCATCCGCATTACTTGCGAGCACTTCTAGGTGATCAGCCTATAGTACTCTATGTTGATCAACACTCATTCATTAAACGTATTTACGTTTAATATTTTTGGCAAACTCGCGTGCACATCGAATAATCGATGAAAAATACTTTTGTTTATTCATAGACAAACCTTACCTTCACGTCCGTACCAATTACTTGGCATAGGATAGCGTTAACATTTCTATATAGAAAGATATGAATATCAATCAATCTATATATTATGAATAGTCTAGCCGAGTTAAAATCTTGCATCGACCCTTTCTTTAAAATCAGTCGTGCAATTCAGTTCAACGAATCACATAAAACTTGGCTTAACTTGGAAGTTAAACAAGAGTTAAGAAAACTTTCCTTTCAGTGTCTTTAAATAACTTAATCGACTGACCACAGCCTTTACAGAATCTACTTGATATATTCACATAGCACACTGTAATTAGCTAACAAACAAATATTCTCATTGTTTTACCAACATCTTTCTCTTCTATGTCTTAGTTAACTTAATATTAATAATAAAATCAACTCAACTCATTACCCTTCATCCCGCTCATTAACCAACCGACGTTATTAACCGGACTCAACATTGTTGATAAAGTACCAACTTTGTTCATCAATCATAACCTATTCACATGCATTCAACTCCTAAATTCAATACCATATACCTTAGTATAGGTAGTATAGAATAGCTTTTTAATACACTTATGAAGTGTAAAAACATTACCCCTATAGGTCCATGAACAATTAAAGTTCAAAACCTAAGTCACTATCAAGAACCTTGAACTCGCGTCTTTGCATGGACGCCATCCTAGTATTAGATCAAGGCTCATGCGCCAGTTAGCGATAGTTAACTCCTGTCTCGGCGCTGCGGCGCGAGACTTAGTACTACCTAGTGGTGCTGTGGCGCCATTTAGCAAGAGTCAAGAACATCGTGTTTGCATGGGCGCATAAATGCATAATTTTACATTATGTCTCAGCCATGGCATACTGAACCTCAGTTGCAGATTTCAATAATTTTTGAAAATTTTGTGAAATTCTCGGGGCCATAACTTCATCGTTATAAGCCTGATTTGGTCCGTTGAAAAGCCTACACGTCACAAATAACATAATCTACGCATTCATATAAGAATTCAACACTTTTGAATTCGATAACTCAAAATTCACTATTGAGTTCATTTTCTAGACGTTCGTAAACGTTAATGAGCGTTTAATGCTCGTTTTCTTCGTTTTAACTCAGAATTCGACGATTCTCGAACCCACAACTCTTAATCACCATATCTCACGTGTTGACATTGAAAAAAAATCATTTCCAAGTCTTACAACAACTTTTGACCTCTAATCCAGAATTCAACGTTTTCGACGTTTAGCGTCTATTTCTGCGAAATTCGCCATAACTTCGTTATGGACGTTCTCTAAGCCAAATCACATGGAATACTCCATGGATTTCATATCTACACCCTAACCAATCAAGATGCATATATTAAAGTATTGATGGAGTTCAATCGTTTATGAACAATCGATCTCAACAACAATATTTTCATGGTTTGAAAGTATATCAAACCTTATGTTTCTTATAATCTCATGACTTTTAGAGATTGAATCTATGATAAGTCATCTTTAATCCCTCATACAAGACATATACCACCCATTTTATGATTCTCTAAGATAAAGGAAAATCCAAAAGAGATGGAGATGAAAGGTAAGGATTATACCTTAAGAACTCTTTGTGTTCTTTCTTGGAAAAACTCTGAGATCAAGCTTCCAAAGTGTATATTTTGCAAGTCTAGCTCTCTTTCTCTCTCAATAATCTAAGTTCAAAATTTGTAAAACTCCCAAATGAATCAACCTAACTTTCTATTTATAGGAAACTAGAATGGAGGGCATAATAGACTTAACACACCCAACCTCCTTACTATTCATATGTGGTCACCAAGTAAAATACTTGGGGACCAAGCCTCAAACTTGTCTTGCACACCAAGTGGCCAACCCACTCATGTCATGGGTCATCCCATGGGTTGCCCCATGGGTTTTACCCATTCGGTGACCCACCGGTTCGATCCACGGTTCAGTTTTAATGAATTGGGCTTAATTAAATTAATAATGGGCCTTAACTTGGGCTTACCCCACTAACCCCTTGGGCTTGGTCATTCAATTGATTGGGCTAATCATAATCCAAAACAATTGAATTAGTAATTAAGTCTTAACTTAATTCTATAATACGAATCGTATCCTTACGTACAATTCACGTATTCTCTCCGTATACTACTCATATAATAATCGTATTGTACTTCGTATTTACTCATCGTATTATACATAGATACTAAATAGCACCATAAATGTATAATATTCGCATTAACCCTAACACAATTCCTTATACGCATATTATTTCCTTCTCAAAATCAATATATTCAACCCTTAGGTTTTAAGTCCGCAGGCGAAAAACTGCGTTTGCCATAAATGAAATATTATCAGATATTTCATCTTATCTCGATATTCTATCATTACGCGTTTCTCGGAATTTCAAAATAATTCCCCGAACAGAAACAGATGAATAGTGTTTTTACAGAAATTTATCGGAAAACAATTATTTTCGTCTTGGAAATTCCAAACAAATAATTCTAGCACGTAGCCAGCATACTAACCACGTTAGCACATTCTAGGTCATAGAACAACCTTCACATAGCTTACTCATAAAATAATTAATTAAATTCATTTAATTCACATAATCAAATAAAAATTTAATTATCATAAAAATTCGATTTTCTCAGGCATTACAGGAGTGGGCTTAGCTTTGAGTATCGTAGTGGGGTTGAATAGTTTCTCAACTTCGCGTTTGAGCAAGTCAACGGCAATGAGATCAGATGTCCTTGTAAGAGGTGTGTGAATGAAGTGTGGAAGGAAAGGAGTGATGTCATGTGCGAATTATTTGCATATGGGTTTAAACAGGGTTATACAACATGGATCTATCATGGGGAAACCTGGTTGGATGAACATGAATTAGAACCAGAATCTGGAGGTGATGAAACCTTTGACTGTACTAACATGATAGTCGAAGTTGCTGGTTCATACTTCCAGTGGAATACAGGCAGGGATGGCAGTAGCGTTGAGCAAGAGCCGAATGATGGGGCTAAGGGTTTCTATGAGTTATTGCATGAAGTAGCGATGCCATCAGATGGCCAGCACGAAAAGCACAAATTTTTTCTACCGTGACTAAGTTTTTACTCTTCAAGAACGAGCATGACTGTAGCGAGAGAGGTTTTAATGAACTAAGGAGTGCTTATCTGCAGATAATAAGTTACCAGAGTCGTACTATGATGAGAAGAAAATGGTCAAAAGGCTCAATCTAGGGTATGAGAAGATTGATGCTTGTGAGAATGACTGTATGCTGTATTACGGTGATGTCAATAAAGATAAGAGGTCATGTGATATTTGTGGTACAAGTAGATAATGTGAAAAGCGCAACAAAAAGAGAAAAGACGTGCTGAGAAAGATCTTACGTTACTTTCCCATTGCCCCAAGGCTTCAGCGGTTGTTCATGTCAACACATACTGCCGAGGATATGAGGTGGCACTTTACACGGGACATAGTTGAAGGTTACCTGATGCACCCGACAGATGGGCTTGAGTGGAAAAATTTTGATAACAAGCACCCCTCGTTTGCTGAAGAGGTTCGCAATGTTAGGCTTGGACTTGCTACGGATGGGTTTAATCCGTTTAACAGGCCTTACACAAAGCCCTACTCAACTTGGCCGGTGATTATTGTGGTGTATAACCTCCTGCCTTCGATGTGCATGAAAGACCCCTACATGTTCATGCCTTTACCAATTCCGGGTGATAAAAGTCTGAGTAAAGACATCAATATATACCTCAGGCCGTTAGTTGATGAGTTGAAGATGTTGTGGGAAAAAGGGGTTCAAACTTATGATGTATCTCTTAAGCAGAACTTTGACATGAGGACAACTTTACTGTGGACAATAAATGACTTTTGGCGTTAGGAATGAGCAGTGGATGGTCGACTCATGGGGGCTTGTCATGTCCCGTTTTCATGTGGTCAGTTAAAGCTATACGACTCAAACATGGGGGAAAATGAGTTTCTTTGCAACATCCAGACAGTTTTTGCCGATTGAACATCATTATCGACGGATGAGTAGACAATTCAATCGAAAAACAGAGAAACGTTAAGTACCTGACCGTCTTTCTGGGTCAACAGTGTCGAGTTGGATTAGTCGTTTGAAGTTTCCACCTCCAGGGAAGAATCACAGATTGGAGCGAGCTTATGGTTATGACAAGGTTCACAACTGGACACACAGATCCATGTTCTTTGACCTGCTTTATTGGGCTGCACTCTGCATCCGTCATTGTTTAGATTCGATGCATACTGAGAAGAACGTATTTGATAACATTTTTTATACAGTCCTAGATGCTAGTGGTAGAATAAAGGACAACAACAAGTCGAGACTTGATTTGGTAGAAATGAACATTAGGGAAGATCTGTGGCTGTATCAGGAGGGTAGTAAGACGGTAACACCTAAAGCTGAATATACTTTGACTAGGGAATAGTTGATATTGATATGTAATTGGATCAGTGGACTGAAGCTCCCAGATGGATATTCTTTGATTATAGCAAGGTGTTGTAAAGTTGAAGAACTGAAGTTTCAGGGTCTCAAAAGTCATGATTGTCACGTATTCATGCAGAAGTTGATCCCTGTAGCATTTATCGACTTGTTACCGAAATGTGTGGTTGAAGCACTGATAGAGCTTTGTAATTTCTTCAGAGATCTATGCTTGACGGAGCTCCAGCTCAAAGACATAGATAAAATGGAGAGGCAGATAGTGGAAATAATGTGCAAGTTAGAAATGATCTTCCCTCCATCGTTTTTTGATTCAATGGAGCATTTGCCTATTCACTTACCATACGAAGCTAAGTTTGGCGGTCCCGTGCAATATAGATGGATGTATCCATTCGAGAGGTAATGACATTAATGTTTTTAATACGGTAAACTTAGAATTCTTGTTTTCTAATCTATATATCACATAGGTATATGCGACGTCTAAAGCAAAAGGTGAAGAATAGAGCCAGTGTAGAGGGGTCAATTGCTGAAAGTTATGTTATGGAAGAACTTGTTAATTTCTGCTTGTTGTACTTTGAACCGAATGTTCAGACATAGAACAATCGCTTACATCGGAATGAGGCTATTGCGCAAGAGGAAAATGGAGAATTAACGACCTTTAGTCATCCTGTACACCCATTCGGCGGTAAAAAAAGGCGATTCTGGACCGATAGTGAGTATGCAGCTGCCACATTGTATGCACTTGTCAACATGAATGAAGTAGCGCCATACATTAAGTAAGTAGTCATAACTATATATGTCTGGTGTAACTGGGAGAGGTTCCTTTACAAACACATTAAGTATATAACCGTGTTGCAGTCAATATGATGCTGAAGTACGTGAAGCAAATCCGAGTATATCAGATGGGGATTTGCAAAATTTGAGAAATGGACAATTTGTACAACGATTTAAAGATCATGTAAGTTTAACCTTTACAAGTTCAATGAATCTAAAATCATAGATTTATTCTTATGGCGTAATTAACTTTAGAATATTTTGTGTTAATGTACATTAGGTCCTCACAGATGAGTTAGCTGACAATTGGCTAAAGCTTATAGTCGACGGCCCTGAAAGATCTGTAGATACTTATACATGCTGCATTGTCAATGCTTACAGATTTAAGTGTTGTGATATTGGAGAAGTCGCTTCTGCTGATTCTGGTGTTGTGGTGAAAGGTAGCTGCTACGATAACATTTGGGATGACTGGTATGGACAATTGCTAGAAGTTGTCGTTCTCAAATATTGGGGTCATAAAGAATTAGTTTGCTTCAATTTTCATTGGTTTGATGTTGAGAATGGAGTTAAAGTAGATAAAAAATCATGACGGGTGACAGTTAACGTTAAGTCAAAACTAAGACTGATGACTGGTATGGACAACCCTTTTATTTTAGCAAGTCAAGCAACACAGGTGTACTATGCGCGGAGTGTTAAGGCTCCTGTAAGCCCATGGCATGCCGTTATAACTACCAAATCTTGTGGTTTTCAAGGCACAACTCCTTGTCCAGACGATGAACCTTTAAAAGTCGAGTCTACTAGTGTCACACCTGCTCATGTAACAATTATTAGTGAGTTTATTGAAGAAGAGGATGTTGTTGTCACTGTCGAAAGTGAAGACGATGTTGTTCAGGAGGTAGATATAATTGAAGAAATCGTTGACGATGCCGAAGATGGTGATGACAACGATAGTGAAGATCTACTACTCGAAGATGATGATTCTGATATTGATGGCTTTGATGATATAAATGATTAGGAGTATGTACTCTTTATGTCCTTTTAGTTGTATTCAAATGTAATAGTTGTCTCCTTTTAGTTATATCTGCATGTTGTATCCTTTTAGTTGTATTCAACTGTGAAGAGAAGTTAATTAGAGAATTACTTGATCTCCCTTTTTTTTCACTGTTTTTAGATTTTGATATCTCCTCTCTATCCCTCTTCATCTTTTCAAAAAGCTTTACCAAGTAAATATCTTTTTGTGCTCTTGTTCTTTTTTTGACTAAAAGAGTGAAAACTGAGGTTCTGATGAATTGATTTGATGGAGAAGAAGAGAGAGAATCTGAATAGTCTGAATTTTTATGATGGAAAATGAAAGTGGAAGAGGAAAACAAAGAGTCGCCATTTTTGTATAATAGGCGGGAACAGAGCAAAGACGGTGACTTTGGGGCATAAATGATCGTGACTTTGTTGCCATTTTTTATATTTAAGCTTATAAAAAATAATAAATAAATAAAATAAAAATAAAATGAAAGAACAAACGCATGTTGTATCCTTTTAGTTGTATCTACATGTTGTTTCCTTTTAGTTATATCTTTATATTGTATCCTTTTAGTTGTATGTGCATGATGATTCTGATATTTGTGTTTGTATCCTTTTAGTTGTATCCACATATTATCTTCTTGATGATGATTTGACAGTATATATAAAGATATGGCACGTACACCACACGGGCATCGCCCGTGTCCCATCCTACACTATAGTCCCTGCTGCGAGATCTCGACGTCGCCCACCCACCGGAGGTAGTGGTGCGAGTGGATCAGGTGCCGACCCTTCAATATCTAACGACTTCTTCAGGCGGATCATAGAGGGGTGCATGGCGAGCAGTGTCGTGAAGTCAGGCACACCATCACGCGAGCGGATCTACCAGTTTGCTCAGGAGGTTGTCCACGCCTCCATAGATCCTGCAGCTGCCACTGATGACCTCATTAGTGTAGTCCGGGAGGAGGCAATCCGTGTATGTGCAGTTGTCTTGGCTAAAATCTTTCCTCCACATATTCGACAGGTAAAACTTATTATTTATGTATTTCCTTATTTGTAATTATATTGCTTATATAAACTGTCAAATAACTAGTTAAGACGCAAACACAAGTAATAATACCGCATATGCAATAGACATGCGTTACAACTGACGGGACTCGATTCCGATATACGGAACCCGAGTTCGAGTCCCGTCCGCCTAATTTGAGAAAACTTAGACAAATATTCGAAAAAGAGACCAAAACCCGCCCCGGTCGTCCAGTTGACATGCAAACACAGGTAATAGCACCGCATAGGCAATAGACACGCATTACTACTGACGGGACTCGATTCCGATATATACAGAACCCGAGTTCGAGTCCCGTCCGCCTAACTTGATAAAACTTAGGCAAATAGTCGAAAAAGAGACCAAAACCTGCCTCGATCACCCAGTTCACACACAAAAATAGGAAATAGCACCGCATAGACAATAGACACGCGTTACAACTGATGGGACTTGATTTCGATATACAGAACCCGAGTTCGAGTCCCGTCCGCCTAACTTGAGAAAACATAGACAAATAGTCGAAAAAGAGACCAAAACCCGCCCCGGTCATCCATTTGACACATAAATATAGGCAATAACACCACATAGGCAATAGACATGCGTTACAACTGACGGGACTTGATTTTGATATACGGAACCCGAGTTCGAGTCCCGTCCGCCTAACTTGACAAAACTTAGACAAATAGTTAAAAAAGAGACAAAACCCACCACGGTCGCCCAGTTAACACGCAAACATAGGCAATAGCACCTCATAGACAATAGACACACATTAAAAATGACGGGCCTCAATTCCGATATATGGAACCCAAGTTCGGGTCCCATCCGCCTAACTTGAGAAAACTTAGAAAAATAGTCGAAAAAGAGACCAAAACCCACCTCGGTCGCCCAGTTGACACGCAAACATAAGCAATAACACCTCATAGGCAATAGACACACGTTACAACTGGCAGGACTCGATTTTGATATACGGAACCCGAGTTCAAGTCCCGTCCGCCTAACTTGAGAAAACTTAGATAAATAGTCAAAAAAGAGACCAAAACCCACCCCGGTCGCCTAGTTGACACGCAAAAATAAGCAATAGCACCTCATAGGCAATAGACACGCGTTACAACTGACGGGACTCGATTCCGATATACGGAACCCGAGTTCAAGTCCCGTCCGCCTAACTTGAGAAAACTTAGATAAATAGTCGAAAAAGAGACCAAAAACTGCCCTGGTCATCCAGTTGACACGCAAACATAGGCAATAGCACCGCATAGGCAATAGACACGCGTTACAACTAACGGGACTCGATTCCGATATACGGAACCCGAGTTCGAGTCCCGTCCGCCTAACTTGAGAAAACTTAGTTAAATAGTAAAAAAAGAGACCACAACCCGCCCCGGTCATCCAGTTAACACGCAAACACAGGCAATAACACCACATAGGCAATAGACACGTGTTACAACAGACGGGACTCAATTCCGATATACGGAGCATGAGTTCGAGTCCCATCCGCCTAACTTGAAGAACACAAACTAAAACAATGTAAATATGTTTTCATTTTAATTTTGTTATTAATATTTTATTTTTGTAGGGTCTTGTTGACGAGATTTGTGGAGGTGGAGGTGGAGGTGGAGGCACTGGTGATGACCGCTGAGCTAATGACAAGCAGCCTCCTCCAGTACAGGGCGATGACAGTCGAGTTGATGACGAGCATCCTCCTCCAGTACAGGGTGATGACCGTCGAGTCGATGACATGGAGACAGGTGAAGGGTTGTAGTTAGTTTAGTTTATGTTATTTCCTGAGTTTCATGTATGTACTTGTACAGTTTTTGAGTTATACAGACGACCATTATATTTTTGATCTATATATTTGATTTGGATTACTATTTTAATGGTGAATTGTATGATATTTGCTTGTTATTTGATGGTTGTTATTAGTTTATAACAGGTGTACGTTTATATTTGTAAATGAACAGGGAAATTTTGAAATTATAAAAAAAATTTTAAAATGTATATAGTCATTGCCGACGGGGGTAATGGCGACGGCAAGGCCGTCGCTAATGACTTATAGCGACAATCATGAGTTAAAGGCATTCTTGAAATGGACATAAAAGTCATCGCTTAACGGCACTTTGCATCGAGAATCGCTTTTCCTCAAAAAAGTTTGAAGAGTCATTACCGACGGACTCGTCGTCGTTATAGCCGTCAGGAGTGATATCTTGTCGTCGCCTATGATCCCCGTCGCCAATGACAATGATACTGAAGCGGTGACGGAACCGGGCGATGGGTGACGGAAAACATATCGGCATATCTGCCGCCATAATGACATCATCACGATGTCACTATAGTCATAGGCGACGGCAGTGCTCGTCGGCAATGACTTGTTTTTTTTGTAGTGGTTAAACCCTAAGGGTCAAACCCTAAGGGTTAGAATGAATTGGCAACTTTGCCACTAAAAGTGAAAACCAAATGACCAAATTGCCCTTCTTATATTATTTAATAGATAATTTGTATATATTGCCATAACTTTAGTTGGTAAACCAACTCAACCTAGCCATGTGCCTATAAACCAAAAATCTCAGTCATCTTGCATCACAAGTACATTAGATTCAAGTATTATACAAGATCAAGGAGAGAGAAGTTGCATAAGTTAGCTCATTTTACTTACAACACTCCACCAAAACCCTCTCAACTTCAAACATACGAAATTCTCTTGCTAGACCAGTCCTTAATCAAGTCCCAAGTCCACCCATAACAGATCAAGAAGTCAGATTCAAGATTTTGTTCATATAAGGTATAAAACCTAACTTAGAAATCTAAACTTTGATTCCATGTTAGATTTTGTGTTTGAATGTTTAAATATGTTATTTGTAGTGTTTATAAGTGATCTGGGTTGGCACATGTTAGATCCATAACATCTAAGTGCATGAATTTGAAGTTTTTCAGAATCTGGAAATTTTTGTTTTTGTTGTCTGACAACAAATGTCAGACCATCATGGTCATTCGATGTCCAGATTACAAGATATTTTTGGTTAAAGTTGGTTGACCGACCATGACCAAGTGATTTCTAGGTAACCCAGAAATCCTTTAACTGCGTCTGACAAGAATTTCAAAGACTAATAACTGTCAGGCTTTATATGTGTTGATGATGTTTTTGTATCTATGTTATAGCCTGTTATGTGGGCTTTAGATCTGTGCCTTTATATCACCCAAATAATCAATTGACTGAAAGTAATGGTTGGTCAAACTAGCTTGCTTGATCACGAACACGGTTTTCTGGAAAACCCAAAAAACTTAAGACCGTTAATTCTGACATAGTTTGACCGGGTTCTAGCTTCTGATTCTGGTGTAGTATAGCTGATGTTAGAAGTGTTATATGTAGTTTGTCATGTATACTACAAGTTAGACCCATTATATCACTATAAAATTAACCAGAACCCTAATATATTTAAGCCTCAAAGTGTACCCTCGAAGCAGACTGGGTTTCTGGGTAACCCAGAAAACCCAGGAAGCTCTGATAGTGAGTTTGATGGGCTAAATCTTCTTGTTGTGCTGTGTTATGACTTCGATGATAGTTGGATCTTGTAGTGTTACAACAATACTACAATGTCAGTGTCTTAGTTGACTCAGATCATGTCTAGACAGAGAATAAGAGGTGGTCAAACAAGACACCTTGATCATTGTCTGTCAGTGTTCTTGAGCCTCAAGAACACCTAAGGCGACGATTTTTGTCGCCAAAGGCTATAACGACAGTTTTATTAATTTTAATTAATTAAATTTCTAAAAATCATTTAAAAATATAAAATAAATTATAAAAATTATAAAATCAGTTTTAAAAATTATTTTAAGTTATAAAATTAACTTTTAATAATTTGACATATTTTTCATAAATATTAGTAATTATTTGAATATTATGGATATTTAATTTATTTAATAAATGTATTAAATAAATTGATAAAAATGATTTTATTATATTAAAATCATTTTAAATAATAATAAGGTATTTAATAATATTTTAAGTTATAAAATATAACTTTTAATATTTTAAAGCAAATTTTAGTAATTATTTAATATTAATGATATTAGATTTATTTAATAATTATACTAAATAAATTAGTTTAAAAATGATTTTAATATTATAAAAATCATTTTAAATGAAAATAACGAGCTTAAAGATATTCTAAGTTATATAATTTTTAATATTTTAAGATAAATTTCATTAATTATTTAATATTAATGATATTATATTTATTTAATAATAATATTAAATGAATAGTTTAAAAATGGTTTTATTGATTTAAAAACATTTAAAAAGGATATAAATGAATTAAAAATATTTGAAGTTATAATTAATGACTTTTAATATTTTGATAAATAATACCTTAATATTTAAATATTAATGGTAATTGTTTAAAAATGATTTTTAATGTTTTAAAAATCATTTAAGGATAATATTAATACTTTAAAAATATTTTGAGTTATTATAAATTACTTTAATGGTTTCATTAATATTTGGATATTATTTAAATATTAATGATAATAGAATTATTTAGTATTTAAATCATTTAATAATGATTCCAGAGTTTGAAAAAGTATGATAAATTATAATAATTAATTATAAATTATTACAAGTCATTTATAAAAATAATATGATTAATGTTTAAATTATCCAGGATAATCTTTACGATACAGATTAGAGTTTTATTAACAAATAAACTCGATAATTACCCGATAAAGCCGTCGATACACCAAAATGTTACCGAAATTGATCCGAACCTATATAGTTTGACTGTATAAGCCTTTGTTTGTGATCCGATGACTGTTGAACATGTGTGACAATGTGATTAGGTTATGTGCCGACTGCAATAAGCAGTATTATGTGTTACGATATGTTATTCTAATCAGTAAAATGATCTTATTACTGATAGGTTGTTATACAAAAGATAAGAACTAAGTTTTGTATTATAAATAGCAGGCCAGACAAGTATCCTACATTTGCATTTTTTTATGCAATGGACATGCGTAAGAAAGTTTCAGAGTTATATTATTATTGTACTAGATTATTAACCCTATTATTATATATGTTATATCCGATCATTGATTATCAAATGGTACTATATGGTAATTCAGATATATATATTCTGTTCGTTAATTTCTAAATATGGTTATTCAAGTGTCCCCACTTAGATAATCATTGTATTTAATCACATGTTGATATATATATATATATATATATATATATATATATATCACTAGTATGTATACAATAAGTAAAAGCCGTCTAAGCTATTTGACCAACTAGACACAGATTTAGAAATATTGTTGAATATGATAAAACCTTTTTGTATCCAATCAAATTATTTTGGTTCGAATTCCCGACTAAGTATGAACATCCCGAACATGGAAAAACTTTTATGCACCCAAGACAGACAGAGTGAATGATAATATCATTCTTGCATGTAGTATTGATCAATACAGGGCATAACGGGCTGATCACCCCCCGTGCCCGTAAGTTATGATGGTTTGTGGATGAAGTTTTGCTAAACTATTTGAAAATTGAAAACAATGTTCATAGTATGTCACCTTAACCCTATTTATAGTCAGTACGTAGTTTCAAAAATTTGATAGAGAGTTGATATGTTATTATTATCAGTTCAGATTACTTTACAACTTTTAATTTGATGTAGAAGGGTAGTACAAAGAATACATTTAATCCTTCCAGCTAATATTTATAATTGTTATTACTTGCTGGGCACTTAAATGATCATCTTTGCTTAAATTAAATGTTTTCAGCTAAATGTGAACAACAAGAAGGCTCATGCAGAAACAAAGGAAAAGGAAAACAAACAGAATAAGATTTATGGTATTCTATGTAATAGTATAACTTTATTAAGACTATGATAACTATTAAGTATCATGTAATGAATGTTTAAAGGCTGCGTACCTGGGATTCAGACTCTGATATGTATATTAAGTTTAATATTTATTATTGTTATTATTATTAGTATTATTCCGCTCATAGAAATGGTATCGTGAAGCATCGAGTTTGGGTTTCAAGTAACTGAATTTGGGGGCGTCACAATCCTAATCGTGCCCACATACACTAAGTGTCAGATATACTAGCACATAATTTTTCCCTTCTGGGATTTACAACTTAGTATAGGATGTCTTGTCAAAGCAATTTGGTTTTAAACAACAGTTTAAGCTCAATAAACAATAATATATGAATCAATATTTAATTTTTTTAGTTATGCTGAAGCTATAACGATAACTTTGCAATAATTGTCAATCAAGTTAGGTTTGGTATAACATATTAAAAACAAATCAAGATAGGAATCTTGTTCAACGAATAAGCAGGGTTCGAGAGCTTGCATAAGTAATAAGTTTAGGTTTAGTAAACTTGCAAAAGTAATTAAGGTTAGGGAATTTTCCTGAGCAAAGATCGATTAAGCAACGCTACTCGATTCGTTTATAAACACCTAATATGTTCATTCATAGAAGTCTAACACATTAGTATTGATAACAATACTCAAATACATAAATTATTTATGTTCGGGTTAAATTCGATATGATTTCGGTGTCCTAAGACTTTATCGGATAATTAATAAGTTAATATCTCGGTTAAACTTTATTTATAGGCTTTATTATATTTTTAGACAATTTGTATATCCTTTATAATAATTTCCAGAAGCTTATAATAATTTTTAGATATTTATTTATCCATTAAATGATTTTTAAATAATTATATTTACTTTGAATACTATAAAATCTTGTTTATTATTTTTAAATAATTTATAACCATTTAATATGATTTTTAAGTCATTAATATCATTTTTAATTAATTATTTATTATTTATAAATGATTATTCTAATTAAATTATTAATAAATTAATTATTAATAATATCTAAATAAATAAAATATTTATTGAATTTATGTAAAAATATTAAAAGTTAATTATTATAACTTAAAATAATTTTTAAAACTATTTTTATAATTATTTATATTTATTTATTAATTATTTCAAATTTTATTAATTAATTTATTAAATTTATTATTAATGTCTGTCGCTAAAGCCCTATAGCGACAGAAAGTGTTGCTATAGGTGTTCTTCATTTCTGGGATTCAGTTTGATCGTGGCTTAGAGGTCACTTTGACCTTAGCTTAATTCCCTACTGATGATGATTATGGGTTTGTAAGTGTATAGGTGTTATAGTACTTATGTAATAGTACAACATCATACCAATTTCAGGCTCTAACTTACATATAACAAAGAGTTATAAAGGCTCAAAGTCACTGTCATAACTATTCTTGGGTTTCTGGGTAACCCAGAACAACGGTCATGGTCGGTCAACGATTTTGTGGTCCTTATAACTTTCAATCCGTGTGATAGATTTGTGTTTTGATTGTTGTAATATGTAGTCTATATATCAAGGTACATATATGTTACACTGGTTGGGACATAGTAAGATCCTAAGGTCTAGATTTATGTTAGTTAAAGTGCAGCCAGAGGCTGTTATTGGTGTTCTTCAGTTTTTTGGGTAACCCAGAAAACGCAGCCACGCTCAGTCAACAGTATTTGACCATTAATTCTAGTAATCCTATGAATTGATTAAGCATTTGAGTGTCATATATATGTAGTATGTATATCATGGTATTAATTCATAACACTTAGACATCCTAACAACAAACAGAAAGCAAATTAATGGTCGGTCAAAGTAACCGGCTCAACCTGTTCTTGAGATTTTTAGGTAAACCAAAAATCAGAACTTCGTGGTCGGTCAACCACTTTTGACCACATATATCTTGCAATATATGATTCTAATTGACCTATTTTCTTTTCCAGTTTAAAGAAATCATGTAATACTATAACTATCATACAATTAATAGACCTAGCTATTAACATACACGGATCTACAAGCTCTGACATTCGACTGTCAGACCTATTTTTCCAAAATTTCCAGTTTGCTTAAAACATCATTTTGATGTATCTAGGTGTTATGTAAACATGTTTTATCAACTTAGCATACTTACTAACATGTTATTACACATATCTAAACATCTAAACTATAAATTAAACATAACATCAAAGGTCTAGGTTAAAATTAGAGTTTGCACCTTTTCTTGCTTGATATTGATTTCTAACTTCTTTTTCTGTTCTTGCAACCACCAAGGCTTGTTTAGGTATGATGTTAGGAATAAGCATGTGAATGATATTCCTATATATATATATATATATATATATATATATATATATATATATATGAATGAATATGCAAGTATGCTTGTATTAAGAAAAACTGTAAAGTCCTTTGATAGATAATAGGAACATATGTACAAGGACTTAGAATGAACTGATCAAATATGTTAGGATGATCCTACATTAAGCAAAACATCTTTGTAAAGTCCTTAAAAAGAAATGATGTACAAGGACTATAAATATATAAAGATCAAGCTTGTTAGGTTGATATTATAATGTAATAGATAGGCTTGTTTGATAGTCGAGCACTGCACCAGAGATCGTAGTCTTCCAGGAGAGTCAAGGAAAACTCGAGAGCTATCAAGGCAGAATCGTAGTCTGCAAGATAGTAGATCTCGGAGTTCGTAGACTACCAGGAGAGACGATGAAGGATCGTAATGTATCGAGGAGAACTTCCTCAGAGTCGTAGTCTACTGAGAAGTCATGTTCAGAATAGTAGAGATAACCTGCCTACGAGCCGATCGAGCATCTGCCAAAGCCAAGTCAAGAATCGTAGACTACACTCAGAGTTGTAGAGTCTAATGATCGTATCAATGGACGAGATTATAGTCGAGCAAGATCAGATGAAGACAACAAGCACAACAACATAAATCATAGAGTGTCAAGATCTGGTCTCGGAGTCATAGTGTCTGCACAGTCGAAGCTGAATCATAGAGTGTAGAACTGAGACTTCAACAAATGGGCTACAACGCCAAAGAAGAATCGTAGAGCAAACACGATTCTCAACAATTGAGCACTCCCAAAATATCCTAAGTAATGAGGCCTCTGGTCTGAGCTGCAAAGATACATCCCACCTGAAGGAAACTAGAGAACACTTAATGAATGGCATGCAAGCTAACAACAGATCTAAACACCAAGCCAATCAACATGCAGATTGAGTTGTGAAGCCATTCAAGATGAAGTCTTCCATAAGTTGATCAGAAGAAGACTTCAGTCAAAGAAACTGACTAAGGAAAGTCAACAAGTGCAGTAGCTGTTAAGTGAACAGAAGACAACGATCTTGAAAGTAACCAGGATCGTAGTGTTTGCCAAACAAAAAAGGAACTGATGGAGTGTACACAAAGATACTGGTCAGCCTATGAAGAACAAGGCTAAAGTGATTAAGCATTGGGTCAGTCCATTGATGATAAGTGAACGGGAGATCAGAAGGAGAAAGCGAGCTGGACATGCCATAAATTTGAAGTGTCTTGATATTCAGAAGAGGCCAGAACAAGGAACAAGCCATCAGTGCCTGAAATTAGTCTAGGCAAACAAAAGAGCTGAAGCACTGCACAAGTGAAGGAAGAAGTGTTCTACATTGAAGATCCAATGAACACTCTTTAGGATCGTAGTGTTGTCTCAATCAGTCAATGAGCAACATTCAACAAGACCCACTACGATCAGGTCCAAGAATATGCATCAGAATCGTAGAGTTCGGTCATCTGAAGATTGAAGCATTGACAACGGTTTAATCTGAAGAGTGATATTCAAATATGGCTTATTGAGAGCATCAATGCAAAATAACAGATCCTGACGTTCAAATCAAGAAGTCAAAAAGGAAAAATAAAGAAGACTACCTGTCCGAGGCATCAAAGTGACATCTCTGACGGGGTAGGTGAAACAGTAGACTGCAGTGTCAGAAAGTTGAAAAAGGGGATGTCATGTCACATCTACAATCTACATCAAATAACTCGAGACCTGCAAAGCAATTCAAATAGCTCCCAACGACTACATTACAACGGGAAGGTTGTGAAGGAGTATAAATCAAGAAGAGCTTCAAAGATTAAATGGAGTTGAAGTTGTTGAGGTTGGAGAGATGGTGGACTGATCAAAATAATGTAAAATAGTGAGTGACCAATGAAGGTCCGAAAGCTCACTCTACGATCCACCAAGAACACTTGGAGATGAACAAAGTAAGAAGTAGAAGTGAGATTTTTATAATGTAGAAGTGAGAGTTCTACTACAAGAAGAGTGAAGACTCTAAGTACCAGAGAGAAGAGCTTACGGTCATCTTAGCAAGTCCATCACGAGAAGGCATCAAGTATCAAGGAAGAAGATCACCAACGCCATCATGATGTCAAGCATGAGAAAGTTTCTAAGTACCTAACAAAAGAGCCTACAGTTACCTTAGAAACTCATAATGTGCAGCCATCAGGTATCAAGAAGAATGATCTTTATTGCAGTTCAACAAGGGATCATCAGAAGAGGTTGAATATCTGAAGAAGCTGAGCATCATGCAACACTCAACTGCACCTCAAGGATGATCACGTCAAGCTGCTAAGCATTCAGAGATAAAGAGCTTAAAGGACATCTTAGCAGCAACGCACCAACAAACAAACAACAAACATCAACAAGAAGCCAGGGCCTAAGGGGTCCTTGTCTGGAGGGACTAAATGAAGTTCCAAGCCTGCTGGGCTTGAAGAGTTCCTAGGGAACTAAAGGAGTTCCAAGGCTGTTGGCCTTGAAGAGTTCTAAGTGAAATGAAGTCCCAAGGCTGCTGGGCTTGAAGGAATCTTAGTGATTCAGGGTGCTGCCCTTTGTTAGTGGAAATCCTGTTAGTTGAACGCAGAAGAGTGGATTAGGAGCTTTAGTCTCTGAACCACTTAAAATCCTTTGTGTCATTTACTTTATGTCATTTACATTATGTACTTAACTGCTATAACTACTATGAGTATATTAACTGTTTACCACTTAACTAACTCTAAGAACAATGTATGTATGATTATTAATATATCAATGAAGGGGATCTTTTACTTATTACGATGTGCTTGAAATGATTCTTATGTTTGTCATATGCTAATTCATTAGCAATACAAAATAAAAGGGAAAATTATTTGAAAATTAAAAGGATCTATTCAACCCCCCCTTCTAGATCTTTTGTGTGCCTACTGGGAACTAATAATTAATATCAAAGTAGGTTCTCATGCTATATTCAAAATCTAATCACTTTGAGTCTGATCCTAGGCATAAACATTGTTCTAAACTTAGTTTAGTTGTAAGTCACTTGTAAATGTAAATGAGCTCACAAGTTGTAAATATTGTGTACAGGTAAATGTGTATATACACCTGAAGCTGCTCTGATTGGTCCATGTTGTTAAATGCTATAGCAACAAGACCAATCGGTGTCTGCAATCAATCGTGTAGTCTGAATAGCAGATATGGTAGCTTAAGAGGCATCAACAACAAATAGTCAAACATCCACCAGACTGAAAGATGAAAAGGCCACACGTGCTAAGAAGTACTCATTTAGAGAAGAAAGAATAATCTCTCAAATCTATATTTGGCCAACCAACAGCTAGATGTGAACCTTGAGGACTCAAGATTGCCAAAGAACTAAAGATGTCAAGATTCTCTGAGCCTACATCTTTAAGACTATGACTGATTGGTCAAAGGACAACTGGAGCAACAAGCCGTCAGAAGTAAAAGAAAAAGTATGCACATCAATGCCTAACCTCAATATATTAAGATAAATGAATGTCAAGAAATTGATAATGTAAATGTATTGTTCCTCATCAGTATAAATGTGTACATCATAATTGCATCACCTTATGCACTATAACTGCATTCTATCCAGAGGCCATACTTTACCTAAAAAGAAGAAGAGAGAAAGTACACTGAAGTTGGAAACTCAAATGCTAACAAACTTTCTCTCCATCCAAGTTTTAGGTTGAAGATAACATCTGGAAAGAAGTTTAAAATAGGTCATAAGCTTACCAAGGTTTAATTAATTTTAAGTGGAGAAATCTTTGCTGATGGGTTAGTATGTATGTACAAACCTATGTTCTAAGTTTTTGATAACACATAGAGTATGATCAGTTCTATAAGAGTATCTTGAAGATTCATAGAAACTGATCATCTCCATGAATCAACCATATACAAATAAATGTTAGAGTTGATTCTCACTATGTGAACATTTAAACTCTGTGAACATAACCAAGAAAATGATGAAACCATCAAAGAAAAAATGTGTCTTATTAAATTGGTTAATCTTACACACACTCATCATCATACATCCTAAAATGTCATATCAAAATTGGATACATGCATGAATATGATTGTTGGTGATCAATATGTTGATATTTCAAGTATATGAGGAACAGGGATTTTGAAAACTGACTTAGCAGGACCCATTTAACCATGGGTACCAAAATTTGAAATTTAACTATAAGACCCCAATTTTTTTTATATAAATAAAATTGAATTTCCTCTATTTATTATCTTGAAATAATAAGGAGTTAATTTGATATAATATTTTGGTTATGGGTGAAATGTGCAAATTTTACAAAATAAGCAAGTGGTTATAAAATATTCATTTTTGTGGGGGAATATTCGTACGACGGCGCAACCATTTGTGGACCCCATAACAGAATAACTGTCGGATGAAGAAAACGACAAGTTTGAGTTTTTATAAATAACGGCGTAATTGTTACCGTTAACATTGTTGGATTACCTGGTGGTTAAAATAAAGTAATACGTATGGTTGCGTAGTAGGACACGGTATTGCACAGTATTTTTGAATTATTGATTCTTACGTATGAAGGCACTACTCAATAATTATTACAGTAATTACTATTCAATATTTTATTTTATTGGTTCAATAATTGCTGCGTTGATATTTTATATTATTGTTGTTTCAATAATTGTCACTGCACAATATTTCCCATTATCAAATCAATAATTCATATTATTTGAATAATATTATTAGATAACATTATTGGCAATGTCTAGAAAATTCTGTCAAGAAGAGGTTTGGCCACCTAATTGCTCTCTAGTAAGGAGAAATCCTTATCGGAAAGCCCCCTCTTTCCTGGGAAAGGCCTGGTTGCCATTATTGTGATTCTGTAATATTATTTATGAATAATTATTTATTGATTGATATGATAAGGAAATATTTATTTTATACGGATATAAATGATGGATATATTTTATGTGGATGTAAATGAAGGAATTAAAGCTAATGTGTTTTATTAGTATTTTGTCGAAATAAAGAACGAAATTTTGATATTTTCAAAAAATTAGTTTATTACTTGAAGTTGTAAAATTTATAACTCTTTGTGTATAATGAGTTAGGAGATGAACCATATATCAAAAGAAAGCCCTAGAAGTAAGCTAAATATAGAAATTTGAATCACCAAAATTTTTTTTGTGGATTGTTCGTGGTGACTGTTTGAGTGAAACTGGTACGACGGACTTATAGTTCGAAAATCAAATCAGTGTTCTTAAGCTCTATTGCGTGAGTTATACTTTTGATCCGACCGTTGGATTGTTGTGATTTTTGGATATGTTATACATATATAAGTTAAGTATATGTCCACAAATTTTGTACCGTTAAAAATTAACGTATGATTTGTTATGAATTTTAAGAGGTGTTGAAAATCGTCCTTATGTGGATTTCGGGCATTTTTCGTTTGGATTTTGGAAAACTTAAAGCTACAAAGTTGTAGAGAATTCGATTTCGTATGGAATGGACATAAAATTCATATATTTTTTATAAAGGGCTATTTATTATGAATTGTTGAAGTTTCGGAAATTAAATATTTTTATTAAAATTTTGGGTGGGACCCACTTTTGTTTTTTTTAAACATGTGGGCTGCAAAATTTTTTAGAAATGGCTGGCTTGTTTATTCAATAAAGGAGGTGGCGTGCTTGAAAAAAATAATAATATTATTTTATTCTGCTTTGGCGTTCTAGCATTTTCCTATAAATAGGGTGCTTAGTTAGAATTGAAAATCACACGTAAATAAGTTTTCTTCTCTCATATTATATTATGTATTTATTTTGTGAGTATTTAGATACTTTGAGAGTTGTTATTCAGTGCAAGTTTTCTTCAGCTTTACATCCGATATTCCTTTTAGAAATGCTGTTATTTTGAGGTAAGGGATGTTATTTTCTTTGTAAATGATATTATTTTCTTCAATATCATTATGCTGAAATATTGATATGAATTTTATTGTGGAATTTGTACCTTTTTGTGTCGGGGTTACTATTCACATATATGATTAATTATTCACTTAATACTAACATACTATTCATCGAAAAATAAAATTTTCTCATTTTCGTCCCAGATGTCTATTATGGTTACTATCTTTGATTGTATCCATGTTTTGATCTTCATTCTTGAATTTTACTCCATTATTGTTTATTATGGAATATTTTTGAACTTGGATTATCTAAAGTACAAATCCTTAATCTTTGTTCTTTCATATCACTAGATTCGTTCTTTAAAATATTTTTTATCATCCTCAGTCCTTAATGATGATACTTGATGAATATCTTTGGCCTGTAATGCAAAGATGAATGATTACCTGATGAATATCTTTGGCCCGTAGGTGCAAAAGATGAACAGTGTTGAGATGAATATGACTAACTGGTGATACAAATGAATATCTTTGGCCCGTAGTGCAAAGATGAATATTTGATTCAAGATGTATATTGATTGATGTTGCAGGGATAAAATATTGATGATGGACTTTAAAATTCATAGATGATAGTAGATTTCATTCTCTGCTTAACTCTTCTAATTAATTGTTGTTTCCGCTGCAGTTGTTGATCTAAAACTTGTTGTCTATTATATTCTATCAGATTTTTCCCTGTTGAAGACTAAGGATAATCTGTTGTATATTATCTTAGTCATAATATTCTTTACTGGGCTAGTTGAGCTCACCCTTTTCCTTTTTGTTCCATTTTTCTTCTCAGGACGCGAGAAAATAGCAGGAACCAGTCGGGGTATAGAGTGATGGTCCTAGACAGTTGTTTTTGCAGTCTTCACTATTTTTGTAAAATAATGCATCAATAATTGTAATGAGGACTTTATTTGAGTGTGGATATTGTCTAGAAGACAATATTTGTATTTAAACTCACAGTATGTGTTGTCGTATTTTTCACGACAATTGTAATAATAAAGTTGTAGTTATTTTCTGTACCATGTTTTTTGGCGACTCGGAATGGGTGATGTATACCTATTTTGGGGGCGTCACAGTTGGTATCAGAGCTTAAGGATATGGTCTTTGGCAGAGATCGGGGAATAGATCTAGGAGGGGAGAGATGAGTAAATCATTCGCTAGTGTGTCGTACCTAAGCCTATTTGTTGGTCGGTTATAATATAGGGATATTATGTGATATGTTAATTTGTTTAATTAACACTTTTTTTATGGCAGTATTTAAGAATAGCAGCTGAGAACGTTAATAATGGAGTGTATGAGACTGTGGAAACACCTTTAGTCACCAACCAAGAGAACGTGCAACAGGATGGCAATATTCTTCCTGTAAACAATATTAACGAGCAAACGATGAATGATGGGATGTTTAAAAACTTTTTTGCAGTTCATGCAAAATCAGACGAGGGAAACTTGTGTACAAAATACTAGTGGAAATGATAGCAACGCGAGGTTTGTCACAGCCAAGCAGTTCAAGGAGTTAGGACCACCAGAATTCTTTGGAAAGCCGGATCCGATTAAGGCAGAAACGTGGGTTAAACAAATTACCAAGATATTTGATGTCTTGGGATGCACGGAGGAATAGAAGGTTCCATTCGCCACCTTTATGTTCCGTGGTGAGGCAGATTACTGGTGGGAATCTGTGAAGCGTACCCAGCCTGTCGTACTCAATATGTCTTGGGAAATATTTCAGAAACTGTTTAATGACAAGTACTTTCCTGAAAGTATTCGTCAAATGAAGGAGGTAGAGTTTATCAAGCTGGAGCAAACCAATATGAACGTGTCGTAGTACGAAGCTAAGTTTGCCGAGTTGTCCCGATTTGCATCCCATTTGGTTGATAATGAGGAGAGAATGACGCGAATGTTTCTGTGAGGTTTGAAACCCGAAATATGTCAATACCTCATTTCTCATAAACATTTTTTATATTCAGATGTTGTGAGTAGGGCTCAGTTTTTGGAGCGCAATAATGAGTCAGCTCAATCGAAGAATAACGACCAACAACTCGATGATAATCGTACCAGTGGCAACGGTCACCGGAACAATGATAACCATCGTGGAGGAAATTATTATGCCAGAAATGGTAACCACTTCGGTGGTAATCATGGCCAAGATAATAGAAGAAATAATTCAATTGGAAATTTCAAGAAGAGAAGATTTAACGATGACGGGAAGACGTCGGCAGCAACACCAACACTAACAACAAATTCTAGGGGAGGAGAACGACCGCCAGTTAGATGCTACAGATGCAGAGAGGAGGGACATATAAGTCCAAACTATTCACAGCCTTCCAAAGTATGTTTTAGTTGTGGAAAAAATAGTCACATAGCTCGATTTTGTCTTGTAGCAAAATCAAGTCCAGCAGGGACGGTGGCACCAAAGGCGGATACAGACAAAACAAAGTCGGCGGTTTCTATAAGAGCGTTTGTCGTAACTGCCCAAAACGTGAGGAACCCGAACGAAGGTATCATGTGTTAGTTAATTATAAATTCTTGGGAAATCTATACCTTATTAGATACCGGTTCTACCCAATCTTTTATCTCCCCTGCTTGTGCTCAACATTTAAACATGACTCCGGAGAAATTAGACTTTGACTTATATGTGGAGACTTCGTTAGGAGAAACTTTTATCATATCCACTGTTTATAAATCTTTTTTGATCCAAGTGGGCACAATCACATTACCTGTTGATCTTATCTCTTTAAAGATACTTGCATTTGACTTGATTTAAGGGATTGATTGATTAGCTACTCATCATGCCAAAATTGATTATTTTTGTAAGGTTGTTAGTTTTCATATTCCTAACCAACCTGTTATGCGAATTCAAGAAACCAAACCATTGAAGTCAAACACTTTCATATCAAGCTATAAAGCCATTCGTTTATTGAAAAATGGATGTCAAGCTTTCTTAGCCCATTTCATGGATTTAAACAAAAATACGTCAGATTTGAATGATATTTCTGTTGTTAGTGAATTTCCTAACATATTTCCTGAAGAACTTCCTAGCCTACCCCAGAGTGTGATATTGAATTTTGTATCAACTTTGAACCTAGTACAAAACCCATTTTCAAAAATCCATATCAAATGGCTCCTATTGAACTTCAGGAGTTAAAAACCCAACTACAGAAGTTGGTACCCGAGCCTCTATCTAGTGACTTCCTTTGTGGAAAACACCAAAGCTAAACTCTATATAGGGGACGTTATATTCGTGCAGTGGTAAACTGATAGGCGCCATTGTGATGTGCTATCCAAGATTGGGATATGAGTCACAGTTAAGAGCAACCTAAGTATGTAAATCGAAATATCTAGCTTTTTAGGCTTAGCTGGTTACTATCGGAGATTCGTGGAAGGATTTTCTCGAATCGCTACTCCGTTAACTTAGCTGACTCGGAAAGATACAAAATTCATATGGAGCGAGGAATGCGAGAAGATTTTCCAAGAGCTCAAGAGGCGACTCATTTCGACACCTGTTCTGACCATACCATCTTGGAAAATCGAACGTGGTAGCTAACGCGTTGAGTAAAATATCGTACGCGGGTACAAGTACGATATTGTTGAACACAAAGACCTATTTTGTATAATTTATAAACAATAAAGATAGAGTTAAAGACTCTAGGGACCTACGTTATGATGTTAAATATACGAGTAGAATCAACTTTAATTGATAAAGTTAAAACCGCTCAAGCTACACACCGGAGCTGATGAATATAAAGAAGAAGGTGCAAGAAGGAGTTATTCTAGAAGTAAGAGTCGACGAAGAGAAGAAAGCTCAAACCTTCGATTTATTTGAAATCCTCGATCGAGTAGGAACTGTGGCCTATAGACTCACCTTAACGCTAAGTATGTCGCGTGTTTATAATGTTTTTCACGTATCGATGTTACGTAAATATGTGGATGACCCAAACCACATTATTGCATTACAACCAGAGGAGATAGTCGAAGATTTAACGTACGAGGAGGTACCTGTCAAGATCTTGGATATGAAAGAGCATGTCCTACGTACAAAGGTTATACCACAAGTTAAGGTTTTGTGGAGGAACCATGCTATTAAAGAAATGACCCGGGTGTTGGAATCAGAAATGAAAGCGAGGTATCCTCACCTTTTTGAAATACCAGGTGCGTACGTCAATTTTGAGGACGAAATTTCATAAGGAGGGGAGGTTGTAAGACCCCAATTTTTTTTCTTATATAAATAAAATTGAATTTCATCTATTTATTATCTTGAAATAATAAGGAGTTAATTTGATATAATATTTTAGTTATGGGTGAAATGTGTAAATTTTACAAAAAAAGCAAGTGGTTATAAAATATTCATTTTTGTCGGGGAATATTCGTACGACGGTGCAGCCATTTGTGGGCCCCATAACAGAATAATTGTCGGATAAAGAAAATGACAAGCTTGATTTTTTATAAATAATGGCGTAAGTGTTACCGTTAACACTGTTGGATTACCTGGTGGTTAAAATATAGTAATACGCGTGGTTGTACAATAGCACACGGTATTGCACAGTATTTTTGAATTATTGATTCTTACGTATAAAGGCATTACTCAATAATTGTTACAGTAATTATTGTTCAATATTTTATTTTATTGGTTCAATAATTGCTGCGTTGATATTTTATATTATTGTTATTTCAATAATTGTCACTGCACAGTATTTCTCATTATCAGATGAATAATTCATATTATTTGAATAATATTATTAGATAACATTATTGGCAATATCTAAAAAGTTCTGTCAAGGAGAGGTTTGGTCACCTAATTGCTACCAAGAAGGAGAAATCCTTATCGAAAGCCCTCTTTCCCGGAACTACCGTTGCCATTATTATGATTCCGTAATATTATTTGTGAATAATTATTTATTGATTTATATGATAAGGAAATATTTATTTTATGCTGATATAAATGATGGATATATTTTATGTGGTTGTAAATGAAGGAATTAAAGCTGAGGTGTTTTATTAGTATTTTGTCGAAATGAAGAACGAAATTTGGAAATTTTCAGAAAATTAGTTTATCACTCTATTTTGTAAAATCTATAACTCTTTGTGTATAATGAGTTAGGAGATGAGCCATATATCAAAAGAAAGACCTGAAAGTAAGCTAAACGTAGAAATTTGAATCACCAAAAAATTCTTTGTGGATTATTCGTGGTGACTGTTTGAGTGAAACTGGTACGAGGGACTTATAGTTCGAAAATCAAATCAGTTTTCTTAAGCTCTATTGTGTCAGTTATACTTTTGATCCGACCGTTGGATTGTTGTGATTTTTGGATATGTTATACATATATAAGTTTAGTATATGTCCACTAATTTTGAACCGTTAAAAATTAACGTATGATTTGTTATGAATTTTAAGAGGTGTTGAAAATCGTCCGTATGTGGATTTCGAGCATTTTTTGTTTGGAATTTGGAAAAACTTGAAGCTACAAAGTTGTAGAGAATTCGATTTCGTATGGAATGGACATAAAATTCATATTTTTTTTGATAAAAGGGCTATTTATTATGAATTGTTGAATTTTCAAAAATTAAATGTTTTTATTAAAATTATAGGTGGGACCCACTTTTGTTTTTTTAAACATGTGGGCTGCAAAATTTTTTAGAAATGGCTGGCTTGTTTATTCAACGAAGGAGGTGGCGTGCTTGAAAAAAATAATAATATTATTTTATTATTTTAGTCTGCTTTGGCGTTCTAGCATTTTCCTATAAATAGGGTGCTTAGTTAGAATTGAAAATCACACCAGAAATAAGTTTTCTTTCTCTCTATATTATCGAGCGTATTTTGTGAGTATTTAGATACTTTGAGAGTTGTTATTCAGTGCAAGTTTCCTTCAGCTTTACATTCGATATTCCTTTTAGAAATGCTGTTATTTTGAGGTAAGTGATGTTATTTTCTTCGTAAATGATATTATTTTCTTCAATATCATTATGCCGAAATATTGATATGAATTTTATTGTGGAATTTGTACCTTTTTGTGTCGGGGTTACTATTCACATATACGACACTATTCACGAATACGGTACTATTCACCGAAAAATAAAATTTTCTCTTTTTCGTCCCAGATGTCTATTATGGTTACTATATTTGATTGTATCCATGTTTTGATCTTCATTCTTGAATTTTACTCCATTATTGTTTATTATGGAATATTTTTGAACTTGGATTATCTAAAGTACAAATCCTTAATCTTTGTTCTTTTATATCACTAGATTCGTTCTCTAAAATATTTTTCATCATCCTCAGTCCTTAATGATGATACTTGATGAATATCTTTGGCCTGTAATGCAAAGATGAATGATTACCTGATGAATATCTTTGGCCCGTAGTGCAAAGATGAACAGGTGTTGAGATGAACATGACCAACTGGTGATACAAATGAATATCTTTGGCCCGTAGTGCAAAGATGAATATTTGATTCAAGATGTATATTGATTGATGTTGCAGGGATAAATTATTGATGATGGACTTTAAAATTCGTAGATGATAGTAGATTTCATTCTCTACTTAACTCTTCTAATGAATTGTTGTTTTCGCTGCAGTTGTTGATCTAAAACTTGTTGTCTATTATATTCTATCAGATTTTTCCCTGTTGAAGACTAAGGATAATTTGTTGTATATTATCTTAGTCATAATATTCTTTACTGGGCTAGTTGAGCTCACCCTTTTCCTTTTTGTTCCATTTTTCTTCTCAAGAAGCGAGAATATAGCAGGAACCAGTCGGGGTATAGAGTGATGGTCCTCGATAGTTGTTTTAGCAGTCTTCACTATTTTTGTAAAATAATGCATCAATAATTGTAATGAGGACTTTATTTGAGTGTGGATATTGTCTAGAAGACAATATTTGTATTTAAACTCACAGTATGTGTTGTTGTATTTTTTACGACAATTGTAATAATAAAGTTATAGTTGTTTTTTGTACCTTGTATTTGGAGACTCAGAATGGGTGATGTATACCTATTTTAGGGTGTCACATTAACTAACATGCAGATACCTGGTCTATCTGGCCACACTAAGGAATGCTGAAGCAAAGGACCTTAGTCGAGAAAGATTCAACTAGCAGAAAGCTGAAGTCTGTTCATAAATGATTCTGATAAAATTTCTATATGTCAAAGTCTGCCCTTGAAGACCTGCTGAGCTAATCTAAATGAAGCTCATATGGCTGTTGAACCCTATATGGAAGCCGGACACTTCACCAAAGATGGAAAGGGTCTTATATGCTCAATCATGCAAAGCATGCCATAAGAAAAGAATCCTCAAGGAAGCTCACCTCAGAGGATCATCGAGCATCAAACATGAGGAACTCATTATAGGAGCAGAACTCTAAGTACAAGTTGTCAAGGAAGACTACATTCGTAGTGCTGTCAAAGGATCGTAGAATGATCAACCCTGAAGATACTCTTTTCTACAACATAAGAAGATTTGATGACTTCAGCCAGAATGAGATATGCATGACTGCCTTCTGCTACACATGAAGAAGAAGAACTTATGTCTGTTTGAGAAGACAGTATCAACTATGGGGGAGCAGTG
This sequence comes from Panax quinquefolius, assembly GCA_020205615.1. NCBI lineage: Eukaryota > Viridiplantae > Streptophyta > Magnoliopsida > Apiales > Araliaceae > Panax > Panax quinquefolius. The sequence goes on along the minus strand of CM035171.1, from coordinate 104,243,087 downwards.
ATCTACTAACAGAACAAGCATCTTTAAAACATTAGAGATATACTATGAAGCAATGTACCAGTTACAGAGTCCCAAAACTTTGTGGCTGACGAACCAAATGAAGATCCATAGTTAGTAGGAAAGTCTAAAAATGTACTACTGATAACCAGTCAACTACCCAACATAAAATCGTGGAGAGCCTACGATCAAACATCTAATCGTAGTGTAAGAGAAGAAGGAAACCACAATTACAACCAATGTAAATGTCTAAAGGTGGTAGAGGATCTCCCCAGCAGAAAAGGTTAATTGAGATAGCAGTGCAAAACACTTCTAAAAGTTTTTCATCTGGACAAACCTGACCCTTAGTTCACTCTAAGAGGTTGGCCCTTCTTGAGCTACCTTAACCCAGAAGGAATACTTAATAAAGTTCATCTCAAGGACCAAGACAATCAACGATCGTAGAGTAGAGATGGAAGAAAACTCAATGATTGTGGAGCAACCTCAGCGATCGTAGAAGTAGACTCGATGATCGCAGTCTTACTAGAGGATACACTAGCTCATAAGGAGCTTAGAAGAATTGGATACTTGCTCAACTACTCAGATCGTGTGGAGATAAACATGAACACAGTTTGGAAAGACATCATGCAAACACACCTCAGAACTCAAGTGCCCAAACTGGCTTGGGATAAATCAGTGATCAAGTTATGCAGTTTCAAGATGAGGATTAATGTCAAAACCATCCACTGCAGCATCTCCCGAAAGAAGATCGTTGAGTCAACAAAGGAAAACGTAGAGTCCATAAGGATACTCTACGAACCAAAAAGGTCAACGGTCAATCCACGTTAGTATTGCTTACTCTTTTAAAAAGGAATATAAAATCGAAAAGGTTATGGGGAGTTACAGCTCATTGCTGGGCTTCGTGTAACCAATGGCTAGTTGACACATCACAGCGTATGAAGAGTTGGAAAGGACTGCCATAAAGACAAATTCACAATCTGCAAACAGTTATCAAAAATTATCAAACCTCTCTCCCTCCCAGTTTCAAACCCTAGAATCCCTTTTCTAAGCTAAAATCCGTTAATCCTATAGAGCATTGCTCAAATCACATTCATCGATCTCTTAAAAGATTCTCTAAATCAAATACCCATATTCTTTGAACTCTTCAAATGGAAGATTGGCAAGTAATCACAGACATTCAGCTAGGAACCAAGTTGTTTGAGAAATCAGAAAAGAAGTTCAGAGACATTCTTGAACTTGTAAAGAAAGCTAGATTCTCAGAATGTCTTGAGGCAAGCACTCAAGTATATACTGAACTGGTTAAGGAGTTTTACTCAAACGCATCCATAAATTTCGGAACCCTTTCTACCAAGGTCAAAGGTCAGTCTTTAAAGCTAAAATTATCTGATATCAATCAATGCTTTGGCTTTCCTGACCGAGGACTGAAAAGCCTTGATGAGATTGACACTGAAAAAGCGTAAAAAATTATGGGGTACCAAAGAAACCCTTGTTTGAAGGACATGAAGAAAAAGTAGTTTCCAGAAGAATTCTAGTTTCTTGCTGAGATAGTGGGCAAATGTATACTATGCAAGAACACTGCACATGACACTGTGCTTGATCAACAACTGAAGATTATGTATGTAATAGTTCTGAAGAAGCAAATAAACTTTGGAGCTATCTTGTTCGATCAAATCTCCAAATGGGTGGAAAAGGCTGAGACGAAGAAGTCTACAGACAAACCCTTCACAAAAGTGTTCCATGGAAGACTATTGAGCATTGTGATAACGAAGAAACTAGGATGCAAGATCAAGGATGATGAAGAAGAACCTCTGAATGTTCACAAAGTAATGTCTCCACAACTATTTGTGATCTGGAAGAAAAACCCAAAGGAAAAAAAGAGGTTAATAATAACTGGGAGCAACAAAAAAAACTCTACAAAGAAAAGGAAGGTAAAAGAGATGGAAAGCTCTAAATCTGGTGAATCTGTACCATTAGCAACCACACCAGCAAGGAAGAAATCAAAGGGTGTAAAGAAAACTGAGTCCCTACCAAGGAGTCTCTCCACAGAAGACAAGGAAAAAGATGAAAAGGTCCCAACTGCAGAGACCACAAAGAGGAGAAGTAACAGATTACTTTCAAGGGCCATCCACAAAGAAAGTTAAAGTGGTAAACAAGCAAGCCCTATCTTCCCAAGAAAATTCATTTGATAGAGAAGAGAACGTAGAGTCAGAAGAAAAGAAAGGAACTGATAAACTCAAAACTGGGTCCCCAAAGAACAAATCCAATAATGAAGGTGAAGCTGGATAAATGACAGGAAATGCAGACTCTGATAACGAAGAAGAATGTATAAGCCCTACGGCTAACTCTCAGAGCATCCACTCTGATGATGAATAAAGGTTGCAAGTTGACACAACATCATCTCCTATTGCAAATGCTCCAACAAGCTCCAAAGATGCTAAGTTTGAAAAAAAGGACCTGGCCCTTTTGATGATAAATATCAAGGAAGCTTATCTGATGGTTCAGAGGCTTCACATTCTGAAGAAGAAGAATTGTCTATCTCTCCTATGGCTGAACCTCCAAGGAGAAGAAAGAGAAATAGACTACTGGCTAGATCTATTGCAAGAAAGCAAGATGAACACTCTACTGCAATCATTGAAGTTAGTGATGATGAGCCTGACTTCGAGGGAGAAAATGATGAAGAAGGCACTAATGTTGAAAACCAGCATGAAGAATTCTTTGATGAATAAGATGAAAGAAGTCATCATGACTAAAGCTCAGAAGGTGAAGAAATGGAAAAAGATTCTAGTTCTACAAATCAAGAGTCAGAGGAACCAACTGACTATCCAGTCCTCTCTCCAGCAAGAATTTGCAAAAGAATAGTGGTGGAAGTCTTTGATGAACCACCAGTTGCACCACCAGAAAGATGGATAAGCCATGGAAATGAACAACTGAGAGTTGTAAGAATGACAACAGACGAGGTGCTTAACAACTGAAAAAATATAGAGTTAGATTGCACAATAATACTATATAATTCTGAAGATCTTCTGATGAGATGGTTCTTCTTGTGGATGCCTTGGTTAAAAGCACATACTGATAAAGATGAAAGCTACTTTAGCTGGTGCTACTCTCAGTTTCCAAATCTGGAGCTGGTGTCACAGAACTTCCCAAGGGTAAAGAAGTTTGCAACCATGATGATCAAAGACCAGCCTCACTACAAATTCTACCGACATGCTGGCAATCACTACATTCCTTATGATTATAGAGTGGGTTCTGATGGCAGAAGGATCATGGTCAAGTTGATGATAGTAGAGTCCCTTCACTCTACCATTGAAAATGATCAAGTCTAAAATGAGAAGCCTCTCTCTGCCCAAGCACTGTTACTCGACATTCCGTCATCCTCCAATAGTGATTGGTACTCAACGATTGTTAAGATTCTCAACGCTTTCAAAAATCTGTCCAAAGATGAAAATTGTAGAGCCCAATCTAGTGTTCAACAAGAGGATGCCTAATCAGATGACCAAATTTCCATGGAGAAGGAGCTATTGAAGAATTCTGATGAGCTGATTGAGAAGATATCTCAAATCAATGAAGAATCAAAGATTTTGAAAGTAGCAGGAGATAATTCAGCTCAAGACAAACTTGAAGCCACTGTGGTTGATGTATCTCTCAGAATCAAAGAGAGAGATCAAATTTATCAGAAGGCCATACATGATCAGAAGGCAGAAGCTCTACGAGCACAGAAGGCCAATGAAGAGCAAATTCAAGTCCTCTCCGATAAGATTGACTACCTGAATCAGTCTTTCTCCATGCAACTTGAGCTGAGCCAACAAGAACTCAAGATTGAAGATGGTAACTCCTCTTATCTGATGAAGCAGCTTATGTCCAATATGGAACAACTCTCTCAAGTGATTAATGACAAAAAGGGGGAGAAAAAGAGGAATAGAAAGAGGCATTCAAGGAAGATCAATGAGTGCAGAAGAAGTAAAGATAAGAAGGCCATGAGGAAGGAGAAAAAGAAGACAGCAGAAGCAGAAGCAGAAGTAGAAGAAAAGTTATCATCTAAGGAGAAGCCAAAGGATGATGATCCCATGAATGCAAAGTTTGAGGGGGAGCCAACAAACGAAAAAGATATGAAGTCAACATCCCAGGGGGAGTAGGAGCAAGAAGATCAAGTAGATGAGTAGCTGATTAACAAGACATCCCGGAAACACATATGGAGCCAAAGAGGTACATATCTAACCATTAGGTATGTTCCGGATCCAGGATGTAAAAGTGTCAAAGCTTATAAATTCCGTATCATTATAAAATTACATTCATGATTATTTGTTTTTAGAAATACAACTGCTCACTGTATATAAGATTCATTCATATCATGTATATGCACTTATTGTTTTTGTCATAATCAAATAGGGGGCGATTGTTAGGAATAAGCATGTGAATGATATTCCTATTTATATATGATTTGATTATGATATATATATATATATATATGCAAGTATGCTTGCATTAAGAAAAGCTGTAAAGTCCTTTGATAGATAATAGGAACATATGCACAAGGACTTAGAATGAACTGATCAAATATGTCAGGATGATCCTACATTAAGCAAAACAATTTTGTAAAGTCCTTAAAAAGAAATGATGTACAAGGACTATAAATATAGAAAGATCAAGCTGGTTAGGTTAATCTTATAATGTAATAGATAGGCTTGTTTGATCGCCGAGCACTGCACCAGAGATCGTAGTCTGCCAGGAGAGTCAAGGAAAACTCAAGAGCTATCAATGCAGAATCTTAGTCTACAAGATAGTAGATCTCGGAGTTCATAGATTACTAGGAGAGACAGGAAGGATCGTAGTGTGTCGAGGAGAACTTCCTCAGAGTCGTAGTCTGCTGAGGAAGTCATGTTCAGAATCGTAGAGACAGCCTGCCTATGAGCCGACCGAGCATCTGCCAAAGTCAACTCAAGAATCGTAGCCTACACTCAGAGTCGTAGAGTCTAATGATCATATCAGAGGCAGAGATCGTAGTCGAGCAAGATCAGATAAAGACAACAAGCACAATGGCAGAAATTGTAGAGTATCAAGATCTAATCTCGGAGTCGTAGTGTCTGCACAGCCGAAGTTGAATCATAGAGTGTAGAACTGAGACTTCAACATATGTGCTCACAACGCCAATGCAGAATCATAGAGAAAACACGATTCTCAACAATTGAGCACTCCCAGAATATCCAAATTAATGAGGCCTCTGGTCTGAGCTGTAAAGATACATCCCACCTGAAGGAAATGAGAGAGAACTCAATGAATGGCATGGAATCTAACAGCAGATCTAAGCACCAACCCAATCAACATGCAGATTGAGTTGTGAAGCTATTCAAGATGAAGTCTTCCACAAGTTAATCAGAAGAAGACTTCAGTCAAAGAAACTGACTAAGGAAAGTCAGCAAGTGCTGTAGTTGTCAAGTGAACAGAAGAGAACGATCTTGAAAGTAACCAAGATCGTAGTGTTTGCCAAACAAAGAAGGAACTGATAGAGTGTGCACAGAGATACTGGTCAGCCTATGAAGAATAAGGCTAAAGTGATTAAGCATTGGGTCAGTCCATTGATGATAAGTGAAAGGGAGATCACAAGGAGAAAGCGAACTGGACATGTCACAAATTTGAAGTGTCTTGCTATTCAGAAGAGGCCAGAACAAGGAACAAGCCATCAGTGTCTGAGATCAGTCTAGTCAAACAGAAGAGTTAAAGCACTGCACAAGTGAAGGAAGAAGTGTTCTATATTGAAGATCCAATGAACACTCTTCAGGATCATAGTGTTGTCTCAATCAGTTAATGAGCAACGTTCAATAAGACACACTACGATCAGGTCCAAGAATATGCATCAGAATTGTAGAGTTTTGTCATGTGAAGATTGAAGCATTTGCAACAGTTTAATTTGAAGAGTGATATTTGAATATGGCTTATTGAGAGCATCGATGCAAAAGGACAGATCCTGACGTTCATATCAAGAAGTCAGAAAGGAGAAATAAAGAAGACTACCTGCCCGAGGCGTCAAAGTGACATCTATGATGGGGTAGGTGAATAGTAGACTGTGGTGTCAGAAAGTTGAAAAAGGGGATGTCATGTCACATCTACAGTCTACATCAAATAACTCTAGATCTGCGAAGCAATTCAAATAGCTCCCAATGACTACATTACAACGGGAAGGTTGTGAAGGAGTATAAATCAACAAGAGCTTCAAAGATCAAATGGAGCTGAAGTTGCTGAGGTTGGAGAGATGGTGGACTAATCAAAATAACGTAAAATAGTGAGTGACCAATGAAGGTCCGAAAGCTCACTCTATGATCCACTAAGAACACTTGGAGATGAACAATGTAAGAAGTAGAAGTGAGATTTCTACAATGTAGAAGTGAGAGTTCTACTACAAGAAGAGTGTTCTGAACTGCCAAGAGAAAGAAGAGCATCAATGTCATCTTGATGTCTATCATGGGAAGACTCTAAGTACTAGAGAGAAGAGCTTGCAATAATCTTAGCAAGTCCATTATGAGAAGGAATCAAGTATCAAGGTAGAAGATCACCAACGTCATCATGATGTCAAGCATGAGAAAGTTTCTAAGTACCTAACAGAAGAGTCTATAGTCATCTTAGAAACTCATCATGTGCAGCCATCAAGTATCAAGAAGAATGATCTTCACTGCAGTTCAACAAGGAATCATCAGAAGAGGTTGAGTATCTGAAGAAGCTGAGCATCATGCAACACTCAACTACACCTCAAGGATTATCATGTCAAGCTGCTAAGCATTCAGAGATGAAAAGCTTAAAGGACATCTTAGCAACAAGGCACCAACAAACAAACAACAAACACCAACAAGAAGCCAGGGCCTGAGGGGTCCTTTTCCGGAGGGATTAAATGAAGTTCTAAGCCTGCTGGGCTTGAAGAGTTCCTAGGGAACTAAAGGAGTTCCAAGGCTGCTGACCTTGAAGAGTTCTAAGTGAACTGAAGTCCCAAGGCTGTTGGCCTTGAAAGAATCTTATTGATTCAGGGTGTTGCCCTTCCTTAGTGGAAATCCTACTAGTTAAACGCAGAAGAGTAGATTAGGAGCTTGAGTCTCTGAACCACTTAAAATCCTTTGTGTCTTTTACTTTATGTCATTTACATTATGTACTTAACTGCTATAACTGCTATGAGTATATTAACTTCTTACCACTTAACTAACTCTAAGAAAAATGTATGTATGACTATGAATATATCAATGAATGAGATCTTTTACTTATTCCACTGTGCTTGAAAAGATTCTTATGTTTGTCATATGCTAATTCATTAGCAATACAAAATAAAAGGGAAAAGTATTTGAAAATTAAAAGGATCTATTCAACCCCCCCTTCTAGATCTATTGTGTGCCTAATAGGAACTAATATATGATATATGATTATATATGCTTAGAAATTTTGTGGGTTTGAACTGATTTAAGGATGCTATTTATAGAATTGCCAAGCTAGGGTTTTTGGTCATTTCTTCCCCTTATTGCCTCTACAAAGATCTGATGGTTGATACTTGGGATGCTTAGGAGTTGCAACCATGTCATGTGCAGCCTTGGGACTTGATTTGATGAGTAATAACATACTTGTGAGCTAGTTTATCATAATTAGTAGCTTAATTATGCCATAATCCTCCTTAATCTTGATTAAGATTTTATTTTTTATGATTAGGGTTGCTTAATGATGTTTATTAACACTTAATTGAAGTTTAATAATCATGGTTAGGTTTTAGGATAACCTAATTAGGGTTTAGTTTAACCAATTTGGGTTAAGATTTATACATTAGGGTTAGTGTTTGTAAATCTAGGATTAGGGTTTCTTGATTTTGATATTAGGGTTCCTAACTTAGATTTTTCAAAAATCCTAACATGCACGACAAAGCGTTTTGTCAGTGTAAGCACGACAAAGCAGCTTGTCAAAATACATATACCGAAAAGTTCATTTTCGAAAGAAAAATTTTAAGCATGACATGTCAAGCACGTTAATTGTTGGACAAAAATTAATTTGATCTAATTCTATAATAGAGTATATAATAACACAAAACACTTTCAGAGCGGAGAGATTTTATTTAATGATACTGAATTTACATAACCGAGTCTTATTAGGGTTTTTGGGGTTTCACATTCACTCCCACTAATAAGAATTTCGTCCTCAAAATTACAGTACAAGTTAAGTAAATAGTTGGGGATAGTTCTCTCGGATTTTTTCCTCGAGCTCCCATGTAGCCTCTTTAACGTTCTGATTCCTCCAAATCACTTTGACCGATGCTATCACTTTATTTCTCAGTACTTGCTCTTTATGGTCGATGATCTACACAGGTTCTTATACATAAGAAAGATCTTCTTTGATTTGGATTTGCTCATAGTTGATAAAGTGTTTATAATCGGGTTTATATGCTCGTAAAACAGACACATAAAACACATTATGAATATGGTTTAACTCAGGAGGTAGTGCTATCTCATAAGAAACTTCACCTATCCTCCTAAAAATTTTGAATGGTCCAATGAATCTCGGATTCAATTTTTTTTTCTTGCCAAAATGCATCTTGCCCTTTTAAGGGGACACTTTCAAGAATACATGGCTTCCTATGCTAAAGTTTCTTTGTTGACGATGTGGATCAGCGTATTTGTAATAACCCAATATTTTCTATATAATTAAATAAGAAGTTTTGCGTATAACTTTTATTATTATTACTATTGGGAATATGTATAAGGTAAAGTGTATGTGTATATGTGATAAATAAAATTTATTTATTATATGAATAATTTCAAATATTTTTTTTTAGAATTATTGATCATTATAAATTATATTGTTATAATTAATTTTGTAATAAAAATATTTTTATTATTTATTTTCTATGAAAATATGATTACATATTATTTAAATAATATATGAAATGATTATTAGAATTATTATAATAACTATTTTACTATATGAATTTATTTCAGATTAATTAAGTTAATTATTTTAACTTAATAATGGTGTATATGAATGTTAAGTCGGATACGGATTCAAAACCCTAATTCTTGATTTTGAACAAAGAATGAGAATAATAATATAATATTATTATATTTCAGTGCTATAAATATGTACCGTATGTGTATATTAATCATGGTTGGTCAATTATGGTATATCGATAGAAAAACATAGCAATACTTTGATAAACCCTAAATTCGAACTCAAATGGGAGTTCAAGACTGTTATGTAAGTGCATTAATGTGATTAATAACTAGTATTATAGATAATATGTTGAATTACGGAAAACCCTAATTATTAGAAGCTATAATTAGTAATTAGAAACCCTAATTGCTAATTGGAAACCCTAATTGTCAATTTATTTACCCTAATTGATAAATTAGCAAGCTTAATTATAATTAGTAAATTCTTAAACTTAAGTTTTAAATTATAAGGAATTAGAAACCTAAATTAATTTAGAAACCATAATTTATAATTTAGGCAATTAAATTGTACATTTTTAACCCTAATTAGAAATGCTACAAAATTAAAATTTGTGAGAGCTTAGGGTTAAACCCCAAGGGTTTGTCAAGATTACAATTGAACCATTAAAATCATGATTAAAAAGACAAAACTAACCTTCTTGTATTATTTAGTAAGTTGCTTGCTAGTCTAACCAAAACTTTAGTTGGTAAACCAACTCTTGACTTTCCCACATGCTCAATAACTCCAGCAATCAACCATTCTAGATCAGCCAAGTTCATTACAACATATTATAAATAGAATTGGAGAGAGAAAAGTGTACATTCATGCTTATATATTCACCAACACTCAACCAAAGTCTCTCATTCTCCAAACCCACGAATTCTCTAAGTAAATCAGTCCCAAAAACAAGCCCTACCACTTTCATATCAAATCAGAAAGCTTAGAATCAAGTATTGATCAAGTGAGGTATAAACCCTAGACTTTGAATATGATCTTTAATCCTATGTTAAATGTTAAGTTTTTATGTTTAAACATGTTTTATGTAGTGTATAAATTTGATCTGGGTTGGTATCTTGTGGATCTATAACATCTAGAGGCACGAAATTAAAGATTTCTAAAATCTAGAAAATTTTAAAAAGTTGTCTGACAACCTAATGTCAGACCTTATAGATCAGTGATTGTTAATGATTTTTATGTTTTGAAAGTTTGTAGTTATAGTTTGTCATGTGGGCTTTACTCTGGAACTTGAATCTAGCCTAGATCATGTACATAATGAAAGTTATGGGTGGTCAAACCTCATTGACCGACCATGACTTTCGGTTTTCTAGGTAACCTAGATCATACCCAGAACCGTCTGACAACTTGTTTATGCATCCGGATCTCTCGTGTGTTTATTGATTTGATCTTGTTTTTGTATCTAGGTTATAGTATGTTCTATGGACTACAAAGTTATGCCTTTAGATCACTTAAATAATAAATAGGATGGATTTAGTGGATGGTCAAAGTAGCTGGGATGATCACAAAAATCGTTTTCTGGAATTTCCAAAAAATCAAGAACACTGTCTCTAACAGACTTTGACCGTCATGGATCTAGCTATTGTGATGTTGTTAGATCAATTTTAAGTGCTAGATCTGTTCACTTGCATGCTGGCTACACATTAAAACCTTTAAATCAGAAAAACATCACATGGATTTCAAGTTGTGGAAGCCTAAATATGCCTATTCGAACTATTCTTCTTTTTTGAGTAACCCATAAAATGAAGAACAACTCTGACAGCTTGTTCTAAGGCTTAGATCTTGCAGCTTGATGATTTGTAAACCTTCTAAGTGCTTTAAACATGTACCCTATTAGTTAGTCTACAAAGCTCGACGCCCAGAACACCTATAACATGAGCAGATTCAAAGATCAAGGCCATCAATAAGCGTTAATCCAAGCCTGACTTCATGTTTTCGGGCAAATTTGAACATGAAGAACACGTCTGACAGCTAGTTCAAGGCTTTATAACTTGCATTTGTGATATTGAATGACCCTGTTTATTGTTAATTCTTGTAGTTCTACATCAGTACTACAAGATCAAAGCTTTATCTTGCCCAGAAAAATATTACACAAGAAATTATGTTAGTAAACTAGTCACTAAATCTGGGATGAATGTTCTTGGTGCTCAAGAACACCTAAGGCTACACTTTCTGTCGCTAAAGGCTTTAGCGACAGACTTTTTAATTTTATTTATATTAATTTCCAAAAATCTTTTAAAAATAGAAATTTATTTCTGAAAAGTACAAAATTAATTTAAAAATTATTTTAAGTTATAAAAATTAACTTTTAATAATTTGTAATATTTTTCATAAATATTAGTATTTATTTGAATATTATTAGTATTTAGTTTATTTAATAAATGCATTAAATAAATTAATTAAAAATTATTTTATTATATTAAAAATTATTTTAAATGATAATAAGGTATTTAAAAATATTTTAAGTTATAAAATATAACTTTTAATATTTTAAAGCAAAATTCATTATTTATTTAATATTAATGATATTAGATTTATTTAAAAATTATATTAAATAAATTAGTTTAAAATGATTTTAATATTATAAAAATCATTTTAAATGAAAATAAAGAGTTTAAAATATTTTAAGTTATAACATATAACTTTTAATATTTAAAGGATAATTTCATTAATAATCTAATATTAATGATAATTAGATTTATTTAATAATTATATTAGATAAATAGTTTAAAAATAATTTTATTGATTTAATAATCATTTAAAAGGATATAAGTGATTTAAAATATTTTAATTAATAATAAATAACTTTTAATATTTTGATGTATAATGCATTAATATTTAAATATTAATGGTAATTGTTTAAAAATAATTTAATTTTTTTAAAAATCATTCAAGGTAATATTAATATTTTAAAAATATTTTGAGTTATTATAAATAACTTTGATATTTTGGCAATGGTTTCATTAATATTTTAATATTATTTAAATATTAATGATAATATAATTTTTTAATATTTAATTCATTTAATAATGATTCCAGTGTTTGAGAAATCATGATAAATTAAAATAATTGATTAAAAATTATTATAAGTCTATGAAAAATAATATAATTGATATTTAAATTAACTAAATGAATATTAAACTGCAGAATAGAGTTTTAAACTCGATAATTACCCGATAAGGCCGTCGGTACACCAAAATATTTTCGAAATTGATCTAGACTTAGATAATTTGACTAGATACGTGTTTGTTTGTGATTCAATTACTATTAAATATATATGACAATGTGATTAGGTTATGTGCTGACTGCAAATAGCAGTACTGCGTGTTATAGTATGATATTCTAATCGAAAGAACAATCTTATGAATGATAGGTCTCGGTATAAAAGATAAAACTAAGTTGCGTAACTATAAGCAGCAGACCAGGCAAGTATCTAACCTTTGCATTTACTTTATGCAATGGACATGTGTAAGCCAATTTCAGAACTATATTGTTATTGTTCATGTGACGCCCCCAAAATAGGTATACATCACCTATTCTGAGTCGCCAAATACATGGTACAGAATACAAATACAATCTTAATTATACAACAAGAGAGCTGTGAGTTTAAATACAAATACTGTCTTCTAGACAATATCCATTCTCAGAATAAGTCCTCATTACATTTATTGTCACACTATTTAACAAAATAGTGAGGACTACTAGCTAATACTATCATCCGGACCATCACTCCGTTCCCCGACTCGTCCCAGCTAAGTTCTCATATCCTGAAGAGAACAGTGAAAGAAAGGGTGAGCTCAACTAGCCCAATTAGAAATATTATGACTAAGATAATGCAGAATAAATTATCATTAGTCTCCAATAATGTTAAACTGATAAAATACAATAGACATCAAGTTTAACTGCAGCGGAACAAGCAATCCATTAAAAGAGTCAAGTAGAGAATAAAATCTACTATCTTTTATGATTTAAAACATTTTCATCAATTTTTATAGCTGAGACTCAGCTTAATAAATAATTCACATTATCACTGCACTACGGCCAAGGATATTCATTAGGGTCACGACCACAAATTATCCATGCACTACGGGCCAAGAATATTTGTGTATTCATCAATGGTCATGATCATGCCAAAAAGTGTCCATCAATGCACTACGGGCCAATGAGGACTTTTACCACATCATTTGTAACATTACGGTCATGATTATCTTTGAATAATCCACGGTCATAATCATACCAAGTCCATCTATGCACTCTGAAGCCACAGATGACTTTCAAAAAATATAAACATGAGGATGATGACAATGATATAAGAATTCAATAAAACAAGTTCACTTAATTAAATTATCCGAAACTAATATCGTCCAAATTGTCAACATGATACTTCTTGGTAGAGTAAAATTCAAGAATGCTTAGAAGAATATTTCCATGAAAAGATTTGGATGAAGCGCAAATATCAAGGATATTCCACTAATTTCATGGAGTATAGATGTCAAAACTTTAACCAACCGAGTATAATAAAGAATGGAATAACAAAAGAAATCACTATGCATGCGATTGCTTGATGTATTAACACGTTATTCCAATAGAATAATAAGTAACGGAACCAGGTCCGGTGTAAAACACAGACAGGATATTCCAACAGAATAATAAAGATGGAACCAAGTCTGGTGTAAAACACACAGACATGATATTCCAACCGAATAATAAAGAATGGAATAACATAAGGATTTTACCAAGTATATGGTATGCCGCATATACAGGTTATGTATAGGGTATGTCGCGTATACAGGTTATTCCAACAGATAATAAAGAATGGAATAATAGAAGAATTTCACCATGTTTGCGGTACTTCGCATAAACAGGTTATTCCAACATAATAACATAGAATGGAATAACAGAAGGATTTCACCAAGTATAAGGTATGTTGCGTATACAGGTTATTCCAACAGAATAATAAAGAATGGAATACTAGAAGTTCTCTTCATGAATAAGAAAGAATAATACTATGACAACCGTAATTTTGTAATTTAATTTTAATATTTATTTGATTGAATAAATATTTTTCGATGAATTAATTATTAGATTAAATAATTAATTGATGAAGTTGTGATAGAGTAATTTAATTATATGTCTTACATTTATTAATTTAATGTGGAGAATTTTTATTATTCAAGTATGTGATTATATGAGCTTATTGAATTAAAAGAAATATTTAATAAGCCTATGTTATTTTAATTAATTTAATTATTAATTAGAGATTTAATAATTTGACATTATTATTAAATGAGAAATTTAATTATGTGACTATGTGAATTATTGAGAAATTATTATATTTTATTTAAATAAATTAAATAAGATATTGATTTATTTTATAATGGATGTGACATTACTTAAACTATATAATAAAGCTTTATTAAATTAAATGATTTTTAAAACCTATTCTATCTAGCCAAACATGACACTATGGGAAGTTGAGGGCAGTTACCCATGACTGGGTAACTGACCACCAACACTTCAATTGATTTCTATATTATATACATCTTCCTTTCTTTTTCTTTCATTATTTTATAAGTCTAATATTAAGCAGAGAGAGATACAGAGAGAGTTGAGAAAATTTTGAGAGATATTGGGAGAAACTCTGTGATTGAAGTAGAGAGAATTGTCAATTTATCTAATCTACGCTTGGGTAATCCTCTTTAACCCAAATTTTTATTTTACGTCTTTTAAAGTTTTCATGAATATGGCTTTCATTCATTCTGTAAGTCTCTGTAATTGGAAAATGGTGTTGTTGTAGGAATATATGTAGTAATTTGAGTAGCATAACATGTTTATTGTATATTATATGGGTTTCCATATCTTCAGTTTCATGAAATTATACAGTAAAAGATTTCAGAGTAGGTAATATGGCTATATGGCCTTATACGTATTTTTTTTAATATGTCAAACATAAATTATTTTGCAAAATTTATACATTGATATGATTATGCATGTTAAAATGAACAAAATGAAACTTGAATGGTTGGATTTGGCTTTATAACGAATTCGTTGCATTAAAATCCATGCTTTTGTTCAAGAACTTCAAGAACAGTCCAATTTGCATGCTTTAATTATGTGATTATGTGTTTTAATGGGTGAAAAACACTCCATAGATGTTAAGTATTGATCATGTACGAATTATAACATATGGGTATGTGTAATTTGGTGAAATTAGTGTTAAGAAGTGTTGATTTATTTGAATTTCGTGTTCTTCATGACACGAAATTCGTAGTCTGGGGTTTTCGTCATGGCGCTTAACTCCCGATTCATTTCTCGCGTCTTTAGTACCACCACCACGCCAGAAGGTTATATCAGTCAAGTCAAGTACTTGGCCTTAGCGTACAAAGACACAAGACTTCAAAGACAAAAAAGTGCCGCACCGCTATCATACCACTTAGCAGAATGGTCAGAAATGAGTTTTTAAAAGTGTATAAGTATGGAAATGTGATAACAACTTAGTCTAATGATTATAAAGACTTGTTAGACCTATAATGAGATGTTAAAATAAATTCTTAACATGTCCATAACACAATTACGTGTGGATTGAATGATCGAATGCATAATTAGTTTATTTTTCGTGAAGTCTTAATTTTACACTAAGTGTAATAATTGACAAAGTATAGTCATGAATTCGAGTTAAACAAAGAGAAAAGTTATGATGTTTAGTACGTTATTATTGACTGGTATTGTGAACGTAATTAATATGTAGGATTTAATTCAAAGAACGAGTTTGTTTAAGTGTAATCTACGCACGAGGCAAGTTTCTTACCCTAAACTTTCGTTGAGCAAGTTTCTTACCCTAAACTTTCGTTGAACAAGTTTCCTAACCCTACTTGTTATTTTTATATAAGTTGATTAATTCATCTTTCGATATTGAACAAGTTCTCATTATTATTGATCAAGCCTGTCTTATGTATTAAAGTTATTAATCTTCAAGCATGATGTTGTTATACAATAATTATTCTATTATATACCTTTTTAGATGTTATTCAAGTTAAATATTCATTCACTGTTAAACCTTGTTAGACTAGCGAACCCTTATTGATTCGACTAGTTCATATTTGATGAGCGTTCTAAATTTCAGAACCCCTTGATGAATTATCCAAACCAAATTTCCTTTGGTGCGGACTCGAATGTCAAAACTGAGATGAACAACCCTGTATAGGGGACTATTTACGCTTTAGCGTTAAGATATTGTGCACAGTATGGTACTAAGGGCCGATCCCCCTAAATACGAGAAGAAGAGTCCATAGTCTTATGACTGTTAAAGGTTTCGAGTAATAACACTTGACAACCTAGGACATAGTTCAAGGTCTTATGACCCTCAAAATTTCTTTTGATTCTTGTTATTCATTCTTGATTCAAAATTTGAGCTTTATATCAGAAGTTATTATTTCTCTCGCATGTTATTATTCATTGTTATATTGTTATACTTGTGGGCAATCGTGCTCACTCTTGCGTAATAATAACATTGCAGTTAAGAACAAAAGAGCAGACGAACCTTCCACTAGTAAGGGCAAGGGCAAGCTTAGCAAGTAATGAAGACTGCTTTATTAATGTGGTTATGCGATGTAATTAGAGTTGATGTTACTAAGACTTATTTGTTTATGTTTTCCGCACAGATGTTTTAAGGTTAGAGTAACCTGGGATTTATTTATTATTCAGTTGATGTAACCCCATAAGGGGAGAGATTTATTTATTATTTATTTCTATTGCATGGTTTGCATTTATTTATGGGTAGATAGATAGATGATGCTTGTACAGTGAACACCAAATCCTGTGGAAATGGAAGTACCAGATTTGGGGGTGTCATAAACATCCCTTACTGGTACAACAAATAATATCCCTTACCATAAAAGACACTGGATATTGAAGTAGTGAAGTAGCAGAATACTCTTCTTCTTTCTCTCTATAATTTCTCTCTCTAGAGTTTCAGTAAATTCGTAAGAAATAATGAAGGAATGAGCTTCTATTTATAGAAAAACTAAGAGTGGCTCTTGGCCTTAAGGAAGGGTCAAAATGACTCTTGGTAATATTGAAGAGACAAGTACTATTTGAGAAGGGGCAATTAACTCTTGGAACACCGAAGAGGTAAATAACTCTTGGAAAGCTGAAAGGTCAAATAACTCTTCGAAAACCGAAAGGACAAGTTACTATTAAAACTCGTGAATAGTAACTCGTGAATAGTAACTCATGAATAGTAACTCATGAATAGTAACTCGTGAATAGTAACTCGTAAATAGTAACTCATGAATAGTAACTCTGACACGAAAAGTTTTCCGAATACCCGATTGAACAATATAAACTCCAGACATCAATAATCATCAGAATAGATGTCGATTTCTACTAACACAAATAATCCCAACATAATGAAACTATTAAATTCATCTTTAATTAACACGAACTTATTCATCATTAATATTATAACTCACAATATTTAGCAATTAGGTTGTACCCAGGAAAGAGGGGGCTTTCCAATAAGGATTTCTCCCTATTGGCGCGCAATTAGGTGACCAAACCTCTCTCCTCGATGTAACTTCTAGACATTGTAAATATTGTAATTTAATAATATGAATAACTTTGTCATCTCAATTATTGATTTAATAATATAACATATAATGCAGATGATACTGTGACAATAATTGAATCAATAATATGAGAGATATGATGCAACAATTATTGTAGCAATAATGTAGTATAACTGAGTGACTTATCACGTAAGCATCAATAATCAATACCGTGTGCTACTATGCAACCACGCGTATTACTGTACTTTTACTACCAGGTAGTTCAACATTATTAACGGTAAAACCTCCACCGTTATTTTAATAAAATATCTTTGTCATTTTCTAACTACGACAGTACTTCCGTTGTGGGGTCCACCAATGATTGTGTCGTCGTACGAATATTCCCCGACAAAAAGAATATTCCCCGACCAATCGAATATTTTATAACAACTTGCATACTTTGCAAAATTTTCAAATACTACCCACAACTATAACACTATCTCAAATTCACACCATAATATTAAAAAAAATATTTTAAGAAATTTAAATCTTTATTTATAAAATCAGGGGTCTCACAATCTCCCCTCCTTATGGAATTTCGCCCTCGAAATTGACGTACGTACTTGGTATGCCGAAGAGGTGAGGATACCTTGACTTCATTTTAGATTCTAACTCTTGAGGTATAACCTTTGAGTATCGAATATAATCTTTCTTATCCAAGATTTTAACACGTATCTCCTCATACATTAAATCATCCGCTATCTCGTCCGGTTCTAAATCAATAATGTGGTTTTGGTCGTCCACATATATACGTAACATTGATTTGTTAAAAACGTTATGAACACGCGACATACTTAGCGGTAAAACGAGTCTATATGCCATAGTTCCAACTCGATCAAGGATTTCAAATGGGACAATAAAATCGAGGGTTGAGATTTCCTCCCTTCGTTGATTCTTGCTTCTAGAATAACGCCCTGTCGAACCTTCTTCATTCATCAGCTCTGAGTATGTAGCTTGAGCGGCTTTAACTTTATTGATTAAAGTCGATTCTACTCATATATTCGTTATCTTCACGTGGGTCCCTAGAGTCTTTAACTCTATCATCATCATTTGTAAGTTATATGAAATGAGTCTTTGTGTTAACAACATCGCACTCGTAAACGCATACGATCTTCTTCTCAACACGTCAACTACCACGTTCGCTTTTCCACAATGATATTAAATGGTACGATCGTAATCTTCAACAGCTTGATTCAACGTCTTTGGCGCATGTTACGTTCATTTTAAGTACAGAAATATTTGAGGGTTTAAGAAATGGGTTTTTGTACTGGAGTCAATACAAAATTCAATTTCACGCTCTAGGGGTAGGCTAGGAAGTCTTCAGGAATACGTCAGGAAATTTATTAACGATAGAAATATCATTCAAAACTGTGACCCTCATCCAAGACTTGGATAGTACGTCACATTGATACCAACTGTGACTTCTATCCCTTAACCTGAATAGCACCTCACAATGATACCTATCAACTTGCCATCTTCATTCACGATGTCGCCTACAGAAAGTCTGGTTTTGGTGCATTCCACACAAGGAATTCAACAACGAAAGGATTGGGGCTCTTTACTTATGGCTTGATATGACAGTGATTGACTTTAGTGGTTTGGTTGCTTGAATTCGCATAACAGGTTAGTTAGGAATATGAAAGCTAATAACCTTACGAAAAGCATGATGAGTAGTTAACCAATCGATTTCTAAAATTACATCAAAGGCAAGTATTTTCAAAGAGATAAGATCGACAGGTAACGTGAAAGTGTCGATTTGAATCAACAAGATTTATAAAAAGTGGAGGTAACAAAGGTTTCTCCTAACGAAGTTTCAACCAATAAGTCAAAATCTAACTTCTTAGGAGTCAAATTTAAACATTGAACGCAAGCAAGAGAGATAAAATAATGGGTAGAACCGGTATCTTATAAGGTATAGACTTTGCAAGAATTTATAATTAACTAACCCGTGATAATTTTATTCAGGTTCCTCGTCACGAGAAAAAAAAACGTTCTCTCTTAAACTACCGGCTTTGGCTTTTTTGGGACGGCCTTTGGTGCCTCCATCCTAGCTGAACTTGTCTTCGGTGAACGAAAAAATCGGGCTAGGTGACCTTCTCTTCCACAATTATAACATGCCTTGGACGGCATCGCGCAGTTTGGACTGATATGTCCCTCCCCTCCGCATTTGAAACATATGATTGTTAGGTTTGTATTATTCAAGAACGCAATCAAATTGCAAAAAATGCGGAAGCGTGGAAAAATCAGAGTTTAAAATTTTTACAAACCATATACCCGGATCACCCTTTATGCACAATTATTAATTAAACGAAAAGATAAAGAATAAAATCATACCCTTGAAGATCGAGCTTCCTCAGGTACAAGTTCACCTCCAAATCCTTTCGCGTTCAACTTGAATCTACCGGGATTTTGTTCCTTCCTTTAATCAACGTTAGCCACCCATATGTTTGGCCTCTAGAGGTGATCCACCAAGGAATAATAATGATTCAAGAAAAAGGGTGGTTGGCTAAACCCTAGTTTTTCTATCTCTATAGAAAGGGTGTACTCTCCCAACAATTGGAATTATGTCGTATATTGAAAAAGTCAACAACTCCCACCACCCATAATAAGACTCCTCTTATTTATAGATGTGGGCAACCCACCTTAACAATTAAGGAATTGGGATTTATTTAATTAATTAAATTCTTTTAATTAATTAAGCTCCCTAATCTTATTAGGGATAATTAATTAAACTCCTTTAACTAATTTTCCTTCCTAATCCAATTAGGAATAAATGAGAGTACTTATATTAAATTAATTCCTAAACTCTTTTAGAAATTAAAATAATAATAATTGTAATAATATTAATAAGACTCCTCTTATTAATTTATATTTAATATTTCCAAAATATTAAATAATAAATATTAAGCTATTTAATTTATTCTATCACCATAGATTAAATTAAATACACTTAACATATTATTACGATTATGCCATTAACTTCTTAAATAATTATTCTTCCTTTTATGGTGTTGCCCATTAAATTCTTTTAATTAATTAATTTCTAAAAGAGTTTATGAATTAATTTAATATAAGTACTCTCATTTATTCCTAATTGGATTAGGAGGTTAAATTAATTAAAAGAGTTTAATTAATTATCCCTAATAAGATTAGGGAGCTTAATTAATTAAAAGAATTTAATTAATTAAATAAACCCAATTCCTTAATTGTTAAGGTGGGTTGCCCACATCTATAAATAAGAGGAGTCTTATTATGGGTGGAGGGAGTTGTTGACTTTTACAACATAATAATTCCAATTTGTTGGAGAGTACGCCCTTTTTCTATAGAGATAGGAAAAACTAGGGTTTGAGCCAATACCCCTTCTTCTTGAATTCCTATTCTTCCTTGGTGGATCACCTCTAGAGGCCAAACACATGGGTGGCTAACGTTGATCAAAGGAAGGAACCAAACCCGGTGGATTCAAGTTGACGCGAAAAGGATTGGAGGTGAACTTGTACTGAGGAAGCTCGATCTTCAAGGGTATGATTTATTCTTTATCTTTTCGTTTAATTAATAATTGTGCATAAAGGGTGATCCGTATATGGTTTGTAAATTTTAAACTCGATTTTACACGCCTGTTAATTTTTTAATTTGATCGCCATTAATATTACAAACCTAATAATGGTATCGAGCCAAACCTTTATGCTAATTATTAATTGTTTAATTTGATATGTATATTGATATGTATTTTGAATAATTTAATTGGGCATAATTTTTATTGTATAAAATTTAAAAAAAAAAAAAAAAAAAGGGGAGAAGCTTTTCACGTGGTATAACATCTTACAGGAATCCTCTTTCCTGTAATATTCATGTGCGCAATCAAATTGCATAAAAGTGCGGAAGCGTGTAAAAATCAGAGTTTAAAAAAAATTTACAAACCATATACCCGGATCATCCTTTATGCACAATTATTAATTAAACGAAAAGATAAAGAATAAAATCATACCCTTGAAGATCGAGCTTCCTCAGGTACAAGTTCACCTCCAAATCCTTTCGCGTTCAACTTGAATCCACCGGGGTTTTGTTCCTTCCTTTGATCAACGTTAGCCACCCATATGTTTGGCCTCTAGAGGTGATCCACCAAGGAATAATAATGATTCAAGAAGAAGGGTGGTTGGCTAAACCCTAGTTTTTCTATCTCTATAGAAAAGGTGTACTCTCCCAACAATTGGAATTATGTCGTATATTGAAAAAGTCAATAACTCCCAACTCCCATAATAAGACTCCTCTTATTTATTGATGTGGGCAACCCTCCTTAACAATTAAGAAATTGGGATTTATTTAATTAATTAAATTCTTTTAATTAATTAGGCTCCCTAATCTTATTAGGGATAATTAATTAAACTCTTTTAATTAATTTAACCTCCTAATCCAATTAGGAATAAATGAGAGTACTTATATTAAATTAATTCCTAAACTCTTTTAGAAATTAAAATAATAATAATTGTAATAATATTAATAAGACTCCTCTTATTAATTTATATTTAATATTTCTAAAATATTAAATAATAAATATTAAGCTATTTAATTTATTCTATCACCATAGATTAAATTAAATATACTTAACATATATATTATTACGATTATGCCATTAACTTCTTAAATAATTATTCTTCCTTTTATGGTGTGACCCTTTAGGTTCTCCATATTAAACCGGTTGTGAATAAATCAATTAGAACAATTCTAATCTTATTTAAATAAATAAATTAAACAATTAATTTATTTAAATAAATAATATTTATTCTACAATAGGGATAAGCCTTCTTAGCGATCAATGACTTTCCAGATAATATAGATTTCAACATTAATCATTAAAGAACCTTTGAGTAAATAGTTACCGTACAATTCAATCCTTCCACCATACAATGTCCCAATTAAATATAAGGCATGGAATTCATTGTCAAGTCTTATTTTATTTAATTATATGTATTTCGATCCTTAAATGCATAACTCCAAATAATGCAAATTAGAAACTCCTTTCTAATTTCATTCGCTTTGGCCAAGGACTCTTTGGGTTGTCATTTATCGAATCACATAGGACATTTCTCTTCTTTTATTAGAAGTGGTAGATTCTTTATTGATCATTCATTATCTCCATGTACAACTTATTATACCCAAGCATACCCTTTGATATACCCTAAGGGTCTTAAGAAATAAGTCAAAGTATAACTCATCATACACAAGATACTATGATGATCTCAAGTCCAAGGATCACTTGTACTACTATCACTACAGAATTCCTATTGTGACAGCAAATAAAACTCCATTAGGTATTCCTTAGCGAGCCACGTTCAATGAACTTATTCTCTAATAAGCACCTACATACTTGCTTTAGTATCTCCACACAAATGATCATGAGATCAATCATCCTCATCCAATGAGCAAGCAACGTATGTACCAATCTATCCGGATTCACTAATCCCCAATTTAGTAATCCAACGATTGGGAACTATTTTAGTTTTAAGCTTTCTAAGAATTTAGATCTCATTAGAATGATCATCATCATTATTCTAAAAGCATTGCTTAAAACTATGGGTTTATCACATATTATAAAACAGCATCATGTAGATAATTAAAAGCATTTAATAAATTAATACTTTTTATTAATAAATGAATAAGATTGTTACAAAGTATATGCTTTATCATCAAATATGATTGGCTTGTGTGCATATTACTTTCAATCTCCCACTTGCATTAAAGCCAATCGTCATGGTATCTTATACTCTTCTTCTCTAAGTGACGATTATCCTGCTGTTGGATAAGCTTTAGTTAATGGATATGTAATGTTGTCCTTGAGAGTCCACTATCTCTATAGTGATTTCCCATCTTTCAATGATTCTAATAATCAAATGAAAGTGCCACAACACATGTTTAGATCCAAGATGAGACTTGGGAACTATTCCTAGTTCTGTAATGAACTTTTAATCCAAACAATCAACTTGCAGCTTCATTTATAGCTATATACTTTGTCTTTATTACTAAACCAAAGAACTCTTTCTCATTGTTTGGAACCTTTTCAATTCATCGCACCCTTTGTTCAAGGTAACCCTTTACCTTAAAGTGGATTTTTCTGTCGTCTTAGTCTGTCTGAAAAACTTGAGTCTGTTAAGCCCTCTGGTTTTAATTTAGACCCACCATGAATATGATCACATCCTTAGTGTCGGTTAAGCACTTTTAAGATGTTTTTCACTGACTCGTAGTGAACTTCTCCATAATATGACTGATCAACATCAGGTCTCGTATATTTCATTGCATACATGATAGTTACTCATGTGATCTCTCTTTGGAGTCTTTGGGGACTATTAAGAGATACACTCTATAGCTCATCAACATGAGACAACTCTTGGAGTTTGCCATGCTAAACGACTTTAGCATCAAATGAATATACATTCCTTGGGTTAAGTCGAGCATCCTCTTGAATCTATCTATATAGATTTTATCCCCAATTAAGATACTCTTCCCAAATCATTCGTGGAGGACTTTTTAGACAAATTTATCTTTACTGATTGTAGCATTGGTATGTTATTCCTCATCCGTAGTATATCAACATATAATACTAGAAATTTCACGACGCTCCCACTAACCCTTTTGTACACACTATAAGTCTTACCTCATCGAATGTAATTCTGGATCATCATCTTCTATGATGTGTACCTCATCATCATCATCCATGATGAATCCATACCTCCTAGGTATCTTCGGTACTATTCTAGATTTACGATTCGGTTGTGGTACAATAGGTGTATCTACAGGTTCCTCTTATTTGACTTATAGTGTTTTGTGGTTCTTGAACTCTTCAAGATCTATTATCCTCCCACTAGCCCCTTTTAATGATAAACACCTTTATCTTAGAAGGCAGCGTGTTTCGTAACAAACACCTTTTGCTAAGTAGGATTATAGAACATTTACCCTAAACTTACTTTAGGATGTCCCACAAATCTGTACTTGTTAAATCTTGTCCCAAGCTTATCCTTTGAAACCTTTTCACATAAGTTGGACAACCACTTATCTAAACATACTTAAGATTAGGAATCCTCCCTATCCATAACTATTATGGAGTCTTGGGGCCGGATTTTGAGGTTACCTTTTGCGTAGATATACAGCCATTTCTAGGACATGACCCTAGAAGGATACTGAAATATCGGTAAAATCATTATGGACCGCACCATGTCCAACAAGGTATGATATTTCATTCAGATACATCAATCAATTATTGCGTATCAGGATGTGTCCATTATGAGAAAACCATTTGAGATGATCTAGAAACCTATTGCACAAGTATTTATTCCTTGATCCGATCAAAGAATTCTTAATACTTTGCCAATTTGTTTCACTTTTGAATTCTTTGAACCTTTCAAATAATTCACAATTGTATTTCAGCAAATATACACATTCAACTCTTTGAATGATCATCTCCTTTTCTTATACTAATTTGTTCAATATGCAAAATTATTTTCATGTAAGTCAAGTATACAAAATTTATTAGTAATATTCGGTTCTATACAAAACATTATTATTATAAATAGAACAACAATTGTTCTTAATTATAATTCCAAAGATTTCATTGTCCAACAATAAAATGGAAATAATATTTTTAACAAGAACTAGAATACAATAACAACTTATCGACTTAATAGATTTGTTCGTAGGCATTGCTAAACTATAAGTTTCTATGGCTAATATGGCAACCTTGCTACATTTCCCTTTATAGTATTACTTATATTTGTTTAGCTTTCTACTTACATTTGGTCCTTCATAAATCTATATTTATGATAACCAAAGTCGGTATCCAATACCCAAGTAGAACCTTGACTTAAAGAAAATTTTATTTTAAATCATGAACAAATTTGTATTTATAACCGAAACTTCACTAAGCTTCTTTGGTTAGCCTCTGCAAAATGCTTTTTCACAGTTTATTTCCAGTGTCCAGGCTTATAGCAGTGGAAGCAAACTCTTTTGCTATCCGTATCAGTTTTGTTCTTATTATCCTTTGTTTACGCCTTTCTATTTACCTTCTTTGAATCGTTCTTCTTTTCAGAAGATCCTTTGGCCCCTACCAGTAAGACTTGATCTTTCTTGGTTGGAAAGTGACTCTCAACATTTTTCAACATGTTAAGCAAATCAGCAAAGCTGATATCTAGCTTGTTCATATGAAAAATTCACAACAATTGTGAAAGGAGTCCGGAGTGAGTGCGAGATCAAATCTTGGCTCAACTCTCCATCCATGACAAAACCGGTTGTCTAATTGATCAATCAAATTGATTATGTTAAGAACTTTTATGTCTGCATTTATAGTGCCATTGGCCATTCTAGATCGGAAGAGCTCCTTAGATATCTCGATATCTATCGCCCCACTTTTCCTCACCATCAATTACTTGATGTGCGGGAATATAGTAGGAGCATCCATAGTTTTCATGCTGACGCTCAAGCTCGTTACTCATGGATGCGAGCATGATGCATTGAGCCAACTGTGCATCATTTTGCCACTTTCTAAAACTAGCAATGTCTTCCTCAGAGGCATGGTGTCGCAACCATTGCGAGGATAAAGTATAAAGGACATAAGTTAGCTTTTCAGCTATGAGAACTATTCTCAAATCCCTTAACCAATCCGTTTAATTTGGTCTGATTAATTTAGCATCTAATATGCTTCGCAGTGATAGTAATTTTAGACATTGTAAAATTCTGTAAATGAATTTGTATTTAACAACATTTTAACATACATTCTATTATTAATTACCAAAATAAATTAGGTCTTGTTTTAAATTGGTATCTCCCACTATTTTCTTCAAACTATATGACCCTCACTTATATAGTTCGGCAAAATCTAATTAAAGATTTGCTAGTGAGAATAAGGATCCCATTTCAAATGTATATAGCCTTGTGGTGACACAACAAACTATATATAAATAAATAGGTAGACAACTTTTGTCAATTACATCAACTATGCAACTCCTTGTATTTTGCCTCTTAGATTATTTTGATCAAGTGGTGGCACATCCGAATCAAAATTATCCAAGTTAAATCCAACCTAGCACTCCATATATTCAAAAAAGAAAAATATCATCCTTGTGGTGACACAACAAAACAATATTGTTCAATTTTCTTTATAAGCATCAAATGTGATAAATTAACATCTTAAATACTTAATACTTGCCTTGTGGTGACACAACAAACTCATATTAAATATTTAATACTCTATTAATTTTATCATGCTAGAAAATGACGTTCGATATTCCAAATATCTTTGAACGCTTAGGACTTAATATAAAAAATTGAGGGTTTGTTATTAATTTGTCTCATCTTGTTTAGCGCATTTGCATATATATATATAAATACGGCGTATATTAATGAACATGCGAAGCATGTTTGAATAATATATAATATATATAGTATACGCATGCACATATAGAATACTATATTCTACCCGGATTGATTATGGACTTTTATTCTAGTTTGGTTCACTAGAGCCACCAAGTGAACTAAAAAAGGTCAAACCCTAGGGTGCAAGAAATAATATTTAAATATAACTATTACATTTAAACTCGGGCTCTATTACAAACGGGTCTTCAAGCGCTTCTTGTCCCTTGATCTCTAATTCTTCAAAATTAATTCTAAATATTCCTATTACAAAACTATTTTAAAATAAATAGAAACCTTGATCAGCAGTCAAGGGGAAGTACATAGGAGGGAGATAGAATTTACATTAAGAAAATTATTAGAGAAGGCAGTCTGTGAGACCCCATTTAATTAAAACCCATACATTCATGCATCCAACTAAAATAAAATCCAATCATATTGGTCAATAGTCCATAATCAATCCCATTTATTATCATACACATCACCATATGCATCAATAAATAACATTCATCTCATGAATAATAAACATTTAATATATATATTGATATCATTTAATGGGCAAATTTAGTTAGTATAAAATCTATTTTTGAATTAAAATAAACTCCTTTATTTTAATCCAAATTTAAATCAAAATAAAACTATTTTATTTTAATTTATCCAATTTTAAATAAAATAAACTATTTTATTTTAATCAAAATCTTTAATCAAAATAAACTCCTTTATTTTAATTAATTATGGAATCCAATTCCATGTATATAAAAAAATCTTTAATTAAAAGAAACACTTAATTATCTATCCTATTCATAAATAAACTCCTTTATTTTGAATAATATGAAATCTAATTTCATATCTAAATAAACTCCTTTATTTAAGGAAATACGGATTTTCTTTTTCTATTCACAAATAAACTCTTTTATTTTGAATAATATGAAATCTATTTCATATCTAAATAAACTCCTTTATTTAAGGAAACATGGATTCACTTTCCTATTCACAAATAAACTCCTTTTTATTTTGAATAATATGAAATCTAATTTCATATCTAAATAAACTCCTTTATTTAAGGAAAGACTGATTCTTTTTCCTATTCACAAATAAACTCTTTTATTTTGAATAATATGAAATCCTATTTCATATCTAAATAAACTCCTTTATTTAAGGAAACATAGAATCCAATTTCAACTCTAATTAGTTATCATGGAATTCAATTCCAACTCTAATTAGTTATCATGAAATTTAATTTTAAAATTAAAATAAACCTATTATTTTAAAATTAAAATAAACCTTTTATTTTAAAATTAAAATAAACCTTTTATTTTAATTATAAAATTATTGAGAATAATATATTATATTATATATATATAACTATTATATATATATATAATAACCGTACTTTATTATATATATATATAATATACTATATATATACATAATCTAGTTGCTTTTAAAAAAAAAAAAAAAACCGTGTCCTTAAAAAAAAATTTGTTTAAACCGTACTTCAGTAACTGATTTGGTTTGAACCGTGAGTGATATGACCATTTTTTTTTTTATAAAATCCTTTAACATGCCTTGATTTTCATGCAGTAGTATTACATTGCCCCTTTTGGATACTTTCGGCAATATCATTCATGGTCACCATATATATGTTATAAAAGGATACACGGTTTTTTTTTTTTTTTTTTTTATAATAAATTTTATACAACAAAATTATGCCCAATAAAATTGTTCTAAACACATATCAACATACATATCAAATCTGAATAATTAATAATTCGTATAAAGGTTTGGCTCTGATGCCACTATTAGATTTGTAATATTCATATGCCTTAATCAATTGCATAAAAGTGCTAAGCGTGTAAAAATCGAGTTTAAAAAATTTACAAACCATATACCCGGATCATCCTTTATGCACAATTATTAATTAAACGAAAAGATAAAGAATAAAATCATACCCTTGAAGATCGAGCTTCCTCAGGTACAAGTTCACCTCCAAATCCATTCGCGTTCAACTTGAATCCACCGGGGTTTTGTTCCTTCCTTTGATCAACGTTAGCCACCCATATGTTTGGCCTCTAGAGGTGATCCACCAAGGAATAATAATGATTCAAGAAGAAGGGTGGTTGGCTAAACCCTAGTTTTTCTATCTCTATAGAAAAGGTGTACTCTCCCAACAATTGGAATTATGTCGTATATTGAAAAAGTCAACAACTCCCAACTCCCATAATAAGACTCCTCTTATTTATTGATGTGGGCAACCCTCCTTAACAATTAAGAAATTGGATTTTATTTAATTAATTAAATTCTTTTAATTAATTAGGCTCCCTAATCTTATTAGGGATAATTAATTAAACTCTTTTAATTAATTTAACCTCCTAATCCAATTAGGAATAAATGAGAGTACTTATATTAAATTAATTCCTAAACTCTTTTAGAAATTAAAATAATAATAATTGTAATAATATTAATAAGACTCCTCTTATTAATTTATATTTAATATTTCCAAAATATTAAATAATAAATATTAAGCTATTTAATTTATTCTATCACCATAGATTAAATTAAATATACTTAATATATTATTACGATTATGCCATTAACTTCTTAAATAATTATTCTTCCTTTTATGGTGTGACCTTTTAGGTTCTCCATATTAAACCGGTTGTGAATAAATCAATTAGAACAATTCTAATCTTATTTAAATAAATAAATTAAACAATTAATTTATTTAAATAAATAATATTTATTCTACAATAGGGATAAGCCTCCTAGCGATCAACGACTTTCCGGATAATATAGATTTCAACATTAATCATTAAATTACCTTTGAGTAAATAGTTACGTGCACAATTCAATCCTTCCACCATACTGATTGTCCCAATTAAATATAAGACATGGAATTCTTTGTCAAGTCTTATTTTATTTAATTATATGTATTTCGATCCTTAAATGCACAACTCAAATAATGCAAATTAGAAACTCCTTTCTAATTTCATTCGCCTTTGCCAAGGACTTTGGGTTGTCATTTATCGAATCACATAGGACATTTCTCTTCTTTTATTAGAAGTGGTAGATTCTTTATTGATCATACATTATCTCCATGTACAACTTATTATACCCAAGCATACCCTTTGATATACCCTAAGGGTCTTAAGGAATAAGTCAAAGTATAACTCATCATACACAAGATATTATGATGATCTCAAGTCCAAGGATCACTTGTCTACTACTATCACTACAGAGAATTCCTATTGATGAGCAAATAAAACTCCATTAGGTATTTCTTAGCGAGCCACGTTCAGTGAACTTATTCTCTAATAAGCACCTACATACTTGCTTTAGTGTCTCCACACAAATGATCATGAGATCAATCATCCTCATCCAATGAACAAGCAACGTATGTACCAATCTATCTGGATTTACTAATCCCCAATTTAGTAATCCAACGATTGGGAACTATTTTAGTTTTAAACTTTCTAAGAATTTAGATCTCATTAGAATGATCATCATCATTATTCTAAAAGCATTGCTTAAAACTATGGGTTTATCACATATTATAAAACAGCATCATGTAGATAATTAAAAGCCTTTAATAAATTAATACTTTTATTAATAAATGAATAAGATTGTTACAAAGTATATGCTTTATCATCAAACATGGTGGCTTGTGTGCATACTACTTTCAATCTCCCACTTGCACTAAAGCCAATCGTCATGGTATCTTATACTCTTCTTCTCTAAGTAGCGATTATCCTGCTTTGTTGGATAAGCTTTAGTTAATGGATATGTAATGTTGTTCATGAGAGTCCATTATCTCTATAGTGATTTCCCATCTTTCAATGATTCTAATAATCAAATGAAAGTGCCACAACACATGTTTAGATCCAAGATGAGACTTAGGAACTATTCCTAGTTACGTAATGAACTTTAATCCAAACAATCAACTTGCGACTTCATTTATAGCTATATACTTTGTCTTTATCACTAAACCAAAGAACTCTTTCTTTGTTTGGAACCTTTCAATTCACTACACCCACTAGTTCAAGGTAACACTTTACCTTAAAGTGGATTTTTCGATCGTCTTGGTGCATGCGAAAAACTTGAGTCTATAAAGCCCTCTAGTTTTACTGCCGGACCCACCATGTATGCTCACATCCTTAGTCTTGGGTTAAGAACTTTAAGATGTTTTCACCGTCTTACATGTTGATCTTCTCGAATATGGTGATCAACATCGGTCTCGTACATTTCATTGGATACATGATTGTCACTCATGCGATCTCTCTTCTTTGGAGTCTATGGGGACTATTAAGAGAGATACACTCCATGGCTCATCAACATGAGACATTTCTTGGAGTTCGCCATGCTAAACGACTTTAGCATCAAATGAATATACGTTCCTTGGGTTAAGTCGAGCATCCTCTTAAATCTATCTATATAGATTTATATCCCCAATTAAGATACTCTTCCAAATCATTCATGGAGGAATGTTTGACAACTTTATCTTCTTGATTGTAGCATTGGTATGTCATTCCTTATCCGTAGTATATCAACATATAATACTAAGAATGTCACGACGCTCCCACTGACCCTTTTATACACACTAGAGGTCTTACCTCATCGTATGTAACTGGATCATCATCTTCTATGATGTGTACCTCATCATCATCATCCATGATGAATCCATACCTCCTAGGTATCTTTGGTACTATTCCAGATTTACGATTCAGTAGTGGTATAATAGGTGTATCTACAGGTTCCTCTTATTTGACTTATAGTGTTTTGTGGTTCTTGAACTCTTCAAGATCTATTATCCTCCCACTAGCCCCTTTTAATGATAAACACCTTTATCTTATAAGGCAGAGTGTTTCGCAATAAACACCTTTTGCTATGTAGGATTATAGAACATATACCCTAAACTTACTTTAGGATGTCCCACAAATCTGTATTTGTCAAATCTTGTCCTAAGCTTATCCATTAAAACCGTTTCACATAAGTTGGACAACCCCTTATCTTAACATACTTAAGATTAGGAATCCTCCCTGTCCATAACTTTTATAGAGTCTTGGGGCCGGATTTTTGAGGTTACCTTTTCGTAGATATGTAGCCATTTCTAGGACATAATCCCAGAAGGATATTGGAATGTCGGTAAAAACATTTTGGACCGCACCATGTCCAACAAGGTACGATTTTTCCATTCAAATACATCAATCAATTATTGCGTATCAGGATGTGTCCATTATGAGAAAACCATTTGAGATGATCTAGAAACTTATTGCACAAGTATTTATTCCTTGATCTAATCAAAGAATCTTAATACATTGCCAATTTGTTTCACTTCTGAATTCTTTGAACCTTTCAAGTAATTCACACTTGTATTTCAGCAAATACACACATTCAACTCTTTGAATGATCATCTCCTTTTCTTATACTAGTTTGTTCAATTTGCAAAATATATTTTTCACGTAAGTCAAGTATACAAAATTTATTAAGTAATATTCCAGTTCTATACAAGACATTATTATTATAAATAGAACAACAACTGTTCTTAATTATAATACTAAAGATTTCATTGTCCAACAATAAAATGGAAATAATGTTTTCAACGAGAACTGGAATACAATAACAACTTATTGACTTAATAGATTTGCCGGTAAGCAAATGCTAAACTATAAGTTTCTATGCCTAATGTTGCAACCTTTGCTTCATTTCCCACACATAGGATTACTTATATTTGTTTAGCTTTCTACTTACATTTGGTCCTTTCATAAATCTATATTTATGATAACCAAAGTTGGTATCCAATACCCAAGTAGAACCTTGACTTAAAGAAAATTTATTTCAATCATGAACAAAAATCTGGATTAAAGAAACTTCACTAAGCTTCTTTGGTTAGCCTCGCAAGATGCTTCTCGCAGATTTCTTTCTAGTGTCCGGAGCTTATTGCGGTGGAAGCAAACTCCTTTGCTATCCGTATCGATTTTGTTCTTATTATCCTTTGTTTTTGCCTTTCTATATACCTTCTTTGAATCGTTCTTCTTTTCGAGAAGATCCTTTGGCCCCTACCAAAGAAGACTTGGTCTTTCTTGGTTGAAAGTGACTCTCAACATTTTTCAATATGTTAAGCAAATCGCCAAAGCGATATCTAGCTTGTTCATATGAAAAATTCACAACAATTGTGAAAGGAGTCCGGGAGTGAGTGCAAGATCAAATCTTGGCTCAACTCTCCATCCATGACAAAACTCGTTGTCCTAATTGATCAATCAAATTGATAATGTTAAGGACTTTTTGTCTATACTATAGTGCCATTGGCCATTCTAGATCGGAAGAGCTCCTTAGATATCTGATATCTATCAGTCCTACTTTCCTCACCATCAACTACTTGATGTGCAGGAATATAGTAGGAGCATCCATAGTTTCATGCTGACGCTGAAGCTCGTTACTCATGGATGCGAGCATGATGCATTGAGCCAACTGTGCATCATCTTGCCACTTTCTAAAAGTAGCAATGTCTTCCTCAGAGGCATTGTCTGCAACCATTGCAGGGATAGGCGTATAAAGGACATAAGTTAGCTTTTCAGCTATGAGAACTATTCTCAAATCCCTTAACCAATCCGTTTAATTTGGTCTGATTAATTTAGCATCTAATATGCTTCGCAGTGATAGTAATTTTAGACATTGTAAAATTCTGTAAATGAATTTGTATTTAACAACATTTTAACATACATTCTTTTATTAATTACCAAAATAATTTAGGTCTTGTTTTAAATTGGTATCTCCCACTATTTTCTTCAAACTATATTACCCTCACTTATATAGTTCGGCAAAATCTAATTAAAGATTTGCTAGTGAGAATAAGGATCCCATTTCAAATGTATATAGCGTTGTGGTGACACAACAAACTATATATAAATAAATAGGTAGACAACCTTTGTCAATTACATCAACTATGCAACTCCTTGTATTTTGCCTCTTAGATTATTTTGATCAGTGGTGGCACATCCAGAATCAAAATTATCCAAGTTAAGTCCGACCTAGTACTCCATATATTCAAAAAAGAAAAATATCATCCTTGTGGTGACACAACAAAACAATATTGTTCAATTTTCTTTATAAGCATCAAATGTGATAAATTAACATCTTAAATACTTAATACTTGCCTTGTGGTGACACAACAAACTCATATTAAATATTTAATACTCTATTAATTTTATCATGCTAGAAGGCGACGTTCGATATTCCAAATATCTTTGAACGCTTAGGACTTAATATAAAAAAATTGAGGGTTTTGTTATTAATTTGTCTCATCTAGTTTTAGCAGCATGCATTATATATATATAAAATACGCGTTATATTAATGAACATGCGAAGCATGTTCGCATAATATATAATATATATAGTATAGCATGCACATATAGAATACTATATTCTACCCGGATTGATTATGGACTTTTATTCTAGTTTGGTTCACTAGAGCCACCAAGTGAACCAAAACGTCAAACCCTAGGGGTGCAAGAAATAATATTTAAATATAACTATTACATTTAAACCTGGGCTCCATTACAAACGGGTCTTCATGCGCTCCTTGCTCCTTGATCTCCAATTTTTCAAAATAATTCTAATTATTCCTATTACAAAACTATTTTAAAATAAATAGAAACCTTGATCGTGATCGAGGGAAGTACATAGGAGGAGATAGAATTTACATTAAGAAAAATTAGAGAAGGCGAGGTAAAATGAGACCCCATTTAATAAAACTCATACATTCATGCATCCAACTAAAATAAAATCCAATCACATTGGTCAATTTTCCATAATCAATCCCATTTATTATCATACACATCACCATATGTATCAATAAATAACATTCATCTTATGAATAATAAACATTTAATATATATATATTGATATCATTTAATGGGCAAATTTAGTTAGTATAAAATCTAATTTTTGAATCAAAATAAACTCCTTTATTTTAATCCAAATTTAAATCAAAATAAAACTATTTTATTTTAATTTATCCAATTTTGAATAAAATAAACTATTTTATTTTAATCAAAATCTTTAATCAAAATAAACTCCTTTATTTTAATTAATTATGGAATCCAATTCCATGAAAAAAAAAATATGAAAGGAAACACGGATTATCTTTCCTATTCACAAATAAACTCCTTTATTTTGAATAATATGAAATCTTATTTCATATTTAAATAAACTCCTTTATTTAAGGAAACATGGATTCTCTTTCCTATTCACAAATAAACTCTTTTATTTTGAATAATATGAAATCTTATTTCATATCTAAACAAACTCCTTTATTTAAGGAAAGATGGATTTACTTCCCTATTCACAAATAAACTCCTTTATTTTAGGAAAAATAAAATCCAATTTCAACTCCAATTAGTTATTATGGAATCCAATTCCAACTCTAATTAGTTAGCATGAAATTTAATTTTAAAAATTAAAATACACCTCTTTTTATTTTAATAATAAAATAAACTTTTTATTTTAAGATTAAAATAAATTTTTATTTTAATTATAAAATTATTTTTGGAGAATGAATATATATATATATATATATATAATAATAATATATATATATATATATATATATAATAACCTTGATCATTCTCCTGCTAGTCCACGGAAAAAAAAAAGAGGCTGGGTCATCCTTGATTTCCGTGCATCAGTATTATATATATATATATAATCATTATATAATCATTAGATAATCATTAGATAATCATTACATGAAAAAACCATGCCAATGCTTTCCGTGATATCCTTGTCTCGATTTTCGTGCATGCTTCAAAAAAATAAACGACTCTTTTTCCGTGCGCTGGAATCTCAAAAAAAAAAAACGACTCTTTTTTTTTCCGCCAGTACATCCCTGTCATTTTTAAAAAAATTCGGTCCTTTTGTTTTTTTATTTATTTATTTATTTTATACAATAAAATTATGCCCAATTAAATTGTTCTAAACACATATCAATATACATATCAAATCAAACAATTAATAATTCGCATAAAGGTTTGGCTCTGATACCACTGTTAGGTTTGTATTATTCAATAACGCAATCAAATTGCAAAAAATGCGGAAGCGTGGAAAAATCAGAGTTTAAAATTTTTACAAACCATATACCCGGATCACCCTTTATGCACAATTATTAATTAAACGAAAAGATAAAGAATAAAATCATACCCTTGAAGATCGAAGCTTCCTCAGTACAAGTTCACCTCCAAATCCTTTCGCGCTCAACTTGAATCACCGGGGTTTTGTTCCTTCCTTTGATCAACGTTAGCCACCCATATGTTTGGCCTCAGAGGTGATCCACCAAGGAATAATAATGATTCAAGAAAAAGGGTGGTTGGCTAAACCCTAGTTTTTCTATCTCTAGAAGGGTGTACTCTCCCAACAATTGGAATTATGTCGTATATTGAAAAGTCAACAACTCCCACTACCCATAATAAGACTCCTCTTATTTATAGATGTGGGCAACCCACCTTAACAATTAAGGAATTGGGATTTATTTAATTAATTAAATTCTTTTAATTAATTAAGCTCCCTAATCTTATTAGGGATAATTAATTAAACTCCTTTAACTAATTTTCCTTCCTAATCCAATTAGGAATAAATGAGAGTACTTATATTAAATTAATTTCTAAACACTTTTAGAAACTAAAATAATAATAATTGTAATAATATTAATAAGACTCCTCTTATTAATTTATATTTAATATTTCAAAATATTAAATAATAAATATTAAGCTATTTAATTTATTCTATCACCATAGATTAAATTAAATATACTTAATATATTATTACGATTATGCCATTAACTTCTTAAATAATTATTCTTCCTTTTATGGTGTGACCCTTTAGGTTCTCCATATTAAATAGGTTGTGAATAAATCAATTAGAAACAATTCTAATCTTATTTAAATAAATAAATTAAACAATTAATTTATTTAAATAAATAATATTTATTCTACAATAGGGATAAGCCTCCCTAATGATCAACGACTTTCCGGATAATATAGATTTCAACATTAATCATTAAAGAACCTTTGAGTAAATAGTTGCAAATACAATTCAATCCTTCCACCATACAATGTCCCAATTAAATATAAGACATGGAATTACTTTGTCAAGTCTTATTTTATTTAATTATATGTATTTTGACTCTTAAATGCACAACTCAAATAATGCAAATTAGAAACTCCTTTCTAATTTCATTCGCCGCCAAGGACTCTTTGGGTTGTCATTTATCGAATCACATAGGACATTTCTTCTTTTATTAGAAGTGGTAGATTCTTTATTGATCATACATTATCTCCATGTACAACTTATTATACCCAAGCATACCCTTTGATATACCCTAAGGGTCTTAAGGAATAAGTCAAAGTATAACTCATCATACACAAGATACTATGATGATCTCAAGTCCAAGGATTACTTGTACTACTATCACTACTGAGGAATTCCTATCGACAGCAAATAAAACTCCATTAGGTATTCCTTAGCGAGCCCACGCTCAGGTGAACTTATTCTCTAATAAGCACCTACATACTTGCTTTTAGTGTCTCCACACAAATGATCATGAGATCAATCATCCTCATCCAATGAGCAAGCAACGTATGTACCAATCTATCCGGATTCACTAATCCCCAATTTAGTAATCCAATGATTGGGAACTATTTTAGTTTTAAGCTTTCTAAAAATTTAGATCTCATTAGAATGATCATCATCATTATTCTAAAAGCATTACTTAAAACTATGGGTTTATCACATATTATAAAACAGCATCATGTAGATAATTAAAAGCCTTTAATAAATTAATACTTTTTATTAATAAATGAATAAGATTGTTACAAAGTATATGCTTTATCATCAAACATGATTGGCTTGTGTGCATACTACTTTCAATGATAGGTGGTCGTTCTCCTTCCTTAGCAACGGGTGCTGGTGCCGCTGTCTTTCCATCATTATTGAACCTCCTCTTCTTAAAATTTCCACTTCTATTATCTTGGCCATGATTACCACCGAAGTGGTTACCATTCTTGGCATGTTGATTCCCTTCACGCTTATTGTCACTGTGACGCCCCCAAAATTAGGTATACATCACCCATCTTGGGTAGTCAGATACATGGTACAGAATTTAAATACAATTTACTAATATAACTGTCGTATACAATACGACATAAACTGTGAGTTTGAATACAAATATTGTATACTAGATATTATACAAACTCAAAAGGAGTCCTCATTAGAATTATTATCACACTATTTCACAGAATAGTGAGGACTACTAATGCTATCCTCTGGACAATTACTCCGTTCCCACTCGTCTCAACTATATTCTCATTTCTCAAGAGGAGAACAGTGAAAGAAAGGGTGAGCTCAACTAGCTCAGTAAGAAATATTATGACTAAGATAATGCAGAATAAATTATCATTATCCTACAATAGTGTTAAACTGATAAAATATAATGAACATCAAGTTTAACTACAGCGGAACCAGCAATCCATTAAAAGAGTCAAATAGAAAATAAAATCTACTATCTTTTATGATTTTAAAAGGTTTTTCATCACTGTTATAGCTGAGACTCAGCTTTAATAAATATTCCACATCATCGAATCACCCCTGCACTACGGCCAAGGATATTCTTTAGTATCACGACCACAATTATTCATGCACTACGGGCCAAGAATAGTTGTGTATTCATTAATGGTCATGATCATGCCAACAACTGTCCATCAATGCACTACGGCCACTAAGGATTTTTACCACATCATTTGTAACATTACGGTCATGATTACACCGAATAGTCTCTGGTTATAATCATACCAAGTCCATCTATGCACTACAGGCCACAGATGACTTTCATCACATCATTTGTAACATTACGGTCATGATTACACCGAATAGTCTCTGGTCATAATCATACCAAGTCCATCTATGCACTCTGTGCCATGAGATGACTTTCAACATAATATAAACATGAGGATGATGACAATGATATAAGAATTCAATAAAACAAGTTCACGAATTAAATTATCCAGAAACTAATATCGTCCAAATTGTCAACATGATACTTCTTGGTAGAGTAAAATTCAAGAATGCTTAGAAGAATATTTCCATGAAAAGATACTGGATGAAGCGCAAATATCAAGGATATTCCACTAATTTCATGGAGTATAGATGTCAAAACTTTAACCAACTGAGTATAATAAAGAATGGAATAACAAAAGAAATCACTATGCATGCGATAGACCGCATGTGCAAAAGTTATTCCAATGTAATAATAATAACGGAACAAAGTCGTGAAATTCACACCGCATGTGATGTTCCAATGTAATAATAAATGCGGAATAATAAATGATGGAACCATGTCCCACAGATAAGATGTATGTGATATTAAACTGTAATAATAAAGACGGAATAATAAAAATAGAACTGTGTCAGTGTAAAACACATGCATGTGATATTCCAATGTAATAATAATAAAGAGCGGAACCAGTCCGGTGTAAAACACACATGCATGTGATATTCTCGAATTGAATATTAAAGAATGAAATAATAGAAGAATTTCACCATGTATGCAGTACTTTGCATTTATAGGTTATTCCAACATAATAATAAAGAATGGAATAACAGAAGGATTTCACCAAGTATAGGGTAGACCGCGTATACAGGTTATTCCAACAGAATAATAAGAAATGGAATAACAACAGTTCTCTTCATGAATAGGAAAGAATAACACCCCTTACGGGTACAACAAATAATATCCCTTACCTTAGAAGAACTGAATATTGGAAAAGTGAAGTAGCAGAATACTTTTCTTCTTTCTCTCTATAGTTTCTCTCTCTAGAGTTTCAATGAATTCGTAAGAAATAATGAAGGAATGAGCTTTCTATTTATAGAAAAACTGAGGGTGGCTCTTGGTCTTAACGATGGGTCAAAATGACTCTTGGTAATAGTGAAGAGACAACTACTATTTGCGAAGGGGTAATTAACCTTTGGAACACCGAAGAGGCAGTTAACTCTTGGTAATATTAAAGGGACAACTACTATTTGTGAAGGGGTAATTACTATTGACGAAGGTAAATACTATTGAAGAAGGTAATTACTATTGACGAAGGTAATTACTATTGACGAAGGTAAATACTATTGACAAAGGTAATTACTATTCACAAAGGTAATTACTATTGACGAAGAGACTCTTAGATGATGACATATGCCCCCCCCCCCCCATAAAATAATCAAACTTACCCCAAACGTCTCATAACAGACTCTTTATATACATCAAGGATTGAATAAATATTACCACAAATCATTTTATTTTTAATCAACACATTTTTAATCTTTCAACAATTATTTATAACTTGTCGTCTCAATTAATAATATAACATATTATACAGATGATGATATTGTGACAATAATTGAATCAATAATATAAGAGATATGATGCAAAGAATTATCAGAAAGCAATAATTGAGTATAGCTAAGTGACTTCTCACGTAAGCATCAATAATCAATACCGTGTGCTACTACGCAACCACGCAGACATCGCATATTTTTACCACGGGTAGTTCAACAGTTTTAATTCAGAAACACCTCCGCCGTTATTTTTATAGAAAGATAATTTTGTCGCTTTTCTAACTACGACAATACTTCCGTTAATGGGGTCCACTAATGATTAAGCCGTCGTGCATTTAATATTCCCCGGCAAAAAGAATATTCCCCGACCAAACGAATATTTTATAACAACTTGCTTACTTTGCAAAATTTATAAATATTACCCACAACTATAACATTATATCAAATTTATTCCATAATATTCAAAATAATATTTATAGAAAATTCATCTTTATTTATAAAAGTGAGGGTCTTATCACCACCGCTCGATGATGATCGCTATCACTGGTATTATCATTTTACCGGCTACTTTCTTTTGGTTGGGTTGAATCATTATCACGCTCAAATAACTGAGCCCTATTAACAACATCTGAATACAAACATAGTTTACGAGAGATAAGATATTGTCGTATCTCAGGTTTCAAACCTATTAAAAACATTCGTGTCATTCTCTCCTCATTATGTACCAAATGGGACGCAAACCGGGAAAAATCGACAAACTTGGCTTCGTACTGCGACACGGTCATGTTGTTTTGCTCCAACTTGATAAACTTCACCTCCTTCATGTGACGAATACTTTCGGCAAAAGTACTTGTCATTGAATAACTCTTGGAACTTCTCCCAAGACATTTTGAAAGGCCAGTCAGTGGGTATGTTTTCTGATTCCCACCAAGAATCGCCTTCTTCACGCAACATAAAGGTGGCAAAGGGAACCTTTTGCTCCTCTGAGCATCCCAAGACATCAAATATCTTGGTGATTTACTTTAACCACATTTCTGCCTTAAGTAGTTCTGGCTTTCCCAAAAACTTCGGTGGTCCCAGTTCCTTGAACTGCTTAGCGGTGACCAACCGTGGGTTGCCATTGTTTCCTCCTACATTATGAACAGGAGTCTCTCTCGTCTGGTGTTGCATGAATTCTAAAAAGCTCCTAAACGTACCTTCATTCATCAATTGATCAGTGTTGTTATTTGCATGAGGATTGTCGCCTTCCTGATGCACATTGTCCTGGTTATTGATCTGTGGAGACTCAACGGTCTCCTGTGCTCCATTGATGTTCTCACCATTCTCGGATGCCATTTTTAAACACTGCCACAAAACAAGGGTTAATTATCATATCACATATTATCCCTATACTCTGACCAACCAATTAAATAACAAATAAACTTAGGTAGGTCATACTAGCGAAGAAATTCCCCATCTCTCCCCTCCTAGTTCTTGTCTCATATCTTAGCCAGTGATCATATCCCTAAGCTTTGATACCAACTGTGACGCCCTCAAAATAGGTATACATCACCTATTCTGAGTCGCCAAATACATGGTACATAATATAAATACAATCTTAATTATACAACAAGAGAGCTGTGAGTTTAAATACAAATACCGTCTTCTAGACAATATCACTCTCGTAATAAGTCCTCATTACATTTATTGTCACACTATTTAATGTAATAGTGAGGACTACTAGCTAATACTATTATCCGGACCATCACTGTTTCCCACTCGTCTCAAACTACGTTCTCATATCCCAAGAGAACGGTAAAGAAAGAAAGGGTGAGCTCAACTAGCCCAATTAGAAATATTATGACTAAGATAATGCGAATAAATTATCATTAGTCTCCAACAATGTTAAACTGATAAAATACAATAGACATCAAGTTTAACTGCAGCGGAACAAGCAATCCATTAAAAGAGTCAAGTAGAGAATAAAATCTACTATCTTTTATGATTTAAAACATTTTCATCAATTTTTATAGCTGAGACTCAGCTTAATAAATAATCCACATCATCACTGCACTACGGCCAAGGATATTCATTAGGGTCACGACCACAAATTATCCATGCACTACGGGCCAAGGATATTTGTGTATTCATCATTGGTCATGATCATGCCAACAACTGTCCATCAATGCACTATGGGCCAATGAGAACTTTTACCACATCATTTGTAACATTACGGTCATGATTATACTAAATAATCCCTGGTCATAATCATACCAAGTCCATCTATGCACTACAGGCCACAATTGACTTTCAAAAAAATATAAACATGAGGATGATGACAATGATATAAGAATTCAATAAAACAAGTTCACGAATTAAATTATCCAGAAACTAATAACGTCCAAATTGTCAACATGATACTTCTTTGTAGAGTAAAATTCAAGAATGCTTAGAAGAATATTTTCATGAAAAGATACTGGATGAAGCGCAAATATCAAGGATATTCCACTAATTTTATTGAGTATAGAAGTCAAAACTTTAACCAACTGAGTATAATATAGAATGGAATAACAAAAGAAATCACCATGCATGCAGTACTTCGCATAGATAGGTTATTCCAACATAATAATAAGTAACGGAACCAGGTCCGGTGTAAAACACACAGACAGGATATTCCAACCGAATAATAAAGAATGGAATAACATAAGGATTTCACCAAGTATAGGGTATGCCGCGTATACAGGTTATGTATAGGGTATGCCGCGTATACAAGTTATTCCAACAGAATAATAGAAGAATTACACCATGTTTGCGGTACTTCGCATAAACAGGTTATTACAACATAATAACATAGAATGGAATAACAGAAGGATTTCACCAAGTATAGGGTATGCCGCGTATACAGGTTATTCCAACAGAATAATAAAGAATGGAATAACATAAGTTCTCTTCATGAATAAGAAAGAATAACACCCCTTATGGGTACAACAAATAATATCCCTTACAGTAAAAGACACTAGATATCGAAGTAGTGAAGTAGCAGAATACTCTTCTTTTTCTCTCTATAATTTCTCTCTGTAGAGTTTCAGTGAATTCGTAAGAAATAATGAAGGAATGAGCTTCTATTTATAGAAAA
The DNA here is from genome assembly GCA_020205615.1 of Panax quinquefolius. Lineage (NCBI taxonomy): Eukaryota > Viridiplantae > Streptophyta > Magnoliopsida > Apiales > Araliaceae > Panax > Panax quinquefolius. The sequence goes on along the minus strand of CM035171.1, from coordinate 104,199,632 downwards.
ACTAAGAGTGGCTCTTGGCCTTAACGAAGGGTCAAAATGACTCTTGGTAATTTTGAAGAGACAACTACTATTTGCGAAGGGGTAATTAACTCTTGGAACACCGAAGAGGCAATTAACTCTTGGAAAGCTGAAGGGTCAAATAACTCTTAGAAAACCGAAAGGACAAGTTACTATTAAAACTCGTGAATAGTAACTCGTGAATAGTAACTCATGAATAGTAACTCATGAATAGTAACTCGTGAATAGTAATTCATGAATAGTAACTCGTGAATAGTAACTCATGAATAGTAACTCATGAATAGTAACTCCAACACGAAAAGTTTCCCGAATACCCGATTAAACAATATAACCTCCAGACATCAATTATCATCAGAATAGATGTCGATTTCTACTAACACAAATAATCCCAACATAATGAAACTATCAAATTCATCTTTAATCAACACCAACTTATTCATCATTAATATTATAACTCACAATATTTAGCAACCAGGTTGTTCCCAGGAAAGAGGGGGCTTTCCAATAAGGATTTCTCCCTATTGGCACGCAATTAGTTGACCAAACCTCTCCTTGACAGAACTTCTAGACATTGTAAATATTGCAATTTAATAATATGAATAACTTTGTCATCTCAATTATTAATTTAATAATATAACATATAATGCGATGATAATCTTGTGACAATAATTGAATCAATAATATGAGAGATATGATGCGGCAATTATCAGAAAGTAATAATGCAAGATAACCGGGTGACTTATCACGTAAGCATCAATAATCAATCAATACCGTATTGCTACTATGCAACCACAGCAGACATCAGATGTACTTTTACTACCTGGGGTAGTTCAACAAAGATTAACGGTGAAACCTCCTCCGTTATTTTCATAAAATATCTTTGTGCTTTTAACCACGACAATTACTTCCATTATGGGTTCCACCAATGATCAGGCTTGGTCGTCATTTAATATTCCCCAAACAAAAAGAATATTCCTCAACCAATCAAATATTTTATAACAACTTGCATACTTTGTAAAATTTTCAAATACTACCCACAACTATAACACTATCTCAAATTCACACCATAATATTAAAAAAATATTTTTAAAAATTTAAATCTTTATTTATAAAATCTGGGGTCTCACAGTTCATATATCTATACTTTTGTAGACATGCCAGTTCTTGAATTCTATTCGATCATTGGTTATCAATAAATTATTATTGTATAATTAAGATATTTAGTCTATTCGTTAATTTCTAAAATTTATTATGAAAGTGTTCGCACTTGGATAATTTTTGTAATTGTTGATATATACTTATTAAATTCCGGTATGTATACATTGATTAAAAGTTGTCTAAGCTATTTGACTCGGCTAGACATAGATTAAAAAATAGTGTTGAGATATGTCTTAGCTAATTATTCTGGCTAGATAAACATTTGTTAGAACTTGATAGGTTCGAGAAGAGAACTCAATCATTATTGACAAGTCGATGCCAATTGTTTTGGCTAGATCAAAAAAATGAATAGATATTGGAATCATAGAATTTCGTTGTTCTGATTCAAAATCTGGTTATAAGACTGAGAAGAACAACCTTTTTATATAAAAGTGAAACTTTTGGTCGTATATTTGGCCATTGCGCGCGTTTTAAGTATTATGCATAATATAGGGTATAATAAAGTTGATCACTTATTATACTTGCAGAGGGGTATGACTTAATCTTTATGCTTATCTGATACACCTGGGTATATCAAAGTAAATCTTTGATAGTTACTAGAGAAGAGAAGTTCAAGATCCTTAGGGATCACTCAACATAAACTTTGGAAAACATTCCACTTTGTTATTGCGTATAATTAATTCTTATTATTCAATTGAATATCAAAAATTAAAAACAAAGTTCATAGACTATTGACTGCTCTCCATTTATAGTCAGTACATAGTTTCAAAATTTTGAAATAGAATGGATACGTTGTTCAGAATTATTTCAGTTTACTTCACAAATGTTGATTCGTTGTAGAAGTGCCATTCACACAAAACATTTACTTCTTTCAGCTAATGTTTATTATTTTATATTACTTGCTGGGCACCCAAATGCTCATTCTTACTTTAAATATAAATGTTTTTAGCTAAGCGTGATCAACCTGAAGGTTCAGACAAGAACAAAGGAAAGAGAAAGCTAGCGGAATAAACTTTATGGTATCTTATTTAATAGTTAGACTATATTAAGACAATGATATTTATAATTATCATGTAATGTAATGTAGTAAAGGTTGAGAAACCGGGGATTAGATAACTCTGATGTATATAAATAAAGTTTAATATTTATATTATTATTATTATTCCGCTCAAAGAAATGGTATCGTGAAGCATCGAGTTCAGGTTTCAAGTACCTGAATTTGGGGGCGTCACAATATTTCTTCTGTCGATCTTAAGATGCTTGCAATCATTCGCGTATAACTCGGATTATCTCAGTAGTTTGTTGGATTATCTCAGGTCCTAGCATTTGTCTTTCCCCGACCTCATCCCAACATAATGGTGTTCTACATTTCTTTCCATATAAGGCTTCATAGGGTGGCATACCTATGCTAGCATGGTAACTGTTGTTGTAGGAAAATTCTACCACAGGTAACTGATCTTCCAAACTTCCTTTGAAGTCTATGATATAGGTTCTTAATATATCTTCTAATGTTTGAATGGTTCTCTCACTTTTCCCATCTGTTTGAGGGTGATATGTTGTACTTAATCTTAACTGTGTTCCTTAGTGTTTTTGAAGACTTCCCCAAAAATTTGAGGTAAAATGTGGGTCTCGATCTGACACTATAAAAACAGGTACTCCATGCCTAAAGATAATTTTATTAATGTATAACTTGGCAAGTTGATCTAGGTTATGAGTAACCTTAATAGGTAGAAAGTGAGCTGATTTGGTCAGTCGATCAAATATTACCCAAATGGCATTATAGCCCTTCTGTGTAGCTGGAAGGCCTACCACGAAGTCCATTGTTATATATTCCCATTTCCACTCAAGAATTGGTAAAGGTTGAAATAAACCACTTGGCTTTTAATGTTCAGCCTTAACCCTTTGACATGTGAGACATTTACTTATCCATTCCGCTATTTCTCTTTTCATGTTTAACCACCAAAAGTGTTGACTTAAGTCTTTGTACATTTTAGTACTACTATGATGTATGGAAAATTTAGAATTATGGGCTTCATTTAAGATTTCATCTTTTAATGCTTGATTTAACAGAACCCAGATTTTGTCTTCATATCTTAGTATTCCATCCTTGTCTATTCTGAATTTGATATTCTTGATGTGAGTTATATCAGATTTACATTTTGACACTCCTCGTCTTTTTCTTATGTCTCTTTGATACTATCTAGTAGAGTCGAAACTTACTCTACAATGAATAACTTTTGGGTAGTGGTAGTTGGACATCTTACCTAAATTTCAAGTCTTTCAAAATCTTTTATTAGCTCTTTATTGTTGGTTATTACGTTCAACTTCTCTTGGTTCTTTCTACTTAACGCATCTACTATTACATTGGCTTTTTTGGGATGATATAAGATTTCACTATCAAAATCCTTTATCAGTTCTAGCCATCTTCTCTGCCTTAAGTTTAACTCCTTTTGTGTAAAAATATATTTCAGACTTTTGTGATCTATATATATCTCACACTTCTCCTCGTATAAGTAATGCCTCCAAATTTTCAAAGAAAATACTACCGCGGCTAACTCTAGGTCATGAGTAGGATACCTGTGACGTCCCCAAAATAGGTCCATACAATCCATTATGAGTCGCCAAATACACGGTACATAATTCAAATACAAACTTAATTTACACAATTATTAATTATCGTACAGAATACAACAAAAAATAAGCTGAGAGTTTTAACACGAATATTATCTCATAGACAATATCCAAACTCAAATGGAGTCCTCATTACAATTATTATCACACTATTTTATAAAATTGTGAGGACTACTATATCCACCATCTTGGACCATCACTCCATTCCTCGACTAGTCCCACCTATATTCTCATTTCCTGAAGAGAACAATGAAAGAAAAGGGTGAACTCAACTAGTCCATTAAAGAATATTACGACTATGATAATGTAGAATAAATTATCCTTAGCCTTCAACAGTGTAAAAACTGATAGAATACAATAGACAACAATTTTAACTGCAGCCAAACAAACAATCCATTATAAAAGGTAAGTAGAGCATGATGTCTACTATCTTCTATGATTTAAAAGTTCATCATCAATATTTTATCTCTATAACACATCTCAATAAATAATCTACATCACCGAATTATCTATGCACTACGGGCCAATGATATTCGTTAGTATCACATCCACGAATTATCCATGCACTACGGGCCAAGGATATTCGTTATTATCACCAGTGGTCATGATCATGCTAAACAATTGTTCATCAATGCACTAAGGGCCAATGAGGACTTTCACAACATTATTTGTATGTAACATTACATTTCATGATTATATCGATACAAAATTCCTAGTCATAATCATACCAATCAACAGTCCATCTATGCACAACGGGCCAAAGATGAATTTCATCATAATATAAGCATGAGGATGATGACAATGATATAAGAATCAATCAAATGAGATCAATGATAAATATTAAAGATTTTTAAGTTAGTATATCCAGAGTTTAATAATGTTCAAATTATCAACATGATAACTACTTTGTGGAGTAAAATTCAAGAATAACATTCATGTATTAAAAATAATTTGGACAGAAAAGAATTTGGTTGTGAATAATACCCCGGGTGAATAGTAACCGAGTGACTAGTATCCCGTGAATAATACTTTGTGAATAGTACTCCGTAAATAGTACCGTATGAATAGTACCATATGAATAGTACCCCGACATGAAAAGATTAAAATTTAACAAGAATGTTTAGAAAAATATTTCAGTGAAACGATACTAAATGAAACACAAATTTCAAGGATATTCTACTAATTTCAAGGAGTATAGAAGTGATAGTTATAAACATAAGTGTAGATTTAGGAATATGAAACGAAATAATATTACTTACATACTACAGAGTATGGAAGAAAATATTATTTCTTACGAATATTGAACAAAAATAATATCCCTTACGAATATTGAATGAAAATAATATTCCTTACGAATATTGAATAAAGACAACATCCCTTGCGAATATTGAATGAAAATAATATTCCTTACGAATATTGAACAAAAATAATATTCCTTACGAATAAGAAAAATAATATCTCTATCGAATATGAAATAAATAATACCCCTTAATTTTAAAGGAGAGTAATTCTGACTGGTATAGCGGGGATATTCTTGAAGAAAACTTGCACTATTTGCTAGACTCAAAGTTTCCTTAAATGAAAATAAATACAATCAATATTATAGAAGAATTATCTGATTATGGTGTGATTTTCATTTCTAAACTAAGCATCCTATTTATAGGAGAATGAAAGGATACTATTTAGGAAAATAATCATGGACGCACAGTAGGAAAATCATTGTCGCAATTCACCGGTGAAAATTTGATTTTACTATTCATTATTGTGCAATAAAATATTCTAATAAAATGAAAACTTTATATAAAATATAATACATTCCATTTATAATCTAATAAAACGAATAACTTTATATATAATATAAAAAGTATTCTATTTTATATAAAAAGTTTTCTAGTTTATTACTAATATAATAATAATAAAATAAAAACTTAGATAACTTTCTACCGATATTTTGGAAAATGAGTAAGTGGGGGCCATGTAATAAGCCAAACTTACAACAAATAATTCATAAAAAACACCTCTATTTATTACAAATCACTTGACTTCAGTAAACACATTTTTAATCTTTCAACATTTATTCATCATTAATATTATAACTCGCAATATTAACCACCAGATCATTACCAGGAAAGAGGGGGCTTTCTGATAAGGACTTCTCCTTATTGGCGTATAATTAGATGACCTAACCCCTTTCCTCGACAGAACTTTCTAGACATTGTCAATAATACAAATAATAATATGAATAACTATGTCGTCTCAATTATTGATTTAATAATATAAAATATTGTGCAGATGGTACCGTGACAATAATTGAATCAATAATATGAGATACTATGCAGTAATTACACTGACAATAATTGAATAAAACTAAGTGACTTTTTACGTAAGCATCAATAATCAGAAATACTGTGCAATACTGTGTGCTATTGTACAACCACACATATCACTATACTTTTATCACCGGGTATTTCAATAGTGTAACAGAAAAGGTCTTGCCATTATTTTTGTAAAAAGGTTATTTCTTTCATTTTTATATCTGATAGTCATTCTGTTGTGGGGTCTACCAATGATTGTGCCATCGTACGAATATTCCCTGATAAAACGAATATTCCCCGACCAAACTAATATTTTATGAAAACTTGCGTACTTTACAAAATTTATAAATATTACCCACAACTATAACATTATATCAAATCCACACCTTATTATTCAAAATAATATTTAGAGAAAATTAAATCGTTATTCATAAAAGTTAGGGTCTTACAACCTCCCCTCCTTATGAAATTTCGTCCTCGAAATTAGTGTATGTACCTGGTATGTCGAAGAGGTGAGAATACCTTGTTTTCATTTCAGATTCTAACTCTTGAGGTAAAACCTTTGAGTATAGAATATGTTTCTTCTTATCCAAGATTTTAACAAGTACCTCTTCATACGTTAAATCTTCTGCTATCTCGTCTGATTCTAATTTAATAATTTTGTTCGGGTTGTCCACATATTTATATAACATAGATATGTGAAAAATGTTATGAACGTGGGACATACTTGGTGGTAAGGCGAGTCTATAGGCCACAGTTCCTACTCGTATATTTGACATCATCACGTGGGTCACTAGAGTTGTGAGACCCAAAATTTTATGAAATAAAAGTATTCAATTTTTCTATTTTGGTGAATAGTTAAATTGATAAAAGTTTAAAGTTAAGGGTGACATTTGAAAATTTATCAAAGTAAGAAAGTTGTCATAAAATAATCGGTGGTAAAATACGCGCGGTTGCATAGTAGCACACGGTATTGATTATTAATGCTTACGTGAGAAGTCACTCAATTTGATTCAATTATTGTCGATATTATATTTTATTGATTTAACAAAGTTATTAATATTATTATTTGCAATATTAACGATGTCTAGAAGTTCTGCCAAGGAGAGGTTTTGTCACCTAATTGCGCGCCAATAGGGAGAAATCCTTAATGAAAAGCCCCCTCTTTCCTGGGAACGACCTGGTCGATTAATAGTATGAATTATAGTAATAATATGAAGTTTGTAATTGATTTTTATAGTGTGATATCTGGAGACTCAGAATGGGTGATGTATACCTATTTTGGGGGCGTCACATTTGGTATCAGAGCCTAGGGATATGGTCGCTGGCGGAGATATGAGTCTAGAACTAGGAGGGGGAGAGACGAGTAATATACTTCGCTAGTGTGTGACTTACCTAAGCTGAAATTATTTACTTAATAAGTTGAAAATTATGATATGTCAATTAACCTTGTTTTGAAGTATATTCTAGAAGGATATCTAAAACACATGAGATGAACAATGGAATAATTATGATATAGAGGAAATAACCGGGAAGGTACAATCCGAAAAGAAAGCAAGGTATTCTCATCCCTTCAAAATACCAGGTATGTACGTAAATTTCGAGGGCGAAATTTCATAAGGAGGGGAGATTGCGAGACCCCGAATTTTATGAAATAAAAGTATTCAATTTTTCTATTTTGGTGAATAGTTAAATTGATAAAAGTTTAAAGTTAAGGGTGACATTTGAAATTTTTTCAAAGTAAGCAAGTTGTCATAAAATAATCGGTGGTAAAATACGCGTGGTTGCATAGTAGCACACAGTATTGATTATTAATGCTTACGTGAGAAGTCACTCAGTTTGATTCAATTATTGCCAATATTTTATATATTATTAAATTAATAATTGAGATAACAAAGTTATTAATATTATTATTTGCAATATTAACGATGTCTTGAAGTTCTGCCAAGGAGAGGTTTTATCTACCTAATTCAAGGCCAATAGGAGAAATCCTTATTGGAAAGCGCCTCTTTCAGGAACGACACGGTCGATTAATAATATAAATTATAATAATGATATGAAGTTTGTAATTGATTTTATATTGTGATATCTGGCATCGAGAATGGGTGATGTATACCTATTTTGGGGCATCACATTTGGTATCGAGCTTAGGGATATGGTCGTTGGCGGAGATATGAGTCTAAAACTAGGAGGGGAGAGACGAGTAATATACTTCGCTAGTGTGTGACTTACCTAAGCTGAAATTATTTACTTGATAAGTTGATAAATTATGATATGTCAATTAACCTTGTTTTGAAGTATATTCTAGAAGGATATCTGAAACACAGGAGATGAGCAATGGGAAAATCATGATATAGAGGAAATAACCGGGAAGGTATAATCCGAAAAGAAAGCAAGGTATTCTCATCTCTTCAAAATACCAGGTACGTACGTAAATTTTGAGGGCGAAATTTCATAAGGAGGGGAGATTGTGAGACCCCAAATTTTATGAAATAAAAGTATTCATTTTTTCTATTTTGGTGAATAGTTAAATTGATAAAAGTTTAAAGTTAAGGGTGACATTTAAAAATTTATCAAAGTAAGCAAGTTGTCATAAAATAATCGGTGGTAAAATACGCGTGGTTGCATAGTAACACACGGTATTGATTATTAATACTTACGTGAGAAGTCACTTAGTTTGATTCAATTATTGTCGATATTTTATATATTATTAAATCAATAATTGAGATAACAAAGTTATTAATATTATTATTTGCAATATTAACGATGTCTAGAAGTTCCGCCAATGAGAGGTTTGGTCACCTAATTGCGCGCCAATAGGGAGAAATCCTTATTGGAAAGCCCCCTCTTTCTTGGGAACGACCTGGTCGATTAATAGTATGAATTATAATAATGATATGAAGTTTGTAATTGATTTTTATAGTGTGATATCTGGCGACTCAAAATGGGTGATGTATACCTATTTTGGGGGCTTCACAAGAGTCTTTAACTCTATCTCCATCATTTATAAGTCATACGAAATGGGTCTTTAAGTTTGACAGTATCGTACTTGTACCCGCATATGATCTTCTACTCAACGCGTCAGCTACTACGTTCGCTTTTTCCAGGATGGTATTGAATGGTATGATCGTAATCTTTCAACAGCTCGAGCCAACAACTTTGGCGCATGTTACGTTTGTTCTGGGTGAAGAAATATTTGAGGGTTTTGTACCGGGTTCAAGGTCAATACAAAATTCAATTTCACGCTTTGGGGTAGGCCATGAAGTTCTTCGGGGAATACGTCAGAATTTATTAACAATAGAAATATCATTTAAATCGGCGTATTTTGTTTAAATCTGTAATATGGGCTAAGAAATCTTGACATCCATTTTTCAATAAACGAAATGGCTTTATTGCTTGATATGACGTTGATTGAATTTAGTGGTTTGGTTTCTTGAATTACTTTAATAGGTTGGTTAGGAATATGAAAGCTAACAACATTATGAAAATAATCAATTTTAGCATGATGAGTTGTTAACAAGTCGATTCCTAAAATCACATTAAAGGCAAGTATTTTTAAAGAGATGAGATCAACAGGTAATGTGAAAGTGTCAATTTGAATCAAACAAGATTTATAAGCGATGGATGTAATGAAGGTTTCTCCTAACGAGTTTCAACAGATAAGTCAAAGTCTAATTTCTCAGCAGTCAAGTTCAAACGTTGAGCACAAGTAGGTGAAATAAAAGAATGGGTAGAACCGGTATCTAATAAGGTATAGACTTCGCAAGAGTTTATGATTAGCTTACTGGTGATAACATCGTTTGGGTTCCTCGATTTTTGAGAGGTCGCGACAAATGCTTTCCCTTGAACTACCAACTTTAACTTGTCCGGGACAACCTTTGGTGTCATCATTACCACTGGAATTGACTTTGCTATAGGGCATATTCCACCCTCAATTGCTTCGTCGTACTCCTGATCCATGATCTGAATCATTAATCTTCGATCCATATCGAATTGCAGTTGACCTCTTTGTATAGGGTAATTCAAAAATCGATGTTGGGTTCTCCTAATAGTTGTCCAAAAAGAGAAATACATATCATCTATTTTAGCCTTCTTGGATAAGACTTCTCTCTCTACAATATCAACACGTCGTGCGACTTTTACCCATGCATCCTCTATTTTCACTTGTTAAGTTGTTTCTTCTTTCAGATGATCTTTGACATTTGCATTCTCAGATTTCAGCTCTATTATCATATACTCAGCCAAAGAGAGCTTCTGTTCAAGCATCTCGTATCGGGTAGCAAAATCTTGAATTGTTTCATCCTTTTGTTCCACGACCGCCTGTCGTTCTTCACCCTGCTCTTCTAACTCACAAATACGATCTTGCAGTTCTACATTTCAATCATAAAATTCTCCTAATAAATCCTCCTCAGGTTCCTCTTCTTCCCCACTCTTAGCTACTACCTCTGTGACTAGCTCGGGTGCAACTATTAATTCTTCACTCATCACATGGATATCTCTAATTTCTTCTTCGCTTGACATCTTACAATTAAGTTTAATAACTTAATTGGTACTCCCCAATAAAAATCTTTGTTATAACAAAATATTATACTCCAATATATATTTTTTAAATGAATCTCCTCGATTCATCACTTAAAACTCTATATGAGTTCATCTCTTGATTTTCAGATGTCATTCTTAAACATTGCCACAAAAAAAGGGTTAATTGACATGCCACATATTATTCATATATTCTGACCGGCTAATTAAATAACAAATAAGCTTAGGTAGGACAAACTAGCGAAGGATTTACTCGTCTCTCCCTCCTAGTTCTAGCCTTAGATCTCTGCCAAGGATCATATCCCTAAGCTTTGATACCAACTGTGATGCCCCCAAAATAGGTCCATACAACCCATTTTGAGTCGCCAAATACATGCTATATAATTCAACTACAAACTTAATTTAAACAATTATTAATTGTCGTGCAGAATACGACAAAACATAAGCCGAGAGTTTTAACATGAATCCAAACTCAAATGGAGTCCTCACTAAAATTATTATCACACTATTTTTATAGAATAGTGAGGACTACTATAGCCACCATCTTGGACCATCACTCCATTCCCGACTAATCTTAGCTATATTGTCATTTCCTGAAGAGAACAATGAAAGAAAAGGGTGAGCTCAACTAGCCCCAAGAAAGAATATTATGACTAAGATAATGTAGAATAAATTAACCTTAGCCTTCGATAGTGTAAAAACTAGTAGAATACAATAGATAACAAGTTTAAGCTGCAATGAACAAGAAATCCATTAGAAGAGTCAAGTAGAGCATGATGTCTACTATCTTCTATGATTTAAAAGTTCATCATCAATATTTTATCTCTGTAACACACCTCAATAAATAATCCATATCACCGAATTATCCATGCACTATAGGCTAAGGATATTCGTTAGTATCACATCCACGAATTATCCATGCACTACGGGCCAAGGATATTAGTTTTTATCACCAGTGGTCATGGTCATGCCAAACAACTGTTCATCAATGAACTACGGGCCAATGAGGACTTTCACTGTAAGACCCCAGCTTATTATTAAATGAAATTGAATTTCCTCTATTTATTATTTTGAAATAGTAAGGGTTGATTTGATTAATGTGGTTAGTTATGGGTAAAATGTGCAAATATTTCAAATAAGCAAGTGGTTATAAAATATTCATTGTTGTCGGGGAATATTTGTTTGGTCATGGAATATTCTTACTGTCGGGGAATATTCGTACGATGGCGTAGCCTTGTGTGGGCCTCATAACGGAAAGCGATTGGATGAAGAAAACGACAAGTATAAGTTATTTATAAATAATGGCATAGTTGTTACCGTTAATACTGTTGAAATACTCGGTGGTTAAAACACAGTAGCACATGGTATTGCTCCAATTATTGATTCTTACGTAAGAAGGCACTACTCAATAATTGTTACGATAATTCTTGCTCAATATTTTATTTTATTGATTCAATAATTGCTTCGTTGATATTTTATATTATTGTTGTTTCAATAATTGTCACAACACAGTATTTTCCATTATCAGATCAATAATTCATATTATTTGAATAATATTATTAGATGGCAATATTGGCAATGTCTAGAAAGTTCTATCTAAGGATAGGTTTGGTCACCTAATTGCACACCGAAGAAGGAAAAATCCTTGTTGGAAAGCCCCTCTTTCACAGGAGCAGTGCAGTTGTATCGATATTGTGATTCGATAATATTATTTGTGAATAATTAATTATTGATTTGTATGATAAGGAAAATATTTATTTTATGTAGATATAGATGGAGAAAATTTTTTAATGTAACAATTGTTGAAAATTGATATTTTATCTTTTATGATAAAATAATTCATTTAAATATATTATTATATTTTAATAATATAATAATGGTGATATTTTTACAATAAATGTGTGATATATGAATAAATGAGGAGGAAGAGTAGTTTTGTTACAAAAAATGTTTAAAATATGTTAAACATGTTTGTGGGCCCCACTTTGTGACTGAAATTGGATTATAGCCCGTAAAATCGTACATTTGTGGATTTCAGTCAACTTTTTCTTGGAATTTGGAAAAACTTAAACTTACAAAGTTGTAGAGAATGGAATTTCATATGGAATGGACATAAGGTTCGAATTTTTTTGATAAAAGGGCTATTTATTATGAATTATTGAAGTTTCAAAGTTCCAAAATAATTGATTTTTAAAGTTTTAATTATTGTTTTAAAGAAAAATGTTTTCGGTGAGTTGAGTGGGTCTTGCATATGATATAAATGAGCTGAATTCAGTTAGTCTAAGGTGGGCTTGAATTTTTATAATTATATTATTATTTTATTAAATTTTCTACTTTGGTGTTCTAAGCATTTTCCTATAAAATAGGGTGCTTAGGTTAGAATTGAAAATCACACCAGAACTGAAATTTTCTCTCTCTATATTATCGAGCATATTCTTGTGAGTATTTTGATACTTTGAGTGTTGTTATACTGATTGCAAGTTTTTCTTGAGACTATATCCGATATTCGGTGTAAGTCTTATCTTTTTCGAGGTAAGGGATGTTATTCTTTTTAAATGATATTATTTCTTCTAATATCATTATGCCGGAATATTGGTAATTATTTTCTTGTGAAATTCTTGTCTTTTATTGTCGGGGTTACTATTCACGTATACGACACTATTCACGAATACGACATTATTCATAGAAAAATTAAAATTTTTGTTTTTTGTCCAAAATATCTATTATGGATACTAGCTTTGATTGTATCCAAGTTTTGATCATTCTTGAATTTTACTTCACTATGGTTATTTATGAAGTATTTTTGAACTTGGACTGTTTAAACTACGAATCCTTAATATTTGTTTTTGTTTCACTGGATTCGTTTTCTTTAAAATATTTTTCATCATACTCAGTCCTAAATGATGATATTACTGAATATATTTGGCCTGTAGTGCAAAGATGGTTGATTTTCTTATTAATATCTTTGGCCCGTAGTGCAAAGATGTACAAGTGTTGAGATGAACATGACCAACTGATGAATATCTTTGGCCTGTAGTGCAAAGATGAATATTTGATTCAAGATGTATATTGATTGATGTTATAGGGATACAATATTGACGATGGACTTTTAAATTCATAGATAATAGTAGATTTCATTCTCTACGTAACTCTTCTATGAATTATTATTTCTGCTGCGAATATTGATTTAAAACTTGTTGTCCATTGTATTCTATAAGATTTTTCCCTATTGAACACTAACGATAATTTGTTCTATATTATCTTAGTCATAATATTCTTTACTGGGCTACTTGAGCTCACCATTTTCCTTTTTGTTCCATTTTTCTTCTCAGGAGGCGAGAATGTAGCGAGTACTAGTCGGGGTATGGAATGAAGGTTCTAGAAAGTTGTTTTAGTAGTCCTCACCATTTTTGTAAAATAATGTATCAATAATTGTATTGAGGTCTTATTTGGGTGTGAATATTGTCTAGATGACAATATTTGTATTTAAACTCATAGTTTATGTGTTGTCGTATTTTGCACGACAATTGTATTAATATAGTTGTAGTTGTTTCTGTACCATGTATTTGGCAACTCAGAATGGGTGTTATATACCTTTTTTGGGGGCGCCACAATTGGTCTCAAAGCTTAGGGATATGATCTCTGGCAGAGATCGGGGAATAAAACTAGGAGGGGAGAGGCGAGTAAATCCTTCACTAGTGTGTCCTGCCTAAGCTTATTTGTTGGTTGGTGAGAATATAAGGATATTATGTGCTATGTTAATTTCTTTAATTAACCCTTGTTTTATGGCAGTATTTGAGAATGGAGACTGAGAATGTTAACAATGGAGTAAGTGAGACTGTGGAGACACCTTTACCCACCAATAAGGAAAATGTGCAACAAGCCAGCAATGTTCCTCCTGTAAACAACACCACTGATCAGACGATGAACGATAGGATGTTTAGAAGCTTTTTGCAGTTCATGCAAAATTAGACAAGGGAGACTCGTGTTCAAAATACAGGAGGAAATGATAACAGTACACGGTTTATCACAGCCAAGCAGTTCAAAGAGTTGAGACCACCAGAATTCTAGGGAAAGCCGGATCCGATTAAGGCAGAGACGTGGGTCAAGCAAATTACCAAGATATTCGATGTCTTGGGATGCATGGAGGAACAGAAGGTTCTATTCGCTACTTTTATGTTCCGTAATGAGGCGATTCTTGGTGGGAATCGTGAAGCGTACCCATCCAAATTGCATTTCAAGCATGTCTTGGGAGACGTTTCAAAAATTGTTCAATAACAAGTACTTTCCTGAAAGTATTCGTCATATGAAGGAAGTGGAGTTTATTAGACTAGAACAAAACAACATGACGGTGTCTCAGTACGAGGCAAAGTTTGCAGAGTTATCCAGGTTTGCACCTCATTTGGTGGAGAATAAGGAACGTATGACGCGGATGTTTCTTAGAGGTTTAAAACCCGACATACGTCAATATCTCATTTCTCATAAATTTTCTCTCTATTCAGATGTTGTCAACAATGCTCAATTATTAGAGCGAGAAAACGAGTACGTTCAACTGAGGGACCACAACCAGGATCATACCGGTGACAGCAGTCATCAGAACAACGATAACTAGCGGAGAAAGAAAAATACGGACAAAAGCGATAACCACTCTAGTGGTAATCATGGCCATGAAAATAGAAAAAGCGAGTCGGGAGGAGATTTTAAAAAGAAGAGATTCAACAATGACCATTTGAAGACGTCAGCACCAGCAACAACTGGTTCTAAGGGAGGAGAACGACCACCGGTTGTATGCTATAAATGCGGAAAAGAGGGACATATTAGCCCAAACTGTCCACAACAGTTCAAGGTATGCTATAATTATGGAAAAGAAAGAAATATCGCTCGAGATTGTACCGTAGAGAAACCAAGTCCAGGGGGGATGGTGACTCAAAAGGCTATCCTAGAAAAGTCAAAGTCAACGGTTCTTGGAAGAGCGTTTGTCGTAACTGGTCAAAATGCGAGGAACCCAAACGAGGTGATCACGGGTAAGCTAATCATAAATTCTTACGAAGTTTATACCTTACTAGATACCGGTGCTACCCATTCATTTATCTCTCCTACTTGTGCTCAACGTTTAAACTTAACTCCAGAGAAATTAGACTTTGACCTATCTGTGGAGACTCCGTTAGGAGACACTTTTATTATATCCACTGTTTATAAATCTTGGTTGATCCAAATTGGCGCCATCACATTACCTGTTGACCTTATCTCTTTAAAGATACTTGCTTTTGATGTGATTTTAGGGATTGATTGGTTAATTACTCATCATGCCAAAATTGATTGTTTTCGTAAAGTTGTTAGTTTTTATATTCCTAACCAACCTGTTGTACGAATTCAAGCAACTAACCCACTAAAATCAATCACTGTCATATCAAGTCATAAAGCTATTCGTTTATTAAAAAACGGATGTCAAGCTTTCTTAGCCCATGTTATGGATTTGAAAAAAGACACGACCGATTTGAATAATATTCCTGTTGTTAGTAAATTTCCTGACGTATTCCCTGAAGAACTTCTTGGTCTACCCCTAGAACATGAAGTTGAATTCTTTATTGACCTTGAACCTGGTACAAAGCCCATTTCTAAAACCCCATATCGAATGACTCCTATTGAACTTCAGGAGTTAAAGGTCCAACTATAGGAGTTGTTGGACATCGGTTTTATTCGTCCTAGTACATCTCCTTAGGGTGCTCCTGTTTTATTTGTAAAGAAGAAGGACGGGAGTATGCGACTTTGTATTGACTACCAGGAATTGAACCATGTCACTATCAAGAATAGGTATCCGCTACCTCGCATTGATGACCTGTTTGACCAGTTGCAAGGAGCACAATTCTTCTCAAAGATCGATCTTCGTTCTGGATATCATCAGCTGAAGATTAGAACTGAGGATATTCCAAAGACTTCCTTCAGAACTCGATACGGGCATTATGATTTCTTAGTCATGTCTTTTGGATTGACTAATGCTCCTGCGACTTTCATGGATATGATGAACCGAATATTCAAGGAATATTTGGATCAGTTTGTTGTTGTCTTTATTGATGACATCCTCATATATTTAATAAGTTGTGAAGATCATGAGCACAATTTGAAGCTGGTACTCCAAAGGCTTCATGAAACCAAGCTATATGCCAAGTTGAAGAAATGTGAGTTTTGGCTTGAGGAAATAGTATTCCTTGGACACGTGGTGTCAAAACATGGAGTATCTATTGACCCTACGAAGATTGAAGCAATACAAAGTTGGGAGAAACTAAAGACGGTGACAGAAGTACGTAGTTTTCTGGGCTTAGCTGGTTATTATCGAAGATTCGTGGAAGGATTTTCTCGAATCTCTATTCCGTTAACTAAGCTGACTCGGAATGATACAAAATTCGTATGGAGCGAGGAATGCGAGAAGAGTTTTCAAGAGCTTAAGAGGAGACTCATTTCGGTACCTGTTCTGACAATACCATCTGGTTCGGATGGATTTGTTATCTACAACAATGCTTCGGGCAAAGGGTTAGGATGTGTTCTCATGCAACATGGGAAAGTCATAGCCTATGCCTCGCGAAAACTTAAAGAATATGAGAGGAATTATCCTACTCATGATCTAGAGTTGGAAGCAGTCATTTTGCGCTAAAGATCTGGAGGCACTATCGATATGGGGAGAAAGTGGATATATATTCTAATCATAAAAGCCTCAAATATTTCTTCACCCAAAAGGAACTCAATATGCGGCAACGATGTTGGCTCGAGCTGTTGAAAGATTATGACCACACCATTCAATACCATCCTGGAAAAGCGAACGTGATAGTTGACGCGTTAAGTAGAAGATCATATGCGGGAACGAGTGCGATGTTATCAACACAAAGGCCCATTTTGTGTGATTTCCAAAAGATGAAGATAGAATTCAAGATTCCGGGGACCCATGCGATGATGTCAAGTATACGTATAGAACCGACTTTAATCGAAAAATTTAAAGTTTCTCAAGCCACATACCCGAAGCTGATGCATATGAAGAAGAAAGTATAAGGAGGTGATATTCCAGAAGCAAGAATCGACGAAGAAGGAATACTTTGAGTCCACTCCAGACTTTGTGTTCCTAACGACTCTGATTTGAAGAACAAGATCATGATGGAGGCACACAATACACCGTTTGCAATCCATCCCCGAAGTACCAAAATGTATCGTGATCTTCGACATACATTTTGGTGGAACAATATGAAGAGAGAGATTGCAAAGTTTATCTCGAGGTGTTTAACTTGTCAACGTGTAAAGGCGGAGCATCAAGTGCCAAAGGGTCCGTTGCAACCACTTAAATTCTGAAATGGAAGTGGGAACACATTACCATGGATTTCGTTATGGGTCTTCCCACGGGTTTTCAAGGCATAAATGCTATTTGGGTTATTGTTGATAGATTAACCAAGTCTGCTCATTTCTTGCCGATACGGGAGACTTATTCCCTTGAACGTCTTGCTCGTATGTATGTAAAAGAGATCGTGAGATTGCATGGCATGCCAGTATCCATAGTTTCGGATCGTGACCCAAGATTCACTTCACGATTTTGGTTTAGCTTACAAAAAGCTTTGGGGGAAGGATTTACAATTTAGTTCGGCATACCATCCTCAAACGGACGGACAATCAGAGAGGACTATTCAAACTCTTGAAGATCTATTAAGACTCTATGTCCTAGACTTCAAAGGGAGTTGGGATAAGTATTTACCATTGGTGGAATTCTCCTACAACAATAGTTATCAGACAAGTATAGGTGTGGCTCCATTCGAAGCATTGTATGGACGAAAGTGTCGCTCTCCAATATGTTGGGATGAGGTGGGTGAAGCAACATTGTTGGGACTTGAGTTGGTACGTATGACTACGAAAAAGATCAAAATGATTCAACAACGTATATAAACGGCACAGGATCGATAAAAGAGTTATGCGGATCTTCATCGAAAGGACGTGGAATTTAGTATTGGGGATCATGTATTATTGCGTGTTGCTCCATAGAAGGGAGTTACAAGATTTGGGAATAGAGGAAAGCTCAATCCATGATTTATTGGTCCATTTCAGATTCTTGACCGAGTAGGAAATGTGCCCTATAGACTCGCGTTACCTACAAGCATGTCTCGTGTTCATAATGTTTTTCACATATATGTGCTACGTAAATATGTTAAAGACCCGAACCACGTTATTGAGTTAGAACCGGATGAGATAGCCGAATACTTAACGTATGAAGAGGTACCTATCAAGATCTTGGATAGGAAGGAGCATGTCCTACGCACAAAGGTCATACCACAAGTCAAAGTTTTGTGGAGGAACCATGCTATAGAGGAAATGACCTTGGAGTTAGAAATGGAAATGAAAGCGTATCCTCACCTTTTCGAAACACCAGGTACGTACGTCAATTTCGAGGACGAAATTTCGTAAGGAGGGGAGGTTGTAAGACCCTAGCTTATTATTAAATGAAATTGAATTTCTTCTATTTATTATTTTGAAATAGTAAGGGTTGATTTGATTAATGTGGTTAGTTATGGGTAAAATGCGCAAATATTTCAAATAAGAAAGTGGTTATAAAATATTCATTGTTGTCGGGGAATATTCGTTTGGTCGTGGAATATTCTTCTTTGTCGGGGAATATTTATGACTCACAAGCTTGACCTTGTGTAAAGCCCCATAACGAATAACGATTGGATGAAAAAAACGACAAGTATAAGTTGTTTATAAATAACGGCGTAGTTGTTACCGTTAATACTGTTAAAATTCTCGGTGGTAAAAATACAATAGCACACGATATTGCACCAATTATTGATTTTTACGTAAGAATGCACTACTCAATAATTGTTACAGTAATTACAGTTCAATATTTTATTTTATTGATTCAATAATGTCTACATTGATATTTTATATTATTTTTGTTTTTATAATTGTCACTACACAGCATTTTCCATTATCAGATCAATAATTTATATTATTTGAATAATATTATTAGATAGCAATATTGGCAATGTCTAGAAAGTTTTGTCTAAGGAGAGGTTTGGTCACCTAATTGCGCGCCAGTAAGGAGAAATCCTTGTTGGAAAGCCCCCTCTTTCCTGGGAACGGCCTGGTTGTCAATATTGTGATTCTGTAATATTATTTGTGAAAAAATAATTATTGATTTATATGATAAGGAAAATATTCATTTTATTTGGATATAGATGGAGAAAATTTTTTAATGTGACAATTGTTGAAAATTGATATTTTATCTTTTCTGATAAAATAATTCATTTAAATATATTATTATATTTTAATAATATAATAATGGTGATATTTTTACAATAAATGTGTGATATATGAATAAATGAGGAGGAAGAGTAGTTTTGTTACAAAAAATGTTTAAAATATGTTAAACATGTTTGTGGGCCCCACTTTGTGACTGAAATTGGATTATAGCCCGTAAAATCGTCCATTTGTGGATTTCAGTCAACTTCTGCTTGGAATTTGGAAAAACTTATACTTACAAAGTTGCAGAAAATAGAATTTCCTATGGAATGGACATAAGGTTAGAATTTTTCTGATAAAAGGGCTATTTATTATGAATTATTGAAGTTTCGAAGTTCCAAAATAATTGATTTTTAAAGTTTTAATTATTGTTTTAAAGAAAAATGTTTTCGGTGAGTTGAGTGGGTCTTGCATATGATATAAATGAGTTTGAATTGAGTTAGTCTAAGGTGGGCTTGAATTTTATAATTATATTATTATTTTATTAAATTTTCTACTTTGGTGTTTTAAGCATTTTCCTATAAAATAGGGTGCTTAGGTTAGAATTGAAAATCACACCAGAACTGAAATTTTCTCTCTCTATATTATCGAGCATATTCTTGTGAGTATTTTGATACTTTGAGTGTTGTTATACGGTGCAAGTTTCCTTCAGCACTATATCCAGTATTCCAGTCAGAAGTACTATCTTTTCGAGGTAAGGGATGTTATTCTTTTTAAATGATATTATTTCTTCTAATATCATTATGCCGGAATATTGGTAATTATTTTCTTGTGAAATTCTTGTCTTTTATTGTCGGGGTTACTATTCACGATACTTATAATTATTCACGTAATCGACATTATTCATAGAAAAATTAAAATTTTTATTTTTTGTCCAAAATATCTATTATGGATACTAGCTTTGAGTGTATCCAAGTTTTGCTCATTCTTGAATTTTACTTCACTATGGTTATTTATGAAGTATTTTTGAACTTGGATTGTCTAAAGTACGAATCCTTAATATTTGTTCTTTTGTTTCACTGGATTCGTTTTCTTTAAAATATTTTTCATAAGGAGGGGAGATTGCGAGACCCCGAATTTTATGAAATAAAAGTATTCAATTTTTCTATTTTGGTGAATAGTTAAATTGATAAAAGTTTAAAGTTAAGGGTGACATTTGAAATTTTTTTCAAAGTAAGCAAGTTGTCATAAAATAATCGGTGGTAAAATACGCGTGGTTGCATAGTAGCACACAGTATTGATTATTAATGCTTACGTGAGAAGTCACTCAGTTTGATTCAATTATTGCCAATATTTTATATATTATTAAATTAATAATTGAGATAACAAAGTTATTAATATTATTATTTGCAATATTAACGATGTCTTGAAGTTCTGCCAAGGAGAGGTTTTGTCACCTAATTGCGCGCCAATAGGGAGAAATCCTTATTGGAAAGCGCCCTCTTTCCTGGGAACGACCTGGTCGATTAATAATATAAATTATAATAATGATATGAAGTTTGTAATTGATTTTTATATTGTGATATCTGGCGACTGAGAATGGGTGATGTATACCTATTTTGGGGGCGTCACATTTGGTATCAAAGCTTAGGAATATGGTCGTTGGCGGAGATATGAGTCTAGAACTAGGAGGGGAGAGACGAGTAATATACTTCGCTAGTGTGTGACTTACCTAAGCTGAAATTATTTACTTGATAAGTTGATAAATTATGATATGTCAATTAACCTTGTTTTGAAGTATATTCTAGAAGGATATCTGAAACACAGGAGATGAGCAATGGGAAAATCATGATATAGAGGAAATAACCGGGAAGGTACAATCCGAAAAGAAAGCAAGGTATTCTCATCTCTTCGAAATACCAAGTACGTACGTAAATTTTGAGGGCGAAATTTCATAAGGAGGGGAGATTGTGAGACCCCAAATTTTATGAAATAAAAGTATTCATTTTTTCTATTTTGGTGAATAGTTAAATTGATAAAAGTTTAAAGTTAAGGGTGACATTTGAAAATTTATCAAAGTAAGCAAGTTGTCATAAAATAATCGGTGGTAAAATACGCGTGGTTGCATAGTAACACACGGTATTGATTATTAATACTTACGTGAGAAGTCACTTAGTTTGATTCAATTATTGTCGATATTTTATATATTATTAAATCAATAATTGAGATAACAAAGTTATTAATATTATTATTTGCAATATTAACGATGTCTAGAAGTTCCGCGTAATGAGAGGTTTGGTCACCTAATTTAACGGCATGATAAGGAGAAATCCTTATTGGAAAGCCCCTCTTTCTTGGGAGCGAATTCGGTCGATTAATAGTATGAATTATAATAATGATATGAAGTTTGTAATTGATTTTTATAGTGTGATATCTGGCGACTTTCGGAATGGGTGATGTATACCTATTTTGGGGGCTTCACAAGAGTCTTTAACTCTATCTCCATCATTTATAAGTCATACGAAATGGGTCTTTAAGTTTGTGAAGATCGCACTTGTGCCGCGACATGATCTTCTACTCAACGCGTCAGCTACTACGTTCGCTTTTCCAGGATGGTATTGAATGGTATGATCGTAATCTTTCAACAGCTCGAGCCAACAACTTTGGCGCATGTTACGTTCGTTCTGGGTGAAGAAATATTTGAGGGTTTTGTACCGGGTTCAAGGTCAATACAAAATTCAATTTCACGCTTTGGGGTAGGCCATGAAGTTCTTCGGGGAATACGTCAGGAATTTATTAACAATAGAAATATCATTTAAATCTGACGTATTTTTGTTTAAATCCGTAACATGGGCTAAGAAATCTTGACATCCATTTTTCAATAAACGAATGGCTTTATTGCTTGATATGACAGTGATTGAATTTAGTGGTTTGGTTTCTTGAATTCGCCTAATAGGTTGGTTAGGAATATGAAAGCTAACAACATTATGAAAATAATCAATTTTAGCATGATGAGTTGTTAACAAGTCGATTCCTAAAATCACATTAAAGGCAAGTATTTTTAAAGAGATGAGATCAACAGGTAATGTGAAAGTGTCAATTTGAATCAAACAAGATTTATAAACAGTGGATGTAATGAAGGTTTCTCCTAACAGAGTTTCAACAGATAAGTCAAAGTCTAATTTCTCAGCAGTCAAGTTCAAACGTTGAGCACAAGCAGGTGAAATAAAAGAATGGGTAGAACCGGTATCTAATAAGGTATAGACTTCGCAAGAGTTTATGATTAGCTTACTGGTGATAACATCGTTTGGGTTCCTCGATTTTTGAGAGGTCGCGACAAATGCTTTCCCTTGAACTACCAACTTTAACTTGTCCGGGACAACCTTTGGTGTCATCATTACCACTGGAATTGACTTTGCTATAGGGCATATTCCACCCTCAATTGCTTCGTCGTACTCCTGATCCATGATCTGAATCATTAATCTTCGATCCATATCGAATTGCAGTTGACCTCTTTGTATAGGGTAATTCAAAAATCGATGTTGGGTTCTCCTAATAGTTGTCCAAAAAGAGAAATACATATCATCTATTTTAGCCTTCTTGGATAAGACTTCTCTCTCTACAATATCAACACGTCGTGCGACTTTTACCCATGCATCCTCTATTTTCACTTGTTAAGTTGTTTCTTCTTTCAGATGATCTTTGACATTTGCATTCTCAGATTTCAGCTCTATTATCATATACTCAGCCAAAGAGAGCTTCTGTTCAAGCATCTCATATCGGGTAGCAAAATCTTGAATTGTTTCATCCTTTTGTTCCACGACCGCCTGCCGTTCTTCACCCTGCTCTTCTAACTCACAAATACGATCTTACAGTTCTACATTTCGATCATAAAATTCTCCTAATAAATCCTCCTCAGGTTCCTCTTCTTCCCCACTCTTAGCTACTACCTCTGTGACTAGCTCGGGTGCAACTATTAATTCTTCACTCATCACATGGATATCTCTAATTTCTTCTTCGCTTGACATCTTACAATTAAGTTTAATAACTTAATTGGTACTCCCCAATAAAAATCTTTGTTATAACAAAATATTATACTCCAATATATATTTTTTAAATGAATCTCCTCGATTCATCACTTAAAACTCTATATGAGTTCATCTCTTGATTTTCAGATGTCATTCTTAAACATTGCCACAAAAAAGGGTTAATTGACATGCCACATATTATTCATATATTACAATAGGCTAATTAAATAACAAATAAGCTTAGGTAGGACAAACTAGCGAAGGATTTACTCGTCTCTCCCTCCTAGTTCTAGCCTTAGATCTCTGCCAAGGATCATATCCCTAAGCTTTGATACCAACTGTGATGCCCCCAAAATAGGTCCATACAACCCATTTTGAGTCGCCAAATACATGCTATATAATTCAACTACAAACTTAATTTACACAATTATTAATTGTCGTGCAGAATACGACAAAACATAAGCCTAGAGTTTTAACATGAATCCAAACTCAAATGGAGTCCTCACTAAAATTATTATCACACTATTTTATAGAATAGTGAGGACTACTATAGCCACCATCTTGGACCATCACTCCATTCCCCGACTAATCTTAGCTATATTGTCATTTCCTGAAGAGAACAATGAAAGAAAAGGGTGAGCTCAACTAGCCCAGTAAAGAATATTATGACTAAGATAATGTAGAATAAATTAACCTTAGCCTTCAATAGTGTAAAAACTAGTAGAATATAATAGATAACAAGTTTAACTGCAGCGGAACAAGAAATCCATTAGAAGAGTCAAGTAGAGCATGATGTCTACTATCTTCTATGATTTAAAAGTTCATCATCAATATTTTATCTCTGTAACACACCTCAATAAATAATCCATATCACCGAATTATCCATGCACTACAGGCTAAGGATATTCGTTAGTATCACATCCACGAATTATCCATGCACTACGGGCCAAGGATATTAGTTTTTATCACCAGTGGTCATGGTCATGCCAAACAACTGTTCATCAATGAACTACGGGCCAATGAGGACTTTCACTGTAAGACCCCAGCTTATTATTAAATGAAATTGAATTTCCTCTATTTATTATTTTGAAATAGTAAGGGTTGATTTGATTAATGTGGTTAGTTATGGGTAAAATCATAAATATTTCAAATAAGCAAGTGGTTATAAAATATTCATTGTTGTGGGGAATATTCGTTTGGTCATGGAATATTCTTCTTTGTCGGGGAATATTAAATGCGATGGCGTAGCCTTGTGTGGGCCTCATAACGGAAAGCGATTGGATGAAGAAAACGACAAGTATAAGTTATTTATAAATAATGGCATAGTTGTTACCGTTAATACTGTTGAAATACTCGGTGGTTAAAACACAGTAGCACATGGTATTGCTCCAATTATTGATTCTTACGTAAGAAGGCACTACTCAATAATTGTTACAGTAATTACTGTTCAATATTTTATTTTATTGATTCAATAATTGCTTCGTTGATATTTTATATTATTGTTGTTTCAATAATTGTCACAACACAGTATTTTCCATTATCAGATCAATAATTCATATTATTTGAATAATATTATTAGATGGCAATATTGGCAATGTCTAGAAAGTTCTGTCTAAGGATAGGTTTGGTCACCTAATTGCACACTAGTAAGAAAAAATCCTTGTTGGAAAGCCCCCTCTTTCCTGGGAACGGTCTGGTTGTCAATATTGTGATTCGATAATATTATTTGTGAATAATTAATTATTGATTTGTATGATAAGGAAAATATTCATTTTATGTAGATATAGATGGAGAAATTTTTTTAATGTAACAATTGTTGAAAATTGATATTTTATCATTTATGATAAAATAATTCATTTAAATATATTATTATATTTTAATAATATAATAATGGTGATGTTTTTACAATAAATGTGTGATATATGAATAAATGAGGAGGAAGAGTAGTTTTGTTACAAAAAATGTTTAAAATATGTTAAACATGTTTGTGGGCCCCACTTTGTGACTGAAATTGGATTATAGCCCGTAAAATCGTACATTTGTGGATTTCAGTCAACTTTTTCTTGGAATTTGGAAAAACTTAAACTTACAAAGTTGTAGAGAATGGAATTTCATATGGAATGGACATAAGGTTCGAATTTTTTTGATAAAGGGGCTATTTATTATGAATTATTGAAGTTTCAAAGTTCCAAAATAATTAATTTTTGAAGTTTTATTTATTTTTTTAAAGAAAAACATTTTTGGTGAGTTGAGTGGGTCTTGCATGTGATATAAATGAGCTGAATTCAGTTGGTCTAAGGTGGGCTTGAATTTTTATAATTATATTATTATTTTATTAAATTTTCTACTTTGGTGTTTTAAGCATTTTCCTATAAAATAGGGTGCTTAGGTTAGGATTGAAAATCACACGTAATCGAAATTTTCTCTCTATATTATCGGCGTATTCTTGTGAGTATTTTGATACTTTGAGTGTTGTTACGGTCTGCAAGTTTCCTTCAAAGACTATATCCAGATTCCAAATGAAATCTTATCTTTCGAGGTAAGGGATGTTATTTTTTTAAAATGATATTATTTCTTCTAATATCATTATGCCGGAATATCTGTAATATTTTTCTTGTGAAATTCTTGTCTTTTATTGTTGGGGTTACTATTCACGTATACGACACTATTCACGAATACGACATTATTCATAGAAAAATTAAAATTTTTGTTTTTTGTCCAAAATATCTATTATGGATACTAGCTTTGATTGTATCCAAGTTTTGATCATTCTTGAATTTTACTTCACTATGGTTATTTATGAAGTATTTTTGAACTTGGGATACATTTTAAAGTCACGAATCCTTAATATTTGTTCTTTTGTTTCCTTTGGATTCGTTTTCTTTAAAATATTTTTCATCATCCTCAGTCCTAAATGATGATATTACTGAATATATTTGGCCTGTAGTGCAAAGATGGTTGATTTTCTTATTAATATCTTTGGCCCGTAGTGCAAAGATGTACAAGTGTTGAGATGAACATGACCAACTGATGAATATCTTTGGCCTGTAGTGCAAAGATGAATATTTGATTCAAGATGTATATTGATTGATGTTATAGGGATACAATATTGACGATGGACTTTTAAATTCATAGATAATAGTAGATTTCATTCTCTACGTAACTCTTCTATGAATTATTATTTTCGCTTTGCGAATATTGATTTAAAACTTGTTGTCCATTGTATTCTATAAGATTTTTCCCTATTGAACACTAACGATAATTTGTTCTATATTATCTTAGTCATAATATTCTTTACTGGGCTACTTGAGCTCACCATTTTCCTTTTTGTTCCATTTTTCTTCTCAGGAGGCGAGAATGTAGCGAGTACTAGTCGGGGTATGGAATGAAGGTTCTAGAAAGTTGTTTTAGTAGTCCTCACCATTTTTGTAAAATAATGTATCAATAATTGTATTGAGGTCTTATTTGGGTGTGAATATTGTCTAGATGACAATATTTGTATTTAAACTCACAGTTTATGTGTTGTCGAATTTTGGACGACAATTGTATTAATAAAGTTGTAGTTGTTTTTGTACCATGTATTTGGCGACTCAGAATGGGTGTTGTATACCTTTTTTGGGGGAGTCACATTCTCCAAATCATTTGTATGTAACATTACATGTCATGATTATACCGATACAAAATTCCTGGTCATAATCATACCAATCAAAAGTCCATCTATGCACTACGGGCCAAAGATGACTTTCATCACAATATAAGCATGAGGATGCTGATAATGATATCAGAATCAATCAAATGAGATCAATGATAGATATTAAAGATTTTTATGTTAATTTATCTAGAGTTTAAGAATGTCCAAATTGTCAACATGATATCTACTTTGTGGAGTAAAATTCAAGAATAACATTAATGTATCAAAAATAATTTGGTTAGAAAAGAAATTAATTTTTGTCGTGAATAGTACCACGGGTGAATAGTACCCGATTGAATAGTATCCCATAAATAGTATTTCATAAATAGTACCATATATATGAATAGTATCGTATTAGTTGTACCGTTTGTATGAATAGTACCCCGTGAATAGTACTCCGACATGAAAAGATTAAATTTTAACAAGAATGTTCAGAAAAATATTTCAGTGAAACGATACTAGATAAAGTGAAAATTTCAAGGATATTATACTAATTTCAAGGAGTATAGAAGCAATACTTATCATTATAAGTGTAGATTTAGGAATATGAAATGAAATAATATTACTTACATACTACAGAGTATGGAAGAAAATATTATTTCTTACGAATATTGAACAAAAATAATATCCCTTACGAATATTAAATGAAAATAATATTCCTTATGAATATTGAACGAAGATAATATCCCTTCCGAAAATTGAACGAAAATAATATTCCTTACAAATATTGAACAAAAATAATATTCCTTACGAATACAAAAAATAATATCTCTATCGAATATGAAATAAATAATACCTCTTACCTTAAAAGGAGAGTAATTCTGACTGGTATAGTGGAGATATTCTTGAAGAAAACTTGCACTATTTGCTACACTTAATGTTTTCTTAAACTCAAAAGAAATACGCTCAATATTATAGAAGAAGAATTATCTGATTCTGGTGTGATTTTTATTTCTAAAATAAGCATCCTATTTATAGGAGAATAACAGTATACTATTTAGAAAAATAATCATGGACACACAGTAGGAAAATCACAGGCGCAATTCACCGGCGAAAATTTGATTTTACTATTCATTACTGTGCAATAAAATATTCTAATAAAATAAAAACTTTATATAAAATATAATATATTCTATTTATAATCTAATAAAATGACTAGTTTTATATATAATATAAAAAGTATCTGTTTTATATAAAAAAATTTCTAATTTATTACTATTATAATAATAATAAAATAAAAACTGAGATAACTTTCTAGTGACGATTTTGAAAAATGTGTAAGTGGGGGTCTATGTAATAAGCCAAACTTACAACAAATACTTCATAAAAAATCTCTCTATTTATCATAAATCACTTGACTTCATTAAACACATTTTTAATCTTTCAACATTTATTCATCATTAATATTATAACTCGCAATATTAACAACCAGATCATTCCCTGGAAAGAGGGGGCTTTTCGATAAAGACTTTTCCTTATTAGGGCGCAATTAGATGACCTAACCCCTTTCCTCGACAAAATTTTCTAGACATTGTTAATAATGCAAATAATAATATGAATAACTTTGTCGTCTCAATTATTGATTTAATAATATAAAATATTATGTAAATGATACTGTGAAAATAATTGAATCAATAATATGAGATACTATATAGTAATTACTGTGGCAATAATTGAATAAAACTGAGTGACTTCTTATGTAAGCATCAATAATCAGAGATATTGTGTAATACCGTGTGTTACTGTGTAACCACACGTATTACTAAACTTTTATAACCGGGTATTTCAATAGTTTAACGGTAAAAGTCTTGCCATTATTTTTATAAAAAGGTTATTTCTATCGCTTTCTATATCCGACAGTCATTTTGTTGTGGGGTCCACCAATGATTATGTCGTTGTACAAATATTCCCTAATAAAAAGAATATTCTCTGTTCAAACGAATATTTTATGACAACTTACTTTCCAAAATTTGTAAATATTACCGATAACTATAAAAATATATCAAATCCACACCTTATTAGTCAAAATAACATTTAGAGAAAATTAAATCTTTATTCATAAAAGTTGGGGTCTTACAATACATCTTCTCATAATCTTTGAGTTGCCATGATGCATAAACAAACACTTACCCATGTTGCATCAACACACACCCTAAACCTCTGTTTGAGGCATCACTAAATACTACAAGGCCTCTTGTATCATCTGGTAAGGACAACACTGGAGCCATGCTCAGTTGCTTATTCAACTCTTGGAAGCTTTCTTCACATTTATCTGTCCAGACGTATTTCACCGTCTTTTGAGTTAAATTGGTTAGTGGGGTTTCTATTTTTGAAAAATCTTTTATGAAACGTTGATAATAACCCGCTAAACCGAGAAAACTTCTTACTTCTGTTGGAGTTGTTGGTTGTTCCCAGTTCACAACCATTTCGATCTTAGTTGGATCTACTGAAATTCCATTCTTGTCAATTACATAACTTAAAAACTGAACTCTCTTTAACCAGAATTCACACTTGGAAAACTTTGCATGAAGTTGTTCCTTTCGTAATATCTCCAATAAGATTCTCAAGTGTTCTACATACTTTTCCCGTGTTTTCGAGTATATCAAAATATTATCGATAAACACTACAATGAATTTGTCTAAGCATGGTTTAAACACTCGATTCATCAAGTCCGTAAATATTGACGGTGCATTTGTCAAACCAAAAGACATTATAAGAAACTCATAATGTCCATAGTGTGTCCTAAATGCTGTCTTCGACACATCTTCTTTTCTTACCTTTAACTGATGATAACCTGTCCGTAGGTTTATTTTTGAAAAGTGTTCGGCCCCCATTAATTGGTAAAACAAATCATCAATTCTTGGTAAAGGATATTTATTCTTTATGGTTAACTTATTTAATTCTCTATAGTCGATACATAACCTCATGGTTCCATCTTTCTTCTTTACAAACAATACTGGAACTCCCCAAGGTGAAACACTAGGTCGTATGTACTTTTTATCAAAGAGTTCTTATAGTTGTACTAGTAATTCTTTCAGTTCTACAGGTGCCATTCTATATAGTGCCTTAGAAACTGGTGCTGTACGCGGTGCAAGGTCAATAACAAACTTGATTTCCCTATCTGGAGGAAGACCTGGTAAGTCATCTGGAAATACATTGGGAAATTCCTTAACTATAGGTATTTGATCTAGTTTTACTCCTTCCTTTCGAGTATCAACTATATAGGCCATATAACCTGAACAACCTTTTCTAAGTAATCTTTCTGCTTGAGTTATGGTCAGACATCGAGATTACTTAGGTGAACAATCTCCTTTGAACACTACCTTTGACTTCGACGCAGTCAATAGGTTTATACGTCTTTGATGGCAATTAATCATCGCGTTATGACTAACTAACCAATCCATTCCTAATATTACATCAAATTCTCCTAATTGTATTGGAATAAGGTTCACCAGAAATTTGTGTCCCTTTATATCCACACTATAGTTCCTATCTATAGTTTTAACACGAATCTTCTCGTTATTTTCAATTTCTACGCAGAATGGTATGTCTAAGTTTTCACATGGTATATTCAAATTTTTAGAAAAACTATTAGACATGAACGAACAAGTAACACCAGAGTCGAATAATACATATGCATTTAAAGTGTTAATAGGGGTGATACCTGTCACCACCTCCTGTGAAGCAACATCATCCCTCACCGACATATTAAATGTTCTGGCGGTTGGTCGACTTTGAGCTCCAACTACAGCTACTGTTGACCTATTGTTATTATTCTCCGGTACTCTATTTCCTCCTTTGGTTTGGTATAGTTCTTTGCTAAATGTTTCGACGAACCACAATTGAAACATTTATTTTTATTAGGGATATGACACTGTAGAGAATAGTGTCCCTCCTGACCACAATTGAAACATTTATTTTTTAAGACATAAACCTTTATGTCTTCTTCCACATGTAGGAAAAGGTTCAATTTTATTATTCTTTTTATAGTTAAAATTGCTATTTGTTGACTTGTTAATATTCTAACCTTATTGTTTTGATGATGACTTGAGTTTGTGTACTAAATAAAGCTTACATCTGATGAAAAAGGTATAGATATAAATTTGACCAAATACCGAGGTAAGATTGGCTGTCTATTTTATTTAACTGCATCTAGACCTGATATAATGTATAGTGTATGTCTTTGTGCACGATTTCAAGCAAAACCTAAGGAATCCCATTTACATGCTATTAAAAGGATTTTTAAATATTGAAGTGGTACTATTAATTTGGGGTTATTTTATCCAATTAGCAAACATGTTGAACTAATGGGCTACTCAGATGCTGACTATGTAAGATGTTAAATTGATAGAAAGAGTACCAGTGGTGCTTATATATTTTTGGGTCACAGTCTTGTGACATGGCATAGTAAAAAGTAAATTTCAGTTGCTTTATCAACCACTGAGGGTGAATATCTAGCTGCAGGGAGTTGTTGCTCTCAAATATTATGGATGAGACAAACTCTATGTGATTTGATATTTTATGTGACAGTGTGCTTATTTATTGTGATAAAATCTTGTTTTGCATTCATGTACAAAACACATAGATGTTAGACATCATTTTTGAAAGGATAATGTTTCAAAAGGTTTAATTAAATTAATTTTTATTCCTACAAAAAAGTGAAGAAAGGTTTGGTAGTTTAAGAAGAGAACTTGGAATGTACATGGTATAAATAGTGTTCACGTACTTAAATTTTCTATGCATAATATTTGCATGTTAAAATACATCTGCTTGAAATTCATTATATGTTCATGAACCGACTACTACCGGGAAACGTACCAATATAGATAATTATTTGGCTCAATTCACGGTATTATCTTTTCATGTCTTTTAAACAATCTTTCTAGATGTTATCATGAATTTATTTGAGATTTGAAAAGATATGAGCTAAAGAGTGTTTGTCTTCTCGAGAAGTCTTTTCGATTCCCAACTCTTCTTTTTTAAACCTTGTTCTCACACTTTATCGAACATAACTCAAAAAACCTTTTTCTTCTCATTATCCTCGAGCATTCTAATCTCTGTAACAATGAAGACTCGAGCCAGTAAAAGATCTTCTAGTAATACCATTAACAAAGGCCAACAGTCTTGATCTCCTTACACCGTGAGATCTCAGAAGAAATCTAAGCGAAAACAGCGTCAGGCTTCTATGCATATATTTTTCGATGACACCACTCTGTCTGATGGGTCAGATTCAAGTTTTTTGTTCCTAAAGTTTTTTGAATTGCATCAAAAAGAGAAGCCAAAACTGTCTCCAGACACTGAGCTTCCCTCATCTCAACCTGACTCTCCTTCCACTCTGGTAAACCATGTTTCTTCTTTTTTTGATCTCCAAGATAATTTCTTTAGAGGTCAGAGTTTTGAAGCACGTTTTAAAACTTCAATTGCTACAAAACAATTCGTTTATGAAAAGATCATGGATTTATTCTATTTCAAAAATTCCTCTTTAGAAAACCTTTTTACTTCTTGTGGTATGTCTACTATGCTTCCCCCCCCCCCCCCCCAATAAAAGCATATCCTCATTTGGTACAACAATTTCACACAAATCTTGAATGTAATGGCGATTGTTACACACCTTTTGTTAAGGGAAAATCTTTATTTTTTAATTTTGTTGATTTCGGAAGTATTTTTAATATTCCATCCACTGGTCCATGTCCTTTTACTTTAAAGGGTGCAACAAATATCTCTTTCCCTCCTCTTGAGAAACTTCGTACTGTTATGGATAATCATTCGTTGTCTTCTCTATTTACCCCAAAGACTATTGATGTTTGTCTAATCTCTTGTGTTTTGCACAAGTTGATATGCTATAATCTGTTTCCATGAATTGATGGTGGTGAAAATTTCATTTATCAAGACTTAGTGGTTATGACAATGATTCTAAAAGGTTTTTCTTTTAATTTCTCTCTCATGATGTTATCTCATATGCTTAGTTGTATTTGTCAAGTTAAGAAGTGCCTTCCTTATGGTTGTTTTCTTACAAAAATGTTTTAACATTTTAAAATTTGTCTAGATGATGAAATCGTTGTGTCCC
Source organism: Panax quinquefolius (assembly GCA_020205615.1). Classification (NCBI taxonomy): domain Eukaryota; kingdom Viridiplantae; phylum Streptophyta; class Magnoliopsida; order Apiales; family Araliaceae; genus Panax; species Panax quinquefolius. The sequence continues at coordinate 104,165,972 of CM035171.1, read as the reverse complement.
ATAATGAGTTCATTGAATCTGCCAACTTGAAACAATCTCATATTTCTTTTGTTGATGGTGTGTTTGTTCGCATAGTCCCTGATCCTATTCCTATTCCACCGAGTTCTGTTTCCTTTGATTTGCCATCTGCCAATCCATTCTCATCCACTCTTCCAAATTCTTCTATTTCATCTCCTAAAGTAATAGATTTACTGACTCAAAATCTTAAGAATCAAGAAACTATGCAGCATGATATTTTAGATATCATACATAGATTGAGTACTTCAGAGAAAGGCAAGCTGCCCATACGGGCTGACGATTTAAAGCAGTATTTTTCGCGCATGGAAGTTGAGTTTATTAATCTATAAGCTGGTTTTGAATTATAGACAGTGGCAATGGTTGGAGCCCTTCAATGAAAGATTAATAGAAATTCCTGCCAGTTGAGTCAAGAGATGAAATTCGTTAGCAATTAACTTGGAGAATTTACAGATTTTATGGCAACAAAGGTTCAATGACGTTGGTCAGAAGCTACATTTTCAAAGAATGTATTCACCAATTCCAGAGTGGCCTCGATGCAATTGGATGACCGAGTTTATTGGTGATTTCATGGACCTTCCTCTTCCTAATCCAACTTTTATTCCTCCTCCCCCTCGTTTCGCAGATTCCTTTTCCTTAAAAGAACATCTTCATCGTCTTTATTTCACTCACCGTACACCTAACAGGGCGAATGTTGAAGATCTTGATTGATAATCTTTTTGGATGATGACAAAGGGTGAGACACATTGGGATGGATTCTGACTTCTTATGAGACTTCTGATGACTTCTAATTTGATGATTATGTTGATGTTTATGTTGCTGAGAATACTTGTAATTTTCTGTTATGTTTTAATTTCTATTTAAGACAATAATTGCTATTGATACACCCGCACTGCACCAAATATTTTAATAAAATATATAGATAATTGGTTATTGAATGGTTTTGATTATCTAGTATTTGTTGAAACTAATATATTTGCAGGTTGTGGATTATGCCTAAATAAAAGGCATGATGGGTAAATGGTTTTGATTCTATTAAATATCCCAAATTTGAAATATGCATGAATTTAGGGGGGGCTATAATTTTTGGTGTTGTCATCATCACAAAGGGGGAGAATGTTGACTTGTTAATATTCTTACCTTATTGTTTTGATGATGACTCGAGTTTCTGTACTAAATTGTTTATTATGAAATTTCAGGAAATTGATAAAAGGGATCATTGAAGATTTGATCAAAGACTTTGAAGACATTTGTGTCCTAAGATTTTAATATAACGTCATTGCAAATATTTGATTTTTCAATTCAAGGCTCTAGGATATTTTATGTGCATTTTATATGATATATATTTTATACATGCTAAAAATCCGTGACTTACAAAATATATTGGTTAGCAAAATAATATGGATACTAATAATATATATATATATATATATATATATATATATATATATATATATGCTAAGATTGCTATCATTAATATATTTGGGAGAATCCTAAATTAATTTCCATGCTACACGTGTGAAGGTGTTTTTATAAACATCAGACTTCTTGGAATTATGGATATCTCTTATATAATGATATCTTAGAAACTTTTTTGGACAAGCTTGTGACGGCAGGATAATGATTACAATCAATTGAGTGGTTTATTTGAATATGTCTGGGAACATAAATATCCTGGAAAGTTGTTTTGAGTTACATTTGCTATTAATTACGAAACTAACACTCCTTTGAAATTTCTAAAGTTGCTTATCCCAAACAGTATGATATGCTCCTTTATTATGTGTTACGGAAATTTCGTATTCTTTTAATGGAAAATGTAGAAGCGTGTCATGATTGTTCTCAATTTATTTAAGTGGATTGGCTTAGAAAAAGTCAGACTTGTTATCCAAGAGATTTTCACGGAATTAGCTTTATAGTTTATATTTGTTATCCGTTTGATTTGTTCGTTCCTAACAGATCTTTTATTTGATTAAAATTAGAATGTTCTTAAGAGCTTATTTGTTGACAATGGTAATAATTTCTGGCTAAAAAAATTAATTGAGATATCAGTGTTATACACCACACTCGAATTAATTTCTTGCACTATCATACTTGAAAAGTTATTCTATTATTCTTAGTGCAATTTTTTGAATGTTGTGCAATTAAAATTCAGATTAATTTTCAGCAAGTTTTCGTGATCTATAAATTTGTGATATCTCTATACTCTTTGATCATTGCATACATTAGTTAAGCCTTGCATTGTTAAATTATTTATTTGCTTTGATCATTAGACCTCAATATTTATAATTTTCTTATTTAGACTAAGTGTTGTCTAAAGGAATTTAATCCAGGTGGATTAAGATTTGTTTACAAACAGGTTCAAGGAAGCATATGTGCTTAAGGGGTGCATTGGTGCACAAGAGCAAAAGTGCTCAAGTGAATTATTGTAATTCAAAGTGTTGATAGAATCTGTTTTGTAAAAAGAGTCAATTTAAAGAAATAAAGTGAGTCTCCAATACTAGTTGGTATTGAACGTGGACTAGGCTATTATTATATAGGATAATAGTTGAACCATGTAAAAAATCTTGGTGTTCATTTTATTACTAGCTTTACTTTAATTGCTCACAAAAGTTAGTTAATTGTTTTGATAATTAAAATTTGAATATTTACATTATCTTAAAAAAAAGTCATTAACATCAAGTATTTCAACAAGGCTATAAAATTTAGTAAGTTATTTTCTATAAACAATAAATTCAAAGATTCAATCCAGTAGGCCATATTATTTCAGCAAGCTGCATTCATTCATATAGAAGGCTAAATTCTGTAGTTTGGTTTAAAGTTTAAAAATTGGTTATAGTTTATTTCCACACTTATTCAACCCCCCTTCTAAGTGTGCCTTATCTGAATTTCATTGTTATTATTACTTACATTTTTCCCACAGTTGTTAGAAAAAGTAGTATCCCATTTTCTTTTATTATTAAACCCACCTGAACTGGGTTCTGTCTTAGATTTCCCTCCCTCATTTTGATTCTTTTTATCTTTGTGAAATTTGATGAGGTTCTCATTTTCACTCTCATCTATGAAAGCTTTCTTGAGTATTTCAGAAAAAGCCTTTATTTGGAAACTAGCTAATTTACTACGTATCTTGTAGCGTCCCTAAATCCGGGTACTAATCACCACGAACCTGGTACTCTAATTCTATAATTATTGTGGAATATATAAACATAAATTATTTATACATTGACATTTACACATAATCTCCAAGGTCGATAACCTTAACTAACACAAATTAAAATCCTAAAGGACTTACAATGTTATTTGCCTTTGCCTGTATCCAACGTATTCGTCTAAATCTGCAATGTCTATCATAATATAGCAAAGGTGAGCAGCAAGTTTTCCCAACAAGTTTAAGTTCAAGGAAAGATATATTATGATTGAAAGAATGAATAATAAGCTGACAAAACTTTCAACAAAATAATCATTGTGAAAGAGCAGGAATCAATTTTCATAAATGAACGACCGAGACAATAAAAATGAATGGTCAACAATGAACATGAACAACTATGTCTGAACCAAATGGTAATAAAGATGATCAGTCTTTCATACCTGATGAACATATGCAACATGCACAAATTGTGAATCAACAAATCATAGATGTGATATAATCAACAATGATTAACCACTAGTTAAAAGTAAATTTCAAGAAAAACTTGCCTGCACCAACGACTACTGCTATGTAATCTATTTTAGCTTCATCTGAAGACCTAATATTAATAATATCGATCTCCCAATTAGAATAATACAATCACATTAAATATTGCTAATTATAGTTATAAAATAACCTCAACACATTATCACATAATCCTAACAATCAATAAAACACATAAGACCAGGTATCAAGTCAAACTATTTTAGTCTGAGTTGAGTTTGGTACTATTTTGACATTCCGATTGCCTAATCGGATAATTATCGAGCCTATTATCAATAAGACACTACTTAAACACTTCAATATTATCTTAGATAATTTATTATTTAATCAAAATATTTTTCAAAAGCTCATAATAATTTTCAAATAATTATTATCATTTATAAAGATTTTTCAATCCTTAATATCAATTTTATATGATTTAAATACCATATAATTCCATTATCATTAATATTTAATTAATTTTCAAATATTAATAAAATACATGAAATAATATTATAAGTTATTTATAATATCTCAAAGTATTTTTAATACCTTAGTATTGCCTTTAAATGATTTTAAAACATTTAAAACCATTATTAAATAACTTCCATTAATATTAAAATATTAATGTAATTCATGACAAATATTAAAAGTTATGTTTTATAACTTAAAACATTTTTATAACCATTAAATCATTTTATATGATTTTTAAAACATTAAAATATTTTTCCATAATTTATTTAATATAATTATTAAATAAATTAATTATCATGAATATTAAATTATTAATGAAATTCATCCCAAAATATTAAAAGTCATTCAAAATAACTTAAAATATTTTCTAACACTTTAATATATTTTCAAATGATTTTTAAAATATTAAAATCATTTAAAATAATTTATTTAATATAATTATTAAATAAATTAAATATCATTAATATTTAAATAAATTAAAATATTAATTAAATATATATCAAATTATTAAAAATTAATTTTTTTAAATTAATTATGATTTTTTCATAATTATTATTCATTTTATTCTAATTATTTAAAAAAAATAAGTAATTTTTATAAAAAAAATGTTACTAATGTTAGGTTTGTAATATTCATGTGCTCAATCAAATTGCATAAAAAGTGCGGAAGCGTGTAAAATCAGAGTTTAAAATTTTTTACAAACCATATACCCGGATCACCCTTTATGCACAATTATTAATTAAACGAAAAGATAAAGAATAAATCATACCTTGAAGATCGAAGCTTCCTCAGTACAAGTTCACCTCCAAATCCTTTCGCGTTCAATCTTGAATCCACCGGGTTTGGTTCCTTCCTTTGATCAACGTTAGCCACCCAAATGTTTGGCCTCTAGAGGTGATCCACCAAAGAATAATAATGATTCAAGAAGAAGGGATATTGGCTCAACCCTAGTTTTCTATCTCTATAGAAAGGGCGTACTCACCAACAAATTGGAATTATTACGTACATATGATATCTGATATAAGACTCCTCTTATAAAGATATCAGGTAACCTTATTTAATAAAAATAAGGTATTATTTAATTAAACTCTTTTAATTAAATGGGCTCCCTAATCTTATTAGGGATAATTAATTAAACTCCTTTAACTAATTTTCCCTCCTAATCCTATTAGGAATAAATGAGAGTACTTATATTAAATTAATTCCTAAACTCTTTTAGAAATTAAAATAATAATAATTGTAATAATATTAATAAGACTCCTCTTATTAATTTATATTTAATATTTCTAAAATATTAAATAATAAATATTAAGCTATTTAATTTATTCTATCACCATAGATTAAATTAAATATACTTAACTATATTATTACGATTATGCCATTAACTTCTTAAATAATTATACTTCATTTTATGGTGTGACCCTTTAGGTTCTCCATATTAAACCGGTTGTGAATAAATCAATTAGAACAATTTAATCTTATTTAAATAAATAAATTAAACAATTAATTTATTTAAATAAATAATGTTTATTCTACAATAGGGATAAGCCTCTCCTAGCGATCAACGACTTTCCGGATAATATAGATTTCAACATTAATCATTAAAGAACCTTTGAGTAAATAGTTATCGTGCACAATTCAATCCTTCCACCATACAATGTCCCAATTAAATATAAGGCATGGAATTACTGTCAAGTCTTATTTTATTTAATTATATGTATTTCGATCCTTAAATGCACAACCCCAAATAATGCAAATTAGAAACTCCTTTCTAATTTCATTCTGCCTTGGCCAAGGACTACTGGGTTGTCATTTATCGAATCACATAGGACATTTCTCTTCTTTTATTAGAAGTGGTAGATTCTTTATTGATCATACATTATCTCCATGTACAACTTATTATACCCAAGCATACCCTTTGATATACCCTAAGGGTCTTAAGGAATAAGTCAAAGTATAACTCATCATACACAAGATACTATGATGATCTCAAGTCCAAGGATTACTTGTACTACTATCACTACTGAGAATTCCTATTGGACAGCAAATAAAACTCCATTAGGTATTCCTTAGCGAGCCACGTTCGATTGAACTTATTCTCTAATAAGCACCTACATACTTGCTTTAGTGTCTCCACACAAATGATCATGAGATCAATCATCCTCATCCAATGAGCAAGTAAGCGTATGTACCAATCTATCCGGATTCACTAATCCCCAATTTAGTAATCCAATGATTGGGAACTATTTTAGTTTTAAGCTTTCTAAGAATTTAGATCTCATTAGAATGATCATCATCATTATTCTAAAAGCATTGCTTAAAACTATGGGTTTGTCACATATTATAAAACGAAAGATCATGTAGATAATTAAAAGCCTTTAATAAATTAATACTTTTATTAATAAATGAATAAGATTGTTACAAAGTATATGTTTTATCATCAAACATGATTGGCTTGTGTGCATATTACTTTCAATCTCCCACTTGCACTAAAGCCAATCGCCATTGTATCTTATACTCTTCTTCTCTAAGTGACGATTATCCTGTTTGTTGGATAAGCTTTAGTTAATGGATATGTAATGTTGTTCATGAGAGTCCACTATCTCTATAGTGATTTCCCATCTTTCAATGATTCTAATAATCAAATGAAAGTGCCCACAACACATGTTTAGATCCAAGATGAGACTTAGGAACTATTCCTAGTTACGTAATGAACTTTTAATCCAAACAATCAACTTGCAGACTTCATTTATAGCTATATACTTTGTCTTTATCACTAAACCAAAGCAATTCTTTCTTTGTTTGGAACCTTTCCAATTCATCGCACCAGCATTCAAGATAACACTTTACCTTAAAGTGGATTTTTACATCATCTTGGTCTCGTCGAAAAACTTGAGTGCGCTAAGCCCTCTAGTTTTAATTTAGACCCACCATGAATATGATCACATCCTTAGTGCTTGGGTTAAGCACTTTAAGATGTTTTTCAGCGACTCATAGTGAACTTCTCCAGGATATGGTGATCAACATCGGGTCTCGTATATTTCATTACGCATATGATTGTCACTCATGCGACCTCTCTTTTCGAGAGTCTGTGGGGACTATTAAGAGATTCACTCCAAAGCTCATCGACATGAGACATCTCTTTGAGTTTGCCATGCTAAACGACTTTAGCATCAAATGAATATACATTCCTTGGGTTAAGTTAAGCATCCTTTTAAATCTATCTATATAGATTTGCATCCCCAATAATGATACTCTTCCCAAATCATTCATGGAGGATTGTTTAGACAACTTTATCTTTCTTGATTGTAGCATTGGTATGTAATTTCTCATCAAGTAGTATATCAACATATAATACTAGAAATTTCTAGACGCTCCAATTGACCCTTTTGTACACACTAAAACTCTTACCTCATCGTATGTAACTCGGATCATCATCTTCATGATGCGTGCATCTCATCATCATCATCCATGATGAATCCATACCTCCTAGGTATCTTGGTGACTATTCCATTTACGATTAGGTTTGTGGTACAATAGGTCTATCTATAGGTTCCTCTTATTTGACTTATAGTGTTTTGTGGTTCTTGAACTCTTCAAGATCTATTATCCTCCTACTAGCCCCTTTTAATGATAAACACCTTTATCTTAGAAGGTAGCGTGTTTCATAACAAACACCTTTTGCTAAGTAGGATTATAGAACATATACCCTAAACTTACTTTAGGATGTCCCACAAATCTGTATTTGTCAAATCTTGTCCCAAGCTTATCCTTTGAAACCTTTTCACATAAGTTGGACAACCCTTTATCTTAACATACTTAAGATTAGGAATCCTCCACATCCATAACTTTTATGGAGTCTTGGGGCTTGATTTTGAGGTTACCTTTTCAGTAGATATGTAGCCATTTCTAGGACATGATCCTGAAGGATCTTTGGAATGTCGGTAAAATAATTATGGACCGCACTATGTCCAACAAGGTACTAATTTTCCATTCAGATACATCAATCAATTATTGCAGATCGGGATGTGTCCATTATGAAAACCATTTGAGATGATCTAGAAACTTATTGCACAAGTATTTATTCCTTGATCTAATTAAAGAATTTTAATACATTGTCAATTTGTTTCACTTCTCGAATCCTTTGAACCTTTTAAATAATTCATACTTGTATTTCAAAGAAATACACACATTCAACTCTTTGAATGATCATCTCCTTTTCTTATACTAGTTTGTTCAATTTGCAAAATTATTTTCGCGTAAGTCAAGTATACAAAATTTATTAAGTAATATTCCGATTCTATCTGAAAAATTATTATTATAAATAGAACAACAATTGTTCTTAATTATAATACCAAAAATTTTATTGTCCAACAATAAAATGGAAATAATATTTTAACAAGAGGCGGAATACAATAACAACTTATTGACTTAATAGATTTGCCGTAGCATTGCTAAACTATAAGTTTCTATGGCTAATGTGGCAACCTTTGTTACATTTCCGAACATAGGATTACTTATATTTGTTTAGCTTTCTATCACGCTTGGTCCCTTCATAAATCTATATTTATGATAACTAAAGTCAGTATCCAATACCCAAGTAGAACCTTGACTTAAAGAAAAATTTATTTCAATCATGAACAAAAGCGTATTGTAACCGAAACTTCACTAAGCTTCTTTGGTTAGCCTCGCAAGATGCTTCGCAGATTTCTTTCCGGTGTCCGGGCTTATTGCGGTGGAAGCAAACTCCTTTGCTATCCATATCAGTTTTGTTCTTATTATCCTTTGTTTATGCCTTTCTATATACCTTCTTTGAATCGTTCTTCTTTTCAGAAGATCCTTTGGCCCCTACCAGTAAGACATGGTCTTTCTTGGTTGGAAAGTGACTCTCAACATTTTTCAACATGTTAAGCAAATCAGCAAAGCTGATATCTAGCTTGTTCATATGAAAAATTCACAACAATTGTGAAAGGAGTCCGGGAGTGAGTGCAAGATCAAATCTTGGCTCAACTCTCCATCTATGACAAAACTCGTTGTCCTAATTGATCAATCAAATTGATAATGTTAAGGACTTTTATCTGTACTGTAGTGTCATCGGTCATTCTAGATCGGAAGAGCTCCTTAGATATCTGATATCTATCAGTCCTACTTTCCTCACCATCAACTACTTGATGTGCAGGAATATAGTAAGAGCATCCATAGTTTTATGCTGACGCTGAAGCTTGTTACTCATGGATGCGAGCATGGTGCATTGAGCCAACTGTGCATCATCTTGCCACTTTCTAAAAGTAGCAATCTCTTCCTCAGAGGCATTGTCTGCAACCATTGCAGGGATAGGCGTATTAAGGACATAAGATAGCTTTTCAGCTATGAGAACTATTCTCAAATTCCTTAACCAATCCATTTAATTGATTGCCGTTAATTTAGCATCTAATATGCTTCCAGTGATGATAGTAATTTTAGACATTGTAAAATTTCGTAAATGAATTTGTAATTAACAATATTTTAACATATATTCTTTTATTAATTACCAAAATAAATTAGGCCTTGTTTTAAATTGGTATCTCCCACTATTTTCTTCAAACTATATTACCCTCACTTATATAGTTGGCAAAATCTAATCAAAGATTTGCTAGTGAGAATAAGGATCCCATTTCAAATGTATATAGCCTTGTGGTGACACAACAAACTATATATAAATAAATAGGTAGACAACTTTTGTCAATTACATCAACTATGCAACTCCTTTTCTTTTTGCCTCTTAGATTATTTTTGATCAGTGGTGGCACATCCGAATCAAAATTATCCAAGTTAAGTCCGACCTAGCACTCCATATATTCAAAAAAGAAAAATATCATCCTTGTGGTGACACAACAAAACAATATTGTTCAATTTTCTTTATAAGCATCAAATGTGATAAATTAACATCTTAAATACTTAATACTTGCCTTGTGGTGACACAACAAACTCATATTAAATATTTAATACTCTATTAATTTTATCATGTTAGAAGGCTGACGTTCGATATTCCAAATATCTTTGAACGCTTAGGACTTAATATAAAAAAAAAATTGAGGGGTTTGTTATTAATTTGTCTCATCTTGTTTAGCGCATGCATATATATATATAAAAATACGCATTATATTAATGAACATGCTGAAGCATGTTTGCATAATATATATATATATATAGTATAAGCATGCACATATAGAATACTATATTCTACCCGGATTGATTATGGACTTTTATTCTAGTTTGGTTCACTAGAGCCACCAAGTGAACCAAAAGGTCAAACCCTAGGGGTGCAAGAAATAATATTTAAATATAACTATTACATCTAAACCCGGGCTCCATTACAAACGGGTCTTCAAGCGCTCCTTGTTCCTTGATCTCCAATTCTTCAAAATTAATTCTAACTATTCCTATTACAAAACTATTTTAAAATAAATAGAAACCTTGATCGTTGATCGAGGGAAGTACATAGGAGGAGATAGAATTTACATTAAGAAAAATTAGAGAAGACGAGGTAATGCAGACCCCATTTAATAAAACCCATACATTCATGCATCCAACTAAAATAAAATCCAATCATATTGGTCAATAGTCCATAATCAATCCCATTTATTATCATACACATCACCATATGCATCAATAAATAACATTCATCTTATGAATAATAAACATTTAATATATATATTGATATCATTTAATGTGCAAATTTAGTTAGTATAAAATCTAATTTTGAATTAAAATAAACTCCTTTATTTTAATCCAAATTTAAATCAAAATAAAACTATTTTATTTTAATTTATCAAATTTTGAATAAAATAAACTATTTTATTTTAATCAAAAAATTTAATCAAAATAAACTCCTTTATTTTAATTAATAATTATGGAATCCAATTCCATATATAAAAATCTTTAATTAAAATAAACTCTTTTATTTTAATTAATTATGGAATCTAATTCCATGTAAAAAAAATTATTAAAGGAAACATTTAATTCTTTTTCCTATTCACAAATAAACTCCTTTATTTTGAATAATATGAAATCTTATTTCATATTTAAATAAACTCTTTTATTTAAGGAAATTAGGATTCTCTTTCTATTCAAAAATAAACTCCTTTATTTTGAATAATATGAAATCATATTTCATATCTAAATAAACTCCTTTATTTTAGGAAATTATAATCCAATTTCAACTCCAATTAGTTATCATGGAATCCAATTCCAACTCTAATTAGTTAGCATGAAATTTTAATTTTAAAATTAAAATAAACCTTTTTATTTTAATATTAAAATAAACTTTTATTTTAAAATTAAAATAAACATTTTATTTTAATTATAAAATAATTAAGAATAATATATATATATATAACTATATATATATATATATATATAATATAAAATATATATATATATATATATATATATATATATATAGTTAGTTAATTGTTAATATATTATAATATATATATATATATATATATATATATCCAAACGTTCCTTTAAAAAAAAAAAATGATGATCACTGGGAACTTAACTCACGCCATGATTTAGTGAGTTATCTATATATATATATATATATATATATATATATATATATATATATATATATATATATAGATATTAGATAATCATTAAATAATCATTAGTTAACTATATATATATATATATATATATATATATATATATAACTTAGGAGTAGTAGTTTCGTTCAAAGAACCTTTTTTCTTTTTTTTTAAAAGCCTGCATCCTTTAACCTTTTCAAAACCGTTTAACATGCATCAATCCATGGAAATCATCCACGTTTTTTATTTATTTATTTATTTATTTAAATTTTATACAATTAAATTATGCCCAATTAAATTGTTCTAAACACATATCAATATACATATCAAATTAAAATAATTAATAATTCGCATAAAGGTTTGGCTTTGATACCACTGTTAGGTTTGTAATATTCATGTGCGCAATCAAATTGCATAAAAAGTGCGGAAGCGTGTAAAATCAGAGTTTAAAATTTTTACAAACCATATACCCGGATCACCCTTTATGCACAATTATTAATTAAACGAAAAGATAAAGAATAAATCATACCCTTGAAGATCGAGCTTCCTCAGGTACAAGTTCACCTCCAAATCCTTTCGCGTTCAATCTTGAATCCACCGGGTTTGGTTCCTTCCTTTGATCAACGTTAGCCACCCAAATGTTTGGCCTCTAGAGGTGATCCACCAAGGAATAATAATGATTCAAGAAGAAGGGATATTGGCTCAACCCTAGTTTTCTATCTCTATAGAAAGGGCGTACTCACCAACAAATTGGAATTATTACGTACATATGATATCTGATATAAGACTCCTCTTATAAAGATATCAGGTAACCTTATTTAATAAAAATAAGGTATTATTTAATTAAACTCTTTTAATTAAATGGGCTCCCTAATCTTATTAGGGATAATTAATTAAACTCCTTTAACTAATTTTCCTCCTAATCCTATTAGGAATAAATGAGAGTACTTATATTAAATTAATTCCTAAACTCTTTTAGAAATTAAAATAATAATAATTGTAATAATATTAATAAGACTCCTCTTATTAATTTATATTTAATATTTCTAAAATATTAAATAATAAATATTAAGCTATTTAATTTATTCTATCACCATAGATTAAATTAAATATACTTAACTATATATTATTACGATTATGCCATTAACTTCTTAAATAATTATTCTTCCTTTTTTATGGTGTGACCCTTTAGGTTCTCCATATTAAACCGGGTTGTGAATAAATCAATTAGAACAATTCTAATCTTATTTAAATAAATAAATTAAACAATTAATTTATTTAAATAAATAATGTTTATTCTACAATAGGGATAAGCCTCCTAGCGATCAACGACTTTCCAGATAATATAGATTTCAACATTAATCATTAAAGAACCTTTGAGTAAATAGTTACAAATACAATTCAATCCTTCCACCATACAATGTCCCAATTAAATATAAGGCATGGAATAAGCTGTCAAGTCTTATTTTATTTAATTATATGTATTTCGATCCTTAAATGCACAACCCCAAATAATGCAAATTAGAAACTCCTTTCTAATTTCATTCGCTTTTGCCAAGGACTCTTCGGGTTGTCATTTATCAAATCACATAGGACATTTCTCTTCTTTTATTAGAAGTGGTAGATTCTTTATTGATCATACATTATCTCCATGTACAAGTTATTATACCCAAGCATACCCTTTGATATACCCTAAGGGTCTTAAGGAATAAGTCAAAGTATAACTCATCATACACAAGATACTATGATGATCTCAAGTCCAAGGATTACTTGTACTACTATCACTACTGAGAATTCTATTGATGACAGCAAATAAAACTCCATTAGGTATTCCTTAGCGAGCCAACGTTCAGTGAACTTATTCTCTAATAAGCACCTACATACTTTCTTTAGTGTCTCCACACAAATGATCATGAGATCAATCATCCTCATCCAATGAGCAAGCAACGTATGTACCAATCTATCCGGATTCACTAATCCCCAATTTAGTAATCCAATGATTGGGAACTATTTTAGTTTTAAGCTTTCTAAGAATTTAGATCTCATTAGAATGATCATCATCATTATTCTAAAAGCATTGCTTAAAACTATGGGTTTGTCACATATTATAAAACAGCATCATGTAGATAATTAAAAGCCTTTAATAAATTAATACTTTTTATTAATAAATGAATAAGATTGTTACAAAGTATATGCTTTATCATCAAACATGATTGGCTTGTGTGCATATTACTTTCAACTAAAGGGGGTCTATAGCGACAAAATTGTCGCTATAGGTGTTTTTGAGCCTTCAAGAACAAACAAAGTCAGTGACCAGGGTGCCTAGTTTGACCACATATAGATCTTTGATTGCAAGGTTTCTGGGCATGTAAATGTGTTAGGGATGTAGTATTGATGCAATACTACAAGCACAAACAAGTTGCAGTGCCAAACTACAACACAACTAGAAGATATAAGCCTTCAAAAATCTTGTCAAAGTTGTTCTTCATTTTTTGGGTTACCCAAAAAAAGAGAACAGTTGCAAGGTATCACTTTTGGATCTACACAACATGGATTCTGGGCTTACATTAAGTGTTAAAATGTAACATTTATGTTGTAGGTATGTCAAGGTACAAAAACAATACACTTTTGTAGCTTAACAACATCACAAATGAAAGATCAAGGCCAGTCAAATGCTTGTCAGAAACTATTCTTGAAGAAATCTGGGTTTTCCAGAATCTTCATTAGGTAGTTGGTCAACCCTACTTTGACCATCAATAACTTTGATTCTGGTCATGATATAGGCTTTCTAATGGCATGGTTCTGTAGTCTATATGTCCATCTATGAAACCCATATACTTACATGGCCTAACTACTTAATATCAGCAAGATTCAAGCCCTACAAAATCACTGTCAGACAAATCTAGGTTTCTGGGTTGTCCAGATTTCCAAATTTGTGACTGGTCAACCATGTTTAACCGTTAATATCTTGAGACCTAGACATGGTATGGACTTGATTCCACTTCCAGTCTACTCTCCTCATGGCAGAGAACAAAAAGAATACATTAATCCAACCTAACATCTAACACACAAAGATCTATGGCCCCTGACATTAGGTTGTCAGGCCATAAAATTAGGGTTCATGTCAGTTTCTAAAACTCCTATTTTCATGCACTTAGATTTTAAGGATCCATGATGTAACTCATAGATCACTAAATTACATCTTATATATCTAATCTGAACAACAAATCACATAGATTACATAAATCATAAGGACCTAGCAAGGCTTTAGGGTTTATACCTTTTATGCTTCAATTCTTGATTCTGTCCCTTGAATTTGATATTGTATAATGTATGGGATGATATGGGCTTAACCTATCACTTATTTCCTCTCAAATTTTCGAGAGTTAAGAGAGAGAGAGAAAAGGGTATTGGCTTGTGAGAACTAAAGTAAAGATATTTCTTTACTTATGTTTCTAATTCTTTGAATCCATGGTCATGGTTGTTGCTAGATGTCAAGACTTGGCTGATACAAGAGATATAGAGCACATGTGAAATCAAATGTGATGACTCACCAAGATTTTGTGAAATCTTTTACTTAAAGTTTAAGTAAAATGGCATTTTAGTCATTTCGCACCTACTAAGGGTATTTTGGTCATTTCCCCTACAATTTAAAGGTAAATTTGGTCTTTTCACATATATCCCACATCTTTTAACCCTTAAGTCTTTATACTTAGCATTAGGATTCCAAATTAGGGTTTTGAAATTCCCGAGTAGGGTTTAGGGTTTCTAGAAATGAAATTAGGGTTTCTAAAGCTGAAATTAGGGTTTCTAACCATTCGTTAGGGTTTACTATCTGAAAATTGAAGTTCTTAATATAACCTTAGGGTTTATCAACCTTAAAGCTTATCTGATCAATAATTGACCCTTAAGCACATATTGTACATACATAGTCACTATACACAAAACCTTATACCTTGCTATCAGATATTCACTTACCATTTGTTGTTCACACAAATCCTTCACAAAAATTTTCAAATCCATACACTATTTACAGTCTAGGTCTTATTATCTAACCTTTATTCAATCTATTAAGATTTTATTAATTTTCTAGATTCTTGGGTTGTCACATTCACCCATTCTTCTAAGAATTTCATCCCCGAAATTATAGCCTACCACACTCTACTCCTTTCCTTCACAAAAACTAGGTTTTTAACACAACCTTTATTCAATCATATCAGATTCTACCCTTACACAACTAGTTCATACTCTTCATACACATCATCATATACTACCCAAAACATAACTCACAAGAGTTAAAATTTTCAAATCGTGCTGAGGAGTCATATAAACTATGAACTTTCATTTTCAATTTTTGAAAAGGTTATACAGAAATTTATCCGTAAACCATCATGACTTACAGACACAGAGGGTGATCAACCCATTATGCCCTGTACTGATCAGGTACAACATGTTAGAACAATTTTTCTGTTCATCATAACCGCCTTGGGCACACAAAAGTTTCCCAATTTTGGAATGTTCACCTCAATCTTATCAAAGGATTCCACACCAAAATAATTCAGTTCAGGAAAATTTCAAAGAATAATTTGAATTTCATAAGCGTTGGTCTAGCTGAATCAAATAGCTAAGACTGATACCAATAATTCAATTTCAATCGAAACACGTATGGCCAAACCCCGTTGGCAATTAATTATCTTTAAAATTCTGAAATTAATTTTATAACGTTATGATAACGTACTGTGTTTACAGCCCGTTTGAGGATGCCGTCATTGTGTGACTTTGTCATACTACATCATTCTCTAGTGCGCTGATGATCTTTCGATCATATCCAACTCTAAGTAATTCTGCATTGATAACTCCATCAGTTTTTATCATCTTTAGACCAGGTTACATGATACATTAATGATATAAAATACATTTTGATATTTTTAAATCATTTTCATCTAGCCGAAACAAGTAGCATAGACTATTCTTTAAACAGTTCAAAAACTCTTGCAAATCATTTTAGTGATGTCATATCTCAACAGGTAAAGATGTGTCAGTGTCCCGAAGTCCACACATACACAATGGTCACCATGCGTTGAGAATAAAAATTCATTTTTTTAAAAGGCACATAGTGCGGTTTTAGCTTGATGTCAAAAATTTTGAAGTCTAGCATAGCTAGAAGATTTGGAATACCTATGTTTCCACCATCAACTCCACTTTCTATAATGATCCATTGCTTAATAAATCTATCTATTCCTATCATTTTTAATACTCCATTCACATTTAGTTATACCCTAGTCCATCAAACATACCACACGTTATGAGTTCAGGAACTTTCCATAATAATATGAGTTTCAAAACTTATCCTAGCAATACGTAGTTCAAGAACTAATCAAGAACTGTCCATATGTTTAGGGGTTCAAAAACATACCATACGATTGTGAGTCACAAACTTACCATAAGTATGAGTTTTAAAAACTCGCACCTAATTTTATATCCTCTATCTATCCATTATACACATGAGAAAAGAATCACCTTCTCAACATGTATATAGCAAATAGTGTAACACAAACCTTTCAATGATTATCACTATCAGAAGCTAAGTGGTTGTCAAACCAAACACAATCCCTTTCCCCTACAAAGAATTGGTCAACTCAGCCACTAATCAATATAAGAAGCTAAGCGATTGTTACACCAAGGATAATTCCCCGCCCATACAAAGAATTGTTCAACTTAACCACTATATCAATATAGGAAGCTAAGTGGTTCTAAAACCAAGTACAAATTCCCCGTCCATACAAGGAATCATACAACTTAGCTGCTGACATAAGTCCTCAATTGAAATCCCACATACTCCAAGCTCCATACTTACTCCATACGAATTTTGTTTAACCTGTATTACATCACCCAACCCTTTTTCTAAGTTGGCACATTACCAATTCATAGTACAACTGACACACAACAATCTTGCTGTAAAATTTTAAATCATTCGATTGATCCTCCTCCCTGCTATGACCTTTTTAGATCACGGTGTGATCTCATTGTATTATATTACGATTCATTTCTATGCTATGACCGTTTTGTTTTATGATCTTCTTTCCCCGTATACTTTTAGTCTTTTAGACTCCATCTATTCATTAGTATTTTTCATTTTTATTATCAAAGTTAAGTAACTCCGTATCTTTTATAACTTGCCGAGATTCATCTTTGAATCTTAATGACGCACTAACACTATTTGAGTTAGTCCTTATCATTATCGCACTGCAGTTATTAGCCTAAGGTAACCCTACCTAAGGTTTATAACCTACAGCTCTGATACCAACTGTAGCATCCCCAAATCCGGGTACTAATCACCATGAACCTGGTACACTAATTCTAAAACTATTATGGAAAATATAATATAAATTATTTATACATTGACATTTACACATAATCTCCAAGGTCGATAACCTTAACTTATAACACAAATTCAAATCCTGAAGGACTTTATAATGTTATTTTCCTTTGTTTGTATCTAACGTATCCGTCTAAATCTACAATGTTTATCATGATATAGCAAGGGTCAGCAACAAGTTTGCCTAACAAGTTTAAGTTCAAGGAAAAATATATCATGATTGAAAGAATGAATAATAAGCTGACAAAACTTTCAACAATATAACATTGTGAAAGAGTAGGAATTAATTTTTATAACTGAACGACTGAGACAATAAAAATTAATGGTCAACAATGAACATGAACAACTATGGCTGAACTAAATGGTAATGAAGGTTATCAACCTTTCATACTTAATGAACACATGCAACATACATAATGTGTGAATCAATAAATCATAGACGTGATGTAATCAACAATGATTAACCACTAGTTAAAAGTAAAGTTCAAGAAAAACTTGCCTGCACCATCGACTACTACTACACAATCTATTTTATCTTCATTTGAAAACCTAATATTAATAATATCGATCTCCCAATTAGAATAATATCATTACATTAACTATTGGTTGTTATAGTTATAAAATAATCTAAACACATTACCACATAATCCTAACAATTAATAAAACACATAAGACCTGGTATCAAGTCAAACTATTTTAGTCTGAGTTGAGTTCGGTACTATTTCGACATCCTGATTGCCTGATCGGCTAATTATCGATCCTATTATCAATAAGACACTACTTAAATTCTTCAATATTATCTTAAATAATTTATTATTTAATCAAAACATTTTTCAAAAGCTCATAATAATTTTCAAGTAATTATTATCATTTATAAAGATTTTTCAATCCTTAATATCAATTTTATATGATTTAAATACCACATAATTCCATTATCATTAATATTTAATTAATTTTCAAATATTAATGAAATACATTACATAATATTATAAGTTATTTATAATATCTCAAAGTATTTTTAATAACTCAATAGTGCCTTTAAATGATTTTAAAACATTTAAAACCATTATTAAATAATCGCCATTAATATTAAAATATTAATGTAATTCATGACAAATATTAAAAGTTATGTTTTATAACTTAAAACATTTTTATAACCTTTAAATCATTTTATATGATTTTTAAAATAGTAAAACTATTTTTCCATAATTTATTTAATCAAATTATTAAAAAAATTAATTATCATTAATATTAAATTATTAATGAAATTCATCCCAAAATATTAAAAGTCATTCAAAATAACTTAAAATATTTTCCAACACTATAATATATTTTTAAATGATTTTTAAAATATTAAATAATTTTTAAGTAATTTATTTAATATAATTATTAAATAAATTAAATATCATTAATATTAAATAAAATAAAATATTAATTAAATATATCTCAAATTATTAAAAATCAATTTTTATGCTTTAAAATAAATTTTACAAATTAATTATGAATTTCTCATAATTATTATTCATTTTATTCTAATTATTTAAATAAAATAATTAATTTTTATAAAAACTATCAGTAAAGGGGGTCTATAGCGACAAAATTGTCGCTATAGGTGTTCTTTAGCCTTCAAGAACATACAAAGTTAGTGACCAGGGTGCCTAGTTTGACCACATGTAGATCGTTGAGCTCAAGGTTTCTGGGCATGTTAATGTGTTAGTGATGTAGTATTGATGTAATACTACAAGAACAAACAAGTTGTAGTGCCAAACTACAACACAACTAGAAGATATAAGACTTCAAAAATATTGTCAGGGTCGTTCTTCATGTTCTGGGTTACCCAGAAAATAAGAACAGTTACAAGGTATCACTTTTGGATCTTCACAACATGGATTCTGGGCTTACTTTTGTTAGAGTTTATGCCCTAAAGGCTAATTATTTGATATAATTGCTTAACATTTTGATATTATATTTAATTGAATAAATGAATTATTTTATTATGGTTTTATTTACTGCGTTATATAAATGTTAACATAATAAAAATCCTTAGAGTAGTGATACAAATTATATGGCTTCAAGTATGTGACTTGAACATGAGATCATATAATTACAATTAGTATCATTGCTTTTAAATGTCCCTAGTCGAGTATCATTGTTAATGGGACAACAACGATACATTTGAGACTAGTATGTGGATTGACTGATGGCCAAATCTTATTGGTTATAAATATATAAGATATTAAGTCAATGCATAGGTACATGTTAGAGAACAATGTACTGGACATACCCACCATGAGAATTCTACGTGGAGCATTATACAAAGTGTCATTAGCAATTCTCATAGTGACAATGATATAATGATCCTCCGACCTGAAATCACTATATTACTACAGGAGAATTTATGTACTTTGATATCATCAAAGGTCACCTTTAATAGGGTGGACAATAAAGGTGATTATTGGGTACATCATCAATCGTGTGAGGAATATGAGTGATCTAGATGGAATTTAACCCTCCTATATATTAGGGGTGACATTCATAGGCCTCTTGATTAAGTAGGACTATAAAATACATGGCCATGCTCAAATAGTGATTTATTTCATATAGTCTACTCATTGATTAAGAAAACTTAGATTAAATTATGAAGAGTATGACACATTCCATGCCTCGAGTTTAATCTAGAATGTCAAGGTTAAAAGGATTAAATTATATTAAAGCATTGGTCATGAAAAAGTTGCATCGAATCATCGATCTTATTATTACTTGGGTAGCAGTGATGCATTACTAGATGTCGCTCACTGTTTATAATTTTATAATATGATTTTAAGATTATTGCCAACGTAATAATAACGTATAGGGTCACACACTTAGAACGTAATTAAAAAGGAATTAAAATAAATTGTAAGGATTTAAATATGTCAATATGATTGATAGTATTTAAATTACGAATTTAAATTAAAAGGATAATTTGTATATATAGGTATATTAATTAAGTAAGACTTAATTAAGATACAATATATATAAATTCGGATTTTATTTTATTTTTAATTGGATTAGGTTTTGATTAATTCCTTTTCACTGCTATATATATGATATATCAACCATTTTAGGAAGACAATCAAAACGCAAAAACCCTAGCCGCTCTTAGAAAGAGACTAGAGATTAAAACTTCAGAAAAATTTAGATCCTTGGTGGCTAGTACCGCGGTTCTCCTTACTACAGACCGTGTGACGATTCGCGGGACATTCTTGTGGATACCGTAGAGACCCAGTTCCGTTAGATTGCATTGGAGATTCGAAGCCGTATCAGAATTTTCGATCGTATCAATTCTAGATTGGATAATCGGTAAAATATCTAAACCAATGAATTAATATGTTTTCGCATGGATCCTATTTTAGGGTTTCAAAAATTACTTTGAAATTTTTTATATTCTGCTGCTTTTATGTGCCGAAATCCCTACAACTATAAGTGTTAAAATGTAACACTTATGTAGTAGGTATGTCAAGGTACCAAAGTAATACACTTTTGTAGCTTAACAACATCACAAATGAAAGATCTAGGCCAGTTAAATGCTTGTCAAAAACTGTTCTTGAAGAAATTTGGGTTTTTTAGAATCTTCATCAGGCAGTTGGTTAAACCTACTTTGACCATCAATAACTTTGATTTTGGTCATGGTATAGGTTTTCTAATGGCATGGTTGTGTAGTCTATATGTCAGTCTATGAAACCCATACACTTACATGGCTTAACTACTTAACATCAACAAGATTCAAGCCCTGCAAAATCACTGTCAGACAAATTTGGATTTCTGGGTTGCCTAGATTTCCAGATTTGTGACTGGTCAACCATGTTTGACCATTAATATCTTGAGATCTAGACATGGTATGAACTTGATTCCACTTCGAGTCTACTCTCCTCATGGCAGAGAACATAACGAATACACTAATGCAACCTAACATCTAACACACAAAGATTTATGGCCCTTGACATTAGACTATCAAGCCATAAAATTAGGTTTCATTTCAGTTTCTATAACTCCTATTTTCATGCACTTAGCTGTTATGGATCCATGATGTGTAATGATCCAGAATTTTATGTATAATTTTAAATATTTATTGAATTAAATAAATATTTTAGTTGATGTGTTTATTGTTAAATAAATATTTGTTTAATTTGATCATTTATTAGTTAAATAAATAATTCATGAGTTTTGAGAAATAACTTAATTAAGATAATATGTTAATTACCTTAATTAAGTTGGTATTTGTAATTTTGTATTTTGAAGTTAGTTAAATTAAAAGAGTGATGAATTAAGTATTATGTGATAATATTCTAATTTAATTTAATAATTAAATTAAAGAGTTGATAAGGATTAAATGAATTTTTATAATGTTGTTTTGATTTAATTTAATAATTAAAAGTGATGTACTAATTTATTAAATAAAATTATAATAAAAATTATAATTTTTATGACAATTTGATTATGTGGCATTTTGATTTAATAAGTGTTTTTAGCTTTAATTTAATTAAATTTGAATTTTGGAATTTAATTAAATAGGGTGCGACAATTAAACTATATAGCAAGTGAGTTATTAAAATAAATTAGAAGGAGTTTAAATTTGGTTTTACCAAACAAGGTTTAAGGCTTTTTAAATTCTTATTTTATTTTATTTTACCAAACAAAGCCTTATGGCTTTTGATTTTCAAAATTTTTATAACTGATGATTTTATAACTAATGATATAATTATACGCATAATAATTGTCAGTTTATGTTTTTTTTACGTTAAGTATTTTCTAAGCCTAAGTGAAAGAATAGAATAGAGAGTTGGAGAAAATACAGAGTGAAGAGAAAGCTTAGGAGATGAAATTGTGAACTCTCTATAATTTGTCAAAAGAAGTAGAATCAAGGGAGGGAATAGTAATTCAAAGCCTCTCTAATCATCATCTAACAGAGCATAATCAAGGATTAAGGTAGTAATTCAACTCTTTGTTCTTTATACTTTGTGTTCTTGGTTTTTTCATGAAAATTGGAGTTTTAATGGTTGAATTTGTTGAATAATTGATATATATGGTGGTAGATGATTATAATATGTTTTATGTATGCTATAAACGATTTTCAGAAATTAAATTATCATGAAATAAGTTTTAAATGAAGAAATTGCGTTCTTATGGAAAATATATGTTTTAGCTTGTTTAGAGTCAAACATTTGTGATTCAATCATGTATAAATATGTAAATTAAGAGTTTTTTTATTATACCATCTTTAGATACAAAAACAATGCAAGTTGAATGAATCAATTTGGTTAAGAAATGAATTTGTAGTGAATGAATTCGCTAAACATGTAAAAAAATGAAAATTTAGTATAACATGAGTTTTAGGTCAAGATTTGGGTTATTTAATGTTTTTGTAAACTATTAATTCTTTGGTATGTTGTAATTCTATGAATTACGAATCCATAGAATCAAAAACTGACTAATTTGGATGTGTATAACTTAAGTTATGAAGATTAGTAGGAGAAAAGGGGTCAAAAATTGCAAGAACATAATACTGGAAATTCTAGTTCTGATATTAAGCATAGCTGCGCTGTGCCATAAGTCTCTTGGGGCACAGCTGCACTAGTCCCAAGGCTTATTTAGGCGCAGCTGCGCTCATGTAGTGTCAGATGTGACTGTTTTAAAATCTTTTGGTAAAATGACTATAACGTTTTCATACAAACTTCGATTGAGGCAATTTAAGATGATTCAGAAAGAGAACGAGTAGAGCTACAACTTTCATTCTTTAAGTTGTTCGATTTGAGGTCAGGAACAGGCGTAAAACTGACCATCATTAGGACTGATGTGTATTTAGAGACAATCGGAGGGCGTCGAGCATTCACATATGCAAGTGTAGTGTTTCTGACGATATAAGATGTTGTTCTTGTGACACCCCCAAATTCGGGTACTCCATTTCTATGATACCCCCAAATCCAGGTACTTCATTCCCACAGGATTTGGTGTTCACTTAATCAAACATTCATATCTAACTACCCAATCACAATAAAACTGGATAAATAAAACTTTTCCCATTAAAGGGTTACATAACAAAATCTCCCAGGTTATCTAACCTTTAAATACAATCATTCAAATGCGGAAATTAAATAAACATCATTAAAACCAAGTCTAAGATCATCATAATAAAAGTCTAAAGTAAAAATTACAAGTCTTCATCACTTGTACATTTTTACCTTTCCTTTGCTAGACGAAGGTTCATCTACCTTCTCTTCTTTAGCTGCAATGAGTTTTAAAATATGCAAGAGTGAGAAAAACAATTGCTCACTGGATACAATATGAAATCAACAGGAGTATAGTAATAATAACTGCCAATAATAGGCTCATCAACAATGAATAGTACTCTATCATCTATAATCAGAAACTGACATCCAAAATGTGGAATAAATATAACTGAGGGTCATAAGATCATGAACTATGTCCACTGTTGCGTGTAATCTTTCAACTCCAACTTTAACAGTCATAAGACTATAAGGACTCCTCATACTTAGGGGGATCAGCCCTTCGTACAATGTATTGTGCACAAACATTTAACGCTACGCGTAAGTTATCCCCTAATAATAATAGGGTTGTTCATCTCAGTATTTGGAGTACAAGTCCGCACCAAAGAGAGTTTGGTTTGGATAAGCTTTCAAGGGTAATTTGAAGTTCAACGATCATCAACTAGAGGACTATTTGAATTAATAACATTATATTACAGAATAATTGTAATTAAATCGACATGGTAAACCAATATCATGCTTTAGGAATAATCTAATAGCATATACTTTGAATAACTATAACATGCCTTGCTTGAACAATATTAAGACAAGGTTAATTAGAATTGAGTAGTAAGCATGCATAACAGTTTGAACGATGAAATTGCTCAACATTAGTATAAATAGTTGTGCATGCTAAATAACAAGTTAAATACAAGAATAACTTGTCGACATTAAACCAATGTTTAGAAAGCTTGCATCATTCATAAGGTAATCGAATTGAAACAATAAATAGTTCAACAAGATAAAGAATTAGAAAACTTGAATTATTATATTGGAAACAATAATTGATTCCAATTACAAAAGTAGACTTAGAGAACTTGCCTTGCTCGTAGGCTAAACCAAATCAATACCAATCACAATATCCTATAAACATATGTCATCATGACATAATTAGTCATTACCATCTTACAAACATAACTAAGTACGTTCATCATTTAAAATTGAATTTTTAATCACATAATCAAGTTATAACACAAGTTAATCCTTAATAACATAATTATTCATAATATAGATATACTAAAATCAACATTTAGCAATCCTACTATCATCACATAACTTTTCTTAAAATTTCGTGTACAAAAAGTATAATCGTCGCAGACCATTCTCGCTTAACTCGTGCATTTACGATTTACTATATGGGTCACATCACTTGCCATGAAGTGAGAATGCATGTATGTATACATGAACAAAGGTATAAAGTCGTGATGCGGCGTGAGCATGTAAGCGGCATGAAGGGAACAAAGGTATAAAGCCGCATGATCAAGGCGGCGTAAGCGGCGCTTCTGGCATGAAAAACTAACATCACTTTGGTCAGGGCAAGGCGCAAACTACGATTTCATCGATGACTTTGGGAACAAGGCAAGGAAAAAGCCAATTTTGGCCTACAAGCTCGTTTCTAACAGACTAAATAGCATATAATTCATACAAAAACTTTATGTAAACAAAATTCAAGAATTCCTAACGTGTTTCTATTCATACAACAACATAAACAACAAATTTAGCACATTCAATTTCACTGTTTTGATAAAAACTCACTTTTTGATATTTTAATGAAAATCAACACTGTAAATTTTTTTTTACAACCAAAACCACCAATTCAAAGTGTTTCTATCAACAATTATACATGCTCTATCAAATTAAATGGTCAATTAATCAACTAAACAACTAATTAACCCTCAATTTCTATTTTAACTAAACAATATATAATCACCAAAAACTCTCTGTAAAAACATTTTCTTCACAAATTACATATATATCATCAATTCATTGATTATAATCATATATAACCTATGAAAATAACTTTACAACAATGGTTTATCATATGAACACACATAAAATCAACAATTATCCTATCACAAGAATTTCACAGAGAAAAATAGGAGAAGGGAAAGCTAAGGGAAATAGGAGAATACCTTGATTGTAGAAGATGATGGCTATCCCTTTTGATTATCAAACCTCTTTTCCCCAATTCTTTTCTCAATTCTCTAGCCTTCCTTCCTCTCTTCTTTTCTTCTTCTTCTTCTTCTTCTTCCTCTGTGTTTTTTTTTTTTTCTTCCTAACTCTAGAGCATACTAACAACTAACGTATATAGCATATAATATATATATTAATTATATAATAATAACTCTAATTTACTGACAGCAGTTACTTATTTTGAAAACCAAAAGCCATAAGGCTTGTTTGGCTAAACACTAAAATAATAATCAATTAATCCTTATGCCTTGTTTGGTAAAACTCAAATAAATTAAAGACTTAATACACCTTAGGCCTTTTTTGGAAAAACTGAATTAAAACTCCTTTAAGTTATTTTAGTAACTCCTTTATAACAAGGTTATTTGTCACACATTAATTTAATTAAATTAATCATAATAACAATTTATTAAATCACTTCATCACATAAATCAATACCACAAAATTATAATTTTCTATATAGTTATAACTTTATTTAATCAACTAACACATCCTTTTAAATTTACAAATTCAATAAAAGAATAGTAATTCAATTAATCAAAATTCTCTAACGTAATAATTAAATTAAATTAGCAAAATAATTAATTTTCCTTAATTATTTATTTAACAAATAATTAACCACATCAATTTAAATTTGAACAATTATTTATTCAACAATAAACACATCCATTAAATATTTAAATAATTCAATAAATATTTAATATAACAATTAAAATTCTAGAATGTTACAATTTCCACCAGATTTGGTGTTCACTTGATAAAAACATGCATATCTAACTACCCAAACATAATAAAGGTTAATAATAAACCTTCCCATTAAAAGGTTACATCAATAAATCCAACAAAATCTTTCAGGTTATCTAACCTTTAATTACAAATATCATATGCGGAAGAATAAATAAATACATCATCAGATTAAAATAAAGTTCAACAATATAATAGTCAACAGTTTTACAAGTCTTCAAAACTTGCTTATCTTCCCTTTCCCTCTACTGGTTGTAGGTTCATCAACCTTCTCAACTTTAGCTGTAATGTTTATATAAGCAAGAGTAAGCAAACAAAGCTCACTTAAAATGATAATAAATAAACATCATATCAATTGCCAAATGAATAGGCTCAATAGAAAATGAATAAGGTACTTCATCAATAATATTCATGAACAGAATTTGAAATAGATAACTGAGGGTCAAAAGACCACTAACTGTGTCCATAGTTATAAGTATTTTTTCAACTTAAACTTTAACAGTCATAAGACTATAAGGACTCCTCGTACTTAGGGGGAGCAGCCCTTCGTACAATGTGTTGTGCACAAACATTTGAACGTTATGCGTAAATTATCCCCTATAATAGGGTTGTTCATCTCAGCTTTGTTCTATATACACATAAGTATCTATTTCATATATGGCTTGACTTTTAACCACATAATCAAATTACACAAGAAAATTCGTTAACTACTAATAATATACTCATTTATAGCACTATAATATCACAATAAAAAAAAATTACATTTTTAACAGTCATAATATTGCATCATATTAACTATTATATTCTTTGTGTATAAGAAAATAATTTTCTGGGCCTTACTACTAACCGGTATTTTATTTCCACAGATTGAATCGAGATTGGCTCTGCTGACTGGCTCTAGTGTTATGGCGTGTTGACAGAGCCATGGGTTGGCGCTTTTCGGATTGAGTTGGTACTCTGGTAGTGAAAGTTGGTATTGCGACTCTATTTTTGGCGCTGAGGCGCCGAATTACAAAACCGACCACCATAAAAACAGAACAAAGCAAAATATTTGACTGTTTAACGCTGTTAGCAGCTAAATTAACATATATAACTTATATAGATTACTGATTTCAAAATATTACCCATCATATATACTGATTCTAAAGCAACTAAATAACAACTTCAGAACAATTAAATCCTTGAACGCTATGTTTAAAACCAAAAACTCCATTTTTGATATTGTTTGACAAAAACTAACAATGTAATCCCAATTATACACCAAATTGATTCATTCTAACTATATTATCTTCTTTTCTTACCAAATTAATACGATCTAGGCTTAATTTATCCATTAAATAAAAATCAAATATCAATTTTGGTAGTCTTACAAACCATGTTCATACATATATTCACTATAAAACCAATTTCTTTCTTTTAAACGTAATTTAGCATACAATCACACACACACACACACGAGATATATATATATATATATATATATATATATATATATATATATATGCTAATTATGTCATCACAATTGCATATACACAAAATTTATTAACAAATCATAAAGAAGCTTGGATTACAAACAATTTTTATAAAGAATTTTATACTACAGTCAAGAACACAGAGACTCTAAGAACTATGCCATATGAACATATATACGTACATATAGACATATATATAATATGGAAGTTATGAATAATACCTTCTTTTGCTTGCTTGCTTAATCCTTGTTAACCACAGCAATCTCTCACCAGTCTCTCTCAAACTCTGACAAGTCTCTCTCAAAACTCTCTGTAACTTTTCTTTCTTCTCTCAGTATTAGACTAGGCTACTAACAACAGTAAGCGTAAACTAAAATGATAGGCTAGCCAACGTAAAATAAATCTGATAGGTAATAATACGCCTACTAAATAATATTAGTTACAAAAATATAACGTATAGGTTATAAATATATTTTATATTTTATTTATTATAATAAAATTTAAAATTTAAAATTTAAAATTCAAAAGAAATAAGGCTTTTTTTGGAAAAACTTATTTAAAATTTAAAGACTTAATATCCTTGAGCCTTGTTTGACAAAACTAATTTAAACTCCTTTAATTTATTTTAATAACCCATTCATAACATAGTTATTTGTCACCCTTTTTTACCAAATTAAATTAAAAACCTTATAATAATCCATTTAATTCCTATCAACTCTCTAAATTAATTATTAAATTAAATTAGACTATAATCTCATAATAATTAATTTCCTTCACTCATTAATTATTTATTTAATAAATAAATAATCAAATAAAATCAAATTTAAATAAATATTTATTCAACAATAAACATATTAATTAAATATTTATATAATTTAATAAATATTTAAAATTACAATTTAAATTTTTGGATTGTTACATCCTCCCCCCCTTACAAGGATTCTCCCCCCAGAATCATAACTCAAACAAATCATTCGTCACATTCTTCCCTTCTTACAAAGATTCTGTCCCCAGAATCGAAGACACAGATTAAACAATTAACTGAGGGTAATTCTTTATCATTTCAGCTTCGAGTTCCGACGTAGCCTATTCTACATTGTGGTTCCTCTATATTACCTTCACAGAAGGTATCACTTTATTCCTGAGCACTTGTTCTTTCCTGTCAACTATCTGGATAGGAACCTCTTCATAGGACAAGCCTTTATCGAACTGTAATGGTTCGTACTCGATCACATGCTTGTAATTTGGTTTATACGGTCGTAATACCGAAACATGAAAAACATTATGAACCTGTTCCAACTCTGGAGGTAGAGCTACCTCATAAGCCACTTCTCCTACTTTTCACAGCACCTCGAAAGGTCCAATAAATCTCGGGCTCATCTTTCCCTTTTTACCAAAACGGATTTTCCCCTTCCAAGGAGAAACTTTTAAGAACACAAAATTTCCTACGTCGAACTCACAATCTTGTCTGTGTTGGTCAGCATACTTCTTCTGTCTGTCTTGAGAAGCTACAAATCTTGTCCTAATGAGTTTAACAACCTCAGCAGTTTGCTGTACCAATTTTGGTCCAAACAATTGGCGTTCACCGACTTCATCCCAGCATAGTGGAGTTCTGCACTTCCTACCATAAAATGCTTCGTAAGGCGGCATGCCGATGATTGTGTGGTAACTATTGTTATAGGAAAATTTCACCAATGGTAAATGTTCATCCCAACTCCCTTTTAAATCGATGATGCATGCTCTAAGTATATCTTCCAACATTTGGATTGTTCATTCGCTTTGGCCATCTGTTTGCAGATGATAAGCCATACTCATTCTCAACTGTGTTCCCATAGATTCTTGTAGTCTCTTCCAGAAGTTTGGTGTGAACCGCGGATCTCTATATGACACAATTGACACTGGAACTCCATGTCTCGAAATAATTTCTTTAACGTACAACTTTGTCAACTGATCAAGATTGAATCTAATCTTTATTGGTAAAAAGTGTACTAATTTTGTCAGTCTATCCACTATCACCCAAATCGCATCATATCCTCTCTAAGTGGTTGGAAGACCTACCAAACAATCCATTGTGATATGTTCCCATTTCCACTCTGGTATTTCCAATGGTTAAAGTAATCCGCTCGACCTTTGATGCTCAGCCTTGACCCTTTGATATGTCAAGCATTTTGCAACACATTCATCGACATCTCTTTTCATTTTTGGCCACCAGAAGTGTCATCGTAAATCTTGATACATCTTCGTACTTCTCGGGTGTATCGAATATGTGACGCCCCCAAAATAGGTATACATCACCCATCTTGAGTCGCCAAATACATGGTACAGAAAACAAATACAAACTTAATTATACAACCGTCGTGTAATATACGAAAAAACATAGCTGAGAGTTTAAATAGGAATATTGTCTTCTAGACAATATCCACTCTCAAATAGAGTCCTCATTACATTTATTGTCACACTATTTTATAGAATAGTGAGGACTACTAATACACCATCTCAAAACATCACTCCGTTCCCTGACTAGTCTCGGCTACGTTCTTATTTCCTAAAGAGAACAATGAAAGCAAAAGGGTGAGCTCAACTAGCCCAGTAAGAAATATTATGACTAAGATAATGCAGAATAAATTATCATTAGTCTTCAACAATGTTAAACTTATAAAATACAATTGACCTCAAGTTTAACTGCAGCGGAATAAGCAATCCATTAGAAGAGTCAAGTAGAGCATGATATCTATTATCTTGTATGATGTAAAATGTTTTCATCAATTTTTATCACCGAGACTCAGCTTAATAAATAAACCACATCATCGAATCATACTTGCACTACGGGCGAAGGATATTCATTAAATCATCAATGGTCATGACTATACCGAATAATCCCTGGTCATAATCATACCAAAATCTGTCCATCAATGCACTACAGGCCACTAAGGGCTTTTACCACATCATTTATAACATTACATGTCATGATTATACCGAATGATCCCTGGTCATAATCATACCGAGTCCATCTATGCACGTAAGCCAAAGATGACTTTCATCACAATATAAGCATGAGGATGATGACAATGACATAATAATTCAATAAAACAAGTTCAAGAATAAATTTTAAAGATTTATAAGTTAATTTATCCCGAAATCAATAACGTCCAAATTGTCGACATGATCTTTCGCTTTGTGGAGTAAAATTTAAGAATGCTCAGAAGAATATTTCCATGAAAAGATACTGGATGAAGAGCAAATATCCAGGATATTCTACTAATTTCATGGAGTATAGAAGTCAAAACTTTAACCAACTGAGTATAATAGAATTTCTGAAACTACAAATGGATTTTTTGCCCGCCATGCGATAATCCACGTAGAAAGATCATTTCCATAATTTAATAAGGAATGAATACGAAGGATCATTTACCATGCATGTGGTAATCCACATAGACAGGTTATTCCAACAAAATAATAAAGAATGGAATAACTGAAGAATTCACCAAGCTACGCGATAGACCGCATAGACAATGGTTATTCCCAATGTAATAATAAAGAATGGAACCAGTCACGCGTAATCCGCATGCATACGAGGATATTCCAATGTAATAATAAAAATGGAATAACAATGAATTCACTGGGCATGCGATAAACCGCATGGATAGGTTATTCCAACAGAATAATAAAGAATGGAATAATGAAGAATTTCACCATGTATGCGGTACTTCGATATGCAAAGTTATTCCAACATAATAATAAAGAATTAAATAACAACCCTTACGAGTATTGAAAGAAAATAACTCTCTTCATGAATACGAAAGAATAATAACCCTTACCTTAGAAGAAACTGGATATTGGAATAGTGAGGTAGCAAACTTCTCTTCTTCTTTCTCTCTATAATTTCTCTCTATAATAATTGCTCTAAAGCTTTAGTGAATTGGTGAGAAATGAAGGAAGAATGAGCTTCTATTTATAGAAAAATATAGTTTCGATAATTACACGTTCTGGGGCTCGAAATATTACAGTACAATACCTTCAACTTTTCTTTCATTTTTAATTTAGTCATGCAAGTATTATCAATCTTGCACCAACTCCCCTAATAGTAAATCATGTGAATCAATAGTACACACATGTGAACACATAGTTATAAGCATGTGAATTAATATCAATTAACTGCTTATTTATCCATTTAAATACCCGATTGGTCAATATAACCTCCAGACATTAATTATTATCGAAATAAATGTCTATTTTCACTAACACTAATAATTCCCACACAATGGAATTATCAATTTCATCTTTAATCAACACGAACTTATTCATCATTAATATTATAACTCACAATATTTAACAACCAGGTTGTTCCCAGGAAAGAGGGGGCTTTTCGATAAGGATTTCTCCTTATTGGCGCGCAACTAGGTGACCAAACCTCTCCTTGATAGAACTTCTAGACATTGCCAATATTGCAAATAATAATATGAATAACTTTGTCGTCTCAATTATTGATTTAATAATATAACATATTATATACGATCTTGTGACAATAATTGAATCAATAATACGAGAGATATGATGCAAAGAATTATCGTAATAATAATTGAGTATAACTGAGTGATTTCTCACGTAAGCATAAATAATCAATACTGGCGCTACTATGCAACCACGCCAGACATCGTATTTTTTACTACTGGGTAGTTCAAAAGTTTTAACGGTAACACTTCCGCCATTATTTTTATAAAAAGATAATTCTGTCATTTTCTAACTACGATAATACTTCCGTTGTGGGGTCCACCAATGATTGTGCCGTCGTACGAATATTCCCTGTTAAAACGAATATTTTCTGACCAATCGAATATTATATAACCACTTGCTTACTTTGCAAAATTTGTAAATATTACCCATGTGATGCCCCAAAAATAGGTATACATCACCCATCTTGAGTCGCTAAATACATGGTACAAAATACAAATACAAACTTAATTAAACAACCGTCGTGTAATATACGACAAAACATAGCTGAGAGTTTAAACATGAATATTTCCTTTTAGACAATATCCACTCTCAAATAGAGTCCTCATTACATTTATTGTCACACTATTTTATAGAATAGTGAGGACTACTAATATACCATCTCGGATCATCACTCTGTTCCCCGACTAGTCTCGGCTACGTTCTCATTTCCTGAAGAGAACAATGAAAGCAAAAGGGTGAGCTCAACTAGCCCAGTAAGAAATATTATGACTAAGATAATGCAGAATAAATTATCATTAGTCTTCAACAATGTTAAACTGATAAAATACAATAGACATCAAGTTTAATTGTAGCGGAATAAGTAATCCATTAGAAGAGTCAAGTAGAACATGATATCTACCATCTTCTATGATTTAAAATGTTTTCATCAATTTTTATCGCTGAGACTCAGCTTAATAAATAAACCACATCATCGAATCATCCCTGCACTACGGGTCAAGGATATTCATTAAATTATCAATGGTCATGACTATACCAAATAATCCTTGGTCATAATCATACCAAAAACTGTCCATCAATGCACTACAGGTCTTTGAGGACTTTTACCACATCATTTATAACATTACAGGTCATGATTATACCGAATGATCCCTGGTCATAATCATACCGAGTCCATCTATGCACGTAAGCCAAAGATGACTTTCATCACAATATAAGCATGAGGATGATGACAATGACATAATAATTCAATAAAACAAGTTCAAGAATAAATTTTAAAGATTTATAAGTTAATTTATCCCGAAATCAATAACGCCCAAATTGTCAACATGATACCGCTTTGTGGAGTAAAATTTAAGAATGCTCGTGAAGAATATTTCCATGAAAAGATAATTGGATGAAGAGCAAATATCCGGGATATTCTACTAATTTCATGGAGTATAGAAGTCAAACTTTAACCAACCATATAAAAAAGTATAATAGAATTTCGAAACTACAAATGGATTTTTTGCCCACCATGCGATAATCCACGTAGAAAGATCATTTCCATAATTTAATAAGGAATGAATACGAAGGATCATTTACCATGCATGTGGTAATCCACATAGACAGGTTATTCCAACAAAATAATAAAGAATGGAATAACAGAAGAATTCACCAAGCATGCGATAGACCGCATAGCAAAAGTTATTCCAATGTAATAATAAAGAATGGAACTGTGTCACGCGTAATCCGCATGAATGGATATTCCAAATGAATAATAAAAAATGGAATAACAAATGAATTCACTGTGCATGCGATAAACCATACGAGATAGGTTATTCCAACGTAATAATAAAGAATGGAATAATGTAAGAATTTCACCATGTATGCGGTACTTGCCGTGACAGAAAAGTTATTCCAACATAATAATAAAGAATTAAATAACAACCCTTACAGTATTGAAAGAAAATAACTCTCTTCATGAATACGAAAGAATAATAACCCTTACCTTAGAAGAAACTGGATATTGGAATAGTGAGGTAGCAAACTTCTTCTTCTTTCTCTCTATAATTTCTCTCTATAATAATTGCTCTAAAGCTTTAGTGAATTGGTGAGAAATGAAGGAAGAATGAGCTTCTATTTATAGAAAATATAGTTTCGATAATTACACGCCGGGGCTCAAATATTACAAAGACAATACCTTCAACTTTTCTTTCATTTTTAATTTAGTCATGCAAGTATTATCAATCTTGCACCAACTCCCCTAATAGTAAATCATGTGAATCAATAGTACACACATGTGAACACATAGTTATAAGCATGTGAATTAATATCAATTAATGCGCTTATTTATCCATTTAAATATTAGCATTGGTGATATAACCTCCAATATAACATTAATTATTATCGAAATAAATGTCTATTTTCACTAACACTAATAATTCCTACACAATGGAATTATCAATTTCATCTTTAATCAACACGAACTTATTCATCATTAATATTATAACTCACAATATTTAACAACCAAAGTTGTTCCCGTGAAAGAGGGGCTTTTCGATAAGGATTTCTCCTTATTAGCGCCGCAACTAGGTGACCAAACCTCTCCTGATAGAACTTCTAGACATTGCCAATATTGCAAATAATAATATGAATAACTTTTTCGTCTCAATTATTGATTTAATAATATAACATATTATGCATATGATACTGTGACAATAATTGAATCAATAATATGAGAGATATGATGCAAAGCAATTATCGTAATAATAATTGAGTATAATCGAGTGATTTCTCACGTAAGCATAAATAATCAATACCGCGTGCTACTACGCAACTAACCCGCCAGACATATTCATTTCTTTACTATGGGTAGTTCAAAAGTTTTAATTCAGTAACACTTCCGCCATTATTTTTATAAAAAGATAATTTCGTCATTTTCTAACTACGATAATACTTGGTTGTAGGGGTCCACCAATGATTGTCTTGTCGCATGCGAATATTCCCTGTTAAAACGAATATTTTTCGACCAATCGAATATTATATAACCACTTGCTTACTTTGCAAAATTTGTAAATATTACCCATGTGATGCCCCAAAAAATAGGTATACATCACCCATCTTGAAGTCGCTAAATACATGGTACAAAATACAAATACAAACTTAATTAAACAACCGTCAGTGTAATATACGACAAAACATATAGTGAGAGTTTAAACATGAATATTTCCTTTTAGACAATATCCACTCTCAAATAGAGTCCTCATTACATTTATTGTCACACTATTTTATAGAATAGTGAGGACTACTAATATACCATCTCGGATCATCACTCTGTTCCCCGACTAGTCTCGGCTACGTTCTCATTTCCTGAAGAGAACAATGAAAGCAAAAGGGTGAGCTCAACTAGCCCAAGAAGAAATATTATGACTAAGATAATGCGAATAAATTATCATTAGTCTTCAACAATGTTAAACCGATAAAATACAATAGACATCAAGTTTAATTGTAGCGGAATAAGTAATCCATTAGAAAGATCAAGTAGAACATGATATCTACCATCTTCTATGATTTAAAATGTTTTCATCAATTTTTATCGCTGAGACTCAGCTTAATAAATAAACCACATCATCGAATCATCCCTGCACTACGGGTCAAGGATATTCATTAAATTATCAATGGTCATGACTATACCAAATAATCCTTGGTCATAATCATACCAAAAACTGTCCATCAATGCACTACAGGTCTTTGAGGACTTTTACCACATCATTTATAACATTACAGGTCATGATTATACCGAATGATCCCTGGTCATAATCATACCGAGTCCATCTATGCACGTAAGCCAAAGATGACTTTCATCACAATATAAGCACGAGGATGATGACAATGACATAATAATTCAATAAAACAAGTTCAATAATAAATTTTAAAGATTTATAAGTTAATTTATCCTGAAATCAATAACGTCCAAATTGTCAACATGATACTTCTTTGTGGAGTAAAATTCAAGAATAATATTCATGTACTAAAAATAATTTGGATAGAAAAGAAATATATTTTTCGGGTGAATAGTACCCCGTGAATAGTACTTTGGGAATAGTACCCTGACACGAAAAGTGTCCCGAATACCCGAGTGAATGATACTAGAGTGAATAGTAATTGGGTGAATAGTAACTCGTGAATAGTACTCCGGCATAAAAAGTTTCTCGAATA
This sequence comes from Panax quinquefolius, assembly GCA_020205615.1. Classification (NCBI taxonomy): domain Eukaryota; kingdom Viridiplantae; phylum Streptophyta; class Magnoliopsida; order Apiales; family Araliaceae; genus Panax; species Panax quinquefolius. Next base: position 104,128,722 of record CM035171.1, on the reverse strand, counting down.
CCCGAGTGAACATTACTAGAGTGAATAGTAACTGGGTGAATAGTAACTCATATAAAAAATACAAAAAATAATATTCCATGACGAGTACAAAAGAAATGATATCTCATACGAGTATAATAGAATATACGAAACTGCAAATAGATTTTCACCCGCCATGCGGTAATCCACGTAGAGAGATCATTTCTATAATTTAATATGGAATGAATACGAAGGATCATTCACCATGCATGAGATAATCCACATAGACAGGTTATTCCAACAGAATAATAAAGAATGGAATAACAGAAGAATTCACCAGACATGCGATAGACCGCATAGACAGGTTATTTCCAACAGAATAATAAAGAATGAAACTAGGTCATAGAATGGAATAACAACAGAATTCACCAGGCATGCGATAGACCGTACAAACAGGTTATTCCAACAAAATAATAAAGAATAGAATAACAGAAGAATTTCACCATGTATGTGGTACTTCGCATAGACAGGTTCTTCCAACATAATAACAAAGAATGGAATAACAACCCTTACGAGTATTGAAAAAAAATAACTCTCTTCATGAATACGGAAGAATAATACCCCTTACCTCAAAAGAAGACTGGATACTGGAATAGTGAGGTAGCAGACTTCTCTTCTTCTTTCTCTCTATAGTTTCTCTCTATAATAATTTCTCTATAGATTTAGTGAATTGGTGAGAAATGAAGGAAGAATGAGCTTCTATTTATAGGAAAATATAGTTTCGATAATTGCACGTTTTGGGGCTCGAAATATTACAGTACAATACCTTCAACTTTTCTTTCATTTTTAATTTAGGTCTGCAAGTATTATCAAACTTCCACCACCTTCCCTAATAGTAAATCATGTGAATTAATAGTTCATTCATGTGATTCAATAGTATAATCATGTGAAAAAAACTAATTACAGTATAGTACCTTCAACTATACCTCTATTTTTAATTTAGTCATGCAAGTATTATCAATCTTGCACCAACTACCCTAATAGTAAATCATGTGAATCAATAGTACACACATCTGAACACATAGTTATAAGCCTGTGAATTAATAGCAACTAAATGCTCATTTATCCGATTAAATACCCGATTGGTCAATATAACCTCCAGACATTAATTATTATCGAAATAAATGTCGATTTCCACTAAAACTAATAATTCCCACATAATGGAATTATCAATTTCATCTTTAATCAACACGAACTTATTCATCATTAATATTATAACTCACAATATTTAACAATCGTCGCTCCTCGTGAAAGAGGGGTCTTTTCGATAAGGATTTCTCTTATTATCAAGGCAATTAGGTGACCAAACCCTCCTCGATGAGAACTTCTAGACATTGTCAATATTTCAAATAATAATATGAATAACTTTGTCGTCTCAATTATTAATTTAATAATATAACATATTATGCGAGATGATATATTTGTGACAATAATTGAATCAATAATATGAGAGATATGATGCAACAATTACTATAGAAATAATTGAGTATAACTCGAGTGACTTTTACGTAAGCATCAATAATCAATACTGGTGCTACTACTATGAAACCACGCCAGACATCGCATTACTTTTACTACCGGGTAGTTCAATAGTTTTAACGGTAACACTTTCGCCGTTATTTTTATAAAAAGATAATTCTGTCATTTTCTTACTACGACAATACTTGATTGTGCCGTCGTACAAATATTCTCCGACAAAAAGAATATTCCCCGTCCAAACGAATATTTTATAACAACTTGCTTACTTTGCAAAAAAATTTCACATATCACCCTTAACTTTAACCTTTTATCAATTTAACCATTTAGGAAGTAATAATAATTATAAGAAAATTAAATACTTTCATTTCATAAAATTTGGGGTCTTATAATCTCCCCTCCTTATGAAATTTCGCCCTCGAAATTTACGTACGTACCTGGCATGCCGAATAGGTGAGGATACCTTGACTTCATTTCATATTCCAACTCTTGAGGTATAACTTTTGAGTGTCGAATATGATCCTTCTTATCAAAATTTTAACACGTATCTCCTCATACATTAAATCTTCTGCTATCTCGTCTAGTTCTAATTTAATAATGTGGTTCGGGTCATCCACATATTTACGTAACATCAATACGTGAAAAACATTATGAACACACGACATACTTAGCGATAAGGCGAGTCTATATGCCACAGTTCCTACTCGATCGAGGATTTCAAATGGGCCAATTAAATTGAGGATCGAGATTTCCTCTCTTCATCGATTCTTGCTTCTAGAATAACGCCCTCTTGAACCTTCTTCTTCACATTCATCAGCTCTGAGTATGTAGCTTGCACGGCTATAACTTTATCGATTAAAGTCGATTCTTCTCGTATATTTGATATCACCACGTGGGTCCTTAGATTCTTTAACTCTATCTTCATCATTTGTAAGTTATACGAAATGGGTTTTTGTGTTAACAACATCGCACTCGTAAACGCATACGATCTTCTACTCAATGCGTCAGCTACCATGTTTGCTCTTCCACAATGATATTGAATGGTATGGTCGTAATCTTCAACAGCTCGAGCCAACGTCTTTGGCGCATTATACGTTCGTTTTGGTTGAAGAAATATTTAAGGGTTAAAGAAATGGGTTTTGTACTGGGGTCAATACAAAATTCGATTTTACGCTCTAGGGGTAAGCTAAGAAGTCTTCAAGAATACGTCAGGAAATTTATTAACGATAGAAATATCATTTAAAAACTGTGACTCTCATCCAAGACATGGATAGCACATGTAATGAAGGTTTCTCCTAACGGAGTTTCAACAGATAAGTCAAAGTCTAATTTCTCTGGAGTCAAATTTAAACAGTGAGCGCAAGCAAGAGAGATAAAAGAATGGGTAGAACCGGTATCTAATAAGTTATAGACTTCGTAAGAATTTATAATTAACTAACCCGTGCTAACTTCGTTCGAGTTACCCGCTTTTTAAGAAGTCACAAAAAATTCTCTTCTTGAAACCACCGACTTTGTTTTGTCCGTATCCACCTTTCGTGCCCTTGACTTTGGTGCATGACAAAATCTGGCTAGGTGACCTTCTTTTCCACAATTGTAACATGCTTTGGGATACATCACGTTGTTTGGACTGATATGTCCCTCCCCTCCGCATTTGAAGTATACAATTGGTGGTGGTTCTCCTTCCTTAAAAATGGGTGTTGGTGTTGTTGTTTTCCATCGTTGTTGAACCTTCTCTTCTTGAAATTTCCACTCCTATTATCTTGGCCATGATTACCACTGAAGTGGTTACCATTCTTGGCTTGATAATTTCTCCCATGATGGTTATCATTGTTCCGATGGTCGTTGCCACCGGTACGATTATTATCGTGTTGTTGGTCGTTGCCTTTTGGTTGTGCTAACTCATTATCACGCTCCAATAACTGAGCCCTATTCACAACATCAGAATATAAACAAAGTTTGTGAGAAATGAGTTATTGACGTATTTTAGGTTTCAAACCTCTTAGAAACATTCTCATCATTATCAACCAAATGGGATGCAAACCGGGATAACTCCGTAAATTTAGCCTTTTATTACGACACAGTCATATTGTTTTTCTCCAACTTGATAAACTCCACCTCCTTCATGTGACGAATACTTCTGGGAAAGTACTTGTCGTTGAACAACTCTTAGAACTTCTCCCAAGACATCTTGAAAAGGCCAGTCGATACGCTTTTACTGATTCCCATCAAGAATCGCCTCTGCCGTCACATGACATGAAGGTGGTGGCAAAGGGAACCTTTGCTCCTCTGAGCATCCCAAGACATCAAATATCTTGGTGATCTCGCTTTATCCACGCCTCTCGCTTTTAAGTGGTTTTGGCTCTCCAAAAACTCGGTGGTCCCGTACTCCTCGAATCTGCTTTTAGCGGTGTGATCATTCAGAGAGTTGCCGCAAGATTTCCACCTGCATTTTGAACAGGAGCCACTCTTGCCTGATGTTGCATGAATTGTATAAAGCCTCTGAACATCGCATCGTTTGCCATTTCATCGGTGTTATTGTTTACCTGAGGATTATTGTCTTCCTATTGCACATTTTCCTGAGTATTGATCATTGGTGACTCAACAGTCTCATGTGCTTCATTGCTTATCTCAACATTTTTGGATGCCATTTTCAAATACTGCCACAAAACAAGGGTTAATTAACATATCACATATTATCCCTATACTCTGACCGGCCAATTAAATACCAAATAAACATAGGTAGGTTATACTAGCGAAGGAATTCCCCGTCTCTCCCCTCCTAGTTGTTATCTCACATCTCAACCAGAGATCATATGCCTAAGCTTTGATACCAAATGTGACGCCCCCAAAATAGGTATACATCACCCATCTTGAGTCACCAAATACATGGTACAGAATATAAATACAAACTTAATTAAACAACCGTCGTGTAATATACAAAAAAACATAGCTGAGAGTTTAAACAGGAATATTACCTTCTAGACAATATCCTCTCTCAAATAGAGTCCTCATTACATTTATTGTCACACTATTTTATAAAATAGTGAGGACTACTAATACACCATCTCGGATCATCACTCTGTTCCTTGACTAGTCCCGGCTACATTCTCATTTCCTGAAGAGAATAATGAAAGCAAAAGGGTGAGCTCAACTAGCCCAGTAAGAAATATTATTACTAAGAGAATGCAGAATAAATTATCATTAGTCTTCAACAATGTTAAACTAATAAAATACAATAGATATCAAGTTTAACTACAGCGGAATAAACAACCCATTAGAAGAGTCAAGTAGAGCATGCTATCTACTATCTTCTATGATTTAAAATGTTTTCATCAATTTTTATCGCTGAGACTCAGCTTAATAAATAAATCACATCATTGAATCATCCATGCACTACGGGCCAAGGATATTCATTTAATCATGAATGGTCATGACTATACTGAATAATCCTTGTTCATAATCATACAAAAAACTATCCATCAATGCACTACAGGCCACTGAGGACTTTTACCACATCATTTATAACATTACAGGTCATGATTATACCGAATGATCCCTGGTCATAATCATACCGAGTCCATCTATGCACGTAAGCCAAAGATGACTTTCATTACAATATAAGCATGAGGATGATGACAATGACATAATAATTCAATAAAACAAGTTCAAGAATAAATTTTAAAGATTTATAAGTTAATTTATCCTAAAATCAATAACGTCCAAATTGTCAACATGATACTGCTTTATGGAGTAAAATTCAAGAATAATATTCATATACCAAAAATAATTTGAACAGAAAAGAAATATATTTGTTGGGTGAATAGTACCCCGTGAATAGTACCCCGACACGAAAAGTATCCCGAATACCCGAGTGAATGATACTAGAGTGAATAGTAATCGAGTGAATAGTAACCCGTGAATAGTAACTAATGAATAGTACTCTGGCACGAAAAGTGCCCCGAATACCCGAGTGAATAATACTAGAGTGAATAGTAACCCGTGAATAGTAACTCGTAAAAAAAATACCAAAGAAAATGATATTCCATGACGAGTACAAAAGAAATGATATCTCATACGAGTATAATAGAATATACGAAACTGCAAATGTATTTTCACTCGCCATGTGGTAATCCACGTAGACAGATCATTTCCATAATTTAATAAGGAATGTATACGAAGGATCATTCACTATGCATGTGGTAATCCACATAGACAAGATACTCCAACAGAATAATAAAGAATGGAATAACAGAAGAATTCAATAAGCATACGATAGACGGGGGACCGGTGATCGGATGGGTGGGGGCGGGGGGGGGGGGGGATGAGAGAGGAAGGAGAGTGAGAGAGATTGAGAGAGAGAAATGAATGAGAGATAATCTGAGCGTCTGAAATGAAAAGGCAGAAACTGAAAAGTTTTTATTTGTTATCTCCGACGGAATGTCCGTCGAAAATATGTCCCTTGGAAATAACTTACATTCGACGAAACGTCCCTTAGAGTTAACATTTGTTCATCGAAATTACTTTTCGTGGTGGCGTGAAATTTGGCGCCAACTGGAGAGGTTTAAGTTCGACGAAATTCCGTCCTAATTATGTTATTTTTGAGGGACTTATAATCGACGCATTATTCCCTCAAAAGTAAGCATATTTCGACCAAATTTAATCCATCAACAATACGTCCGTCGAAAATAGTCGGTTTTCTTGTAGTGGTAAATGCTTGAAAACGTTGTAGAAGGTATGATTTCAAAACGTTTTCTGGCTAAAAACGTTGTAATTTAATATATCAGACAACGTTTAGACACATTTATACAATATTTTTAAAATGTTGTAGATCGACTTGAAAAAAAAAAGAAAAAAAAAGTTATGGTTCACCTATATTACCAGTGCACCTACAATCTGCTAATGCCATGATATATAGCTAAAAAAGGTCTAAATTCTCATTTAAATTTAAAGCCAAAATGTATCAACCATTCAATAATACATCCCAATAATACCATTCGTTTACAGTTTCAAATTACTACATTCACAAAATATATACCAAACTATCCATATATACATCTCAAATTCACTTTTCAATATAAATTACTACTATATTGAATTGTAAATTACTACTGTAAAGAGAGGTCTCTGTCATTGTTGGATGTTCACCATAAAGATTTATTTGCCCTGTCTATGCCATAGCTTTAAGAAACACCTGTGGTTAAAAAAAATGCAAACACCAGATAAGTTATGCAAATATTGGATCAAGGCGAGGAGTTCGCTACAGCGACAATACCTTCTACATACTCCCGCGGAAGCTGTACACCTCTGTCTTATCCATATGCAGAATACCCACTTAACTGCAAGTTCCCTCTTACACGTTCAACAGCTAAGGATCTTCTGAACCAGTCTGCTGTCTGCCCTAGAGCCTGTGTCAAGTTACTGCAACAAATTAGAGTCTATTTTACCAAATATGCTAGTAATAACCTTTTAAAGCTTTCATATTTAAACATAAAAAGGATTTATTAACATAATATCCAGCGAAAGAAACAAAACTGACTGCTTATCTCATTATTCTTAGTCTACTACATAGCAGTCTAAAACCTATTTAAGGGCCAAATAGCATTATAGGAACTAACATAAAAGATGGTTGCATTTGTAAAAGGATGAACCAAATAAGCTTTAGGCATGGAAACTTTACAAATGAAAAGCATTGTTACCTTCTGAGTTTTGCATTGTTTTCTAAGCAAGAATTTAGGTTACTCCTGCACTCCTCTAACTCATTGAGTGTCTTCTTCAACTGAATCCAAAGGGAAGAAGATGAGAGTGGGAACATCTAAACCATGCTTTAACTGATATGATTCTATTTATATTCTCAATTCATACATGTGGCAAACATAAAAAGCAGCATGATAGTACATGATATGCATCAGGGAATCTCCTGTTGGTTATTAAAATGAACAAAAAGTAGTGAAACTAACCTTAAGGCATAAGATAAGCCTCTAAAGCATATTCAGGCATAAGTGCACTAACTAAAGCATTCCCAGCCTCTGCACGTTGAGGTAAACATGCACAATTATAGCTAAGAAGACAACGAGAACATGTATTAATGCTCTTCATAGGAAAAAGAAGTAAACATAAGCACACTAAGTTATCACAGTGGCATTTATTAATGCTTTAGAGTCAACCATCTGACTTAAACAATATTACCAGCAGCCAAAAGAAGTTCCTAGATCATAGAAGAACACCAATAATTAGGAATCAAGCATAAGCATAAACATAATCATTCTTGAATAATTAACTAACTTATCAATAGAATTGACACAGTAGAAAGAATTCTATTTAGGTACGAACAAACCTGAACTTCTGTGCCGTTGATATGTACACACATGATTTTCCATCAGGTTTAATAACTTCAACTGGTTCCACCTCAAACTTTTGTTCACAGTACACAGAAAATATGGTCACCTATAGAAGCAAAGATAAACATACAAACATTATCTAACAGTTGGCCTCAAAGGCTCAATATGGCATGAATCAGGACTCCTTGGCTCAGTTTGTTACAAAACGTTTCACAAAAACTAAAGAAAAGTTTTTTAATGGGAAAAAAACTACTCAGTCATCTATAAAGCAAGACCAGATTTCTTCATAGTTCCATTCATGTTTCTACTCATATACAGACATAACTTAACTTCAAAAAATTAAATTACATCACCAGATTTTCTCTGAGACTGAATCCCAAGCATTGCACACCAATATGATTTAAATCAATTCTAGTTTCACTCCATAACTGGAGAAAAAATCAATTGTCATACCTGGGAAGCATCACCATCCACAAGTTCCCCTGCAGCAATTCTACGCTCATACTTCATAAGAGAGCCTGCCATGTTCGGTTTTGTATAATCAATAAAATCTAAAACAAACAAAAATGAGATCTTTATGTCCAAAGCTAATTTCAAACTTCTGAAAAAAAACATAGGAATCATTGTAGCGGCATACCTCCGCTAGTAAGTTGAGCAACATCAGCAAATGGAGCTCTATAGATCATAGAAGAGGGGTGTACACATAAGCATATATCCACATTATAGGACTGGAGGGCAGAATAGCAGTCCGGGCTAGGCTTACTATTAGGCTAACCTTTTGAGAAAGTGTTACGCAAACAAAATTCAACAGTGATAGGAAAACACTTAACATGTCAATATCTTAGAAATACTTTAAGACTTTTCATATATTTTGAGCAATTATATATGATAGAGTGGTAAACTACCTTCAAGAACAATGCTAGTGATCATGTCAATATCGCACCCTGTTATTAAACTGAGGTATGATAAATGACAGTACCGAAGACACTGTAACAATTGTAACATTAAAGGAAGACATTTTGAAATTTCATGCCCCATGCTAATTTACGTAAGAGCCTGTGAATCAAGGAAGAAGTTTTAAAACAAAGGTAAATAAAAGTGCCAAAGTAAACAACAAGAAAGGCAATTTGACACTTCATGCAGAGTGTCTCTGCTAGAATTCAAGTCGCTAAAGTATAGGGAAAACGAGTAAGAATCAAAAATTTAATGTAAATAGTGATGAGTATCAACCATGATATACAAAATAGCGAGGCCAAATAGAGCACATATTTTTTTGTTGTCTTTGCCTTCCTATTCCAAAGAGTGAAAGTTAAGCATAAGGGTCTGATACAGGCAGTAGAATAACCTAACTGAACAGGATTTTGCAGTAAGAGTCACCGACCAACTTTACACAGATTGCTAGTATAGAATTAGCTATGCCAATTGCTTTATCAAACTAGTCCTCTACATCTACGTCTTCATCGTCTGTCTTCGAAGTCATGGCCTTTAAAACATTAAGGATACCAGGAACTGCAGCTTTTACTTGCTCAAAGTGTCGTCTTTCAATGGAAAAAAAAAACTGAAAACCAAGAAACATGTTTACAAAACTTTCCAAGCTCTGCAATTAATATATGTAGCACAAAGTCAAAAGAAAAAGAAATTAAATGAAGGCTAGTTAAATTCACTCTCTGAGAATTAAAACAAAAAAAACAACAGCTGATTGATCTAAAGCTTGTCCAATGTACTCCAGAACAGATATGCAAAGCAATTTTAAACTCTATCAGTACATATACTTTTTTAACTTACTTTGAGTTTAAAATCTTTAAGAGTGCTAAAACATATTTACAGAATCTGACAATCACAGCCTTAACTCACTTGATACATTTCATGTAAATTTTCAAAATAATATACGTTTATCCATATTACTTTTTAGATAGTTTACAACAATTACAATTTTATCAACTAAAATCAATTGAATTCATATTAATTTTTATTTTGTTAGAATTTTGCAAATTGATTTAAAAAGTCAAAATGTGACTCTTTTTGTGAGCCCACTTAATATAAGAGCATAATAACTATAAGATTTGTACATTGTGTCCGGAGAACCTAGTGCCTGGCCAAAAAATAAATAAATGAGAATGAAGTATCCCATACATGAAATTAAAAGACTTAACCTAGCTGTAGAGTAACCAATGGAGAACAATGCATAAAATCTACAAAACCAATTAGTAGGGTACGAAAGCTACATTTATCATTGGCAAGCAGTAAAAATCCAAAGAGATTTCATGAAGTACTTAAAACAAAATATTAATAGATAATTTCAATTATATGCATCTTCATATAGAATTCTAGAAGGGACACCAAATATAAAGGGAAATTTGAGTTTTGACATATATGAAAAAATTATCATATAATTTGTAATACTAGAATAATACCTCACACAAAATAGAAGCATATTGTGATGGCTACAACTAACTACAAACCGATCAATAATACCCTTTGAAACACTGATACACCTCTTTGAGGCGCTTGAAAACCTAGCAACAGCCTTTGGCAACTCAAATGAAAGTGCATTCATAACTTTCTACAGAGGAACAACAAACAACCCAAAAACCACAAGCTTAGCCACAAATTACAAAATCGGAATTACAGAAGTTCGAAAAATAGAATGAATCATACCTGGTCCAGTGAAGGAGAGGATAAATATGTATGAATTTCTGAAAGGATTTCAAACGCAGTGTTATCAAATTCTTCATTTTCCAGATCCGTTACAATCGAATCGTAAATAGTATTGAGAAAATCAACCAACACGGATGTAGAATCTTCTTATTGGAACTGTGAAAAATATAGACTTGACTAACAGCGAGTGTTTAGGGTGATCCGAGTAAGAAAATAGGTCAAAATTGGGGCTATATTTGTTCAAATTTAGGGCCCATATTAGGAGATGAGAGAAGTTTGGTCTGTTTTGTTTGTGTTAGGGCTGAGATTTTTAGAAAGAGGTGAACAAAATTGGAAAAAATATAAACCCTAGATTCATACCTGATTGTTGTTTGCTAACAGCGATGGTGGTGTTGAGTTGGTTAAGTAGCAGAGCAGCGGGAGAGACGCGAAATCGGGAGAGCTAGGAAGCCACGAGAGAGAGAGAGAGAGAGAGAGAGAGAGAGAGATTGACGAGGGAAGAGCTAGGAAGCCACAAGAGAGAGAGAGCGATGGTGGTGCTGAGATGGTTACGGGTTCCTTATGTTATGTGAATGCAACTTCAACCTTATGTTATGTTATGTCAAATTTAAGTTTTCACTTCTCTGCCCTTTATTTGAAGCTCCGTGTTTTTGACATAGATAACATTTTTTTTTTAAAAAAATGTTATCTATTTAAAACCAATAATTTTTCTTATAAATAGATAACGTTTTTTCATATATATCTACAATGTTTTGTTAAAAAATATTGTGGAAAAAATATCACAACATTTTTTATAAAAACGTTGTTGTTTAAGTGTTGTCTATTTACTGTTTTGTACTAGTGGGAATAAGACATGGCTATCTCATGGAAAAAGTAATACACATGACGTCTTAAGGTGTCAATCGGTCTCAAGTGTGTCATAAACCACACGTATAACGAGACAGAATTGCCTCTAAAAACTCCCACAGAATGGGTATGGCAAAATGTGGCCGACATCAAGGTCTCTGCTAAAATCGTCGGAAAGATGGTATATCCCTCCCTGAGAACACGTACTACCGTAACCACACTGATATCCAGATGGTCCATGTACAAAGACATGTATAGATAAGCCACAATGCACATCAAGAAATTATCTATGCGGGTAGTATGCCACTCACCCTCATAAATGATTAAATCACCATAATATCGTAGATAACTATCTAATAACCTAAATAGTTCAATCAAGAAATCCATGGACACCACATGCCCTGAGGTAATCTCGTCTAGGGAAATTATGCGCCACAATCTTGTCAAAGTCATAAATTGTCGGCTCATATCACTGACAGCTATCCGAGCACAAGGCCGATCCAAAGGCAAATCTATAAGATGCATATAATCATCCAATGTGGGAGTCAACTCATGGATATCAAATCCGAACACCTGTCTCTTTAGTATCTAACAATCAAGCATGCCCTCTACAAAGCTCAACGGAACTTGAAATGTTAAGAGGGTTATGGAGTGCCTCAACAACTGATCGACTGTCACCCGATCTTGGGAAGACAAACTGTCATACCAAGATCTTAAAGAAGAGGCCACCCACATAGGCGGGGTATGCTTAATCCGGTTAACAGTGGATGAATACATCTGTAGAGCCGTATCATAAGACCATCCAGCTGTTAATGCTAAACTTACCTCTAGAAATGCATATCCATGACATAATGTATGCATCGTTAGAAATGATAGATGACAATACGATGTAGTGAATAAAAAGCATTATACATACATTCTGAAATACATCGTCATCTAATACATCGTCTCTGTATACAATTGGAAATAAAAAGTATAGGTAAATGGGGCACAACCGCCTAATATCTAACAAAGGCCTATCAAAATATATAACGAGAAATGGGGCCTAGCTGCCTAATATCTAATAGAGGCCTATCAAACGAAATAGTGAGAAATGCATCAGAAGAAGTCAATGATGTCCATATCATCCAATCTATCCATTTGATTTAAATCCTCCTGAGTTACTGAGTCTTTGGGATATCAGACCGATACAATGGAGGATCTGCGCCGGTAAAGCCATTGGAATATATGCCACCTGAAGGGCCAACGCCAGAGCTGGAAGGATCAAAAGTATCTGCCTCTGTTAGATCTCTTCCCAAATGCCAGATAAAGAAATGTGCCCGGTCCAACCGTTGGGTCAAACTATCAATCTGCGCCAAATGAGTGGGTTCTTGGACTTAGAAATCCAATCTATCATCATGACGGAGCCAGGAACCATATCCCCCAAACACTGTATGGCGTGAGTCTAATCCAATGGTACGAGGGAACCACCAGCGGTAAAAATCCTCCTGAGTGAATGGACCCTCTAACAAAGTAAAACTATCTACGCCTATCAAGGGGATCTCAGTGATCAGCTGAGATAAAGGCCAATGATGCCTGGTAGTAAGAAAGAACGGAATACGTATTATTCCTATGGTGCTCCTAATAGCATGCTCTCCCAAATAGAGCTCCCAACCTTCGTCAGTAAGGAGATGAATCCGGCGGGTGGACAATACATACTCGATGTGAGTGCCCCGAATCCGGCTCCCAAATCACCATGGATCTGGTACAATCATTCTATAACTATTGCGGAAGATATAATCATAAATTGTTTATACAATACACCTTACACACTATTTCCCCAAAATCGAGTAACCTTAACTTATACACAAATCATAAACTATCTAACACATAACATTATTATCCAACTATACTATTACAAACTAGCTGTACTTTTTATCCCAAGCTGAACTTGGCATTATCCTTTTTCATGTATCCGAACGCATTCGCCTTATCCGCAATGTTTATCATGATATAGCAAGGGTGAGCATGAAAGTTGCCTAGCAAGTTTAAATACAATTTAAGGATATATCATGGTTGAAAAAGAGCGAATAATAATAAGTGGCTATAATTCATCAATATAATTGAGAACCAAAGACGAACAAACTTTTGACTGAACAAGTATTGAACATGAACAAATATATCTAGACCAACCTGGTAATGAAGGTGATAAGCCTTTCATACCTGACTTATACATGCAATATATACAGAGTACAATTATCCATGGCAATCAAAGAATGATTAACCATAAGCATATCTCGAATGAAACAACTCTTAGTAGAGTTAAGTAAAACTTGCTCGAACCGCTTGATTCAAGAATTACGCATTTATAACGCTTTATCCGAAGACCTAATATTAGTAATATAGATCTCCAATATTAGAATAATATCATCACAATATAATACTATTATATATATAAATATAGAATAACCTAAACACATATGACATAATCCTAACAGTCTACAATACACATAAGACTTAGCATCAAGTCTGACTATTGTAGTCTAATTTGAGTTCGGTACTATTATTACATCCCGACAGCCTAGCCGGACAATTATCGAGTTTTAGTTCAATTAAACTCTGCCTAAACACTTAACAATATCTTAGACAATTTTCTTATCAGTCAAAACAATTTCCATAGGCTCATAATAATTTTCAGATAATTAATATCATTAATTATAATTTTTCAATCATTAATATTATATTTATATGATTTAAAATACTTTACTCTCATATATTATAAGTTTTTATTGAACATAAAAGTCAAATACCAATCCAGCAACCTGGATTCCAAATCAAGCAACCTGGATTACAAATCCAGCATCTAGATGGTAATTCCAACATATCAAACTGCAATCCAGGAAATTAGATTTCAAATCTAGCAAGCTGGATTCATTATCCTTTTCACGAAAATACCAAATCAACTTATTATTTTTCTATCCTTTTCCCAAACACATATACATATATATCATACACAAAAAATATTTTTCCATAATTTTCCAACTTCCTTTAGTATTTTTCAAAAATCTTTTTTTTAGTGCGTAGCTTAAGAAATTAGCCCTATCATGCTTAACTCCAGAAATGCCCATCTTTTGACACAATTTTATACTTCTTAACGTGACACTCCAGTTTAAATTTTGTGACAATCGGAGTTATAGAACTCCGGTTATAGCAATTTTTGTCGAAAAATTACAAAAATTAAAGTGGTCATAACATGGTCATTTTAAGTCGGAATGAGATCATTTTTGGACAGGAGGTATTTTATACCATATATTTTCATGTCCCAAAAGGCTAGATTTTATCTCATTAAATAAGTGTCCGAAACAGCCCTTCCAATTTCTTGGCAGCAGCTTTTTAAGCATTTTGCAGTTTTGGAGTCCTTTGCTAAAACTTAAATAAAATGAGATCTATAACTCCAATTAATGATCCGTCAATTTTTTAGGATTCGTATCTTTCTGATCTATAATTTTCATCTATCACAAGCCATATTTGGACATGTTAAGCTCCCAAAAACTAGCCCGGAATTGGCTGGTCAAAACTATTGTTCTAACAGTTTTCTTAGCTTTGAGTAGTTTGGGATAAATTCCATAACTTGCTCATTTTTCAACCTAATTGAGTAATTTCAAAGGGTTTTTATCCTTAATACATAGATCTAGTATCCCAAGAACATAAATCACAAATATCCATCATAGATTTTAAAAATCAAAAGCTAGATCATACTTTGAAGTTTAAGCTTTCCGAAAAATTCTATTTTTCTATTCCTTTTGATTTCAACCAAATCAACACCCAATATGGGTAGATCTAAATATAAAACACTCATCAAAATGGATATCTATAGTATTTGAGTTTATAAAAATAAATTCAAGCTTTGATTTACAAAAATCCAACTATATATATATATATATATATATTAGTTTAGGAATTTACGTTTTTCTCAAAATCTTTCTTCTCCTTCTTCTCCTTCTTCTCCATGGATGAACTTTCTCTCTCCTCTTCTCTCTTCTTCCTTCCATTAATGGTAGCCCTCTCTTTCCTTTTCTCACTCTAACCCGTTCCTCCCTTCTCTCTCTCTCTTTAGTTTTCTTTTTGGAAAGAAATAAGAGTTGAAAGAGAAAATGGGTTAAGTGTTTGGAAAAAAAAATTCTATAGATATAGTTAGTATATCTATACATTATCTCCTAACATATCTCCTCTCTCTCTCTCTCTCTCCTTAATTATAAAATGTTACTTACAAGACTAGCCAAATGTTGTGCCTCCATACAAAAGATGACACCTAGCCAATCTTGTACATATCTTAAGAAAATGTGGAGCATGAAATGATGATAAACATCTCCCCTTTCCTCTCTTAATCATGGTCGGCCATGTGGCCATATTATCCTTAGAAAATTGATTTCTTTTTAATTCTCATTTAGCATACCAAATGTCCAATATGTCCCTCCTTAATTGGACTTAAATTTGGGCCAACATTTCCATCTTTTGGGGCTATCAATAAATAATCTATTGGACTTAAATTTAATTTCTTTGGGCCATGTAAATTAACATAGTCCAATACTCTTAATTTTATCTTTCCCTAATTATTTAATTAGGATTTTCATTTTCTCAATTATAACATAAATCCTTACTCATGCAAATTTAATTTCTTAACCCAATTAGACTTGCTATAATTAGGTTATCAAATTAATTAATTGAGATGTATAAAATAAATTTCTTAGAATTAGTATATATGTATATACTAATATTCTACCATATCATAACCTCTTAGGTTATTTAATTATCACACCCAATACATATAAATTAGGTTACATAACTTAATTCTTTTATTTATTTATATTACAAAAAAATATAAACCATCACATAATATTCATACAAAATAATTTAATAAATTGAGACTTGGTCCACCAATCTCTTAGATTAGGTCACTAGTATATAATTAAAATACTAGAACCACATACACATAATCTTATGAACTCATACACTAAACATATACCTCATTATCAGACGAACACTTATAGTCTATCAAATCATTAAAGTTCTTCTCCAAAAAATTTGAAATCCTTAAAATTCCTTTATAGAAACGTCAAATCCATACACTTATTTTCTGTCTAGGTTCATCTTATAACCTTTAATCCATCACTTTAGGATTTTAATAATTATCTAAATTTTTGGGTTTTCACATTCACCCCTTCTTCTAAAAATTTCATCCCCAAAATTTACCTTACACTTTATACCATGCGCTATACACCATTCATACATATCATTACATGCTACCCAATACATCACTCACATGAGTAAAATTTTCAAATTTGTGCTGAGGGGTCATATAGACCATGAACACATAGTTTTAACGGTATTCATACCGCAAAATAGTACATTACTTGGTATGTTTACAATCACAAAGAAAGTAAACTACCATTACTAGAACTTTAGGTGATTAGCCTATCATACCCTTACGTCATGCATAACATATTAATCATGTCTAGCGAATATTTACGCTACTCGATTGGATTATTTATCCAAACAACATAGTTCACCTCAGTCTTATCATAGGATTCCGCACCAAAACCATTTAGTTCGGGAAATTTCTTTCGATGAACACTTTGAGTTTTCATAATCATTAGTCTAGCTGAATCAAATAGCGTAGACTCATATCAATAATTCAATTCAATCGAATTATTTAGGTGTAGCCAAACCCCGTTGGCAAATTAAAATTTTTGAAAATATTTTTGAGAATGACGTTATGATGTCGCATCAGTATTAACAAATTCGTTTGAGGATGTTCATCATTATATGACTTCGTCATAACACATCATATAATAGTGGAATAGCGATTTTAGATCAAATTCACACTAAGTATTCCTATATTTACAACTTTATCACCTTTTTATCATCTCTGTACCAGGTTACATGGTACATGAGTGATAAATAAAATAACTTTTGATATTTAAAATCATTTGCGTCTAGCCGAAATAAGTAGCATAGACTATACTTTAAACCATTTCAAAAATGGTTACGAGTCTACAATTTTTTTTAATAGCACATAGTGCGTATTTAGCTTGATGTCAAAATTTTGAAGTCTAGCATAGCTAGGAGTTTTGGAAAACTTATGTCTCCACTAATAATCATTTGCTTAAACAGTCTATCTATTCCTATTATCCTTAACACTCCATTTATACAAAACTATACCCAGTTCGTCAAACCACACTTATGAGTCCATAAACTTGGCCATAATTATATGAGTTTAAGAACTTACCCTAGTCAGACCTTTGGCGTCCATTCGCTGAGGGGTTCATAAACATTTCATATAACTATGAGTCAAGAATGTCACATAAGTATAAGTTTTAAGAACTCGTACTTAACCCTATATTCTCTACCTATGACCTATCTATCTGTTATACACATGAGAAAGGAATCACCCTCTTAACATGCAAATAGAAAATAGTGCGACACAACATTTCAATGATTAACAATGCCAGAAACTAAGTACTTTTTACACCAAGTACAATTCCCCGCCCATACAAGGAATCATACAACTCAGCTGCTGACATGAGTCCTCAATTGAAATCCCCACCTAATCTTAACCCCCTTCTCAATACAAATTTCATTTAATCCGTATTCATAATCCATAACTCTTTCATGAGTTTTCATAGTACAATTTCATAGTACAACTGCCACACAACAATCTTTGCTGTAACTTTTCAATCATTCGCTTGATCTTTCTCTATACTATAACCTTATCAGATCACGGGGTGATCTCATCGTATATATTACGATTCATTTCTATATCTTGATCGTTTTATTTTACGATCTCCTATCCTTGCACCTTTAGTCTTTTAGACTCTATCTATTCACCACTACTGTTCAACTTTATTATCAGAGTTAGGGAACTCCGTATCTTCACACTCGCCGAGATTCGTCTTTGAATCTTACCGACATACTAACTCAATTTGAGTTAGTACTTATCCTAATCACTGCGGTTATTGGTCTCAGGTACTCTTACCTAAGCTTCATAACCAACAACTTTGATACCAACTGTGAGAGCCCCGAATTCGGGTCCCAAATCACCACGGATCTGGTACAATCATTCTATAACTATTGCGGAAGATATAAACATAAATTGTTTATACAATACACCTTACACATTATTTTCCCAAAATCGAGTAACCTTAACTTATACACAAATTATAAACTATCTAACACATAACATTATTGTAAGACCCCGAATTTTATGAAATAAAAGTATTCAATTTTTTTAATTACTATTCACGAGTTACTATTCACGAGTTACTATTCATGAGTTACTATTCATGAGTTACTATTCACGAGTTATTATTCATGAGTTACTATTCACGAGTTACTATTCACGAGTACTATTCATGAAGCATGATAATTTTTTTTTCCGTAAGAAGGCATTACTCAATAATTGTTACAGTAATTACTGTTCAATATTTTATTTTATTGATTCAATAATTGCTACGTTGATATTTTATATTATTGTTGTTTCAATAATTGTCACGGCACAATATTTTCCATTATCGGAGCAATAATTCATATTATCTGAATAATATTATTGGATAACATTATTGGCAATGCCTAGAAAGTTCTGTCTAAGGAGAGGTTTGGTCACCTAATTGCGCGCCAGTAAGGAGAAATTCTTATTGGAAAGCCCCCTCTTTCCTGGGAACTGCCTGGTTGTTAATATTGTGATTATGTAATATTATTTGTGAATAATTAATTATTGATTTTTATGATGAGAAAAATATTTATTTTATGTGGATATAGATGGAGAAAATTTTTAAAGTGACAATTGTTGAAAATTAATATTTTATCTTTTTCTGATAAAATAATTCATTTAAATATATTATTTTAATAATATAATAATGGTGATATTTTTACAGTGAATGTGGAATATATGAGTATATGAGGAGGAAGAATATTTTTGTTACAATAAATGTTTAAAACATGTTAAACATGTCTATGGACCCCATTTCTTCGATCGAAATTTGATTATAGAATCGTAAAATCATCCGTTTGTGGATTTTTCGGTCAATTTCTGTTTGGAATTTGGAAAAACTTTCTTCTGTAAAGTTGTAGAGAATTGAATTTCCTATAAAAACTCGCGAGATTCGAATTTTTGATAAAAGGGCTATTTATTATGAATTATTGAAGTTTTGAAGCTCTGAAATAATTGATTTTTGGAAGTTTAAAATAATTTAAATAACAAAAACGTTTTTTGTGCAAGTCTTGTGAGGTGGGATTTTTGGTGGCTGAGGTTTTGAAGCAAAATAAGTGTGCTTTGGAATAAAAATAATATATATTAATATTTTATTAAATTTTTCGCTTTGGTGTTCTAAGTATTTTCTATAAATAGGTGCTTAGGTTAGAATTGAAAATCACACCGTAAATCAAGTTTTCTCTCTATATTATCGAGTTTATTCTTGTGAGTATTTTGAGTATACTTTGAGTATTGCTATACTACGGTGCAAGTTAAATTCGGCGTTATTCCAATGTAAGTATCGCTCTTTTAAGGTAAGGGATAGTAAGAGATTTTTAAGGGTGATTATGTTTTTCAGTTTTGTATTTTTTCTGAACCTTCAAAAATTCTGGAAAAATTTGTAATGATATTTTGATGAGTTTTGTAGATTGTGTCCAAAAATGGCGATTTTTGGATGTATAGATTAGGAGTTATGAATTTTATGAGAAAAGACTATTTTAAAAGTAACCTCTTTTAACTCCTTGTGGTTAACTCCAAAATTGATGATATTTTTATAAGGAGTACATCTATATAATATCAAGATACCGTATTAATTTCAGAATTTTTGGATAAAAGTATAATTTATGATAAATGTTTAAATATTCGATGGTTTTGGCCATGTGAAAATAGTAAATGAATTTTAAAATTTCGAGAAAAATATATATTCAATATGGAACTATATTCGCTAAATCCAGTAAAAGAAATATTTTTGAACCGATTTGGTATTTTTCATGAAAATGTTCTAGTTATGAGTAAATGAATTAAATATGTTATATGAAGTAAGAAAATTATAAAATATGATTTATTGGCTTGAGAATCATATATGAGGTATATGCTGATTTTTATGAGGGTTTTGGTTAATGATGATGAAATCTTATGAGTTTGGCATTTTAGATGATTAAATGCATTAATTATTAAAGTGTAAATAATTGGATTAAATTATTTATAAGTTTAAGAAATGATTAAAATATTATTATAATATTAATAATATTAGATTATAAGATTTCTAAGTGATTTATAACATTTGGATTAAGGTGTTATAAATATGGATATGAATTTTATTATGAAACTTTATCTTTTCGTGTCGAGGTTACTACGCACGCATATACGGTATTATGTATGAATACGGGTACTATTCACGCACAAATTGGTTTCTTCTTCCCACCAAATTATCGTTGATTTATGAATCTTACTCTTGAAATTAAAACTATGTTTTGATTATATTGTTTTTATATAACATTCTTATAACCCTAATGATAATATTTCTTCGACTTGAGTGTAAAGATGGGTAGATTATTGGTATGATTGTGACTATAGGTTCTCTTTGGCCAAGGTGCAAAAGTTGAATTGTTGATTGGTATGATCATGACCATTGAATTTACAATTGAATATTTTTAGCTTAAGTGCAAAGGTGAATTGATCAACATGGTTATAATTATTGTTATATAACTTCTGAAATGATTATGTATTTCTTTGATATATGAATATCTTTGGCTCAGAAAGCAAAGATGACTTGTTGATGAATATCTTAGCACGTAAAAAAGATGAATTATTATTGAATATCTTTGGCCCGTAGTGCAAAGATGACCTGTTGTTGAATATCTTTGGCTCGTAGTGCAAAGATGACTTGTTGTTGAATATCTTTGGCATGTAGTGCAAAGATGAATTGTTGATGAATATCTTTGGCCGTGGTGCAAAGATGAATTTATTAGTATGATTATGAACAGGAACTGTGATTTGGTATAACCATGATATTTGATGTTTTAGGTAAAGACAGGTGATGAAATTATCTTCGTCCTGGATAAGAAGAGGGATTTAGAACTACAATTATGATTATGAGTTATTCATATGATGTGGAAAGGAACTGTTGATTGATGTTACAGGGATAAAATATTGTTGGTGGACTTTTAACGTGGAGAAGACAATAGACTTTATAGTCTATTTGACTCTTTTAATGGATCGCTCGTTACCGCAACTATGGTTGAAAAGTTTTATCATCTACCATATGTTCTAAATCTCTAATTTATTCTTGATGAAGACTATTGATAATTTATTTATCTTTAGTCATAATATTCTTTATCGAGCTAGTTGTGCTCACCCTTTTGTTTCACAATTCCTTTCGTGTAATAAAAGTGTATGCATTTGGGTTGAGCGGGACAACAAGGGAATATAACGGTGGTCTATAGTTGTTGAGGTTCTCCCTAAAGAGTATGGAAATAATTTTATTGAGGACTTTAGTGTGTTGATTTTATACATCATTTAATAGTTATTTTGGTGAATTAAATAGGTGAGGCTAACCCAACTTTGGAAGGGTGTTTTGTCACTATCATACAAGATGTCTAATGACATACAAACTCGTGTTATCATAAGACATGGTTGTGCTCATCCACTCTGTCGAGTATATTTACAAGCACTACCTATATAATCTTGGTGTTTGTTTGGAGTATAATACCCAATTAGAGACAAGTGGAGATAATGATATGTCAAGAGAAGACTCACCATTGGGAAGAATATGATAGTAATCTTCTCGCTTTTCTTTGGAGTTTATTAGGTCAACCAAGGATAATTACGTGGCCATATGATATCTACCATAACCTAAAAGCATGGCCTCCCATGTATGAAGGTTTTCTTGAGCACTTCCCAAAGATTCTAATTTCTAAAATGCTTTTTTGACTATACCTTTATGTAAGGTGTCATTGTGACGTCTTACTGCTTGGTATATATTTGTATCCAAACTCATAGCATATGTGTTGTTGTATTTTGCACGACAATTGTTGTAATAAAGTTGTAGTTGTTTCCTCGCATCATATATTTGCATGCACTCGAATGGGTTGGATGGAATGGACCTATTTTGGGGTCGTTACAATTATTATCCAACTATACTATTACAAACTAGCTGCACTTTTTATCCCAAGCTGAACTTGGCATGATCCTTTTTCATGTATCCGAATGCATTCACCTTATCAGCAATGTTTATAATGATATAGCAAGGGTGAGCATGAAAGTTGCCCAACAAGTTTAAATACAATTTAAGGATATATCATGATTGAAAGAGACTGAATAATAAGCTGGCTATAATTCATCAATATAATTGAGAACTAGCACGAACAAACTTTTGACTGAACAAGTATTGAATATGAACAAATATATCTGGGCCAACTGGTAATGAAGGTGATCAGCCTTTCATACCTGACTTATACATGCAATATGTACAGAGTACAATTATCCACGAAAATCAGCAATGATTAACTATAAGCATATCTGAATGAAACAACTACCGTTACGCATTTATAACGCTTTATCCGAAGACCTAATATTAGTAATATAGATCTCCAATAATAGAATAATATCATCACAATATAATACTATTATATATATACATATAGAATAACCTAAACACATAGCACATAATCCTATCAGTCTACAATACACATAAGACTTAGCTTCAAGTCAGACTATTGCAGTCTAAGTTGAGTTCGGTACTATTATTACATCCCGACAGCCTAGTCAGACAATTATCGAGTTTAAGTTTAATTAAACTCTGCCTAAACACTTAACAATATCTTAGACAATTTTTTTATCAGTAAAAACAATTTCCATAGGCTCATAATAATTTTCAAATAATTAATATCATTAATTATAATTTTTCAATCATTAATATTATATTTATATGATTTAAAATACTTTACTCTCATATATTATAAGTTTTTCTTGAACATAAAAGTCAAATATCAATCCAACAACCTGGATTCCAAATCAAGCAATCTGGATTACAAATCCAGCATCTAGATGGTCATTCCAACATATCAAACTGCAATCCAGCAAACTAGATTTCAAATCCAGCAAGCTGGATTCATTATCCTTTTCACGAAAATACCAAATCAACTTATTATTTTTCTATCCTTTTCCCAAACACATATACATATATATCAGACACAAAAAATATTTTTCCATAATTTTCCAACTTCCTTTAGTATTTTTCAAAAATCATTTTTTTAGTGCGTAGCTTAAGAAATTAGCCCTATCATGCTTAACTCCAGAAATGCCCACCTTTTGACACAATCTTATACTTCTTAACGTGACACTCCAGTTTAAATTTTGTAGCAATCGGAGTTATAGAACTCCGGTTATAGCAATTTTTGTCGGAAAATCACAAAAATTGAAATGGTCATAACTTGGTCATTGTAAGTCGGAATGAGCTCATATTTGGACAGGAGGTACTTTATACCATATATTTTCATGTCGTAAAAGGCCAGATTTTATCTCAGTAATAAGTGTCCGAAACAGTCCTTCCAATTTCTTGGCAGCAGCTTTTTAAGCATTTTGCAGTTTTGGAGTCCTTTGCTAAAACTTAAATAAAATGAGATCTATAACTCAAATTAACGATCCGTTAATTTTGTTGGATTCGTATCTTTCCGATCTACAATTTTCATCTACCACAACCCATATTTGGACATGTTAAGCTCTCGGAATTGGCTGGTCAAAACTGTTGTTCTAACAGTTTTCTTAGCTTTGAGTAGTTTGGGATAAATTCCATAACTTGCTCATTTTTCAACCTAATTGAGTAATTCCAAAGGGTTTTTATCCTTAATACATAGATCTAGCATCCCAAGAACATAAATCACAAATATC
This sequence comes from Panax quinquefolius, assembly GCA_020205615.1. Lineage (NCBI taxonomy): Eukaryota > Viridiplantae > Streptophyta > Magnoliopsida > Apiales > Araliaceae > Panax > Panax quinquefolius. The sequence goes on along the minus strand of CM035171.1, from coordinate 104,104,485 downwards.
CATCATAGATTTCAAAAATGAAAAGTTAGATCATACTTTGAAGTTTAAGCTTTTTGGAAAATTCTATTTTTCTATTCCTTTTGATTTCAACCAAATCAACACCCAATATGGGTAGATCTAAACATAAAACACTCATCAACATGGATATCCATAGTTTTTGAGTTTATAAACATAAATCCAAGCTTTGATTTACAAAAATCCAACTAAAAATATATATATATTAGTTTAGGAATTTACCTTTTTCTCAAAATCTTTGTTCTCCTTCTTCTTCTTCTTCACCATGGATGAACTTTCTCTCTCCTCTTCTCTCTTCTTCCTTCCATTAATGGTAGCCCTCTCTTTCCTTTTCTCTCTCTAACCCGTTCCTCCCTTCTCTCTCTCTTTAGTTTTTTCTTGGAAAGAAATAAGAGTTGAAAGAGAAAATGGGTTAAGTGTTTGGAAAAAAAAATCTATAGATATAGTTAGTATATCTATACATTATCTCCTAGCATATCTCCTCTCTCCCTCTCCCTTAATTATGAAATGTTACTTACAAGACTAGCCAAATGTTGTGGCTCCATACAAAAGATGACACCTAGCCAATCTTGTACATATCTTAAGAAAATGTGGAGCATGAAATGATGATAAACATCTCCCCTTTCCTCTCTTAATCATGGCCGGCCATGTGGCCATATTATCCTTAGAAAATTGATTTCTTTTTAATTCTCATTTAGCATACCAAATGTCCAATATGTCCCTCCTTAATTGGGCATAAATTTGGGCTAGCATTTCCTTCTTTTGGGGCTATCAATAAATAATCTATTGGACCTAAATTTAATTTCGTTGGGCCATGTAAATTAACATAGTCCAATACTCTTAATTTTATCTTTCCCTAATTATTTAATTAGGATTTTCATTTTCTCAATTATAACATAAATCCTTACTCATGCACATTTAATTTCTTAACCCAATTAGACTTGTTATAATTAGGTTATCAAATTAATTAATTGAGATGTATAAAATAAATCTCTTAGAATTAGTATATATTTATATACTAATATTCTACCATATCATAACCTCTTAGGTTATTTAATTATCACACCCAATACATATAAATTAGGTTACATAACTTAATTCTTTTATTTATTTATATTACAAAAAAATATAAACCATCACATAATATTCATACAAAATAATTTAATAAATTGAGACTTGGTCCACCAATCTCTTAGATTAGGTCACTATTATATAATTAAAATACTAGAACCACATACACATAATCTTATGAACTCATACACTAAACATATACCTCATTATCAAACGAACACTTATTGTCTATCAAATCATTAAAGTTCTTCTCCAAAAATTTTGAAATCCTTAAAATTCCTTTATAGAAACGTCAAATTCATACACTTATTTTCTGTCTAGGTTCATCTTATAACCTTTAATCCATTACTTTAGGATTTTAATAATTATCTAAATTTTTGGGTTGTCACACTCGACACTAGTCGGGAAACCACCCTTAAAGCCAACTGTCAAGTGGTCCTCAGGGTAAGGAACCCATGTAATGACATCGGTTGTCAACAACTCCAACTATAAGCGAGAATGGGTGAAACCTTCAGCTACAGGAACTTCTGCTAAAGTGGAGTAATGCCATCGCCGTCCCCGTGGATCGGTGTCCAGAACTAACATGCTAACGGGATGAAGAAAAGGGAGCTTCTCGTAGGCCAAAAATTGCAAATGTAAAAATCAAATATATACAATCAGGTAAACTAGCAACCCAAATGAGGGGAAATCAAAAATCAAGGGAAAATACTCACTAGTGAAAATGGGTAAAACCATAACCAAGCCTCTATTACGCCCTCTAAGAGCAGGGGCATCCCTCTGAGAAAGTAGGCAAAGGTGTAGGAGACCTAATCATTCTCTCTAATATAGTCCACCTTCTGAGTGGCACTGACTAAAGGGAATGATACCGTCGAGGAGTTGTTCGCTAGGAAACAACCGTTGATGATGATCAGGAATAATCGCCGAAGGATTCAATTTCTAACCCTCAGATCATCGGGCAATGGCTTAGTCAGAGCCCCACTCATGGCGTCTACACTTAAGGGACCGAAACGAAAAGTCCGACCCTTGAACGCCGTGGTCGAGACACCCAAGAGGGATCTGATGGCGGGCGGGGAGATGTCAGCCACCAAAGGCACTAGCTCCCCTGAAATCTCCAACCCAATGATGAATTGCCAATCCACTGGTGTCATCATCACCTCATAATCCATCAAGTGGAGAGTCTAGGTCTGGTGAAACCAGTGCTCAGAAAATGCCCTAAGGTAACCCTAGGGACAACGACGGTGTGGGATGGAGATGAAAGCCTCCAAGCCCCAGGCATAAATAATCTCCCAGTACTCTGGATAGAAAGTCTGGTACAGAGAATGTATGCTAAACTAGTTCCCTCTAGGCTGCGTAAAGCCAGGAACCTACATCAAATTGTAAATCAAGATCAGAACCCTTGCCCCAATGAATGGAAATGACTATTACCTCGTTCGCATGAAATTAAATCGAGGGGTGACGACACAAATCTTCCAAAAAATCTGGAATCGTAACATTTATAGCTAGAAGCTCCGTGCGGGGAGTGGAAGAAGAAGGAACAAGATTCACAATGGGTACATCATCCTCCTCCTCAACCTTGACATTCGATCTCTTAACCAGAATATGATGAAAAATGACTTAGTTAACTGACGAGGCTGTCGGGCTAGGCGAGGCCGAGGAACATTTGAAGTTCTCCTCCTCACACTTGAAGAGGCCCTACGGGAGCTACTCGGACATATATCTGGACAAAAGTCTCCAAATCACCTCAGAAAGTGTGTGGCAAATTCTAAACTGAAGCTCATTAATTTCAAATCATAGCTTCATGCATACAAGCGTTGCTTTACCATATATTTATCGTAGAGTTAAAATTGCACGTTCATTCAATGCCCAGCCTTGTGAAAAATATTTGCTAGATTCTCCTTTGTAAAATGGACTATGCACATGCACATAGGCATGACTAGGTGGCCATTCAGTAGCACACCAACTCAAAGACATGAACATGTCCTATGCATGAAAAAACATCAAAGTCACATCCATAATGGTAGACTAATTACCAGTATTGCTTTGCTTTAAAACCTTTGCTCATTTGTCCTCAAATAGGATTAAAAAAATAGCAAAAAAGGGTGTCAATTGATTATTTCAAAAGTTAATTTTTTTTCACATCAATACGTTCAACATGGTAAAAGACTAACATTTATTGCGTTGAATGATTTTTATCAGGTCATATGAACATGCATATTCACTATTATGTGTTTAGAAGCATTCTATATGATATCTCACATTCCAACGGTCAAAACTGGAAAAGAAAACATGTAAACGTTACCAGGATAGTGCAAAACGATTGTACGGTGACAGATTTTGCAGAAAGTAGCCCAAACTCAAAAGATCGGAAGAAAAAATCTTAGATTTTCTGTGTGGCTTCAACTTGAAAATGACTTGTGAAAGATATGGGAGGGTGTATATAACCCACGGGTGGATGTGGGTTAACCTGCGGCACCGCAAGTCTACCGGAGACTACCCAGGGTTGTCCCCACTCCTCCGGCTCGATTAAATTTGATTTGCAACGGAGGTTATAGAAGCTAAAAAGTCAAATCAGGGAAAAAGGTGCTACGCAATTGAGCGAAAAGGGCCTGAAATCCTGAATTCAAAGACCAAACTGCGGGTATACATGTATGTCATTGATATTCGCCCAGATATAGGGTTTAGAAAGCCGATGATAACAACTATAAAAAGCGTCCCTTATCAACCCATCGTGAAGGTCCGATGCTATGAAACGGGGGTTGTGATTGCAATCAAAAGTATCCAAACTCATCAAGGGTGTAACTAGTCAGAAAGACATCCCTAGTGGATATTTCAGACATTCTTGACACTATAGGCCATTGAAAACTACTTCAACGAGGGTAAGGCATCCCTGACACTTCAAGCCGTTGGCAACAACTCTAGCGTAGCGTCGAAAAAGATCCGGTGATGTAAGTCGTTAAAAGCTAATTCAGTGAGGGTCAGACATCCTTGACACTGCAAGCCGTTGGTGACAACTCCAGTGAAGCATCAAAAAAGATCCGGTGATGTAAGGTGTTGAAAGCTACTTCAATGATGGTCAGGCGTCCTTGAAACTGCAAGCCGTTGGCGACAACTCTAGCGTAGCATCGAAAATGGTCTGATAATGTAAGCCATTGAAAGCTACTTTAATGAAGATCGAAGTATCTGATGTTGTAGGCTGTTGGTGACAACTCCAACAAAGCGTTAGAGTAGTTTGATGATGAAAACCGTGGAAAACCATCATCATCAGGGTGGACCGATGATGGAATATGTTATACAGATCCTCAGCCAAGACACCGCGAAGGCTCGGTAATTCCCAGACCGTTGTAAACTACTGTGCAAGTAGGCACCAAGGAAAGTCATTGATGGTCAACCTTCACAACACTGGCATGCAAGTGAGTATTGTGAAGATGTTGTGAAAGCCAGCCGTCAAGATTTTATCCAAGAGGAACTCTCAGCATCGACCTGGTAGAAAGTCAGGACGATGGTGATAATACAAGTGTAATGGAAAGAAACACCCAATGGTTGCAACCCAGCCAAGCCATCATCTAAATGAAACATCAACAATCCCCAAGAGTCACTCGCAAAAGAGAAGAACATCTTCGGTGGAAAGCACTTTTTAAGACATAAGGATGTTAGTGACAACCCTAATGTCAAAATCTAATGGTCTCAACCATTGGAAAACATCCATAGCAGGGATCTTGAGAACATCTCCGCGACTTATTGGCAAGTCAGGCTCAGATAGCACTGATGCACATTTCAAACCGCTGGTGACAACCCCAGCGTTGCATCGGGAGATCCGGTGATGAGAGCTTTGTAGACTACGATTCCAGTAGACATCAAAGCAGTTCAATGGAACCATCATTGACAACTCCATCCTCCAACAGAAGTGGTGGGAGTAAGCAATTATCACATCCCGTTGGACATTCAAACAACAACATTCAATGTACCATCGCACCATGCTGCTTTGTATCGCATCATCCTAAGCTTGTCATATTTCAAGTTTCTAGTAGTCTTTATCCTATCCATGCCATTACATTACATGAACATGATAAATAGGGAAATCTGTAGACACTAAAAATTTTGCATTCCTATTTATAACTATGTAGGAGGGTAGAATTGTCTTATAGAGATAACCTTGGAAGTCACATCAGTTCAACCACATAGATAACCCCGAGAGATTTAATTTCCAACCCTGAAGATAACTCCGGGAGATTCAAGTTACAACCCCGGAGATAACCCCATGAGATCAAGTTCGAGTCCCGAAGATAACCCCAGGAAATCAAGTTCTAACCTTTGAGATAACCCGAGGAGATCAAGTTCCAACCTAGAGATAACCTTGGGAGATCCAGTTTTAACCCCGGAGATAACCTTGGGAGATTCAGTTCCAAGCCCAAAGATAACCCCGAGAAATCTAGTTTCCAGCCTTGGAGATAACACCATGAGATTCAGTTTCCAACCCCAGAGATAACCCCGGGAGAGTCAATTTACAACCCCATAGATAACCCAGGGATCAAGTTTGAATCCCGGATTCAACACCAGGAGGTCAAACCATCCTCAGAGACCCTTTAAATATAGGTGCAAATGAGGCATAACACTACTTCTAGATAACCGCACATAGGCCCAATAAACAAACACAACATGCAGATAATTAGGGTAATTGAAAGTTACGGTAGCCGTGTTTTCACGGAATTTGGAGGGGTGCCTAACACCTTCCCCCGCTTAATTAAGCCCCCAAACGCAATGAGTCTCGGACTCCAAGGCCTGTTAAATAGTGTCTAACCATTGGGCCTTTGTGTAAATCTTTTCAAAATCAGTTTAGTTGGTACAACCATTTCAAATCTACCAACTGGCGACTATGATTTTCAAATCATCGACATTCACATGTCAGACCTTTTCAAACTCGCCTTTTCAACAAAACTAAACCTGTGACATCAGCCCTTCGTACCATGTATTGTGCACAAACATTTAACGCTACGCGTAAGTTAACCCCTAATCATAACATTAGGGTTGTTCATCTTAGTATTTAGTGTACAAGTCCGCACCAAAGGAAGTTTGGTTTGGATAAGCTTTCAGGGTAATTTGGAATTCAACGAACATCAACTAAGGATTAGTTGAATGGAACCAAGAACATTTCGCTATAGAATAATCGTGATTGAATCAATCATAGTAAACTAAAGTCATGCTTTAGGAATAATCTAAGAGCATATAATTTGAATTACTATAACACCTTGCTTGAACAATACAAAGCCAAGGTTAATTAGAATTGAATACTAAGCATGCATAACAATTTGATCGATAAAAATGTTCAACATTAGAATATATAAATTTGCATGCTAAACAACAAGTTAAATACAAGAATAACTTGCTCAAGAATAACTTACATCATTATATCATAATCGAATTGAAAACCATAATTAGTTCAACAAGATAAAGGATTAGAAAAACTTGCTCAAAGAAAATTTAAGCGATTGCACAATTCTAAAAGTAGAGTTAAAGAACTTGCCTTGCTCGTAGGCTAAACCAAAGCAATACAAATCACAATATCCTATAAACATATGTCATCATAACATAATTAGTCATTACCATCTTACAAACATAACTAAGTACATTCATCATTTAAAATTGGATTTTGAATCACATAATCGAGTTATAACACAAGTTAATAGTTAATAACATACTTATTCATAGTATAGAAATACTAAAATCAACATTTAGCAGTCCTACTATCATCACATAACTTTTCTTAAAATTTTGTGTACAAAAAGTACACTGTCAGACCATTCTGCTAACTCGCGCCGCGGCGCCACAGTTTACACTGTGGGTCGCGCTGCGGCGTGGGCATGGCGCTGCGGCGCGGAGATCAAGGCTACAAGGCCGCGCTGCGGCGTGAGCATGGCGCTGCGGTGCCACAAAGGTACTGCAAGTCCGGCCCAGAGCCGAGATTACGGCACCTCAGACAAACGACCTAAGAACAAAGACGTAAAAGCCAATACAACAACTTTTGTTTCTAACAGACCAAATATCATGTAAATCATACAACAACTTCATGTAAACATATTTCACAAACTCTAAACATGATTCTACCCATACAACCACATAAACAACAAAATTAACACACCTAAATTCACTATTTTTGGCTAAAACTCACTTTTTTGATATTTCAATGAAAATCAACACTATAACTTTTGTTTTTCAACCAAAACCACTAATTCAAAGTGTCTTTATCAATGATTATACATACTCTAACAAATTAAACGAACAATTTATCAACTAAAACACTAATTCACCCTCAAATTCTACTTTAAGCTAAACAATAAATTTTCATAAAAACTCTCAGTAAAAACATTTTCTTCACAAACATATACATAACAACAATTCTTTGATTATAACCCATGAAAATAGTTTTAACATCACTATTATGACATATAAAGCCACATAACAACAAAAATTCATGCTTACACAAAGATTCTACAGAGAATTTGGGAAGATAAAACTAAACTTTTAAGAACTAAAAGGAATAGGAGAATACCTTGAAGAAGATGGTGATATGGCTAATCTTTTCTACTCTCGAGCCTCCTTCTCCAATCTCTAGCCTTCTTTTCTCTCTTCTTTCTTCTTTTCTTCTTCTTCTCTAAGTTTTCTTTCTTCTCTCTAACCTCTCTCCTCTAACATATGTCTTAACCAAATAACGTATATAGATATTATATATATTAATTATATAATATAATTATAAACTTAACTGATATCAGTTATGTGAATTTTAAAATCAAAAGCCATAAGGCTTGTTTGGTTAACCACTAACAAAATAATCCATTAATCCTAACACCTTGTTTGGTAAAATTCAAATAAATTAAAGACTTAATAGGCCTTAGGCCTTGTTTGGCAAAACTGAATTAAAACTCCTTTAAGTTATTTTAGTAACTCCTTTATAACAAGATTATTTGTCACACATTAATTTAATTAAATTAATCATAATAACAATTTATTAAATCATTTCATCACATAAATCAATAAAACCAAAATTATAATTTTCTATATAATTATAACTTTATTCAATTAATCAAAATTAGCAAAATAATTCAATTAATCAAAATTCTCTAACTTAATAATTAAATGAAATTAGCAAAATAATTAATTTTCCTTAATTATTTATTTAACAAATAATTAACCACATCAATTCAAATTTGAACAATTATTTATTCAACAATAAACACATCCATTAAATATTTAAATAATTCAATAAATATTTAATATAATAATTAAAATTCTAGAATGTTACACAACCAATTGAGAACACAAAAAGGCAAAAATAGAAAGGGACACAATTTTCTCGATATCGACAGTGGTAATCATCCAGCAATGACAAAACATATCCAAAAGGGAAGTGAATCAAAATATATTTTATTAACATATAATACTATTTAATATATACAATGTATTATATACGTGAAAAAACTGGCTAACTTAGTCTATGCAAGAAAATAAAAGCTAGTCTATAAACCCGCAGATAAACGGGATAGAAAGTCCAACAAGGCATCCCTCTTAGAAGATGGAGGTGAATCTATAACTCATGCCCTATGGTCTACACGAGAGTTAAAAAATCAGCAGCCATCTGCATAGTGCTGCCATGATCATCCATAAATGCACTCATATCTGTAAAAATGTTATCCATATAGGATCTGAGTGCAGTAGTATCAGCAATGGAAGCATCTCGGGTAGCTCGAGAATCATCCCGCTCAATAAAAGTAGCAACACGAGTTGCTTGAGCATCAACTCTCTTAACAAAAGCTACATTCCGGGTAGCTCGAGCGTCATCTTGCTTAACAAAAGCAACATCCCGAGCTACTCGAGTATTATCCCTTTCAACAAAAGTAGCATCTCAGCTTGAAAGGGATATCGACATCAATACTCTCGCCTGGTCCCTCTCAAAGGTCATCTGATGAATCACCTACTCTAAAGACTCTACAGAAGGTGGAGCCACAACAGTAGAAGTTCAAGGGGTGTCACTGACTAAGGCTACTATTAAACCAACAAATAGCTCGTCCTTGGTGGGAGAATCAGGGTCCTCCATAGGCTCTACCTCATCAGAATCAATACTATGCTCTAAGTGAACATCCATAGCCAATGCAATATCTACCTCCAGCCGTATAGAATACTCTAAAGAACGACCTGAATGACTAGTTGAAAAATTAGCCTCTTCGCGACGAGTCCAATAATCATAAATCCTGGTCAAGTTATCTGCTGATAGAAAGGAAGCTGATAGTCGCTAACCCAAGTCCCCATTATAAGGATAAATATCCTGAAATTGATCAAATTGTCTCACGACAGCCAGTGAATGATACGTGGTCACCCCTCTCAAACCAGCTAGGGGTAGATAGTTAATGCCAAATTCATTAATAATAAAGCTATAAGGAGAGCTGAGTCCTGAATAGGGCAAGATTACAAATGAATCCTCGATCACTATCAAAAAAGTCAACCAAGTTGCTGCATCTGTACAATCAGTAGGCTAAAAAGAATAAGACATGGCTATCTCACGAGTAAAATTGTACCCATGATGTCTTAAAGTGCCGATCAGTCTTAAATATGTTATAAAACACACGTATAATAATATGACACTCCCCTTGAAGAACCCTACATCATGGGTATGGATGGTGCAACCATCTTTGAGAGCACAAACCACTGTGATCAGGCCAATGTCCAGATGGTGCATATATAGTGGCATGTATAAATAAACTATAACGCACATCAACAAAATATCTACGCGGGCAATCTGCCACTCATCTGCAGTGATGGTGAAGTCTCCCGAGTGTCGTACATAGCTGTCCAACGATCCAAATTGATCATTTAAGAAATCCAAGGACACCACATGCCCTGAAGTGATCTCATCCATGATAACTTTGCGATGTAAGCTAGTCAATATCATAACCTGCCGTAACATATCACCAATAGTCATCCTAGCATAAGGCCGATCCAAGGGCAAATTAGTAATGAGCTCATACTCCTCTAACGTAGGAGTCAGCTCATGGATATCAAACCTGAAGATATGTCTCTTAGGTATCGAACAAGATAACATGCTTTCTACAAAGCCCAATGATACCTGGAACATCAAGATGGTTATGAAGTGTCTCAACATCCGATCAACTGTCACCCAATCTGTGGGAGGCAAACTATCATACCATGCTCTCAAAGAAGAGGCTATCAATGTGGGTGGTGTGTGCTTAATCCGACCAACGGTAGATGAAGATATTTGTAGACCCGTATTATGAGACCATCTGTGACAATCCTAGAATTTAGAAAAATTTTAAAATCTTAATTGATTGATTTAAGGTTCAATATTAGAACCTATACAGAAAATAAGTGTATGAAATTGACAGTTCTGTAAAGAAATTTTAAGGATTTCAAAATTTTTGGACAAGACTTTAATAATTTGGTAAACTGTAAGTGATAGTCTGGTAATGAGGTATAAGATATTGGTGGATTTAAAATTCTTGTGAAGAATTGTCAAGGTTAATTATCTAAGTGTATACGAGTCGGTATATGTGATTATATATGTGAACAGTAAATTTTTATGTGTATAATTTGTGTATAAGGATCAAATCTTGATCAGATAAGTTACATAGGTTATAAACCCTAAAATTATAGTGAGAACGTTAAGGGTTAAGTTATTAAACCCTAATCAGTAATTTTATATGTGAACATTTGTGGTTTATGGATAAGATCTTGAGCAGAAAAGTTGTAACTTTAGCAAACCCTAAAGTTATGTTAAACATATGTTTATTAAGTTATAAAACTTTAACGAACTGTTAGAAATCCTAACGATCGGATCGAAAACCCTATTTTTAGTTCTGGGAATTCAAAACCCTAATTCGAAATTAGAAAACCCTAATTTGGAATTCAAAAGTTAAGTTTATTTGGCTAAGTGTAAAATGTTATGGGATAAATGAGAAACGTCCAAAATGCCCTTCAAGTTATAGGGGAAAAGACCAAATTGCCCTTAGTGAATGCAAAATGACCAAATACCCTTTAACTTAAAACTTAAGTAAAAAGATTTATAAAATCTTGTGAGTCATCAAGCAAAGATTTTCCCATGTGTTTATATCTTTACAAAAATAGATTTGGTGGACAATTAACAACATTTATGACCATGGATTCAAAAGATCTTAAATTAAAAATTAAGAAACCTTTACTTTACTTTTTATTCTTTTCAAGTGTGACGCCCCCAAAGTAGGTATACATCACCTATTCTGAGTCGCCAAATACATGGTACAGAATACAAATACAAACTTAATTATACAACCATCATGTAATATACTATAATACATATGTTGTGAGTTTTAATACAAATATTGTCATCTAGACAATATCCAAACTCAATTGAGTCCTCATTACATTTATTATCACACTATTTAACAGAATAGTGAAGACTACTAATGCTATTATCTGGACCGTCACTCCGTTCCCCGACTAGTCCTTGCTACGTTCTCATTTCTTGAAGAGAACAATGAAAGTAAAAGGGTGAGCTCAACTAGCCTAGTAAGAAATATTATAACTAAGATAATAAAGAATAAATTATTGTTAGCCTTCAACAGTGTTAAACTGATACAATATAACAAACATCAAGTTTAACTACAACGGAACAAGCAATCCATTAAAAGAGTCAAGTAGAGAATAAAATCTACTATCTTTTATGATTTAAAAAGGTTTTTTCATCACTTTTATCGCTGGGACATTGCTTAATAAATAATCCACATCATCCCTGCACTACGGCCAAGGATATTCATTAGTATCACGACCACAAATTACCCATGCACTACGGGTTAAGGATATTCGTGTATTCATCAATGGTCATGATCATGCCAACAACTGTCCATCAATGCACTACGGGCTAATGAGGACTTTTAGCACATCATTTGTAACATTACGGTCATGATTATATCGAATAATCCCTGGTCATAATCATACCAAGTCCATCTATGCATTAGAGGCCACAGATGACTTTTAACATAATATAAACATGAGGATGATGACAATGATATAAGAATTCAATAAAACAAGTTCAAGAATTAATTTATCTAGGAACTAATAACGTCCAAATTGTCAACATGATACGTCTTTGTAGAGTAAAATCCAAGAATGCTCAGAAGAATATTTCCATGAAAAGATACTGGATGAAGCGCAAATATCAAAGATATTCCACTAATTTCATGGAGTATAGAAGTCAAAAGGTTAACCAAGTGAGTATAATAAAGAATTGAATAACAAAAGAAATCACCAGGCATGCGATAGATCGCATGCATGTACTTATTCCAACAGAATAATAAATATCGTAAGAACGGTCGTGCGTAAGCGAACGCATGCATGTGATATTCCAATGTAATAATAAATAATGTAACTGTGTCAGGTGAAATTCGCACCGACAGGATGTTCCAGCAGAATAATAAATAACAGAATTAGGCCATGCGTAAACGCACAGACAGGATGTTCCACGAATAATAAAGAATGGAATAAAAGAAGAATTTCACTATGTATGCAAGACTCAGATAGATAGAGTTATTCCAACATAATAATAAAGAATGGAATAATAGAAGAATTTCACCAAGTATAGGGTAGTCCGCGTATACAGATTATTCCAACAGAGTAATAAAGAATGGAATAACAGAAGAATTTCACCACGATGCAGATTAGATGTATGACAAAGTTATTCCAGCGAGAAAGATAAAGAATGGAATAACAGAAGAATTTCACTAAGTATAGGGTAGTCTGCATATACATGTTATTCCAATAGAATAATAAAGAATGGAATAACAGAAGTTCTCTTCATGATTATAAAAGAAATAATACCCCTTACCTTATAAAGAAGAGTACTCCGACGGGTAGGGCGAGGATATACTTGAAGAAACTTGCACTACGCTCAAAGATTTCTTAAACTCTAAATAAATACGCTCAAGATTATAGAAGAAGAATTCTCTCTATAGTTTCTCTCTCTAGAGTTTCAGTGAATTCGTAAGAAATAATGAAGGAATGAGCTTCTATTTATAGGAGACTGAACTGAATAGTAACTAATTCATGAACGGTCCAGATTGATTAATTTTAAACGGACGGTCCATATTGATTTACTATGCAGTATTAATAAAATATTCTAATAAAACAAAATCTTTTAAATAAAATAAAATATATTCTATTTATAATCTAATAAAATGAATAACTTTATAAAAGTATTCTGTTTCATATAAAAAGATTTTACTATGCAAAATACTATGCAACACTATGCATAATAAAATATAATATATTCTAATTATTGTATAATAAAACAAATAACTTTATAAAAGTATTATGTTTTAAATAAAAAGATTTTACTATACAAAATACTATGCAGCACTATGCAACACTATGCATAATAAAATATAATATATTCTAAATATTGTCTAATAAAACAAATAACTTTATAAAAAGTATTTTGTTTTATATAAAAAGATTTTACTATGCAAAACACTATGCATAATATAATATAAAATATTCTAATTATTGTCTAATAAAACAAATAACTTTATAAAAGTATTTTGTTTTATATAAAAAGCTTTTTCGTTTTATTACATTAATAATACTAATAAAACAAAACTTCATCATCATTATTATAATTCACATTATTAATCGACTAGGTCGTTCCCAGGAAAGAGGGGGCTTTTCAATAAGGATTTCTCCCTATTGGCGCGCAATTAGGTGACCAAACCTCTCCTTGGTAGAACTTCTAGACATCATTAATATTGCGAATAATAATATTAATAACTTTGTTATCTCAATTATTGATTTAATAATATATAAAATATTGACAATAATTGAATCAAATAACGTGAGATACTACGCAACAATTACTTTAGCAATAATTGAACAAAATCGAGTGACTTCTCACGTAAGCATCAATAATCAATACCGTGTGCTACTATGCAACCATGCGCATTACTGTACTTTTACTACCGAGTAGTTCAACAGTATTAACGGTAAAACTTCCGTCGCTATTTTCATAAAAATATTTTTGTCTTTTTCTCCATTCGACAATAATTCCGTTGTGGGGTCCACCAATGATTGTACCGTCGTACGGATATTCCCCGACAAAATAGAATATTCCCCGACCAATCGAATATTATACAACAACTTGCATACTTTGCAAAATTTATAAATATTACCCACAACTATAACATTATATCAAATTCACTCCATAATATAATAAAAATATTTTAAGAAACTTAAATCTTTATTCGTAAAATTTGGGGTTTCACAATCTCCCCTCCTTATGAAATTTCGCCCTCGAAATTTACGTACGTACCTGGTATGCCGAAGAGGTGAGGATACTTCGTCCGATTCTAATTCTTGAGGTATAAACTTTAAGTGTTAAATACATTCCAGGATTTTAACAGGTACATCTTCATTCTTTTATCCGCTATCTCGTCCGGTTCTAAAACAATAATGTGGTTCGGGTCGTCCACATATTTACGTAACATCGATACGTGAAAAATGTTATGAACACGCGACATACTTGGCGGTAAAACGAGTCTATAAGCCACAGTTCCTACTCGATCGAGGAGTTCAAATGGGCCAATTAAATCGAGGGTTGAGATTTCCTCTCTTCAGCAACTCTTGCTTTTTTAAAATTACGCCATCTTGAACCTTCTTCTTCATATTCATCAGCTCCAGGTCTGTAGTTTGAGCGGCTTAACTTTATCGATTAAAGTCGATTCTAATCGTATATTCGTTATCTTCACGTATGTTCGTATATTCGCACTCGTAAACGCATACGATCTTGTACTCAACGCGTCAGCTACCACGTTCGCTTTTCCACAATGGTATTGAATGATACGATCGTAATCTTCAACAGCTTGAGCCATGTCATTGGCGCATGTTACGTTCGTTTTAATTGAAGAAATATTTAAGGGTTTTAGAAATGGGTTTTGTACTGGGGTCAATACAAAATTCGATTTCACGCTCTAGGGGTAGGCTAAGAAGTTTTCAAGAATATGTCAGGAAATTTATTAACAATAGAAATATCATTCAAAACTGTGACTCTCATCTAAGACTTGGATATCACATGTAATGAAGGTTTCTCTTAACGGAGTTTCAATAGATAAGTCAAAGTCAAACTCTCCGGAGTCAAATTTAAAAGTTGAGCGCAAGCAAGAGAGATAAAAGAATGGGTAGAACTGGTATCAAATAAAGTATAAACTTCACTATAGTTTATGATTAGCTTACCCGTGATAACTTCGTTCGGGTTCCTCGACAAACATTCTCACTCAAACTACCGGCTTTTGACTTGTCTGGGACATCCTAGTTGGACTTAACTTTGCTGTAGGGTATATTCCAGCCTTAATTGCTTCGTCACATTCCTGATCCATGCTTCGAATCATTATTCTCTAATCCATGTCGAATTGGGGTTAACCGTTCTGCACAGGGTAATTCCGAACTCGATGTTGGATTCTCCCAATTGCTTTCCAAAAAGTGAAATCCATTTCATCTATTTTGGCCTTATTAGATCAGACGTCTTTTTCTACAATATCAACGTGTCGTGCAGCTTTTACCCATGCATCATCTATTTTTTCATTCATTCATTTGCTTCTTCTTTCATCAGAACTTTGATCATATCATTTTCAGATTCCAGCTCTAATATCTTATATTTTGCCAAAGAGTGCTTCTGTTCAAGCATCGCACATCGGGTAACACAATTTTGAATTGTTGTATCTCTTTGCTCCACAACCGCCTGTCGTTCTTCAGCCTGCTCTTCCAACTCATGAATACAATTTTGTAATTCTAAATTTCGATCATAAATTTCTCTAACAAATTCTCCTCAAGTTCCTCTTCTTCCTCTTCTTCCTGACTCTCAGCTGCTACCTCTGCAACTAGCTTGGGTGCAACTATTAGTTCTTCACTTACCACGTAGATATCTCTAATTTCTTCTTCGTCTGACATCACATTAACCTGGTTAGTGATTAAAGGTGTCTCAATGGTCTCATTCACTCCATTGTTAACATTTCCAGCTGCCATTTTCAAACACTCCCACAAAACAAGAGTTAATTAACATATCACATATTATCCCTATACTCTGACCAGCCAATTAAATACCAAATAAACTTAGGTAGGCCATACTAGCGAAAGAATTCCCCGTCTCTCCCCTCCTAGTTCTCGTCTCACATCTCAGCCAGGGATCATATCCCTAAGCTTTAATACCAATTGTGACGCCCCCAAAATGGGTATACATCACCTATTCTAAGTCGTCAAATACATGGTACAGAATACAAATACAAAATTAATTATACAACCGTCGTGTAATATACTACAATACATATGATGTGAGTTTTAATACAAATATTGTCATCTAGACAATATCCACACTCAATTGAGTCCTCATTACATTTATTATCACACTATTTAACAAAATAGTGAGGACTACTAATGCTATTATCTGGACCGTCACTCTGTTCCCCGACTAGTCCCTGATACGTTCTCATTTCCTAAAGAGAACAATGAAAGTAAAAGGGTGAGCTCAACTAGCCCAGTAAGAAATATTATGACTAAGATAATACAAAATAAATTATCGTTAGCCTTCAACAGTGTTAAACTGATACAATATAGCAAACATCAAGTTTAACTGCAACGGAACAAACAATCCATTAAAAGAGTCAAGTAGAGAATAAAATCTACTATCTTTTATGATTTAAAAAGGTTTTTTTATCACTTTTATCGCTGGGACTCAGCTTAATAAATAATCCACATCATACCTGCACTATGGCCAAGGATATTCTTTAGTATCATGACCACAAATTATCCATGCACTACGGGCCAAGAATATTCGTGTATTCATCAATGGTCATGATCATGCCAACAACTGTCCATCAATGCACTACGGGCCAATGAGGACTTTTACTACACCGCTTGTAACATTACGGTCATGATTATACCGAATAATCTATGGTCATAATCATACCATGTCCATCTATGCACTACAGGCCACATATGACTTTCAACATAATATAAACATGAGGATGATGACAATGATATAAGAATTAAATAAAACAAGTTCAAGAATTAATTTATCCAGGAACTAATAACGTCCAAATTGTCAACATGATACGTCTTTGTAGAGTAAAATTCAAGAATGCTCAGAAGAATATTTCCATGAAAAGATACTAGATGAAGCGTAAATATCAAGGATATTCCACTAATTTCATGGAGTATAGAAGTCAAAACTTTAACCAACTGAGTATAATAAAGAATTGAATAACAAATGAAATCACCGGGCATGCGATAGGTATCGCATGCATGACTTATTCCAATAGAATAATAAATAACGGAACTAGGTCATGCGTAAAGCACGCATAAATTCCAATAGAATAATAAATAACGGCAGTCGTTTAAATGCGATGTTCCCAAAAGAATAATAAATAACGGAACTAGGTCATGCGTAAACGCACGCACGTGATGTTCCAAGAGAATAATAAAGAATGGAATAATGAAGAATTTCACCATGTATGTGGTATCAGATGTAATAAAGTTATTCCAACATAATAATAAAGAATGGAATAACAGAAGAATTTCAACAAGTATAGGGTAGTCCACATATACAGGTTGTTCCAATAGAATAATAAAGAATGGAATAACATAAGAATTTCACCACGATGTCGCAGACTTCGTGATAGATAAAGTTATTCCAACATAATGATAAAGAATGGAAAAACAGAAGAATTTCACCAAGTATAGGGTAGCCCGCGTATACAGGTTATTCCAACAGAATAATAAATAATGGAATAACATAAGTTCTCTTCATGATTATGAAAGAAATAATACCCCTTACCTTATAAAGAAGAGTACTTCGACGGGTAGGGCGGGGACATACTTTAAGAAACTTGCACTACGCTCAAAGCTTTCTTAAACTCTAAAGAAATACGCTCAAGATTATAGAAGAAGATTCTCTCTATAGTTTCTCTCTCTAGAGTTTCAGTGAATTCATATGAAATAATGAAGGAATGAGCTTCTTTTATAGGAGGATGGACTGAATAGTAACTAATTCATGAACGGTCCAGATTGATTTACTTTTAAACGAACAGTCCATATTAATTTACTATGCAGTATTAATAAAATATTCTAATAAAACAAAATCATTTAAATAAAATATAATATATTCTATTTATAATCTAATAAAATGAATAACTTTATAAAAGTATTCTGCATTTTTTATATAAAAAGATTTTACTATACAAAAAAATACTACGCAGTACTTTATGCATAATAAAATATAATATATTCTAATTATTATCTAATAAAACAAATAACTTTATAAAAGTATTCTATTTTATATAAAAAGATTTTACTACGCAAAAACACTATGCAGTGCACTATGCAACACACTATGAATAATAAAATATAATATATTCTAATTATTGTCTAATAAAACAAATAACTTTATAAAAGTATTCATTTTTATATAAAAAGATTTTACTATGCAAAATACTATGCATAATGTAATATAATATATTCTAATTATTGTCTAATAAAACAAATAACTTTATAAAAGTATTTTGTTTTATATAAAAAGTTTTTCGTTTTATTACATTAATAATACTAATAAAACAAAACTTCATCATCATTATTATAATTCACATTATTAATCGATTTCAGTCGCTCCTCGGAAAGAGGGGCTTTTCAATAAGGATTTCTCCTATCATGCGCGCAATTAGGTGACCAAACCTCTCCTTGGCGTAACTTCTAGACATCGTTAATATTGCAAATAATAATATTAACAACTTTGTTATCTCAATTATAAATTTAATAATATATAAAATATTGACAATAATTGAATCAAATAATGTGAGATACTATGCAGCAATTACTATAGCAATAATTGAGCAAAACTGAGTGACTTCTCACGTAAGCATCAATAATCAATACCGTGTGCTACTATGCAACCACGCGTATTACTGTACTTTTACTACTGAGTAGTTCAATAGTAGTAACGGTAAAACTTCCGCCGCTATTTTCATAAAAATATTTTTGTCGTTTTCTCCATCCGACAATAATTCTGTTGTTGGGTCCATCAATGATTGTACCATCGTACGGATATTCCCTGACAAAAAAAGAATATTCCCCGACCAATCGAATATTATACAACAACTTGCATACTTTGCAAAATTTATAAATATTACCCACAACAATAACATTATATCAAATTCACTCCATAATATAAAAAAAATATTTCGAGAAACTTAAATCTTTATTCATAAAATTTGGGGTTTCACATCGAGTCCCTTCTCTCACTAAATTTTCAAAATCTAGAGTGACAGAATTAAAAGTTGAGCCATGATCAAGTATTAGCAAACCAAGAACAAGAACAAAAATCAGAATCAAAAGATCAAGCTTAGAAAGGTATAAAACCCTAATTTTGAAAATCATGTGATTTTGTGTTATATGTTGTTGTTAGATGTTTAGAAGTGTGTATAAAGATGTTATTTAGTGATCCAAGATGTAATATCATATATCCATAACATCTAGAAGCCAAAATCTAAAATTTTCAAACTGACCAAGAACCCTAAAAATAAGGTCTAACAACCTAATGTCAGGGCCTCCAGATCTGTCTGTGTTAGATGTTTAAAGTGTTTTATGTTATAGATCTGAAGTATGCCATGTTGTCTATGATCATGTATAGTTTCCAAGTTATAGGTGGTCAAACATGGTTGACCGACCATGAGAGACTGACAAGTTTTTAAGGCCATGAATCTTGCTGTTATTTGTTTGTTTGGCCATGTTTTTATTTTCATGTGGTAGTCTGGTATGTAGACTACATAGTAAAGTCAGTATATCACTTAGATCATAACCGGAATGTAATATAATCACAGTCAAACTAGAGTTGACCACCAGCCTCATGATGAAATATGGAAAACCCAGATTTCTCAAGAACAACCCCTCTAATAGTGTTTGACCAGATCACAACTTGTGATTCTGTTATATTTGGATTGAGCTCATGATATTTATGTGTTCTATTACATGTGTACTACATTTATGAACTAAGAAATCGGCTAGTTAATGACCAGAACGTATATAAAATCGAGCCATAAGGTGGTCACTCGAAGCTGACTAGGTTTATTGGAAACCCAGAAAACCCAGCAAGCCTCTGACAACAACTTTGCAAGCTTGGATCTTGTAACTGTGATGCTTAATGACTTAGATGATGATATATACTTGTAGTATTACATAAATACTACTAGATCAATGTCTTAGAAAGCCTAGAAACTTTATAACCAAGAAATTATAACCGGTCAAACCAAGCCACTCAAACACTGACATGAATTTTGGGTTTTGGTGAAGAACACCTATAGCGACGATTCTGTCGCTATAGGGACCTTTAGCGACAGATAATTTTGGAAAATTAATTATTTTAATTAATAATTAGAGAAAAATGGTTTTTAATTATTAAAAATACAAAATAAATTCCTAAAAATTATTTTAAAGCCTGAAAAATAGTTTTTAATTATTTTGAGTATATTTCAAAAATATTTAATATTTTTGGAATATAAAAGGTATTTATTTATTTTTTACAATATTAAATAAATTAGTTACAAATGATTTTAATATTTGAAAAATCTTGAAAAATTATATTAAGGTATAAGAAAATATTTTAAGTTATTTCCAATAACTTTTGATATTTTTGATAAATTTCATTAATATATTAATATTAATGGTAATTGATTTATTTAATGAATATATTAAATAAATTATGGAAAAATAGAAATAATGCTTTAAAAGTCATATAAAAATGATTTAAGTGTTATAAAAATATTTTGAGTTATAAAATACAACTTTTAATATTTTGTCATTAAAATATTAATATTTTAATATTAATAACAATTATCGGATAATGGATTTAAAGGTTTAAAAAAAATCATATAAATGAGAAATTAAAATATTAAAAATACTTTGTGATATTATAAATATATTATAATATTATGTTATAATTTTCATTAATATTTAATATTAAATAAATATTATTGATAAGAGAATAATGTGGTATTTATATTATTTAAATACGATATTAATGATTGAAAAATCATGATAAATGGTAATAATTATCTAAAAATTGTTACAAGCCTATGAAAATTATTTTGACTGATAATATAATTATCTAAGTTAATTGTTAAGTGTTTAGGCAGAGTTTAATTGAACTTAAACTCGATATTTGTTTGACTAGACAGTCGGGATGATAGAATTGTGTCGGTTTTAACTCGGACTGAAATAGTTTGACTTGATGCTATATCTTATGTGCTGTATAGACAGATAGGGTTATGTGTTATGTGTTTAGGTTATTCTTTTGTATATATATATATATATATATATAATCGTATTATATTGTGATGATATTATTCTAATATTGGAGATCTATATTACTAATATTAGGTCTTCGGATAAAGCGTTATAAATTGCGTAGCAGAAATCAACGGAACAAGCAAGTTTTTCTTAACTCTATTTAGAGTTGTTTCATTTGGATATGCTTATGGTTAATCATTGTTGATTGCCATGTAGAATTGTACTCTGTACATATTGCATGTATAAGTTAGGTATGAAAGGCTGATTACCTTCATTACCATTCGGTCCAGATATATTTGTTCATGTTGAATACTTGTTCAGTCAAAAGTTTATTCGTGCTAATTGATAAGTGGGTTGTATACCTACTTATTGGATATTAATTCATGAGAACTATGCCTATCTCAAGTACATTTTAGTGTGTTTTTAGTTGCATTTCATGATATTTTGCATTGCATGTACTGAGAACTCCTTTGGTGTTAAAGTGCATGAAATAGCATGAGCTCGACATTGGTAGACGGTATGTGATCAATGAAGGCACAACTTGAGGATTGAGTGGACAAAAGAAGCTAAACAGTGGTGAGTAATAGAGCAATAGTTGCATGTCAAAGCATCAGTAGCAGCATGACAAGGAAGAAGCAGCAGCAGAGCACATAAGTTAAAATGAAGAAGCTGCGCGGTTACACAGGCAAAAACTCACGCACCCGCGCTATCAACCGAACTAAGATGATGTCAAACATGCCTGCCCGCACGATGATTGCAAAGGGAACACGCGCGCCCGCGCGCGACATCTGCAGCTGCTAATTAATTTTATTTTAATTTTTGAATTGTAAGATTTTGAGTTAGTTAAAACAATTCTGGTTGGTACCAGACGCATCTATCATTAGTTTTTACGTGTTTTTCAGAAGAGAGCTAGGGTTTACACTTTGAGAGATTTCCATTGATGAACCAAGCATAAACTTATTATTTTCTCCTTCTTCTTTGGATTTCAATCATTGTGGATGAACTACTTTTATGTTTTTGGATATTAGTGAGGAGTTGAATGTTACGTTGGGATTATAATCAGCAATTGGCTTTGATCATTTTTATCTTTTCTCTTTTAATTGTTTGTTTATTTTCCATGTGTAGCTTTGATCCCATAATGGCTTTCGTTTCAACGATGAACTAAACTCCATTATGGGATTCTAACGAGTTTTAATATGTAGTCTAACTTATGGCCTGATTGCTGGACTTTTTATGTATCGTCAGGAATTTCTATCATGGTTGTTTTGAATGCATGAATGATTGATCACCATTCATTTTATATACTTGTGTGGAATTCAAGAATAACATGCAAGTATGGTTGTAATCATGATAGCATGCGTATATGGGGCTATTTTTCTTAGCTTTGTATTTCATGAACCAGATAGACATATACTATTTCACCGTATGAGTTATATAAGGGCTTGTGCTTAAATTCAATATTGTTGCAATTTCACATAGAAATATAATGAGGTTGGTTTTATTGATGATTACATGGTGTCTATTGCATGTGGATGTTATGTAAGAAGGTCATAATACATTGAAAAATGGTTATGTCTACATTAGTGCTCTTGGCTACTTTTCTGTGATACGTGAACAATCTTGCATGATGGTGGTAATTAGATGAACTATTAAATGAAGTTAGGATCCCATTATTTCTAGATTTGATTTATTACATTATTATTCTTATTTTAGTTATTTTTGCATTTAGAGTAATTCATAATTATAAGCATTAGTTTAAGCATATAAAAATAGTGATTTAGTTGATGCATAATAGTTTAATTTAGACATCTTTAATTTAGTTGATGCAACAAGTTTTTGGCACCGTTGCCGGGGAAAGGCGTTTAAAATTAAATAATTATCATCAGTTTTAATCTATATTGTATGACTTAGACAAATCTAATTATTTCTCATTTCAATTATTGTTTTTGTTTTGGTTTCAGGTACTTGTATAATTTTTATGCACATGCGATCGTCCAACTCAGAATTGATACCAGCACGGGATAATATTAACGGGAGAGGTTGGAAGGCAAGAGTGCGCAGAAATTTACAAGCACAGTTAGAGGGTACAACATTTAATATGGCAGAAGGACAAAGAGAAGAGCAAAGAGAGGAGCACAGGGCTTTGAGAGACTATTCCATGCCAAACATTAATGGACTTCAGTCGAGCATAGTCAGACCAGCAATAACAGCTAATACATTCGGGATAAAACTGGGCACTATTCAGATGGTGCAGAATTCGGTACAATTTGGGGGTGCTGCTATAGATGATCCGAATGAACATATGTTGAGCTTTATTGAGATTTGTGATACATTCAGATACAACAGGGTGACGGAGGATGCTATCAGACTTAGGCTATTTCTATTTTCATTGAGGGATAAAGCGAGAAGTTGGCTTCACTCTTTGCCTTCATGATTAATTACTACATGGGAGGACCTAGCACATAAGTTTTTAGCCATGTTTTTCCCAACGGCTAAGATTGCGAAAATGAGGATAGCTATCTCTCAGTTTGAGCAACAACAAGGTGAATCCTTATATGAAGCTTGGGAGAGATATAAAGAAATGCTAAGGAAGTGTCCGCACCATGGTATGCCAGATTGGATGGTGATCAACACATTTTACAATGGATTGGGATGGCATTCAAGACCTATTGTAGATGCAGCTACAGGTGGAGCATTATGGGCAAAGAGTTATGATGCGGCCTATAACCTTATTGAAATAATGGTAGCAAAAGATTTTTAGAACCCTACAGCTAGGATACCATAGCCCAAGGTTGCAGGTTTGTTGGAAGTGGATGTTATTACTCAGTTGTCGGCACAGATTGTAGCTATGGCAAAGAAAATAGATTCATTGGCAAAGAGCAAAGCGAAAATAGTTGCCTTCGCATGTGAGATTTGTGCGGGGTCACACTCCACAGATCAATATGCTATCAACTCAGAGTCGGTATAGTATGTGAGCAATTACAGGAAAGACCAAGTACAGTTTCAGAACACGTACAACTCCAACAACCGCAATCATCCTAACTTCAGTTGGTCAAATAATCAAGGAAATCAGCAGAATCGGCCAAATTAAATAATCAATTTTAACCACAACAACAAGAATGACAGCTTTACACCAAGACCACCTTTTCCACCAGGATTTTCTCAACAACAACAACATCATACTCCAGCCGTACCTCAACAAGAAAAGAAATTAGAAATGGAGGAGATGATGATGAAATACTTGGAAAACACTGAAGTAATGATCAAAAGCCAAGAAGTGGCTATTAAAAATCTGGAAACTAAAATGGGGCAAATGGCGAGCATACTTAACAACAGGCCCCAAAGTTCATTGCCAAGTAATACAGAGGCAAATCCACAAAGAGAAGGGAAGGAACAGTGTCAAGTTATAACACTCAGGTCTGGGAAGCAGTATGCAGAAAATTCACCAAAAGGCCATGTTCGGGTTTATATGGGGGATGACGATACACAAGCGCTGATGCAGAAAGCAAATTTGGAAGAAAGCAGAAAGAAAATTATGAGGATTATGAGTTGCAGCAAGTAGAGAAGGATAAAGCAGATTCAGATGAGAAGCCTAAGAGTACAGTACCACTAGTTCACCCTCTGGTTCCGTATCCGCAGAGATTGAATAAGCAGAGGGACGATAAGAAGTTCAACAAGTTCTTGGAGGTCTTTAAAAAGCTACAGATCAACATACCCTTCGCTGAGGCATTGGAATAGATGTCAAGTTATGCAAAGTTCATGAAGGGTATATTGTCAAGGAAGAGGAGATTAGAAGAGTTTTAGACAGTGGCCTTGACAGAAGAATGAAGTGCAGTGCTTCAGCACAAACTACCTCCAAAGCTGAAAGATCCGGGCAACTTCATAATTCCATGCACGATTGGAAAGATGAGCTTTAGTAAGTGTCTATGTGATCTTGGGGCAAGTATAAATTTGATGCCCTTGTCAGTGTTCAATCAGTTGGGATTACCGGCTCCAAGGCCAACAAATATTTCTTTGCAGCTAGCTGACAGATCCATCACGTATCCACGGGGAATAGTTGAAGATGTATTGGTGAAAGTCGACAAATTCATCTTTTCGCCTGACTTCATCATTTTGGATTACGAGGATGATAAGAGTATACCAATCATACTGGGAAGACCATTCCTAGCTACAGGAAGGACCTTGATCGACGTTTAGAAAGGGGAACTCACTATGTGTGTTCATGATCAGGAGGTTACCTTTAACGTCTTCAAGGCAATGAAGTTCCCAACAAAGGAAGAGGAATGTTTCAGAGTTGATTTGGTGGATCGTATATTAAATGATGAAGTTGAGAGTCTGGTGGATTATGAACCAATGAGGAGTGTCATTGCTGAAAATTCAGAATTGGAGGATGAGGAATTGGACGAACTTGTGCAATATTTGGATACCACTCCATAATTCAAAAAATTCAGAACACCTGTCGAGCCATTGACGAAAGCTGGAGAGACGTCGGTAAAATTAAAGCCATCTCTTGAGACACCTCCAGAACTTGAATTAAAACCACTTCCAGATCATCTCAGGTACGCATTTTTAAATAAAGATTCAAAGCTACCTGTGATTATTTCTTCTGCACTAACATCTTTTTAGGAAGAAAAACTGCTATGAGTGCTTAGAGAGTTCAAATCAGCTATTGGATGGACCATAGCAGATATCAAAGGGATCAACCCTTCTTTTTGCTTGCATAAGATCTTGTTGGAAGATGATAGTAAGTCATCGGTGGAGTAGCAAAGAAGGCTTAATCTGATAATGAAAGAAGTGGTCAAGAAAGAGGTACTGAAATAGCTAGATACAGGCATAATCTATCCGATTTTAGATAGCTCATGGGTGAGCCCAGTGCAGTGTGTACTGAAGAAGGGTGGTATGACCGTTGTTACTAATGAGAATATTGAGTTAATTCCAACATGAACAATGACGGGGTGGAGAGTCTTCATGGACTACCGCAGACTCAAAAAAGCTACAAGAAAAGATCATTTTCCACTACCATTTATTGATCAGATGTTGAAAAAATTAGCAGGTCATAAGTATTATTGCCTTTTGGACGGTTATTCAGGCTACAATCAAATTATGATAGCTCTAGAAGACCAGGAAAAGACTACCTTCACATGTCTATACGGAACTTTTTCTTTCAGAAGGATGTCTTTCGGGTTGTGTAATGCTCCAGCCACCTTTCAGAGATGCATGATGGCTATATTTTCAGATATGGTGGAACAGAATGTGGAGGTATTTATGGATGATTTTTCAGTCTTCGGGGACTCATTCGACTTATGCCTTGAGAATTTGGTGATGGTTTTGAAGAGGTGTGTTGAGACAACCTTAGTGTTGAATTGGGAAAAGTGCCATTTCATGGTACAAGAAGGAATCATACTGGGACACAAGGTTTCGAAGAAGGGACTCGAGGTAGACAGGGATAAGTTGGAAACTATTGAGAAGTTGCCAACACCTACCTCAGTAAAAGGTGTTCCCAGTTTTCTTGGACATGCAGGTTTCTACTGCAGATTCATCAAGGACTTCTCCAAGATAACTAAACCACTATGCAGTTTATTGGAGAAGGATGCACAATTTAATTTTGATGAGGCTTGCGTGTCGGTATTTGAGCACTTAAAGGGGAAACTAACTTCATCACTAGTGATTACTGCACCAGATTGGGATTTGCCATTTAAGCTGACGTGTGATGCCAGTGATTACGCTGTAGGGGCTATTTTGGGGCAGAGGAAGGAAAAGATGTTTCATGTGATATATTATGCCAGTAAGACACTTACAGATGCATAGTTAAACTACACCACCACAGAGAAAGAGTTATTAGCAGTGGTGTATGCCTTTGATAAATTTCAAGCATATCTGATTGGCACAAAGGTGATAGTGTACACGGATCACGTGGTAATTCAACATTTAGTGGCAAAGAAAGATGCAAAGCCCTGGTTGATCAGATGGATTTTATTATTGCAAGAATTTGATTTGGAAATCAAGGACCTAAAGGGCACTAAAAACCAAGTGGCGGACCATTTATTGCGACTAGAGAATCCGAAAAGGGAGGCAGATGACAAAGTTGTAATTAATGAATCCTTTCCAGATGAGCAGTTATTTGTGGTGAAAGGGAAAGTGCCATGGTTTACAGACTATGCGAACTATTTGGTGAGTAAGATGGTACCTTCTGACTTGGTGGTTTATCAAAAGAAGAAATTTTTGCATGATGTCAAATAGTATATATGGGATGAGCCTTATTTATTTAAACAGTGTGTTGATCAAATGATAAGAAGGTGTATCCCGTATAGCGAGACCTAGGGGATTCTGCAGGATTGTCATTCTTCTGTGTATGGGGGTCGCTATGGTAGAGAGTGAACAACGGCTAGAGTACTACAAGCAGGATTCTACTGGCCGATAATTTTTAAGGATGCATACAATTTTGTCCAGAGGTGTGATAGATGTCAGAGAGTGGGTAACATCTCAAAAAGAAATGAAATGCCGTTGGATACGATCCTCGAAGTAGAAATTTTTGATGTGTGGGGAATTGATTTCATGGGCCCTTTTGTTTCTTCTTGCGAAATACTCTACATCTTGCTCGCAGTGGATTATGTGTCAAAATGGGTAGAAGTGGCAGCTCTTCCGATAAATGATGCCAAGGTAGTCCTCAGGTTTTTACATAGAAGTATCTTCACGAGGTTTGGGACTCTAAAGGCCATCATTAGTGACGAAGGCAGTCATTTCTGCAATAGGAAATTTACAGCTTTGTTGGCCAAGTATGGAGTGAACCATCGTATTGCTACAGCTTATCACCCACAAACGAATGGCCAAGCTGAAGTGTCAAATTGAGAAGTCAAAAGAATCCTTGAAAAAGTTGTGAATCCCACAAGGAAGGACAGGTTGTTAAAGCTGGATGATGCAGTATGGGCATATAGGACTGCATACAAAACTTCATTGGGCATGTCACCTTTTCAGCTCGTGTTTGGAAAAGCATGTCACCTTCCTATAGAGCTAGAACATAAGGCATAATAGGCAATTCAGAAGCAAAATTTTGATTTAAAAGATGCAGGGGAGAAATGCCTACTCCAACTCAATGAGTTGGACGAGTTTCGATTACAAGCATGTGAGAATTCTAAGCTGTACAAGGAGAAGGTGAAGAAATGGCATAATCGCAAGATCATAGAGAGAACATTTGAACCGGGACAAAGAGTTTTTCTTTTTAACTCCAGACTTAAACTTTTTCCCAGGAAGCTAAAATCAAGATGGTCAGGGCCATTTACAGTGAAGACTGTCTTCCCACATGGTGCGATTGAAGTGTAGGATAAATTCCCGGATCAGCCTTTTAAAGTGAATGGGCAGTGATTGAAGCATTACTTTGGTGGTGAGGTGGACAGACAGAAAGTCACCTTAATTCTTTCTTCGACATGAGATTCAGAGACAGTCAAGCTAATTGACTATAACTTAGCACTTGATGGGAGGTAACCCATTATTTCTATCTCTACTTTTTACTTATTCAGTTTAAGTTGCTTTTGTTAGTTCATTTGCATTTTTTTATTGTGATAGTAGATTAGCTTTGCATTAATATCTTAGTGGCTGCATTTGGATATGAGTATGTCTGTGCATAGCATCAGAATTATGGTATTAAGTTAGACATTCATGTTTACTCAATAACTCATGCCTTAACAGTGTTTATTGATGTCTATGTAGGAATCTTAGACTGAATTCATCACTGATTTGAAGTACTTGAATTAAAAGTTGGCAATGCAGATGTGGTCGTAATGCACCACACCATGATAACATCACAAGATCTGCACGCGCCTTACGCAAGCATGCCTGCTAGACTCAAAATTATACTCTGCATACCACGCCCACAAGTCCATGAAAATCATTGGCATACCGCTGACACACCGAACTTGAAATTTTTTTAAGTTTTAAAACAGGTGTTGTGACTCATTTCTCCTATCATTTGAAATCACACAGAGGCATTTTCCCTTGTTCTCTCCATAACGCACGACTTCTCATCTCCAAATCGTTACCAGTTACTCGACTACCCACGATTCTCCCCACGTTTATCCTCTACCCACGATCAATATCTACAGTATAAAGCTAGGGTTTCAGATTGGGTTGTGCAGAATTCAATTTGGGGGTACTCCATCATCGGCTGCCACTCTTATTCACTACAAGGCAAGGAATCCTCATTATCTCTATAAATTTCACATGGATCCTAAGAGAGCACGTTCTGCTTCTTCTTCATCATCGTATTCCTTTAGCAGTCAAGGGGAGGATGTTGTGGATCACACCAAATTTTTGAGTCTAGAAGCACAAACGGAGTATTACAGAATTGTGGCAAAGACGTTTGTAAAGGAGCGCGGTTTTAAACCTGAGAGGCAAGATGGTCAGCTATGGGATATGATTCATGAAAGAGGATGGGTTGGATTGACTGCAACCCCTATGCCTATTCCGATGAGTATTGTCTGAGAATTCAATGCTAATGCTAAAGATACAATGAGTGGTTTATCTGTGGTTCGCGGATTTCAAATAGATTACAGACCACCTGCAATTAGAGAAATTTTCAGGATAACTGACACACCACCGACTGGGTCTGCTAATTGGGTAGAAGGTGCACATTTGGAAATGGATCTGGAAATGGTCATTATTGAGTTGTGCGTTCTAGGAATGAAGTGGATGTATAAGGCCGACACGAATCAGCCTCGCATATTCCCAGCCTTAGCCTTGAATCAATAAGAAAAGGCGTGGAATTTATTTATATGTGCCAAGCTAGTTCCGTCGTCTCATCAGCATGAGATTACAGCAGAGAGGGAAATCATTCTGTGGGGAATAATCACAGGCAAATACATTGATGTGGGCCATCTGATTCATTAAAATATGTTATGTTACCTACGGGGAAGCACTACGGGGAGTATTCCACACGCGTGTATTGTCGCTATGTTGTGTGCCCATCAAGGATGCCATTGGAATAATGAGCAAATGAAAAACCCGAGCCAAGATATCAGTCACGCAACCATTGCAAAATTCGAGGATTGGGCAGGAGGTGCACCGCACCCACGAGGAAAAGGCTTCATCATTTAACCCACATCCCCAGTGCCTCCACCACAGCCCACACATGAATCTGAAGCGCGAACTTTGGCTCAAGCAACTGCTGCTACGGGGGATCGATAGCTCCGAAGGTTAGAGTGAAAGGTCGATGCGATGTACAACAACTTTGCAGCATTTGCTACGGGTTTGACGAGGTCATTGGCGGAGGCATTTGCATAACAGGGGACGATGCTAGAGTGGCCTCAGTTTGGGACGGCTGTGCTATATCCACCACCGGATTCACCACCCGACGAGGGTGGTGTAGCTGAGCTTTAGGGGAGTTTTCTTTAACCCTATACCTTCATTCATTGAGATAATGAATATTTTATGTTTTGGGGTATTGGGGTAGTAGGGTAATGCATATAGTATTTGCATATTTAGTTTAAAGTTTCATGTTTTGTTTAAAAAGTTTGCATTTTTATGTGTTAGATAATAATTGCATGTTATATTGTTCTATTTTTAGTCATCATTATTTGTGTTAGTATATGTTTAGTTGCATGTCTCACGGTTCTAGCTTTATGGAAATTTTGTTTAGCCTATGATGAATGTGAATTTTAAAGGATTGTTCAGTATTTTGGATAACATAAGCTTAGATATAATTTTTTACATGATGTAATTCATGATGCTGTCTATATGCTTTCGGTTTGCACTGCCGTGTTCACAATTGCGTGTAGGCTTAAGAACGATGTGTTGCATTGCTTAATAGGAAATGTGGTTTTAAAAAGAGAAATATGTGGAAAATGGACTTAGACTGTACCAAACATTGATAATTTAACTGTGAGAACACATGGGTATGTATATAAAAAAAAGTAAGAAAAGAAAAACAAAAAAAAAGTTATCTTGAAACCTTCTTGAGCTAAATGAATGACTCTTGGAAGGTGCGACATGGAGCGTAAAACGCACTCGCTGTATAAAAAAATAAAATAAAATAAAATAAATACTACGGGAAAGAGCAAGAATCGCCCTCGTGAGTAAGAATAAAGCAGTTTAACCCCATTGTTGAACCTCAGCTTGTTTTGATATGTTGGAATAGTCTTTGTTGCATAAGTATGCATGAGTCTTGATTTAGACTATAATTTCCTGTTTTGAGCAGTTTAGTATGTGCATTCTTTGCTTAAATTAAATTTTGGTGAACACAACACACACACAACATTTTTATCTCATATGTGAATTATTTGAGTGTATGATATTATGCATACAGTTTGGTTTGAATTTGTATTCTTGAATCTGGATAATTCGCTGAGGCATTTTGGACTGAAATTCTGTTATAGCTGGAACGATGTGAGACTAGTTTGCATCATGATTTAGTTGTATAGAATGTAGTTGCATTTTCAGTGTTTATATAGCATGCATTGCTTGAGGGCAAGTAATAGTTCAAGTTTGGGGGTATTTGATAAGTGGGTTGTATACCTTCTTATTGGATATCAATTCACGAGAACTATGCCTATCTCAAGTACATTTTAGTGTGTTTTTAGTTGCATTTCATGATATTTTGCATTGCATGTACTGAGAACTCCTTTGGTGTTAAAGTGCATGAAATGGCATGAGCTCGGCATTAGTAGATGGCATGTGATCAATGAAGGCATAACTTGAGGATTGGGTGAACAAAAGAAGCTAGCAGTGGTGAGTAATAGAGCAAAAGTTTCATGTCAAAGCATCAGTAGCAGCATGACAAGGAAGAAGCAGTAGTAGAGCACAAAAGTCAAAATACAAACAAGCCATGCGCAAGCGGCTACACAGTGCAAAACT
Organism: Panax quinquefolius; assembly: GCA_020205615.1. Lineage (NCBI taxonomy): Eukaryota > Viridiplantae > Streptophyta > Magnoliopsida > Apiales > Araliaceae > Panax > Panax quinquefolius. The sequence goes on along the minus strand of CM035171.1, from coordinate 104,072,193 downwards.
CTCGTCCGCAGCGCGATCAACCGGACTAAGAGGATTTCAAACGCGCGATCATGACGCCGACATCTCGCAAATTGCTAATTAATTTTATTTTAATTTTGAAATTGTAAGAGTTTGAGTTGGTTAAAACAATTCTGGTTGGTACCAGACGCATCTATCATTAGTTTTTACGTGTATTTTCAGAAGAGAACTAGGCTTTACACTTTGAGAGATTTCCATTGATGAACCAAGCATAAACATATTATTTTCTCCTTCTTCTTTGGATTTCAATCATTGTGGATGAACTACTTTTATGTTGATAGATATTATTGACGATTCGAGCGTTACGTTGGGATTGTAATCATCAATTGGGTTTGATCAATTCTATCTACTCTCTTTTAATTGTTTATTTATTTTCCATGCATAGCTTTGATCCCATAATGGCTTTCGATTCAGCGATGAACTAAACTCCATTATGGGATTCTAACGGATTTTAATATGTAGTCTAACTTATGGCCTGATTGCTGGACTATTTATATATCGTCAGGAATTTCCATCATGGTTGTTTTGAATGCATGAATGATTAATCACCATTCATTTTATATACTTGTGTGGAATTCAAGAATAACATGCAAGTATGGTTGTAATCATGATAACATGCGTATATGGGGCTGTTTTGCTTAGCTTTGTATTTCGTGAACCAGATAGACATATACTGTTTCACCGTATGAGTTATATAAGGGCTTGTGCTTAAATTCAATATTGCTGCAATTTCATATAGAAATATAGTGAGGTTGGTTTTATTGATGATTACATGGTGTCTATTGCATGTGGATGTTATGTAAGTATGTCATAATACATTGAAAAATGGTTATGTCTACATTAGTGCTCTTGGCTACTTTTTTGTGATACGTGAACAATCTTGCATGATGGTGGTAATTAGATGAACTATTAAATGAAGTTAGGATCCCATTATTTCCATATTTGATTTATTACATTATTATTCTTATTTTAGTTAATTTTTGCATTTAGAATAATTCACAATTATAAGCATTAGTTTAAGCATATAAAAATAGTGACTTAGTTGATGCATAATAGTTTAATTTAGACATCTTTCTCCGTGGATCTATACTCGACTTACTCTGTATAGCTTGTTGACACATGTATGCTTGCATGAGTTAGAGTTCTTTTGTTAGAACTAAAAAAGAGGCAACACTAATTCACAATTATATTGTTGAATTATAGTTAGCTTATTATTCAGACTCTTTCAATCATGATATATCCTTAATTAAAATTTAAACTTGCTTGGCAACTTTCATGCTCACCCTTGCTATATCATGATAAAACATTGCAGATTAAGACGAATGTGTCGGATTCAAGGAAAGGTTAAAGATAGTTCCAACTTTAGTTTACATGTGCAGTTAGATTGGTAACAGTAATGTATGATAATATCTTTATATGTCAGCTAGCTTATGAATTATATATAAGTTAAGGTTACTCGACCTTGGGAAATAGTGTGTAAATTTTTAATGTATAAACAATTTATGTTTATATCTTCCGCAATTAGTTATAGAATGATTATACCAGATCCTTGGTGATTTAGGACCGAAATTTGGGGCTTTCACAGTTGGTATCAAAGGTGTTGGTTATGAATCTTAGGTAGGAATGCCTGAGACCAATAACCGTAGTGATTAGGATAAGTACTAACTCACATAGAGTTAGTTGGTCGGTTAGATTCAAAGACGAATCTCGGCGAGTTATAAAGATATGGAGTTCCGTAACTCTGATAATAAAGTTGAATAGTAGTGGTGAATAGATAGAGTCTAAAAGACTACAAGTTTAGGGACAGGAGATCGTAAAAAAAATGATCATATTATAGAAATGAATCGTAATATATACGATGAGATCACCCCATGATCTGATAAGGTGATAGCAGGGATAAGAATCAATCTGATGATTGGAAAGTTTATAGCAAAGATTGTTGTGTGTCAGTTGTACTATGAATTGGTACAGATTCAAGAAAGGATTATGAATACGAGTTGAATGAAATTCATATTGAGAAGGGAGTTAAGATTAGGTGGGGATTTCAATTGAGGACTCATGTCGGCAACTGAGTTATATGATTCCTTGTATTGGCGGGGAATTGTACTTGGTGTAAAAACCACTTAGTTTGTAACACTAATAATCATTAAAATGTTTGTGGCGCGCTATTTTCTATATCCATGTTAAGAGGGTGATTCCTTTCTTATGTGTATAACATATAGATAGGTTATAGGTAGAGAATATAAGGTTAAGTATGAGTTCTTAAAACTCATACTTATGTGACATTCTTGACTCATAGTTATATGAGATGTTTATGAACCTCTCAGCGAATGGATGCCAAAGGTCTGACTAGGGTAAGTTCTTAAACTCATGTGATTGTGGCAAGTTTATGAACTCATAAGTGTGGTTTGACGAACTGGGTATAGTTGTGTGTGAATGGAGAATTGAGGATTATAGGAACAGATAGACTGATTAAGCAAATGATTATTAGTGGATACATAAGTTTTCCAAAACTCCTACCTATGCTAGACTTCAAAATTTTGACATCAAGCTAAATATGCACTATGTGTTTTTTTTTTAAAAATGTAGACTCGTAATAATTTTTGAAACGGTTTAAAGTATAGTCTATGCTACTTATTTTGGCTAGACGCAAATAATTTGAAATATCAAAATTTATTTTAATTATCACTTATGTACCATGTAACCTGGTGCAGAGATGATAAAAAGTTGATGGAGTTTTAAATACAGAAGTACTTAGTGTGAATTTGATCTAAAAATCATTATTCCACTATTGTATATTGTGTTATGACAAAGTCATACAATGACGGCATCCTCAAATGGACAATGAATACAGTACGGCATCATGACGTCATTCTCAAAAAATTTAATTTGCCAACGGGGTTTGGCTATACCTAAATAATTCTATTGAATTGAATTATTGATATGAGTCTATGCTATTCGATTCAGCTAGACTAATGTTTATGAAAACTCTAAGTGTTCATTAAAAGAAATTTCTCGAACCAAATTATTTTGGTGCGGAATCTAATAAGACTGAGGTAAAATTTTTGTGCCTATGCCAGTGACGAGAAACAGAGTCGACCAGCAGTACTTAATAAGTACAGGGCATACTGGATTAATTACCCACTATGTCCGTAAGTTATGATGATTTGTAGATGAATTTCCATAAAACCTTTGCGAAAATAGTCTATATAACTCCTCAGCACAATTTGAAATTTTTACTCTGGTGAGTGGTGTATTGGGTAGCATGTGGAGATGTATATGAATGCTGTAAGGTGTAAGATGTAAGGTGTAAGGTGAATTTTGGGGACGAAATTCTTAGAAGAATGGGTGAATGTGACAACCAGAGAATTTAGAAAAATTTTAAAATAATAATTGATTGATTTAAGGTTCAATATTAGAACCTAGACAGAAAATAAGTGTATGAAATTGACAGTTCTGTAAACAAATTTTTTTAGGATTTCAAAATTTTTGGACAAGATATATATATATATATATATAACCGTATATATATATTTTATATATAATCCATACATTGTATTATATGTAATATATATACATGTGCACTGTGTGCATATCATATATATATACTATATATAACAATTAAAGCATGCATGCATCATTTAAGTTCTTGTATTAACCATTTGTGCGTGAGTCATGCTGGTAACTTTTGACCAAATTAATGAGTATTGAAGTGATCATTAATTGCTAAGGTTGTCAATATTTTTCCCGGGCGAATTTTTGAAATTTTGCAATCCGCGTGAAATTTTTCTTCCTTTCATCCAAACCGTTGATTTCAAAATTATTAAATCTCAACCATTAATTTCAAATCAGATTTTGAAAATTTCCATTTTATCCCTAACTTCAAAAATCTATAAATAGGAGTCTTTTTTCATTTTCAATTTGTCAATTCACTTGAAAAGAAAAGCTTATTTCTCTCCCACATACTCTCTCTAAAAAGCATTCTCTCTTTTCTTACAAAAGTTCTGATTATTTGAGAAGAGGAAATTGGTCTAAGCATATTGAGATAATTTGTTTGATTTATTTTATTTGAACTATCTCTTGCTTATGTATATTTATAGATATACGAAAATAAATTGTTATACACAATTCTATATATCTATATTTCATCTATTTATCAAATAAAAGGATAATTGGGCGCCGCAAGGCTACGGAGATAAACCTCTACGGAGAGGAATCCGACCGTACGATTCCTTATAGTCGTCAGTAACCGTTTATTGATATTATTTATATAAATATCATAAAATAGATACGACGCTTGATAGCTCAAAACAACACTGAGATACTGCTCCAAAAAGAGTAGTCATCCGAACTGGATTTGAGAATCGTAGTGATCTATTAAAAATATTTATATAAATATCAATTGTGAAAATTATAAATTTTGTCATACCTAGACGCCGCAAGGCTACGAAAATAAACCTCTACGGAGAGGAATCCGACCGTACGATTTCTTATAGTACTAAGTGACATTACTTATAAAAGTTCACATAATAGATTAAAAAAAATTATATATTGTTTGAGTTAAACAATAATATTTGTTATATCAACTATTGCTTAACTGATTTATTTATTATACTTGATATCTGTCATCACAAGTATTTGTTCATAAATTTATTTATTCATAAAATACTTGTTGCATAATAAAAAAGTTATTTAAACTTTTATTTCGCAAACTTAAGTGAATATATCCGCTTAATTAGAAGCATATTTGATTCAAAGCTTAAAATAACTTATTTGCTAATCAGAAGCTTTTTCACTCTAAAAGTTATTTAAATTTAAAGTGACTTTTTCTTTACTCATTAAGAATAAATATTTATTTTATAAATTTGCATTAAATTTATATATCTTCTTAAACAGAAGCATTTTTGAGTAAAAGATAAAATTAACTTATTTGCTTATTCAAGAAGCATCTTTTCACACAAAATATAAAAGTTATTTATGTAACGCCCGAGAAAATTAGATTTTTATGACAATTAAATTTTTATTTGATTATGTGAATTAAATGAATTTAATTGATTTATTATGTGAGTAAGCTATTTAAAGGTCGTTCTATGACCTAGAATGTGCTAATATGGTTAGTAATCTGGCTACGTGCTAGAATTAATTCTTTAGAATTTCCAAGACGAAAATATTTGTTTTTCGATAAATTTCCGTAAAAACACTATTCATCCGTTTCTGTTCGGGGAATTATTTTGAAATTCCGAGAAACGCGTAATGATAGAATATCGAGATAAGAAGAAATATCTGATAATATTTCATTTATGGCAAACAGAGTTTTCGCCTGCGGACTTAAAACCTAAAGGTTGAGTATACTAATTTCCGAGAAGGAAATGAAATGTGTAGAAGAATTTCGTTATCGTTAGAGCTTGTGTTATACAAGTATGATGCTATTTAGTATCTAAGTATAATACGATGAGTAAATACGAAGTACAATACGATTATCGTACGAGTATTATACAGAGAGAATACGTGAATTGTACGTATAGGATACGATTCGTATTATAGAATTAAGTTAAGTCTTAATGTTAATTCATTTGAGTTAGTTTATAATTAGCCCAATTATTTGAATGAGCAAGCCCAAGGGATTAATGGATTAAGCCAAGTCAAGGCCCAATGTTAAATTAGTTAAGCCCAATTCATGAAAATCGAACCGTAGGTTGAACCAGTGGGTCACCGAATGGGTGAAACCCATGGGGCAACCCATGGGGATGACCCATGGGCAAGGGTGGGCTGGCCCCCTTGGTGTGCAAGCCAAGATTAATGCTTGGTCACCAAGCATTTTACTTGGTGACCTAGTGTGAATAGTAAGGAGGTGGGGAGTGTAATGTCCATATTTCCCTCCATTCTATTTTCTATAAATAGGAAGCTAGGTTTGGCCATTTGATGTTTTTCTAAACCTTAACCTAGATTATTTGAGAGAGAAAGAGAGCTAGACTATACAAAACATATATTTTGGAAGCTTTGACTTAGAGTTTTCAAGAGATTTTATAAGAGTTCTTGAGGTAATAATCCTTATCTTTCATTTCCATCTCTTTTGATTTTCTTTTATTTTGGAGAATCATAAAATGGGTGGTATATGTCTTGTATAGTGGATTAAAGATGACTTACCATAGATTCAATCTCTATAAGTCATGAGATCATAGGAATCATAAGGTTCGATATAGTTTCAAACCATGAAATTATTGATTGTTGAGATCGATTGTTAATAAACGATTTAACTCCATCAATATGTTAATATATGCATCTTGTTTGGTTAGGATGTAGATATGAAATCCATGGAGTATTCCATGTGATTTGGCTTGAAGAACGTTAGTAATGAAGTTATTGCGAATTTCACGGAAATAGACGTTAAACGTCGAAAACGTTAAAATTTTGGATTGGAGGTCGAAAGTTTCCGTGAGACTTGAAAACACTGTTTTTCAATGTCAACACGTGAGATAGGGTAATTAAGAGTTGTGGATTCGAGAATCGTCAGATTCCGACTTAAAACGAAGGAAACGAGCATTGAACGCTCATTAACATTTACGAACGCTTAGAAATTGAACTCAATAGTGAATTTTGAGTTAGCGGATTTGAAAGTTTCGAATTCTTATATTAACGCGTAGAGTATGTCATTTATGACGTGAAGGCTTTTGAACAGACCAAATTGGGCTTATAACGAAGTAGTTATGACCCCGGGAATTTCATAAAATTTTTCAAAACTGTGGAAATTCAGATCGAGGTCCTGCAGCCGCTGCCGCAGACATAGTGTAAATGCCATGCATACACTTGGTATTACACAAAGAATATTGGCCATCGCTAAATGGCACCGCAGATTGCCACTGCTTTGTCTGAGTCTCGCATGTGCAATGAGACCAAAGTTAGTTATCGCTAATCGGGCGCCAGTAAGCGCTTGATCTAGTACTTATAGAGGTCGCTACCAGCACATGAGTGCAAGGCTTTGGATAGTGACTTAGGTTTTGAACTTCAATTGTTCGGAGACCTAAAGGAGTAATGTTTGTACACTTCATAAGTGTATTAAAACTATTCCTATACTACCTATACTAGAGTATATGGTATTGAACTTAGGAATTGAATGAATGTTAATAAGTTATGAATGATGAACAAAGTCGGTACTTTATCAACGATGTTCGAGTCCGATTAATAATGTCAGTTGGTTAATAAGTCGGGATGAAGGGTAGTAAGTCGAGTTGACTTTATTATTAATATTAAGATAAGTAAGACATAGAAGAGAAAGAAGTTGGTAGAAACAATGTGAACATTTGTTTAATAGCTAATTACAGTGTGCTATGTGAATATATCATGTAGATTCTGTAAAGGTTGTGGTCAGTCGATTAAATTATTTGAAGACACTAAAAGGCAAGTTTTCTTAACGCTTGTCTGACTTTCATGTTAGTTAAGTTTTATGTGATTCATTGTACTGAATTACACGACTGGTTTCAAAGAAAGGGTCGATGCCAGATTTAATTCGGCTAGACTACTCATAATATATAGATTGATTGATATTCATATCTTTCTATATAGAAATGTTAACGCTATCATATGCTAAGTAATTGGTACGGATGTGAAGGTAAGGTTTGTCTATGAACAAACAAAAGTATTTTTCATCGATTATTCGATGGGCACGCGAGTTTGCCAAATATTAAACATAAATACATTTAATGAATGAGTGTTAATCAACATAGAGTACAATAGGCTGATCACCTAGAAGTGCTCGTAAGTAATGCGGATGTACAACCTTAGTGCTGTGATATCCTTTTCAAGTATGAAAACAGAAAGCTACTATTCATGGTCTATCGACCAGTTCAGAATTCCTAATCTACTCTACACTTTGGGAATTGATGATATGAAATGTTAAAGTATTATTGTTTCATAATGCTTCATAACTATTTGTTCAGTTATGTAGGAATTGTTATATAATTCACGAATGTGGTATTACTGTTATCCTTTGTTAAAAACTTGTTGAGCTTGTTATGCTCACTTCTTGCGTGAATTATATGATTGCAGTTAAGGATGAACGTCCTGAGAATGCTAAGAGGGATAAGGGCAAGATAAAGATGGATGTCTAGCCATCGTGTAATAGATTAGTATGTTTGTATGTATTATACATTATGAACAACGAACGATGTAGTCGGTTTATGAACATGTGAAGGATTATACTTTGATAGTAATAAGAAGATAGTAATTACCTTCATTTTTTTGTATTTCAATGGAATGATTGAATGGATATTAGTATAGTGGAGCACCATATGTCGGGTTGGAAGATAACCGAATTTGGGGGCGTCACAATTTAAACTTTTTATAAAAGTGCATAATTTACATATTTGCTTACACAGAAGCATTATTTAATCTAAGCACAAATTACTATCTACTTATAAAGAAGCATATTTTCTCAAGTATAAAAGTCTTTAAACTTTTATAAATACATTCGCTCTTTAATTGATATTTGCTTATTTAAGAAGCATCGATCTGTACTAAATTATATCTGCTTATTTAAAGAAGCATCCATATGTACTAAATTCTTATCTGCTTATTCGAGAAGCACATTGTTGTGAAATTAATTATAAAAAGAGAAAAGGTCAGAGTTAGTTTATTTTATGTACTTGTGAGAAAGACGTGTAATTCTTCGACCAAGACCAAAGTCTTAGAGAGGTTAACGGAAAGTTGGGTCTCTAGTGTACTTGTGAGGTGAGGAAGAGGTTGTTGTTTCAAGACCAGATCATAGAATAGAACTGAACTCAAAAGAAGTACAACTAAGCTTGAGGAGGGAGCTGGGAGCTTGCTGTCCAAGATAGATTAGTTGGGAACAGTTGGAAGTTTGAGTATAAAACTTTGCAAAGGCTTCTTCGCCTGTTGAAGGAGTTTTTATTACTGATAGTAATAGGATCTCAAGTCCTGGAGAGGAGCTTGAGACTGGACTTAGCAGCATACCCGGGATGTATGTTGTGAATAAGACAAATCTCTATGCATTGTGTGATTGATTTTTTACTGTCTTGCATAATAATTTCTAACACTGCAAATTAATTATACAAAAAATCAAAAAGGCCTAAGATAATTTTTAATCAATAATAATCTATTCAATCCCCCTTCTAGATTATTATTAGACTTTCATGCTAGGATTAAATGTTTTGAACTTCCAAGACAAAAATATAAGTTTTTCGAGAAATTTCTATAAAAACACTATTCATCCATTTCTGCTCAGAAATTAATTTTGAATTTCTGAGAAACGCGTAATGATAGAATTCAAAGACAAAATAGAATATCTAATAATATTTCAGTTATGGCAAACAATGTTTTTGCCTGCAAACTTAAAACACTAAGGGTTAGGGAAAATGGAATACAAGAACTAAATAATTATGTATAATAAGTATTGTTATTATACGTGAGAAATACGAGTATGATACTAGTTATTATATGAGTATAGTATGGCGATTATTACGACGTATAATACGAATATCATACGCGGTATATACGAAGGGAATAGTAGAATTATACGAGTGGAATACGATTAGTTCTTAATGGACTTTAGTAATTAGACTTAGACTTTGTCAAGGCCTAATGTAAATTAAATCAAGCCTAAAGTTAAGCCCAATAGGAATTAGTCTAAGCTAAAACCAAGAAACGAACCCGTGGGTCGAACCGATGGATCATCAGATGGGTAAAACTCGTGGGGCAACCCATGTGAGTTCCACAAAGGGCATGTGGGTCGGCCACTTGGTGTCCAAGAAAAGGTGGAGAAAATTGAATAGTAAGGAGGTGGCCAATTGTCCATTTTGCCCTCCATTTGATTTTTCTATATAAGGAAGCTTATGTTGGTTCATTTGTTGTTCTAACCAACATTGAATAATATATTAAGAGAGAGAGAGAAGAGCAATAACAAGTAATCAAGAGGAATCAAAGCAAAGTAATGAAGCTTAAGTCATGAACGCGAAGAAAATTAATGTAACAATGCGTAAACTCTAGCCTTCGATTCTTTTCTATTTATTTTTCATAGAGAAGTATGAATTGGTGGAGCATATCTCTTTTGGAGTAATAAGAATGACTATTAGTGAATTAAAACATTAATAAGCCATGTATAAATGAGGATCATAAGCGATTAATTAAGCTTTAATCGAAGAAAACCATTAAAACGTTGATATGGTTGTTGAAGGATAAATTGAAAACCATCGAGTATAAGTTATATGCAAATTACTTGGTTAGTTTATAGATAACTGACCAATGTATTGATTCCATTTGGTTTGGTGTAAAAATCTCGAGTAACGAAGTTATGGCAAAATTTACGAGATTAGACGATAATCGTCGAAATCATAAAAATTCCCAGAATGGAAGTCAAAACTCGCCGTTCAACCCGGAAGCCTTAATTTTCTATGGCGTATCGTAGAACAACATGTTTAAGGGTCGTGAACTCAAGAATGGTCAAATTCTGAGTTAAAATGAATAAACGAGTTATGAACATTCACGAATGTTAAACGAACGTGTAATAGAAAATTTAAATAGTAAATTCATTGTTAACGGATTTAAAAACTACTTCTATCCAAATGAAATTGAAGTATGCAAGATATGTGAGATAAAAGCTTTTGAATGAGCCAATTCTGACTTATAACGATTAAGTTACGAGCTCGGAAAGAATTTCAAATGATAAACTAAAAAAAAAATCAAAGGCTCAAGACCGGGCGCCACACATACTTCCCAAAGATAAGAAAGTGGTGACGCAGTCACGAGACAGAGGTCATTTACAACGAGAATGGCGCCAAGAAGACACGATTTTGTATAGTTTTAACTAGAACCATAGCGTCGACAAGTGGAAAAAATCTGACACAGTTAATTATTAACCCAACTATTTACATGATAACTATGGGGCATGTATATACTTAATAAACATGAAGAGACAATTCCTAAATAACATGTATAGCCATGATTTTAGGAATTTAACATTGATTAAAGTAATTAAATGAATAACTTAAAGTGTGAGAACGTAAATCGTAAATCATGAATCGTATTTGAGTTTAATGCGTGTCCTAAGGTTATAATTTATATAATAGACGTGCGTGGTACGTGAATTATAAGAAATAAAGATAAAACTTATGTACGTACTATACGGAGTCCGATGTCGGTAATCTGAGAAGAATTTGTTCGATTTAAAAATTAATTAGGGTTTCAACTACTATTGTACTTAAACGATGGTTGTTGAGAGTCAGTTTATGACATATGAATGTTAATAAGCCGTAATGATTGATAAATAAATTGAAACGAATATTATTAAGGAAATATTTTCAATTAAGTTATAGAAGAGAATGAAGTTGGTAAAAATAATGTGGTTAGATTGTTTGGTAACTAATTCTATTGTGTTATGCGAATATATCATGTATAAACTGTAAAGACCAAGAACTGTTGAATTTTAATTGAAGACGCTTGAAGGCAAGTTTCCTAAACGCTTTTCTGACCTTCGTGTTAGCCAAGTTTTTGTGATTAATGTTATAATATGCATGAATCGTTTTACGAAAGAGTCGATGCAAATTTTAACTCGGCTAAATAAACCTTAAGAGTTTGATTGATTTGTTTATAAGTCTTTCGATATAGTATTGATAACACTATCTTATGCCAATTATTTGGTACAGATTCAAAGGTAAGCCCGAGGTTGAATAAACAAAATTAGTTTACATCGATTATTCGATGGGCACATAAGGTTGCCAAAACTTTAACGCAGATACGTTTAACGGATAAGCGTTTGTCAACATCGAGTACTATAGGTTGATCACCTAGAAGTGCTCGTAAGATATATCAGACTTACGGACTTAGTGCCTGGTTGTCCTTTTTATGAATGAAAATCAAAAAGAATGTCCATGGTCTTTTGTCCTGCTTAGAATTCCTAAATTACTATATGTACTCTGGAATTGTTTTATGAGAATGAAAAGTGTTATTTCAATGTTTCATAGTACTTCATGACTATTTGTTCAGTTAATGTAGAATAATCATATAATTCTCGACGTGGTGTATGTATTATATATTGCTAGACTTTCTGAGCTAGTTATGCTCAGTTCTTGCATGAATTATATGATTGCAGCTAAGGCCAAGCGAACTGAAGGTTTAGGTAAGGATAGAGGCAAAGCTTAGATGGATAAGTAGTTTATCTTATAATAGACTAGTATTGTTTTTATTAATTATACTATGGAAAATGAAGAATGTATTTAGTTATAGAACCTGGGAAAGGATTCATTATTATTGTAATATGAATGTAGTAAACACACTAATTCTGATGTTGTTTCGATGGAATGAATTTATAGTTAGCAGTACCGTGTAACACCATATCTGTGGGTTGAAATTACCCGAATTTGGGGGCATCACAAGTTAGTATCAAAGCATTAGGTTATAAAACTTAAAGGGGGAAGAACCTTAGGCTAATAACCTTTTTAGTAGTATGAGAAGTTGGAAGTAAATGAATTGAAGTAGAGTTTGTTAATTAAGTATTGAGGAAACTCATTATCAAAAGATTAAAAAGATGGAAATTAACGTTAAATAAACTAAATGTGATTTGTGCTTATATTATTATCTATTATGTAATAATCAACATGTTATGTGTTATTGTAGAAGTCCATTGATAGCTCTATGTATAGGGATATACATGTGGTGAGTGAATAGTCAGTAAACATGATAGAGCCAGTACCAGTGCCAGTAGCGGAGGTACCAATGGTGAATATAGATGAGTCTGAGCTAGAGGAGGAATATCCGTATGGGGACTTGGAAATTTTGGGATCGACATCATATTTCGATATGGTGGTCGATGTGGACGAGGATATGGAGGTAGCATCGTTTGATACAGTGGTACCTGCACTAGAGCCAACACCACCATAGGTAATGAGGGCATTGTATCTGTAATAACCCAATATTTTCAATAAGAAATTTTGCAAATAATTTATATATATATATATATATATATATAAGGGTGGGAATATGTGCAAATTAAAGTATATGTATATATCTGCTAAATAAAATTATTTATTAGATGTAACTAATTTCATTTTAGAACTATTGATCATTATAAATTATATTCTTATAATAAAATTATGTTGTAATAGAAATATTTATTATTTATTTTTCATGAAAATATGATTATTGTATATATGATATGGATATTATGATATGTATTTATTATATTAGTTAAGTTAATTATTTTAACTTAATTAATAATGATATCTATGAAGGTTATGTCAGATATGAATTCAAAACCCTAAGTCCGGATTTTGAATAAGGAATGCGAATAATTATATAATATTATTTATATTTCAAGTAATATAAAACATGCCTCGATATGTGTGATGTTAATGTGTGAAACCGTTATAGTAAAAACAAGACACAATACTAGCATTACTGATAAACTATAGTACAGAGTCAACTATGACTGTAAGGTTTGTTAAGTTATGTGTTATGTAATTAATGACCATTATTATGTTTAATGTTAATTAGGTAAAACCTAATTAATATTTAGAAACCCTAATTACTAAATTAGAATCCTAATTGCTAAGTTATAAACTTTAATTATTAATTTAGCAAGCTTAATAGTAATTAGTAGATTATAGAGTCTAATTTGCAAGTCTAAAGTGATTAGGAAACTTAATTTAATTAAGGAACCTTAATTCACCTTTTTAGAAGCTAGGATTTCCATTTTTTCCCTTAATACACAATCCTAGATTTAGAGCTTATGAAACCTTAGGGTTAAACCCTAAGGCTTAAAATGAATTGACAACTTTGCCACTAAAAGTAAAAACTAAATGACCAAATTGTCCTTCTTGTATTATTTAATAGATAAATTGTATAGATTGCCATAACTTTAGTTGGTAAACCAACTCAACCTAGCCATGTGCCTATTAACCAAAAAATATCAACCATCTTACATCACAAGTACATTAGATTCAAGTATTATATAAGATCAAGGAGAGAGAAGTTGCATAAGTTATCTCATTTTACTTACAACACTCCACCAAAACCCTCTCAACTTCAAACATCCGAAATCCTCTGGCTAGACCAATCCCTAATCAAGTCCCAAGTCCACCCATAATAGATCAAGAAGTCAGATTCAAGATTTTGTTCATATAAGGTATAAAACCTAACTTAGAAATGTGAACTTTGATTCCATGTTACATCTTGTGTTTGAATATTTAAATATGTTGTTTGTGGTGTTTATAAGTGATATGGGTTGATAGATGTTAAATCCATAACATCTATAAGCTTATATCTAGTGTTTTTGCAAATCTGGAAATTTTTGTTTTTTTGTCTGACAGTCAAATGTCAAACCTCATAGATCTTTGGTTGTTATGTGTTTTTACTGTTTAAATGTTTAAATATGTAGTTTGCAATGTGATCTTTCATCTGGAACTTGATTCAGAGTCAGATCTGTTGTAGATTTAAAATTATAATCGGTCAAAACCCATTGACCGGGCATGACCAGACTAATTCTGGGTAACCCAGAAAGTCTAATGCGACATCTGACAAGATTTTTAAAAGCTATGATCTGTCAAATGTTAAGCCTTTTGTTGATGTTAGTGTAACCAGATTGTAGTGTGTTGTATGGACTATGTATCCATGCCTTAATGTTCCTTATATCACCAACAGGATCGAAGTAGTGTGTGGTCAAATTAGGTCACTTGATCAAGAAGTCGGGTTTTTGGAATTACCAGAAACTGTTAGAACAAGTATTCTGACAATGTTTGACCGATCAAGATCTGCTTTATTTTTTGTTGTTTGATCTATGTTATATGTTATATTTCTTCACTTGCATGTTGTCTACACACTGAACATATTAGATCACATAAATCAGACCTGTACAAAAAGTTATAATGATCGAAAGAAGGCAGTATGAACTGATTTTCACTTCTGGAAAACCCAGAAATGAAGAACAGCTCCGACAAGAGATTTGAGGGCTTATAATTCTCTAATCTTTTGTATTATGGCCATGATATCGATTTCTATTGGTACTATTACATTTATACTACAACATAAACACTTTAAGCTGACCAAAATACATTAGGATCATAGAGAAATTGTTGGTCAAACGTGACACCCTGGTCACTGACTATGCATTTCTGGGTTTCATGATGAACACAAAGAACACCTATAACAACGGTTCTGTCGCTATAGGCAGTCTTTAGCGACAGTTACTTTATAAAATAATTATTTTTATTAAATAATTAGTTGTAAATAGTTTTTAATTATGAAAAATACAAAATAAATTCCTTAAAAATTATTTTAAAATTCAAAAAATAGTTTTTAATAATTTTTAATATATTTCATAAATATTTAATATTTTTGGAATATTAAAGGTATTTAATTTAACTAATTATTATATTAAATAAATTATTTAAAAATGATTTTAATACTTGAAAAATTATTTAAAATTATATTATGTTATAAGAAAATATTTTAAGTTATTTTCTATAACTTTTAATATTTTGTGATGAAATTTCTTAATTAATTAAAATTAATGATATTTAAGTTATTTAATAAATGTATTAAATAAATTATGAAAAATATAATTAATGAAATAAAAATCATAGAAAAATGATTTAAAGATTATATAAAAATTAAGTTATAAAATATATCTTATGATATTTTGTCATGAAAAATATTAATATTTTGATATTAATGATATTAGATTTATTTAATAATTATATTGAATAAATTAGTTTAAAAATGATTTTAATATATATAAAATTATTTTAAATGAAAATAAAGTGTTTAAAGAATATTTTAAGTTATATAATATAACTTTTAATATTTAAAGGAAATTTCATTAATAATTTAATATTAATGATATTAATTTAAGATTATTGATATTAAATTTATTTAATAATTATATTTAATAAATATTTTTAAAATGGTTTTATTAATTTAAAAATTATTTAAAAGTGATATAATTGAATTAAAAATATTTTATGTTATAATTAATGACTTTTAATATTTTGATAGATAAAAAGAATTAATATTTAAATATTAATGGTAATTATTTAAAATGATTTTAAATGTTTTAAAAATCATTTAAAGGGTAATATTAGTACTTTATAAATACTTTGAGCTATTAAAAATAATTTTAATATTTTGGCAATGGTTTCATTAATGGTTTAATATTAATTAAATATTAATGATATTAAAATTATTTACTATTTAACTCATTTAATAATGATACCGTTGTCTGAAAATTTATGATAAATTATAATAAATGTTTAAAAATTATTATAAGTCATTTAAAAATAATATGGCTGATACTTACAGATATTGAACTTCAGGTTAGAGTCTTAGACTCAATAATTACCCGATAAAGCCGTTGGTACACCGACATGTTTCAGAAATTGTTATAGACTTAGATATTTTGACTTTATTAATGTTTGTTTGTGATTCAATGGCTGTTAAATATATGTGACAAGGTGATTAGATTATGTGTTGACTGTAATAAGCAGTGCTATATGTTATAGTATGTTATTCTAATCAAACGAATGATCTTATTAATGATAGGTTTTGGTATAAAAGATAAAACTAAGTTTCGTAATAGTAAGCAACAGACCATGCAAGTATCCTACCTTTACATTTTCTTTATACAATGGACATGAGTAAGAAAGTTTCATAATTATATTATTATTGTACTAGATTATTTACCCTATTGTTATATATGTTATATCCGATCATTGATTATCAACATGGTACTATATGGTAATTCGGATATATAATCTATTTGTTAATTTTAAAATATGGTTATTCAAGTATCCCCACTTAGATAATCATTGTATTTAATCACATGTTGATATATATATATATATATATATATATATATATATATATATATATATATATATATTGATCACCAAGATGTATACAATAAGTAAAAGCCATCTAAGCTATTTGACCAGCTAGACACAGATTTAGAAATATTGTTGAATATGATAAAACCTTTTTGTATCCAATCAAATTGTTTTTGTTCGGATTCCTGACTAAGTATGAAGATCCCGAACATGGGAAAACTTTTATGTGCCCAAGGCGGACAGAGTGAATGATAACATCGTTCTTGCATGTAGTATTTGTCAATACAGGGCATAACGGGCTGATCACCCCCCGTGCCCGTAAGTTATGACAGTTTGCAGATGAAGTTCTGCTAAACCTATTCAAAATATGAAAATAATATTCATAGTATATCACGTTAACCCTATTTATAGTTGTAACACCCCGAAATCCAGTCTATTTTCACATCCGGATTTCGTACGTCACGATCCCATCTTCTTCCAAACATACATCATTATATAGCTAAATATAAAAACATACATCCTCAAATCCTAGGTTATAAAACCTTAAAACCTCTTTCATTCCAAATAATGATAATTACATTATTCATTACATCTTGTACAAGTGACTTTTATCCGCCACCAAGGATACATAATCGTTCATTAAACTATTCTATAGTTTAATTCTATCATTCTATATTACAAGTCTTCGTTTGATCTTCATGCTCATTTATCTAATGAATGGCACTTCTTCTGGATATCGATCAGCTTAATCTTTCCGGGATCCTTAAGTTCTTTCTAACATCCTTCGTTGAAAATATGTTTTTATTTAAAGCAAGTGTGAGCATTTAATTGCTCAGCAAGTCATAGCAGTTGAACAAACAACTTCAAGAATTTAAACATTCTTGTAAGACTTCAATAATCGAACAAAGGTTATGAAGCAGCTTGAATAATAGGAATAATCTCGATTCCTATCATTTTAAAACATTAGTTACATTCCCTTTGAAAATACTTTCATTCTATACTTTCTTTCATACACATTCTGTCTGGCTAGAATCAATAGCACAAACTTAACAATAATGGTTCATGTATAAACAGAACATGCTCATATTGAATAGTTCAATCATAGAACAGTTCATATCATAGAAACACCGAAGTGTTCACATTGTGGCACAAGGCCTCGTATATTCTAACACCTTGTACAAATATCACACATTTGCACATAGACAAAACTTCTCAAGTTCAACATCTGAGAAGTTTAGAAACTAGCATTCATTTAAAATATGAATGAAGTTAGGAAACTTGCTTTATGCATTATTCTGACTTACGTTTTATTTGAATCGCTTCATTCCAATTCCTATGTAGCACATAAGGAAATAACACATATACCAATTAGTCATAAACTTAACTTACGCATTGGTTTACTTTACTTTACTTCTTAGGGTTCACTTTCTTACAAACTAAGTTTACGCGACCAATTTCATTTACTGGTTAACGGCTTCATGACATACGAAGATGTCTTACTTAATACGTTCATCATCTTTGATGATTTATATTCTTATCTTCTTCTTATAACTCTCCTAGGAATCAACACATATCGTGTCTCTGCTAGTAGTCCATATGGTACGCTGAGTGGTTTCCAACAAATAACCAACAAACAAGTTCATGTCTCGTCTACAATGCCCATAACAGTGAGTTAGATCGGTTGCCAATTTTGTATATACCTTTGCTCTCTGAAGGAATTGTTTATCTCAGCTCCCATATGTCAACCATCAAAGGTTTAATACCCTTGATTAAGTGTTAAATTAGTTAAATTACATATTCATATTTCTTTCTTGCACATCCCCCGAGAAATTGAGCAGTTAAAATCTCATTTCTGTGTATTTCCCTGCACTGGTGCTACGACGCCGTGCCCTTCCCTTTCTTTCGCGTTGCGGTGCCACTTAGCAGTAGCTAATGACCCGAGCTCGCGCTGCGGCGCCGGCCCCCAAGGCACGACTTTAACAAGCTTGAGATGCTGGTTTTGAAATCTCATAACTTCTTCGTTATAACTCAAAACGAGGATGTTCCAAAGCCATTCTCTTCCTTATCTTATGTACTTTGATTACCCTCGGACAGAACTTCATTCTGAATTCGTTAACATGTCATTCAATTGGCTTAATCTTTGCCCTTCATTCGTTTTATGTTATTAACGTTCTTCGTTCGTTCGTCCGTAAATCGGTCATCCGAACTCGGAATTCGCTCGTTCTTGAGTCCACGACTCACATTTTTACGTTCTCTTACATTCTTATGAAACCCTATACGCTCGATTTCATTTACTAACTTTCTAATTCTCGTTCTTCTTTTACAAAATTTTGCCATAACTTCGTTATAGCTCAGTTTTAATCCGTTCTTCATGAACGTTTCTAACGTTCCTAACCAAGCAATAAGCAACTAACTTATATGCGATGGTTTTAAACTTGTCCGTCAACAAAAATTATCCTACAATGGTTTTAAATTTGTCCATCAACAATGTTTTTCGCGTCCTTCGCATGTTCTTCATTTTTAATCGATATTTTGGATTATGATTTTACTTTTCCTTGGAATTTGATGTTATAGAACATCATTCATAAGATTCATTTGGATCGCTCAAAATCCTTATGAATCTTATACTTCCTTAAGAAATTTATAAACTAAATTTCTATTTCTTATTTCTTCGTTTTCTCATGATTTCATTCTTAACTTCATATACTACTAATCTTCATGAAGTTATGCTTTTGAACATAATAAACTTAAAGAAAAATTAGAAGAACTAGGGTTCGAATTACCGTTCTTCTTTAATCTCGTTCCGTCGGACAAAGCGTGCACTCGGGCAAGCTTTTCCTCTTTCTTTTCCTCTCTTCCCCCATCCGAACTCTCTCTCTCTCTCTCTCTCTTTCTCTCTCTCAAGGTTGTAGGATTTTTCAAAATCCCAAAACAATGAAATGAGCTTCCTATTTATAGAAAATCAAGGCTAGGGGCATTTTAGTCTTTTCACCCCCTAACCTCCTTACTATTCCAAACTTAGCCATCAAGTTTACTTGGTGGCCAAGTGGTCGCCCCACCTCCTTAGGTAGCTTCCCTTGGAAGCTTCGTGCTTCCGTCTTTTGGGTTTCGTCCGACAGTTTTAAAAACTGCGATTCTCGGAATCCAAATATTTTTGGATATTTTGCCTTTCCTTTACCGATTAACTATTACGTATTCTTCGAATTTCTGAAAAACTGAAAAATACTTTTCGACATTAAGCATTTTCCTTCTCGTTTTACCCTAACGTAGCTAAACAAGTGAAAAGTACATAACAATACTTTTCGTCATTTTTATTTTATCCGATTTTTGCACGTTTTTCGAGAAAAACTTTTATCGGCTTACTTAACATTTCACGATATATTATCGTTAAATCTTTTGATGAAATGTCATTTCGTCATACCGAACTCTCAGAACGGCTTAGGTTATTCAAACCCTAACCCTTAGGGTTTCATCGGGTGAATAGTGCCTATTTCGTCTTTTTCCCCAGAAATATTTTGTTCTCGGAAAATTTTTATTTTCATCTTGAAAATTCTTACTCGTTCAGTCTAGCTCGTAGCCAGAATCCTCCCGATTAATAATCATTTTAGGTTATAGAACAATTAATAAACACATAGCACAAAATAGTATTAATAAAAATTCATTTTATTAATAACTAATTCTTTAAACTTAAATTCTAGACAATCTGATTTTCTGAGTTGTCACATTCTTCCTCCCTTACAAAAATGCCATCCTTGGAATTTCTTAAAACCAAACCCTTACCGGGTTCTCACATTCTCCCCTTCTTCACAGAATTTTGTCCTCGAAATTTTATCTTACTCATCTTCTCATCTTCTCTTCAAAGAAGTTCTTATCTTTCATTCATTCCCTACCCTTCATAACTTATCAAGAATCATGAAGTGAAAGGAATAACTAGGAATATAAGGATTACTTTAAAACATTTCATACTTTTGCTGAAGGGTCAAATCGACCATGAGCTCATACTAGGTTAAACAACCTTTCGCCATAAACCTTTATTACACGGTAAGTTTACAATAACAAAGAAGGTAAACTACCTCTTCCATACGTAGGTGATCAACTTATCGTATCACCCCATTTCAGGGTATGTTCACCTCAGACTTAATCATTAGATTCCGCACTAAAGCAATTTGGTTCGGCATGGCTTGTCAAAGAAAGTTCGATTTTCTTTAATCATGACATACCATTCGTCTTAGCCAAATCAAGTAGCTTAGACCATAACAATAAATTGGACATCAACTTGAATCATTCGTCTAGTCAACTCACTTGACATCGACCAATTCTTTAAATTCTTTTGCAATACATCAAAACGTTTCATGACGTCATGATACCGCACTTTTCACAGTACGTTGAGGACTTCGTCAGTTTATGATTTCGTCATTATACATCATACCATAGCGGGTTGTTGATCCTAAGATCACTTCCAACACTAGGTTTAATTGCATTAATAACTCCATCCTTTTACCATCCTTGCATCAAATACACTGATGATATAAAATTCATTTTGACATTTTAAATCAATTTCTGTCTAGCCGAATCAACTAGCATAGACATATCAAGAATAGTTCTTTTAAAATCCATTGGTTCCAAAAATTGAACCAATTCTTTCATTTTCCAAAACGCGCACTTCATCACGAATTCAAAAAACTTCGAAATCTAGCATAGCTAGATGACTTGGAATATATTATCCTCCATCTTCCTTCATTGTCTTACTTGTGATAATACTTAATCTTTTCTAGCACCTTCAATGCTAAGTCTACTAAAAATATGTCATTTCAGTCTAAATATTCCTATACCTTAGTACAGTCAATTAACTTACCACACATTATGAGTTCAGGAACTTTCCACAATAATATGAGTTTAAGAACTATCCCAGACAGACCATAGGCATCCATTCGCTAAGAAGTTCAAATATATACCATATAATTATGAGTCACGAACTTACCATAAGTATGAGTTTCAAGAGCTCGCACCTACCTTATCATTCTCTACCTATCAAGTATATACATGAGAAAAGATTCACCTTCTCGTCATATACATCTTGATAGCGCGACCAATTTTAATGATTATCACTGTAATAAACTAAGTGGCTGTTACACCAAAGCATAAACCTCTGCCTATACAAAGATTCATACACCTCAACTATCACATGAGTCCTCAATTGAAATCTTACAACTTCTTACTTTCTCTTTACTTAATACGAATTTTCTTTAATTCGTATATTATCCTTTATAACTCAATCTTAGTTTTTCTTCCCGTACTACTTCGTAGTACCATTCATTCATAGCATTAGATATATATCATTCATCGTTTAACAACTCGCTTGTTACTACTGTTAGGTTTGTAATATTCATAACGCAATCAAATTGCATAAAATTAGCGGAAGCGTGGTAAAATCAGAGTTTAAAAAATTTACAAACCATATACCCGGATCATCCTTTATGCATAATTATTAATTAAACGAAAAGATAAAGAATAAATCATACCCTTGAAGATCGAAGCTTCCTCGTGTACAAGTTCACCTCCAAATCCTTTCGCTCAATCTTGAATCCACCGGGTTTGGTTCCTTCCTTTCGATCAACATTAGCCACCCAAATGTTTGGCCTCAGAGGTGATCCACCAAGGAAGAATAAAATTCAAGAAGATGGGTGTTTGGCTAAACCCTAGTTTTCTATCTCTATAGAAAAGGTGTACTCCCAACAACTTGGAATTATTACGTAGTTGTTAAAGTCAACAACCCATACACCCATAATAAGACTCCTCTTATTTATAGATGTGGGCAACCCACCTTAACAATTAAGGAATTGAGTTTTAATTAATTAAATTCTTTTAATTAATTAAGCTCCCTAATCTTATTAGGGATAATTAATTAAACTCCTTTAACTAATTTTCCTTCCTAATTCAATTAGGAATAAATGAGAGTACTTATATTAAATTAATTCCTAAACTCTTTAGAAATTAAAATAATAATAATTGTAATAATATTAATAAGACTCCTCTTATTAATTTATATTTAATATTTCTAAAATATTAAATAATAATATTAAGCTATTTAATTTATTCTATCACCATAGATTAAATTAAATATACATAACATATTATTACGATTATGCCATTAACTTCTTAAATAATTATTCTTCCTTTTATGGTGTGACCCTTTAGGTTCTCCATATTAAACCCAGGTTGTGAATAAATCAATTAGAACAATTTAATCTTATTTAAATAAATAAATTAAATAATTAATTTATTTAAATAAATAATATTTATTCTACAATAGGATAAGCCTCCCTAGCGATCAACGACTTTCCAGATAATATAGATTTCAACATTAATCATAAAAGAACCTTTGAGTAAATAGTTACTTTGATAATTCAATCCTTCCACCATACAATGTCCCAATTAAATATAAGACATGGAATTATTCACAAGTCTTATTTTATTTAATTATATGTATTTCGATTCTTAAATGCACAACTCAAATAATGCAAATTAGAAACTCCTTTCTAATTTCATTCCTTTTGCCAAGGACTACACTGGGTTGTCATTTATCGAATCACATAGGACATTCTCTTCTTTTTATTAGAAGTGGTAGATTCTTTATTGATCATACATTATCTCCATGTACAACTTATTATACCCAAGCATACCCTTTGATATACCCTAAGGGTCTTAAGGAATAAGTCAAAGTATAACTCATCATACACAAGATACTATGATGATCTCAAGTCCAAGGATTACTTGACTACTATCACTACAGAATTCCTATTGACAGCAAATAAAACTCCATTAGGTATTCCTTAGCGAGCCACATTCAAAGTGAACTTATTCTCTAATAAGCACCTACATACTTGCTTTAGTGTCTCCACACAAATGATCATGAGATCAATCATCCTCATCCAATGAGCAAGCAACGATGTACCAATCTATCCGGATTCACTAATCCCCAATTTAGTAATCCAATGATTGGGAACTATTTTAGTTTTAAGCTTTCTAAGAATTTAGATCTCATTAGAATGATCATCATCATTATTCTAAAAGCATTGCTTAAAACTATGGGTTTATCACATATTATAAAACAAAGATCATGTAGATAATTAAAAGCCTTTAATAAATTAATACTTTTTATTAATAAAAGAATAAGATTGATTACAAAGTATATGCTTTATCATCAAACATGATTGGCTTGTGTGCATACTACTTTCAATCTCCCACTTGCACTAAAGCCAATCGCCATGGTATCTTATACTCTTCTTCTCTAAGTGACGATTATCCCCTTTGTTGGATAAGCTTTTTTAATGGATATGTAATGTTGTTCATGAGAGTCCACTATCTCTATAGTGATTTCCCATCTTCAATGATTCTTATAATCAAATGAAAGTGCCACAACACATGTTTAGATCCAAGATGAGACTTAGGAACTATTCCTAGTTCTCAGAATGAACTTTTAATCCAAACAATCAACTTGCAGCCTTCATTTATAGCTATATACTTTGTCTTTATCACTAAAACAAAGAACTCTTTCATTGTTTGGAACCTTTCCAATTCATCGCACCACTGCTCAAGATAACGCTTTACCTTAAAGTGGATTTTTTCGTCATCTTGGTCCGTCTCGAAAAACTTGAGTCTGTTAAGCCCTCTAGTTTTAATTAAGACCCACCATGAATATGATCACATCCTTAGTGCTTGGGTTAAGCACTTTAAGATGTTTTTCACCGACTCTTAGTGATCTTCTCCGCATATATGATCGATCAACATCGTGTCTCGTACATTTCATTGCATACATGATTGTCACTCATGCGACCTCTCTTTTCAGGAGTCTGTGGGGACTATTAAGAGAGATACACTCCATAGCTCATCGACATGAGACATCTCTTGGAGTTTGCCATGCTAAACGACTTTAGCATCAAATGAATATACGTTCTTTGGGTTAAGTCGAGCATCCTCTTAAATCTATCTATATAGATTTTATCCCCAATTAAGATACTCTTCCAAATCATTCATGGAGGAATGTTTAGACAACTTTATTTTTTCGATCAGTAGCATTGGTATGTCATTCCTTATCCGTAGTATATCAACATATAGTACTAGGAATGTCACGATGCTCCCAATCGACCCTTTTGTACACACTAGGTTCATTCTTATTTTGATAAAATCAAACTCTTTTAATTGCCTCATCAAAACGAATGTTCCATATTTGAGAAACTTGCTTCAATCAATTTCAGTGTTCTACAACACTTACCTCATCAGTATGTAATCGGATCATCATCTTCTATGATGATGTGTACCTCATCATCATCATCATCTATGATGAATCCATACCTCCTAGGTATCTTTGGTACTATTCCGCATTTACGATTGGGTTGTGGTACAATAGGTCATCTACTGTGTTCCTCTTATTCGACTTATAGTGTTTTGTGGTTCTTGAACTTTTCAAAATCTATTATCCTCCCACTAGCCCCTTCAATGATAAACACCTTTATCTTAGAAAGCGTGTTTTGTAACAAACACCTTTTTTGCTAAGTAGAATTATAGAACATATACCCTAAACTTACTTTAGGATGTCCCACAAATCAGTACATGTCAAATCTTGTCCCAAGCTTATCCTTTGAAACCTTTTCACATAAGTTGGACAACCCTTATCTTAACATACTTAAGATTAGGAATCCTCCCCATCCATAACTTTTATGGAGTCTTCAATGGATTTTGAGGTTACCTTTTCGTAGATATATGACCATTTCTAGGACATGACCCTGAAGATATCTTTGGAATGTCGGTAAAATCATTATGGACCGCACCATGTCCAACAAGGTACGATTTTTCCATTCAGATACATCAATCAATTATTGCGTATCAGGATGTGTCCATTATGAGAAAACCATTTGAGATGATCTAGAAACTTATTGCACAAGTATTTATTCCTTGATCTAATCAAAGAATCTTAATACTTTGTCAATTTGTTTCACTTCTGAATTCTTTGAACCTTTCAAATAATTCATACTTGTATTTCAGCAAATACACACATTCAACTCTTTGAATGATCATCTCCTTTTCTTATACTAGTTTATTCAATTTAAAAAATAATTTTTCACGTAAGTCAAGTATACAAAATCCATTAAGTAATCTTTTCATTTATATAAAACATTATTATTATAAATAGAACAACAGTTGTTCTTAATTATAATACCAAAGATTTCATTGTCCAACAATAAAATGGAAATAATATTTCTAACAAGAACTGAAATACAATAACAACTTATTGACTTAATAGATTTTCCCATAGGCATTGCTAAACTATAAGTTTCTATGGCTAATGTAGCAACCTTTGTTTCATTTTTCACACATAGGATTGCTTATCTTTGTTTAGCTTTCTACTTCTGCTTGGTCCCTTCATAAATCTATATTTATGATAACCAAAGTCGGTATCCAATACCCAAGTAGAACCTTGACTTAAAGAAAAATTTATTTCAATCATGAACAAAATTGTATTTATAACCGAAACTTCACTAAGCTTCTTTGGTTAGCCTCTGCAAGATACTTCTCGCAGTTTCTTTCAAAGTTGTCCAAAGCTTATATTGCAAAGGAAGAAAACTTCTTTGCTATCCGTATCAGTTTTGTTCTTATTATCCTTTGTTTTTTTTTGCCTTTATATTTACCTTCTTAGAATCGTTCTTCTTTTCAGAAGATCCTTTGGCCCCTACCAGTAAGACTTGATCTTTCTTGGTTGGAAAGTGACTCTCAACATTTTTCAATATGTTAAGCAAATCGTGAAGTCGATATCTAGCTTGTTCATATGAAAATTCACAACAATTGTGAAAGGAGTCCGGAGTGAGTGCAAGATCAAATCTTGGCTCAACTCTCCATCCATGACAAAAACCAGTTGTCTAATTGATCAATCAAATTGATTATGTTAAGGACTTTTATATGCATCTTTGTAGTGTCATCTGGCCATTCTAGATCGGAAGAGCTCCTTAGATATCTCGATATCTATCGGCCCCACTTTCCTCACCATCAACTACTTGATGTGCAGAATATTAGTAGGAGCATCCATAGTTTCACGCCGACACCAAGCTCGTCATACTCATGGATGCGAAAGCATGATGCATCGAGCCAATCGTGCATCATTTGCCACTTTCTAAAAAGTAGCAATGTCTTCCTCAAAGGCATTATCTCGCAACCATTGCAGGATAGGCGTATTAATGACATAAGATAGCTTTTCACTATGAGAACTATTCTCAAATTCCTTAACCAATCCGCTTAATCTTGGCCCGATTAATTTAGCATCTAATATGCTTCGCAATGATAGTAATTTTAGACATTGTAAAATTTCAGTAAATGAATTTGTAATTAACAACATTTTAACATACATTCTTTTATTAATTACCAAAATAAATTAGGTCTTGTTTTAAATTGGTATCTCCCACTATTTTCTTCAAACTATATTACCTCACTTATATAGTTCTAAGCAAAATCTAATTAAAGATTTGCTAGTGAGAATAAGGATCCCATTTCAAAAATGTATATAGCCTTGTGGTGACACAACAAACTATATATAAATAAATAGGTAGACAACTTTTGTCAATTACATCAACTATGCAACTCCTTTTATTTTGCCTCTTAGATTATTTTTGATCAAGTGGTGGCACATCCGAATCAAAATTATCCAAGTTAAGTCCGACCTAGCACTCCATATATTCAAAAAAAAGAAAAATATCATCCTTGTGGTGACACAACAAAACAATATTGTTCAATTTTCTTTATAAGCATCAAATGTGATAAATTAACATCTTAAATACTTAATACTTGCCTTGTGGTGACACAACAAACTCATATTAAATATTTAATACTCTATTAATTTTATCATGCTAGAAGGCGACGTTCGATATTCCAAATATCTTTGAACGCTTAGGACTTAATATAAAAATTGAGGGGTTTGTTATTAATTTGTCTCATCTTGTTTAACAAGCGCATTTACATATATATATAAAATACGCATCATATTAATTAACATGCGAAGCATGTTTGCATAATATATAATATATATATAGTATAGCATGCACATATAGAATACTATATTCTACCCGGATTGATTATGGACTTTTATTCTAGTTTGGTTCACTAGAGCCACCAAGTGAACCAAAAGGTCAAACCCTAGGGGTGCAAGAAATAATATTTAAATATAACTATTACATTTAAACCCGGGCTCCATTACAAATGGGTCTTCAAGCGCTCCTTGCTCCTTGATCTCCAATTTTTCAAAATTAATTCTAACTATTCCTATTACAAAACTATTTAAAATAAATAGAAACCTTGATCAGCAGTCAAGGGGAAGTACATAGGAGAGAGATAGAATTTACATTAAGAAAAAATTAGAGAAGACGAGGTACGCAGACCCCATTTAATAAAACCCATACATTCATGCATCCAACTAAAATAAAATCCAATCGCATTGGTCAATAGTCCATAATCAATCCCATTTATTATCATACACATCACCATATGCATCAATAAATAACATTCATCTCATGAATAATAAACATTTAATATATATATTGATATCATTTAATGGGCAAATTTAGTTAGTATAAAATCTAATTTTGAATAAAAATAAACTCCTTTATTTAAATCCAAATTTAAATCAAAATAAAACTATTTTATTTTAATTTATCCAATTTTGAATAAAATAAACTATATTATTTTAATCAAATCTTTAATCAAAATAAACTCCTTTATTTTAATTAATTATGGAATCCAATTCCATATATATATAAAAAAATTTAATTAAAATAAACTCTTTTATTTTAATTAATTATGGAATCCAATTCCATGTAAAAAAAAATATTAAAGGAAACACGGATTATCTTTCCTATTCACAAATAAACTCCTTTATTTTGAATAATATGAAATCTTATTTCATATTTAAATAAACTCCTTTATTTAAGGAAACATGGATTCTCTTTCCTATTCACAAATAAACTCTTTTATTTTGATTAATATGAAATCTTATTTCATATCTAAATAAACTCCTTTATTTAAGGAAATTAGGCAATCCAATTTCAACTCCAATTAGTTACCATGGAATCCAATTCCAATTCTAATTAGTTAGCATGAAATTCTAATTTTAAAATTAAAATAAATCTTTTATTTTAATATTAAAATAAACCTTTTATTTTAAGATTAAAATAAACCTTTTTATTTTAATTATAAAATTATTTAAAATTAAAATAAAACTTTATATTTTAATATTAAAATAAACTTTTTATTTTAAAATTAAAATAAACTTTTATTTTAATTATATAATAATTAAGAAATATATATATATATATATATAATATATATATATATATATATAATAATATATATATATATATCAAATATATATATTATGTTTGGTTATCATGATTCCTTGATCATACACGTGCTATCCTTTTCTTTAAAAAAAAAAATATGATTCAAGGCATTTAACAAAAAAAAACCGTAGGCAGTGCTATTTCCGGTTTATTTAAGAAGCTTGCAAAATTTTCCGGTTTATTTAAGAAGCTTGCAAAATTCTGTTAACTTGAAAAAAAAAAAAACACACTGCAATTTTTTTTTCTTTGATTTCCGTGCATGCCACCCAAAAAAAAATTGTTCTACATTTGTCAGTCTTTGCTTATCCTATTAACTTGTCGCCAAATCATGTTTATTCAGCCAATAAATCCGGTAAAAAAAAAAAAAAAAAAAAATGGCTAATTCTTTTTTTTTTTTTTTTATTTTTTTTTTTTTATTTAAATTTTATACAATAAAATTATGCCCAATTAAATTGTTCTAAACACATATCAACATACATATCAAATCGAACAATTAATAATTTAGATAAAGGTTTGGCTCTCGATGCCATCGTTAGTTTTGTAATATTCATAACGCAATCAAATTGCATAAAATTAAGCTAAGCGTGGTAAAATCAGAGTTTAAAAATTTACAAACCATATACAAGGATCATCCTTTATGCATAATTATTAATTAAACGAAAAGATAAAGAATAAATCATACCCTTGAAGATCGAGCTTCCTCAGTACAAGTTCACCTCCAAATCCTTTTCGCTCAATCTTGAATCCCACTGGGTTTGGTTCCTTCCTTTGATCAACATTAGCCACCCAAATGTTTGGCCTCTAGAGGTGATCCACCAAGGAAGAATAAAATTCAAGAAGATGGGTGTTTGGCTAAACCCTAGTTTTCTATCTCTATAGAAAGGGTGTACTCCCAACAACTTGGAATTATTACGTAGTTGTTAAAGTCAACAACCCATACACCCATAATAAGACTCCTCTTATTTATAGATGTGGGCAACCCACCTTAACAATTAAGGAATTGAGTTTTAATTAATTAAATTCTTTTAATTAATTAAGCTCCCTAATCTTATTAGGGATAATTAATTAAACTCCTTTAACTAATTTTCCTTCCTAATTCAATTAGGAATAAATGAGAGTACTTATATTAAATTAATTCCTAAACTCTTTTAGAAATTAAAATAATAATAATTGTAATAATATTAATAAGACTCCTCTTATTAATTTATATTTAATATTTCTAAAATATTAAATAATAATATTAAGCTATTTAATTTATTCTATCACCATAGATTAAATTAAATATACATAATATATTATTACGATTATGCCATTAACTTCTTAAATAATTATTCTTCCTTTTATGGTGTGACCCTTTAGGTTCTCCATATTAAACCCATTGTGAATAAATCAATTAGAACAATTTAATCTTATTTAAATAAATAAATTAAAAATAATTAATTTATTTAAATAAATAATATTTATTCTACAATAGGATAAGCCTCCTAGCGATCAACGACTTTCCGGATAATATAGATTTCAACATTAATCATAAAAGAACCTTTGAGTAAATAGTTATTGTACAATTCAATCCTTCCACCATACAATGTCCCAATTAAATATAAGACATGGAATTATCGTCAAGTCTTATTTTATTTAATTATATGTATTTCGATTCTTAAATGCACAACTCAAATAATGCAAATTAGAAACTCCTTTCTAATTTCATTCGCTTGGCCAAGGACTCATGGGTTGTCATTTATCGAATCATATAGACATTCTCTTCTTTTATTAGAAGTGGTAGATTCTTTATCGATCATACATTATCTCCATGTACAACTTATTATACCCAAGCATACCCTTTGATATACCCTAAGGGTCTTAAGGAATAAGTCAAAGTATAACTCATCATACACAAGATACTATGATGATCTCAAGTCCAAGGATTACTCAGACTACTATCACTACAGAATTCCTATCGACAGCAAATAAAACTCCATTAGGTATTCCTTAGCGAGCCACATTCGTTGAACTTATTCTCTAATAAGCACCTACATACTTGCTTTAGTGTTCCACACAAATGATCATGAGATCAATCATCCTCATCCAATGAGCAAGTTAACAACGATGTACCCAATCTATCCGGATTCACTAATCCCCAATTTAGTAATCCAATGATTGGGAACTATTTTAGTTTTAAGCTTTCTAAGAATTTAGATCTCATTAGAATGATCATCATCATTATTCTAAAAGCATTGCTTAAAACTATGGGTTTATCACATATTATAAAACAGCATCATGTAGATAATTAAAAGCCTTTAATAAATTAATACTTTTTATTAATAAAAGAATAAGATTGATTCAAAGTATATGCTTTATCATCAAACATGATTGGCTTGTGTGCATACTACTTTCAACTACAATTTACTATGATCACGTGGTGATCTTCTTATCCTTCTCTCTAAGATTATAGTCTTAGGTACTTATTCCTAAGATTTATAACCTATCAGCTTTGATACCAACCTGTAACGCCCCGAAAACCTGTAACGCCCCGAAATCTTGTCTATTTTCACATCAGGATTTCGTACATCACGATCCCATCTTCTGCCAAACATACATCATTATATAGCTAAATATAACAACATACTTTCATTCTCTACTCTCTTTCATACACATTCTGTCTGGCTAGAATCAATAGACACAAACTTAACAATAACGGTTCATGTATAAACAGAACATGCTCATATTGAACAGTTCAATCACAGAACAGTTCATATCATAGAAACACCAAAGTGTTCACATTGTGGCACAAGGCCTCATATATTCTAACACCTTGTACAAATATCACACATTTGCACATAGACAAAACTTCTCAAGTTCAACATCTGAGAAGTTTAGAAACTAGCATTCACTTAAAATATGAATGAAGTTAGAAAACTTGCTTTACATATTGACTCTGACTTATAGTTTACTGTGAAGCGCTCATTCCAATTCCTATGTAGCACATAAGGAAATAACACATATACCAATTAGTAATAAACTTGACTTACACATTTGTTTACTTTACTTTACTTCTTAGGGTTCACGTTCTCAAAAAGTAATTTTACGTAACCAACTTCATTTACTGGTTAACGGCTTCATGACATACGGAGATGTCTTACTTAATACGTTCATCATCTTTGATGATTTACATTCTTATCTTCTTCTTATAACTCTCCTAGGACTCAACACATACCGTGTCTCTACTAGTAGTCCATATGGTACTCTGAGTGGTTTCCCACAAACAACCAACAAACAAGTTCCTGTCTCATCTACACTGCCCATAACAGTGAGTTAGATCGGTTGCAAGTTTTGTATACACTTTCGCTCTCTGAAGGAATTATTTAGCCCAACTCTAATATGTCAACCATCAAAGGTCTAATACACTTAATTTAGTGTTAAATTAGTTGAATTACATATTCATATTTCTTTCTTGCACATCCCCCAAGAAATTGAGCAGTTAAAATCTCATTTTTGGGTATTGCCTTGCACTGACGCTGCGGCGCCGTTCCCTTCCCTTTCTTTGACGCTGTGGCACCACTTAGCAGTACCTAATGACCCAACCTCGCACTATGGCACCGGCCCCCAAGGCACGACTCGCGTTGCGGTGCCGAGCATGAAACCTAGAAAAATTCTCTAAGTCTTTTACAAGCTTGAGATGCTGATTTCAAAATCTCATAACTTCTTCGTTATAACTCGTAACGAGGATGTTCCAAAGCCATTCTCTCCCTTATATTATGTACTTTAATTACCCTTAGACAGAACTTCATTCTGAATCCGTTAACATGCCATTCAATTGGCTTAATCTTCGCCCTTCATTCGTTTTACATTATTAACGTTCTTCGTTCGTTCGTCCGTAATTTGGTCATCCGAACTCCGAACTCGCTCGTTCTTGAGTCCACGACTCACGTTTTTTACGTTCTCTTACATTCTTATGAAACCCTATATACTCGGTTTCATTTACTAACTTTCTAATTCTCGTTCTTCTTTTACGAAAATTTTGCCATAACTTCGTTATTGCTCAGTTTTAATCCATTCTTCATGAATGTTTCTAACTTTCCTAACCAAGCAATAAGTAACTAACTTATACGCGATGGTTTTAAACTTGTCCATCAACAACAATTATCCTACGATGGTTTTAAATTTGTCCATGAACAACGTTCTTTGCGTTCTTCGCGTGTTCTTCATTTTTAATTGATATTTTTTATTACGACTTTAC
Organism: Panax quinquefolius; assembly: GCA_020205615.1. NCBI lineage: Eukaryota > Viridiplantae > Streptophyta > Magnoliopsida > Apiales > Araliaceae > Panax > Panax quinquefolius. The sequence goes on along the minus strand of CM035171.1, from coordinate 104,038,726 downwards.
TTTTCCTTAGAATTTGATGTTGTAGAATATCATTCCTTACTTATTTGACCTACTCATTCATAATATTCATTTGGATCGCTCAAAATACTTACGAATCTTACACTTCCTTGAGAAATTTATAAACTAAATTTTTAATTCTTATTTCTTCGTTTTCTCATGATTTCAACCATATGAATTCTTTTTTAACTTCATATACTACTGATCTTCATTAAGTTATGCTTTTGAACATAATAAACTTAAAGAAAAATTAGAAGAACTAGGGTTCAGATTACCGTTCTTCTTTAATCTCGTTCCGTCGGACAAAGCGTGCACTCGGGAAAGCTTTTCCTCTTCCTTTTCCTCTCTTCGCCCATCCGAACTCTCTCTCTCTCTCTCAGGGTTGTAGGATTTTTCAAAATCCCAAAATAATGAAATAAGCTTCCTATTTATAGAAAATCAAGGCTAGGGGCATTTTGGTCTTTTCACCCCCTAACCTCCTTACTATTCCAAACTTAGACACCAAGTTTACTTGGTGGCCAGGTGGTCGCCCCACTTTCTTAGGTAGCTTCCCTTGGAAGCTTCGTGCTTCCGTCTTTTGGGTTTTGTCCGACAGTTTTAAAAACTGCGATTCTCGGAATCCAAATATTTTTTGATATTTTGCCTTTCCTTTACCGATTAACTATTACGTATTCTTCGGATTTCCAAAAAACTGAAAAACACTTTTCGACATTAAGCGTTTTCCTCTCGTTTTACCCTAACGCAGCTAAACGAGTGAAAAGTACATAATAGTATTTTTCGTCGTTTTTATTTTATCCGATTTCTGCAAGTTTTTTGAGAAAAACTTTTATCGGCTTACATAACATTTCACAATATATTATCGTCAAATCTTTTGACGGAATGTCATTTCGTCATACCGAACTCTCAGAATGACTTACGTTATTCAAACCCTAACCCTTAGGGTTTCGTCGGGTGAATAGTGCCTATTTCATCTTTTTCCCTGAAAATATTTTGTTCTTGGAAAAATTTTATTTTCATCTTGAAAATTCTTACTCGTTCAGTCTAGCTCGTAGCCAGAATCCTCCCGATTAATAATCATTCTAGGTTATAGAACAATTAATAAACACATAACACAAAATAGTATTAATAAAAATTCATTTTATTAATAACTAATTCTTTAAACTTAAATTCTGGACAATTCGATTTTCCGGGTTGTCACAATAGTCAGTACTTAGTTTTAAAAATTTGATAGAGAGTTGTTATATTATTATTATCGGTTCAGATTACTTCACAACTTTTGATTTGTTGTAGAAGGGTAGTAGAAAGAAAACATTTAATCCTTTCAGCTAATATTTATAATTGTTATTACTTGCTGGGCACTCAAATGCTCATCCTTGCTTAAATTAAATGTTTTCAGCTAAATGTGAGCAACCTGAAGGCTCTGTTAAGAATAAGTTGTGTTATCTTATGTAATAGCTAGACTTAAATAAGATGATGATATTTATTATCTATCATGTAATGAAATGTTTTAAGGTCGCGTACCTGGGATTTAGACAACTCTGATGTGTAAATTAAGTTTGATATTTATGACATTATTATTATTATTCTGCTCAAAGAAATGGAATCATGAAGCACCGAGTTCGGGTTTTATGTACCCAAATTTGGGGTCGTCACAGTATCTGGCGGTGCTTCACCGAAATGTGCAATTGTGCACTGATGTGTAGAACCTGAGGGAGGAGGTTAGTGACCTCTATGAAGCCAAGGAGTCTGTAGAGGCAAATTTTGAGTTAGAGCGTGATGGGAAGGTACTCATGATGGATAAGGCGAGGGATTTTAAGAACGAGGCCGTTGAGCTTCGTAAAGAACTGGGTGAGAGGAACCAAAAGGTAGCCTGAATGTCTTACATCCATGAGAGTGGTCATGAGGATTTCAAGTTGAAAATTGCTTGTTATTCCATTGAGTCGGGGAAAACTCGTCATACTATTAGTCGGGATATTGTGTCGATTCTTGCGAATCAAAAGCACGAGAATGCTGTTATGCAATATTAACAGTAGATAGAGAAAACATAGATCTGTAAATATTTTGTGTATCTGTGTAAGTGACATAAAACCCTTTTTTGTATAATTAAGGGGTAGTCTTTTTGTAAATCCCAATATTTGTAAAAGTCAATCACGTTATAGAAATGTAATAGCTCTGGCTATGGAATCAATCTATAAATAGTTTCGAATTATGAAGAAGCATATTAATATAATGAGGTTTTTATTAAATGTGTTTTATTGTAGTATGAGTTGTTGTTTGATGAATAATAACTAAGTAAACAAGAATGAATAAATAATAATGAAACTTTATTTATTTAATCAGAAAAAATGTCGCCTAGAAGAAGACAATGTAATCAGGAAGCTGAATCACATAATGATAACCAAGAAGATCAGAACAACCCTATGCAGGAGTTCATTAATTTATTAACAACTGCATTTAATCAAGCTGGGGCTAGAGAACCCGTAGTCCCTAGGGTAGCTAGAACGACTACCTTTAAGGAATTTAAAAGTGTAGGTTCGCTGATGTTCAAAGGAATTACGGACCCTATTGATGCCCAACCACGGGTAAAGGAAATTGAGAAGGCGTTTATAATCGCAAATGTAAGAACCCAACTTATTATAAATGAAATTGAATTTCCTCTATTTATTATTTTGAAATACTTAGGGTTGATTTGATTAATGTGGCTAGATATGGGTAAAATGCACAAATATCTCAAATAAACAAGTGGTCATAAAATATTCATTGTTGTTGGGGAATATTCGTTTGGTCGTGGAATATTCTTACTGTCGGGGAATATTCGTACGATGGCGCAGCATTGTGTGGGCCCCATAACGGATAATGATTGGATGAAGAAAACAACAAGTATATGTTTTTTTATAAATAATAAATAGTAGTTATTCTGAATTAACTTTGTTGGAATACCGGTGGTTAAAACAACGTAATAAAGTATTATACCAATTATTGATTCTTAAGTAAGAACGCACTACTCAATAATTATTACAGTAATTATTGTTTAATATTTTATTTTATTGATTCAATAATTGCTACATTGATATTTTATATTATTGTTGTTTCAATAATTGTCACTACAAAGTATTTTCCATTATCAGATCAATAATTCATATTATTTGAATAATATTATTAGATATCATTATTGGCAATGTCTTGAAAGTTCTGTCTAAGGAGAGGTTTGGTCACCTAATTGCGCGCCAGTAAGGAGAAATCCTTATTGGAAAGCCCCCCTCTTTCTTGGGAACGACCTGGTTGTCATTATTGTGATTTTGTAATATTATTTGTGAATAATTAACTATTGATTTATATGATATAAAAAATATTCATTTTATGTGGATATAGATGGAGAAAACTTTTAATGTGACAATTGTTAAAAATTGATATTTTATCCTTTATGGTAAAATAATTCATTTAAATTTATTATTATATTATAATAATATAATAATGGTGATATTTTATAATGAATGTGTGATATATGAATAAATGTGGAGGAAGAGTATTTTTTGTTACAAAAAAATATTTAAAACATGTTTTTTATGTTTGTGGACCCCATTTCTTGACTGAAATTTGATTATAGCATGCAAAATCATCCGTATATGGATTTCGGTCAATTTCTGCTTGGAATTTAGAAAAACTTAAACTTACAAAGTTATAGATAATTGAATTTCCTATGGAATGGACATAAGATTTGAATTTATCTGATAAAAGGGCTATTTATTATGAATTATTGAAGTTCCGGAATAATTGATTTTTGAAGTTTTAAATATTTTTTAAAAGAAAAATGTTTTATTCATTTTGGTGGGCCCCACATGTGTGGTAAATGAGATGAATTCAGTTTTCTTTGGTGTGCGTAGGAAAAATTTAAAAAATATTAATATTTTATTAAATTTTCTACTTTGGTGTTCTAAGCATTTTTCTATAAATAGGGTGCTTAGGTTAGAATTGAAAATCACTGGCTCAAATTTTCTCTCTCTATATTATCGGCGTATTCTTGTGAGTATTTTTTACTTTGAGTGATGCTATATCTGGTGTAAGTTCCTTTCAAATATATTTATATTTGATATTAAAGGTAATACTTATTCTTTTGAGGTAAGGGATGCTATTTTTTAAAATGATATTATTTCTTTCAATATCATTATGCCGGAATATTGGTAAGATTTTTCTTGTGAAATTCTTGTCTTTTTGTGTCAGAATTACTATTCACGTATATGACACTATTCACGTATACAACACTATTCACGAATACGGCACTATTCATCGAAAAATAAAATTTTCTCTTCTTGTCCCATATGTCTATTTTTGTTACTATCTTTGATTGTATTTTTGTTTTGATATTAATTCTTGAATTTTAGTCCACATAATATATTATGGGGTGTTTTTAAACATGGATAAACCGAAGTACGAATCCTTAATATTTGTTCTTTTATCTCACTAGATTCATTTTCTTTAAAATATTTTTCATCATCCTTAGTCCTAAATGATGATATAACTGAACATCTTTGGTCTGTAATGCAAAGATAAATGATTTTCTGATGAATATCTTTGGCCCGTAGTGCAAAGATGAACATGTGTTGAGATGAACATGACCAACTAATGAATATCATTGGCCTGTAGTGCAAAGATGAATATTTTATTCAAGATGTATATTGATTGATGTTACAGGGATAAAATATTAATGATGGACTTTAAAATCATAAAAGATAGTAGATTTCATTCTCTACTTAACTCTTCTAATGAATTATTATTTCCGCTGCGAATATTGATTTAAAACTTGTTGTCTATTATATTCTATCAGATTTTTCCCTGTTGAGGACTAAAAATTATTTGTTCTATATTATCTTAGTCATAATATTCTTTATTGGGCTAGTTGAGCTCACCCTTTTCCTTTTTGTTCTATTTTTCTTCTCATGAAGCGAGAATATAGCGAGGAGTAGTCGGGGTGTGGAGTGATGTTCCAAGGCAGTTGTTATATTAGTCCTCACTATTTTGTAAAATAGTGTATCAATAATTGTAATGAGGACTTATTTGAGTGTCGATATTGTCTAGAAGATATTATTTATATTTAAACTCACAGTTTTTGTGTTGTCGTATTTTGCACGACAATTGTATTAATAAAGTTGTAGTTGTTTCTGTACCATGTGTTTGGCGACTCAGAATGGGTGATGTATACCTATTTTGGGGGCGTCATAGTTGGTATCAGAGCTTAGGGATATGGTCTCTGGCGGAGATCGTGGAATAGAACTAGGAGGGGAGAGGCGTGTAAATCCTTCGCTAGTGTGTCCTACCTAAGCTTATTTGTTGGTTGGTCAGAGTATAGGGTTATTATGTTGCATGTCAATTTCTTTAATTAACCCTTATTTTATGGCAGTATTTGAGAATGACAACTGAGAATGCTAACAGTGGAGTAAATTAGACCGTGGAGACACCTTTACTCACCAATCAGGAGAACGTGCAACATGACGACAATGTTCCTCCTGTAAACAACACCACTGATCAGACGATGAACGACGGGATGTTTAGAAGCTTTTTGCAGTTCATGCAAAATCAGACGAGGGAGACTCGTGTACAAAATATAGGTGGAAATGATAACAATGCATGGTTTGTCACAGCCAAGCAGTTTAAAGAGTTGGGACCACCAGAATTCTGGGGAAAGCCGGATCCGATTAAGGCAGAAACATGGGTAAGGCAAATTACGAAGATATTCGATGTCTTGGGATGAACGAAGGAGCAGAAGGTTCCATTCGCCACCTTTATGTTCCGTAATGAGGCAGATTACTGGTGGGAATCTGTGAAGCGTACCCATCCAGCCGCACTTAGCATATCTTGGGAGACATTTCAGAAACTGTTCAATGACAAGTACTTTCTTGAAAGTATTCGTCATATGAAGGAGGTGGAGTTTATTAGACTAGAACAGAACAACATGACGGTGTCCCAGTACGAGGCGTAGTTCGCGGAGTTATCCAGGTTTGTACCTCATTTGGTGGATAATGAGGAACGTATGATGCGGATGTTTCTGAGAGTTTTGAAACCCGACATACGCCAATATCTCATTTCTCATAAATTTTCTCTATATTTCGATGTTGTCAACAGGGCTCAATTATTAGAGTGAGATAACGAGTATGTTCAACCGAGGGACCACAACCAGGGTCATACCGGTGACAGCAGTCATCGGAGAAATGATAATCAGTGGGGAAAGAAAAATACGGACAAAAGCAGTAACCACTCGAGTGGAAATCGTGGCGATGATAATAAAAGAAGCGAGTCGGGGGAGATTTTAAAAAGATAAGGTACAACAATGACAATGTGAAGACATCAGCACCAGCATCAACTATTTTTAAGGGAGGAGAACGACCACCGGTCATATGTTATAAATGCGGGAAAGAGGGACATATCATCCCAAATTGCCCACAATAGTTCAAGGTATGTTATAATTGTGGAAAGGAATGACATACAGTTCGAGACTGTACTATAGCGAAACCAAGTTCAGCGGGGATGGTGACTCAAAAGGCTGTCCTAGAAAAGTCAAAGTCGGCGGTTCTTGGAAGAGCGTTTGTTGTGACTAGCCAAAATATGAGGAACCCGAAAGAGGTGATCATGGGTAAACTAATCATAAATTCTAGCAAAATTTATACCTTACTTGATACCGGTTCTACCCATTCATTAATATCTCCTACTTGTGCTCAACGTTTAAACTTGACTCCGGAGAAATTAGACTTTGACCTATCTGTGGAGACTTCGTTAGGAGAAACTTTCATTACACCCACTATTTATAAATCTTGTTTGATACAAGTTGGCACCATCACATTACCTGTTGACCTTATCTCTTTAAAGATACTTGCATTTGACATGATTTTAGGGATTGATTGGTTAACTACTCATCATGCTAAAATTGATTATTTTTGTAAGGTTGTTAGTTTTCATATTCCTAACCAACCTGTTATGCAAATTCAAGCTACTAAACAGCTAAAATCAATCAGTGTCATATCAAGCCATAAATCCATTTGTTTATTGAAAAATGGATGTCAAGCTTTCTTAGCCCATGTTATGGATTTGAATAAAGACACGTCAGATTTGAATAATATTTCTATTGTTAGTGAAATTCCTGATGTATTTCCTAAAGAACTTCCCGGTCTACCCCTAGAACGTGAAGTTCAATTCTTTATTGACCTTGAACCTGGTATAAAGCCCATTCTAAAACCCCACATCGAATGGCTCCTATTGAACTTTAGGAGTTAAAGGTCCAACTACAAGAGTTATTGGACATCGGTTTCATTCATCCTAATACATCTCATTGAGGTGCTCCTGTTTTATTTGTAAAGAAGAAAGACGGGAGTATGCGACTTTGTATTGACTACTGGGAATTGAACCATGTCACCATAAAGAATAGGTATCCGCTACCTCACATTGATAACCTGTTTGACCAGTTGCAAGGAGCACAATTCTTCTCAAAGATCAATCTTCGATTCGGATATCATCAATTAAAGATTAGAACTAAGGATATTCCAAAGACTGCCTTTAGAACTCGGTACGTGCATTATTAATTCTTAGTCATGTCTTTTGGATTGACTAATGCTCCTGCGGCTTTCATGGATATGCTGAACCGAGTATTCAAGGAATATTTGAATCAGTTCGTTATTGTCTTTATTGATTACATTCTCATATATTCCAAAAGTCGTGAAGATCATGAGAACCATTTGAAGCTGGTACTCCAAAGGCTTTGTGAAAACAAGCTTTATTCCAAGTTGAAGAAATGCGAGTTCTGGCTTGAGGAAGTAGCATTCCTTGGGCACGTGGTGTCAAAACATGGAGTATCTGTTGATCCGGCGAAGATTGAAGCAATAAAAAGTTAGGAGCAACCAAAGTCGGTGACCGAAGTATGTAGCTTTCTGAGGCTTAGCTAGTTATTATCGGAGATTCGTGGAAGGATTTTCTCGAATCGCTACTCTGTTAACTTAGCTGACTCGGAAGGATACAAAATTCGTATGGAGTTAGGAATGCGAGAAGAGTTTTCAAGAGCTCAAGAGGAGACTCATTTTAGCACCTGTTCTAACAATACCATCTGGTTCAGATGGATTTGTTTATCTACAGCGATGCTTCAGGCAAAAGGTTAGGATGTGTTCTCATGGAACATGGTAATGTCATAGCCTATGCCTCGCGATAACTTAAAGAATATGAGAGGAATTATCCTACTCATGATCTAGAGTTGGCAGTAGTCGTTTTCGCGCTAAAGATCTGGAGGCACTATTTATATAGTGAGAAAGTGGAGATATATCCAGATCATAAAAGCCTCAAATATTTCTTCACCCAAAAGGAACTCAACATGCGACAATGACGTTGGCTCTAGCTGTTGAAAAACTACGACCATACCATTCAATACCATCCTGGAAAAGCGAACGTGGTAGCTGACGCATTAAGTAAAAGATCATATTCAGGAACGAGTGCGATGTTGTTAACACAAAGGCCTATTTTATGTGATTTACAAAACATGAAGATAGAATTCAAGACTTCGGGGACCCATGCGATGATGTCAAGTATACGCATAGAACCAGCTTTAATCAATAAAGTTAAAGTTGCTCAAGCTACAGACCCGGAGCTGATGCGTATGAAGAAGAAAGTACAAGAAGATGTTATCCCAAAAGCAAGAATCGATGAAGAAGGAGTACTTCGAGTCAACTCCAGACTTTGTGTTCCTAACGACTCTAATTTGAAGTACAAGATTATGATGGAGGAACACAATACACCATTTGCAATCCATCTTGGAAGTACCAAAATGTATCGTGATCTTCGACATAAATTTTTGTGGACCAATATGAAGAGAGAGATCGCGAAGTTTATCTCAAGGTGTTTAACTTGTCAACGGGTAAAGGCGGAGCATCAAATGCCTAAGGGTCCATTGCAACCACTTGAGATTCCAAAATGGAAGTGGGAATACATTACCATGGATTTCGTTATGGGTTTTCCCATGGTTTCTCAAGGCATAGATGCTATTTGGGTTATTATTGATAGATTAACTAAGTCTGCTCATTTCTTGCCGATACGGGAGACTTATTCCCTTGAACGTCTTGCTCATATGTCTGTAAATAAGATTATGAGATTGCATGGCATACCAGTATCCATAGTTTCGAATCGTGACCCAAGATTCACTTCACGATTTTTGGGTTAGCTTACAAAAAGCTATGGGCACGGATTAACGATTCAGTTCGGCATACCATCCTCAAACGGACGAATAATCAGAGAGGACTATTCAAACTCTTGAAGATCTATTAAGACTGTGTCCTAGACTTCAAAGGGAGTTGGGAAAAGTATTTACCATTGGTGGAATTCTCCGACAATAATAGTTATCAGGCAAGTTTAGGTGTGGCTCCATTCGAAGCATTATATGGATGAAAGTGTCACTCTCCAGAGTTGGTACGTATTACTATAGAAAAGATCCAAATGATTCGACAACGAATACAAACGGCATAGGATCAACAAAAGTGTTATGCGGATCTTCATCGAAAGGACGTGAAATTTAGTATTGGGGATCATGTATTGTTGTGTGTGGCTCCATGGAAGGGAGTTACAAGATTTGGAAAAAGAGGAAAGCTCAATCCACGATTTATTGGTCCATTTTAGATTCTTGACCGAGTAGGAAATATGGCCTATAGACTCGCGTTACCTCCAAGTATGTCTCGTGTTCATAATGTTTTTCACATATTTTTGCTTCGTAAATATGTGAAAGACCCAAACCACGTTATTGAGTTAGAACCAGACGAAATAACCGAAGATTTAACGTACGAAGAGGTACCCGTGAAGATCTTGGACAGGAAGGAGCATGTCTTACGCACAAAAGTCATACCACAAGTCAAAGTTTTGTGGAGAAACCACGCTATTGAGAAAATGACCTGGGAGTTAGAAACGGAAATGAAAGCGAGGTATCCTCACCTTTTCAAAACAACAAGTACGTATGTCAATTTCGAGGACGAAATTTCATAAGGAGGGGAGGTTGTAAGACTCCAACTTATTATAAATGAAATTGAATTTCCTCTATTTATTATTTTGAAATAATAAGGGTTGATTTGATTAATGTGGTTAGTTATGGGTAAAATACGCAAATATCTCAAATAAGCAAGTGGTTATAAAATATTCATTGTTGTCGGGGAATATTCATTTGGTCGTAGAATATTCTTACGATCGGGGGAATATTAAATGCGATTTGGCCTTGACCTTGTGTGGGCCCCATAACGGATAACGATTGGATGAAGAAAACGACAAGTATAAGATTTTTTATAAATAATGACGTAGTTGTTACCGTTAACACTGTTGGAATACCCGGTGGTTAAAACACAGTATTACGCGGTATTGTACCAATTATTGATTCTTACGTAAGAAGGCACTACTCAATAATTGTTACAGTAATTAATATTCAATATTTTATTTTATTGATTTTATAATTGCTACATTGATATTTTATATTATTGTTGTTTCAATAACTATCACTACACAGTATTTTCCATTATCAGATCAATAATTCACAATATTTGAATAGTATTATAAGATATCATTATTGGTAATGTCTAGAAAGTCCGGTCTAAGGAGAGGTGTGGTCAACTAATTTCGCGCTAGTAAGGAGAAATCCTTATTGGAAAGCCCCCCTTTCCTAGGAACGGTCTGGTTGTCAGTATTGTGGTTCTTTAATATTATCTGTGAATAATTAACTATTGATTTATATGATAAGGAAAATATTCATTTTATGTGGATATAGATGGAGAAAATTTTTAATATGACAATTGTTGAAAATTGATATTTTATCTTTTATGGTAAAATAATTCATTTAAATATATTTTTATATTATAATAATATAATAATGGTGATATTTTACAATGAATGTGTGATATATGAATAAATGTGGAGAAAGATTATTTTTGTTACAAAAAATATTTAAAACATGTTTTTCATGTTTGTGGACCCCATTTCTTGACTAAAATTTTATTATAGCCTGCAAAATCGTCTGTATGTGGATTCCGGTCAATTTCTGCTTCGAATTTGGAAAAAATTAAACTTACAAAGTTGTAGAGAATTGAATTTTCTATGGAATGGACATAAGATTCGAATTTCTCTGATAAAATAGCCATTTATTATGAATTATTGAAGTTCCGGAATAATTGATTTTTGGAGTTTTAAATATTTTTTAAAAGAAAAACGTTTTATTCATTTTGGTGGGCCCAACATGGGTGGTAAATGAGTTGAATTCAGTTTTCTTTGGTGTGCGTAGGAAAAATTTTAAAAATATTAATATTTTATTAAATTTTCTGCTTTGGTGTTCTAAGCATTTTCCTATAAATAGGGTTCTTAGGTTAGAATTGAAAATCACACCAGAAACCGAAATTTTCTCTCTCTATATTATCGAGTGTATTCTTGTGAGTATTTTGATACTTTGAGTATTTCTATATGGTGCAAGTTCCTTTCAGCATTATATCTGATATTCCAGGCAGAAGTACTATTCTTTTGAGATAAGGGATGCTATTTTTTTAAAATGATATTATTTCTTTCAATATCATTATGCCGGAATATTGGTAAGATTTTTCTTGTGAAATTCTTGTCTTTTTGTGTCAGGATTACTATTCACGTATACGGCACTATTCACGGATACGACACTATTCACCGAAAAATGAAATTTTCTCTTCTTGTCCCAGATGTCTATTTTTGTTACTATCTTTTGATTGTATCCATGTTTTGATATTCATTATTGAACTTTACTCCACATAGTATATTATGGGGTGTTTTTAAAAATGGATAAACCGAAGTACGAATCCTTAATATTTGTTCTTTTGTCTCACTGAATTCGTTTTCTTTAAAATATTTTTCATCATCCTCAGTCCTAAATGATGATATAACTAAATATATTTGGCCTGTAGTTCAAAGATAAATTATTTTCTGATGAATATCTTTGGCCCGTAGTGTAAAGATGAACAGGTTTTGAGATGAACATGACCAACTGATGAATATCTTTGGCCTGTAGTGCAAAGATGAATATTTGATTCAAGATATATATTGATTGATGTTACAGGGATAAAATATTGATGATGGACTTTAAAATCATAGAAGATAGTAGATTTCATTCTCTACTTAAGTCTTTTAATGAATTATTATTTTCGCTGCGAATATCGATTTAAAACTTTTTGTCTATTATATTCTATCAGATTTTTCCCTGTTGAGGACTAACGATAATTTGTTCTATATTATCTTAGTCATAATATTCTTTATTGGGCTAGTTGAGCTCACCCTTTTCATTTTTGTTCTATTTTTCTTCTCAGGAAGCGAGAATATAGCGGGGAGTAGTCGGGGTGTGGAGTGATGTTCCAAGGCAGTTGTTATAGTAGTCCTCACTATTTTGTAAAATAGTGTATCAATAATTGTAATGAGGCTTATTTGAGTGTGGATATTGTCTAGAAGAAAATATTTGTATTTAAACTCACAGTTTTTGTGTTGTCGTATTTTGCACGAAAATTATATTAATAAAGTTGTAGTTGTTTCTGTACAATGTGTTTGGCAACTCAGAATGGGTGATGTATATCTATTTTGGGGGCATCACAAAAAATGTTAGAGAGGCTCAAAAGACTTCTTTTGCGACATATATGATGAAGGGAAAAGCCAACTTCTGGTGGGAGGCTCACCAGGGTGGGGCTGGAACTGATGTTGTTACGTGGGAACAGTTCAAGAAGGTTTTCTTTGAGAAATACTTTTTTTAGAGCATGCATGGTAGGATGGAGATTAAGTTCTTAGAACTTAAGCAAGGGGACATAACGGTTCCCCAGTATGCGGCCAAGTTCAATGAAATGGCAAGATTTTCTCCACATCAAGTGGACACCGAGGGTAAGAAGGCTCATAGGTTTGAGTAGGTTCTAAAACCCTGGCTCTATATCTGGATTTCTGTGTTTCATAGTGCTTCTTATGGAACAATTTTTGAGAAGGCAATTATTGTCGAGGGTGGTAGTGAGGCTTTAAGCTAATACCACAAATAGAGGAAGAATAAGAATAAAGGAGAGATAATATCCAAGACGTAGGGAGCTAGTGGCAGTGGAAGTGTGTCCAAGAGGAATGTTTTTAACTCCGGGAATACTAGAGTAAAATAAGGGGATCCTATGCGTAGGATTGAAGCATGCAAGACATTCGAAAAGGCTCATCTAGGATTCTTTCTTAAGGGGAAATCGGTTTGTTATAACTATGGGCAGGAGGGTCATATATCACCCAATTGTCCTAACCCTAAGAAGCACCAGGGGTGTTTTGTATGTGGATCGATAAACCACATTGAAAGAAATTGCCCAAAGAAGGGGTCGAAGGATAGCAAGGGTGCTAGTAGTGGATTGAATTATGACTAAAATGGAACCGTTAAAGCTATAATGGTTTAGATTTACTCAAATCTAGCTCTTTTTATAGCTTTTGTACATATTACTCTTTCATATGAGCCTATGAATCATGTGATCACAGATTCAGTCACTAAATCAAGATTCGATTCCCGAGATGGACATTTCTCAGTTACAGCCAACTTGTAAATTAGATACGGTGTCTAGATATCCTTAGATGGCTCTCATGCCACAACTAGTTCGGCACTGCTATGTTTCTTATTTTCTCAAAGATGCCTCGCATCTCGAAAATGAAAGCAATTCAAGTCGAACATAATAAAATGGAAGTATCACAGGCCTCAATTACTATTGAGCATAAGGGTTTTGAAAAACCTGTTTTCCAAAACTTCACTGCTATATCTTGTTAAAATTGAACCTTTATACAAAAGTCAAACCCTTTTTATATAGGTGCAAAATAGGCATAACACTACTTCCAGACAAATGCACATAGGCCTTACACACGCACATACACAGATAAAAGTTTTATTAAAAAGTGGCATTATCCTTGTTATCACGGAAGTCGGGGGGTGCCTAACACCTTCCCTCCGCTTAATCAAGCCCCCGAACCCTAACAAATCTCGGTTTTGCCGACTAGTTAAATAGTTTCAAACCATTGGGTATGTGCAAACCTTTCATTGGTTGAGTTGGTACAACCATTTAAAAATACCAACTGTCAACTCTAACAGTCAAATCGTTGACATATACATGTCGGACATTTTCAAACTTGTTTTTTCAAACAAAACTCATCTAAAATGAGAACACCAAAAGACAAGCACAGAAAGGGACAACTAAAAATTTCTACGTCGACAGGTGGCGACTCTGGTAAGGAATCCAGTAAAGAGGGCTTAAGCCGCCACTCAAGCTTTTCAAAACTTTTATTTACTTATGTGTGAATACTAAATTTATGTTGAATGGATGTATACTAATGCTTTATTTACTGCACTTTAGTGTTTCACACCATATCTGCCTATGATATTAGTGCTTCACACATGTCATGATTTCCATTTGGTTAGATGCGATGCATGTGAATGTATGTTGTGTGATTCCTCCACTACGAGGATAACCCGTCGATGTTTGATTTCTAGACTCAAGGGAGACTAATTTCGTGAGGCTCAGGAAAGGAACCACCAATATTCGCTCCAATTGAAAGATCGGATTAACTTCTCATCCAGTAAATTGTGATGATCTGGGGACCTTTATGCCGAAAATCTGCGAGAGTAGCCTAAGATATGTCTGCCTCTTATAAACCAAATGCGAAGGGAAGTCTCTTCATGCCTTCCCCTTTCAATTAACTGTAATTTTAATTACCTGTAATTTTATTTCCATGTCAATCTCAATTTAATGGAGAAATAAAGGAGTATATAAATATGCATTCCTTTTTCATATCAAGACCTGTCATGCTATCCTGTCATCAAAACTAATGATATCCATTTAGCAGGAGAACATTAAAACACTCCTAAAAAATGGACACATTGCATAGAATTTCCCCGTTTTTGCATACTAAACTACAGTCTTTTTTTATGGAAACGGTTGGTCCCGTTACCCGTTCAAAGTCTAAAAAGGCACTAAGCCAACCGTAAGACATGGCTACTATGAGGACCCAGAATTTTAATCAATTCAATTTTTATGAATAAATTTTTTATTATTATTTAATATCAATATTATGCTGAGTATCTGTGATATGAGCTTAGCAAGATGGTCAAACTATTTATTGACTGAGTAATATGAGTGAAGTTATGTTAAATAGTTGATGAAAACCCTAACCCTAGTTACAGATAGAGATTTGATAGTTAATACAATGATTGTAAGTGTATCTTTGAGTATGTGTTAGTACAATATGAGATTGATGATCAAAGATTGATCAGATTAGGTATAACCTTAGTAAACCCTAATGGTGGATTAAAAACCCTAATCTATAGTTAGAAAACCGTAACAATCAGTTAGGAACCCTAATTATATTTCTAGAAACCCTAATTTCCTATTCGAAAGCCCTAAACCCTAATTAGCAAACCCTAATTCTAATTATCAAAACCTAAGGGTTAAAATTAAAGGGGATCATGTCAAATGACTAGACTACCCTTAAAATCATGTGGGAAATTACCAAAATACCCTTTTAGAGGGGAAATTACTAAAATAACCTTTTACTTAACTTGTAAGTTAAAAGATTTTCTAGATCTAATGACTCACCATGTTGGATTATATCATGTGCTCAAAAATTTTAAGCAAATCTGATCTTAGGTGCCACTTTGCAACATATAGATTTATTGAATCAAATTAAGGTGATTAAAGAGAGAGAAAAGACTAAAGTTAGCCTCATTTGAGTTCCAACACTTAGCAAAGATTCTCTTACTCTCAAACCACGAATTTTACAAGTAAATCAGTCCCTAACTAAGTCCATAACACCCTAAGTGTAAAACCCCAAAACCCTAATAAGACGCGTATATGTAAATTCAGTTATATTAATAAAATCTCTCCATTCTGAAAGTGTTTTGTGTTAATATATACTCTGTTTAACAAATTAGGTAAAATAAATTTTTGTCCAAAAAATTACGTGCTTGACACCTCGTGTTTAAAATTTTTCTTCCAAAAATAGACTTTTCGGTATAATTATTTTGACAAGTTGCTTTGTCGTGCTTATATTGACAAAATGCTTTATTGTGCTTGTTAGGATTTGTGGAAAATCTAAGTTAGAAACCATAGATTATAAACCCTAACCCTAGATTACAAACCCTAACCCTAGTTTGTCAACCCTAACCTTAATTAGCTAGACTAAACAATAATTAGGTTATCCTAACACCTAATCATGATTGTTAAACTTCAATTAGGTACTAATAAACATCATTAAGCAATCCTAATCATAAAAAAAAACCTTAATCAAGATTAATGAGGATTAGGGAATAATTAGGCTACTAATGTGACGCCCCCAAAACAGGTATACATCACCCATCTTGAGTCGCCAGATACATGGTACATAAATTCAAATACAACTTAATTATACAACAGTCGTGTAAAATACGACAAAACATAGCTGAGAGTTTAAACAAGAATATTGTCATCTAGACAATATCCACACTTAATGGTGTCCTCATTACAATTATTATCACATTATTTCGTAGAATAGTGAGGACTACTAAAGCCATTTATCCTAGACATCACTCCATTCCCCGACTCGTCCCAGCTATATTCTCATTTCCTAAAGAGAACAATGAAAGAAAGGGTGAGCTCAACTAGCCCAGTAAGAAATATTATGACTAAGATAATGCAGAATAAATTATCCTTAGCCTTCAATAGTATAACAACTGATAGAATATAATAGAAAACAAGTTTTAGATCAACAACTGTAGCGGAATAAGCAATCCATTAAAAGAGTAATGTAGAGCATAAAATCTACTATCTTCTATGATTTAAAAAGTTTTCCAATAATTTTATCGCTGAGAGTCAGCTTAATAAATAAAATCGAATCATCCCTGCACCACGGCCTAGGATATTCATGTAATCATCAATGGTAATGATTATACCGAATAATCCCTGGTCATAATCATACCAACAACTGTCCATCAACGAACTACAGGCCAATGAGGACTTTTACCACATCATTCGTCACATTACGGTCATGATTATAACAAATAATCCCTGGTCATAAACATACCAAGTCCATCTATGTACGTAAGCCAAAGATGACTTTCATCACAATATAAGCATGAGGATGATGACAATGACATAATAATTCAATAAAACAAGTTCAAGGATAAATTTTAAAGATTTATAATTTAATTTATCCAGAAATCAATAACGTCCAAATTGTCAACATGATACTGCTTTGTAGAGTAAAATTCAAGAATAATATTCCTGAACCAAAAATAATTTGGACAGAAAAGAAATATATTTTTTGGATGAATAATACCTCGTGAATAGTACTTCAGGAATAGTACCCCCGTGAATAGTACCACGATTACGAAAAGTGTTTTTTGAATACCAGAAAGTGAATGATACTTAGAGTGAATATTAATTGGGTGAATAGTAACTCGTGAATAGTACTCCAGCACGAAAAGTACCCCGAATACCCGAGTGAATAATACTAGAGTGAATAATAACTGGGTGAATAGTAACCCATTAATAGTAACTCGTAAAAGAAAAATACCAAAGAAAATGATATTCCATGACTAGTACAAAAGAAATGATATCTCATACGAGTATAATAGAATATATCTAAAGCTATGCAAATGGATTTTTACCGCCATGACGGTAATCCACGTAGACAGATCATTTCCACAATTTAATAAGGAATGAATACAAAGGATCATTCACCATGCATGCGGTAATCCACATAGACAGGTTATTCCAACAGAATAATAAAGAATGGAATAGTAGAAGAATTCACCATGCATGCGATGCGATAGACCATGCGAACGAGTTATTCCCAACAAAATAATAAAGAATGGAACCAGGTCATGCGTAATCCGCATAGACAGGATATTCCAACAAAATAATAAAGAATGGAACCAGGTCATGCGTAATCTGTACTGACATGATATTCCAATAGAATAATAAAGAATGGAATAACAACAAAATTCACTAGGCATGCGATAGACCACACAGACATGTTCTTCTAATAGAATAATAAAGAATGGAATAATAGAAGAATTTCACCATATATGCGGTACTTTGTATAGACAGGTTATTCCAACATAATAATAAAGAATGGAATAACAACCCTTACGAGTATTGAAAGAAAATAACTCTCTTTATGAATACGAAAGAATAATACCCCTTACCTCAAAAGAAGACTGGATACTGGAATAGTGAGGTAGCAGACTTCTCTTCTTCTTTCTCTCTATAATAATTCCTCTACAGCTTTAGTGAATTGGTGAAAAATAATAAAGGAATGAACTTCTATTTATAGGAAAGTATAGTTTCGATAATTGCACATTTTGGGGCTCGAAATATTACAGTATAATACCTTCCTCTTTTCCTTCATTTTCAATTTAGTCCTGCAAGTATTATCAAACTTGCACCATCTCCCCTAATAGTAAATCATGTGAATCAATAGTAAATCATGTGACTCAATAGTTTTAGACATGTGAAAATACGAATTACAGTATAGTACCTCTATCTATACCTCCATTTTTAACTTAGTCATGCAAGTATTATCAATCTTGCACCAACTCCCCTAATAGTAAATGATTGTGAATCAATAGTACACACATGTGAACAAATAGTTATAATCATGTGAATCAATAGCAATTAATTACTCATTTATCCGGTTAAATACCCGATTGGTCAATATAACCTCTAAACATCAATTATTATCGAAATAAATATCGATTTTCACTAACACTAATAATTCCAACACAATGGAACTATCAATTTCATCTTTAACCAACACGAACTTATTCATCATTAATATTATAATTCACAATATTTAACAACTAGGTCGTTCCCAGAAAAGAGGGGGCTTTCTGATAAGGGTTTCTCCTTATTGGCGCGCAATTAGGTGACCAAACCTCTCATTGACAGAACTAATAGACATTGTCAATATTGAAAATAATAATATGAATAACTTTGCAATCTAAATTATTGATTTAATAATATATCATATTATGCAGATGATACTATGATAATAACTGAATCAATAATATGAGAGATATGATGCAGCAATTAATGGAGCAATAATTGAGTATAACTGAGTGACTTCTTTCATAAGCATCAATAATCAATACCGTGTGCTACTATAAAACCACGCGTATTACTGTACTTTTACAACCGGGTAGCTCCATAGTTTTAACGATAACACTTTCGCCGTTATTTTTTTTATAAAAAGATAATTATGTCATTTTCTAACTACGACAATACTTCCGTTGTGGGGTCCACCAATGATTGTATCGTCGTATAGATATTCCCAGATAAAAAGAATATTCCCTAACCAATCGAATATTATATAACAACTTGAAAAATTTGGACTTATGTGTGCCTCCTCTCCGCATCTGTAGCATCTAACTTGTGGTCGTTCTATTATCTTGGCAATGATTACCACCGAAGTGGTTACCATTCTTGGCATGATAATTTCACCAACGATGGTTATCATTGTTTCGATGTCCATTGCCACCGGTACGATTATTATCATGTTGTTGGTCGTTGCCATTTGTTTGTGCTAACTCATTATCGCTCTCCAATAATTGAGCCCTATTCATAACATCTAAATATAAACAAAGTTTGTGAGAAATGAGGTATTGACGTATATCGGGTTTCAAACCTCTTAGAAACATTCGCGTCATTCGCTCCTCATTATCGACCAAATGGGATGCAAACCGGGATAACTTCGCAAATTTAGCCTCGTATTACGACGCGGTCATATTGTTTTGCTCCAACTTGATGAATTCCACCTCCTTCATGTGACGAATACTTTCGAAAAAGTACTTGTCGTTGAAGAACTCTTGGAACTTCTCCCAGGACATCTTGAGTGCATCAGGCTGGGTATGCTTTACAGATTCCCACCAATAATCTGCCTCTTCATGCAACATAAAGGTGGCGAAGGGAACCTTTTTCTCCTCAGAGCATCCAAAGACATCAAATATCTTGGTGATCTTCTTTAACCACGTCTCCGCCTTAAGTGGTTCTGGATTTCCCAAAAACACCGGTGGTCCCAGCTCCTTGAACTGCTTAGTGGTGACCGACCGTGGGTTGCCATTATTTGCACCTATATTTTGAACACGAGTCTCTCTTACCTAATGTTGCATGAATTGCATAAAGCCTCTGAACATCCCATCATTCATCATTTGATCGGTGTTGTTATTTACCTGAGGATTATTATCTTCCTATTGCACATTATCCTGGGTATTGATCGCTGATGACTCAACGGTCTCATGTGCTTCATTGCTGATCTCAACATTTTTAGATGCCATTTTCAAACACTGTCACAAAACAAGGGTTAATTGACATATCACATATTATCTCTATACTCTGACCAACCAATTAAATACCAAATAAACTTAGGTAGGTCATACTAGCGAAGGAATTTCTTGTCTCTCCCCTCCTAGTTCTTATCTCACATCTCGATGGGGATCATATCCCTAAGCTCGATACCTGTTGTGGACGCCCCAAAAGCAATGTATACATCACCCATCTTGAGTCGCTAGATACATGGTACATAAATTCAAATACAACTTAATTATACAACAGTCATGTAAAATACAACAAAACATAGTTGAGAGTTTAAACAAGAATATTGTCATCTAAACAATATCCACACTCAATGGTGTCCTCATTATAATTATTATCACATTATTCCGTAGAATAGTGAGGACTACTAAAGCCATTTATCTTGGACATCACTCCATTCCCCGACTCGTCCCAACTATATTCTCATTTCCTAAAGAGAACAATGAAAGAAAGGGTGAGCTCAACTAGCCCAGTAAGAAATATTATGACTAAGATAATGCAGAATAAATTATCCTTAGCCTTCAACAGTATAACAACTGATAGAATATAATAGACAACAAGTTTTAGATCAACAACTGCAGTGGAATAAGCAATCCATTAGAAGAGTCAAGTAGAGCATAAAATCTACTATCTTCTATGATTTAAAAAGTTTTCAAACAATTTTATCGATGAGACTCAGCTTAATAAATAAAATCTAATCATCCCTGCACCACGACCAAGGATATTCATGTAATCATCAATGGTCATGATTATACCGAATATTCCCTGGTCATAATCATACCAACAACTGTCCATCAATAAACTACAAGCCAATGAGGACTTTTACCACATTATGGTCATGATTATACCAAATAATCCCTGGTCATAATCATACCAAGTCCATCTATGCACGTAAGCCAAAGATGACTTTCATCACAATATAAGCATTAGGATGATGACAATGACATAATAATTCAATAAAACAAGTTCAATGATAAATTTTAAAGATTTATAATTTAATTTATCTAGAAATCAATAACGTCCAAATTGTCAACATGATACTGCTTTGTAGAGTAAAATTCAAGAATAATATTCATGTACTAAAAATAATTTGGACATAAAAGAAAATATAATTTTTCGGGTGAATAGTACCCTGTGAATAGTACTTCGAGAATAGTATCCGTGAATAGTACTGACGACAAAAAAGTCTTTGTGAATACCTGAGTGAATGATACTAGAGTGAATAGTAATCAGGTGAATAGTAACCCGTGAATAATAACTCGTGAATAGTACTCCGGCAAAAAAAATGGCCCGAATACCAAAGTGAATAATACTAGAGTAAATAGTAACCGGGTGAATAGTAACTCATAAAAGAAAAATACCAAAGAAAATGATATTCCATTACGAGTACAAAAGAAATGATATCTCATACGAGTATAATAAAATATACGAAACTGCAAATGGATTTTCGCTCGCCATGCGGTAATCCATGTAGACAGATCATTTCCATAATTTAATAAGGAATGAATACAAAGGATCATTCACCATGCATGCGGTAATCCACATAGACAGGTTATTCCAACTGAATAATAAAGAATGGAATAATAGAAGAATTCACCATGCATGCGATAGACGGCACAGACAGGTTATTCCCAATAGAATAATAAAAAATGGAACCAGGTTATGCGTAATCCGTACAGACAAGATATTCTAATAGAATAATAAAGAATGGAACCAGGTCATGCGTAATCCGCAAAGACAGGATATTTCAACAGAATAATAAAGAATGAAATAACAACAAAATTCACCAGGCATGCAATAGGCCGCACATACAGGTTATTCCAACAGAATAATAAAGAATGGAATAATAAAAGAATTTCACCATGTATGCGGTACTTCACATAGACAGTTTATTCCAACATAATAATAAAGAAGGGAATAACAACCCTTACGAGTATTGAAAGAAAATAACTCTCTTTATAAATACGAAAGTATAATACCCCTTTCCTCAAAAGAAGACTGGATACTGGAATAGTGAGGTAACAGACTTCTCTTCTTCTTTCTCTCTACAATTTCTCTCTATAATAATTGTTCTATAGCTTTAGCGAATTGGTGAAAAATAATGAAGGAATGAGCTTCTATTTATAGGAAAATATAGTTTCGATAATTGCACATTTTGGGGCTCAAAATATTATAGTATAATACCTTCCTCTTTTCCTTTATTTTTAATTTAGTCCTGCAAGTATTATCAAACTTGCACCATCTCCCCTAATAGTAAATCATGTGAAAAAATAGTAAATCATGTGACTCAATAGTTCTAGACATGTGAAAATACGAATTACAGTATAGTACCTCCATCTATACCTCCATTTTTAACTTAGTCATGCAAGTATTATCAATCTTGCACCAACTCCCCTAATAGTAAATGAATGTGAATCAATAGTACACACATGTGAACAAATAGTTATAATCATGTGAATCAATAGCAATTAATTGCTCATTTATCCGGTTAAATACTCGATTTGTCAATATAACCTCTAAACATCAATTATTATCGAAATAAATGTCAATTTTCACTAACACTAATAATTCCAACACAATGGAACTATCAATTTCATCTTTAACGAACACGAACTTATTCATCATTAATATTATAATTCATAATATTTAACAACCAGGTCATTTCAAGGAAAGAGGGGGCTTTCCGATAAGGATTTCTCCTTATTGGCGAGTAATTAGGTGACCAAACCTCTCCTTGACAGAACTTCTAGGCATTGTCAATACTGCAAATAATAATATGAATAACTTTGTCGTCTCAATTATTGATGTAATAATATATCATATTATGCAGATGATATTGTGACAATAACTGAATCAATAATATGAGAGATATGATGCAACAACCATCGTAGTAATAATTGAGTATAAGCGAGTGACTTTTACGTAAGCATCAATAATCAATACTGGTGTGCTACTATGCAACCATGCGTGACATCGCATTTTTTACTACCAGGTAGTTCAACAGTTTTAACGGTAAAACTTTCGCCGTTATTTTTATAACAAGATAATTTTGTCGTTTTCAAACTACGACAATACTTCTGTTGTGGGGTCCACCAATGATTGTGTCGTCGTACGGATATTCCCCGACAACAAGAATATTCCCTGACCAATCGAATATTATATAACAACTTGCTTACTTTGCAAAATTTATAAATATTACCCACAACTATAACATTATATCAAATCCACACCATAATATTCAAAAAAAAAATCGAGAAATTTAAATCTTTATTCATAAAATTTGGGGTCTCACAACTAATTTGGTCAACTAGCTCACAAGTAGGTTGGGAGTCATCCACACAAGTTTTAAGACATCACATGACATGCTTCCAAACTCCCAAGCACCACCATAGTCACATATAAAATCTTTTAGGAGGCAAGTAAGTGGAAAAATGACCAAAAATCCAAATTAGAAAATTCTATAAAAAGAAACCCTAGCTCAGAGCAAACCCACAAAAATTATAAGCCTATACACTCATATAACCTGGCTATACAAGCTCTGGTGATAGCAACAACAGATTCAATAGCCAGAAATCAAAATCAAGCAAGAAAAAGGTGCAAACCATAATTTGTAGCTAGATCATTGATGTTATGTTCAATTTGTTGTTTAGATGTTTAGATATATGTAATAACATTTTAGAAAGTATGATAAGTTGATAGAACATATTTTCATAACATCTAGATCCATCAAATTAGTGTTTTAAGTAATCTGGAAATTTTTGAAAAACAGGTCTGACAGTCAATGTCAAAGCCTGTAGAACCTTGTATGTTAAAAGTTAGGTCTATAAATTGTACGTTATTTGTACTATAATAGAGGTCTTTAATTTGGAAAAGAAAAAAGGTTCATTGGAACCATATATTGCAATATATAGGTGGTCAAAAGTGTTTGACCGATCACGAAGTTCTATTTTCTGGGTTACACAGAAAACTCAAGAACAGGTTGAACCGACTACTTTGACCAACCTTTTAATCGCTTTATTTTTGATGTTATAATGACTTATTTTAATAGATTAATACCTTGACATACATACTACATATCTATGACACTCAATTGCTTAAACAGTTCATAGGATTACCTGAATTAATGGTCAAAAGTCGTTGACCGAGCATGACCATATTTTCTGGGTTACCCAGAAAACTGATGAACACGAAGAATAGCCTTTGGCTGTACTTTGACCAACATAAATCAAGACCTTAGAATCATAATTTGTCTAAATTAGTGGTACATACATGTACCTTAATATATAGACTACCTATTACAACAAATAAAACATAAATCTATCACACGAATTAAAAGATATAGAAGCTACAAAACCGTTGACCGATTATGACCACTGTTCTGGGTTACCCATAAACTCAAGAACAACTCTGACAGTGACTTTGAGCCTCTATAACTTCTTGTTATATGTAGGTTAAAACATGAAATTGGTTTGATGTTGTACTACTGTATAAGTACTATAACATCTATACTTATCCAAATCCAGAATCATCAAGAGTAACAAATTAGATCAAGGTCAAAGTGGCCCCTAGGTCATGACTGACTGAAACCCAGAAACTCAAGAACACCTATAACGATAATTTTTGTCACTATAGGGCTTTAGCGGCAGACAGAAAAGGTTTTCTAATAAATTAATTAATAAAAATTAGAAATAATTAATAAATAAATATAAAAACAGTTTTAAAAATTATTTGAAGTTATTATAATTAACTTTTAATATTTTTACATAGATTCAATAAATATTTTATTTTATTTGGATATTATTAATAATTAAGTTAATAATAAAGTAATTAAAATAATTATTTAAAATAATAAATAATTATTTAAAATAATTTTAATGATTTAAAATGATAATAAATAATTTAAAATAGTAAAAAGTTTTTATAATATTCTAAGTAAATATTAAATTATTTAGAAATAGAAATAAATGATTTAAAAATCATTTAAGGAATAAATAAATACTTAAAAATTATTATAAGCTTCAGGAAATTATTATAAAGGATATTTAAATTATCTAAAAATATAATAAAGCTTATAAATAAAATTTAGTTGATTTATCAACTTTTAAATACTCGAAAAATTCTTTGGACACTGAAATCATATCAAACTTAACACGAACATATGTAGTTTATGTATTTGAGTATTGTTATCAATACTAATGTGTTAGATTTATATAAATGAACATCTTAGGTGTTTATTAACGAATCGAGTAGCATTGTTTGACTGATCTTCGCTCAGGAAAATTTAGTAAACCCAAATTATTAATTACACAAATTTCTCAAACCCTTTTTATTCGTTGAACAAGATTTTTATCTTGAATTGTTGTTGATATGTTATACCAAACCTAAAATTGAATTGCCATTTATTATAAAGTTATTGCTATAGCTTCAGCATAACTCAGAAATGAATTATTTATTCATATGATATTATTAAGCATAAATTATTGTGTCAAACCAAATTATTTTGGTAAGACATCCTATACTGAAGTTGTGTATCCCGAAAAGGGATCGATGTTTAGCAAATTAAATATTGACGATAAGTGCATGTGAGCAATATTTGGATAAGATGCATACTCCTAGGATATTGAATAGGCTGATCCCATATCTCATATCTAAACAAAGTTTCTAAGTCTGTGTGACTAACAGAAATAAAAAGTCCATAAATGGTTGAAAACAAAATTCCAGAAATGGTAGCAACAATTAGTTGAATTTTGAACGGTTATACTTCTTCAAATCATATATTGTTACAAATATAGAACTTGCTGAGCATGTCATAGCTCACCCTTGCAAATTACTCTCTTTGCAGTATTAGATGGTAACCCTGGCACATCTGGAGTAAATAAAGGGAAGCATCCCTGCTTAGATTAGTTTGTATTACTGTCTAGTTGAATGTAATACTTTGTAATAAGAAATTCTTTATGAAGAATCATGTAATTGAACCTTAATTTATGATATATAACATCTTTTATTTCCGCAACCGTGTTTTCTTACATATATAGATGTAATTAGAATATTCAATCTAGTTTGAGATCCTTGGGAACTATTTATCTGAGTGAGGGTATTAATAGCATGGATTGTTCATGTTGTTTTTAATACTATGGATTTCAGATAGATAGGTATTATTGATACTATAGTGTAATTCGCATCATATAGACTATACATCTGAGTGAGGGTATTGGTAATATGTACTTTTCATGTTATTACTGGTACTTTGAATTTCGGATAGATAGATATTATTCACAAATACAGTTCATACATCCAAGTGAAGGTATCCAAACACAACAATAGTTCACCTGGGAATTGTTATCTGTTATTGGATATTATGAATCTTAGATCTATTGGAATTTCATCTAGTTATAATTGTATAGTCACTCAATTAAATATAACCATATAATCTGATACCATGGGCGTATTGATTTAAATGCAATATATACATTGACTTGTAGTAAGCACCATATCGGATACCATGGGTGTATAGATATGGGGACGTTATAATTAATGGTATCAGAACTGTTAAGGCTATAGATATAAAGAAGAGAAATCTTAGTATATATAGTTTTCGAGTCTGTAAAAATAATAAATTACACATAAAAATAACATTAAAAATATTATGTTGTGTAAATTTTTATACCAATAATAAAGGAGTTTTATTTTATAGATGGCCAACTCCAGTGCAGAAGAAATGGTAACAGTAAACAATCCTCCACAAATTGAGTCATTTATAGCTAGTGATGCAGAGGATGAAGAATTACTTCATAATCAACAACTGCTAAATGCTGAGGAAGATGAAGATCTAGTAACAGGGCAATTAATGAGAATTGATGAACATGATGAAGCAATGGCATCACTAATGAAGACTTATGAATATGAGAATAATAAAATGCAGTTTAGGGTACACTTAATCGAGGGAATGTTAGAGAATAAAAGGGGAACCAATAATCGATTGAAAGTACAACTGTACCATGCATAAAGGGACACGAAGGAAATATAGTCAAGGCTACTCAAATCTGCTCTGGGTACTCGAGATGTTTTTAGTGATTTGCAACGCCGAGTAGTTCGATATCCGGTGGAGTAGAAGAAAATTGCCTATCTAATAGATCGATCTGTGGTATGCCACATGATCTAGAATTCCTTTGATGACATTAATGAATTCTAGATTATAGTATAGGAGTCTAATGCTCTATAATAGTATGAATAAAAGATCATTTGAAGTTTGCAATATAGCTGGTAGTAGGTGTAAACTACTAGTGTTTTGTATGTATCTTGTGACATATGAATAAAAGATATATTTGTGTAATTAAAATTCTTATGTGGATTTGTTTTATTATTTTATATAGAATCATGCCACCAACCAGATGACCCTAAAGAAAGATAGATAATGATGTTAATCCTACCCAACAGTTAGTAGACCTTATGTTAGGTGTTATGAATACACCCATAAACCAAAACACTTCTTTTAAAGATTTTAAATTAGTTGGTCCACTCGAGTTCAAAGGTACATTTGAACTTATCGATGAACAAATATGGATTACTGAAATAGAAAAAAATTTCTTAGTCACCAATGTCAATAATAATTTAAAGACGACTTTTACAACATTTTTCTTGAAAGGTGACGCGAATTACTGGTGGGAATCAACTAATGGTTGGGTAAAAACTTAAGTTGTACCTTGGGATAGATTCAAAGAATTATTCTTTGAAAACTATTTTTCCCAATCTTTGAAAGACCGTATGGAAGTACGATTCCTAGAATTAAAACAAGGAGACCTACCTATATCTCAATATACGACCAAGTTTAATGAATTGTCCAGGTTTGCTCCTCACCAAGTCAATACTAAACTTAGAAAGACTCAGAGGTATCAGGAAGGTTTGAAACCTTAGATACAAATTAAGTTGTCCATTTTCCAACTAAAGACTTTTTCCGAAATGCTCTAGAAAGCTTCCATAACTGAGAGAGAAAACGAGAATCTCATTAAATTTCATCAGGAAAAAGAAGAGTCAAAATGAGAAGGGGAAACCTAAGACCAAACCCAGTTCAGGTGGGTTTAATAATAAACGGAAAGGGGATTTTACTTTTTCTAACAATCCAGGGAAAAAGGTAGGTAATAATAATAATTATTTTAGTAATAATAAAGCTTGTCCTACATGTGGAGGAAAACATAAAGGAATATGTTTTAAAAGTATAAATAAATGTTACAATTGTGGACATATGGGACACCTTTCTCTACAGTGTCCTTTTCCTAATAAAAATAAATGTTCAACTGTGGTTCGTCGGAACATTTCGTAAGGAACTATCCCAAACCCAAGAACCAAGGAAGAAAGGGAAATTAAGTACTAGAAAATAACAATAATAAGTCAACAGTAGCTGAAGTTGGAGCTCAGAATCGACCCACCGCGAGAACATTTAATATGTCGGTGAGGGATGTTGTTTCTTCACAGGACATGGTGACAGGTATCATCCCTATCAACACTTTAAATGCATATATGTTATTTGATTCTGGTGCTACTTGTTCATTTGTGTCTAATAGTTGTTCTAAAAACCTGAATATACCATGTAAAAATTTAGATAAACTATTCTGTGTAGAAATTGAAAATAATTAAAAGATTATGGTCAAGACTATATATAGGAACTAAAGTGTGGAGATAAAGGGACACAATTTTTTGGTAGAACTTATTCCAATTCAGTCGGGAGAATTTTATATAATCTTTGGAATGGATTGGTTTGTTAACCATAACACGGTGATCGATTGTCATCAAAAAATGTATTAACATTTTGACTGCATCGAAGTCAAAGGTAGTGTTCAACGGAGGTTGATTGTTAGTCGGAAAACCGATCACTAAACACGCGCAAGTATACGCGGTCTAAGAAGTAATACAGTGATAAGGAAAGTGTCGTACCCACGAGGAACTATGACTAATTTTTACCAAGTACCGACTGTGTATCGCTAAAGTCTTATTCAAACAGCAATAAATGAAATGTGATTAATCTAAGCATAACTAATTATCAAAGAAAGTAAATGGATAACGAATGGTAATCGAAGGAATTTCAAGCTAAGGATACAACTTCACCCCACTCAGGCATTCTGTCGAACACCTGGCGTGCTATGCTTCATCAAACGACCTACCCTTCTCTCTCTGGTCTTAATGGTCACGACAATTTGTCGACCAAGAACACACAAGTGCTTATACACCTCTGTCGAGGTATGCACAAACATATCCTTTCCAGATCCGCCTGTTAGGGAATAGAACAGAAAAGAACGCCCGAGCTAGATATAATCCAACATATGTCTATGTGAATTTATCAAAACAAGGATTTCAGCATAGGTTTTCAAAAGGTCGCACATGGCGCACGCACACACACACACACACACACACACACACACACACACACACACACACACACACACACACATATATATATATATATATATATATATATATATATATATATATTCTACGCACAACTTATGCAGTCTAAACCTATAATCACATGCCAATATATCCAGGTGTAAATCTATAATCCTTCTGTCGATATCATGTAAATTACTAAAATCATCAGTAATGTCTTAGCGAGAGTTGTTAAGCACAAATATATTAAACCAAATTATATGGTGCCAACCAAAGAGATAAGACTGTCAATTTAAATAACAAAGGGATCCATTATAACCTTAGAGTCAATATTTAGTTCATAGATATTAAAAAAAATACAAGTAGTAATAAAGACAACATTTATAGAATATAAATTAGAGGAAATAAATGGATACGAGGAAACTTTGTCAAAGCCCTTCAATTTCCACGCATTCCGCTCAAATTAGGCTTTCCAATCCGTGTCGCTCACTGCTCTTGTCGCTCCAAGGATATGCCAGACTTCTCTCTAATCTACATAATCTATATTTATAAACATTAACTAAGAGAAAGGAAGAGAAATTATAGAGAAAAACTATCCTAAGCTAAAACTAACTAAAATATATGATATAGGATGTCTCATTTTGAGATGTAGAGGCTTCAGTGTCTTATATACGCCTTTTTCCTTTAAGTTAGGTCAAAATCATTTGTCTCGCTTTTTGGACGGAGCTTTCATGTTGCACATGCAGGCAATAGACTTGATGTTGGAGCTGCGGCGCCATGTAAGCTTGGAAAAATTGGAGCTCACAATGCAGCGTAAGCCCATAAAGAAATAGTGGCACTGCGGTGTGAAGCTGACATCAGGAAGGACCAGGAGGTGGTGTGCATGACGCCGAGCTTTAAATTTGGGCTTTGGTGCCGTAACGTGGCTACACATAAAATGATTGTTTTCCCCCCTGTATGCTTGAAAACACATGATAAGCCCTACATTGCATTGATTAAGCATAATAACACTATAATCATATAAAATTATATAAAATCTATGAATTTAGACAACTATTCAAGTCATAAAGTATCCTATTTGTGGGTATAAATCCCACTCATTAAATACCCCCAAACTTAAGTCTTTGCTTGTCCTCGAGCAAACTATCTAACACAAAAATAACAATAGTATTTAAAAACATGAAAGGAATATAAAACTATATACTAGCATCGTGGCTACGAATCTCAATCTAAGCTACTCCCAAAGAACAAGGCAAACACAGGAAAGAGTAAGGGTTCATTCTATTTCAAGCATAAGACTGTATTCGATCAATTCTATGTGTGTGTGTGTGAAGACCAACCGTCCTGACTAATCATAGCTTAAATAAGTTCAAATAGTCGATTGTTAATACTAATATGAATACTCCATAACTTAAACATTCAACAAGGATTAAGAATAAGACAAAAGTACAGTAAAGAATCAAAAGACTCTAGCATGAAGATAGTAAAATCTGACTCGGACAGTTCTCAATTACCTTAGGCTAATCAGGTTTACCCATTAATGAGCTTTTGATCAGTGACTCCCAAGCCAGACGAATTTAGGGCACTAGGTGTAGAACACCCCTAAGAATCTAGTAACTCGAGCAGCAAAGGCCACGTAATCAACATAAGCCCAAATTAGACTTTACAAAAACCGAAGATTATAAGGCGAGCGCATTTTATGCTCCATCTCAATATCGGTCCTGCGTTTATGGGCGAGTGCGTTTTACGCTCCATCTCAACCCACCGCAAGACTTTAGATATTCAATCTTCATTATCATTTTATTCTTTTATATATATATGTATATATAAACATGCACGAATCCAAGATCCAAAACTGTATTAACGTCTAAGTCTTTTATTACCTTGTAAAAATGAAAGTTTATAAGAGTGAATAAAAGTCTCAAAGCAATAAACACGCGAACTAAATTCAAAAAATAACTAGTTAACACAGTTGGTCGGTGCTTTCTAGAAGGATGGATCAATAACAGTCTCAACTTATCAACTGAAAAACCCCTAGTACATACATGCTTGACACGACTCTACAGGAGACATACTTATTTGGCGCTAGTCATAGCCACAATCAAAACATAATGATAAATATAATACCCTTGCTAAATAGCAGCTCAAAATAGGGTGAAAAGGCCATTCACATGGCACAAACATCTAAATTTTTATAAGCCCCAAAAAGATGGCTATAAACCACAATCATGCTAATAATAATCAAAGCATTAATAAATAAAACCAAAAATAGTTCATGGCATCCATAATGATAATAATCCAAATCCCGCAGTTCAAAATGACTGCACCACAATACTGATAATAAAAACATAATAAAAAACTAAAGTATGGCAACCTAACATGGCAGTACAAAAATAAACAGATAATAGCCAAAAACACCCCCAAACTTAAAGTGACCAATGCCCTCATTGCTTAAACATAATCAATCGACACAAGAGGGCTTCCCTAAAGATCGCTCACTCCGCAATGTACTCGATCCTCATCGACTTTGGCGGGGAGGTGATGGTGGAGGTATGGTGGGAAGACAGGAGGCTCTCGAATCGGTATGACATGAACTCAACGTTCTCGCCATAATTATCGGTGTAAATGCTTTGCATGGTGTTTACCAGCTCAGCCTGGTACTGCATAGCAATGTCCTGCCTCTACGCCACAGCTGTAATGTGCCTCTGCTGCCTATGAGCCTCGACGTCGTGCTTTTGATGTAGTAGGGTGAGAGACGCTATGATGTCGGCTAGTAGTTCCTAGCTAGCTGGGCCTGCGTCTAGAGCGGCGTCTGGATGCTGCGAGGGCTCGGCCTCTGCTGTAGGTGGCCCATATCCCTCGCCTTTGACATGAGACTCTTCCCCGTCCCACTCATAGTAGCACTTGATGGTCAAGTGGTCAATGACTGTCATGGGTGGAGAGGCTATCTCTTCTGACTCCCACTGAATGCCTGCTTGCTTACACAGCCGAGTGATCAACGATGGATGTGGGAGTCCTACAGCTATGTTGCTCTTTATTGCCTTCAGAATTGAGTCGTGAATAAGCACTCCAATATCCACATTAAGACCCATGATAATGGCGAACAACAGAATCACCCTATCATTCGTCACATCGCTTAGATGCTAGGTCGGGATCATGTTGGTATATATGAAGCTAAACCATGCCTTCCCGTAGCGACTGAGTGCTGAAGCTGGGAAATTGGTCTTTCCCCCCATGTAATCATTTTTCTTCCACACAATCCCGGGCTTGTAGAGACGCCGAATGATATCCTTGAGATCATTGTTACGGAGTCCTGACTCTAGATAGTCCCTGCCCTGATAATCGGGTGTCGCAAACAGCTCATTGATGGCTTGGCTTCTAAAAGTCACTAACTTCCCTCAAACTTGGACAACAGTAGGACCATCGGGATTGACATTGGCATAAAACTCTTGAACCACTGGTACTATGGACGACGCAGGTGGCTTTGTGAAGTGGATCCAATTACATTTAAGGATCATAGTAGTTAGCTCATCATCCTTTTTATCGGGCCTCAACCCCCGCTCAGGAATTAGATTTTGCGTGCCAAATGAGCTCTTATACCTTTTCCAGGCCTCCTCATTGATAAGCTTTGTGGTGTCCCAAGCCGTTGGTGGTGGCTCGGCGGACGAAGACCCTCCGACACTAAGTCGCTGCCTCTTTGGTGCCATTTCAAAAATTAAAGTAGTTGGTATGAACACTGGTAGAAAAACCAATTCAAACTCCCCCAAACCTTAGGCTCGACTATCCCCAAAAAAACCAATGCCAAATAGCCCCAAATCAGTCTACTCTTTCTTTCAGAAATTTTATCAAACACTTAGAGTGCGTTCTTCAAAACCAACTTGGACAACCTTTGTTTGTGATTGCTCTATTCAGATTTCCGTCAGTGGAAATCACACAAACCAACTGACAGGAAGAAGAGCACCATAATTTGATCATAGTCTCTATCAATTTGCACAAAATCTCAAAAGTACCTTGATTGGACAAACCCTAGGTTGACTGATCTCCTCTGGCTACGTGAACTGGCTTGGGATCTTGTGGGAAGGCTGTCAGAATCGCCTTTTTGTAGGTAGAAGTGATCGATGACTAGGGGTGCTTGGGGGTTATGGGATTGAGGGCTACTGGTGATGCTTGTACTGCCGAGAGACGTCGAGAGAATTGGGAAGAAATGTTCTAACTGCTGCCCACATTGTACATTTTAAAAATTGAAACTCGCCTTGGCCATGCAAGACGAAGTCATCCTACTATGGTTGGCTTTGGGAACGATTTAAGCAGTAGGTGAGGCTCATTTGGTGACTTGTGTGCGAATGGTGTGCTTCTATCCATGGCACCGCGGTGCGAGTTAGCAGTAGGCATTGCAAGTTCATGGAAATAAATAACCTAACCTAGCTATTAATATTTACATACTGATGTGTGAGAAGCAAATTTTGGGAAATAAGCATGGCACCACAACGCGAGTTACAATAGATTTTTTGGGGCCGCAACGCGAGGACCATTTTCTGAGTTTTCCCTATCTGTTATCTGCACATGCCAAGACAAGAATAAAAACTACACTACAAAGGCAAACATACATTATTAAAAACCCAATAAAAACTATTGTAACTCTGAGATAAGAATACAATACATTATAATAAACATGCTGCTTGCAGATGATAGACACAAATACAATTATGCACAATTTGACAGCTATGTTAACAACTAAAGCGAACAGACACATAGTAAACTAGACATAAGTAAAGAAAATAGATAAAATTTATACCGAGATGGGGGTGCTTCCCCACCAAGTGCTTGTTTTAAATTTGTCGGCTTGACTATACCGATGCCGCTAAATCCAGCTCATAAGCAAAAATGACCATTTTATACTACCTATTCGTCAATTCCTTTAGATTTTTGGCAGGCATGGATGATGGATCATCCTCGTTTTCCTCACCCATCCAGTCATCCATCGGCACAAATAATCTTTTGCCATTGAAATTATCCACTAATTCGTCTTTGTCATCAAGTTGAAAGCGTTCCTTGTGCTTTATTGGGCCCTGTAGGGTTTCCATAGTCGTGCACTTGGTTTTTATTTGTTGATTACTCTTAATAGTGCACCCACTGATGATCCTCTCTTCTTCTAGCTCATTCTCCGTAGGTTACTTAATTTGCACATTGATATTACCCTCAACACTTTGGTGAGACTCATCGCCTTCTCCTCGCGTATCCACCGTGCACTGCTCTACTACTTCATCGTCGAGATCAATTATGACCCGTAGAAAATTTGGTGGTGGATTTGTAATGGCATTGACGAGTTGCCCCAATTGACTTTTGAGGCTCTGCAATGCGGCTTCTTGACTTGCCATCCGAACCTCATTTTTCTCAATAAATTTGGTGAGAAGCTCTTCAAGCTTGTTCTCTTCTTCTTGTGTTGAATACTCAGGAAAGCTGTCATTGGGTCGAGACGTCAACTCATATTGCGACGAAGACTGATATTCAAATTGAGAGGCATGATTAAGATTATGATATTATTCTTGACTATAGTCCCAAGAGTTTGGATGATAGGAGATCGATTCAAAGTCAGCTCGTTCCTGAACGTAGGTAGTCTAAGTGGGCTGAAACTCAAGATTGTCAAAAAACCTCAAGGCATATATATATATATATATATATACACACACGTTCAAAGTAAGACTAAATTGATTGAAATCAATATTGGACTATATTAGAATAACAGTTCCTCGGCAACAGTGCCAAAAACTTGTTGGTCAGAAAACCGATCCCTAAACACGCGCAAGTATACACAGTGTAACGCCCCAAAATTTGGTCTATCTTCACACCCGGATTCCGTACCTCACGATCCCATCTTCTTCCAAACATACATCATTATATAGCTAAATATAACAACATATACTCTCAAATCCCAGGTTCTGGAAACCTTATAACCTTTTTCATTTTAAATAATGATAAATACAATATTCATTTCATCTTACAAGAGTGACTTTTATCCACCACCAAGGATACATAACAGTTCCTTAAACTAGTCTATAGTTCAATTTCATCTTCCTATATTATAAGTCTTCACTTGATCTTATCGCTTATTCAAATTTTGAATAGCACCTCATCTGGATACCGTCATCTTGATCTTTATGGGATCCTTAAGTTCTTCTAACATCGTTCGCTGAAAATGTTTTTCATTTAAAAGCAAGTGTGAGCATTCAATTGCCCAGCAAGTCATCACAGTTGAACAAACATCTTCAAGAATTCAAATATTCTTTTAGGACTTCAATAACCGAAAAAAGGTTATGAAGCAGCTCGAATAATAGGAATAATCACGATTCCTATCATTTTTAAACATTATTCACATGCACCTTGAAATACTTTTATTCTTCTACCTTTTTCATACTCATCATGTCTGGCTAGAATCATTAGCACAGACTTAATAATAATGGATCATGTATAAACATAACATACTTGTATTGAACAGCTCAATCACAGAACAGTTCATATCATAGAAACACCGAAGTGTTCACATTGTGGCTCAAGGCCTCATACGTTCTACCACCTTGTACAAATATTGCACATTAGCGCATAGACGGAACTTCTCAAGTTCAACATCTGAGAAGTTTAAGAAACTAGCATTCATTTGAAATATGAATGAAGTTAGGAAACTTGCCTTACGCCCATCTACAGCTTACGCCGAACTACTCATTTCAATTCCTGTATAACACATAAGAAAACACCACATACACCAATTAGTCATACATCTTTGACTTATGCATTAGTTTACTTAAATTTACTTCTTAGGGTTCGCGTTCTTGCAACCTAAGTTTACGCAACCACTTTCATTATCGTTCTACGGCTTCATGACATACGGAGATGTTTTACTTATACGTTCATCATCTTTGATGTTTTACATCTTATCTTCTTCTTATTATTTCTTTAAGACTCAGCAAACATTGTGACGCCCCCAAAATTAGGTATACGTCACCCATCTTGGGTCGCCACTTACATGGTACATAAATTCAAATACAACTTACTAATATAACTGTCGTGTACAATACGACATAAACTGTGAGTTTGAATACAAATATTGTCTACTAGATATTATACAAACTCAAAAGGAGTCCTCATTACAACTATTATCACACTATTTCACAAAATAGTGAGGACTACTAATGCTATCCTCTGGACCATTACTTCGTTCCCCGACTCGTCTCAATATATGTTCTCATTTCAAGAGAAACGGTGAAAGAAAAGGTGAGCTCAACTAGCCCAAAGAAGAAATATTATGACTAAGATAATGCGAGAATAAATTATCATTAGCCTTCACAAGTGTTAAACCGATAAAATACAATAGACAACCGGTTTAGCTGCGGTGAATAAGCAATTCATTAAAAGAGTCAAGTAGAGAATAAAGCCTACTATCTTTTAGGTTTTAAAAGGTTTTCATCAATTTTTATATTTGAGACTCAAATTTTAATAAATAAACCACCACATCTAATCATCCCTGTACCACGGTCAAGGATTTTCATCAAGTTATCAATGGTCATGACTATACCGAATCACCCCTGGTCATAATCATACCAAAAACTATCCATCACTGCATTACAGGCCACTGAGGACTTTTGTCACATCATTTATATCAAGTCATGATTATACCGAATGATCCCTGGTCATAATCATACTAAGTTCATCTATGCACGTAAGCCAAAGATAACATAATATAACATGAGGATGATGATAATGACATAATAATTCAATAAAACAAGTTCAAGAATTATTTAATCCATGAATTATTAACGTCCAAATTGTCAACATAATACTGTTTCATAGAGTAAAATTCAAGAATGATCAGAAGAATATTTCCGTGAAAAGATACTGGATGAAACGCAAATATCAAGGATATTCTACTAATTTCATGGAGTATAGAAGTCAAAGTTTTAACCAACTGGGTATAATAAAGAATGGAATAACAAAAGAAATCACCATGCATGCGGTATTTCAGATGACAAAAGTTATTCCAATGAATAATAATAACGGAACGGTCGGGTGAAATTCACAACCGAGGATGTTCCAACAGAATAATAAAGATGGAACGGATCGGGTGTAAAAACACGATAGGATATTCCAACAGAATGATAAAGAGCGGAACCAGTCGGTGTAAAACACATGACAGGATGTTCCAGCGAGAATAATAAAAAGCGGAACCGTGTCAGGTGTAAAAACACATGCATGGATGTTCCAATGAATAATAGAAAAATGTCACCAAGTATAGGGTAAGCCGGCGTATACAAAGTTATTCCAATGAGAATAAATAAGAATGGAATAACATAAGGATTTCACCAAGTATAGGATATGCCGCATATCAAAGGTTATGTATAGGGTATACCACTTTTACTGAGTTATTCCAACAAAATAATAATGAATGGAATAATGAAGTTCTCTTCAAGAAGAAAGAATAACACCCTTACCGTAAAAAGAACCGAATATAGAAGTAGTGAAGTAGCAGAATACTCTTCTTCTTTCTATAATTTTCTCTCTATAGTTTCTCTCTATAATTTTTCTCTCTAGAGTTTCAATGAATTCGTAAGAAAATAATGAAGGAATGAGCTTCTATTTATAGGAAAATGGAATGCATAGTAACTAATCCATGAAGCGGTCAGATTGATTTACTTTAATCGGACGGTCCATATTTAAAGAAAAATCTTTTAAATAAAATATAATATATTCTATTTATATAAAAACATTTTACTATGCAAACACTATGCAAAACACTATGCAACACTATGCATAATAAAATATAATATATTCTATTTATAAAATAACTTTAATAAAGTATTCTATTTTATATAAAAGATGTTTACATTTTATTACGTTAATAATCTGAATAAAACAAAACGTCATTATCGCTATAATAATTCATATTATTAATCGACAATAATGGAATCAAACCGAGTGACTTCTCACATAAGCATCAATAATCAATACCGTGTGCTACTACGCACCACACACGACATCGTACTTTTACTACCGAGTAGTTCAACAAGAACTACAGTAAAACTTCCGCCGTTATTTCAATAAAATATTTTTGTCGTTTTCTCAATCCGATAATAATTACATTTGTAGGGTCCACCAATGATTGAGTAGTTATACGAATATTCCTGCTAAACCGAATATTCCGACCAATCGAATATAATATAACCACTTGCATACTTTGCAAAATTTATAAATACTACCCACAACTATAATATTATCTTAAATTCACACCATAATATTAAAAAATTATTTCAACAAAATTTAAATCTTTATTTATAAAAACTGGGTCTCACAATCTCCCCTCCTTATGGAATTTCGCCCTCGAAATTAGGGTACGATACACAGTATGATAAAGAGGTGAGGATACCTTGAATACCTTTATCGTTGAAAACATTAAATTCATCTTAGCAATCCGGCCAAAGATATTCATTAACAATTCATCTTTGCACTACTGAGCCAAAGATATTCATTAGTATCACGACCACGAATTATCCATGCACTACTACCAAAGATAATCGTGTATTCATTAGTATCACGACCACAAATTATCCATACTACTACCAAAGATAATCGTGTATTCATTAGTATCACGATCACAAATTATCCATGCACTACTACCAAAGATAATTGTGTATTCATTAGTATCACGACCACAAATTATCCATGCACTACTACCAAAGATAATTGTGTATTCATTAGTATCACGACCACAAATTATCCATGCACTACTACGACAAAGATAATTGTGTATATCACAAAATTATCCATGCACTACTACCAAAGATAATTGTGTATTCATTAGTATCACGACCACAAATTATCCATGCACTACTACCAAAGATAATTGTGTTTTCAATTACTGATTATGATTATACTTAGAACAATCCTCGGTCATAATCATACCAAGTCCATCTATGCACTACTGAGCCACAGATGACTTTCAACATAATATAAGCATGAGGATAATGATATAAAGAATCAATCAAATGAGATAAAGAATAAATATTAAACATTTATAATATAATTTATCCAGATTCAAGAATATCCCCATGTTATCAATCACTTAATAATCTCATAATCTAATATCATTAATATTATAACAATATTTTAATCACTTCTTAAATTTATAAACAATTTATCTTAACTGTTTTACGCTTTACCATATAATGCATTTAATCATTCAAAATGCCATACTCATAAGATATCATCACCAATTATCAAATCTCTCAAAAATATGCATATACTCTATATAGGATTCTCTAGCCATAAAATCCTATTTTCAACTTTGTTACTTCACATAACATATTTAACTCATATGTTAAGTAACTAAACTATTTTCATGAAAATACCAAATCAGTCCCAAAAATATTTCTTTTCTGGGATTTAGCATAATATAGTCTCATGATGAAAATATATTTTTCTCGAATTTTTAAAATTCATTTACTATTTTTCAAAAATCAATTTCTAATTAATTCCTTAAGAAATTAGCTACCTCAAGTTTAACTCCAAAATTCCCAAATCTTGGCAGGACCTTACACATGTTATCGTGAGCTTCAGTTTAAATTTCATGGTCATCTGAGTTATAGAACTCCAGCTTATAGCGTTTTTTTTTTTCGGAAAAACCTAAATATTGAAATAGTCATAACTTGCTCATTTTAAGTCAGAATGAGCTCATTTTTGGACAGGAGGTACTTTATACCATATAATTTCATGTCCCAAAAACCCAGAATTTTTCTCATAATTTAAGTGGCCGAAACAGCCCTTCTAAAATCATGGCAGCAGCTTTTTTGATTTTTGCAGCTTTGCACTCCTTTGCTAAAATCAGTCCACACAAAAATCTACAACACCTTTTCCAGTAATTCCACTTGAATTAGTTAGGTAACTCATAGATCTAACTCTAGGTCTTGACCACATTCAAAAATTCAAAATATAATAGGAGATATGGTCTATTGAATTTTATGTTACGTTTTTCACCAAAATCTGATTTTCAACTCTTTGTGATTTTTAAGAAACTTTCATGTTTTTACATACTAACCAACATAACTCATCATAAAACTTACTAATACCACGAATACCCATGATTTTCATTAGTCCAATGCTTTTATTATGACTTTCATCATAAACCACGTAAAGCTATTCATTTAGTTGAAGAAATATTTGAGGGTTTAAGAAATGGGTTTTTGTACTGGGGTCAATACAAAATTCGATTTCACGCTTTAAGTAGGCTAAGAAGTCTTCAAGAATACGCCAGGAAATTTATTAATAATAGAAATATCATTCAAAACTGTGACTCTCATCTAAGACTTGGATAGTACGCCACATTGATACCAACTGTGACTTCTATCCCTTAACCTAGATAACACCTCACAATGATACCTATAAACTTGCCATCTTCATTCACGATGTCGCTCTGAGAAAGTCCGGCTTGGTGCATTCACACAAGGAAGTTAACAACGAAAGGATCGGGGCTCTTTACTTATGGCTTGATATAATGTTGATTAACTTTAGGGTTTGGTTACTTTGAATTCAGTATAACAAAGTTGGTTATGAATATAAAAGCTAACAACCTTACGAAAAGCATGATGAGTAGTTAACCAATTGATTCCTAAAATCACATCAAAGGCAAGTATTTTCAAAAAGATAAGATCGACGAAGTAACGTGAAAGTGTTTATTTGAATCAAACAAGATTTAAAAGTAGTAGCGATATGAACGAAGGCTCCTACTAACGAAGTTTCAACCAATAAGTCAAAGTCTAACTTCTAGGAGTCAAATTTAAGCGTTGAACGCAACTAGGTGAAATAAAAGAGTGGGTAGAGGCGGTATCTAACACGGTATAGACTTCGCAAGAGCTTATGATTACTTACCCGTGATAATCTTATTCGGGTTCCTTGTCACACGAAAAAAATGCTCTCTCTTAAACTACGGCTTTGGTTTGTGCGGGACGACCTTTGGTGCCTCCATCCTAGTTGAATTTGTCTTGATGAACGACAAAATCGAGCTAAGTGACCTTCTCTTCCACAATTATAACATGCTTTGGACGGCATGGCGCAGTTCGGACTGATGTGTCCCTCTCCTCCGCATTTGAAGCATATAATAGGTGGTCCTTCTCCTTCCTTAACAACAGGTGCTGGTGCTGACGTCTTTCCATCATTGTTGAATCTCCTTTTCTTGAAATGTCCATTCTTATTGTTTTTGGCCCGATTACCACATTAGAAGTGGTTACCATATCCGCCCGTTGATTCCCTCCATGCTTGTTGTCACCGCTCGATGACTACTCATTTGGTATTATAATTTTTCCGGCTACTTTCTTTTAGTTGGGTTGACTCGTTATCGCGCTCCACTAATTGAGCCCTATTTACAACATCTGAATAAAAACACAGTTTATGAGAAATAAGATGTTGACGTATCTCTGGCTTCAAACCTCTTAAAAACATTCGCGCCATTCTCTCTTCATTATCTACCAAGTGGGACGCAAACCGTGATAACTCCGCAAACTTTGCCTCGTATTGCGACACGGTCATATTGTTTTGTTCCAACTTGATAAACTCCACCTCCTTCATGTGGCGAATACTTTCAGGAAAGTATTTGTCGTTGAACAGCTCCTGGAACTTCTCCCAAGATATCTTGATCACAATGAGTTGAGTACGTTTACCGATTCCCACCAAGAATCGCCTCTCCGCGCAACATAAAAGCAAAAAGGAACCTTTTGCTCTCTGAGCATCCCAAGACATCAAATATCTTGGTAATCTGCTTTATCCATGCTTCCGCTTGAAGTGGTTTTGGCTCTCCCTTAAACTCCGGTGGTCCCGGCTCCTTGAATTGTTTAGCGGTGACCCGCAGAGAGTTTTCCGTGTTTCCACCTACGTTTTTGGATGAGAGTCGCTTTACTTTGATGTTGCATGAATTCTAAAACCTCTTAAACGTCTCGTCGTTAGTCGATTGATCGGTGTTGTTGTTTTACGGGGAGGATTATCGCCATCCTGTTGTACATTGTCCTCGATTATTGATGCGTGGAGAATCAACAGATCTCACGTGCTCCATTGCTAGTCTCAACATTCTCGGATGCCATTTTTCAACATCGCCACAAAATAAGGGTTAATTAACATATCACATATTATCCCTATACTCTAACCAGACCAATTAAATACCAAATAAATTTAGGTAGGTCATACTAGCGAAGGAATTCCCGTCTCTCCCCTCCTAGTACTATTCTCACATCTTAGCCGGGGATCATATCCTAAGCTCGATACCAACCGTGACGCCCCCAAAATTAGGTATCGTCACCCATCTTGGGTCGCCACTTACATGGTACATAAATTCAAATACAACTTACTAATATAAGCGCCGTGTACAATACGACATAAGCGTGAGTTTGAATACAAATATTGTCTACTAGATATTATACAAACTCAAAAGAGTCCTCATTACAACTATTATCACACTATTTCACAAAATAGTGAGGACTACTAATGCTATCCTCGGACCATTACTTCGTTCCCCGACTCGTCCCGGCTATGTTCTCATTTTCAAGAGAACGGTGAAAGAAAAAGGGTGAGCTCAACTAGCCCAAGAAGAAATATTATGACTAAGATAATGCAGAATAAATTATCATTAGCCTTCAATGATGTTAAACCGATAAAATACAATAGACAAACCGGTTTAAGCTGCAGTTGAATAAGCAATTCATTAAAAGAGTCAAGTAGAGAATAAAGTCTACTATCTTTTAGGTTTTAAAAGGTTTTCATCAATTTTTATCGCTGAGACTCAGCTTAATAAATAAACCACCACATCTAATCATCCCTGTACCACGGTCAAGGATTTTCATCAAGTTATCAATGGTCATGACTATACCGAATCACCCCTGGTCATAATCATACCAAAAACTATCCATCATCGCATTCTACAGTGCCATCGAGGACTTTTGTCACATCATTTATATCAAGTCATGATTATACCGAATGATCTCTGGTCATAATCATACTAAGTTCATCTATGCACGTAAGCCAAAGATAACATAATATAACATGAGGATGATGATAATGACATAATAATTCAATAAAACAAGTTCAAGAATTATTTAATCCATGAATTATTAACGTCCAAATTGTCAACATAATACTGTTTCATAGAGTAAAATTCAAGAATGATCAGAAGAATATTTCCGTGAAAAGATACTGGATGAAACGCAAATATCAAGGATATTCTACTAATTTCATGGAGTATAGAAGTCAAAGTTTTAACTAACTGGGTATAATAAAG
Source organism: Panax quinquefolius (assembly GCA_020205615.1). Lineage (NCBI taxonomy): Eukaryota > Viridiplantae > Streptophyta > Magnoliopsida > Apiales > Araliaceae > Panax > Panax quinquefolius. The sequence goes on along the minus strand of CM035171.1, from coordinate 103,994,686 downwards.
AATGGAATAACAAAAGAAATCACCATGCATGCGGTGCCAGCATAGACAAAGTTATTCCAAATGAATAATAATAACGGAACCAAAGTCGGGTGAAATTCACCGCAAGCGGGATGTTCAAACAGAATAATAAAGATGGAACTGCATCCAGGTGTAAAACACTGCGAGATAGGATATTCCAACGAGAATGATAAAGAGCGGAACCAGTCCGGTGTAAAATACATGCAGACGAGGATGTTCCAACAGAATAATAAAAACGGAACCAGGTCCGGTGTAAAACACACAGACAGGATGTTCCAACAGAATAATAGAAGAATGTCACCAAGTATAGGGTAAACCGCGTATACAGGTTATTCCAACAGAATAAATAAGAATGGAATAACATAAGGATTTCACCAAGTATAGGATATGCCGCATATACAGGTTATGTATAGGGTATACCACTTTTACAGGTTATTCCAACAAAATAATAATGAATGGAATAACAGAAGTTCTCTTCAAGAAGAAAGAATAACACCCCTTACCGTAAAAGAACTGAATATAGAAGTAGTTAAGTAGCATAATACTCTTCTTCTTTCTATAATTTTCTCTCTATAGCTTCTCTCTATAATTTCTCTCTCTAGAGTTTCAATGAATTCGTAAGAAAATAATGAAGGAATGAGCTTCTATTTATAGGAAAATGGAATGCATAGTAACTAATCCATGAGCGGTCAGATTGATTTACTTTAATCGACTCATCCATATTTAAAGAAAAATCTTTTAAATAAAATATAATATATTCTATTTATATAAGAACATTTTACTATGCAAACACTATGCAAAAACACTATGCAACACTATGCATAATAAAATATAATATATTCTATTTATAGAATAACTTTAATAAAGTATTCTATTTTATATAAAAGATGTTTACATTTTATTACGTTAATAATACTGAATAAAACAAAACGTCATTATCGCTATAATAATTCATATTATTAATCGACAATAATGGAATCAAACCGAGTGACTTCTCACATAAGCATCAATAATCAATACCGCAAAGTGCTACTATGCAACCCACACGACATCGTACTTTTACTACCGAAAGTAGTTCAACAAGAACCACGGTAAAACTTCCGCCGTTATTTCAATAAAATATTTTTGTCGTTTTCTCAATCCGATAATAATTAATTGTGGGGTCCACCAATGATTGAGTAGTTATGCGAATATTCCTCGCTAAACCAAATATTCCTCGACCAATCGAATATAATATAACCACTTGCATACTTTGCAAAATTTATAAATACTACCCACAACTATAATATTATCTTAAATTCACACCATAATATTAAAAAAATAATTTCAACAAAATTTAAATCTTTATTGATAAAATCTGGGGTCTCACACACATCGCTTCTCTGGTAGTAGTCCATATGGTACTCTAAGTGGTTTTCCCACAAACAACCAACAAACAAGTTCCCGTCTCGTCTACACTACCCATAACAGTGAGTTAGATCGGTTGCCAGTTTTGTATATACCTTCGCTCTCTGGAAGGAACCTATTTAGCCCAAGCTCCGTATATGTCAATCATCAAAGGTTACGATTGTACTACAACTTAACTTATCTTAACTTATTCGAACTATTAAACTATAATCTTCGTTAAGTTAATTTCTCATTCTTTATGGCTTCCTGGCAACTAAATGCCACACCTCCGTATTCACTCTTTATCGTTTAAGTCATACAGTCTTTTGTATACTCAAAGCGATCATTCCCTTTAATCCTTAACTCGGCTTCATTACGTTAAACGTTATTATCTTTAATTCAACTCTTTTACCGTTCACGGTTTAATCATTGATCTTCATCATCTTACGGTCAAACCATACATGGGGTGTAGGTTCTATCTGTTTAATATTTGCATACCCTCAACCTTCACGTCGGTTAAAGTGTTCAACGCTTACATTTTATTCTAACGTTCTCATCTGACTCACATTCGGCTTCCATTAATCTCATTACCGTTCATTACGGCTTTCTTGTTACCATTTTTATCTTACTTAATACTTTCGTTATCCATTACTGGAACCCCATGTTCATTAGTCATTCTTAATGTCCAAGCCATACCGTTCGTTGTATGCTAAGACCGTTCGTATATCGTAACAGCGCTGCATTTGCAGCGTCTATACGCTTTACACTTATCTCTCACTATCATGACATAACATCAAAATGTTATTCATTACCCTCGTCACTTAATGTCTAAGGAATCACAACCATAGCAATCCCCCACGTTCGTTTATCGTAACTACGGTCCCTGGATATCGGTTCCGTAATCCGCGTTTACATTCTTTTTCTTTTACTCTCATATAACCTTTTCATTCGACCTTCATTAAAGGTTTAATTCACTAAATTAAGTGTTACATTTGACGAATCTTATGTTTTTTATCTTCCTATACGTTTCCCCCAAGAGTTGAAAGCGATTAAAAGCTTTTTTCTGCGGCTTTTTCCCTACAATCTTTGGCATGGCGCCACTCTTCCTTCTATCTCTCATGGCTTGTGGCCATGAGTTTGCATGACCCGACCCTCTAGTCTGGCGCTGCAGCGCCACCTTATAAGGCATGGTTGGCGCCGCGGCGCCAAGCCCTAACCCTAGAAAATTTTTCTAAGTGTTAAATCCAATTTGAGACGCTTACTTCCCGCTTCCATAACTTATTCGTTATAACTCGGAATGAGGTCATTCTAAAGCCATTCTCTTCCTTATCTTACATACTTCAATACCCCAGGATAGGACTTCATTCTGAATCCATTAACGTGCCATTCGATTGGCTTGATCATCACCCTTTGTTTGTTTTACGTTTTTAACGCTTTTTGTTCATTCGTCCGTAATTCGGTCATCCGAACTCAAAATTCATTCGTTCTTGAGTCCACGACTCATGTTTTCTATATTCTCTTACATTATTATGAAACCCTACATGTTCGGGTTCATTTACTAACTTTCTAATTCTCGTTTGTCTTTTACAAAATTTTTGCCATAATTTCGTTATAGCTAAGTTTTAATCCGTTCTTCATGAACGTTTCTACCGTTCCTAACCAAGCAATATGAATCAAACTTATATGTGATGGTTTTAAAGTTGTCCATCAACAACAATTATCCTGCGATGGTTTTAAATTTGTCCATCAACAATGTTCTTCGTGTTCTTCGTGTGTTCTTCGTTCGTTCTTCATTTTAATCGATATTTTGGATTATGGTTTCATTTTTTATTGGAATTTGATGTTATAGAACATTATTCCTTACTTATTTCACCTACTTATTCATATAATCCACTCGAATCGTTCTAATTCATTACGAATCTTATACTTCCTTAAGAAATTTATAACTAAACTTTTAATTCTTATTTCTTCATTTTCTCATGATTTCAACCATATGAAATCATTCATAACCTCATCTACTTCTTATTCTTATTAAGATAAGTTTTGAACATAAAAACATAGAAAAAGTTAACTTAGGAGTTAGGTTTTAATACCTTTCCTCTTTATTTTTCTTCCGCTAGCCAAAACTGGTGTTTTGTTAGCCTTTCTATTTCACGAACATTTTTGATCCGATCAATCATGCTCATGCTCTTCCTTCTCCCTCTCCATCCGAATTCTCTCTCTCTCTAATGTAGGATTTTCAAAAATCCCATTTAAATGAAATAAGCTTCCTATTTATAGATTTTCCAAAGCTAGGGCAAAATAGTCATTTCACCCCTAACCTCCTTACTATTCACACCTCTTTAATATTCATTACTTAAGTGTTAAGTTAACTTAGCCCTTAAGTCTACTTAGCCTTTAAGTTACGTGGTTCTGTCTTTCGAGTTTTCGTCCGACAGTTTTAAAAAATGTGATTCTCGGAATCTAAATATTTTTGGATATTCCGTCTTTCCTTTACCGATTAACTTTTACGTATTCTTTGGATTTCTGAAAAACTGAAAAACACTTTTTGGCATTAAGCGTTTTCCTTCACGTTTTACCCTAACGTAGCTAAATGAATGAAAAGTACATAGCAGTACTTTTCGTCATTTTTATTTCGTCTGATTTCTGCACGTTTTTTGAGAAAAACTTTTATCGGCTTACTTAACATTTCACGACATATTATCGACAAATCTTTCGACGGAATGTCATTTCGACATACCGAACTCTCGGAAAGGCTTAGGTTATTCAAACCCTAACCCTTAGATTTCGTCGGATGAATAATGCCTATTTCGTCTTTTTCCCCGGAAATATTTTGTTCCCGGAAAATTTTTATTTTTGTCTTGAAAATTCTTAATCGCTTAGTCTAGCTCGTAGCCAGAATCCTCCCGACTTATAATCATCCTAGGCTCTAGAACGATTAATAAACACATAACACATAATATTATTAATAAAAATTTATTTTATTAATAACTAATTCTTTAAACTTAAATTCTGGAAAATCCAAATTTTTGGGTCGTTACAATAACAACTTGCATACTTTGCAAAATTTATAAATACTACCTAGAACTATAACATTATCTCAAATTCACACCATAATATTCAAAAAAATAATTTGAGAAATTTAAATCTTTATTCATAAAATTTGGGATTTTACAATCTCCCCTTCTTATGAAATTTCGCCTTGAAATTTTGTATGCGACACACTGGTATGCGAGTAATGGATGAGGATACCTCGTTAGATTCTAACTCCTGAGGTATAACCTTTGAGTGTCGAATATGATCCTTCTTATCCAATTTTTTAAAAGGTACATCTTTATATCTTAAATTATCCGCTATCTCGTCCGGTTCTAAATCAATAATGTGGTTCGGGTCGTCCACATATTTACGTAACATCGATACGTTAAAAATGTTATGAACACGCGACATACTTGGCGGTAAAATGAGTTTATAAGCCACAGTTCCTACTTAATCGAGGATTTCAAATGGACAAATTAAATCGAGGGTTGACATTTCCTCTCTTCATCAATTCTTGCTTCTAGAATAACGCCCTCTTGAACCTTCTTTTTTTCACATTCATCAGCTTCGGGTGTGTAGTTTGAGCGGCTTTAATTTTATCGATTAAAGTTGATTCTTCTCGTATATTCGTTATCTTCACGTAGGTTCGTATATTCACACTCATAAACGCATACGATCTTTTACTCAACGCGTCAGCTACCACGTTCGTTTTTCCACGATGGTATTGAATGGTACGATCGTAATCTTCAACAGCTCGAGTCAACGTCTTTGGCGCATGTTACATTTGTTTTAGTTGAAAAAATATTTAAGGGTTTTAGAAATGGGGTTTTATACTGGGGTCAGTACAAAATTCGATTTCACGCTCTGGGGTAGGCCAAGAAGTCTTCAGAAATACGTAAAGAAATTTATTAACGATAGAAATATCATTCAAAACTGTGACCCTCATCCAAGACTTGGATAGCACGTCACATTGATACCTATCAACTTGCCACTGTTATTTATGACGTCCCCTATGGATAGTCTGGCTTCGGTGCATTCCACACAAGAAAGTCAACAACGAAAGGATCGGGGCTCTTTACTTATGGTTTGATATTACAGTGATTGACTTTAGTGGTTTGGTTGCTTGAATTCGCATAACAGGTTGGTTAGGAATATAAAAGCTAATAACCTTACAAAAATCATGATGAGTAGTTAACCAATCGATTCCAAAAACCACATCAAAGGCAAGTATTTTTAAAGAGATAAGATCGACAGGTAACGTGAAATTGTCGATTTGAATCAAACAAGATTTATAAATAATGGATGTAACGAAGGTTTCTCCTAACAGAGTTTTAACAGATAAGTCAAAGTCTAATTTCTCAATAGCCAAGTTCAAACATTGAACACAACTAAGTGAAATACAAGAGTGGGTAGAACCAGTATCAAATAAGGTATAGACTTCGTAAGCATTTAAGATTAACTTACCCATGACAACTTTGTTCGGGTTCCTCGACAAACACTCTCACTTAAACTACCGGCTTTGACTTGTCTTGGACATCCTTTTGGCGTCACCATCCCAGCTGGACATGACTTCACTACACGAAAAAATCGAGCTAGGTGACCTTCTCTTCCACAATTGAAACACGCTTTGGATTGCTGTGTACAGTTTGGACGGATGTGTCCCTCCTGTCCGCATTTGAAACATATGACCGGTGGTCGTTCTTCTTCCTTTGAAATGGGTGCTGATGTTGCTGTCTTTCCATCATTATTGAACCTTCTCTTCTTAAAATTTCCACTTCTATTATCTTGGCCATGATTACCACCAAAGTGGTTACTATTCTTGGCATGATAATTTCCCCCACTATGGTTATCATTGTTCCGATGGCTGTTGCCACCTGTACGATTATTATTGTGTTGTTGGTCGTTGCCTTTTGGTTGTACTGACTTATTATCGCGCTCCAATAACTGAGCCCTATTCACAACATCTGAATATAAACAAAGTTTGTGAAAAATGAGGTATTGACGTATATCGGGTTTCAAACCTCTTAGAAACATTCGCGTCATTCGCTCCATTGTTAACATTTTCAGCTCCCATTTTCAAACACTGCCACAAAACAAGGGTTAATTGACATATCACATATTATCCCTATTCTATGACCGACCAATTAAATACCAAATAAACTTAGGTAGGTCATACTAGCAAAGGAATTTCCCGTCTCTCCCCTCCTAGTTCTTGTCTCACATCTCAGCCAGGGATCATATCCCTAAGCTTTGATACCAACTGTGATGCCCCCAAAATAGGTATACATCACCCATCTTGAGTCGCCAAATACATGGTATAGAATTCAAATACAACTTAATTATACAACATGAGCTGTGAGTTTTAGTACAAATATTGTCTTCTAGACAGTATTCAAACCCAAAATACAACAAAACATAAACTGAGAGTTTAAACAAGAATATTGCCTTCTAGACAATATCCACTCTCAATGGAGTCCTCATAGACAGTATACAAACTCAAATTCAGTCCTCATTACATTTATTATCACACTATTTAACAGAATAGTGAGGACTACTAATATTATCATCTGGACTGTCAATCCGTTCCCCGACTCGTCCCAACTATATTCTCATTTCCTGAAGAGAATAGTGAAGGAAAGGGTGAGCTCAACTAGCCCAGTAAGAAATATTATGACTAAGATAATGCAGAATAAATTATCATTAGTCTTCAACAATGTTAAACTGATAAAATACAATAAACATCAAGTTTAACTATAACGGAACAAGCAATCCATTAAAAGAGTCAAGTACATAATAAAATCTACTATCTTTTATGATTTAAAAAGGTTTTTCATCATTTTATCACGAGACTCAAATTTTAATAAATAATCCACATCATCCCCTGCATTACGACAATGATATTCATTAGTATCACGACCACAAATTATCCATGCACTACGGGCCAAGGATATTGTATTCATCAATGGTCACGATCATGCCATAAAATAATTCATCTTTGCACCCTTGGCCGAAGAGAATCCATAGCCATAATCATACCAAAAACTGTCCATCAATTCACTACGGGCCAATGAGGACATTTTCAACATCATTTGTAATATTACGGTCATGATTATACAGAATAATTGCTGGTCATAATCATACCAAGTCCATCTATGCACTACAGGCCACATATAACTTTCAACATAGTATAAAACATGAGGATGATGACAATGATATAAGAATTCAATAAAACAAGTTCAAGAATTAATTTATCCAGGAACTAATAACGTTCAAATTGTCAACATGATACTTCTTTGTAGAGTAAAATTCAAGAATGCTCAGAAGAATATTTTCATGAAAAGATATTGGATGAAGCGCAAATATCAAGGATATTCCACTAATTTCATGGAGTATAGAAGTCAAAACTTTAACCAACTGAGTATAATAAAGAATGGAATAACAAAAGAAATCACCAGGCATGCGATAGACCGCACAGACAGGTTATTCCACAAGAATAATAAATAACGAAACCAGGTCATGCGTAAACGCACAGACAGAATATTCCAACAGAATAATAAATAACGAAACCGAAGTCGGTAAATTTATGCAAGCGGGATGTTCCAACAGAATAATAAATAACGGAACCGGGTCATGCAGAACGCACAAACAGGATATTCAATGTAATAATAAATAACGGAACGAATTCAGTCATGCGCAGAACGCACAAACAGGATGTTCTAACAGAATAATAAATAATGGAATAACAGAAGAATTTCATCATGTATGCGGTATTTCGCATAGATAGGTTATTCCAACATAATAATAAAGAATGGAATAACAGAAGAATTTCACCATGTATGCGGTACTTCGCATAGACAGGTTATTCTAACATAATAATAAAGAATAAAATAACAGAAGAATTTCACCGTGTATAGGGTAGTCCGCGTATACAGGTTATTCCAACAGAATAATAAAGAATGGAATAATAGAAGTTCTCTTTATGAATACGAAAGAAATAACACCCCTTACCTTAGAACAAACTGGATATAAGAGTAGTGAAGTAGCAGAATACTTTTTTTCTTTCTCTCTATAGTTTCTCTCTCTAGAGTTTCAATAAATTCGTAAGAAATAATGTAGGAATGAGCTTCTATTTATAGAAGAATGGATTAAATAGTAACTAATTCATGAACGGTCCATATTGATTCACTTTTAAGCAGACGATCCAGATTGATTTAATAAAATATTCTAATAAAACAAAATCTTTTAAATAAAATATAATATATTCTATTTATAATCTAATAAAACGAATAACTTTATAAAAGTATTACATTTTATATATAAAAGATTTTACTATGCAAACACTATGCATGCACTATGCATAATAAAATATAATATATTATAATTATTGTCTAATAAAATAAATAACTTTATTAAAGTATTCATTTTATATAAAAAGAGTTTTACTACGCAAAAATACTATGCAATATAAAATATAATATATTCTAATTATTGTCTAATAAAACAAATAACTTTATAAAAGTATTCTACTTTATATAAAAAGTTTTTCTATTTTATTACATTAATAATACTAATAAAACAAAACTTCATCATCATTATTATAATTCAAACTATTAATCGACCAGGTCGTTCCCAGGAAAGATGGGGCTTTCCAATAAGGATTTCTCCCTATTGGCGCACAATTAGGTGACCAAACCTCTCATTGGCAGAACTTCTAGACATCGTTAATATTGCAAATAATAATATTAATAACTATGTCATCTCAATTATTGATTTAATAATATATAAAATATCGACAATAATTGAATCAAATAACGTGAGATACTATGCAACAATTCTTGAAGCAATAATTGAATAAAAGCGGAGTGACTTCTCACGTAAGCATCAATAATCAATACTGTGTGCTACTATGTAACCACGCCAGACATATTCTTTTACTTTACTCTCGAGTAGTTCAACAAAGATAATTCAGTAAAACTTCCGCCGTTATTTTTAATAAAATATTTTTGTCGTTTTCTCAATCCGACAATAATTCCGTTGTGGGGTCCACCAATGATTGTGCCGAGTAAATGCATTTAATATTATTCTATTACAATGAATATTCTCCGACTAATCGAATATTATATAACAACTTGCATACTTTGCAAAATTTATAAATACTACCCACAACTATAACATTATCTCAAATTCACACCATAATATTCAAAAAAATATTTTGAGAAATTTAAATCTTTATTCATAAAATTTGGGATTTTACAAGGTAGATGAACCTACATCTAGAAAAGGAAAGGGAAAAATATAGAAGTGATGAAGACTTGTAATTTTGATTATTGTTATGATGATTAGACTTTTAATTTGATGATTGACTTTTATTTAATGATGTGATGTAATAATTTTATTTACACACTTATATGATGTTAAGGTTAGACAACCTGGGATGTTTTTGGATTTAATGATGCAACCCTATTTAAAGGGAGGATTTATGATTTAATTTTATTATACTCGGGTAGATAGATATGAATGAATGGATAGTGAACACCGAATCTTGTGGGAATGAAGTACCTAGATTTGGGGGTGTCACAGGTTGGTAGTGACCTTTGAAATGATAGTGGTGATAAACTCTTATCGAGTTTTAAGGAAGAAGTAATAAAACACTTATGTGCTTATGTGATTGCAATTTATGTTCTCGTGAGTGTCGAATAATAATGATTAGTAATTAAAACTTAAAATTTGGTTGACCAGATGGCGAATGTAGGAGGATCTAGTCAGGCTAGGGAAGAAGGATCCCAGATGCCTAGAAAGGAGGAGCCTCGAGATATTTAGGTGATTTGGGAACAACTATTGCCACAAGAAGCAACTCTGTCGGTCACAGTAGTTGAGCAGGAGAGAATACCTGATAAGGAGGATGAGATAGAGACGGATGTGGAGGACCCTGTTGAGTTGCCACAGTCGGATGAGGAGGATGAAGAGGAAGAGATTCCACTTAATTCGATTGCCGCCCGTATGTACGACGAGGTGTATGACCGTAATATGGAACTTCAGGATACCGTCGAGTAGTTCCAAGAGATAGTAGTTGAACAACAGACCTCGATGGCACAAAATGACAACGAGATCCAGGATCGAGAGGAACGTCTAAATAATGTTGAAGAGAAGCTGGTCCACACTGAAGGAGAGAACGAGCGAATGATATTAGAGATTGCGGAATTGAAGAACAAGTTGAAAGAGGAATCTACTAAGAGGGAAAGAGCTGAAGATGCGTACAATGAAGCTTATCAACGAGCCGGAATAGCAGAGAGAGACGCACAAACAAAGAGCATGAAGATGGAAGAGATGAAAAAAAATATTCAACACCGTGATCAATCGAGCTCAGGATCGGGTCATGGGTTATCCAATTCAGTTCGAGACGCTACCATCATACATATTAGATTGCCGAACAATGTTCTGAATTATGGAGGAGGAGCATCGTAAGTCTACGCAGTATCTTAGTAGGACATCGTAGGGAATGTACTTGATATGTAATTATTATGTGATTGATGAGTAAATAAGATGTAAATCCCGGGTATAATACAACCAATGGGATTTGATGATGATGAAGTAATCCTGCAACTTTTGTAATTCAGGGGAGTAATGTAAATAGCAGTGATGCTATTGTGTTGATGTTTTTAAAAGATTATGAATGAAAAAAAGTTTTTATTTTATTCTAGAGTGTTATGTGATGTGTGATTATTCCTTTTGTGGGGGGCAAGTTAAGTAGTAATTAATTAAAAGAGTTGAGTAATAATCTAATGAGTGTATTTTTTTTAAACAAAAAATGCCTCCAAGACGTCAACCACCCCGACAGAGAACCACTAAAGGAACCAATAACAATAATGTTGAAGCTAACCCCATTCAATAACTAGCGACTTTACTAACAAGAGCATTGCAGAATCAAGCTCCGAATTAAGGTACAACGTTTAAGGATTTCAAGACGGTTGGACCACCAGAATTTCATGGGTCCATGAATCTAGTTGAAACCGCAGACTGAATCATGGAAATAGAGAAGGTCTTCGATGTTGCTAGGGTAGGGGATAATCAAAAGACTGCTTTTGCAACATTCATGTTGAAAGCAAAGGCGAGTTATTGGTGGCAAGCCAATAAAACCCGAGGAGGTCAAGGGGTAATGTCTTGGGAAAGGTTCAAGGAGATATTCTTCGAGACCTATTTCCCAGAAAGTTCAAAGAGTCAGCTAGAAGTGTAGTTTTTGGAACTGAAGCAGGGAACGATGTCGGTATTTGAGTATGCCACAAGATTCAATGAGTTGGTGAGGTTTTCACCATATTATGTCAGCACAGACGAACGTAAGGCGAAGAGGTTTGAACAGGGACTGAAGCCCTGGTTATACAATAGAGTCTCCATGTTCCAACTAAAGACTTTTGCAGCGGTGATGAAGAAGGCAATTCTCGTTGAGAGTGGAGGCGAGGTTGTAACAAAACATAACCAAGAGCAGAGAAAGAAGAAGAATGAGGGCAAAGTTAAAAATGGTGGAGGTGGTAACAGTGGAAGTGGTAGCAGTAACGTGAAGATGAAATAGAATGGAAATATGGGTTCAGGAAACAAGTAGGGTAATCAGCAAAATAAGAAGTTCGAAGCATGTGCTACATGCGGGAAGTTTCACAAGGGTTTGTGTTTGATGGGGAAACGAGTACGCTTCAACTATGGCTAGGAGGGTCACATCACCCCAAGTTGCAATCAACCTAAGAAGAACATTTGTTTCACATGTGAGTCCATGGATCACTTTGCTCGTGAATGCCCTAAAAAGAGATATGGTGAGGCAAATGGAAGCAAGGGAAATGTTGGTGGAGGTACACCGACTATTGCTGGACCAACATCAACAAATAAGCCCACATCAAGAACCTTCAACGTGACGGTGTAGGACGCGGTGCAATCCAAAGATGTCGTGTCAGGTATTACCCCAATCAATGATATAAATGCATATGTATTATTTAATTCGGGTGCTACTTGCTCGTTTATATCTGATGATTTTGCTAAGAAGTTAGAAATACCTAGTGAAGAGTTGAATTTCTCTTTAAACATAAAAATTGCGAATAGGGAAGTGATTCCTGTTAGGTTCGTATACAATAACTGTAGGGTGAACATTAAGGGGAAATTTATGAAAGTAGATTTAATCTCGATAAAACTCGGAGAGTTTGATGTTATATTGGGAATGGATTTATTATTCAATTATGGAGCGATAATTGATTGCCAAAAGAAGTTTGTAAACCTTTTGACTCCGTCAAAGGTAGTATTTCATGGTAGCAAATTACCTAGACAAATGAGATGTTTGACGATGATGCAGGCCAAGAAGTTGTTGAGTTAGGGCTGTGTGGGTTATTTAGCTTACATAGTCGATACTCAAAAGGAGAAGGGTGTGAAACTGGTGGAAATACCAGTGGTAAGGGAATTTATGGATGTGTTTCTGGAGGATTTGCCAGGACTTCCGCCTGACAGAGAAATCGAGTTCGTGATCGACTTAACGCTAGGAACCGCTCCAATATCGAAGGCCCCATACAGAATGGCTCCGGTAGAGATGAAAGAACTAATGGTGCAACTATAAGAGCTGTTAGATAAGAAGTACATTCAGCCTTAGTATATCACCGTGGGGAGTACCGGTGTTGTTCGTGAAGAAGAAGGATGGGTCAATGCGTCTTTGCATTAATTATAGGGAATTAAACAAAGTCACTATTAAAAAAATTATTCATTACCAAGAGTAAATGACTTGTTTGATCAATTGAAGGGTGCGAGATATTTTTCATAAATAGATTTGAGGAGTGGGTATCACCAAGTAAAAGTAAGGAAGGAGGATGTACCGAAGACGGCATTTCGAACTCGCTATGGACGTTACGAATTTTTAGTGATGTCTTTTGGTTTGACAAACGCCCTTGCAGCGTTCATGGATTTGATGAACAGGGTGTTTAAACAATTTTTAGACAAGTTTATGGTGGTATTTATCGATGATATTCTGGTGTACTCTAAATCTCAAGAAGAACACGTGGAACACTTACGTTTGACGTTGGGACGCTAAGAAAGGAAAAAGTGTACGCTAAATTCTCTAAGTATGAGTTTTGGCTAGAATATGTATAATTTCTTGGGCATGTGATTGACAAAGATGGGATTTCAGTGGATCCATCAAAAGTTGAAGCTGTAATCAATTGGGATTAACCAAAAACTCCATCAGAAGTAAGAAGATTCTTAGGATTGGCAGGGTATTATAGACGGTTTATCAAGGATTTTTCCAAGATTTCCACTCCGTTTACAAATTTGACTAGAAAATCTGTAAAATTTGTTTGGACGGAGAAGTGTGAAGGAAGTTTCCAAGAATTGAAAAAGAAATTAAGTATGGCACCTGTGTTGTCATTACCAAATAATACAGGAAACTTTGTGGTGTATAGTGATGCCTCACACAATGGTTTGGGTAGTGTTCTTATGCAGAACGTCAAAATCCACAATTGATAGAATTCATGCAAGCATCACAAATACTAAACTCACTATATTTATATATGAATTTAAAGCAAATATGATTTAATCTCAAACTCTCTTAATGACTACAAATGGTGAAGCGGTATATTCCTATCCGGGTCACAAATCACAAAGCCTAACGCAAATAAGCCTTTTGAACATATGCCATTATGGTATAATTTATACTTATAATTCATTTTTCAAATCCATACAAGAAATTATTGTGAATGGTGATCAAGCATTCATACATTTAGCACAACCATAATGGGAAATCCAATATTAAATATTTAATAATATAATCAGACATACATATATAAACTATGCATTAGAATCCCATAATGGAATTTAGTTCATTTCTGAACCAAAAGCCATTATGGGATTGAAGCAAACCATTATAATAAGAAAATGCAAACAAGAGTCATGAAGAAATGAGAGAATCAAATATGTAAATTCCTGTTGCAAGTTTTGTTTCCAGGTTTGTCCAATTCACCAAAAATCTCCAGAATTAAAAACTATATTTATTAAGCAATCTAGATAAAGAGGGGAGCTAAATGTAGTAATGAAATGCTCAAACCCTCTCTCCAGTAGTCTAAACCTAATAATAAAAAAAAACTCTCACTAACAAATATGTCTCTAGTACCAACCATATCGTCTCAGATGAGCAAAACAAGCTAAAATTCAAATTACAAAAAGTCAACATTTTTAATCGAAAAGAAGGCAAACTACCGGTAGCGAGCGATATCTAATCGCAAATCGAGCGTGGTGCTACTGTAGGGTTGTCTGCCGAGTGCATGGCGCGGGCGCGCCATGGTCCTTTAATATTGGAGCACGTCTGCGCGACTGCTTAAATTTGCCTCTGTATTTCTTTAACGCGGGCGCGCCATGATAAGGCTAAATGGCAGTGCGGCCATGCTGCTGCTGCACTTTACTTTCTGCTGGCTTCTTGTTGTTGCTGTTGTCTGCTACTTCCTTCTTCTTCATTTCATCTTTTCTTCACTTCATCATTTCATTGATCTTCCTCACCTGCTCAGGTCCAGCTATATAATCTTCACTCTAGCTCAATTCCATCATGCCATGTTAATGCAATTCCATGCCATTTCTTGCCTTTCCATGCCTTTCTTTGCCATTACATGCCTTAGGTTGTTGTAGGAGTTCCATCTATGCACACAACAAAATAGACACAAAAAGCAAATAAAACATACTAAAAATACTTGAGTTGAGCACAATTCCAATGAGTTGGTAATCAATAACTAGGTATAAAACCTACTTATCAAATAGTACCCATGAATAGTACTCGGTATTAAAAGCTTAAAATTTAACAAGAATGTTCACAAAAATACATCTGTGAAACGATACTAGATTAAGCACAAATTTCAAGGATATTCTACTAATTTCAAGGAGTATAGAAGCTTTACTTAACAAAATGAGTGTAGAATTCGGAATCTGAAACGAAATAATATTACTTACATACTACAGAGTATGGAAGAAAATATTATTTCTTACAAATACTAAACAAAATTAATATCCCTCACTACTGCTGAACGAAAATAATATTCCTACGAATATTGAACGAAGATAATATTCCTTATGAATATTGAACGAAAATAATATTCCTTACGAATATTGAACGAAAATAAAATTTCTTACGAATACGAAAAATAATATCCTAAACGAATATGAAATATATAATACCCCTTACCTCAAAAGGAGAGTAATTTCGACTGGTGTAACGGAGATATTCTTAAAGAAAATTTTCACTATTTTCTACACTCAAAGCTTCCTTAAATTTAAAAGAAATATGCTCAATATTATAGAAGAAGAATTCTTTGATTCTGGTGTGATTTTCCTTTCTAAACTGAGCATCCTATTTATAGGAGAGTAGCAGGATACTATTTAGGAAAATAATCACGGAGTGCATAGTAAAAATTCGGCAAATTCATGAGTGTTCGGCTGAAAAAAAATTTGATTTTACTATGTAGCACTATGTTGCATTATGCAATACTATACAAATAATAAAATATAATATATTCTATTTTACATAAAAAATAAAACTTTATATAATATATATATATAACAAAAAATGAGATAACTTTCTACCGACAATTTTAAAAAATAAGTAAGTGCGGGTCCATATAATAAGCTAAATTTACAACAAATAGTTCATAAAAATCCCCTCTATTTATCTCAATTCAGTTGGCTTCACAAAATACATTTTTAATAACATTTATTCATTATTAATATAACTCGCAATATTAACAACCAGATCATTCCCAAGAAAGAGGGGCTTTTCGATAAGGACTTCTCCTTATTGGCGCGCAAGTAGGTGACCAAACCCTTTTACTCGACAGAACTTTCAAGACATCGTCAATAATGCAAATAATAATAAGAATAACTTTGTCATTTCAATTATTGATTTAATAATTTAAAATATTGTGCAGATGATACTATAACTGTAAGACCCCAACTTATTATTAATGAAATTTAATTTTCTCTATTTATTATTTTGAAATAGTAAGGGTTGATTTGATTAATGTGGATAGTTAGGGTAAGATACATAAATATTTCAAAATAAGCAAGTGGTTATAAAATATTCATTGTTATCGGGAATATTCGTTTGGTCGTGGAATATTAAATGACTTGTCGGGAATATTAAATGACGACAGCCAGTGACTATGTGTGGGCCCCATAACTGAAAGCGATTGGATGAAGAAAACGACAAATATAAGTTGGTTAAAAATAACTGGCGTAGTTGTTACAAATTAACCTTTGTTGGAATACCCGTTGGTTAAAACACGATGTCTGGCGTTGTTGCACAAGAAGATACCAGTATTGCACCAATTATTGAAGGCACTACTCAATAAAGGTTACAGTATAATTTCGCTCAAAGATTTTATTGAGTTAATAATTGTTGCGTTGATATTTTATATTCTTTGTTGTTTCAATAATTGTCATTACACAAGATTTTTTATTATCGAAGCAATAATTCATATTATCTGAATAATATTATTAGATAACATTATTGGCAATGTCTAGAAAGTTCATCTAAGGAGAGGTTTGGTCACCTAATTGCTACCAAGAAGAAGAAATTCTTATTGGAAAGCCCCCTCTCCTCCAAGAACCGCACGGTTGTCAATATTGTGATTACGTAATATTATGTGTGAATAATTAATTATTGATTCATATGATGAGGAAAATATTGATTTTATGTGGATATAGGCGGAGAAAATTTTTAATGTGACAATTGTTGAAAATTGAAATTTTATCATTTTTCGATAAAATAATTCATTTAAATATATTATTATATTTTAATAATATAATAATGGTGATATTTTTACAACGAATGTGGGATATATGAGTATCTGAGGAGGAAGAGTATTTTGTTGCAATAAATGTTTAAAACATGTTAAACATGTCGGTGGACCCCATTTATTGACTGAAATTTGATTATAGCTTGTAAAATCGCCTGTTTGTGAATTTCGGTCAATTTATGTTTGGAATTTGGAAAAACTTTCTTCTGCAAAGTTGTAGAGAATTGAATTTCCTATAAAAATTCAGCGAGATTGAATTTTCTGATAAAAGGCTATTTATTATGAATTATTGAAGTTCGAAGCTCTCAAATAATTGATTTTGGAAGTTTAAAATATTTTAATTACAAAAACGTTTTTTGTGTTTGGTTAGCCTCATTAAACACATGCAAGTTGCTGAATTCAGATGGTTCTAGGTGCGTAGAGAATTTGTAATATATATAATATTATTATATTAAATTTTACGCTTTGGTGTTCTAAGCAATTTCTATAAATAAGGTGCTTAGGTTAGAATTGAAAATCACACCTTTAAACCTGAATTTTTTCTCTCTATATTATCGAGCGTATTCTTGTGAGTATTTTGAGTATACTTTAAGTATTGCTATACGGCAAGTCCAAGTCATAGCCTATATCCAAGGTGTTTCAAATTTAGAGTCTTGATCTTTCGAGGTAAGGAATGTTATTTTCTTCTCAAATGATATTATTTCTTCAATATCATTATCTTTGAAATATTGGTTGGAACTTTTATCAAATTTGGAACTTTTCCATGCTTGGGTTACTATTCATGAGTTACTATTCACGAGTTACTATTCATGAGTTCTTATTCACGAAGTTCTTATTCACGAGTACTATTCATGAAGCGTGAAGATTTTTTTGTGGAATTTCTATCTTTTGGTGTTCAAGTTACTATTCACGATACTATGACTATTCACGTATACGACACTATTCAATAGAAAAATAAAATTTCTTCTTTTGTCCAAAATATCTATTCGGATACTAGCTTTGATTGTATCCATGTTTTGATCATTCTTGAATTTTACACCACTGCGATTATTTTTGAGGTATTTTTGGACGTGAATAAAACAAAGTACGAATCCTTAATCCTTAATCCTTGTCATTTTGTTTCACTTTGGATTCGTTTCATTAAAAATATTTTTCATCATCTTGGTCTTAAATGATGATATTATGGAATATCTTTGGCTTCTGTAGTGCAAAAAGATGAATGATTTTCGAAGAATATCTTTGGCTCGTGTAGTGCAAAGATGAACAGTGTTTAGATGAACATGACCAACTGATGAATATATTTGGCCCAGAGTGCAAAGATGAATATTTGATTCTAGATGTATATTGATTGATGTTACTGGGGATAAAAGATGAGCGATGAACTTTTTTTAAATTCATACATAGAAGATAGTAGTTTGCATTCTCTACTTAACTCTTCTAATGAATTATTATTTCCATTGCGAATATTGATTTAAAATTTGTTGTCTATTGTATTCTATTAGATTTTTCCGTTGAAGACTAACGGTAATTTGTTGTATATTATCTTAGTCATAATATTCTTTCTTGAGCTAGTAGAGCTCACCCTTTTCCTTTTGTTCCATTTTCTCAAGAGGCGAGAATATAGCGAGTACGCAGTCGTGGTATGGAATGAAGGTTCTAGAAAGAGTTGTTTAGTAGTCCTCACCATTTTTGTAAAATAATGTATCAATAAATGTGATGAGGATTTATTTGAGTATAGATATTGTCTAGAAGATAATATTTGTATTCAAACTCACAGTTTCTTGTTGTAATAATAAAGTTGTAGTTGTTTACGTACCATGTATTGACAACTCGGAATGGGTGATGTATACCTATTTTGGGGCGCCACGGTTGGTATCGAGCTTAGGGATATGATCTCTGGCGAAGATCGGGAATAGAACTAGGAGGGATAGGCGAGTAAATCCTTCGCTAGTGTGTCCTACCTAAGCTTATTTTTTTTTAGTTGGTCAAGGTATATAGGGATATTATGTGATATATTGATTTCCTTAATTAACCCTTGTTTTATGGCGGTATTTGAGAATGTCGATCGAGAATATTAATAATGGAAATGAGACCGTGGAGAGACGCCTTTGTACTCACCAACGAGGAGAACGTGCAACAGTGGGCAATGTTCCTCCTGTGAACAACACCACCGGCGAGATGATGAACGAGGGATGTTTAGAAGCTTTTTGCAGTTCATGCAAAATCGACGAGGAAACTCGTGTTCAAAATACAGGAGGAAATGATAGCAATTCACGGGTTGTCACACACAAGCAGTTCAAAGAGTTGGGACCACGAATTTAAGGGAAAGCCGATCCGATCATGGCGGAAACATGGGTCAAGCAAATTACCAAGATATTCGATGTCTTGGGATGCACGGAGAGAATGAAGGTTCCATTCGCCACCTTTATGTTCCGTGGATGGCGGCGAGATCTACTAGTGGGAGTCGTGAAGGCGTCCATCCAACCAAGACTCAAAGATATCTTAGGAGACGTTTGAAACTATTTAATGACAAATACTTTCACGAAAGTGTTCGTCATATGAAGGAAGTGGAGTTTATTAGATCGGGAAGCGTAACAACATGGCGGTGTCTCAAAGATGAGGCAAAGGTTGCAGAGTTATCGAGTTTGCACCTCATTTGGTGGAGAATGAGGAACGTATGATTGTGAGATGTTTCTTAGAGGTTTGAAACCCAGATACGCCAAGATCTCATTTCTCATAAATTTTCTCTCTATTCAGATGTTGTAAATGAGGCTCAATTATTAGAGCGAGATAACGAGTACTGCGGCCAATTGAGGGACCACAACCGAGGATCGTACTGGAGATAGCGATCAATGTAATAATGATAACCAAACGGAGAAAAAGCAGACGGACAAAATGGTAACCACTACGGTGGTAATCATGGCCATGAAAAAATGAGAAGAAGCGAAGTCGGGAGGAGATTTTAAAAGAGGAGATTTAACAACTAATTATAGAAGACAGCGGTCTCAAGCAAAGAGCTGGTTCTAAGGGAGGAGAACGACCACCGGTCATATGCTATAAATGCGGAAAAGAGGACATATCGGTCCAAACCGCCCACAACAGTTCAAGGTATGCTATAATTGTGGAAAGGAAGGACATATCACCGAGATTATACGGTAGTGTAAAACCTAGTTCAATGGGGACGGTGACTCAAAAGACTATCCCGTAAAAGTCAAAGTCAACGATTCCGGAAGAGCGTTTGTTGTGGTTGGTCAAAATGCGAGGAACCAAACGAGGTGATCACGGGTAAGCTATTTATAAATTCTTACGAAGTTTATACCTTACTTGATATCGGGTGCTACCCATTCATTTATCTCTCCTGCATGTGCTCAACGTTTAAACTTGACTCGGGAGAAATTAGACTTTGACCTATCTGTGGAAACTCCGTTAGGAGAAACTTTCATCACATCCATCGTTTATAAATCTTGTTTGATTTAAGTTGGCACCATCACCTTACCCGTGACCTTATCTCTTTAAAGATACTTGCTTTTGATGTGATTTTAGGGATTGATTGGTTAACTACTCATCATGCCAAAATTGATTATTTTCGTAAGGTTGTTAGTTTTCATATTCCTAACCAACCTGTTTATTTAATCAAAGCAACTAAACCATTAAAATCAATCACCATCATATCTAATCATAAAGCTATTCGTTTATTGAAAAGCGGATGTCAAGCTTTCTTAGCCCATGTTATGGATTTGAATAAAGACACGTCAAATTTGAATAATATTCACATTGTTATTGACTTTCCCGACGTATTTCAGAAGAACTTCCGGTCTACCCCGTAGCGTGAAGTTGAATTCTTTATTGATCTTGAACCTGGTACAAAGCCCATTTCTAAAACCCCATATCGAATGGCTCTATTGAACTTCGTGGAGTTAAAGGTCCAACTACTGTGAATTGTTGGACATCGGTTTCATTCGCCCTAGTACATCTCCTTGGGGTGCTCTGTTTTATTTGTAAAGAAGAAAGACGGGAGTATGCGACTTTGTATTGACTATCGGGGAATTGAACCATGTCACCATCAAGAATAGGTATCCTCTCACCTCGTATTGATGACTTGTTTGACCCGATTGCAAGGGGCACAATTCTTTTCAAAAATCGATCTTCGATTCTGGATATCATCGGTGAAGATTAGGCGAGGATATTCCAAAGAGCGCGCTTTAGAACTCGAGACGGGCATTATGAATTCTTAGTCATGTCTTTCAGATCGACTAATGCTCCCTATGACTTTCATGGATATGATGAACCGAGTATTCAAGGAATATTTGGATCGGATTCGTTGTTGTCTTTATTGATGACATCCTTATATATTCCAAAAGTCGTGAAGATCATGAGCACCATTTGAAATTTGGTACTCCAAAGGCTTCGTGAAAACAAACTATATGCCAAATTAAAGAAATGCGAGTTCTAAGCTTGAGGAAGTAGCATTCTTTGGGCACGTGGTGTCGAAACATGGAGTATCCGTGGATCCGTGAAGATTGAAGCAATACAAAGTTGAGAGTAATCAAATCGGATCAAGCACGTAGCTTTTGGGCTTAGTTGGTTATTATCGGAGATTCGTGGAAGGGTTTTCTCGAATCGCTACTCCATTAACTCGCCTAACTCGGAAGGATACAAAATTCGTTTGGAGCGAAGAATGCGAGAAGAGTTTCAAGAGCTTAAGAGGAGACTTATTTTATTTTGTTCTAACAATACCATCTAGTTCGGATGGATTTGTTATCTCACAATGATGCTTGAGCAAAGGGTTAGGATGTGTTCTCATGCAACGTGGGAAAGTCATAGCCTATGCCTCATGACAACTTAAAGAGTATGAGAGGAATTATCCTACTCATGGTCTAGAGTTAGCGGTAATCGTTGTTGCTTAAAGATATGGAGGCACTATTTATATGGGGAGAAAGTGGAGATATATTCGCACCATAAAAGCCTTAAATATTTCTTCACTCAAAAGAACTCAACACGCTAAAATGACGTTGGCTCGAGCTATTGAAAGACTACGACCACACTATTCAATACCATCCGGAAAAGCAAACGTGGTAGCCGACGCATTGAGTAGAAGATCATATGCGAGGAACAAGTGCGATGATGTCAAGTATACGATAGAGCCAACTTTAATAGAAAAAGTTAAGGTTGCTCAAGCCACCAACCCGGGAATGATGCGTATGAAGAAGAAAGTACAAGAAGGAGCTATTAGGAAGCTAGAATTGATGAAGAAGGAATACTTTGAGTCCACTCTAGACTTTGTGTTCCTAACGACTCGATTTGAAGTACAAGATTATGATGGAGGCACACAATACACCATTTGCAATCCATCACGGAAGTACTAAAATGTATCGTGATCTTGATATACATTTTGGTGGAACAATATGAAGAGAGAGATTGCAAAGTTTATCTCAATGTGTTTAACTTGTCAGCGTGTATAAAGTGAGCATCTAGTACCTAAAGGTCCGTTGCAACCACTTGAGATTCCGAAATGGAAGTGGGAACACATTACCATGGATTTCGATTCACGGGTCTTCCTACGGTTTCTCTCGGGCATCAATGCTATTTGGGTTATTGTTGATAGATTAACCAATTACGCTCATTTCTTGCCGATACGGGAGACTTATTCACTTTAACGTCTTGCTAGTATGTACGTGAATGAGATTGTGAGGTTGCATGGCATGTCTGTATCCATAGTTTCGAATCGTGACCCAAGATTCACTTCAAGATTTTGGGTTAGCTTGTAAAAAGCTATGGGCACGGATTTGCGATTTAGTTCGGCATACCATCCCCAAACGGACGGACAATCAGAGAGGACTATTCAAACTCTTGAAGATCTATTAAGACTCTGTGTCCTAAACTTCAAGGGTAGTTGGGATAAGTATTTACCATTGGTGGAATTCTCCTACAACAACAGTTATCAGGCAAGTATAGGTGTGGCTCCATTCGAAGCATTATATGGACGAAAATGTCGTTCTCCAATATGTTAGGACGAGGTGGGTGAAGCAACATTGTTAGGACCCGAGTTAGTACGTATGACTACTGAAAAGATCCAAATGATTCGACAACGTATACAAATGGCACAAGATTGACAAAAGAGTTATGCGGATCTTCATCGAAAGGACGAGGAATTTAGTGTAGGGGATCATGTATTATTGCGAGTTGCTCCATGGAAGGGAGTTACAAGATTTGGGAAGAGAGGAAAGCTCAATCCACGATTTATTGGTCCATTTCAAATTCTTGACCGAGTAGGAAATGTAGCCTATAGACTTGCGTTACCTCCGAGTATGTCTCGTGTTCATAATGCGTTTCATATATCTCATGCTCAGTAAATATGTGAAAGACCCGAACCACGTTATAGAGCTAGAAACCGGACGAGATAGTAGAAGACTTAACGTATGAGGAGGTACTGTCAAGATCTTGGATAGGAAGGAGCATGTCCTACGCCAAGAAAGGTCATACCACAAAGTTAAAGTTTTGTGGAGGAATCATGCTATAGAGGAAATGACACGGGAATTGAAAGCGAAATGAAAGCGCGTAGGTATCCTCACCTTTTGAAACACAGTACGTACGTCAATTTCGAGGATGAAATTTCATAAGGAGGGAGGTTGTAAGACCCCAACTTATTATTAATGAAATTTAATTTTTCTATTTATTATTTT
The DNA here is from genome assembly GCA_020205615.1 of Panax quinquefolius. NCBI lineage: Eukaryota > Viridiplantae > Streptophyta > Magnoliopsida > Apiales > Araliaceae > Panax > Panax quinquefolius. The sequence goes on along the minus strand of CM035171.1, from coordinate 103,970,763 downwards.
GAAATAGTAAGGGTTGATTTGATTAATGTGGATAGTTAGGGGTAAGATACATAAATATTTCAAAATAAGCAAGTCGTTATAAAATATTCATTGTTATCGGGGAATATTCGTTTGGTCGTGGAATTAAATGATCGTTTGGGAATATTAAATGATGACGACTAGTAGCCTATGTATGGGCCCCATAACGGAAAGCGATTGGATGAAGAAAAGCGACAAATATAAGTTGGTTAAAAATAACGGTGTAGTTATTAGATGTTAACACCGTTGGAATACCCGGTGGTTAAAACACAAGAATACTGGCGTTGTTGCACTGAAGAGTTATGCGGTATTGCACCAATTATTGAAGGCCTTACTCAATAAAGGTTCTGATAATTCTTTGCTCAGATTTTATTGAGTTAATAATTGTTGCGTTGATATTTTATATTGTTGTTGTTTCAATAATTGTCATTACACGGTATTTTTCATTATCGAAGCAATAATTCATATTATCCGAATAATATTATTAGATAAAATTATTGGCAATGTCTAGAAAAAGTTCGTCTAAGGAGAGGTTTGGTCACCTAATTGCGCCAAGAAGAAGAAATTCTTATTGGAAAGCCCCTCTTCTCTGAACCGCACGGTTGTCAATATTGTGAGTCCGTAATATTATTTGTGTATAATTAATTATTGATTCATATGATGAGGAAAATATTGATTTTATGTGGATATAGATGGAGAAAATTTTAATGTGACAATTGTTGAAAATTGAAATTTTATCTTTTTCTGATAAAATAATTCATTTAAATATATTATTATATTTTAATAATATAATAATGGTGATATTTTTACAACGAATGTGGGATATATGAGTATACGAGGAGGAAGAGTATTTTTGTTGCAATAAATGTTTAAAACATGTTAAACATGTAAATTGGACCCCATTTATTGGTGAAATTTGATTATAACTTTTGTAAAATCGCTTGGTTTGTGAATTTCGGTCAATTTATGTTTGGAATTTGGAAAAACTTTCTTCTGCAAAGTTGTAGAGAATTGAATTTCTTATAAAAAGTCGCGAGATTCGAATTTTCTGATAAAAGGGCTATTTATTATGAATTATTGAAGTTCTGAAGCTCCGAAATAATTGATTTTTGGAAGTTTAAAATATTTTTAATTACAAAAACGTTTTTTGTGTTTGGTTAGCCTCATTAAACACATGCAAGTTGCTGAATTCAGATGGTTCTAGGTGCGTAGAGAATTTGTAATATATATAATATTATTATATTAAAATTTTACGCTTTGGTGTTCTAAGCAATTTCTATAAATAGGTACTTAGGTTAGAATTGAAAATCACACCAGAAACTGAAGTTTTCTCTCTCTATATTATCGAGCGTATTCTTGTGAGTATTTTGAGTATACTTTGAGTATTGCTATACGGTGCAAGTCCAAGTCATAGCCTATATCCGGTGTTTCAGCTAGAGGTACTGATCTTTCGAGGTAAGGGATGTTATTTTCTTCTCAAATGATATTATTTCTTCAATATCATTATCTTTGAAATATTGGTTGGAACTTTTATCAAATTTGGAACTTTTCCATGTATGGGGTTCTTATTCATGAGTTACTATTCACGAGTTACTATTCATGAGTTACTATTCATGAGTTCTTATTCACGAGTACTATTCAGTAAGCGTGAAGATGTTTTTTTGTGGAATTTCTATCTTTTGGTGTCGGGTTACTATTCACGATATCGAAGACTATTCACGATATCTGACTATTCATAGAAAAATAAAATTTCTTCTTTTGTCCAAAATATCTATTACGGATACTAGCTTTGATTGTATCCATGTTTTGATCATTCTTGAATTTTACACCACTGCGATTATTTTTGAGGTATTTTTGGACGTGAATAAAACAAAGTACTGAATCCTTAATCCTTAATCCTTGTCATTTTGTTTCTTTGGATTCGTTTCTTTAAAAATATTTTCATCATCTTGGTCTTAAATGATGATATTATGGAATATCTTTGGCCCAGTAGTGCAAAGATGAATGATTTTGAAGAATATCTTTGGCCCGTAGTGCAGAAAAAGATGAGCAGTGTTTAGAAGAACATGACTAATCGATGAATATCTTTGGCTCAGTAGTGCAAAGATGAATATTTGATTTCAGATGTATATTGATTGATGTTACTGAGGATAAAAGATAGAGCGATGAACTTTTAAATTCATACATAGAAGATAGTAGTTTGCATTCTCTACTTAACTCTTCTAATGAATTATTATTTTCATTTGCGAATATTGATTTAAAATTTGTTGTCTATTGTATTCTATTAGATTTTTCCCGTTGAAGACTAATGTAATTTGTTGTATATTATCTTAGTCATAATATTTTTTTCTTGCTAGTTGAGCTCACCCTTTTCTTTTTGTTCCATTTTTCTCGTGGAGGCGAGAATATAGCGAGTACGAGTTGGGGTATGGAATGAAGGTTCTAGAAAGAGTTGTTTAGTAGTCCTCACCATTTTGTAAAATAATGTATCAATAAATGTGATGAGAATTTATTTGAGTATAGATATTGTCTAGAAGATAATATTTGTATTCAAACTCACGATTTCTTGTTGTAATAATAAAGTTGTAGTTGTTTCTGTACCATGTATTGACAACTCAGAATGGGTGATGTATACCTATTTTGGGGGCGTCACAATGACAATGGTTGAATCAATAATATGAGATACTATACAGAAATTACTATAGCAATAATTGAATAAAACTGAGTGACTTCTCACATAAGCATCAATAATCAAAGATATTGTACAATACCGTGTGCTACTATGCAACCACGCGTATTACTATACTTTTATCACCGGGTATTTCAACAGTTAACGGTAAAACTTTCGCCGTTATTTTTATAAAAAGTTATTTCTGTCATTTTCTAACTCTGACAGTTATTCCGTTGTGGGGTCCACCAATGATTGTGCCGTCATACGAATATTCCCTGATAAAACAAATATTCTCCGACCAAACGAATATTTTATGATAACTTACTTACTTTGAAAAATTTATAAATATTGCCCACAACTATAACATTATATCAAATCCACACCATATTATTCAAAGTGATATTAAGAGGAAAAATTAATCTTTATTCATAAAAGTTGGGGTTTTACAACCTCCCTTTATTATGAAATTTTTTCCTCGAAATTGGTGTACGTACCTTGTATGTCGAAGAGGTGAGGATACATTGATTTTATTTCAGATTCTAACTCCCAGGTTATTTCCTCAACATCGTGGTTTCTCCACAAAACTTTGAGTTGAGGTATAATCTTAGAGCGTAGAATATGTTCTTTCTTAGCCAAGATTTTAACAAGTACCTCTTCATACATTAAATCTTCCACTATCTCGTCTAGTTCTAAATTAATAATGTGATTCGGGTCGTTCACATATTTACGTAACATAGATATGTGATAAAAAGCGCTATGAACGCGAGACATACTTGATGGTAAGGGAGTCTATGGGCCATAACTTTAACTTTATCGATTAAAGTCAGTTTTACTCATATATTTGACATCATCACGTGGGTCCTTAGAGTCTTTAACTCTATCTACATCAATTGTATGTCATACAAAATGGGTCTTTGTGTTAACAATGTTGCACTCGTACCCGAATACGATCTTCTACTTAACGCATCAGCTACCACGTTCACTTTTCCAAGATAGTGTTGAATGGTATGTTCATAATCTTTCAACAGCTCAAGCCAACGTCTTTGGCGCATGTTACGTTCGATTCTAAATGAAGAAATATTTGAGGGTTTTGTATCGAGTTCAAGGTTGATACAAAATTTGATTTCATGCTCTAGGGGTAGGCCATGAAGTTCTTCGAGAAATACGTCAGGAATTTATCAACAATAGAAATATCATTCAAATCTGACGTATTTTTGTTTAAATCCCTGACATGGGCTAAGAAAGCTTAACATCTGTTTTTCAATAAACGAATGGATTTATGGCTTGATATGACAGTAATTTACTTTAGTTGTTTGGTTTCTTGAATTCGCATAACAGGTTGATTAGGAATATGAAAGCTAACAACCTTACGAAAATAATCAATTTTAGCATGATGAGTAGTTAACCAGTCGATTCTTAAAATCACATCAAATGCAAGTATTTTCAAAGAGATAAGATCGACATGTAATGTGAGGGTGCCGATTTGAATCAAACAAGATTTATAAACAGTGGAGGTAACAAAAGTTTTTCATAACGGAGTTTCAATAGATAAGTCAAAGTCTAATTTCTCTGGAATCAAATTTAAACGTTAAGCGCAAGTAAGTGAAATAAAAGAATGGGTAGAACCGGTATCGAATAAGGTATAGACTTCGCAAGAGTTTATGATTAGCTTACCTGTGATAACTTCGTTCGGGTTCCTCTTCATGAAAAACGCTCTCTCTTAAACTAACGACTTTGACTTGTCTGGGACATTCTTTGGCGTCACCATCCCAACTGGACTTGACTTCACTACACGACAAAATCGAGCTAGGTGACCTTCTCTTTCGCAATTGAAACAAGCTTTGGGTTGCTGCGTACAGTGTGACACCCCTAAATTTGGGTACTCCATTCCCACGGGATTTGGTGCTTACTATCCAAAACTATTACATCTAACTACCCATAATATAAAGGATAAAGACATAATTTAAATATCTTAAACAATAATCTTTCCCATTAAAGGGTTACATCAACTTAAAACAATCCCAGGTAATCTAACGTTAAACTATTACATAAGTCTGTGGAATACATCACAATGTAACATAAGTCTTCTAACACAATTCATTTAAATAAATTCACATAAATCTTCATCATTTAGACATCTTGACCTTTCCTTTGCTGGAAGATGGCTCATCGACTTTCTTGACTTTAGCTGCAGTATTAATTGCAAGAGTGATCAAATAGTTGCCCACTATTATAAAGAATAATAGTAATAATAAAAACATGAGTTTGGACAATGAATGTTGAATAATGGTGAACTCGTTTTACGAATCAAAAATAGAAAACAAGTTCAAGATTTATATCTGAGGGTCTTCAGACCACGAACTATGTCACCGGTAATTAGGTATTGTTGGAAGAGTGCATATTGTGATTTGATGTTTAAATTAAATGCTCATGATTATATGTAAAGTCCTTCTAGGAATGTATGTACAAGGACTTAGTGATAGATCAAATTGTTAGGTTGATCTAAGCTTTTAATGTTTATCATTCTGTAAATGAATGTATAGATAAAGAGATCAAAGATGTTAGGATGATCTATAAAATGTAATAGATAGGCTTCAATAAAATCACAGTCTATTGAGCTAATCAAGAACTTGCAGAAGCCAAGGCTGAATCATAGAGTATCGAGGATCGTAGTATGTCTGCCTTGAAGGACCTCTCCAGAGATCGTAGTGTGGTCCAAACGTGTACCGAAGCCAACTCAAAGATCGTAGTGTGGTCCAAACGTTTGTCGAAGCCAACTCAGAGATCGTAGTGTGGTCCAAACGTTTGTCGAAGCTAACTCAAAGATCGTAGTGTGCTCTCGGAAATGTAGAGTCTGCAATATAAGCAAGTGAAGATTGTAGTGTGCCAAGCCCTTAAGAGAAATCGTAGTGTTCTTGGTTGGTAGCATTAAGCACCAAGGTGGCAAGACACCACGATAAGAATCGTAGAGTATCATCTAGTTGTGTCAGAAGTTATGGAACCTAGTCATTTGTTTAAAGATAAAATCTTAACAAATGTGGAATGGGTTACAAACGTTGAAGTAATCACCAGTCCCAATGGCATGAAAATATCCTTAGTATGCAACAAAAATATGTATTAAAGAAGCTAATGAAAGGACCATGGGATAGAGGAAAACACCTTTTCAGGTGTTAGGTGAGAAAGCAGTCTGCTATGTCAGTGAGCCACAATGCATTTCAGAAGATATGCAGAAAAGTCTCCATCAAAGTTCAGAAATGTCAAATGCATTAAATGCTTCAACGGATGGATTCAACGGGCAGATTTCAAAGATCACATATATACAAGACATATGCAGATGATAGAAGCAATAAAACAATTGAACAAGAAGAAAGAATACTCAACGCTCAACTCTACGATCTGAAAAAAAAAGCTGGCACAGCTACTCAGTTCTTTCGAACAAGAGCTTAACATCAACTGAGTAGCACCAACCAAGAACTCAACAACTACCAATCAACTGAAGTAAGAGTTCTAAGTCAGAAGGACTTGAAGAGTTCTAAGTGAACTATGAAAAGCCAAGTCTGCTGGACTTGAAGAGTTCAAGAGTGAACTAAGAAGTTCCTGACTCATCTGAGTGCAGAAGGAATCTGTGAGATTCAGAAAGTGTAAAAGACATCCTTAGTGGATTTCCTACTCGAGGAGTAGAAGAGTGGACTAGGAGCTTTAAGTGCTCTGAACCACTTAAAATTGTTGTGTCTATTGTATTCTTGCTATAACTGCTATAACTGCCATAACTGCCCCACTCTCATTAATTCAAGATATCTTAAGGGAGATTAAACAAATCCTTATTCCGCTAAGTTTTAATCATTATCAAAACTAACAAAGTAAAACAAAAAGATTTTTAAATATCTATTCAACCCCCCCTTCTAGATAACTATTGTGCCTCCGGGAACTAACAATTGGTATCAGAGCAGGTTCTATTATATAGCTTACAAAGCTTGAGTTGTTCCAATGGCACACTTACCAAGCGAATAAAAGAGTGGAGGAGGAAGCAAGCCATCTATGTGCAACAAAGATAAATTCGCCAATTGGAAAGTTTGGATCCAAGCCTACATGGATTCAATAGATGAAGATCTATTTGAAATTGTTCAGAATGGGCCCTATGTTCCTACAAAGCTTGCACCAACTATAGATGATCCAAACAGAATACAGATCAAGGTTAAAGGAGAATGAACAAAAAACGAGAAGAGAGTTGTTCAACTTGATAAAAAGGCCAAGAACATCTTATTCCAATCCTTAGAAGATGATCTGTTCGAAAATGTGGTCAACAGTAAAACAACAAAGGAGGTTTGGGAAGCATTGCTCATCATGCATGAAGGAACAAAAGAAGTCAGAGAACATAAACAATCCCTCTTGACTCAGCAATATGAGATGTTTGCTCACGTTCAAGGAGAAAACATCACTGCCACCTACGAGAGATTTAATGTTCTGCTCAACTCTCTACGAGCCTATGGAAAGATCTATCCAAACAAAGATCTAATCATAAAGTTCATGAGAGCCTTACCAAGCAAGTGGGATGCCAAAACCACTACCATTAGAGAGTCAAAGAATCTACATGAAATGCCTGTTCAACAGTTATATGGCAACCTTCTTACATACGAATTGGAGCTGACTCAATGAGCAGATACTCTGTTTGAAAGAATAAAGAAGGATAAAGCTGTTGCTCTCAGAGTAACTGAAAACACCTCCAAAGTCAACACTGAAGTTGACTCTGACTATAATGAAGATAATGATGAGGACTTTGCAATGATGGTGAAGAGACCTAGAAGGTTCATGCGTCATGGAAAAACTAGCAAGCCAAAGAAAGTCAGCAACTACAGCAACCAGGAGCAAATGAACGATCTATGCTAGAATTGCAAGAAACCTGGCCATTTCATTGCTAACTGCAACAAACCTCTCAGGGAAGAACTAAAGAAGAAATCACATCAAAGAAGGAATATAAAGGCAACAAAAGGCCTCAGAAGATAGACAAAGGCCTTTTAGCTAGAGGATCGTGGAGTGACTCAGACAATGACTCAACTCCAGAATCTGGAGATGATGAAGATCCTTAAATGGCAAATCTTTGCCTGATGGCCAAGAACGCAAAGGACAAACAAAACTCCAATATACATGAAATAAGTATAGATGAGGTATTTGACTTCAACTCTCCTGACGTAGACATTGATGACTTAAGAACTGCACTGCATGGCATAACATCTGATCGGCATCAATACATGAAATGATTTAGAGTTCTGACTAAGGACTATTCACTTCTTCAAAAGGAGAAAGAAAAAGTTCAAGAAGAACTGGAAACAGCCCTTCTAAGTACTTATTCTCTCTCCAAGTTTGAAGCTGAGAATAAGCTCTTGAAACAAACCAATGAGCTCAATGTAAAAAGAGAGTCAAGTCTAACCTCTAAAATTGAGGAACTAAAAATGACAATTTCTACATGGAATAAATCCTCTTCATCCATGAAATCCCTAATCTCTAGCCAGAGAAGTGTCTCTAGTAGAACATTTTTAGGCTTTGGGGAATCTGCCTCAGAGCCATGTGTGGAAAAAGTAAAGGAAACTAGCACCAGTAATGCTTTAAATTTTAGTAGAAGCATTATATTTGTGAAATCCTTACAAAAGGATGAGTCAGTTGTGACGCCCCCAAAACAGGTATACATCACCCATCTTGAGTCGCCAGATACATGGTACAGAAATCAACTATAAACTTAATTATATAAATGTCGTGCAAAATACGATAAAACATAGCTGAGAGTTTACATGAATATTACCTCATAGACAGTATACAAACTCAAATTCAGTCCTCATTACACTTATTATCACACTAAGTAGTGAGGACTGCTATAGCCACCATATCGGACCATCACTCTGTTCCCCGACTCATCCCAGCTATATTCTCATTTCCTGAAGAGAATAGTGAAAGAAAAGGGTGAGCTCAACTAGCCCAGTAAGAAATATTATGACTAAGATAATGTAGAATAAATTATCTTTAGCCTTCAACAGTGTTAAACTGATAAAATACAATAAACATCAAGTTTAACTGCAGCGGAATAAGCAATCCATTAGAAGAGTCAAGTAGAACATAATGTTTACTATCTCTTCTAGATTAAAATTCCATCATTAATATTTCATTTCTATAATACTCACCAATAGTTCTTTGTTATACCCAAGACAAAAAGAACTGTCATCACCTGTCTTCACCTAAACCACCAAAGATTATAGTTAAATCCATAATTCATATTTATAATCATGTAAATCAACAGTTTCTTCTTGTCACAAAGGCTTAATAGAACGTTTACTCAATATCCTTACCCCAAAGGCTAAAGATATTCAAATGTAATAACAATGATCATACCAATCAGTTGTCTACCTTTGCACTACGGGCCAAAGATATTCAACTATAAAACCAATGGTCATGATCATACCAATCAATTGTCTGTCGGTGCACTACGGCCAAAGACATTCAACTGTTAACTAATGGTCATGATCATGTCAATCTTATCATCGAATCATCCATGCACTACGAGCCAAGGATATTCGTTATTATCACCAGTGGTTATGATCATGTCATACACATGTCCATCTTTGCACGTAAGCCAAAGATAAACAACTATAAAACCAATAATCAACAGTCTATCTTTGCACGTAAGCCAAAAATATACAACTGTAAAACTAATAATCAACAGTCCATCTATGCACATAAGCCAAAGATGACTTTCATCACAATATAAGCATGATAATGATGACAATGATATAAGCATTAATTAAACGAAATCAAGGATAAATATTAAAGACTTTAAATTTATCTAGAGTTTAAAAATATCCAAATTGTCAACATGATACTGCTTTGTGGAGTGAAATTCAAGAATAATATTCATGTACCAAAAATAATTTGGACAAAAAATAAATATATTTTTCGGGTCAATAGTACCCCGTGAATAGTAACTCGTCAATAGTAACTCATGAATAGTAACTAGTAAATAGTACTCTGTATTCGTACATAGTACCGTATACATAAATAATGTCATATACGCAAATAGTGCCATATACATGAATAGTGTCGTATACGTGAATAGTGTTGTATACGTGAATAGTAATCCCGACACAAAAAGATAAAGTTTCGCAATAAAATTCATATCAATATTTATAACACCTTAATCCAAATGTTATAAATCACTTAATAATCTCATAATCTAATATTATTAATATTACCACAATATTTTAATCATTTCTTAAACTTATAAATAATTTATTTTAATTATTTAAACTTTACTAATTAATGCATTTAATGATCCTAAAATGTCAAACTCATAAGATTTTATCACCAATAACCAAAACTCTCATCAAAAATCTGCATATACCTTATATAGGATTCTCAAGCCATAAAATCCTATTTTCCAATTTTCTTACTTCACATAACATATTTAATTCATTTACTCATAACTAATCCATTTTCATGAAAAATATCAAATCAGTACAAACAAATTTTCTTTTCTGGGATTTAGCATAATATAGTCCCATATTGAACATATATTTTTCTCAGAATTTTTAAAATTCATTTACTATTTTTCATATGGCTAAAACTGCCGAATATTTAGACATTTATCAAAAATTGTACTTTTGTCCAAAAATTCCGAAATTTACAAGTTATACTTTTGTTCTATAGATGTACTCCTAATAAAAATTTCACCAATTTTGGAGTTAACCACAAGGAGTTATAAGGGTTTACTTTTAAAATAGTCTTTACCCATAAAATTCATAACTCCTAATCTATACATCCAAAAATTGCCATTTTTGGACACAATCTATAAAACTCAACAAAGTATCATTTCCAATTTTTCTAGAATTTTTAGGGTCGAAAAAAATTAAAGCTTGCAAATGGATTTTCACCCATGTGGTAATCCATGTATCTGAGATCATTTTCATAATTTAAAATAGAATGAATACAGCGGGTCATTCACCATGCATGTGGTAATCCAATATACAGGTTATTTCAACAGAATAATAAAGAATGGAATAACAACAGAATTCACCAAGCATGCGACCTCACAGACAGGTTATTCCAACAAAATAATAAAGAATGGAACCAGGTCATGCGTAATCCACACAGACAGGATATTCCAACAGAATAATAAAGAATGGAATAACAACAGAATTCACCAGGCATGCGATAAACCGCATAGACAGGTTATTCCAACAGAATAATAAAGAATGGAATAACAGAAGAATTTCACCATGTATGTGGTACTTCGCATTGACAGGTTATTCCAACATAATAATAAAGAATGAAATAATACGAAAGAATAATACCCCTTACCTTAGAAGAAACAGGATACTGGAATAGTGAGGTAGCAGACTTCTCTTCTTCTTTCTCTCTATAATAATTGCTCTATAGCTTTAGTAAATTAGTGAAAAATAATGAAGGAATGAGCATCTATTTATAGAAAAATATAGTTTCCAGAATTGCACATTTTGGGGCTCGAAATATTACAGTATAATACATTCATCTTTCCTTCATTTTTAATTTAGTCATGAAAGTATTATCAAACTTGCACCACCTCCCCTAATAGTAAATCATGTGAATCAATAGTAAATCGTGTGACTCAATAGCTTTAAACATGTGAAAAAATTAATTATAGTATAGTACCTTCATCTATACATCCATTTTTAACTTAGTCATGCAAGTATTATCAAACTTGCACCAACTCCCCTAATAGTAAATGAATGTGATTCAATAGTACACACATGTGAACAAATATTTATAATCATATGAATTAATAGCAATTAATTGCTCATTTATTCGATTAATTACCTGATTGGTCAATATAACTTCCACACATTAATTATCATCGAAATAAATGTCGATTTTTCACAAACACTAATAATTTCCACACAATGGAATTATCAATTTCATCTTTAATCAACACGAACATATTCATCATTAATATTATAACTCACAATATTTAACAATCAGGTCGTTCCCAAGAAAGAGGGGGCTTTCCGAAAAGGATTTCTCCCTATTGGCGCGCAATTAGATTATCTAACCTCTCCTTGACAGAACTTCTAGACATTGTCAATATTGCAAATAATAATATGAATAACTTTGTCGTCTCAGTTATTGATTTAATAATATAACATATTATGCAGATGATACTGTGACAAAAATTTAATCAATAATATGAGAGATACGATGCAACAATTATTATAGCAATAATTGAGTATAACTGAGTGATTTTTCACGTAAGCATCAATAATTAATACCGTGTGCTACTATGCAACCACACGTATTACTTTACTTTTACTACCGATTATTTTATGGCAACTTGCTTACTTTGAAAAAATTTCACATATCACCCTTAACTTTAAACTTTTATCAATTTAACTGTTTAACAAAATAGAATAATAATTATGAAAATTGAATACTTTTATTTCGTAAAATTCGGGGTCTTACAATCTCCCCTCCTTATGAAATTTCGCCCTCGAAATTTACGTACCTGGTAGTTCGAAGAGATGAGAATGCTTTGCTTTCTTTTCGGATTGTACCTTCCCGATTATTTCCTCTGTATCATGATTTTCCCATTTGTCATCTCCTGTATTTCAGATATCATTCTAGAATATAGTATCAAAATAAGGGTTAATTAACATATCACATATTATCCCTATACTCTGACCGACCAATTAAATAACAAATAAACTTAGGTAGGTCATACTAGCGATGGAATTCCCCGTCTCTCCCCTCCTAGTTCTTATCTCACATCTCAGCCAGGGATCATATCCCTAAGCTTTGATACCAACTGTGATGCCCCCAAAACAGGAATACATCACCCATCTTGAGTCGCCAGATACATGGTACAGAAATCAACTATAAACTTAATTATACTACTGTCGTGCCAAATACGACAAAACATAGCTGAGAGTTTACATGAATATTGCCTCATAGACAGTATACAAACTCAAATTCAGTCCTCATAACACTTATTATCACACTAAGTAGTGAGGACTGCTATAGCCACCATATCGGACCATCACTCCGTTCCCCGACTCGTCCCAGCTATATTCTCATTTCCTAAAGAGAACAGTGAAAGAAAAGGGTGAGCTACACTAGCCCAGTAAGAAATATTATGACTAAGATAACGCAAAATAAATTATCCTTAGCCTTCAACAGTGTTAAACTGATAAAATACAATAAACATCAAGTTTAACTACAGCGGAATAAGCAATCCATTAGAATAGTCAAGTAGATAATAATGTCTACTATCTCTTCTAGATTAAAAGTCCATCGTTAATATTTCATTTCTGTAATACTCAACAATAGTTCTTTGTTATACCCAAGACAAAAAGAACTGTCATCACCTGTCTTCACCTAAACCACCAAAGATTATAGTTAAATCCATAATTCATTTTTATAATCATGTAAATCAACAATTTCTCCTTGTCAAAAAGGCTTAATAGAACGTTTAGTCAATATCCTTACCCCAAAGGCTAAAGATATTCAAATGTAATAACAATGATCATACCAATCAGTTGTCTCCCTTTGCACTATGGGCCAAAGATATTCAACTATAAAACCAATAGTCATGATCATACCAATCAATTATGCTGTCGATTGCACTACTACCAAAGACATTCAACTGTTAACTAATGATCATGATCCTGCCAATCACATCATCGAATCATTCATGCACTACGGGCCAAGGATATTCGTTATTATCACCGATGGTTATGATCATATCATACACTCCATCCATCTTTGCACGTAAGCCAAAGATATACAACTATAAAACCAATAATCAACAGTCCATCTTTGCACGTAAGCCAAAAATATACAACTGTAAAACCAATAATCAACTGTCCATCTATGCATGTAAGCCAAAGATGACTTTCATCACAATATAAGCATGAGAATGATGACAATGATATAAGCATTAATTAAACGAAATCAAGTATAAATATTAAAGACTTTAAATTTATCCAGAGTTTAAAAATATCCAAATTATAAACATGATACTGCTTTGTGGATTAAAATTCAAAAATAATATTCTTGTACCAAAAATAATTTGGACAGAAAAGAAATATATTTTTCGGGTAAATAGTACCCCGTGAATAGTAACTCGTGAATAGTTAGTCGTGAATAGTAACTCATGAATAGTAACTCGTAAATAGTACTCCGTATTCGTACATAGTCCCGTATATATAAATAATGTCATATACGCAAATAGTGTCATATACATGAATAGTTCCGTATACGTGACTAGTGTCGTACACGTGATTACTAACCCCGACACAAAAAGATAAAGTTTCACAATAAAATCTATATCAATATTTATAACACCTTAATCCAAATGTTATAAATCACTAAATAATCTCATAATCTAATATTATTAATATTACCACAATATTTTAATCATTTTTAAACTTATAAATAATTTATTTTAATTGTTTACACTTTACTAATTAATGCATTGAATCATCCTAAAATGTCAAACTCATAAGATTTCATTATCAATAACAAAAACTCTCATAAAAAATATGCATATACCTTATATAGGATTCTCAAACCATAAAATCCTATTTTCCAATTTTCTTACTTCACATAACATATTTAATTCATTTACTCATAACTAGTCCATTTTCATGAAAAATACCAAATTAGTACAAATAAATTTTCTTTTGTGTGATTTAGCAGAATATAGTCCCATATTGAACATATATTTTTCTCAGAATTTTTAAAATTCATTTACTATTTTTCATATGACTAAAACTGCCAAATATTTTTACATTTATCAGAAATTGTACTTTTGTCCAAAAATTCCGAAATTTACATGGTATACTGTTGTTATATAAATGTACTTCCATTTAAAATTTCACCAATTTTAGAGTTAACCACAAGGAGTTATAATAGCTTACTTTTAAAATAGTCTTTTCCCATAAAATTCATAACTACTAATGTATACATCCAAAAATCGCCATTTTTGGACACAATCTAGAAAACTCAACAAAATATCATTTCCAATTTTTCCTGAATTTTTGAAGGTAAGAAAAATTAAGAAACTGCAAATGGATTTTCACCCGCCATGCGGTAAATCCACATAGACATATCATTTCCATAATTTAAAATAGAATGAATACAGAGGTTCATTCACCATGCATGTGGTAATCCACATAGACAGGTTATTCCAACAGAATAATAAAGAATGGAATAACAATGAATTCACCGAGGCATGTGATAGGCCTTGCAGACGAGTTATTCCAATGAATAATAAAGAATGGAACGTGTAATGCGTAATGAACAAGACAAACAGGATATTCAATGAATAATAAAGAATGGAATCGGGTCGTATGTAATCCTTGACCCAAGCGAGGATATTCTAATAGAATAATAAAGAATGGAATAACAACAGAATTCACCAGGCATGCGATAGACCGCACAGACAGGTTATTCCAACAGAATAATAAAGAATGGAATAACAGAAGAATTTCACCATGTTTGCGGTACTTCGCATAGACAGGTTATTCTAACATAATAATAATGAATGGAATAACAACCCTTACGAGTATTGAAAGAAAATAACTCTCTTTATGAATACGAAAGAATAATATCCCTTACCTTAGAAGAAACTGGATACAGGAATAGTGAGGTAGCAGACTTCTCTTCTTCTTTCTCTCTATAATTTCTCTCTATAATAATTGCTCTATAGCTTTAGTGAATTGGTGAAAAATAATGAAGGAATGAGCTTCTATTTATAGGAAAATATAGTGTCCATAATTGCACATTTTGGGCTGGAAATATTACAATATAATACCTTCATCTTTTCCTTCATTTTTAATTTAGTCATGCAAGTATTATCAAACTTGCACCACCTCCCCTGATAGTAAATCTTGTGAATCAATAGTAAATGATGTGACTCAATAGTTCTAAACATGTGAAAAAAATTAATTATAGTATAGTACATTCATGTATACCTCCATTTTTAACTTAATCATGCAAGTATTATCAAACTTGCACCAACTCCCCGAATAGTAAATGAATGTGATTCAATAGTACACACATGTGAACAAATAGTTATAATCATGTGAATTAATAGCAATTAATTGCTCATTTATCTGATTAATTACCCGATTGGTCAATATAACTTCTAGACATTAATTATCATCGAAATAAATGTCGATTTTTCACTAACACTAATAATTCCCACACAATGGAATTATCAATTTCATCTTTAAGCAACACGAACTTATTCATCATTGATATTATAACTCATGATATTTAACAACACAGTCGTTCCTGTGAAGAGGGCTTTCCGATAAGGATTTCTCCCTATTGGCGCGCAATTACATTATCTAACCTCAACTTGATAGAACTTCTAGACATTATCAATATTGCAAATAATAATATAAATAACTTTGTCGTCTCAATTACTGATTTAACAATATAACATATTATGCAGATGATACTGTGACAACAATTGAATCAATAATATAAGAGATATGATGCAGCAATTATTGTAGTAATAATTGAGTATAACTGAGTGATTTCTCACGTAAGCATCAATAATTAATACTTTGTGCTACTATACAACCACACGTATTACTGTACTTTTACTACCGATTATTTTATTGCAACTTGCTTACTTTGAAAAAATTTCACATATCACCCTTAACTTTAAACTTTTATCAATTTAACTGTTTACCAAAATAGAATAATAATTATAAAAATTGAATACGTTCATTTCGTAAAATTCAGGGTCTAACACCAGTCAAACCCTGCTCTACTGGTTCAATCCATATTCTAAGAAGTAAGGGATCTCATGCTGGCCTGGGTTTCAAAAAAGAGAAGGGTAACCCAACCACTACTCACCAACCTCGAAGGATCGTAGAGTTAAGTAAGATCAACTCTACGAACCAACTGGGAAGGTACAGTAGAGGTAAGGTACACTCCTCACAAATCATGAAACTCAAGGACACATGGAAGAAGGAAAATTAGATTAATAGAAAAATGACTAAAGATGCACAAAAGTCCAAATGGAGGAAGAATTCTCACACACATTCAAACATGCATCATACTAGATGTTTTGTGTGCTATAAAATTGGCCATAAGGCTGCAAAGTGCCATTTTAATTCCATGCATATGAGACCCAAAATCAAAGAGATTTGGGTCCCCAAGGGTACTAACAAAGTAGGACCCATGCAAGTATGGGTACCAAAATGAAGGTTTAATGTTACCACAGGAAAAAAGCTCCACGATCACAACCTGGTATCTGGACAGTGGATGCTCAAGGCACATAACTGGGAATAAAACCCTTCTGTCTAACTACATAGAGAAGAAGGGTCCCTCAATCATCTTTGGAGATAACGGCTCTGGAAAGACAAGAGGATATGGCTCAGCTGGAAATGGTGCAGTATTCTTCAGTAAAGTGGCCTATGTGGAAGGACTACAACACAATCTTCTAAGCATTAGCCAATTCTATGACAAGGGTCATCAAGTAACATTCCTCAATAATAAATGTCAGTCCGAGACCTAAAGACATCTACTGTAAAGTTAACCGGAACAAGAGAGGGAAATGTCTACACAATAAATCTTGGTCAACTAAGCTCAAATAAGACAATATGCTTTCTGGCTAAAGCATCTGAAGAAATGAGCTGGTTATGGCATTGAAGACTGTCTCATCTCAACTTCAAGAGCATGTCTAAGCTAGCCTTAAAAGATCTAGTTGCAGGCCTACCTAAGTTCAGCTTCATTAAAGAAAGGTCGTGCAATGCATGTCAGCTTGGAAAGCAGACCAGAACTGTATTCAAGAGCAAAACTGTCAACTCAATTAACAAGCCCCTGCAGTTGCTACACATGGATCTATTTAGGGCAATTCCAATGATGAGCATTAGAGGGAAGAGATACTCTCTGGTCATAGTCGACGACTACACCAGATTCACTTAGGTGTTCTTTCTAACCTCAAAGGATGAAACAAGCTACCAACTGATCAAGATGTTCAGGCTGGTAATGAACGAGAAAGGAAAAAAAATCAAGGCTATAAGGAGTTATCATGGCAGAGAATTCGACTTCTCAGAAATGGACCAGTTCTGAACAGAAAATGGCATCAGTCACAACTTCTCAGCTCCACGAACTCCTCAACAAAATAGAGTAGCTGAGAGAAAGAACATGACATTGATAGAAGCTGGAAGAACTCTACTAGCAAAGAAATTTCATCTACCGAATACTACAGGCGTAAGTCATCAACACTACATGTTACACTCAGAACATATCACTCAAACACTCTATGATTAAGAAGACTCCCTATGAACCGTGGAAAGGAAGAAAGCCAAGTGTCAGCTACTTTCATGTATTTGGCTATGCATGTTACATTCTCAACAATGGAAAGCAGTACCTGACAAAGTTTCAACCCAAGTCAGACGAAGGAATCTTTCTTAAATATGCCACAGACAGTAAGGCCTACAGAGTGTTCAACAAGAAGTCACTGAGTGTTGAAGTCTCGATTCACATCAACTTTGATGAGACAGACTTAGACAAAATATTGCTTCAAGACACTATGACCAACGGTTCAGACACTACGAACGAGGTCGTCGAGCTCAACACTACTATCGTAGTACCAGATAGTGAAATCGTTGAGCAAGAAAATGAGATCATAGAGAGGCCTATGCCAGACAACGAACCTCCACACCAAGAAGAAGTAGAAATATATCTTGAAGATCTAAGACAAAAAGTCATAAGGATAGATGTCCCAACAGGAAGCAAATGGGTAAGAGATCACACTCAAAACTTAATCATTGGGGATCCAAGTGCAAGAGTCAAAACAAGAGCTGCCACCCAAAATGAATGTTTCTATCTAAGCTTCATGTCACAAATGGAACCTAAAAAGATAGAGGATGCCTTGGAAGACTCCAGCTAGATAGAAGCCATACAAGAAAAGAAGCAAAGTATGGAGATTGGTACCAAGACCAAATAATCATCCTGTCATAGGAACCAAGTGGGTCTTCAGAAATAAGATGGATGAAGATAGAGTAATAACCAGAAATAAGGCAAGACTAATGGCCAAAGGCTACTCTCAGGAAGAAGGCATTGACTATGATAAGACATTTGCACCTATTTCCAGATTAGAAGCCATCAGAATATTCCTCGCCTTTGCTACTCACATGAAATTCAAGGTCTTTTAGATGGATGTCAATAGTGCATTCTTGAATGGTGAACTTCAAGAAGAAATCTTTGTAGAGCAACCTCCAGGTTTCATCAATCCATCTCTTTCTACTTATGTTTATAGATTAGAAAAAGCCTTATATGGTGTTAAACAAGCACTTAGAGCATGGTATGAAACTCTAATTAACTTTCTTATTGAAAATGGGTTCTCTAGAGGTAGAGTAGATACCACACTATTTCTTAGAAAGCATAAAGATAAAGTCCTAGTAGTTCAAATATATGTTGATGATATTATTTTGGATCTCTTGATGAAAAGTTATGCAAGAGATTCTCCAAGCTAATGCGAGAGCAAGTTTGAAATGAGCATGATGGGTGAGTCAATTTCTTCCTTGGATCGCAAGTAAAGCAAACTAATGAAGGAATCTTCATAAACCAAGCCAAGTACATTAAAGATTTACTTAAGAATTATGGCATGGAATCAGCCTCTCCCATGAAAACCCCAATTGCTCCTGCAACCAAGCTTGACAAAGATGAAAAAGGTAAAAGTATTGATTCAACTCAATACCGAGGTATGATAGGCTCTCTTTTATATCTAACTGCCAGTAGACCAGACATAATGTTTGTAACATGCATATGTGCTAGATTTCAGGCTAATCCTAAATAATCACATTTAACTGTGTAAAGAGGATTTTTAGGTATCTCAAAGGTACTCCTCACTTGGGGCTTTGGTATCTCAAGAAATCCTCATTTGAACTAACAAGATACACAAATGCTAATTTTGTAGGTTGTAAAATAGATAAAAAGAGTATCAGTGGCACCTGTCAATTTCTAGGAAACAGACTTATGTACTGGTTTAGCAAGAAGTAAAACTCAGTATATACTTCAACTGCAGAAGCTGAATACATTGTTCTTTGGTAGTTCTTTGTTTTCGAGATCCTATGGATGAAAAATCAGCTAGCAGATTATGGGTTTGAATTCAAATCCATACATATTCACTATGACAACACAAGTGTAATAGCTATAACTCATAACTCTGTCATACATTCTAGGACTAAGCATATAGAAATAAGGTATCACTTCATTAAGGATCATGTGCAAAGTGAAACTATATCTTTACAATATATCCCTACTGAAAATCAACTTGCTGATGTCTTTACAAAGCCTCTAGATGAATCTAGGTTTAACAGGTTAATAAGTGAGCTAGGCATGTATAATTTACAACCATAAAATATATGCTCTAGTTTGTGCTAACCATGAAGATATAAAAGTTTATGTTCGAAATTGTAGACATGATAAAAGGAAGTCCACGATCGTAGAGCTACAGTGACAAGAAAGACATCGATCGCAACACAGACTCAATGATCGTAGAACAAAGGAGCTTCATGTGATGACAAAATTTTAACAAAACAAGGCAATCTCTCTGATAAGTGCCTCAGGGACAAACCTAACCCTTGATTAATTCTATAAGGTTAGCCCTTCCTGAGCTACCTTAAACCGAGAAGAATTCCAAGTTAAAAGTACATCGCAAGGACCCAGACAGACTCGACGATAGAAGTTCAGACTCGACGATTGCTGAACAAACTCAACGATTGCATAACAGACTCAACAATCACAAAGGCTACCACAACAATCGTAGTCCTTCCTAAGGACACATTAACTCAGAAAGAGCTAAGGGTAAATCAGTACAATCCTCCTTAGACAGATTTGTAAAGCCAAGCAGAATTCGACACCTGTCCCACTAAGCAAAATGGAGAGAGGGAAGTTACAAGTACAAATTGAAAATGCCTTTTTGAAATCAGAAGTTCAAAAAGCTCATCTCTCTCTTTTCTCTACAAGCAGAAACCCTAAATCGTAAGAAAGTTCAGACAAGCATACTCCTTAAAAAGAAATCAATGGCAGCCTCCAACGTCATCTCTGGCTACAGACTCTGTTTCGACGAGTTCAACACAGCTGAACCCAAATTTCACAAAACTCTGTCATTAATAAAGAAGTCTGGTCTCGAAGAGGCTCTGGGTACGGCCACACTGATCTACCCAAAGCTAGTAAAAGAATTCTATAGAAATAATATGTATGAAAATGACGTCATCACTAAGAAAGTCAGGGACGTGGAAATCAAGCTGAATGCTGAGGATGTCAACTTAGCCCTAGGTTTCAAATCTGAAGGGTTTCCATTCATAGATGGCATAGATTTCCATGAGGGACTTAAAAGGATGCATTACAAGAAATTCCCCACTGTCAAAGGTTACAAGAAAAAGGAGTTTCCTCAGAGGTACAAATTTTTGGCTGATATTGTTGGAAAATGCATATGTTGCAAGAGCTCAGGCCATGATTCTGTAAATGAAGTACAACTCAAGTTCATGACAGCCATAAGTTGTGGGATACAACTTAACTATGGAGCTTTGCTGCTTGAATGGATTGGAAAGTGGATTCTCAGCTCCAAGAAATCAAAAAGCTCTAGGAAGATGCTCTACGGGCGATTTATCAGTATCATAATATAGTCTGCCTTGGGCGATAAAATTGAGGATGATGAAGGTGAACAAATAAATCCAAACAGAAGAATGACCTAGTAATTGTTCGAGAATTGGAAAAGGAATCCAGTTTAAAACGTACGAATGATGTCTGAGTCCAACGGTAGGACTGCTGATGCAAAGGAGTCAGAGATTCCAGGGAATATGTCAGTTGTTAGGGAGACTGAAGAAGAAACTAACAAGGAAGAACCCACTGCCCTGGTCAGAAAAAGAAAGGGCAAGAGAAAGCTAAAGGCTAGACTGGCAGAAGAACCCCAGGGATCAACTACTAATATACTTATAGAGTCCTCTGACATTGAGACTCTAAGGATTCTAAGAAGAAAACAACAGCAGGCTGAGGTAGATGAAGATAGAGCTACCATATCACAGCTGTTGAAGGAGAATAAAACCAATCACAAATCCAAGAGGCCATCTTTCTCTTCGATCATAAAGTCTCTACCGATCGTAGAGACCAGACTGAACACCTCGAGTAAGGAAGTTACTGCACCAGATGTTTTGGCTAATCAACAGGAGAAAGCTGAAGCTCAAGGAATTCCTGAGGCTGTGGCTCAGCCTAGAAAACCAAGACGAAAATTGGTTAAGAAGTACATCCTTGTCAATGAAGGAGTACTCAAAAAGGAAGAAAAAGAGTTGGCTGCTGAAAGGGAACTATCCAAGGAAAGCCAAAAGGACAAAGCTCAAGCTGAGGGAGATATACCTGAAGTTCTCATCCTAGGAAACACTCCAGCTGAGGGGGAGCTACCAGTCTTGCAAAAGAATGATCTTATTGTGGGGGAGCCCCATGATATCTCCATGACAGAAGAAGTTGTTCCAGTTGAAAATGAGGGAGAGCCCGAGAAAGAACAAATTCAAGCCATTGATATAGTGGAATCCTCGAACGAAAACAAAGAAGAGGACGAAGATGATGAGGTCAAGATCATAGATGTGGGCATTAATCGGCACAAAAAAGCTAACTACGAGCAGTTGTTCTCCTATCTACCCAGGATGCCTTTTCATCAAGCTCAAATTCTAAACTCCTGGAATCACATGTTCTAGAGCTTCAAAGAGTATCCAGCCATCTCTGTGCTAGCTCATAGATTCCCAAGCAATTTCAATTTTGCTAAACAACTGATCACAAATGGTCCCTCCTCAAGAATGGTGCATGAGGTATTAACTATCCCAATCTTATTCAGAGTTAATCACTATCAACTATACTTCTTCAACCAATTTTATGAATTTCCAAGCTGGCTAGAAGTGGTCCTAAATCGACGAAGTCAATTCCCAGTTACAGAATCTCATCTGTAACTGATATGCCCAACTTTATATTGATCCCAACTCCCATCATCTCTACGATTATAGACACTAGCCCCATTATAGAGTCCAAAGCTCAAATCATAGAGCCACCCACTCCAGACACCCAAACACAGGCCCCTCCATCCAATACTCCCTCCTCATCCACAAATGAATACTTCAACCTTGATCTTTTCGTCCACTCATTACAAGATCAAAACAAGAACACACACCCTCCTTCACAAATTCCGCAAATCAATGAACTTCTTTCAGAACTGCCCACCAAAATCAATTTGTCAAAAATGTCCAAGAAAGTGATCATGGAAATCGATGAAAGTCTTGAAGAATACACTGAACTCATTCAAATTAGATTAACAACAATGATCAGTGCTGCAAATAGTTTTCCAAGCACCCTAAGCTCTTAGCTCACTAAAAAGCTTAAGGAGATCAACAAAGAAATGATCAAGAGCATAAAGGACAGGGATGACATCCACTTTCTCGCAGCCAAAAGAAACAGGGATGTTGTTTTTGCCTTACAGTCCACTCAAGAAGCTCAGAATAAACTTATTATGGAGAGCTTCCTCAATCTGCAAACTGCCATAAAAGAATTCCAACAACTTTACGTAAGCCAAGGACAACAGACTGACAATATTCTAGCCGTCCTTCAACAAAGGGAAGCTCGATCTGATGCTTTGATCAAAGAAAATCGAGAGGACATTGCTCAAACTCAAAGTCAACTCAACGAGCTTGTCCAAGGAATGACTCGCCTCTTAGAAGACATTCGAACCCTTGATGCTGCCATAAAGGGGGAGAATAAAGGGAAAGGAGATCAAGGCAGAGGCAAAGGCAGAGGCACCTTTTTTGCTCAATCTTCCAGGAATCCTCCTCCAAGGTAGTATCACTAACACACTCCATGATTCGGCAATCAGACTCAGCGATCTGATTAGCAGGAAGTTTTAATGGCTCAACTAATAAGGAGTCTAGGGCCAACTACCATCTCACAAGTAGTGACCACCACAGGCCTAATAATGCCAATTGGAGATCCTGCATTCATGAATAGGCATGTTCACAATCAAAAACTAAGTCCAAGTGAGCTGGAAGATCTAGCCAGGAGAGACAAAGCAAGCAGGAAAAGGAGAGCTGGAGAGTATACAAATCCTCCACGGGGAAAAAGGCCGAAGAAATAGAGATAAGTCGAATTTTAAATCTTATTGACGTAGTCAAACTTAAATATAATATCTATCTTCAAACATCAATAAATTCATGTTTATTCTCTAGAAATTTCAGCTGCTCACTGAAATATTAAGTAATATTTTCATTGCTGCAAATGCATATAGAATTTGATAATCATAACAAAAAATCTCATTGGTTATGTCAACATCAAATAGGGGGAGATTGTTGGAAAATTGCATATTTTGATTTGATGTTTAAGGTAAATGTTCATGATTATATGTAAAGTCCTTCTAGGAATATATGTACAAGGACTTAGTGATAGATCAAATTATTAGGTTGATCTAAGCTTTTAATGTTTATCATTCTGTAAATGAATGTATATATAAAGAGATCAAAGATGTTAGGATGATCCATAAAATGTAATTGATATGCTTCAATAAAATCGCAGTCTATTGAGCTAATCATGAACTTGCAGAAGCCAAGGCAGAATCGTAGAGTATCGAGGATCGTAGTATGTCTGCCTTGAAGGACCTCTCCAGAGATCGTAGTGTGGTCCAAACGTGTGCCGAAGCCAACTCAAAGATCGTAGTGTGGTCCAAACATGTGTCGAAGCCAACTCAGAGATCGTACTTGAAAGTAGTATGCACACAAGCCAATCATGTTTGATGATAAAGCATATACTTTATAACAATCTTATTCATTTATTAATAAAAAGTATTAATTTATTAAAGGCTTTTAATTATCTACATGATGCTATTTTATAATATGTGATAAACCCATAGTTTTAAGCAATGCTTTTAGAATAATGATGACGATCATTCTAATGAGATCTAAATTCTTAGAAAGCTTAAAACTAAAATAGTTCCCAATCGTTGGATTACTAAATTGGGGATTAGTAAATTCGGATAGATCGGGTACATACGTTTGCTTGCTTCATTGGATGAGGATGATTGATCTCATGATCATTTGTTTGGAGACACTAAAGCAAGTATGTAGGTGCTTATTAGAGAATAAGTTCACTGAACGTGGCTCGCTAAGGAATACCTAATGGAGTTTTATTTGCCTGTCAATAGGAATTCCTGTAGTGATAGTAGTACAAGTAATCCTTGGACTTGAGATCATCATAGTATCTTGTGTATGATGAGTTATACTTTGACTTATTCCTTAAGACCCTTAGGGTATATCAAAGGGTATGCTTGGGTATAATAAGTTGTACATGGAGATAATGTATGATCAATAAAGAATCTACCACTTCTAATAAAAGAAGAGAAATGTCCTATGTGATTCGATAAATGACAACCCAAGAGTCCTTGGTTAAGGCGTAATGAAATTAGAAAGGAGTTTCTAATTTGCATTATTTGAGTTGTGCATTTAAGAGTCGAAATACATATAATTAAATAAAATAAGACTTGACAAGTAATTCCATGTCTTATATTTAATTGGGACATTGTATGGTGGAAGGATTGAATTGTACGGTAACTATTTACTCAAAGGTTCTTTAATGATTAATGTTGAAATCTATATTATCTGGAAAGTCGTTGATCGCTAGGGAGGCTTATCCCTATCGTAGAATAAATATTATTTAAATAAATTAATTGTTTAATTTATTTATTTAAATAAGATTAGAATTGTTCTAATTGATTTATTCACAACCGGTTTAATATGGAGAACCTAAAGGGTCACACCATAAAAGGAAGAATAATTATTTAAGAAGTTAATGGCATAATCGTAATAATATGTTAAGTATATTTAATTTAATCTATGGTGATAGAATAAATTAAATAGCTTAATATTTATTATTTAATATTTTAGAAATGTTAAATATAAATTAATAAGAGGAGTCTTATTAATATTATTACAATTATTATTATTTTAATTTCTAAAAGAGTTTAGGAATTAATTTAATATAAGTACTCTCATTTATTCCTAATTGGATTAGGAAGGAAAATTAGTTAAAGGAGTTTAATTAATTATCCCTAATAAGATTAGGGAGCTTAATTAATTAAAAGAATTTAATTAATTAAATAAAACTCAATTCCTTAATTGTTAAGATGGGTTGCCCACATCTATAAATAAGAGGAGTCTTATTATGGGTGTAATGGTTGTTGTTGATTTTTTCAACATAATGACATAATTCCAATTTGTTGGAGAGTCGCGCCTTTTTCTATAGAGATAGAAAAACTAGGGTTTGAGCCAATACCCTTCTTCTTGAATTTTCTTCTTCCTTGGTGGATCACCTCAGAGGCCAAACATTTGGGTGGCTAACGTTGATCAAAGGAAGGAACCAAACCCGATGGATTCAAGATTGAACGCGAAAGGATTTGGAGGTGAACTTGTACACGAGGAAGCTCGATCTTCAAGGGTATGATTTATTCTTTATCTTTTTCGTTTAATTAATAATTATGCATAAAGGGTGATCCGGGTTTATGGTTTGTAAATTTTTAAACTCTGATTTTACACGCTTCCGCATTAATTTTGCAATTTGATTGCGTTGATGAATATTACAAACCTAACAGTGGCATTAGAGCCAAACCTTTATGCGAATTATTAATTGTTTCAAATTTGATATGTATATTGATATGTGTTTAGAACAATTTAATTGGGCATAATTTTATTGTATAAAATTAATTAAAAAAAAAAAAGGAAAAGCCGAAATAAATTTTGGAAGCATGTTAAACGGTTTTGAAAAGTTAGCAGAGGTCATGCAATTAAAAATATATATATATATATATATATTCCGTGAGTCATGCTTTACACGTGATGTCCCATGATTTTTTTTTTTTTTTTTTTTTTAGTATCAAGCATCAGATTCATGTTTCCAAACTTTTTGATTTACGGATTATCATGATTACCGAATATTATAATATATATATATATATATATATATATATATATATATATATATCCACGAGCTTTATATATATATATATATATATATATATTAAGTTATTTTATTATTTTATAATATATTATATATATATATATATATATAATATATTATTCTTAATAATTTTATAATTAAAATAATATTTATTTTAATTTTAAAATAAAAGGTTTATTTTAAATATTAAAATAAAAGAGTTTATTTTAATTTTAAAATAAGAATTTCATGCTAACTAATTAGAGTTGGAATTGGATTCCATAATAACTAATTAGAGTTAAAATTGGATTTTATTTTTCCTAAAATAAAGGAGTTTATTTGTGAATAGGGAAGTAAATCCATCTTTCCTTAAATAAAGGAGTTTGTTTAGATATGAAATAAGATTTCATATTATTCAAAATAAAAGAGTTTATTTGTGAATAGGAAAGAAAATCCATGTTTCCTTAAATAAAGGAGTTTATTTAAATATGAAATAAGATTTCATATTATTCAAAATAAAGGAGTTTATTTGTGAATAGGAAAGAATATCCGTGTTTCCTTTAATTAAAGATTTTTTTTTACATGGAATTGGATTCCATAATTAATTAAAATAAAAGAGTTTATTTTAATTAAAGATTTTTTTTACATGGAATTGGATTCCATAATTAATTAAAATAAAGGAGTTTATTTTGATTAAAGATTTTGATTAAAATAAAATAGTTTATTTTATTCAAAAATGGATAAATTAAAATAAAATAGTTTTATTTTGATTTAAATTTGGATTGAAATAAAGGAGTTTATTTTAATTCAAAAATAGATTTTATACTAACTAAATTTGCCCATTAAATGATATCAATATATATATTAAATGTTTATTATTCATGAGATGAATGTTATTTATTGATGCATATGGTGATGTGTATGATAATAAATGGGATTGATTATGGACTATGACCAATGCGATTGGATTTTATTTTAGTTGGATGCATGAATGTATGAGTTTTATTAAATGGGGTCTGCACTGCTCGTCTTCTCTAATTTTTTCTTAATGTAAATTCTATCTCCTCCTATGTACTTCCCCTCGATCACGATCAAGGTTTCTATTTATTTTAAATAGTTTTGTAATAGGAATAGTTAGAATTAATTTTGAAAAATTGGAGATCAAGAAGCAAGGCGCTTGAAGACCCGTTTGTAATGGAGCCCGGGTTTAAATGTGTATAGTTATATTTAAATATTATTTCTTGCACCCCTAGGGTTTGACCTTTTGGTTCACTTGGTGGCTCTAGTGAACCAAACTAGAATAAAAGTCCATAATCAATCCAAGTAGAATATAGTATTCTATATGTGCATGCTTATACTATATATATTATATATTATGCAAACATGATTCGCATGTTAATTAATATGACGCGTATTTTATATATATATATATATATATATATATATATATATGTGCATGCGCGCTAAACAAGATGAGACAAATTAATAACAAACCCCTCAATTTTTATATTAAGTCCTAAGCGTTCAAAGATATTTGGAATATCGAACGTCGCCTTCTAGCATGATAAAATTAATAGAGTATTAAATATTTAATATGAGTTTGTTGTGTCACCACATGGCAAGTATTAAGTATTTAAGATGTTAATTTATCACATTTGATGCTTATAAAAAAAATTGAACAATATTGTTTTGTTGTGTCACCACAAGGATGATATTTTTCTTTTTTGAATATATGGAGTGCTAGGTCGGACTTAACTTGGATAATTTTGATTCGGATGTGCCACCACTTGATCAAAATAATCTAAGAGGCAAAAGAAAAGGAGTTGCATAGTTGATGTAATTGACAAAAGTTGTCTACCTATTTATTTATATATAGTTTGTTGTGTCACCACAAGGCTATATACATTTGAAATGGGATCCTTATTCTCACTAGCAAATCTTTAATTAGATTTTGTCGAACTATATAAGTGAGGGTAATATAGTTTGAAGAAAATAGTGGGAGATACCAATTTAAAACAAGACCTAAATTATTTTGGTAATTAATAAAAGAATGTATGTTAAAATATTGTTAATTACAAATTCATTTACATAATTTTACAATGTCTAAAATTACTATCACTGCGAAATATATTAGATGTTATTTAACCAAACCGTATTAAAGCGGATTGGTTAAGGAATTTGAGAATAGTTCTCATGGTCGAAAAAGCTATCTTATGTCTTAATACGCCTATCCCCTACAATGGTTGCGAGCATAATGCCTACGAGGAAGACATTGCTACTTTTAGAAAGTGGCAAGATGATGCATGCTGATTGGCTCGATGCATCATGCTCGCATCCACGAGTAACGAGCTTCAGCCACAAGATGAAATTATGGATGCTCCTACTATATTCCCGCACATCAAGTAGTTGATGGTGAGGAAAGTAGGATTGATAGATATCGAGATATCTAAGGAGCTCTTCCGATCTAGAATGGCCAATGGCACTATATAGATGAATAAAAAGGTTCTTAACATAATCAATTTGATTGATCAATTAGGACAATTGGTTTTGTCATGGATGGAGAGTTGAGCCAAGATTTGATCTTGCACTCACTCCCGGACTCCTTTCACAATTGTTGTGAATTTTTCATATGAACAAGCTAGATATTAGCTTTGCTGATTTGCTTAACATGTTGAAAAATGATGAGAGTCACTTTCCAACCAAGAAAGACCATGTCTTACTGGTAGGGGCCAAAGGATCTTCTGAAAAGAAGAACGATTCAAAGAAGGTAAATAGAAAGGCATAAACAAAGGATAATAAGAACAAAACTGATATGGATGGCAAAGGAGTTTGCTACCACTGCAATAAGCCTGGACAATGGAAAGAAACTGCAAGAAGCATCTTGCAGAGGCTAACCAAAGAAGCTTAGTGAAATTTTGGTTACAAATACAAATTTGTTCATGATTTAAAATAAATTTTTCTTTAAGTCAAGGTTCTACTTGGGTATTGGATACCGACTTTGGTTATCATAAATATAGATTTATGAAGGGACCAAGCAGAAGTAGAAAGTTAAACAAAGATAAGTAATCCTATGTGTGGAAAATGAAGCAAAGGTTGCTGCATTAGCTATAGAAACTTATAGTTTAGCACTGCCTACGGGCAAATCTATTAAGTCAATAAGTTGTTATTGTATTCCAGTTCTTGTTAAAATATTATTTCCATTTTATTGTTGGACAATTAAATTTTTGGTATTATAATTAAGAACAATTGTTGTTCTATTTATAATAATAATGTTTTGTATAGAATCGAATATTACTTAATAAATTTTGTATACTTGACTTACGTGAAAAAATTATTTTGTAAATTGAACAAACTAGTATAAGAAAAGGAGATGATCATTCAAAGAGTTGAATGTGTGTATTTCTTTGAAATACAAGTATGAATTATTTGAAAGGTTCAAAGAATTAAGAAGTGAAACAAATTGGCAATGTATTAAGATTCTTTGATTAGATCAAGGAATAAATACTTGTGCAATAAGTTTCTAGATCATCTCAAATGGTTTTCTCATAATGGACACATCCTGATACGCAATAATTGATTGATGTATCTGAATGAAAAATCGTACCTTGTTGGACATAGTGCGGTCCAAAATGATTTTACCGACATTCCAAAGATCCTTCAGGATCATGTCCTAGAAATGGTCGATATCTACGAAAAGGTAACCTCAAAATTCTACCCCAAGACTCCATAAAAGTTATGGACGAGGAGGATTCCTAATCTTAAGTATGTTAAGATAAGGGGTTGTCCAACTTATGTGAAAAGTTTTCAAAGGATAAGCTTGGGACAAGATTTGACAAGTACAAATTTGTGGGACATCTTAAAGTAAGTTTAGGGTATATGTTCTATAATTCTACTTAGCAAAAGATGTTTGTTACTGAAACATCTTTTTCTAAGATAAATGTGTTTTTATTAAAAAGGGCTAGTGGGAGGATAATAGATCTTGAAAAGTTCAAGAACCACAAAACACTATAAGTCAAATAAGAGGAACACGTAGATAGACCTATTATACCACAATGAATCGTAATATCGAATAGTAATCAGAAGATACCTAGGAGGTATGGATTCATCATGGATGATGATGATGAGGTACACATCATAGAAGATGATGATCCAGAGTTACATTCGATGAGGTAAGACTTCTAGTGTGTACAAAAGGGTCAGTGGGAGCGTCGTGAAATTTCTAGTATTATATGTTGATATACTACGGATGAGGAATAACATACCAATGCTACAATCAGTAAAGATAAAGTTGTCTAAACAATCCTCCATGAATGATTTGGAAGAGTATCTTAATTGGGGATATAAATCTATATAGATAGATTTAAAAGGATGCTCCACTTAACCCAAGGAACGTATATTCATTTGATGCTAAAGTCGTTTAGCATGGCAAACTCCAAGAGATGTCTCATGTTGATGAGCTATGGAGTGTATCTCTCTTTATAGTCCCCACAAACTATTAAAAGAAGAGAGATCGCATGAGTGACAATCATGTATGCAATGAAATGTACGAGACCTGATGACGATCGGTCATATTCTGGAGAAGTTCACTATGAGTCAGTGAAAAACATCTTAAAGTGCTTAACCGACACTAAGGATGTGATCATATTCATGGTGGGTCTAAATTAAAACTAGAGGGCTTAATGACTCAAGTTTTTCGTATGACCAAGACGACGAAAAATCCACTTTAAGGTAAAGCGTTATCTTGAAGCGGTGGTGCGTTGAATTGGAAAGGTTTCAAACAAAGAAAGAGTTGTTGGTTTAGTGATAAAGACAAAGTATATAGCCATAAATGAAGTCGCAAGTTGATTGTTTGGATTAAAAGTTCATTCTGAGAACTAGGAATAGTTCTAAGTCTCATCTTGGATCTAAACATGTGTTGTGGCACTTTCATTTGATTATTAGAATCATTGAAAGATGGGAAATCACTATAGAGATGGTGGACTCTCAAGAACAACATTACATATCCATTAACTAAAGCTTATCCAACAATGCGGGATAATCGTCACTTAGAGAAGAAGAGTATAAGATCTGATGGCGATTGGCTTAGTGCAAGTGGGAGATTGAAAGTAGTATGCACACAAGCCAATCATGTTTGATGATAAAGCATATACTTTGTAACAATCTTATTCATTTATTAATAAAAAGTATTAATTTATTAAAGGCTTTTAATTATCTACATGATCTTTGTTTTATAATATGTGATAAACCCATAGTTTTAAGCAATGCTTTTAGAATAATGATGACGATCATTCTAATGAGATCTAAATTCTTAGAAAGCTTAAAACTAAAATAGTTCCCAATTCGTTGGATTACTAAATTGGGGATTAGTAAATCCGGATAGATTGGTACATACGTTGCTTTTGCTCATTGGATGAGGATGATTGATCTCATGATCATTTGTTTGGAGACACTAAAGCAAGTATGTAGGTGCTTATTAGAGAATAAGTTCTTTGAGCGTGGCTCGCTAAGGAATACCTAATGGAGTTTTATTTCACTGTCAATAGAAATTCTCAGTAGTGATAGTAGTACAAGTAATCCTTGGACTTGAGATCATCATAGTATCTTGTGTATGATGAGTTATACTTTGACTTATTCCTTAAGACCCTTAGGGTATATCAAAGGGTATGCTTGGGTATAATAAGTTGTACATGGAGATAATGTATGATCAATAAAGAATCTACCACTTAATAAAAGAAGAGAAATGTCCTATGTGATTCGATAAATGACAACCAAAGAGTCCTGGGTTAAGGCGAGAATGAAATTAGAAAGGAGTTTCTAATTTGCATTATTTGAGTTGTGCATTTAAGAGTCGAAATACATATAATTAAATAAAATAAGACTTGACAAGAATTCCATGTCTTATATTTAATTGGGACATTGTATGGTGGAAGGATTGAATTATGCGGTAACTATTTACTCAAAGGTTCTTTAATGATTAATGTTGAAATCTATATTATCCGGAAAGTCGTTGATCGCTAGGGAGGCTTATCCTATTGTAGAATAAATATTATTTAAATAAATTAATTGTTTAATTTATTTATTTAAATAAGATTAGAATTGTTCTAATTGATTTATTCACAATAGGTTTAATATGGAGAACCTAAAGGGTCACACCATAAAAGGAAGAATAATTATTTAAGAAGTTAATGGCATAATCGTAATAATATGTTAAGTATATTTAATTTAATCTATGGTGATAGAATAAATTAAATAGCTTAATATTTATTATTTAATATTTTAGAAATGTTAAATATAAATTAATAAGAGGAGTCTTATTAATATTATTACAATTATTATTATTTTAATTTCTAAAAGAGTTTAGGAATTAATTTAATATAAGTACTCTCATTTATTCCTAATTGGATTAGGAAGGAAAATTAGTTAAAGGAGTTTAATTAATTATCCCTAATAAGATTAGGGAGCTTAATTAATTAAAAGAATTTAATTAATTAAATAAAACCCAATTCCTTAATTGTTAAGATGGGTTGCCCACATCTATAAATAAGAGGAGTCTTATTATGGGTGTAATGGTTGTTGTTGACTTTTTCAACATACGACATAATTCCAATTTGTTGGAGAGTACGCCCTTTTTCTATAGAGATAGGAAAAACTAGGGTTTGAGCCAATACCCCTTCTTCTTGAATTTTCTTCTTCCTTGGTGGATCACCTCTAGAGGCCAAACATTTGGGTGGCTAACGTTGATCAAAGGAAGGAACCAAACCTGGTGGATTCAAGATTGAACGCGAAAGGATTTGGAGGTGAAGGTGAACTTGTACCTGAGGAAGCTCGATCTTCAAGGGTATGATTTATTCTTTATCTTTTCGTTTAATTAATAATTATGCATAAAGGGTGATCCGGGTTTATGGTTTGTAAATTTTTAAACTCTGATTTTACACGCTTCCGCATTAATTTTGCAATTTGATTGCGTTGATGAATATTACAAACCTAACAGTACTGTGGTCCAACCATTTGTCGAAGCCAACTTAGAGATCTTAGTGTGCTCTCGGAAATGTAGAGTCTGCAATACAAGCAAGTGAAGATCATAGTGTGCCAAGCCCTTAAGAGAAATCGTAGTGTTCTCGGTTGGTAGCATTAAGCACCAAGGTGGCAAGACACCACGATAAGAATCGTAGAGTATCATCTGGTTGTGTCAGAAATGGTGGACCCTGGTCATTTGTTTAAAGATAAAATCTTAACAAATGTGGAATGGGTTACAAACTTTGAAGTAATCACCAGTCCCAATGGCATGAAAATATCCTTAATATGCAACAAAAAGACGTATTAAAGAAGCTAAGGAAAGGACCATGGGACAGAGGAAAACACCTTTTCAGGTGTTAGGTGAGAAAGTAATCTGCTATGTCAGTGGTCCAAAATTCCTTTAAGAAGATATGCAGAAAAGTCTCCATCAAAATTCAGAAACATCAAATGCATTAAATGCTTCAACGGATGGATTCAATGGGCAGATTTCAAAGATCACATATATGCAAGACATCTGCAGATGATAGAAGCAAGCATGCAATTTAACAAAAAGAAAGAATACTCAACGCTCAACTCTATGATCTAAGAAAAAGAAAAAGCTTGCACAACTACTCAGTTCTTTCGAATAAGAGCTTAACAGCAACTAACTAGCACCAACCAAGAACTCAACAACTACTAATCAATTGAAGTAAGAGTTCCAAGTCAGAAGGACTTGAAGAGTTCTAAGTGAACTGTGAAGAGCCAAGTCTGTTGGACTTGAAGAGTTCAAGACTGAACTAAGAAGTTCCTAGACTGTTGGTCTAGAAGGAATCTGTGAGATTCAGAAAGTGTAAAAGACATCCTTAGTGGATTTCCTACTCGAGGAGTAGAAGAGTGGACTAGGAGCTTTAAGTGCTCTGAACCACTTAAAACTGTTGTGTCTATTGTATTCTTGCTATAACTGTCATAACTGCCTCACTCTCATTAATTCAAGATATCTTAAGGGAGATTAAACAAATCCTTATTCCGCTAAGTTTTAATCATTATCAAAACTAACAAAGTAAAATGAAAATATTTTTAAATATCTATTCAACCACCCCCCCTTCTAGATAACTATTGTGCCTTCGGGAACTAACAGGTATTATTACCTTAACCTTAACATTCATTTAGACTATACAGACCCTTCTTTACGTATTTATGGGGATCAGTCCTTTGTACCATGTATTGTGCACAAACATCTAAACGTTAACACGTACATAATCCCCTATATCAGGGTTGTTCATCTCAGTTTGAATTTAGGATTTTCGCACTAAAGAAAGTTTAGTTTGGAACTAGCTTATCGGTGGTTCTAGAATTTTAAAACACTATTCAATTATAGATTAGTCCAACCAACAAGAGTTTGCTTGTTATTTGAAGGTTCAACACAATAATATAGAATTAAACATTGTTATTTAAGTCAAAGATTGAATAACAACAATATACAATTGAATAGACATGGTATATATGCAAAGTACTACGTCCAAAAGAGTTAGGAAAATCTCATTTGGATCAATGAATTTTAAACAGTATATGCCTTGAATAACAAGAACAAGAGCCGGTATATGGAACTCGCTCGATGTAAATAATTAGATTACAAGAGCTTGCATGATCATAACCACGATGGAATCAATATGCTTACTCAACTTAAATATAAGATTTGAGAACTTGCATAATGATAAATTAGGATAAACATAATTATGAAACTTGCATTCATTACAAAGAGAATGAAGTTTGGGAACTTGCCTCGTGTGTAAGCTACACAAGTATAATAACGTTCGCCAATTACCCTACACATACCATTGAAATCTCTATACTAATTAGTTATATTATCATTAGCTTTATAGGTTCAACCCACCATTTAAGCCGTAACCTTTAACTTAATGTCTAATCATGTTAGTTAACCACTCTCACGAATATGAAATCTCATTATCGCCTAATATAAGCTTTATCATTCACCTCTAACTCTCGCAAACATCAATTTTCATTCATTACATAACTTGTTTAAGTGATCATTTAAAATCTTCACTTTTTGGTATTACCACACATAACCATCTATTATTATATCTTATGATATAGTTTAACATCTGTATCATGCCTAATAGGTTAGATTAAGTATTCATATTCCAGTTTATAATTAATCAAAACTCATCGCCATCGATTAGCGACGACGCAAAGAACGCCGCCATAAGCCAAGACGCTACAGAGTCAAGACCGGTGCACATCCTCAGAAGGCTAACAGGCGCATCTTTGTCGTTTCTGCCTTTGGTTCCGGTAGTACACAAGCGATGACGTAAAGCGTAAGCGTAGCTACATTTCACACCAACATTCCAATTTTCCCCAATTTCCACAGAAATTCACATAAACCCAACAACTAAAATTTTTTAATAACATCAACAAGCATGCATATCATAATTCTACCAACATAAACATTATATATAATTAACTTTCATGGATCAAAAATAATTTTTTTCTAATTTCTTCATACTTCATTACTTTTAGCGAATTTGATTGCCAAATCTTCATTTCTTAACCAATTGACACCATTCCATCTACGTTTTTTTCGTTTCTCGATGTACTATCACAATCTACAATCAATTTACAGATTCTATCAAGTATTGAACACCAAATTTTGGACTTACTTAAGCCATTTTTACACATACATAACACTGTTATTGGAGTATTATTCTACAACCCAAATTTTCAAGAATTTGATACTCCAAAACCATATGAAAGCATCTTATATCAGATTCTTGCAATACTTTATGTATATACATCAACAATCCCACACAATTCCCAATTCACAAAGATTAGAAATCACCAAAACTACAAGTTAGAAGTAAGAATCGGTTATACCTTCTAGTCTTTCATTTGCAAGGTGATGGTAACAAGGTTTTTTTCCAACTTCTCCTTCTTCTTCTTCTTGACAAACACATAGAATGATTTTTCTCTTTTCTCAATTCTCTCTAACACTATGTTTTCTCTCTTCCTCTCCACTGTATTCTTTAGCCTTTAGGAAAAATACGCGTAAGATATAAACTGACTCCCCACGTATGTCAGGTAAAAAAAAAAGCACCTTATCGGTTATGTTATGTCAAAGGTCATAAGGCCATGTTTGGTTACACACAAATTTCCCCCTTTTAATTTATTTGTATAACACTTATATTATATAGTTACTTTTGTCACATTTTAATTTAATTAATTTTAATAACTTACACTTACACTTACAGTTATAATTTTCATTATAATTATACTTTATGCTTAATAAATTATTATATCTCTAATTTAATTATTAAATTAGACTAAACAATCATTTTATTTTATTTTATTATTTTTTTAAATATTAAACAATTCATTTAATTTAATTATTTCATGAAATTAAATCTTTAAATAATAAAATTATCATTAATCAATTTAGTTAACGCACACACTTAACTAAATTATTGCACCACAATTTCACCAATTATTTATTTATCTCAATAAATAAATTATTTAAAATATTTATTTAATTCAATAAATATTTAAATTTAATTACATAATTTCTCGATCGTTACATCATTCCCTCCTTAAAAGAATTTTGTCCCTAGAATCACAACTCGATAAATTTATTCGTTACATTCTTCCCTCCTTAACAGGATTCTGTTCCCAGAATCGCTATACAAGATTAAGCAAATAACTGAGGAAAATTTTTCATCATAACATCTTCAAGTTCCCACGTTGCTTCCTCAGCATTGTGGTTTCTCCAGATTACCTTAATAAAAGGTATCACTTTATTCCTTAGTACTTGCTCTTTCCTATCAAATAATTTGAATAAGGACTTCTTAATATGATAAGTCTTTCTGAAACTGTAATGGCTCATATTCTATAACATGCTTATAATCAGGCTTATATGGCCTTGATACCGAAACATGGAAAATATTATGAATATGTTCTAACACCGATGATAGAGAATAAACATAAAAAATTATTAATGTTTGTAAACAAGTACAAGAGATCAAAAAAAATTTTAAAAAAAAAAGATTCCAACGTCAGTTAAAGTGATGTTACATCTTACTCTTCTTTTTTATAAATTTGCTTTATAAAAAAAATTTAAAAAAGTTACAATGCCGGTTAGTTTGGCATTGGATCACATTTTTATTTTTTTCAAATTTCTTTAAAAAAATAAAATCGTTTTTAAAAAAATCAATATATTTTTTTAAAAAAAATCGTTTTTTAAAAAAATATTTTTTTAAAGTGGCGTTGGTTACCTTTCTGATTTTTAGATAAAAAAATATCCAAAAATTTAATGCCATTTCAAATGGTGTTCAATAGTTTTTTTCAAATTAGATGTGAGAGGTCTTACTCCTAACGACAGTCTTTGAAGTTTTTAATTTTTACAAAATTTTCGTTTAAAAAAAAAAAAAAAAAAAAAAAATTAAAGCTTTTTTTTAAAAAAATAATATTTTTTTATTTATAAAAATTATTTTTTAATTAATTAATATAGTTAAGAGAAGAGCCTATTCCAAGAAAATTTGAATAAAATAAATATAATCAAGAAAGTTTGAATATAATTTAGGCAATTCTGGCAATACTCCATATCGAACCTTTTGCCATTCTTCGAGGAGAGGGGGAACGAGAGGTATTTTTCGGAAAACCGAGGAGGAGGAGGGGGCTCGTCCAGATGGAGAGATACTCCTTCCCATCATCATCGGTGGGGATCCGTCGAGTTTCGCAGACCTCCTGGTTAGTTTCTGATGTTCTCTTAGTTTTACCAATAGGTTAAATTTTTCCTCAAATCTAGGTTTTTTGGGCATCATTTTAATGTTTGGCTTAGGGAAATAACATAATTTCTTTTTACTCTATTTCCTCTATTTGTTTGAATTTAATCATTTATTTTCACTATATATGTACGTGTATAGTGGCGGCAGATATGATGTGCTATTTACAGTTATTTTTACTTGTTGTTGACTATGGCTAGTCTGTGGATCTGGTGTTCTATCACTTATGGTTGTTAATTGAAATTGGTATTTGATGAAAAATATATACTTACTTTAATTTCTAAGTTGATATTAATATTTTTTTATTGTCCTTGACTTTTAAAACTGAAGGTTATGGTAAGCAGGGTAGTTGGCATATGTTTCTTGAAGATTCTTTTCATGGGTCTGGACCTACTAGGTCCAATGACAAGATCCTAGATGACGAGAGAGGGCGGCCATTTGGAAAATATGGGAGAAGTAGCAGCAGGGAGAATAGGGGTGGAAGAGGCAAAGAAAGAGGACCCCCTTAATGATGACACAACTTGCTCATAAGTCACTATAAAGTTAGTATCATATCCCTCTTAGTTTAAAGATCAATTTTTTAGCCCTTTTTTTCCTTTACACACTCCCACTGAGCTAATGATTTGCACCAAAAAACAGAGATTGAGAGAGAAATCCACATAGAACACCATTTTATTATAGTTTGAATGGATTTTGGGTGTTTTCATGAACATATGATGAAATATTTTGTGTATGTACATGATGGGGTGCCTTTCTTTTTCTCCTTCAGTTTCATATAAGCATGTATGTCCTATTATCCTTATACACACGTTAATGAAATATCATTATTCAATTATATAATTGTAGTCCAATGAGAAAATATCTCTTGATTCTAGTTAATATTGTGAATCAATTTTATTTTGAATGTATAGATAGAGAATCATATATAGTCATATTCATTTAGTCCTTCTAAGCTTTCAAGTTCTTGGTAGGTTTCTTTAGAAATTTGATCAATTTTTCCCCATATTTTCTTCTGGGTGCCTTGAACATGTATCGGAATATTTATGATGATCTTTTTTTTTCAAATGTTATGAGAATTTGATTAATGGCTACTTTAAGGTGACCTTGAAAATAATCAATTGTGCTTGATTGATATATTTGGTCACTATACAAATCTCAATGGGAAAGAAAAGCAGTTGGTTTAGTTTGGTGAAGAGACATCCACGGGCATGGAATGGCAATTAGTTTGTACTAAACTCTGATGTTTTGAGTTGTGTAATCACGTTGTTAGTCAGAACCTATGGCTGTAATCAATGCCACATGTTAATTGACATGTTTCTGGTTGTATTACATTTACTTTTTTGGCAAAGTCCAACTATATTAACTCTTTAATTATTTATAAGTATTTGGAATTTATAGTCGTGCTAGACTTGTACACTATTCGATAATATTGTTGTCTTGATACTTGGATAATATTGTTGTCTTGATACTTAGATTGCCGCAAATATGGATTAAGCGCATGTGTACGCTGTTTTAGACCATTTTTTGTGATTTGATTTATAATATTTACCTATAAGAGATTTGGATTTAGAATCTCTCCTCTCTTCATTTTGAAAATACATCATGATGTGATTTTTTTCAATTTGTAGCTTTCATGTGCTTGATGAAGTAGAAAGATCTTTGCACGATGCCTAGTGTGTGCTGTCTCAAATAGTAAATGACAGCAGGGTGGTGTTTGGAGGTGGATGGCCTGAGATGGTGATGGCAAAGGCAGTTGATCAGTTGGCACGGAAGACTCCTGTGAAGAAGTCTCATGTTATTGATGCTTACTGAAGGGAAATTATTGCAATTCCAACTACAATTGCAGACAATGCTAGATTGGACAGTGCTAAGTCGATTGCACAACTCCGTGCAGAGCACCACAAGGAGGAAAGCAATGCAGGGATTGATGTTATTTCTGGAACTGTAAGTAGAAGATTAAGTTGAATGGTGTAAAAGTGTTGTTGTTTATAATTTGATATTTTGAAATATGTAATGTTTTATTTAATTATTGGTTTTTTTTTTCAGGTTGGAGATATGGTGGCGTTGGGAATATCCGAGACTTTCAAGGTCAAGTAGGCTTTATTACTTTCTGCAACTAAAGTTGCTGAGATGATTCTGAGAGTTGACGAAATCATCACTTGTGCCCCAAGGAGGAGAGAAGATAGAATGTGAGAAGACACTAGAAAAAATAGGGCCAGGTAATGACTGTTGTAATGCAAGCTAGTCTATGATTAAACATTTACGATGGGGTTGCATGTTTCGGAACGAACACCAAGAAATGTGTGGTTTTGTAATTATTTTACTTTTTTGAGATGATTTTTCCTATATGCTTGTTAGGGTTAATGGTAGGCTGAGATTTATGTAAAAATTTCAGTTTATTG
Organism: Panax quinquefolius; assembly: GCA_020205615.1. Classification (NCBI taxonomy): domain Eukaryota; kingdom Viridiplantae; phylum Streptophyta; class Magnoliopsida; order Apiales; family Araliaceae; genus Panax; species Panax quinquefolius. Next base: position 103,929,880 of record CM035171.1, on the reverse strand, counting down.
CATCCTTTTTTATAAACTAAAATCAAGGCATGACCAACTATTGTTGGGGTTTGGGAGAGAGCTTATATTGAATTTTGCCAACTTTTACTTCATCATGATTATTGTTTAGTACTCCTGGGTTCCAAATTACAAGATTATTATTTGTTTTCAAAGGTCTGTAAATTGCTTAATTATATCTTTAAATTCCATAATTAAGCTTTATATTGGTGTAGTGGCTGATGTTGTTTTAATATTGGCGCAAAATACCTGGAGGATGAACCATGGTTGAAACTCATTGTTGAAACTCTTGTGTAAGCTTAAGTATTGTTTCCTATTATAAACATTTATTTCTTGATTTTTTTTTCATATATGGTATTAGTGTTAACCTCTTGATGGCAGATAGTGTCAACTAAGTCGGGCTTTGTAGTTTTTAGTTGTACGAAATTTGATTGTAAAGATAATGAATGATCATGTATCGGATGATTTTATTTAATTAATAATATTTTAGTTTTTTTTATTTTTATCATAATTTGTTATGGGGTTATTGAGACATAATTTTTTTTGTTTATAAAATAATTTTGAAATTCGTTAATAACAAAAGAAAAGACAATATTTATATTGTTACAAATCATAACAAATTTCGTTGCACATGAAAAGTAAACGATAACGTATAGTGTCGTTGCTTATTGACAATAACTTTTTTTTCTCTCTAAAAACAATCACCTTCAAATAGTATCGTTGCTAATTCATCATAATGATCCATAAAAAAACCAACGGAAACACAAATTTTTGTTGCAAATTAATATATAACTAGTTTATTTTGTACATTTAGCAACAAACATCGTTACCAAAAAGTACACAATTAGCAACAAAAATCAATTAAGGCAACAATTTCTATATTGTTCAGTAACGGCAAACTTTGTTGGGAAATGTGTATTAAATGCAATGAATTTTATCTTCGTTAGAAAATAAAAAGATTCTTTTCGTTGCCAATTAGGCGTATTTTGCAATGAAAATTGTTTTTCAATAACAATTTCTTAATAAATTTGCTACAAAATATTTCGTTGCAAAATGATTTATGATTTTACACGAAAACAAAATTTTGTTGCGAAATATATTACTTTCTAAAACAAAAAAAAATTTGTTGCTAGAAAATTAGCAACGCTCATTGCGCAACGAAATGTCTAACGACCGAAAAATCGTTGCAAATGACATTTGGCAATGAAATTTTGCACATTTAGCAACGAAAACTGTTTGTTGCAAAATCACCATTTTTTTGTAGCATTGTGCTCATTCTCAACTGCGTTCCCAAGCATTCTTGTAATCATTTCCAAAAATTTGATGTGAAACGTGGATCTCTATCTGATACAATGGATACCGGGACACCGTGTCTTGAAATAATTTCCTTCATGTACAGTTTTGCCAACCGATCTAGGTTAAATCTAATCTTGATTGGTAAAAAGTGTGTCGACTTCGTCAATCGATCGACAATCACCCAGATGGCGTCGTAACCTTGCTGAGTCGTTGGAAGACCTACCATAAAATCTATTGTGATATGTTCCCATTTTCATTCCGGTATCTCCAACGGTTGCAATAATCTGCTTGGCCTTTGATGTTCAACTTTAACTTTCTGACACGTTAAGCATTTCTCCACACACTCTGCCACGTCCTTCTTCATATTTGGCCACCAGAAATGATGTCAGAGATCCTAGCACATTTTCGTACTTCCAAGGTGAATCGAATATCATGAGTTATGGGCCTCGATTAAAATTTCCTCTTTAACTTTCGGTACTGGTGGAATCCAAATTCTTTCGTCGAATAAAATTAAACCTTCTGAATCAACTGACGTGATGCATACACAATAACTTTACCGTTCCTCTCTAAGTCATGAGTCAGATACCGTTTCTCATAATCTTTCAATTGACATGATGCATACACAATAACTTTACCATTTTGCATAAGCACACAACCTAGTCCTTTATGTGATGTGTCATTATACACCACAAAATTCTATGTATCATCATGCAATGACAACACAGATGTTGAAATCAACCTCTTCTTTAATTCTCAAAAACTTTCCTCACACTTCTCCGTCCAGACAAACTTAATTGCCTTCCTAGTTAAATTCGTCAACAGAGTTACGATCACGGAAAAGTCTTGAATAAAACTCCTATAATAACCTGTTAATCCCAAGAAACTTCTTACTTTTGACGGTGTCTTTGGCTGATCCCAGTTTATCACTGCTTTAATTTTTGATGGATCTACCGAAATTTCGTCCTTATCAATAACGTGCCTGAGAAAATGTACACGTTCCAACCAAAACTCACATTTTGAGAATTTAGCGTACAACTTCTCTTTTCTCAATATCTCCAAGGTCACTCTTAAGTGTTCAAAATGTTCCTCCTTGGTCTTGGAATACACCAATATATCATCAATAAACACCACAACAAATTTATCTAAGAATGGTTTAAACACCCTATTCATCAAATCCATGAACGTTGCAGGTGCATTGGTTAAACCAAATAACATAACCAGAAACTCGTAATGACCATACCGAGTTCTAAACGCTATTTTCGGTACATCCTCTAGTTTCACCTTCAACTGATGATAACCACTCCTCAAGTATATCTTTGAGAAATATTTTGCCCCCTTCAGTTAATCAAACAAGCCATCGATTCTTGGTAATGGATACTTATTTTTGATTGTGACCTTATTCAATTCTCGGTACTCAATGCAGAGCCGCATCAATCCATCTTTCTTCTTAACAAACAATATCGACGCTCCCCATGGCGATACACTCGGTTGGATATACTTCTTATCGAGTAATTCTTGCAACTGTACCATCAACTCTTTCATCTCTACTGGGGCTATTTTATATGGTGCTTTAGATATCGGGGCTGTTCCCGGTACCAAATTAATCACGAACTCGAGTTCTCGATCCAGCAGAAGTCTAGGCAAATCATCTGGAAATACATCTACAAAATCTCGTATGATCGGTATCTCTTCTAACTTCGTACTCTTCTTCTGTGTATCGACTATGTAGGCTAAGTATCCTACACATCCTTGTCTCAACAACTTCTTGGATTACATCACTATCAGACAACTTGCTTGTCGAGGCGACTTATTGCAATAAAACACTACCTTTGACGGAGTCATAAGGTTTACACATTTCTTTTGGCAATCAATTACTGCTCCGTAACTGAATAACCAATCCATTCCCAGTATAACATCAAATTCCTCAAGTTTAATTGGTATTAAATCTACCATCTCGTGACCCTTTATAACCACTCTACAATTCTTATATATGAATCTAACAGGAATCACCTCCATATTTGCAATCTCTATGCTCAAAAGATAATCTAATTTTTCCTGAGGCAAATTTAAGTTTTGAGCAAATTCATCGGATATAAATGAACAAGTAGCACCCGAATCAATTATCACATAAGCATTAATACCATTAATCGAAATGATACCTGACACCACATCCTTTGACTACACAATATCTGAAAGTAGTATGCACACAAGCCAATCATGTTTGATGATAAAGCATATACTTTGTAACAATCTTATTCATTTATTAATAAAAGTATTAATTTATTAAAGGCTTTTAATTATCTACATGATCTTTGTTTTATAATATGTGATAAACCCATAGTTTTAAGCAATGCTTTTAGAATAATGATGATGATCATTCTAATGAGATCTAAATTCTTAGAAAGCTTAAAACTAAAATAGTTCCCAATCATTGGATTACTAAATTGGGGATTAGTGAATCCGGATAGATTGGTACATACGTTGCTTGCTCATTGGATGAGGATGATTGATCTCATGATCATTTGTGTGGAGACAATAAAGCAAGTATGTAGGTGCTTATTAGAGAATAAGTTCATTTGAACGTGGCTCGCTAAGGAATACCTAATGGAGTTTTATTTGCTGTCAATAGGAATTCTCAGTAGTGATAGTAGTACAAGTAATCCTTGGACTTGAGATCATCATAGTATCTTGTGTATGATGAGTTATACTTTGACTTATTCCTTAAGACCCTTAGGGTATATCAAAGGGTATGATTGGGTATAATAAGTTGTACATGGAGATAATGTATGATCAATAAAGAATCTACCACTTCTAATAAAAGAAGAGAAATGTCCTATGTGATTCGATAAATGACAACCCAATAGTCCTTGGCCAAGGCAGAATGAAATTAGAAAGGAGTTTCTAATTTGCATTATTTGGAGTTGTGCATTTAAGGATCGAAATACATATAATTAAATAAAATAAGACTTGATGTAAATTCCATGTCTTATATTTAATTGGGACATCAGTATGGTGGAAGGATTGAATTATGCAAGTAACTATTTACTCAAAGGTTCTTTTATGATTAATGTTGAAATCTATATTATCTGGAAAGTCGTTGATCGCTAGGGAGGCTTATTCCTATTGTAGAATAAATATTATTTAAATAAATTAATTGTTTAATTTATTTATTTAAATAAGATTAGAATTGTTCTAATTGATTTATTCACAACCTAGGTTTAATATGGAGAACCTAAAGGGTCACACACCAAAAGGAAGAATAATTATTTAAGAAGTTAATGGCATAATCGTAATAATATATAGTTAAGTATATTTAATTTAATCTATGGTGATAGAATAAATTAAATAGCTTAATATTTATTATTTAATATTTTAGAAATATTAAATATAAATTAATAAGAGGAGTCTTATTAATATTATTACAATTATTATTATTTTAATTTCTAAAAGAGTTTAGGAATTAATTTAATATAAGTACTCTCATTTATTCCTAATTGGATTAGGAAGGAAAATTAATTAAAGGAGTTTAATTAATTATCCCTAATAAGATTAGGGAGCTTAATTAATTAAAAGAATTTAATTAATTAAATAAAACCCAATTCCTTAATTGTTAAGGTGGGTTGCCCACATCTATTAATAAGAGGAGTCTTATTATGGGTGGGTATGGGTTGTTGATTTTTCAACATACGTAATAATTCCAATTGTTGGGAGAGTACACCCTTTCTATAGAGATAGAAAAACTAGGGTTTAGCCAACCACCCATCTTCTTGAATTTTATTCTTCCTTGGTGGATCACCTCTAGAGGCCAAACACATGGGTGGCTAACGTTGATCAAAGGAAGGAACCAAACCCGGTGGATTCAAGATTGAACGCGAAAGGATTTGGAGGTGAACTTGTACCTGAGGAAGCTCGATCTTCAAGGGTATGATTTATTCTTTATCTTTTCGTTTAATTAATAATTATGCATAAAGGGTGATCCGGGTATATGGTTTGTAAATTTTTTAAACTCTGATTTTACCACGCTTCCGCTAATTTTATGCAATTTGATTGCGTTATGAATATTACAAACCTAACAGTGGTATCAGAGCCAAACCTTTATGCGAATTATTAATTGTTTTAATTTAATATTATATTGATATGTGTTTAGAACAATTTTATTGGGCATAATTTTATTGTATAAAATTTAAAAAAAAAAAAAAAAAAAAAAAAATTCGCGTGATATAGTCTTTGTTTTTCATGTAATTTTAACAAACAAGGATCGTAAAGACGTAATATAATATATATATTATAAATAAACGGCAGCAAGTAATATATTATATATATTATATAAGCGGTAAGTGAACTGAACTCAAATTAATCGCAAAAAAAAAAAACCTACTACCAAAAATCATTGACATACGCATTTTTTCAAGAAAGGAGGACCGGACATTATATATATATATATGATATATATATATATACGGTTTTTGTTGAAAAAGCAAAAGTCACGCTGCAATCCCTTAAGTCAGCAACAAGCACGGATTTCGAGGAAAGAGAAATACCATATATTTTTTTCAAGCGTACCAAAATTATACTATATATATATATATATATATATATATATATATATATATATATATATATATATATATATATATATATATATATATATATATATATATATATATATATATAATTATTTTAATCTTAAAATAAAAGGGTTTATTTTAATTTTAAAATTAGAATTTCATGCTAACTAATTAGAGTTGGAATTGGATTCCATGATAACTAATTGGAGTTGAAATTGATCTTTCCTTAAATAAAGGAGTTTATTTAGATATGAAATAGATTTCATATTATTCAAATAAAAGAGTTTATTTGTGAAATAGAAAGAGAATCCTAATTTCCTTAAATAAAGGAGTTTATTTAAATATGAAATAAGATTTCATATTATTCAAAATAAAGAAATTTATTTGTGAATAGGAAATATAATCCGTGTTTCCTTTAATATTTATTTTTTTTTACATGGAATTGGATTTCATAATTAATTAAAATAAAAGAGTTTATTTTAATTAAAGATTATTTTTTTTACATGGAATTGGATTCCATAATTAATTAAAATAAAGGAGTTTATTTTGATTAAATTTTTTTGATTAAAATAAAAGAGTTTATTTAAGATATGAAATAAGATTTCATATTACCCAAAATAAAGGAGTTTATTTTGACTTGGAATTGGATTCCATAATTAATTAAAATAAAGGAGTTTATTTTGATTAAAATTTTGATAAAAATAAATTAGTTTATTTTATTCAAAATTGGATAAATTAAAATAAAATAGTTTTATTTTGATTTATATTTGGATTGAAATAAAGAAGTTTATTTTGATTCAAAAATAGATTTTATACTAACTAAATTTGCCCATTAAATGATATCAATATATATATTAAATGTTTATTATTCATGAGATGAATGTTATTTATTGATGCATATGGTGATGTGTATGATAATAAATGGGATTGATTATGGACTATTGACCAATGCGATTGGATTTTATTTTAGTTGGATGCATGAATGTATGGGTTTTATTAAATGGGGTCTGCGTACCTCGTCTTCTCTAATTTTTTCTTAATGTAAATTCTAACTCCCTCCTATGTACTTCCCCTTGACTGCTGATCAAGGTTTCTATTTATTTTAAATAGTTTTGTAATAGGAATAGTTAGAATAATTTTGAAAAATTGGAGATCAAGGACAAGAAGCGCTTGAAGACCCGTTTGTAATGGAGCCCGGGTTTAAATGTAATAGTTATATTTAAATATTATTTCTTGCACCCTAGGGTTTGACCTTTTGGTTCATTTGGTGGCTCTAGTGAACCAAACTAGAATAAAAGTCCATAATCAATAAGGGTAGAATATAGTATTCTATATGTGCATGCTATACTATATATATATTATATATTATGCAAACATGCTTCGCATGTTCATTAATACGACGCGTATTTTATATATATATGTGTATGCGCTTAAACAAGATGAGACAAATTAATAAAAAACCCTCAATTTTTTATATTAAGTCCTAAGCGTTCAAAGATATTTGGAATATCGAGCGTCGCCTTTCTAGCATGATAAAATTAATAGAGTATTAAATATTTAATATGAGTTTGTTGTGTCACCACAAGGCAAGTATTAAGTATTTAAGATGTTAATTTATCACATTTGATGCTTATAAAGAAAATTGAACAATATTGTTTTGTTGTGTCACCACAAGGATGATATTTTTCTTTTTTGAATATATGGAGTGCTAGGTTGGACTTAACTTGGATAATTTTGATTCGGATGTGCCACCACTTGATCAAAATAATCTAAGAGGCAAAATACAAGGAGTTGCATAGTTGATGTAATTGACAAAAGTTGTCTACCTATTTATTTATATATAGTTTGTTGTGTCACCACAAGGCTATATACATTTGAAATGGGATCCTTATTCTCACTAGCAAATCTTTAATTAGATTTTTGCCGAACTATATAAGTGAGGGTGATATAGTTTGAAGAAAATAGTGGGAGATACCAATTTAAAACAAGACCTAATTTATTTTGGTAATTAATAAAAGAATGTATGTTAAAATGTTGTTAATTACAAATTCATTTACAAAATTTTACAATGTCTTAATTACTATCACTGCGAAGCATATTAGATGCTAAATTAACCAGACCAAATTAAACGGATTGGTTAAGGAATTTGAGAATAGTTCTCATGGCTGAAAAATTATCTTATGTCCTTAATACGTCTATCCCTGCAATGGTTGCAGACAATGCCTCTGAGGAAGAGATTGCTACTTTTAGAAAGTGGCAAGATGATGCACAGTTGGCTCAATGCATCATGCTCGCATCTATGAGTAACGAGCTTCAGCGTCAGCATGAAACTATGGATGCTCTTACTATATTCCTGCACATCAAGTAGTTGATGGTGAAGAAAGTAGGACTGATAGATATCAGATATCTAAGGAGCTCTTCCGATCTAGAATGGCCAATGGCACTATAGTACAGACAAAAAGTTCTTAACATTATCAATTTGATTGATCAATTAGGACAATTGGTTTTGTCATGGATGGAGAGTTGAGCCAAGATTTGATCTTACACTCACTCCCGGACTCCTTTCACAATTGTTGTGAATTTTTCATATGAACAAGCTAGATATCAACTTTCTTTGATTTTGCTTAACATGTTGAAAAATGTTGAGAGTCACTTTCCAACCAAGAAAGATCAAGTCTTACTGGTAGGGGCCAAAGGATCTTCTGAAAAGAAGAACGATTCAAAGAAGGTATATAGAAAGGCATAAACAAAGGGTAATAAGAACAAAACTGATACGGATAGCAAAGGAGTTTGCTTCCACTACAATAAGCCTGGACACTGGAAAGAAACTGCAAGAAGCATCTTGCAGAGGCTAACCAAAGAAGCTTAGTGAAGTTTGGTTTTATAATAATCTGAGTTTTGTTCATAATTGAAATAAATTTTTCTTTAAGTCAAGGTTCTACTTGGGTATTGGATACCGACTTTGGTTATCATAAATATAGATTTATGAAGGACCAAGTAAGTAGAAAGTTAAACAAAGATAAGTAATCCTATGTGTGGAAAATGAAGCAAAGGTTGCTGCATTAGCCATAGAAACTTGTAGTTTAGCAATGCCTACGGGCAAATCTATTAAGTCAATAAGTTGTTATTGTATTCCAGTTCTTGTTAAAAATATTATTTCCATTTTATTGTTGGACAATTAAAACTTTGGTATTATAATTAAGAACAATTGTTGTTCTATTTATAATAATAATGTTTTGTATAGAACTGGAATATTACTTAATAAATTTTGTATACTTGACTTACATGAAAATAATTTTGCATATTGAACAAATTAGTATAAGAAAAGGAGATGATCATTCAAAGAGTTGAATGTGTGTATTTGCTGAAATACAAATGTGAATTATTTGAAAGGTTCAAAGAATTCAGAAGTGAAACAAATTGGCAATGTATTAAAATTCTTTGATTAGATCAAGGAATAAATACTTGTGCAATAAGTTTCTTGATCATCTCAAATGGTTTTCTCATAATGGACGCCTCCTGATACACAATAATTGATTGATGTATCTGAAAGAAAAAATCGCACCTTGTTGGACATGGAGCGGTCCATAATGATTTTACTGACATTCCAGTATCCTTCTGGGATAATGTCCTAGAAATGGCTGTATATCTACGAAAATGGTAACCTCAAAATCCGCCCCAAGACTCCATAAAAGTTATGGACAGGGAGGATTCCTAATCTTAAGTATGTTAAGATAAGGGGTTGTCCAACTTATGTGAAAAGTTTCAAAGGATAAGCTTGAGACAAAATTTGACATGTACAGATTTGTGGGACATCCTAAAGTAAGTTTAGGGCATATGTTCTATAATCCTACATAGCAAAAGGTGTTTGTTGCCAAACACGCTGCCTTCTAAGATAAAGGTGTTTATCATTAAAAGGGGCTAGTGGGAGGATAATAGATCTTGAAGAGTTCAAGAACCACAAAATACTATAAGTCAAATAAGAGGAACCTGTAGATAGACCTATTGTACCACAACCGAATCGTAAATCTGGAATAGTACCAAAGATACCTGGGAGGTATGGATTCATCATAGATGATGATGATGAGGTACACATCATAGAAGATGATGATCCAGTTATATACGATGAGGTAAGTGTTGTAGACACTCAGAGAAATGGATTGAAGCAAGTTTCTCAAATATGGAACATTCGTTTTGATGAGGCAATCAAAAGAGTTTGATTTTATCAAAAATAAGAATGAACCTAGTGTGTACAAAAGGGTCAGTGGGAGCATCGTGAAATTTCTAGTATTATATGTTGATATACTACGGATGAGGAATAACATACCAACGCTACAATCAGTAAAGATAAAGTTGTCTAAACATTCCTCCATGAATGGTTTGGGAAGAGTATCTTAATTGGGGATATAAATCTATATAGATAGATTTAAGAGGATGCTCGACTTAACCCAAGGAACGTATATTCATTTGATGCTAAAGTTGTTTAGCATGGCAAACTCCAAGAGATGTCTCATGTCGATGAGCTAAGGAGTGAATCTCTCTTAATAGTCCCCACAGACTCCTGAAAAGAGAGGTCGCATGAGTGACAATCATGTGTGCAATGAAATGTACGAGACCTGATGTTGATCAGTCATATTCTGGAGAAGTTCACTATGAGTCAGTGAAAAACATCTTAAAGTGCTTGACCGACACTAAGGATGTGATCATATTCATGGTGGGTCTGAATTAAAACTAGAGGGCTTAACAGACTCAAGTTTTTCAGACAGACCAAGACGACAGAAAAATCCACTTTAAGGTAAAGGGTTACCTTGAACAGTGGTGCAGTGAATTAGAAAGGTTCCAAACAAAGAAAGAGTTTCTTTGGTTTAGTGATAAAGACAAAGTATATAGCTATAAATGAAGTCGCAAGTTGATTGTTTGGATTAAAAGTTCATTACGTAACTAGGAATAGTTCCTAAGTCTCATCTTGGATCTAAACATGTGTTGTGGCACTTTCATTTGATTATAAGAATCATTGAAAGATGGGAAATCACTATAGAGATAGTGGACTCTCAAGAACAACATTACATATCCATTAACTAAAGCTTATCCAACGGCAGGATAATCGTCACTTAGAGAAGAAGAGTATGAGATACCATGACGATTGGCTTTAGTGCAAGTGGGAGAGATTGAAAGTAGTATGCACACAAGCCAATCATGTTTGATGATAAAGCATATACTTTGTAACAATCTTATTCATTTATTAATAAAAAGTATTAATTTATTAAAGGCTTTTAATTATCTACATGATCTTTGTTTTATAATATGTGATAAACCCATAGTTTTAAGCAATGCTTTTAGAATAATGATGATGATCATTCTAATGAGATCTAAATTCTTAGAAAGCTTAAAACTAAAATAGTTCCCAATCATTGGATTACTAAATTGGGGATTAGTGAATCCGGATAGATTGGTACATACGTTGCTTGCTCATTGGATGAGGATGATTGATCTCATGATCATTTGTGTGGAGACAATAAAGCAAGTATGTAGGTGCTTATTAGAGAATAAGTTCATCGAAGCGTGGCTCGCTAAGGAATACCTAATGGAGTTTTATTTGCTGTCAATAGGAATTCTGTAGTGATAGTAGTACAAGTAATCCTTGGACTTGAGATCATCATAGTATCTTGTGTATGATGAGTTATACTTTGACTTATTCCTTAAGACCCTTAGGGTATATCAAAGGGTATGCTTGGGTATAATAAGTTGTACATGGAGATAATGTATGATCAATAAAGAATCTACCACTTCTAATAAAAGAAGAGAAATGTCCTATGTGATTCGATAAATGACAACCCAATAGTCCTTGGGTTATAAGCGCGAATGAAATTAGAAAGGAGTTTCTAATTTGCATTATTTGAGTTGTGCATTTAAGGATCGAAATACATATAATTAAATAAAATAAGACTTGATGTAAATTCCATGTCTTATATTTAATTGGGACATTGTATGGTGGAAGGATTGAATTTGCACGGTAACTATTTACTCAAAGGTTCTTTTATGATTAATGTTGAAATCTATATTATCTGGAAAGTCGTTGATCGCTAGGGAGGCTTATTCCTATTGTAGAATAAATATTATTTAAATAAATTAATTGTTTAATTTATTTATTTAAATAAGATTAGAATTGTTCTAATTGATTTATTCACAACCGGTTTAATATGGAGAACCTAAAGGGTCACACCATAAAAGGAAGAATAATTATTTAAGAAGTTAATGGCATAATCGTAATAATATGTTAAGTATATTTAATTTAATCTATGGTGATAGAATAAATTAAATAGCTTAATATTTATTATTTAATATTTTAGAAATATTAAATATAAATTAATAAGAGGAGTCTTATTAATATTATTACAATTATTATTATTTTAATTTCTAAAAGAGTTTAGGAATTAATTTAATATAAGTACTCTCATTTATTCCTAATTGGATTAGGAAGGAAAATTAATTAAAGGAGTTTAATTAATTATCCCTAATAAGATTAGGGAGCTTAATTAATTAAAAGAATTTAATTAATTAAATAAAACCCAATTCCTTAATTGTTAAGGTGGGTTGCCCACATCTATTAATAAGAGGAGTCTTATTATGGGTGGGTATGGGTTGTTGATTTTTCAACATACGTAATAATTCCAATTGTTGGGAGAGTACACCCTTTCTATAGAGATAGAAAAACTAGGGTTTAGCCAACCACCCATCTTCTTGAATTTTATTCTTCCTTGGTGGATCACCTCTAGAGGCCAAACACATGGGTGGCTAACGTTGATCAAAGGAAGGAACCAAACCCGGTGGATTCAAGATTGAACGCGAAAGGATTTGGAGGTGAACTTGTACCTGAGGAAGCTCGATCTTCAAGGGTATGATTTATTCTTTATCTTTTCGTTTAATTAATAATTATGCATAAAGGGTGATCCGGGTATATGGTTTGTAAATTTTTTTTAAACTCTGATTTTACCACACTTCCGCTAATTTTATGCAATTTGATTGCGTTATGAATATTACAAACCTAACAATATCTTCCACGATCGTATTGAAAGTCCTCATAGTAGGTCGGCTAAATTGTGTTGGTCCAGTGATAGTTAAAGTACCTTCATTGTTGTTTCCTTTTCCTCCACTTGCACTTCCCTCCTTTTAGAGGCAATCACGAGCCATGTGATCCTTTGAGCTCGGTGAAACATGCTCCCTCCCTCTCAGGCTAAAAGCAGGTTTGGTGAAATGTGACCCTTCCGGTCACAATTGAAACACACCCTCTTACCTTTCTTGACACACCCCCCCAATGTGTTTCTTCCCGCAAGTAGCACAAGCTTCAAACTTCTTCTTTTGTTGACTTCCTTGTTGTCCTCCCGCATATGAGGTTTCATTCCATTTCTTCTTCTGACTGTTACCTTCACTATTACTTCCACCAGTCTTGTTTTCATTCTCATTCTTTTTTTTCTTCTGTTCTTAGTTATACTTAGTTAAAGCATCGCTTCCACCTTCCGCGATAACTGCCTTTTCCAACATTGCCTCAAACGTGTTTAGCTGAAACATCAAAACCTTCTCGCCTTACACTTATTAGTATTAACTTGATAAGTGGCAAACCTTGCCAACTCATTAAACTTCGCAGCATATTCTGGCACAGTCATGGTTCCTTGTTTTAACTCCAAAAAGTAAATTTCTAACTGATTCCGAGAACTCTTTAGAAAATTCATCTCTAAAAACATCTCTTTTAACCTATCCCACGCTATTATTCTCTGTCCCCCATGAACCTTATTCTCATGCCACCAATAGCTAGCTTCAGACTTCAACATAAATGTCGTGAAAGCAGTCTTTTGATCCTCCTGGACTCTGGCGACGTCGAACACCTTCTCCATTTCCATGATCTTGATTTGTGCTTTAACTGGATTCATAGACCCTTGAAACTCCGGCGGTCCAATCGCTTTGAAGTCTTTGAAGGTCATGGCTTGAGGTTGTGACTGATTCGCAAGTGCTCCCTTTAACAAAGTCACCAACTGCTGAACCGGGTTAGCGTTGGCCTCATTATTATTGTTAGTAGACCCCTCAGGAGGTGGTTGTTGATGTGGTTGTCTTCTTCTAGGATGAGGCATTTTTCTGTTAAAATATACGCTTATTAGTTCATTACTCAACTTCTTGAATATTTAAAGTTTAACTTAAACATTCTAAGATTAAAGCTATAACACATAACATTCCATTAAACTTTGATATTTTTATTCATTCATAATTTTCCAAAACATAATAAGGATAGCATCTCTGCTATCAACATTCATTTTCCTGAACTAAAAAAGTTTTAGAATTACATACTCATACTACCCCTTTATTTATCTCAAAATAAGGGATTTACAATTTATTTATTCATATATTTAGTCACATATTGTTATTATTATTCTTCCTATCTTGGCATATTAAGACGTCGAGAGGCTTCTCTACACTCTTCCTCCATAATACGATATGTCATCCTATGATCCATCACGAATCATGACAAGTCTTCAAACTGAGGTGGGTAATAAAAGACTCGTTCATGGGCCTTATCAATTGTAGAATGAAAGGCATAATCCATTTCATTCATCTTGTCCTTCTTCATTTGAACCTTGGCTTCAGCACGGTCTGCACGCTGAGTAGCCTTAATCCAAGCATCCTCTGCTCTCGCACACTTAGCTGACTCCTCCTTCAAGTCATCTTTCAGCTTTTCCACTTCCGTCTTCATCTTCCCATACTCAGCCAACGGATCCTCTTGTTGACCCTTTATATGAACTAGGTCCCATTCCATGTTTTCAAGTCGTGAGTCAAGTTCTTGAATCTCGGCGTCCTTCTGCTCTATAGTAGCTTGACGCATCTCAACTAACTCCTTTAGCTCCTCAATATTATCCTGTAATTCTATATTTCGATCATATAGTGCATCATACATCTCAGCTGATATAGAGTTTAGGGGAAACTCCACATGATCCTCTTTCTCATCCTCCTCCTCTATCTCCTCAAAGTTCTCCTCCTCAGGATCAGACACGAGCTCATCCTCCTGTTCCTCCTTAACAACCAATAGAGAAGGCTCCCTCTGAATCAACTGTTCTCGCACAACATGGACATCTCAGGGTTCCTCATCTCTAGGTATCTAAGGTATCACTTCCCTAGCTGGACTGGATCCTCTAATGTTAGACATCGTGACAACAAGATACTTTTAAGTTTAATTTATTATGTGACATTCTTCAATACTCGCAAGAACATATGTTATTAACACATAGCACATAATGTCTTTTATTGTTTATCTTTTAATGAATCTCCACAATTCATTCCTTAGAACTCGATATGAGTTTATCACCATTATGTTTTCTGTCTCCTTAAAAGTTACTTCCTAAGGTTTACCCACCTAAGGTTCATAACCTAAAGCTTTGATACCAACCTGTGGCACCCCCAAATCTAGGTACTCTATTCCCACAGGATTTAGTGCTCACTATCCAAAACTATTACATCTAACTACCCATAATAAAGGATAAAGACATAATTTAAATAACTTAAACAATAATCTTTCCCATTAAAGAGTTACATCAACTTAAAACAATCCCAGGTAATCTAACCTTAAATTATTACATAAGTAAGCAGAATACATCACAATGTAACATAAGTCTTCTAACACAATTCATTTAAATAAATTCACATAAATCTTCATCATTTTGACATCTTGCCCTTTCCTTTGCTGGAAGATGGATCATCGACTTTCTCGACTTTAGCTGCAATGTTAATTGCAAGAGTGAGCAAATAGTTGCCCACTATTATAAAGAATAATAGTAATAATAACAACATGAGTCTGGACAATGAATGCTGAATAATGGGGAACTCATTTTACGAATCAAAAATAGAAAACAAGTTCAAGATTTATATATGAGGGTCTTAAGACCACGAACTATGTCCCCGGTAAGTAGGTATTATTACCTAAACCTTAACAGTCATTTAGACTATACAGACCTTTCCTTACGTACTTAGGGGGATAAGCCCTTTGTACCATGTATTGTGCATAAACATCTAAATGTTAACATGTACATAATCCCCTATATCAGGGTTGTTCATCTCAATTTTAATTTAGGATTTTCGCACTGAAGAAAGTTTAGTTTGGAACTAGCTTATCAATGGTTCTAGAATTTTAGAACATTATTCAATTATAGATTAGTCCAACTAACAAGAGTTTGCTTGCTATTTGAAGGTTCAACACAATAATATAGAATTGAACACTGTTATTTAAGTTAAATATTGGATAACAAAAATATACAATTGAATAGACTTGATAAATATGCAAAGTACTACATCAAAAAGAGTTAAGAAAATCTCATTTGGGTCAATGAATTTTAAACAATATATGCCTTGAATAACAAGAACAAGAGTCCGGTATGTGGAACTCACTCGATGTAAAGAATAAGATTACAAGAGCTTCAATGATCATAAACACAATGGAATCAATAAGCTTGCTCAACTTAAATATAAGATTTGAGAACTTGAATAATGATTAATTAGGATAAAAATAATTTTGAAACTTTAATTCACTAGAAAGAGAATGAAGTTAGGGAACTTTCCTCGTGTGTAAGCTACACAAGTTTAATAACGTTCGCCAATTACCATACACATACCATTGAAATCATAATACCAATTAGTTATATTATCATTAGCTTTATAGGTTCAACATACCATTTAAGCCATAACCTTTAACTTAATGTCTAATCATGTTGGTTAACCACTCTCACGAATCTGAAATCTCACTATTGCATGATATAAGCTTTATCATTCACCTCTAACTCTTGCAAACATCAATTTTCATTCATTACATAACTTGTTTAAGTGATCATTTAAAATATTCACTTTTTGGTATTACCACACATAACCATCTATTACTATATCTTATGATACCGTTTAACATCTTTATAATGCCTAATAGGTTAGATTAAGTCTTCATATTTTAGTCTACAATTAATCAGAACTCACTGCCACGAATTAGGGTACTACATAGTGGTTGTGTCCAAACAAACTCTCGCAAGCGGCCATTGCAATTGCTACCTGGTGCACGACCTCAGAAGGCCAACGTACGCAATTTGCGCCATTTCTACCTTTAGTGCAGGTGCGGTGTTGTGCCACTCTGCAGAACAAAAAGCGCAGAGATCCCTGTTTCACACCAACATTCCAATTTTCCCCAATTTCTACAGAAATTCACAGAAACTAACAACTAAAATTTTGTAATAACATCAACAAGCATGCATGTCATAATTCTACAAACATAAACATTATATATAATTAACTTTCAAGGATCAAAAATCATATTTTTTCAATTTCTTTATACTTCATCACATTTAGCGAATTTGATTGCCAAATCTTCGTTTCTTAACCAATTGACACCATTCCATCTACGTTGTTTTCATTTCTCGATGTACTATCATAATCTACAATCAATTTATAGATTCTATCAAGTATTGAACACCAAATTTTGGACTTACTTAAGCCATTTTTACACATACATAACACTGTTATTAGATTATTCTTCTACAACCCAATTTTTCATGAATTTGATACTCCAAAACCATATGAAAGCATCTTATATCAGATTCTTGAAATACTTTAGGTATACACATCAACAATCCCACACAATTCCCAATTCACAAAGATTAGAAATCACCAAAACTACAAGTTAGAAGTAAAAATAGGTTATACCTTCTAGTCTTTGATTTGCAAGATGATGGTAACAAGGTTTTTTTTTCCAACTTCTCGTTCTTCTTCTTCTTAACAAATACAGAGAATGAATTCTCTCTTATCTCAGTTCTCTCTAACACTCTATTTTCTCTCTTCCTCTCCACTGTATTCTTTAGCCTTTAGGAGAAAAAACGCCAGAAGATATAAACCCGACTCCCCACGCGACGTCAAGTAAAAAAAAAGGGCCTTATTGGTTATGTTATGTCAAAGGGCATAAGGCCATGTTTGGCTAAACATAAATTTCCCCCTTTTAATTTATTTCTATAATACTTATATTATATAGTTACTTTTGTCACATTTTAATTTAATTAATTTTAATAACTTACAATTACAATTATAATAATTATAATTTTCATTATAATTATACTTTATGCTTAATAAATTATTATATATCTAATTTAATTATTAAAGTAGACTAGAACATCATTTTATTGAATTTAATTATTTTCTTAAATATTAAACAATTCATTTAATTTAATTATTTCATTAAATTAAATCTTCAAATAATAAAATTATCATTCATTAATTTAGTTAATGTACACACTTAACTAAATTATTGCACCACAATTTCATCAATTATTTATTTATCTCAATAAATAAAATATTTAAAATATTTATTTAATTTAATAAATATTTAAATTTAATTGCAAAATTTCTTGATCGTTACATACAGTTTGGACGGATGTGTCCCTCCTGTCCGCATTTGTAACATACGACCGGTGGTCGTTCTCCTTCCATGGAAACAGGTGTCGGTGTTGCTGTCGATGTCTATCTATCATTGTTGAATATTCCCTTCTTAAAGTGGTTCCCACTTAGTTCACCTTTCCTATTATCTTGGCTATGATTACCACTGAACCATTTCTGGCATGATAATTTCCTCCACGATGGTTATCATTGTTCCGATGGCCGTTGCCATCGGTATGATTATTATCGTGTTGTTGGTCGTTGTCTTTTGGTTGGGCTGACTCATTATCGCGCTCCAATAACTAAGCCATATTCACAACATCTGAATACAAGTAAATTTTGTGAGAAATGAGGTATTGACATATTTCGGGTTTCAAACCTCGCAGAAACATTCGCGTCATATGCTCCTCATTATCGACCAAATGGGATGCAAACTAGGATAACTCCGTAAACTTTGCCTTGTATTGCGATACAGTCATGTTATTCTATTCCAACTTGATGAATTCCACCTCTTTCATGTGACGAATACTTTCAGGAAAGTACTTGCCGTTGAACAATTCCTGGAACTTCTTGTTAGGCTTGTAAGATTCATTAACGCGATCAAATTGCACAAAGTAAAGAGGAAGCATAAAAATTAGAGTTTTAAAATTTTATAAACCATGTACTTGGATCATTATTTATGCACAATTATTAATTAAACGAAAAGATAAAGAATAAGAATTATACCCTTGAAGATTCGAGCTTCCTCAGGTACAAGTTCACCTCCAAATCCTTTTCGCATTCAACTTGAATCCACCGGGTTTGGTTCCTTCCTTTGATCAATGTTAGAAACCAAAATGTTTGGCCTCTAGAGGTAATCCACCAAGGAAGATAAAAGATTCAGGAAGATAGGTATTTGGCAAAATCTTAGTTTTTTCTATCTCTCATAGAAAATGGTGTACTCTCCCAACTATTGGAATTACGTATTCATGTATTTTGTGAAAGTGTCAACCAACCCCACCCATAATAAGACTCATCTTATTTATAGATGTGGGCAACTCTCCTTAACAATTAAGGAATTGATTTTTTTTTAATTAATTAAATTATTTTAATTAATTAGGCTCCTAATCTTATTAGGAATAATTAATTAAACTCTTTTAATTAATTAGCCTCCTAATCTTAATAGGATATTTAAGAGTACTTTTATTAATTAATTCCCAAACTCCTTTAGAAATTAAATAATAATAATAGTAATAATAATAATAAGACTCCTCTTATTAATTTATATTTAATATTTCTAAAATATTAAATAATAAATATTAAGCTATTTAATTTATTCTATCACCATAGATTAAATTAAATATACTTAATTTATTATTACGATAATTCCATTTGCTTCTTCAATAATTATTCTTCCTTTTATGGTGTGACCATTTAGGTTCTCCATATATAAAAATAGGTTGTGAATAAATCAATTAGAATAATTCTAATCTTATTTAAATAAATAAATTAAACTGTTAATTTATTTAAATAAATAATATTTATTCTACAATAGGGATAAGCCTCCCTTGAGATTAATGACTTTCCAGATAATATAGATTTCAACGTTAATCATAAAAAGAACCTTTGAGTAAATAGTTACCATACAATTCAATCATTCCACCATACAATGTCCCAATTAAATATAAGACATAGAATTATTGTCAAGTCTTATTTTATTTAATTATATGTATTTCGACTCTTAAATGCACAACTCTAAATAATACAAATTAGAAACTCCTTTCTAATTTCATTATGCCTTGGCCAAGGACTACTGGGTTGTCATTTATCGAATCACATAGGACATTTCTCTTCTTTTACTAGAAACGGTAGATTCTTTATTGATCATACATTATCTCCATGTATAACTTATTATACCCAAGCATACCTTTTGATATACCCTAAGGGTCTTAAGGAATAAGTCAAAATATAACTCATCATACACAAGATACTATGATGATCTCAAGTACAAGGATGACTTGTACTACTATCACTGCAGGAATTCCTATTGACAGACAAGTAAAACTCCATTAGGAATTCCTTAGCGAGCCACATTCAGTGTGCTTATTCTCCAATAAGCACCTACTTACTTGCTTTAGTGTCTCTACAAAAATGATAATGAGAGCAATCATCCTCATCCAATGAGCAAGCAACGTATGTACCCATCTATCCAGATTCACTAATCCCCAATTTAGTAATCCAACAATTGGGAACTATTTTAGTTTTAAGCTTTCTAAGAATTTAGATCTCATTAGAATGATCATCATCAATATTCTAAAAGCATTGCTTAAAACTATGTGTTCATCACATACTATAAAGCAGCATCATGTAGATAATTAAAAGCCTTTAATAAATTAATACTTTTTATTAATAAATGAATAAGATGTTATAAATATATGCTTTATCATCAAATATGATTGTCTTGTTTGCATACTACTTTTACTTCTCCCAATACATCTTGATTGTGGATAGTTGATGTAGCGCCCCAAATTCGGGTATCTTCCAACCCGACATATGGTGCTACACGGTACTCATAACTATACAATCATTCCATTGAAAGCACAACATAATTACTATCTTCTTATTATAATCAAAGTGAAATCCTTTCCCAGGTTCATAAACCGATTACAACATTCTTTGTTATTAAGTATAATACATACAATCATACTAATCTATTACAAGATGGTTAACTATCCTTCTTAGCCTTGCCCTTATCTCTCTTAGCATTCTCAGTACGCTCAGCTTTAACTGCAATCCTATATTTCATGCAAGAAGTGAGCATAACAAGCTCAGCAAGTCTAACAAAGAATAATATCAATACCACATTCGTGAATTATATGAAAATTTTCTATAAATGAATAAATAGTCATGAATTATTATGAAACATTAATACTTCACAATTCATAACATCAATTCCCAAAGTATATAATAGTTTAGGAATTCTGAACTGGTGGAAAGACCATGAACAGTACCTTTCTGTTTTTATACTTGAAAAGGACATCACATCACTAAGGCTGTACATCCGGCATTACTTACGAGCACTTCTAGGTAATCAGCCTATAGTACTCTATGTTGATCAACATTCATCCGTTAAACGTATTTACATTTAAGTTTTGGCAAACTCACGTGCCCATCGTATAAACGATGAAAAATACTTTTGTTTGTTTATAAACAAACTTACCTTTGAATCCATACCAAATACTTGGCATATGATAGCGTTATCATTTCTATATAGAAAGATATGTATACAAATCAATCTATATCTTATGAATAGTCTAGCCAAGTTAAAACTGGCATTGACCCTTTCTTTAAAATCATTCATGCAATTCAGTACAATGAATCACAGAAAACTCGACTAACACGAAGGTTAGACAAGCGTTAAGAAAACTTGCCTTCAAGCGTCTTCAAATAATTTAATCGACTGCTCTCAGCTTTTATAGAATTTACATGATATATTCACATAGCACACTGTAATTAGCTACCAAGCAATCAATCACATTGCTTCTACCAACTTATTTCTCTTCTATGTCTTAGTTGAATTTATTTCATTAATAATGTCAATTTGACTTACTACCCTTCATCCCGGCTTGCTAACGATCTTACGATATTAACCAGACTCGATCATCATTGGTGAAGTACCAATGTCGATTACCTTTCACGATTTATTATTAACACTTTGTGTTCTTCGTTACCATACTAACAACTCGCATTCAATTCCTAGGTTCATTACCAAATACACTAATATATGTAACATAGGAATAGTTTTAGTACACTTATTAAGTATATAAACTTAACTTGTATAGGTCTCGGAACACTTGGAGTTCAAACCTAACTTGTCTAACAAATGCCCTGCCTCAGCACTGCGGCGTGGCATCTATAACTAACAACATTAGTGCTGCGGTGCGGTTTATAAGTAACTAAGTCTGGTCCGCATTTGCGGCATTTGAAACTCCCTTATATGAATGGCTGCCATTTAGGCCACTCTTGATAACTCTTTACTGCGCACACTGCGGTCTTTGTGGCAAGACTGATAAGCCTTTTTCAGCGCATGGCGCCACAGGATCCTCAAAGACCGTAAAATTTTTATAGATAAATTTTTAGTGAACTTCCCGGCTTCATAACTTCTTCATTATAAGTCTGATTTGGTCATTCAAAAGCCTACAACTCCCATTTTATATACTCTACGCATTCATATAAGAATTTTACAATTTCGAATCCGTTAACTCAAAATTCACTTCTAAGTTCATTTTCGAGCGTTCGTTAAACGTTATTGAGCATTCAATACTCGTTTTCTTCGTTTTAAGACAGAATCCAACGATTCTTGGGCCCACGACTATTAAATACCCTATCTCACGTGTTGACATTGAAAACCAACATTTTCAAGTCCCATGACAACTTTCGACTATTATTGCCTCTTTTATAATTATAATAAAAGAGCTCTAACTCATGCAAGCATACACAGGTCAACAAGTAATACAGAGTAAGTAGAGTATCGATCCCACAAAGAAAGTTGTTAAATTTAAACTATCCTGCATCAATTAACTCACCAAATTTATATGCCTAGACTGATGGCTAAAAGTGTTGAATTAAACTAATTGTGAATAACAACTGAAAATAAGAATAATAAGGAAATAAATATATTTGGAAATAATGGGATCCTAACTTCATTTAATATTTCATTCAATCGCCACTATCATGCAAGAAGTGTTCACATATCATAGGAAAATAGCCAAAAGCACGAATAGAGTTATAACCATTTTTCAATGCACTATAACCTACGCACACAGCATCTACAGATGTTAGACTCTATGTAATCACCAATACAAACAAAATAACTATATGTCTATGTGAAATTGAAATTATATTGATTTTAAGCCCAAGCCCTTACTCTAGCTTATACGGTGAAACAGTATATGTCTATCTGGTTCACAAAATACGCAAGCCATTATAATAGCCCCGTATTCGCATGCTATCATGATTACAATCCATATTTATATGTTCATTGTCAATTCCATACAAACACTGAAACAAATGGTGATCAAGCATTCATACATGTAAAACAACCATGACAGATATTCCATATGATATGTAAAACATCTCTAGCATTTAAGCGTACAAAAAAACTACATATTAAAATCCGTTAGAATCCCATAATGGAGTTTAGTTCATGACTGAACCAAAAGCCATTATGGGATCAACGCTAACCATGATCAATAAACAAACAATTGATGTAAGAAAGATAGAACGATCAAACCCCATCGCTGGATAGAAACTAATGATCAACTATTAAATCCTCATAGAGATCCAATAGATAATAATCAAAATCCACGATGATAGAGAATTCCAAGAAGTAGAGAAGTAGACATTTTGGCTTCGTTCTATGTTGGAATCTCTCCCAAGGTGTAAACCCTAGTTTCTATGAAAAGAATACGCTAAAAATTATTTAGTGTGTCTGACACCAGTCAGAATCGTTTTAAAAATCCATTACACATCATTTAATTAAGAATTAAAAATAAAATAAAATTATAGCATCATCGGACACAGCAATATGGTCGCTTCTCTATAACCTCTCGGTCTGCGGTAGCGAGACTTACTGAAATATTTGTTTTTGTCGGCCAAAGCATCTCTTGCGGTAGCGTGCCTCTCTTTCATGACCACTTGACTTGTAGAAAGTCGATAATGTCCGGTCGAATTACTTTCGGACGGTGCAGCCTCCCAAAGTATTATCATGCGTGTGGTGGTGGCGGCTTGCACTCTGCAGGCTCTGGCTCTAGATTTGTTTCTGTTCTGCTGCTGCTGCTATTTGTTCTTTCATTGCTTGATCTCTTTGCTCCATTTCACCTCCATGCTATGTACATCCTCGCTTGTGCCTCACCCTCACACATACATTAGCTTCGGTCCTCTATTACCACCAAAATTAAGCCAATTCATGCACTTATTCACCAAAAGGAGTTTTAAGTAAATGCAATGCGAAATAACGTGAAATGCAACTAAAACACAATAAAATGTACTCGAGCTGGGCACAATTCGCATGAATTGGTATGCAATAAGTAGGTAAAAATACCACTTATCAAATACCCCCAAACTTGAACTGTTGCTTTCCCTCAAGCAATGCATACTAATGAATAATGAAAATGCAACTACGCAACTATACAACTACTCTATGATGCAAACTAGTCTCACATAGTCCCTGCCACAACAGAATTTCAGCCCAAATTACCTCAGTGAATTATCCATATCCAAGAATACAATTTCAAACCAAACTATAGACATAACATCATACACTCATATAATTTTATATATGCAATAGAAATGCTGTGTGTGTGTGGTGTTCACCAAAAACTTAATCTAAGCACAGAATACATATGCTACATTGCTCCAAACAGAAAATTATAGTCTAAAGCAAGACTCATGCATATTCATGTAACGCATACTGTTTCAACATATCAACACAAATTAAGGTTCAACAATGGGTCTATTGCTTTATTGCTACATACGAGGGCGATTTCCCGTGGTGTTTATTGCTATTCTTCTTTTCTTTTTCTCTTTTTCTCTATTTTTTACATGACTGTGCAATGTCTCAACCCATTAGGCACACTGCTACACCTTAGCGAGCTTTCAACTAACGACTCCCAGACCATGAAAGACCTTAGGGTGCTAGGTGTAGAGATAATCCCCTCGGGCGTACTTACTCAAGTAGCCAGGGCCCCGAATTAAGACTAGCCACATTATTGCTATTTGATATTATATATATATATTTATTTTTTTTATACAAAGCAAACCCATGTTTTCCCAAAACTTGCATGTCAATGTATCATACAGTCTACAACACTTTCCACATGTTTCTCTTTTTAAAACTACATGTTTTATCAAGCAATGCAATATACACTTCTTCAACTTACAAGTGATTGTGAACACGTTTGTGCATACCGAAAGCATTTAAACAGCAACATGAATCTCATCGTGTTCAACATTATATCTCAGCTCATGTTATCCCAAATATTCTCAAATCCTTCAGAATTCACTATCATCATTGGCTAGGCAAAAATTTCTATTAAGCAAGAATTTGTGTGAGACATGCAACTAAAACATACTATCACAATCCATAATGAATAAAAATTAAAAATATTGCAAAATTTTACTAAACACATAAACATGCAAAATTAACTAAATATGTACCAATTAAATAAAACTAAACTACTAAACTACTATGCTATGATCCCCAATACCCCCAAACTTAAAATATTCAATGTCCCCATTGAATGAAGGTAAAGGGTACGAAAACTCCCCTAATGATCGACGACCACCCTCCTCGGGTGGTGAGTCAGTGGTGGATCTGACACTATTTGTCCCAAATCTGCGGCCATTCAAGCATTGTTTTTCATTGCTTGAAGCTTTGAACAAAAAGATCGCATGAGGTCCGGAGCAAACTTTCCAAGATTGGCATACATTGCGTCGACTTTGCGCGTTGACCTTCGGAGCTGACGATTGCTAGGAACGGTGGGTGCTCGGGTGGAGGGGACTGCCTCCTCCGTCGGAGGGTGCTGCAGGGACGGCTCGGGAATTGTAGGTCAGAGAATAAATCCTCGTCCGCGCGGGTGTGGTTCTCCACCCGTCCACTCCTTGAACATGGTGATTGTGGCCGAAGTGATGTCGTGGCTTGGTTTCTGCAGGTGCTTGTCATTCCACGGGACTCCCTGTTGGATACAAAGTATGGCTGCGACAGATGTATGCGGGATACTGCCAGTCATACTCCCCTGCCAATAATGCCGCATGTTCTGATGAATTAGGTAACCGACGTCAATATATTTGCCTGTGATGATGCCCCATAAGATGATAGCTCGCTCGGTGGGTACTTCATGCTTGTGAGCGGATGGAATTAATTTTGTGCATATGAACAGGTTACATGCTTGGGCATAACGATTCAAGGTGGACGCTGGGAAAGATTTTGGTTCGGTCGTCCCTAGTTTAAAAGTCTATGTGGTTCCCGGGATGCATAAATCCGTAATTACTACGTCCAAGTCTGTCATCAAATGTGCACCTGCGACCCAATTCGCAGACCTAGTCGGTGGTGTATCAGTTATGCCAAACACTGCTCTGATGGCTGAGGGACGAAAATCCAATGGTACTCCCTGAACCAGTGTTATCCCTCCTTTACTTTCCTTTGTGTTGGCGTAGAACTCACGAACAACTCCCATAGGAATAGGCATTGAAGTTGCAGCCAATGCAATCCAGTTTCTTTCATGTATCATATTCCATAGGTGGCCATCTTGCTTTGCAGGCTTAAACCCCTATTCCTTCATGAAATAATTGGTGACTATTCGATAGTACTCCTGATGAGCTTCCCAACTGATAAATCTTCCCCGGTCCCTGACATCCTCATCGTGATCACTAGACGAGGAGTCTGATGATGAAGAGATGGAGATATAACGTATTTTGTTTGGACCCATGAGCAGATGATAGGTAGAGAATATAATTGCTCTGCTACAGGTGATAGTACCCCCAAATTGGCTTATGACACTCCCCGCAAGAACCCTAGATTATGCGACTGGAGAGAGAGCTGTGTTTATGAACGATGAGGCGAGGTTTATGATTATGGGAGAGTAGCAGAATACGCTTTAGAATATGGTATCGGAGAATTCAAGTAGACCACGGATCGACTTTTAAAATAAAAAATTTCTTTGCTTTCGGCGTCGCGTCTTGATGCTGATTTTCTCATAAATTTTGCCGGCGCGCCGCCTTATGAAAGTGACTTTCTGAAATTATGAGTTCTTGACTTTTTGGTCTTTGGCTGTACTTGGTATGCAATGAATGTACTTCATGAAGGCGCTATTTGTGTATGCCACATTTATATATTAGGGAGGAGTGCAATTGAGAACACCTACATGACATGAATGCACCACACATTAGTTCTCGGGCATGGAATAGAATTGATTAACCTACTACATTACTAAATGAGTGAAAAGAGAATAGGGGTAAAAATAATGGGTTGCCTCCCATCAAGCGCTAAGTTATAGTCAATTAGCTTGATCGTTGTCTACGAATCTCATGTTGACGAGAGAATTGAGGTGACGTTCTGTCGGTCCACCTCGCCACCAAAGTAATGCTTCAATGCTGGCCATTTACCTTTAAAAGGCTTGTCCGGAAACTGATCATATGCTTCAATTGCACCATGCGGAAAGCGGTCTTCACTTTGTAAATGGACACGACCATCTCGATTTTGATTTTTCGGAAAAAAGTTTAAGTGTGGAATTATAGAGAAAAACCCTTTGTCCTGGTTCAAATGTCCTTTCGATGATCTTTCGGTCATGCCATTTCTTCACTTTCTCCTTGTACAACTTCGAAGTCTCATATGCCTGTAATCGAAATTCATCTAACTCATTGAGCTGGAGTAGACGTTTCTCCCCTACAGATGTCAAATCAAAATTGAGCTTCCGTATTGCCCAATATGCCTTATGCTCTAGCTCCATAGGGAGGTGGCAGGCTTTGTCGTATACCAGTTGGAAGGGTGACATACCCAACGGGGTTTTATAAGCTGTTTGATAGGCCCATACGGCATCATCTAACTTTAACGACCAGTCTTTCCATGTGGGATTCACAACTTTCTCCAAAATTCTTTTTATTTCTCGATTTAACACTTCAGCTTGCCCATTTGTTTGCGGGTGGTAAGCTGTAGCGATGCGATGATTCACCCCATACTTGGCCAGCAAGGCTTTAAACTGCCTATTATAGAAATGACTGCATTCATCACTAATGATAGCCCTTGGAGTTCCAAACCTCGTGAAAATGCTTTTGTGTAGAAATCTAAGGACGACCTTGGCATCATTAGTCGGAAGAGCTGCAGCTTCAACCCATTTTGAGACATAGTCCACAACGAGCAAGATGTAGAGATTTCCACAGGAAGAAACGAAAGGTCCCATGAAATCAATCCCCCATACATCAAAAAATTCTACTTCGAGGATTGTAGTTAACCGCATTTCATTTCTTTTAGAGATGTTACCCACTCGCTAACATTTGTCACACCTCTGGACAAAACTGTATACGTCCTTGAATATTGTCGGCCAGTAGAATCCTGCTTGTAGCACTCTACCCGTTGTTCGTTCACCACCATAGTGACCTCTATATACCGTAGAATGACATTCTTGCAAAATTCCCTCGGTCTCGCTATATGGGAGACACCTTTTTCTCACTTGATCAGAACACTATTTAAATAGGTACGGCTCATCCCATATATACCATTTGACATCATGTAGGAATTTCTTCCTTTGGTAGCCCACCAAGTCAGAAGGTACTATCTTACTTACCAGATAATTCGCGAAGTCTGCGAACCATGGCACTTCCCCTTTTACCACAAACAACTGCTCATCTGGAAAGGATTCGTTGATCATGACATTGTCATTTTCTGTCCTTTTTGAATTTTTGAGTCGAGATAAGTGGTTCGCCACTTGGTTTTCAGTTCCCTTTATGTCCTTGATTTCCAAGTCAAACTCCTACAGTAATAAAATCCATCTAATCATCCGAGGTTTATCATCATTCTTCACCATTAAATGTCGAATTGCCGTGTGATCCGTATACACTATCACTTTAGTACAAATTAGATATGCTCGGAACTTATCAAAGGTGTATACCACTGACAATTGCTATTTCTATGTAGTTGTATAATTCAATTGTGCATCCGTTAGGGTCTTGCTAGCATAATAAATCACATGAAATATCTTTTCTTTCCGCTGCCCCAAAACAGCCCCTACGGCGTAATCACTGGCATCACACATTAATTCAAATGGAAAAGTCAATGCGCAAAGTGATTCTTTGGTCTTTGAAATCAATTTTCTCTTCAAGTGTTCAAATGCCGATATGCAGGCTTTATCGAAGCTGAACTGTGCATCCTTCTCCAATAGGCGCATAGTGGTTTAATGATTTTGGAGAAGTCCTTAATGAATCTGCGGTAGAAACACGCGTGTCCCAAAAAACTGCGAACTCCTTTTTACGGGACGTGGGTGGGGCAAGTTCTCAATAGTCTCTAGCTTTGCCCTATCTACCTCAAGTCCCTTTTTCGAAACCCTGTGTCCCAATATGATTCCTTCTTGGACAATGAAATGGCATTTTTCCCAGTTTAGCACTAAATTCATTTCAACGCACCTCTTCAAAACCATAACTAGATTCTCAAGGCATAAATCAAATAAGTCCCCAAAGACTGAGAAGTCATCCATAAACACCTCCACATTCTGTTCCACCATGTCTAATAATATAGCCATCATGCATCTCTGAAACTTGGTTGGAGCATTGCACAGTCCGAAAGACATCCTTCTGAAAGCAAAAGTGTCGTACGGACATGTGAAGGTAGTCTTTTCCTGATCTTTTGGAGCTATCATAATTTGATTGTAGCCTGAATATCCATCCAGAAGACAATAGTACTAATGACCTGATAATCTGTCCAACATTTGATCAATGAACGGGAGTGGGAAATGATCTTTCCTCGTAGCTTTATTGAGCTTGCGGTAATCCATGCAAACTCTCCACCCTGTTACTGTTCGTGTTGGAATTAACTCATTATTCTCATTGGTCACGACTATCATGCCCCCCTTTTTTGGAACACACTGTACTAGGCTCACCCATAAACTATCTGAGATCGGATAAATTATTCCCGTATCTAGCCATTTCAGCACCTCCTTCTTAACCACTTCTTTTATTATCGGATTAAGCCTCCTTTGTTACTCAACTGTTGGTTTACTACTATCTTCAATCAGGATCTTGTGCATGCAATATGAAGGGCTGATCCCTTTTATATCTGCTATGGTCCATCGAATAGCTGATTTGAACTCTCGAAGAACACGAAGTAATTTTTCTTCCTGACAAGATGTTAGTGCAGAAGCAATGATCACAGGTAATTTCGAATCTAAACTTAAGAATGCATACCTGAGATGTTCTGGGAGTGGTTTTAACTCCAACTCTGGAGGTGTCTCAAGAGATGGCTTTAACTTTATTGAGGCTTCCCCAGCTTTTGTTAATGGCTCCACAGGTGGTCTAACTCTCCTGAATTGTGGAGTGGTACCCAGATATTGTACAAATTCGTCGACTTCCTCATCATCTAAATCTGAATTATCATCAGTGATATTCTTTAAAGGTTCATCATCCACTAGACTCTGTATGTCATCATTTAGAACTCGATTCTTCCAATCAGCTAAGAAACAGTCCTCTTCATCTATTGGGAATTTTATGGTCTTGAAGACATTGAAGATGACCTCTTGATCATGAACGCGCATCGTGAGTTCCCCTTTTTGCACATCTATCAGAGTTCTGCCCGTGGCTAAGAATGGTCTTCCTAGTATTATCAGTATACTCTTGTCCTCTTCGAAAGAATGATAAAGTCAGGTGGAAAAATGAACTTGTCCACCTTTACCAACACATCTTCAACAATTCCTCGTGGATAGGTGATGGATCTGTCAGTTAGCTGTAGTGATATGTTCGTCGGCCTTGGAGTCGGCAGTCCCAATTGATTGAACACTGATAGGGGCATCAAGTTTATACTTGCCCCAAAATCACATAAACACTTGCTAAAGTTCATATTCCCAATGGTGGACAGAATTGTGAAGCTGCCCGGATCTTTCAGCTTTGGAGGTAGTTTGCGTTGGAGCACTGTACTGCATTCCTCTGTCAAGGCTACTGTTTTGAACTCATCTAATCTTCTCTTCCTTGACAATATACCTTTCATGAACTTTGCATAGCTTGGCATTTGTTCCAATGCCTCTGCGAAAGGTATATTGACCTGTAGCTTTTTAAATACCTCCAGAAACTTGTTGAACTGTTTGTCGTCTTTCTGCTTAATTAACCTCTGCGGATATGGTACTTGAGGATGTAGTGGTTGTACCTGAGTCTTTACCTTCTCTTCTGAACCTGCCTTGTTCTTCTCTTCCTGCTGAACCTCAGATTTTTTTAACTTTTCTTCCTCACCATCCAATCGTT
Organism: Panax quinquefolius; assembly: GCA_020205615.1. Taxonomy (NCBI): domain Eukaryota; kingdom Viridiplantae; phylum Streptophyta; class Magnoliopsida; order Apiales; family Araliaceae; genus Panax; species Panax quinquefolius. The sequence continues at coordinate 103,898,591 of CM035171.1, read as the reverse complement.
ACACTTTCTTGTGGATCGCTCAATGTCCCTTGTAACTCACTTCATGGTAGCGTGCTGATCGCTTTTGTCTGTCAAATCTTTTCTCGATCGTAATGTGATTGCTTGACCTTTGCTCCTTCTGTCTCTCCTAGGATTTATCTCAGTGTTACTTAGCAATGCACCCTGGGGCCTGTTGTTGAGTATACTCGCCATTTGCCCCATTTGAGTCTCCAAATTCTTGATAGCCACCCCTTGGCTTTTGATCATGACTTGAGGTGTTTTCCATGTATTTCAACATCGGCTCCTCCATCTCCGATTTCTTCTCGGTACGTGGTGTAGCGAGAGTGTGATGTTGTTGTTGTTGAGGAAATCTCTGGTAGAAGCGGTGGTTTTGGTGAAAACCGTGGTTGAGATGATCGCATGGTTGGCCCGATTTTCTTTGTTGTTGTCCTTGATTATTTGACCAACTAAAGTTTGGATGATTTCGGTTGTTGGGATGGTATGTGTTCTAAAATTGACCTTGGTCTTTCTTGTAGTTGCTCACATATTGCACCGACTCCGAGCTGATAGCACATTGATCCGTGGATTGTGACCCCCGCACAAATCTCACAAACGAAAGCAACTGTTTTCACTTTACTGTCTGCCAAAGTATCTATCTTTTTAGCCATAGCTGCCATCTGTGCTGACAACTGCGTAATCACATCTACCTCCAACACACCTGCAACCTTAGGATGTGGCATCTGAGTTGTAGGATTCTGATAGTCATTTGCAGCCATAGTCTCAATAAGCGTATAGGCCTCGTCATAGCTCTTTGCCCATAATGCCCCCTCCTGCGGCTGCATCCACAATCGGTCTCGACTGCCATCCTAACCCATTGTAAAAGGAATTTATCACCATCCAGTCTGGCATACCGTGATGTGGACATTTTCTGAGCATCTCTTTGTAACGCTCCCATGCCTCATATAAGGACTCGTCCTGTTGTTGCTCAAACTGAGAGTTAGATGTCCTCATCTTTGCAGTCTTGGCCATTGCGAAGAACTTGGCTAAGAATTTCTGTGCTAAATCCTCCCATGTGGTTATTGACCCTGACGGCAAAGAATGTAGGCAACTTCTAGCCTTTTCTCTCAATGAAAATGGAAATAGCCATAGTCTGATGGAATCTTCCGTCACACCGTTATATCTGAATGTGTCACAGATCTCGATAAAGCTCAATAGATGCTCATTCGGATCATCTGTAGTAGCACCCCCAAACTGAACTGAGTTCTGTACCATCTAAATCGTGTCCGGTTTGATTTCAAAGGTGTTTGCTGCTATCGTCGGTCGACTATGCTGATTTGTAGTCCATTTATGTTTGGCATAGAATACTCCCTTAGAGGCCGATGCTCTTCTCTCTTTGCTCGATTCTCTGTTCTTACGCCATATCGATATAGTACTCTCTAAGCGAGCTTATAGATTTCTTTCATACGCTAGCTTTCCAACCTCTCCAGTTGATGTTTTCTCTATTTGTTGTTAATTGTAATTAGAGGATCTTGTGTGCATAAAAATCTACAAGTACTGCAACCAAAATGAAACAAAAATAGAAATAAGAAAGCGAATAGATTTATCTAAGTCATACAATTTATCTTTAAAGCGATGATAATTATCTAAATTAACGCCTTTCCCCTAATAATGGCACCAAAAACTTGTTGCCTCTTTTATAATTCTAATAAAAGAGCTCTAACTCATGCAAGCATACTTTCGTCAACAAGTAATGTCTGAGTAAGTAGAGTATCGATCCCATAGAGAAAGTTGTTAAATTTAAAACTATCCTGCATCAATTAACTCACCAAATTTATATGCCTAGACTGATGACTACAAGTGTTGAATTAAACTAATTGTGAATAACAACTGAAAATAAGAATAATAAGGAAATAAATATAATTTGGAAATAATGGGATCCTAACTTCATTTAATATTTCATTCAATCGCCACTATCATGCAAGAAGTGTTCACATATCACGGGAAAATAGCCAAGAGCACGAATAGAGTTATAACCATTTTTCAATGCACTATAACCTACTTACACAACATCTACAGATGTTAGACTCTATGTAATCACCAATACAACCAAAATCACTATATGTCTATGTGAAATTGCAATTATATTGATTTTAAGCTCAAGCCCTTATTCTAGCTCATACGGTGAAACAGTATATGTCTATCTGGTTCACAAAATACGCAAGCCATTATAAAAACCCCATATTCGCATGCTATCATGATTACAATCCATATTTATATGTTCATTGTCAATTCCATACAAATACTGAAACGAATTGTGATCAAGCATTTATACATGTAAAACAACCATGACAGATATTCCATATGATATGTAAAACATCTATAGAATTTAAGCGTACAACCAAACTACATATTAAAATCCGTTAGAACCCATAATGGAGTTTAGTTCATGACTGAACCAAAAGCCATTATGGGATGAATGCTAACCATGATCAATAAACAAACAATTGAAGTAAGAAAGATAGAACGATCAAACCCCATCGCTGGATATAAACCAATGATCAACTATTAAATCCTCATAGAGATCTAATAGATAATAATCAAAATCCACGATGATAGAGAATTCCAAGAAGAAGTAGAGAAGTAGACGTTTTGGCTTCGTTCTACGTTGGAATCTCTCCCAAGGTGTAAACCCTAGTTTCTATGAAAAGAATACGCTAAAAATTATTCAGTGTGTCTAACACCAGTCAGAATTGTTTTAAAAACCCATTACACATCATTTAATTAAGAATTAAAAATAAAACAAAATTACAAAGATCAAGATCGCAAGGCTACCACATCTCATATACTTCTCGGTCATACCGCATAAGACTTACAGAATGTTTGTTTTTGTCCAGTTAGCATCTCTCATGAGCGCAGCATCTCACTTCGTCGATGACTGCTTGACTTGTAGAAAGTCAATAAGGTCGGTAGGGTACTTTCATGTGCGCAAGGCCTCTGACGATTATCTTGCATGTGTGATCATGCACTTGCTTGCTCTGAGCTCTGGCTCTAGATTTGTTTCTGTTCTGCTGCTGCTATTTGTTCTTTCATTGCTTGATCTCCTTGCTCCATTTCACCTCCATGCTATGCACATCCTCGCTTATGCCTCACCCTCACACATCCATTAGCTGCGGGCCTCTATTACCACCAAAATTAAGCCAATTCATGCACTTATTCACCAAAAGGAGTTTTAAGTAAATGCAATGCGAAATAACGTGAAATGCAACTAAAACACAATAAAATGTACTTGAGCTGGGCACAATTCGCATGAATTGGTATGCAATAAGTAGGTAAAAATACCACTTATCAATTACTAATCCGGAATTTCTACGTTTTCAACGTTTAATGTCTAATTTCGTAAAATTCGCCATAACTTCGTTACTAGTGTTCTATAAGCCAAATTAAATGGAACACTCCATTGATCTCATATCTACATCTTAACCAAGCAAGATGCAAATATCTTAATAGTGATGGTGTTCAATTTGTCCATCAACAACAAAGTTCATAATTCAATATTTCCTACGGTTTTAACTTACGTAAACCCTTACGATTTTCATTTACACATGACTTATAATGGTTTTATATATTACAAACCATCCTTATTCCTCCATAGGAGGCATGCTCCACCAATTTATGATTCTTTATAACAAAGAAATCAAAAGGGATGGAAAACTATTATTAAGGGGATATTACCTTTACGATCTTGGTGTTCTTGTTAAAATCTTTAATGAAAAGCTTCAAAGTGAGATGTGTGCTTATATCTAACTCTTTCTCTCTCTCTAAATATATGTTAGATGACTCTTGGAAAACCAAAAATAACCAACATATCCCTTTCTTTTATAGGCAAATCAAATGGAGGGCTTTATGGTCATTCTACCCACTTCCTTACTATTCACTACTTCATCACCAAGTAAAATACTTTCTGATCAAGTAGATCACTTAACTTGGCCACCAAGTGGCTGGCCCACATTCCCATGGGTCATCCCCATGGGTTTCCCCATGGGTTTTGCCCATTCGATGACCCTTTGATTCGATCCACGGTTCGATTTCTTAGATTGGGCTTAATTAATTCTAACATTGGGCTTAGACTTGGGCTTAAACACATAATTCTTTGGGCTTGATTACTTAATCACTTGGGCTTGATATAATACAAACCCAATTGTATTATACTAAGTCCTAACTCTAAGTCCATTACACCAATGTTATTCCATACATATGATTCACGTATTCTCTTCATATAATACTCGTACGATAATCGTATTGTACTTCGTATTAAATCTTCGTATTATACTCGTATACTAAATAGTATCACACTCGTATAACATACGCATACTCATTATCATAACTCATTATATGAATCACATTTCCATCTCAGAAATCATTCTTCTCAACCCGAGCCGAAACGGATGAATAGTGTTTTTACGGGAATTTCTCAGAAAACTTTTATTTTCGTCTTGGAAATTCAAAACATTTAATTCTAGAACATAGCCAAAATACTAACCACATTCGCACATTCTAGGTCATAGAACGACCTTCACATAGCTTACTCACATAAATAATCAATTAAATTCATTTAATTCATATAATAAAAAAAAAATTAATTCTCATATAAATCTGATTTTCTCGGGCGTTACATTCTTCCCCCCTTATAAGGATTCTGTCCCCAGAATCTCGCTTATAATTACATAAACAAATGAGGAAAATTTTCCTTCATTTTACTTTCGAGTTCCCACGTTGCTTCTTCAGCATTGTGGTTTTTCCATATCACCTTCACCGAAGGTATTATTTTATTTCTCAAAACTTGTTCCTTCCTATCAACAATTTGAACTGGAAGTTCTTCATACGATAAATCTATCTCTATTTGGATATATTCATACTCTATTACGTGTTTATAGTCCGACTTATAGGGATGCAACATAGACATGTGAAACACATTGTGTATACATTCCATTTTTGGAGGTAAGGCTACTTCATAAGCTACCTCTCCTATCATTCTTAAAATCTCAAAAGGTCCTATAAACCTTTGACTTAACTTCCCTTTCTTTCCAAAACGTATCTTCCCTTTCCAAGGCGATACTTTCAGAAAGACATAAGATCCTGCATCGAATTCTCTCTTTTCTCTGTGAGGATCAGCATACTTCTGTTGCCTATTTTAAGCCGCTACCAACCAAGTACGTATTAGCTTTACCATGTCCACCGTCTGTTGTACCAACTCAGGTCCCAACATCCGACGTTCGCCCACTTCATCCCAACACAGTGGAGTTCGACACTTTCTTCCATACAAAACTTTGTAAGGCGGCATGCCTATACTAGCGTGAAAACTATTGTTGTACGCAAATTCCACCAACGGTAGAGGGTCCTCCCAACTCCCTTTGAAATCCATAACACAAGATCTTAACATATCTTCAAGTGTTTAAATTGTCCGTTCACTTTGTCCATCCGTCTGAGGATGATACATCGTACTCAATCTCAACTGCGTTCTCATTTTCTCTTGCAAACTCCTCCAAAAGTTCGATGTGAATCGTGGATCACGATCTGACATAATCGAAATAGGTACTCCATGTCTTGAAATAATTTCCTTGACACATGCTTAGCTAATTGGTCTAGGCTATACCTAACTCCTATTGGTAGAAAATGAGCCAATTTCTTCAATCGATCCACTATCACCCAAATTGCATCGTATCCTTTCCTTGTTGTTAGAAGTCCTGCCACAAAGTCCATTGTGATGTGCTCCCATTTCCACTTTAGAATTTTTAATGATTGCAACAACCCACCATGTCGTTGATGTTCGGCCTTAACTTTCTGACAAGTTAAGCACCTACTAACATATTCAGCTATCTCCCTTTTCATGTTCGGCCACCAAAAGTTCTGACGAAGGTCTTGATACATCTTCGTACTACCGGGATGTATAGAGTACCTCGAACTATGGGCCTCGCTCATTATCTCCTCCTTTAATTTGAAATTATTTGGAACCCAAATTCTTCCTTCAAAATGAAGTAATCCCTCCCTATCGAGGTTATACTTAGTCTTTTCTTCATCTTCTATCCTCTTATTCATATGCTCGCATTCCTCATTGCTCAATTGCACTTTCTTAACATGTTCCACTATGGTTAGTTGAGTCTCCATGGAAAATAACATCTCCTCTACTTCATCTAGTAATTTAACTTCTAATTCCATCCTTGCCATCGCTATTACTAACTCATTCCGAGCCGTTAAAATTGACAGTTTCTCTCTACCCTTCCTACTTAGTGCATCGGATCCTACATTTGCTTTCCCCGAATGATATAAAATATCACAATCGTAATCATTTATTAGTTCCAACCATCTTCTCTGCCTCATGTTCAACTCCTTCTGTGTGAAGATATATTTCAGATTTTTATGGTCCATGTATATCTCACACTACTCACCGTACAAATAATGCCTCCATAATTTTAAGGCAAAAACTACAGCTGCCAATTCTAGATCATGAGTAGGATAGGCCTTCTCATAATCCTTTAATTGACATGACGCAGACGCAATGACCTTATCATGCTGCATGAGCACGCAACCCAGTCCTCTATGTGAAGCATCACTATACACTACAAAATTCCCTGTATCACCAGGCAAAGACAATACAGGTGCCTCACTTAACCTCTTCTTTAGTTCTTGAAAACTGTTCTCACATTTTTTAGTCCACACATATTTCACCGACTTCCTCGTCAATTTCGTCAGTGGATGAACCTTCTATAGTATCCCGTTAACCCCAAAAAACTCCGAACCTCAGTTGGCGTTTTCGGTTGCTCCCACTCATTAACTACTTCTACTTTTGCTGGATCCACGAAAATGCCATCTTTATCAATAACATGTCCTAGAAACTGCACGCGTTCAAGCCAAAATTCACACTTTGTGATTTTTGCATATAACTTTTCCTTCCGTAGTGTCTCCAACACTATTCTTAAATGTTCAACATGATCTTCTGACGTCTTTGAATAGACTAGAATAACATCAATGAACTTGTCCAAATATTATTTGAACACTCTGTTCATCATATCCATAAATGCGGCTGGCACATTAGTCAACCCAAATGACATTACCAGAAACTCGTAATGATCATAACGAGTTCTGGACGCCGTCTTAGGTACATCCTCCCTCCTTACTTTTAACTGATGATACCCCGTACACAAATCTATCTTAGAAAAATACTTTGCCCCTTTCAACTGATCAAATAGATCATCGATCCTGGGCAACGGGTATTTATTCTTAATCGTTAACTTGTTTAACTCTCGATAGTCGATACAAAGTCGTAACGACCCATCCTTTTTCTTTATAAACAATACCGGTGCTCCCTAGGGAGACACACTCGGTTGAATGTACTTCTGTCTAATTATTCTTGTAATTGAACCATTAACTCCTTCATCTCAACTGGCGCCATCCGATATGGTGCCCTTGAAACTGGTGCCTGTGACGCCTCCAAATTCAGGTACTTGAAACCCGAACTTGGTGTTTTACGATACAATTTCTATGAGCGGAATAATACTAATACTAATAACAATAATATAAATTATAAAATTTAATTTACATATTATCAGAGTTTTCCAAACCCAAGTACGAAACCTTTAAACATTCGTTTCATGATAATAATAATATTTATCATCCTTATCATAAATTTAAATTATTACATAGGATAGCATAGAAATTCATTCAGCAACCTTTCCTTTCCCTTTGTTCTTGGCAGAGCCTTCAGGTTGTTCACACTTAGCTGAAAATATTTAAATTAAGCAAGGATAAGCATTGGAGTGCTCAGCAAGTAATAGCAATCAATAACAGTTAGCTGAAAGAATTAAATGTTTTCTTTGAACGATACTTCTACAACGAATCTACAGTTGTGAAGTAAGCTGAACCAATAATAATCAACATATCATTTCGAATTCAAAATTTTGAAATTATGTACTGACTATAAATGAGGATCAGTTGACAGACTATGAACATTGTTTTTTATTTTCGAAAAGGTTAAACAAAACTTCATCTATAAATCTTCATAACTTACGGGCACGGGGGTGATCAGCCCGTTATGCCCTGTATTGATCAATACTACATTCAAGGAAGATATTTTTGTCCAGCATATCCGCCTTAGGCGCATAAAAGTTTCCCATATTTGGGATGTCTATACAGTCTAGAATCCGAACCAAAATAATTCGGTTGGATGACAATAAAGTTTTATCTTGTTCAACAATAACTTTAAGTTTGTGTCTAGCCAGCTGGATCAAATAACTTAAACGACTTTTAATTCAACTTATACATATTGGACACCAATAAGTATGTATCAACATGTGATAAAATATAATGATTATCCAAGTGAGGACACTTGTATAACCATGTTTGGAAATTAACGAACACAATATATATCTTGATCTACAATAACAGAATTAAGGAACTTGTACAACAAATTATAATTTAATAACTTACTTATACAGAATCATTGCATAAGTACATACAAAGGTTGAAATATTTGAACAATGAAAAAGAATAGTTTAGATATTATCTTACGCATATCCATTGCATAAAGTAAATGCAAAGGGTTAGATACTTGCCTGGTCTGCTGCTTACACAACTTAGTTTTATCTATTATATCAAGCCCTATCATTAAATAGACCATTCGTTCGATTATAATAACATACTATCACACATAGTACTGCTATTTGCAGTCAGCACATAACCTAATCACATTTTCACGTAAGTTTAACAACCTTGAATCACAAATAAACACAAATACATATATATTATATAAGTCCAAATCAATTTCTGAAACATATCGGTGTATCGACAACTTTATCGGGTAATTATCGAGTCTAAGACTCTATACAGTAATTCAATATCTGTAAGTATCAGTCATATTATTTTTAAATGACTTATAATAATTTTTAAACATTTATTATAATTTATCATAAATTTTCAAACACCAGAATCATTAATAAAATATTTAAATATTAAGTAATTTCATTATCGTTAATATTTAATTAACATTAAACTATTAATGAAACTATCAAAAAAAATTATGTTATTTAAAATAACTTAAAATATATTTAAAGCATTTATATTACCTTTAAATGATTTTAAAACAATTAAAATCATTTTAAATAATTACCATTAATATTAAAATAATAATTTATTATTTATCCAAATATTAAAAGTTATTAATTATAACTTAAAAAATATTTTAATTCATTTATATCCCTTTTAAATGCTTTTTAAATCAATAAAATCATTTTTAAACTATTTATTTAATATAATTATTAAATAAATTTAATATCATTATTATTAAATTATTAATAAAATCTACCTTTAAATATTAAAAGTTAAATTTTATAACTTCAAATATTTTATAACACTTAAATAATTTTCATATTATTTTTAAATTATTAATTCTATTTTTCTATAATTTATTTAATATATTTATTAAATAAAATGATTATCATTAATATTAATTTATTAATTAAATTCATCACATAATATTAAAAGTTATTAAAAATAACTTAAAATATTTTCTTATACCATAATATATCTTTAAATGATTTTTCATGTATTAAAATAATTTTTAAATAATTTATTTAATATTATAATTAAATAAATTAAATACTTTAAATATTTCAAAAATATTAAATATTTATGAAATATATTAAAAATTATTAAAATATAATTTTGGGACATTAAAATATTTTTAATAATTAAAAAGTAATTTTCTATAATTATTTATCAAAAATTATAATTTTATAAATAAAGTGTCGCTGAAGACTGCCTATAACGACAGAATCGTCGCTATAGGTGTTCTTCATGTTCTTGATGAAACCTAGATCTTCAAAGACAGTTTCGAGCTAGGTAGGTTGACCAAGTTTAATTTGTAAACGGCAATGTTTCTGGGTAAGTTCATGGCTAGATCCTGTAGTACTCGTGCAATACTACATGATCCAACAACAAGAATGGCCAAACATCATAACATAAGTGAGATCCGAGGGCCTTAAAAAAATTTGTTGAAGTCATTTCTTCATTTTTTCCGGGTTACCTAGAAATGAAGAGCATTTCGACAAGCCATATTTGAGCTTCCACAACTTGCAATACGTGTAATCTTTGTGTGATGTAATGGATCCAGTGTGTAGCCAGCATAACAAGGAAGAGTTCTATCACAATAGATCAATAAAACAACAACATATAAAGCAGATTCATACTGGTCAAACCATGTCGACGACGTGTTTGGCGTTTTCGGGTTATCCGAAAACAACTTCCATTATCTTTTGGCCTGGTTTGACCGTCCTCTTTAATCAAACATTTTGATGATTATGAGATTTTAAGGCATAAACATGTAGTATAAACAACATACTACAACTTAAACACAACAATCAAACCAAAACATCAACACATTGACAGATCTAGATGCTTCAATAAGTTGTCAGACACGATCTTATACTTTCTGGTTTGCCCAGAAATGGCCCGGTCATGGTCGGTTAACGACCTTTGATCAATAATATCATGCAATCTAGACCAGATCTAAGTCTAATTTTTGATCCAGATCAAAGAGAACATTACAGACTACATAATCAAAGCTTTAAACAACAAAAACACATAACAGAGAAAGATTGGTGGCCACTGACATTCGTTGTCAGACCACAGTTTGAACTTTTTCCAGATTTTATAAAATGCTAGATCTGAGCCTATATATAGATGTTATGGATCTAACATCTATCAACCCAGATCATCATTATACACTATATCTAACATGTTTTAACATAAAACACACAAAATCAAACACATTGATCAAAATCAGATTTTTAAGTTAGGGTTTATACCTTCTATGATCCAATTCTATTTCAAGGCTTCTGATTTGATATAGATGTTAGTGGGGCTTTGCTTTGTGACTGAAATGCTTTAGGATTTTGTGGGTTTAGAGAGAGATGGTCTTGGTGAAGTGTATGAGCACAAATGAGCAAATATGTGCACTTTTCTCTCTCCTAACCTATTTATAATTCTTATTTGCAATGAATCTAACTTGCAAGGCTGTTCTGTGATTTAACTATTCAATAAGAGAATGCTCTGTTTATCCATGATCAGTTATTGTTAAGTCTGCGCTAATGATTCTAGCCAGACAGAATGTGTATAAAAGTATTTTATAATGTAAGTGAATATTATTTTAAAATGATAGGAATCGAGAGTATTCTTATTATTCAAGCTGCTTCATAACCTTTGTTCAGTTATTAAAGTCTTAAAAGAATGTTTGAATTCTTGAAGATATTTGTTCAACTGTTATAACTTGCTGGGCAATTGAATTCTCACACTTGCTTTAAATGAAAAACATTTTCAGCGAACGATGTCAGAAGAACTTAAGGATCCCGTAAAGATCAAGCTGACGGTATCCAGATGGAGTGCCATTCAGAATGGGAATGAGCGAGAAGATCAAGTGAATACTTGTAATATAAAATAAGTTAAATGAACTTTAGATTAGTTTAATGAACTGTTATGTATCCTTAGTGGTGGATGAAAGTCACTCGTGTAAGATGTAAAGGATAATGTAATTATCGTTATTTGTAATGAAAGGAATTATAAGGTTTTAGAACTTGGGAATTTAGAATGTATGTTGTTATATTTTAGTATATAATGATGTATGTTTTGATGAATGATGTACTTGTGACGTACAAAATCCGGGTGTGAAGATAGACCGAATTTCGGGTCGTTACAAGTTGGTATCAGAGCTGATAGGTTATAAATCTTAGGTAAGAGTATCTAAGACTATAATCGTAGAGAGAGAGATAAGAAGATCACCACGTGATCATAGTGAATCGTAGTAACAGATGAGCTATTAAACGATGAATGATTTATAGTACTATGAAGTAGTACGGGAAGAAGAACTCAGATTGAGTTGTGAAGGATAGTATATGAATTAAAGAAAATTCGTATTTAGTAAAGAGAGATTTAGAAGTTGTAAAAATTTCAATTGAAGACTCATGTGATAGCTGAGTTGTATGAACCTTTGTTATGGGCAGAGGTTTCTGCTTGGTGTAACAACTGCTTAGCTTATTACAGTGATAATCATTGGATTTAGTCGCGCTGTCAAGATGTATATGACGAGAAGGTGAATCTTTTCTCATGTATATACTTGGTAGGTAGAGAACGATATGGTAGATGCGAGTTCTTGAAACTCATACTTATAGTACGTTCGTGACTCATAATGATATAGTAGGTTTTTGAACTTCTCAGGGAATAGACGTTTATGGTATGTCTGAGATAGTTCTTAAACTCATATTATTGTTGAAAGTTCTTGTACTCATAATGTGTGGTAAGTTGATGGACTGTACTAAGGTAGAGGGATGTTTAGACTGAAAATAAGTTATTTTCAGTAGGCCTAGTATTGAAGGTGCTAGAGAAGATTAAGTATTGTCGCAAGTAAGACAATGAAGGAAGATGGAGAATAGGATATTCTAAGTCATCTAGCTATGCTAGACTTCAAACTTTATTGAAATCGTGCTTATGTGTGCGTTTGAAAAAGAAAAGAATTGGTTCAACTTTTGGAACCAATAGATTTTTAAAAAAACTATTCTTGGTATGTCTATGCTAATTGTTTCAGCTAGACAGAAATTGATTTAAAATATCAAAATGAATTTTTTATATCATCCGTGCATTTGATGCAAGGATGGTAAAAAGATGGAGTTATTAATGCAATTGAACCTAGTGTTGGATGTGATCTTAGGATCAACAACCCACTATGGTATGATGTATAATGATGAAGTCACAAACTGATGAAGTCCTCAGCGTACTATGAAAAGTACGGTATCATAACGTTATAAAACATTTTGATGAATTGAAAAAGAATTTAAAGAAGTAGTTAATGCCAATTGAGTTGACTAGATGAATGTTTCACGTTTATATCCAATTTATTGGTATGATCTAGGCTACTTGATTCGGCTAAACAAATGGTATGTCATGTTTAAAAGAAAATCAGGCTTTCTTTGAAGAAGTTGTGCCAAACCAAATTGTTTTCGTGCGGAATCTAATGATTAAGTCTGAGGTGAACATATCCCGAAATGGGGTATACGATGGGTAAGAGGTAGTTTTCTTTCTTTGTGATTGTAAACTGACCGTGGAAGAAAGGTTACGGCGACATTCTGTTAAACCTTGTAAGAGTTCATGGTCGATTTGACCCCTCAGCAAAAGTATGAAACGTTTTAAAAGGAAATTTTATAATCCTTGTTATTCTTTCTACTTCATGATTCTTGATAGGTTATGGAGGTTACGAATGATGGAAAGATAAGAACTCTGTTGGCGGAAAGTGAGAAGAAGGGTAAGCTAAAATTTCGAGGACGAAATTCTGTGAAGAAGGGGTGAATGTGATGACTCGAGTAAGGGTGTGGTTTTAAGAAATTCTGAGGACGGAATTTTTATAAGGAGGGAAGAGTGTGACGAACCAAAAATTCGGATCGTCCAGAATTTAAGTGTAAAGAATTAGTTATTAATAAAATAAATTTATATTAATAATATTATGTGCTATGTGTTTAATAACATTTTTCCCTTTCCTTTGCTAGTTGAAGGCTCATCTACCTTCTCAACTTTAGCTGCAATGAGTTTATAAATATGCAAGAGTGAGCAAAACAATTGCTCACTGGATATAATAATGAATCAACAAGAGAATAACAATAATAACTGCCAACAATAGGCTAATCAAAACTGAATAGTACTCTATCAATGATAATCAAAAACTAGAATCCAAAATATGGAATATATCTAACTGAGGTTCATAAGACCATGAACTATGTCCACAGTTGCGAGTAATCTTTCAACTCCAACTTTAACAATCATAAGACTATAAGGACTCCTCGTACTTAGGGGGATCAGCTCTTCGTACAATGTATTGTGCACAAACATTTTAACGCTACGCGTAAGTTATCCCCTAATAATAATAAGGTTGTTCATCTCAGTATTTAAAGTACAAGTCCGTACCAAAGAAAGTTTGGTTTAGATAAGCTTTCAAGGGTAATTGGAAGTTTAACGAACATCAACTAGAGGACTAGTTGAATCACTAGTGTTTAATAATCACAACAGATGTTTAATAACAACATAACATAGAACAATTGAATATCATAAATGAACTGATTGTACATATTAAACTCATGCTTGAAATAACTATAAAGCATAAGTATTCAACAAAATGAATAAAATGGTAAACCTTTGCTTAAACAATAAATAAGCTAAGGTTAGAGTCTTATAACATTAGAAATGAAGTTACTGAACATACATTAACTGATAGCAAGCTGGAAACTAAAAACTTGCCCAACAAGGTATTAACTCGTGCAAAGAAATAAAACAGTTCAATAATATAGACGAGAGTTCAAAAACTGCGTTCATTATACAATAATAGAACATAAGAAACATGCTTAACTATAAACAAGTTAGAATGAATCAATCAAATGAGAATTTCAAATAACTTTAGAGTTAAAGTTTGCTCGAATGAATTTTAGGAACACTTAACTTTTGCAATAACAGTTAAGATAATAAGCTTGCTCAATTAAAAGAAGAAAGTTACACAATATAGTAATAGAACTAACTCAACGAAAGTGTAGAGTTAGAAAACTTTCTCAATCTAAAAAGATAGGGTTTAGAAACTTGCCTTGAGCGTAAGCTATAAAATTAAACTCACAATCACCTACATATAATTTTAGAACCACAATACCTATTAGATATGCTAACATACCATAACATGTTCATTTCTAGCTGAACTTAACATTGAAGTACAAGTCCTTCATTATCATTTACATTTCAGAAAATCCAAGTGTTTTACTTCGCAAAACTTGTCTAACGCTCATTATGTATACTAAGTTACCACATAACGCGTTCTCAATTTACTAACCATTTTTGCAACTTTGAACTTACTAACCCCAATTCACTATGTTATGTTAACCTTAACATTACACATTTAACATGCTAACATAATTTCAGACCATGTTATGATGTTAACCCAAGATCGCAAAAGAAGCTAGTAAAATCGAATCTCAAACTTGTGTATGCGTAGTACTCGCCATACAAAGGCTTGGGACCTAGGCCTTGTTGCACCATTTTTGCCTTGGCACCAGTAGCAAGGCAATTGGCGGTGTTCGAACAGACGTAGAGAAGGCTAATGAACAGTAGCCGACTTTAGCCCAACAAACACAAATTCCACCCACCAAACAGTGATAATAACACGTAAAATAAATATACAACTATCATAAACATGATTGCTAACCTATTCAACCACTTAGCACAATTTAACAACAACTAAAACCATTTTAATTTCTCAATTTTCATGTTTTTCATATAAAACTCCATTTTTGATATTCATCCCAAAAATCATCACTATGATTTCATTATTTGGCCAAATCACTCCATTCAAATTACGTTATGCTCGTATCTCATTGAACTAACATATACAAGCTTCAATTTATAATTTCACATACTAATTGGCCACTAAAATTGATACTTTTCATCAACATATGAAAAAAAAACTTATAAAATATACTTTGTCGAAATTTTCTTCTCTCAGAAACCGAAATTAACATGCAATTATTGTTTAAACATAATATTTAATCATTATAAGCACATGTAATCCTCATAACTAATTTGAGAACATCAATTCTAAACATATAATATTCACAGAGTATGAAAATTACTGTCGTAGAACTCATATATATATATATATATATATATATATATATATATATATATATATATATATATATACAAAGGTTATGTAAAAATACCTTCAATTACAGATACAATCGCTGCTAATCACTTGAATTTGCTATGAAAATTCGTAATTCTCTCTATAATTCTCTGAACTCCCAAACTCTTCTCTTCTCTAAGCTTTAGCAAATAAAATGCGTAAAACAAATATAACTCCAGACAACGCAAAGTTTCAAACGTCTAAAAATCGGCGTTATCTTAATGATCCTATTAAATCATAATTATAAATATTTATTTTTTTATTTTATTTTATTTGAATTATTTATTTTATTTAAATTCAAAACTAGAAATTCAAAAGCCATAAGGCTTTGTTTGGCAAACCATTTAAATTTTAAAGAATTAAAATACTTAAGCCTTGTTTGGCAAAAACTAATTTAAATCCTTTTTAATTTATTTTAATAAACACTTTAATTTATAATTATAATCACATATTATTTATTTGAATTTCCATATCCAACACTAACCCATTATATTAATCACATACTATATTTTAATTAAATATAGCATTTTAACAAATATCACAAAATTATACTTTTCATTATAACTTTATTTAATAATTTAATATATCATTTAAATTACTAGTCACAATATAACATCTCATGTTATAATACAAATATCTAAATTATAAATTAATTAAATTTAAAATTTATCTAATAAATTTAGATTTACAAATATTTGTTAATGACCATCACATCAATAATTATTTATTCCATCAATTCAATAATAGACACATCAAATAAATATTTATATTATTCAATAAATATTTAAAATTATAATTTGAAAATTTCAGATCATTACATCTTTCCCTCCTTACAAGGATTCTGTCCCCAGAATCACAATTCAAACAATCAAATCGTCACATTCTCCCCAACTTACAAAGATTCTTTTTCCCGAGAATCGAAGACATGAGACTAAACAAATAACCTGTGGTAATTCTTCATCATTTCCACTTCGAGTTCCCACGTAGCCTCCTCGACGTTGTGGTTCCTCCATATCACCTTCACAGAAGGTATCACTTTATTCCTGAGCACTTGTTCTTTCTTGTTGACTATCTGGATAGGAATATCTTCGTAAGACAAATCTTTACTGAACTGCAATGGTTCATACTTGATCACATACTTGTAATCGGGTTTATAAGGTCGTAACACTGACACATGAAAAACATTGTGCACATGCTCTAATTATGGAGGTAAAGCTACTTTATAAGCCACCTCTCCCACTCTTCGCAATATTTTGAGAGGTCCAATAAACCTCGGGTTGAGCTTGCCTTTCTTGCCGAAATGAATCTTCCCCTTCCAAGGAGAAACTTTCAGAAATACGAAATTTCCTACTTCAAACTCACGACTCTGCCTGTGTTGATCAGCATACTTTTTCTGTCGATCTTGAGCAGCTACCAGTCTTGCTCTAATGAGTTTGACAACTTCAGTAGTCTTTTGAACCAATTCTGGGCCTAACAGTTGACGTTCTCCAACTTCATCCCAGTATAGTAGAGCTCTGCACTTTTTGCCGTATAACGCCTCGTACGGTGGCATACCAATGCTTGCGTGGTAACTGTTGTTGTATGCAAATTCAATAAATAGTATATGATCATCCCAATTTCCCTTGAAATCCATGATGCACACTCTGAGCATATCTTCAAGCATCTGGATCGTTCTTTCGCTTTGCCCATCGGTTTGCGGATGATATGTTGTACTCATTTTCAGTTGCGTTCCCATACATTCTTAAAGTTTCTTCCAGAAATTTAATTTGAACCTCGGATCTCTATCTGATACAATTGATACCGGAATTCCATGTCTAGAGATGATCTCTTTAACATATAATCTCGCCAGCTGATCAAGATTAAATCTAATCTTTATTGGCAAAAAGTGTGCAGTTTTTGTTAATCTGTCCACTATCACCCATATCGCATCGTATCCTTTCTGAGTCGTTGGAAGACCTACCACAAAATCCATTGTAATATGCTCCTACTTCCATTCCGATATTTCCAACGGTTGAAGTAATCCGCTTGGTCTTTGATGCTCGGCCTTCACTTTCTGATATGTCAAGCACTTTGCAACGCATGCTGCAATATCTCTTTTCATGTTCGGCCACCAAAAATAACGTCGCAAATCTTGATACATTTTTGTACTTCCCGGATGAATTGATTATCTTGAGCTATGTGCTTCCGTCAAGATTTCTTCTTTAATATCATGTACTGCTTGAACCCAAATTCGTCCCTCGAACCTTAGCATTCCCACAATATCGACCTGGTACTTCGCTTCTTTACCCTCGATTACACTTTGCTTTATTTTCTTGCATTCTTCATCCTGTAGCTGAGCGTTTTTCACTTTGTCCACCAAAGTTGGACTAGCTTCCATCTGGAACAATTTTTCATCCGATTCTTCTGGAAATTTGATTTCCAGCTCTAGCCTTGCCATTGCTGAAATGAGCTCCTCTTTATTAGTTAAGAACATCAACTTTTCTCTGCCTTTCCTACCCAAGGCATCTGCAACCACGTTTGCTTTGCCTGGATGATAAAAGATCTCACAATCGTAATCCTTTATCAATTCCATCCATCTCCTTTGTCGCATGTTCAGGTCTTTCTGTGTGAAAATATACTTCAGACTTTTATGGTCTGTGTAGATCTCACTTTTCTCTCCGTAGAGATAGTGTCTCCATATCTTCAATGCGAACACAACCGCCGCCAACTCTAAATCATGAGTTGGATACCCTTTTTTGTAGTCTTTTAGTTGCCTTGATGCATACGCAATAACCTTGTCGTTCCGCATTAGAACACATCCTAAGCCCTTGTGTGAAGCATCACTATACACCACAAAGTTTCATGTATTATCTGGTAATGACAACACAGGTGCCACACTGAGCTTCTTCTTCAATTCTTGGAAACTCTCCTCACATTTCTCCGTCCAAACAAATTTAACAGTTTTTCTCATCAAATTTGTCAACAGAGTGGCAATCTTGGAGAAATCTTGGATAAATCGTCTATAATAACCTGCCAATCCCAAGAAACTTCTTACTTCTGATGGAGTTCTTGGTGGTTCCCAATTTATCACAGCTTTGACCTTTGATGGATCCACTAAAATTCCATCCTTGTCAATTACGTGCCCATTAAATTGTACACATTCTAGCCAAAATTCACATTTAGAGAATTTCGCGTACAACTTTTCTTTTCTTAGCGTCTCCAGCGTCAGACGTAAGTGTTCCACATGTTCTTCTTGAGTTCTAGAGTATACCAAAATATCATCGATAAATACCACCACAAACTTGTCTAAAAAATGGTTTAAACACATTGTTCATCAAATCCATGAACGCTGCAGGGGCGTTTGTCAAACCAAATGACATCACCAAAAATTCGTAATGTCCATACTGAGTTCGGAATGCCGTCTTCGGTACATCTTCCTTCCTTACTTTCAATTGGTGATATCCACTTCTCAAATCTATTTTTGAGAAATATCTAGCACCCTTCAACTGATCAAACAAGTCATATATTCTTGGCAATTGATATTTGTTCTTAATAGTGACTTTATTCAATTCCCTATAATCAATGCAAAGACGCATTGACCCATCCTTCTTCTTCATGAATAACATTAGGGCTCCCCATGGTGACACACTCGGTTGAATGTACTTTTTATCTAGCAGCTCTTGCAGTTGCACCATTAGTTCCTTCATTTCCACCGGAGACATTATGTACGGGGCCTTCGATATCGAAGCGGTTCCTGGCGCTAAGTCGATCACGAACTCAATTCCTCGATCAGGTGGAAGTCCTGACAAATCCTCCGGAAACACGTCCACGAACTCCCTAACCACTGGTATTTCCTCCAATTTCATACCCTTCTCCTTTTGAGTATCGACTATGTAAGCTAAATACCTTATACAGCCCTGACTCAATAACTTTTTGGCCTGCATCATCGTTAGACATTTCATTTGTCTAGGCGATTTGCTACCATGAAACACTACCTTTGACGGAGTCATAAGGTTTACACACTTCTTTTGGCAATCAATTATTGCTCCATAATTGAATAACCAATCCATTCCCAAAATAACATCGAACTCTCCGAGTTTTATCGGGATTAAATCTACTTTCATAACATTCCCCTTAATGTTCACCCTACAGTTCTTATATACGAACCTAACAGGAATTACTTCTCTATTCGCAATTTCTATGTTCAAAGGGAAATTCAACTCTTCACAAGGTATTTCTAACCTCTTAGTAAATTCATCAGATATAAATGAGCAAGTAGCACCCGAATCAAATAATACATATGCATTTATATCATTGATTGGGATAATACCTGACACGACATATTTTAATTGCACTGCGTCCTGCACCATCATGTTGAAGGTTCTGGCTGTGGGCTTATTTGTTGACGTTGGCCTTACAATAGCCAGCGCACCTCCACTAGCATTTCCCTTGCTCCCATTTGTCTACCCTGATCTCTTCTTAGGGCATTCACGAGCAAAGTGATCCTTGGATCCGCACGTGAAGCAAATATTCTTCTTAGCTTGAGTGCAATTTGGGGCAATGTGACCCTCCTGGCCACAATTAAAGCATACTCGTTTCCCCAGCAAACACATTCCCTTGTGAAACTTTTCGCACGTAGCACATGCGTCGAACTTCTTATTTTGCTGGTTTCTTGGCTGATTTCCAGCTCCCCCATTCGCATTCCACTTCCTTTTCAAATTGTTGCCATTTTCGCCGTTACTACCACCACTCTTAACTTCACCTTCACTTTTCTTCTTCCTCTGCTCTTGATTGTGTTTTGTTTTAGCCTCGCCTCCACTCTCAACGAGAATCGCCTCCTCCATCACTACTGCAAACATCTTCAACTGGAACAGGGAAACCCTACTGTACAACTAGGGCTTCAATCCCTATTCAAACCTCTTTGCCTTGCGCTCGTCCGTGCTGACTTGATATGGCGTAAACCTTGCCAACTCGTTGAAATTTGCGGCATATTCAGACACCGACATCGTTCCCTGCTTCAATTCCAAAAACTGTACTTCTAGCTGACTCTTCGAACTCTCTGGGAAATAGGTCTCGAAGAACAACTCCTTAAACCTATCCCAGGTCATCACTCTTAGTCCTTCCCGAGTTTTGTTGGCCTGCCACCAATAACTCGCCTCTGCTTTCAACATAAACGTTGCAAAAGCAGTCTTCTAGTTATCCTCTACCCTAGCAACATCAAAAACTTCTCGATTTCCATGATCCAGGTCTGTGCTTCAACTGGATTCATGGACACACGGAATTTTGGTGGTCCAACCGCCTTGAAATCCTTAAACGTAGTACCTTGGTTCTGAGGTTGATTCTGCAAAGCACCCATCAGTAACGTCACTAGGTACTGAACTGGGTTTCCTCCCTCATTGTTGTTGTTGGTTTCCTCAGTGGCTCTCTGTCGGGGTGGTTGACGTCTTGGAGGCATTTTCTGTTAAAAATACACTCATTAGCTTTTATTCAACCTCTTAAGTATTATATACTTAAGTTGCACATCATAAAAGTTTATCACATAACACTTAACACTTTGAATAAAATAATAACTTTTATTCATTCATCATCTTTTTAAAAAAAACATCAAAACAATAGCATCGCTGCTATTTACATTACTTTTCCCTGAACTATAACAGTTGCAGGACAACATCATCATCATCTATCCCATTAGTTATATCATACGCGGGATTTACATCTTATTTACTCACTAATCACATATATCACTACGATGTCCTACTAAGATACTGCATAGCCTTATAACGCTCCTCCTCCATAATTCGGAACATTGTTTGGCGATCTAATATGTATGATGGTAGCGTCTCGAATTGAATTGGATAACCCATGACCCGATCCTGAGCTCGATTGATCACCGTGTTGAATACGTTGTTCATTTCTTCCATCTTCCTCCTCTTTGTTTGTGCATCTCTCTCTGCCATTCCGGCTCGTTGATAAGCTTCATTGTACGCGTCTTCAGCTCTTGCCCTCTTGGTAGATTCCTCCTTCAACTTATTCTCCAGTTCTGCAATCTTCTCCATCAGTTGCTCGTTTTCCCCTTCTGTGTGGATCAGCTTCTCTTCAATGTTGTTCAGTCGTTCTTCCCGATCTTGGATCTCGTCATCTTTCTGTGCCATCGAGGTCTGTTGTTCAGCTACTATCTCCTGTAACTCCTCGACGGTATCTCGAAGTTCCACATTGCGATCATGCACCTCGTCGTACATACGGGCAGCTATCGAGTTAAGTGGAATCTCTTCCTCCTCATCCTCCTCATCCGACTATGGCAACTCCATGGGGTCCTCCTCATCCGTCTCTATCTCATCATCCCCATCAAGTACTCTCTCCTGCTCAACTACTGTGACCGATGGAACTATTTCCCGTGGCAGTAGTTGTTCCCAAACTACCTGAATATCTCGAGGCTCCTCCTCTCTAGGCTGACTGGATCCTCCTATATTAGTCATCCTGTCAACCAAATTTTAAGTTTTAATTACTAACCATTACTACTCGACACTCACGAGCACATAAGTTATAATCACATAAAGCACATAAGTATTTTATTACCTTTTTCTTTCCTAAAACTCGATAAGAGTTTATCATCACTATCTTTTCAAAGGTTACTTCCTAAGGCTTTTCCCCACCTAAGGTTCATAACCTAAGGCTCTGATACCAACCTGTGACACCCCCAAATCTAGGTACTTCATTCCCACAAGATTTGGTGCTCACTATCCATAAAATCATACTATCTACCCAAATAAAATAATATTTAAACCATAATCCTCCCTTTTAAATAGGGTTACATCAATTAATTCAAAAACATCCCAAGTTATCTAACCTTTAAATATCATTCAAGTGCGGAAATAAATTATTACATTACATCATTATTAAAAGTCTATGATCATAACAGTAAACAAAAGTACAAATCGGCATCACTTGTACATTTTTCTCTTTCCTTTGCTAGTAGAAGGCTCATCTACCTTCTCAACTTTAGCTGCAATGAGTTTAAAAATATGCAAGAGTGAGCAAAATAATTTCTCACTGGATATAATAATGAATAAACAGGAGAATAACAATAATAACTGCCAATAATAGGCTAATCAAAACTGAATAGTACTCTATCAATGATAATCGAAAACTGGAATCCAAAATATGGAATATATCTAACTGAGGATCATAAGACCATGAACTATATCCACAGTTGCGAGTAATCTTTCAACTCCAACTTTAACAGTCATAAGACTATAAGGACTCCTCATACTTAGGGGGATCAGCCCTTTGTACAATGTATTGTGCACAAACATTTTAACGCTACGCGTAAGTTATCCCCTAATAATAATAGGGTTGTTCATCTCAGTATTTAGAGTACAAGTCCGTACCAAAGAAAGTTTGGTTTTGATAAGCTTTCAAGGGTAATTGGAAGTTTAATGAACATCAACTAGAGGAATAGTTGAATCAATAGTGTTTGATAATCACAACAGATATTTAATAACAACATAACACAGAACAATTGAGTATCATAAATGAACTGATTGTACATATTAAACTCATGCTTGAAATAACTATAAAGCATAAGTATTCAACAAAATGAATAAAATGGTAAACCTTTGCTTGAACAATAAATAATCTAAGGTTAGAGTCTTATAACATTAGAAATGAAATTACTGAACATACATTAACTAATAACAAGCTGGAAACTAAAAACTTGCCCAACAAGGTATTAACTCATGCAAAGAAATAAAACAGTTCAATAATAGAGACGAGAGTTCAAAAACTGCGTTCATTATACAATAATAGAACTTAAGAAACTTGCTTAACTATAAACAAGTTAGAATGAATCAATCAAATGAGAATTTCAAATAACATTAGAGTTAAAGTTTGCTCGAATGAATTTTAGGAACAATTAACTTATGCGATAACAGTTAAGATAATAAGCTTGCTCAATTAAAGGAATAAAGTTACACAATATAGTAATAGAACTAACTCAACGAAAGTGTAGAGTTAGAAAACTTTCTCAATCTAAAAAGATAGGGTTTAGAAACTTGCCTTGAGCGTAAGCTATAAAATTAAACTCACAATCACCTACATATAATTTTAGAACCACAATACCTATTAGATATACTAACATACCATAACATGTTCATTTCTAGCTGAACTTAACATTGAAGTACAAGTCCTTCATTATCATTTACATTTCAGAAAATCCAAGTGTTTTTTACTTGCAACACTTGTCTAACATTCATTATTATGTATACTAAGTTACCACAACGCGCGTTCTCGATTTACTAACCATTTTGCAACTTTGAACTTACTAACCCCAATTCACTATGTTATGTTAACCTTAACATTACACATTTAACATGCTAACATAATTTCAGACCATGTTATGATGTTAACCCAAGATCTATGAGATGAAGAAAAATCGAGAATCTCAAACAGGGTATATGGTGGCATTTACGCATATACAAAGGCTTGGGGGGCCAGATGCTTGCCAGTTTTTTTTTAGCAACTTGCAGTATTGCTACTGCATTGTGTGTTGACAGAGAGAGAGAAGGCTAATGAGCGATGGTGAGCTTTAGCCCAACAAACACAAATTCCACCAACAAGCGGTGATAATAACACGTAAAATAAATATACAACTATCATAAACATGATTGCTAACATATTCAACCACTTAGCACAATTTAACAACAACTAAAACCATTTTAATTTCTCAATTTTCATGTTTTTCATATAAAACTCCATTTTTGATATTCATTTAAAAAATCATCACTATGAATTCATTATTTGGTCAAATCACTCCATTCAAATTACGTTATGCTCGTATCTCAATTGAACTAACATATACTGACTTCAATTTATAATTTCACATACTAATTGGCCACTAAAATTGATACTTTTCATCAACATATGAAAAAAATACATATAAACATACACTATCGTCGAAATTTTCTTCTCATCAGTAAACCAAAATTAGCATGCAATTATTGTTTAAACATAATATTTAATCATTATAAGCACCATGTAATCCTCATAACTAATTTGAGAACATCAATTCTAAAAATATAATATTCACGATTATGAAAAAATTTTTCGTTCGTAGATATATATATATATATATATATATATATATATATACAAAGGTTATGTAAACATACCTTCAATTCTTGAACAAAATTTGTTAATCACTTGAATTTCTTGTAAAAATTCTCAATTCTCTCTGTAATTCTCTCGAACTCTCAAACTCTTCTCTTCTAAGCTTTAGTAAATATAGAATGCGTAAAACAAATATAATAATAAGATAACGAAAAGTTTCAAACGTCTAAAACCGACGTTATACTAGTGATCCTATTAAATCATCAATATATAAATATTTATTTATTTATTTTATTTAATTATTTATTTTATTAAAAATTAGAAATATCAAAAGCCATAAGGCTTTGTTTGGCAAAACCATTTAAATTTTAAAGAATTAAAATACTTAAGCCTTGTTTGAAAAAAAACTAATTTAAATCCTTTTTAATTTATTTTAATAAACACTTTAATTTATAATTATAATCACATATTTTTATTTGAATTTCCATATCCAACACTAATCCATTATATTAATCACATACTATATTTTAATTAAATATAGCATTTTAACAAATATCACAAAATTATACTTTTCATTATAACTTTATTTAATAATTTAATATATCATTTAAATTACTAGTCATAATATAACATCTCATGTTATAATACAAATATCTAAATTATAAATTAATTAAATTTAGAATTTCTCTAATAAATTTAGATTTACAAATATTTGTTAACGACCATCACATCAATAATTATTTATTCCATCAATTCAATAATAGACACATCAAATAAATATTTATATTATTCAATAAATATTTAAAATTATAATTTGAAATTCTGGATCATTACATCCTTCCCTCCTTACAAGGATTCTGTCCCCAGAATCACAATTCAAACAATCAAATCGTCATATTCTCCCCAACTTACAAAGATTTTTTCCCCAGAATCGAAGACACAGAATAAACAAAAAACTCAGGGTAATTCTTCATCATTTCCGCTTTGAGTTCCAACGTAGCCTCCTCAACGTTGTGGTTCCTCAATATCACCTTCACAGAAGGTATCACTTTATTCCTGAGCACTTGTTCTTTCCTGTTGACTATCTGGATAGGAATATCTTCGTAAGACAAATCATTACTGAACTGCAATGGTTCATACTTGATCGCATGCTTGTAATCGGGTTTATAAGGTCGTAACATCGACACATGAAAAACATTGTGCACATCCTCTAATTCTGGAGGTAAAGCTACTTCGTAAGCCACTTCTCCCACTCTTCGCAATATTTTGAAAGGTCCAATAAACCTCGGGTTGAGCTTTCCTTTCTTGCCGAAATGAATCTTCCCCTTCCAAGGAGAAACTTTCAGAAATACGAAATTTCCTGCTTCAAACTCAATACTCTGACTGTGTTGATCAGCATACTTTTTCTGTCGATCTTGAGCAGCTACCAGTCTTGCTCTGATGAGTTTGACAACTTCAGCGGTCTGTTGAACCAATTCTGGGCCTAACAGTTGATGTTCTCCAACTTCATCCCAGCATAGTAGAGTTCTGCACTTTCTGCCATATAATGCCTCGTACGACGGCATACCAATGCTTGCGTGGTAACTGTTGTTGTATTCAAATTCAACAAACGATAGATGATCATCCCAATTTCCCTTGAAATCCATGATGCACACTCTGAGCATATCTTCAAGCATCTGGATCGTTCTTTCGCTTTGCCCATCGGTTTGCGGATGATATGTTGTACTCATTTTCAGTTGCGTTCCCATACATTCTTGAAGTTTCTTCCAGAAATTTGATTTGAACCTCGGATCTCTATCTGATACAATTGATACCGGAACTCCATGTCTAGAGATGATCTCTTTAACATATAATCTCGCCAGCTGATCAAGATTAAATCTATTCTTTATTGGCAAAAAGTGTGCAGTTTTTGTTAATCTGTCCACTATCACCCATATCGAATCGTATCCTTTCTGATTCTTTGGAAGACCTACCACAAAATCCATGGTAATATGCTCCTACTTCCATTCCGATATTTCCAACGGTTGAAGTAATCCGCTTGGTCTTTGATGCTCGGCCTTCACTTTCTGATATGTCAAGCACTTTGCAACGCATGCTGCAATATCTCTTTTCATGTTCGGCCACCAAAAATAACGTCGCAAATCTTGATACATTTTTGTACTTCCCGGATGAATTGATTATCTTGAGCTATGTGCTTCCGTTAAGATTTCTTCTTTAATATCCTGTACTGCTGGAACCCAAATTCGTCCCTCGAACCTTAGCATTCCCGCGGTATCGACCTGGTACTTCGCTTCTTTACCCTCAATTACATTTTGCTTTATTTCGTGAATTCTTCATCCTGTAGCTGAGCGTTTTTCACTTTGTCCACCAAAGTTAGACTAGCTTCCATGTGGAACAATTTTTCATCTGATTCTTCTGGAAATTTGATTTCCAGCTCTAGCCTTGCCATTGCTGAAATGAGCTCCTCTTTATTAGTTAAGAACATCAACTTTTCTCTGCCTTTCCTACCCAAGGCATCTGCAACCACGTTTGCTTTGCCTGGATGATAAAAGATCTCACAATCGTAATCCTTTATCAATTCCATCCATCTCCTTTGCCGCATGTTCAGGTCTTTCTATGTGAAAATATACTTCAGACTTTTATGGTTTGTGTAGATCTCACTTTTCTCTCCGTAGAGATAGTGTCTCCATATCCTCAATGCGAACACAACTGCCGCCAACTCTAAATCATGAGTCGGATACCCTTTTTCGTAGTCTTTCAGTTACCTTGATGCATACGCAATAACCTTGTCATTCCGCACTAGAACACATCCTAAGCCCTTGTGTGAAGCATCAATATACACCACAAAGTTTCCTGTATTATCTGGTAATGACAACACAGGTGCCACACTGAGCTTCTTCTTCAATTCTTGGAAACTCTCCTCATATTTCTCCGTCCAGACAAATTTTACAGTTTTTCTCATCAAATTTGTCAACAGAGTGGCAATCTTGGAGAAATCTTGGATAAATCATCTATAATAACCTGCCAATCCCAA
This sequence comes from Panax quinquefolius, assembly GCA_020205615.1. Taxonomy (NCBI): domain Eukaryota; kingdom Viridiplantae; phylum Streptophyta; class Magnoliopsida; order Apiales; family Araliaceae; genus Panax; species Panax quinquefolius. The sequence continues at coordinate 103,870,737 of CM035171.1, read as the reverse complement.
GAAACTTCTTACTTCTGATGGAGTTCTTGGTGGTTCCCAATTTATCACAGCTTCAACCTTTGATGGATCCACTGAAATTCCATCCTTGTCAATTACGTGCCCAAGAAATTATACACGTTCTAGCCAAAATTCACATTTAGAGAATTTCGCGTACAACTTTTCTTTTCTTAGCGTCTCCGGCGTCAGACATAAGTGTTCCACGTGTTCTTCTTAAGTTCTAGAGTATACCAGAATATCATCGATAAATACCACCACAAACTTGTCTAAAACAGGTTTAAACACATTGTTCATCAAATCCATGAACGCTGCAGGGGCGTTTGTCAAAACAAATGACATCTCTAAAAATTCATAATGTCCATACTGAGTTCGAAATGTTGTCTTCGGTACATCCTCCTTCCTTACTTTCAATTGGTGATATCCACTTCTCAAATCTATTTTTAAGAAATATCTAGCACCCTTCAACTGATCAAACAAGTCATCTATTCTTGGCAATGGATATTTGTTCTTAATAGTGACTTTATTCAATTCCCTATAATCAATGCAAAGACGCATTGACTCGTCTTTCTTCTTCACGAATAACACAGGGGCTCCCCACGGTGACACACTCGGTTGAATGTACTTTTTATCTAGCAGCTCTTGCAGTTGCACCATTAGTTCCTTCATTTCCACCGGAGACATTCTGTACGGGGCCTTCGATATCGGAGCGGTTCCTGGCGCTAAGTCGATCACGAACTCAATTTCTCGGTCAGGTGGAAGTCTTGGAAAATCCTCTGGAAACACGTCCACGAACTCCCTAACCACTAGTATTTCCTCCAATATCATACCCTTCTCCTTTTGCTTAGGGATGGCCAGCAATTGCGCCATTTTTTGCTGATGACAAGCGTGGCAATACTGCTTGGTGTTCAGACAGACGCAGAGAAGGCTAATGAACAGTAGCCGACTTTAGCCCAACAAACACAAATTCCACCAACCAAACAGTGATAATAACACGTAAAATAAATATACAACTATCATAAACATGATTGTTAACCTATTCAACCACTTAGCACAATTTAACAACAACTAAAACCATTTTAATTTCTCAATTTTCATGTTTTTCATTTAAAACTCCATTTTTTATATTCATCCCAAAAATCATCACTATGAATTCATTATTTGGCCAAATCACTCCATTCAAATTACGTTATGCTCGTATCTTATTGAACAAACATATACAAGCTTCAATTTATAATTTCACATACTAATTGGCCACTAAAATTGATACTTTTCATGAACATATAAAAAAAATACATATAAACATACACTGTCGAAATTTTCTTCTACTGTAAACCGAAATTAGCATGCAATTATTGTTTAAACATAATATTTAATCATTATAAGCACATGTAATCCTCATAACTAATTTGAGAACATTAATTCTAAACATATAATATTCACAGAGAATGAAAATTATCGTAGAACTAGAATATATATATATATATATATATATATATATATATATATATATATATATATATATATTCAAAGGTTATGTAAACATACCTTCAATTATAGATACAATCGTTGTTAATCACTTGAATTTGCTGTAAAAATTCGTAATTCTCTCTGTAATTCTCTGAACTCTCAAACTCTTCTCTTCTCTAAGCTTTAGTAAATAGAATGCGTAAAACAAATATAACTCCAGACAACGCAAAGTTTCAAACGTCTAAAACTGACGTTATACTAATGATCCTATTAAATCATCAATTATAAATATTTATTTATTTATTTTATTTGAATTATTTATTTTATTTAAATTCAAAACTAGAAATTCAAAAGTCATAAGGCTTTGTTTGGAAAACCATTTAAATTTTAAAGAATTAAAATACTTAAGCCTTGTTTGGCAAAAACTAATTTAAATCCTTTTTAATTTATTTTAATAAACACTTTAATTTATAATTATAATCACATATTATTTATTTGAATTTCCATATCCAACACTAACCCATTATATTAATCACATACTATATTTTAATTAAATATAGCATTTTAACAAATATCACAAAATTATACTTTTCATTATAACTTTATTTAATAATTTAATATATCATTTAAATTACTAGTCAATATATAACATCTCATGTTATAATACAATTATCTAAATTATAAATTAATTAAATTTAGAATTTCTCTAATAAATTTAGATTTACAAATATTTGTTAACGACCATCACATCAATAATTATTTATTCCTTCAATTCAATAATAGACACATCAAATAAATATTTATATTATTCAATAAATATTTAAAATTACAATTTGAAATTCTGGATCATTACATCCTTCCCTCCTTACAAGGATTCTGTCCCCAAAATCACAATTCAAACAATCAAATCGTCACATTCTCCCTAACTTACAAAGATTCTTTCCCCAAAATCGAAGACACAGACTAAACAAATAACTCAGGGTAATTCTTCATCATTTTCGCTTCGAGTTCCAACGTAGCCTCCTCGACGTTGTGGTTCCTCCATATCACCTTCACAGAAGGTATCACTTTATTCCTGAGCACTTGTTCTTTCCTGTTGACTATCTGGATAGGAATATCTTCGTAAGACAAATCTTTACTGAACTGCAGTGGTTCATACTTGATCACATGCTTGTAATCGGGTTTATAAAGTCGTAACACCGACACATGAAAAACATTGTGCACATGCTCTAATTCTGGAGGTAAAGCTACTTCGTAAGCCACCTCTCCCACTCTTCGCAATATTTTAAAAGGTCCAATAAACCTCGGATTGAGCTTGCCTTTCTTTCCGAAATGAATCTTCCCCTTTCGAGGAGAAACTTTCAGAAATACGAAATTTCCTGCTTCAAACTCACGACTCACTTTGTGTTGATCAAAGATACTTTTTACGTCGATCTTGAAATACTACCGTCTTGATCTGATGAGTTTGACAACTTTAGCGGTCTGTTGAACCAATTCTAGGCCTAACAGTTGACGTTCTCCAACTTCAGCCCAGTATAGTAGAGTTTTGCATTTTCTGCCGTATAACGCCTCGTACGGTGGCATACCAATGCTTGCGTGGTAACTGTTGTTGTATGCAAATTCGACAAACGGTAGATGATCATCCCAATTTCCCTTGAAATCTATGATGCACGCTCTAAGCATATCTTCAAGCATCTAGATCGTTCTTTTGCTTTGCCCATCGGTTTGAGGATGATATGTTGTACTCATTTTCAATTGCGTTCCCATACATTCTTGAAGTTTCTTCCAGAAATTTGATTTGAACCTCGGATCTCTATCTGATACAATTGATATCGGAACTCCATGTCTAGAGATGATCTCTTTAACATATAATCTCGCCAGCTGATCAAGATTAAATCTAATCTTTATTGGCAAAAAGTGTGCAGTTTTTGTTAATCTGTCCACTATCACCCATATCGCATCGTATCCTTTCTGATTCGTTGGAAGACCTACCACAAAATCCATGGTAATATGCTCCTACTTCCATTCCAGTATTTCCAACGGTTGAAGTAGTCCGCTTGGTCTTTGATGCTCGGCCTTCACTTTCTGATATGTCAAGCACTTTGCAACGCATGCTGCAATATCTTTTTTCATGTTCGACCACCAAAAATAACGTCGCAAATCTTGATACATTTTTGTACTTCCCGGATGAATTGATTATCTTGAGCTATGTCCTTCCGTCAAGATTTCTTCTTTAATATCCTGTACTGCTGGAACCCAAATTCGTCCCTCGAACCTCAGCATTCCCGCAGTATCGACCTGGTACTTCGCTTCTTTACCCTCGATTACACTTTGCTTTATTTTCTTGCATTCTTCATCCTGTAGCTGAGCGTTTTTCACTTTGTCCACCAAAGTTGGACGACCTTCCATCTGGAACAATTTTTCATCCGATTCTTCTGGAAATTTGATTTCCAGCTCTAGCCTTGCCATTGCTGAAATGAGCTCCTCTTTATTAGTTAAGAACATCAACTTTTCTCTGCCTTTCCTACCCAAGGCATCTGCAACCACGTTTTCTTTGCTTGGATGATAAAAGATCTCACAATCGTAATCCTTTATCAATTCCATCCATCTCCGTTGCCGCATGTTCAGGTCTTTCTGTGTTAAAATATACTTCAGACTTTTATGGTCTGTGTAGATCTCACTTTTCTCTCCGTAGAGATAGTGTCTCCATATCTTCAATGCGAACACAACCGCCGCCAACTCTAAATCATGAGTCGGATACCCTTTTTCGTAGTCTTTCAGTTGCCTTGATGCATACGTAATAACCTTGTCGTTCCGCATTAGAACACATCCTAAGCCCTTGTGTGAAGCATCACTATACACCACAAAGTTTCCTGTATTATCTGGTAATGACAACACAGGTGCCACACTGAGCTTCTTCTTCAATTCTTGGAAACTCTCCTCACATTTCTCGTCCAGATAAATTTTACAGTTTTTCTCATCAAATTTGTCAACAAAGTGGCAATCTTGAAGAAATCTTGGATAAATCGTCTATAATAACCTGCCAATCCCAAGAAACTTCTTACTTCTGATGGAGTTCTTGGTGGTTCCCAATTTATCACAGCTTCGACCTTTGATGGATCCACTGAAATTCCATCCTTGTCAATTACGTGCCCAAGAAATTGTACACGTTCTAGCCAAAATTCACATTTAGAGAATTTCGCGTACAACTTTTCTTTTCTTAGCGTCTCCGGCGTCAGACATAAGTGTTCCACATGTTTTTCTTGAGTTCTAGAGTATACCAGAATATCATCAATAAATACCACCACAAACTTGTCTAAAAATGGTTTAAACACATTGTTCATCAAATCCATGAACGTTGCAGGGGCGTTTGTCAAACCAAATGACATCACCAATAATTCATAATGTCCATACTGAGTTCGGAATGTCGTCTTCGGTACATCCTCCTTCCTTACTGTCAATTGGTGATATCCACTTCTCTAATCTATTTTTGAGAAATATCTAGCACCCTTCAACTGATCAAACAAGTCATCTATTCTTGGCAATGGATATTTGTTCTAAATAGTGACTTTATCCAATTCCCTATAATCAATCCAAAGACACATTAACCCATCCTTCTTCTTCACGAATAACACCGGGGCTCCCCACGGTGACACACTCGGTTGAATGTACTTTTTATCTAGCAGCTCTTGCAGTTGCACCATTAGTTCCTTCATTTCCACCAGATACATTCTGTACGGGGCCTTCGATATCGGAGCGGTTCCTGGCGCAAAGTCGATCACGAACTAAATTTCTCGGTCAGGTGGAAGTCCTGGAAAATCCTCCGGAAACACGTCCACGAACTCCCTAACCACTGGTATTTCCTCCAATTTCATACCCTTATCCTTTTGCGGGACCCAAGAAGCGGTGTCTTGTTGTTTTTTTGTATAACTGCCGTGGCAAATTCAAATGTGTTGAAAGAAGACGATAGAAGGCTAATGAGGCGATGTCAGGCTTTAGCCCAACAAACACAAATTCCACCCACCAAATAGTGATAATAACACGTAAAATAAATATACAACTATCATAAACATGATTGCTAACCTATTCAACCACTTAGCACAATTTAACAACAACTAAAACCATTTTCATTCCGCACTAGAACACATCCTAAGCCCGTGTGTGAAACATCATTATACACCACAAAGTTTCCTGAATTATCTGGTAATGACAACACAGGTGCCACACTGAGCTTCTTCTTCAATTCTTGGAAACTCTCCTCACATTTCTCCGTCCAGACAAATTTTACAGTTTTTCTCATCAAATTTGTCAACAGAGTGGCAATCTTGGAGAAATCTTGGATAAATCGTCTATAATAACCTGCCAATCCCAAGAAACTTCTTACTTCTGATGGAGTTCTTGGTGGTTCCCAATTTATCACAGCTTCAACCTTTGATGGATCCACTGAAATTCCATCCTTGTCAATTACGTGCCCAAGAAATTGTACACGTTCTAGCCAAAATTCACATTTAGAGAATTTTGCGTACAACTTTTCTTTTCTTAGCGTCTCCGGCGTCAGACATAAGTGTTCCACGTGTTCTTCTTAAGTTCTAGAGTATACCAGAATATCATCGATAAATACCACCACAAACTTGTCTAAAACTGGTTTAAACACATTGTTCATCAAATCCATGAACGCTGCAGGGGCGTTTGTCAAACCAAATGACATCTCCAAAAATTCATAATGTCCATACTGAGTTCGGAATGTTGTCTTCGGTACATCCTCCTTCCTTACTTTCAATTGGTGATATCCACTTCTCAAATCTAGCACCCTTCAACTGATCAAACAAGTCATCTATTCTTGGCAATGGATATTTGTTCTTAATAGTGACTTTATTCAATTCCCTATAATCAATGCAAAGACGCATTAACTCGTCTTTCTTCTTCACGAATAACACAGGGGCTCCCCACGGTGACACACTCGGTTGAATGTACTTTTTATCTAGCAGCTCTTGCAGTTGCACCATTAGTTCCTTCATTTCCACCGGAGACATTCATCAGACGGGGCCTTCGATATCGGGAGCGGTTCACGGCGCTAAGTCGATCACGAACTCAATTTCTCGGTCGGTGGAAGTCTGGAAAATCCTCGGAAACACGCCCACGAACTCCCACAACCACTAGTATTTCCTCCAATATCATACCCTTCTCCTTTTACTAGGGGTAGTAGGCAATTGCTTGCTTTTTTTTTGACACTTACCACAAGAATCAAGACCTTTGGTGTTGAGACGAGACGCAGAGAGAAGGCTAATGAGCGAGAGGTGACTTTAGCCCAACAAACACAAATTCCACCAACCAAATAGTGATAATAACACGTAAAATAAATATACAACTATCATAAACATGATTACTAACCTATTCAACCACTTAGCACAATTTAACAACAACTAAAACCATTTTAATTTCTCAATTTTCATGTTTTTCATATAAAACTCCATTTTTTATATTCATCCCAAAAATCATCACTATGAATTCATTATTTGGCCAAATCACTCCATTCAAATTACGTTATGCTCGTATCTTATTGAACAAACATATACAAGCTTCAATTTATAATTTCACATACTAATTGGCCACTGAAATTGATACTTTTCATAAACATATGAAAAAAAATACATATAAACATACACTGTCGAAATTTTCTTCTACTGTAAACCGAAATTAGCATGCAATTATTGTTTAATCATAATATTTAATCATTAAAAGCACATGTAATCCTCATAACTAATTTGAGAACATCAATTCTAAATATATAATATTCATAGAGAATGAAAATTAATGTCGTAGAACTCATATATGTATATATATATATACAAAGGTTATGTAAACATACCTTCAATTATAGATACAATCGTTGTTAATCACTTGAATTTGCTGTAAAAATTCGTAATTCTCTCTGTAATTCTCTAAACTCTCAAACTCTTCTCTTCTCTAAGCTTTAGTAAATAGAATGCGTAAAACAAATATAACTCCAGACAACGCAAAGTTTCAAACGTCTAAAAACTGACGTTATACTAATGATCCTATTAAATCATCAGTTATAAATATTTATTTTTTTATTTTATTTGAATTATTTATTTTATCTAAATTCAAAACTCGAAATTCAAAAGTCATAAGGCTTTGTTTGGAAAACCATTTAAATTTTAAAGAATTAAAATACTTAAGCCTTGTTTGGCAAAAACTAATTTAAATCCTTTTTAATTTATTTTAATAAACACTTTAATTTATAATTATAATCACATATTATTTATTTGAATTTCCATATCCAACACTAACCCATTATACTAATCACATATTATATTTTAATTAAATATAGCATTTTAACAAATATCACAAAATTATACTTTTCATTATAACTTTATTTAATAATTTAATATATCATTTAAATTACTAGTCACAATATAACATCTCATGTTATAATACAATTATCTAAATTATAAATTAATTAAATTTAGAATTTCTCTAATAAATTTAGATTTACAAATATTTGTTAACGACCATCACATCAATAATTATTTATTCCACCAATTCAATAATAGACACATCAAATAAATATTTATATTATTCAATAAATATTTAAAATTACAATTTAAAATTCTGGATCATTACATCTTTCCCTCCTTACAAGGATTCTGTCCCCGGAATCACAATTCAAACAATCAAATCGTCACATTCTCCCCAACTAACAATGATTCTTTCCCCAGAATCGAAGACACAGACTAAACAAATAACTCAGGGTAATTCTTCATCATTTTTGCTTCGAGTTCCAACGTAGCCTCCTCGACGTTGTGGTTCCTCCATAACACCTTCACAGAAGGTATCACTTTATTCCTGAGCACTTGTTCTTTCCTGTTGACTATCTGGATAGGAATATCTTCGTAAAACAAATCTTTACAAAACTGCAATGGTTCATACATGATCACAGGTTTATAAGGTCGTAACACCGACACATGAAAAACATTGTGCACATGCTCTAATTCTGGAGGTAAAGCTACTTCGTAAGCCACCTCTCCCACTCTTCGCAATATTTTAAAAGGTCCAATAAACCTCGGGTTGAGCTTGCCTTTCTTGCCGAAATGAATCTTCCCCTTTCAAGGAGAAACTTTCAGAAATACGAAGTTTCCAGCTTCAAACTCACGACTCTGCCTGTGTTGATCAACATACTTTTTATGTCGATCTTGAGCAGCTACCAGTCTTGATCTGATGAGTTTGAAAACTTTAGCAGTTTGTTGAACCAATTCTGGGCCTAACAGTTGACGTTCTCCAACTTCATCCCAATATAGTAGAGTTCTACACTTTCTGCCGTATAACGCCTCGTACGGTGGCATACTAATGCTTGTGTGGTAACTGTTGTTGTATGCAAATTCAACAAACGGTAGATGATCATCCCAATTTACCTTGAAATCTATGATGCACGCTCTGAGAATATCTTCAAGCATCTGGATCGTTCTTTCGCTTTGCCCATCGGTTTGTGGATGATATGTTGTACTCATTTTCAATTGCGTTCCCATACATTCTTGAAGTTTCTTCCAGAAATTTGATCTGAACCATGGATCTCTATCTGATACAATTGATACCGAAACTTCATGTCTAGAGATGATCTCTTAAACATATAATCTCGCCAGCTGATCACGATTAAATCTAATCTTTATTGGCTAAAAGTGTGCAGTTTTTGTTAATCTGTCCACTATCACCCATATCGCATCGTATCCTTTCTGATTCGTTGGAAAACCTACCACAAAATCCATGGTAATATGCTCCTACTTTCATTCTGGTATTTCCAACGGTTGAAGTAATCTGCTTGGTCTTTGATGCTCGCCCTTCACTTTCTGATATGTCAAGCACTTTGCAACGCATGCTGCAATATCTCTTTTCATGTTCAGCCACCAAAAATAACGTCGCAAATCTTGATACATTTTTGTACTTCCCGGATGAATTGATTATCTTGTGCTATGTCCTTCCGTCAAGATTTCTTCTTTAATATCCTGTACTGCTGGAACCCAAATTCGTCCATCGAACCTTAGCATTCCCGCAGTATCAACCTGGTACTTCGTTTCTTTACCCTCGATTACACTTTGCTTTATTTTCTTGCATTCTTCATCCTGTAAATGAACATTTTTCACTTTGTCCACCAAAGTTGGACTAGCTTCCATCTGGAACAATTTTTCATCCGATTCTTCTGGAAATTTGATTTCCAGCTCTATACTGCCATTCTTTGAAATGAGCTCCTCTTTATTAGTTAAGAACATCAACTTTTCTCTGCCTTTCCTACCTAAGGCATCTGCAATCACGTTTGCTTTGCCTGGATGATAAAAGATCTCACAATCGTAATCCTTTATCAATTCCATCCATCTCCTTTCTTTGCATGTTCAGGTCTTTACGTGTGAAAATATACTTGGACTTTTATGGTGCGTGTAGATCTCACTTTTCTCTCCGTAGAGATAGTGTCTCCAAATCTTCAATGATGAACACAACCGCCGCCAACTCTAAATCATGAGTCGGATACCCTTTTTTGTAGTCTTTCAGTTGCCTTGATGCATACGCAATAACCTTGTCGTTCCGCATTAGAACACATCCTAAGCCCTTGTGTGAAGCATCATTATACACCACAAAGTTTCATGTATTATCTGGTAATGACAACACAGGTGCCACACTGAGCTTCTTCTTCAATTCTTGGAAACTCTCCTCACATTTCTCCGTCTAGACAAATTTTACAGTTTTTCTCATCAAATTTGTCAACAAAGTGGCAATCTTGGAGAAATCTTGGATAAATCGTCTATAATAACCTGCCAATCCCAAGAAACTTCTTACTTCTGATGGAGTTCTTGGTGGTTCCCAATTTATCACAGCTTCGACCTTTGATGGATCCACTGAAATTCCATCCTTGTCAATTACGTGCCCAAGAAATTGTACACGTTCTAGCCAAAATTCACATTTAGAGAATTTCGCGTACAACTTTTCTTTTCTTAGCGTCTCCGACGTCAGATATAAGTGTTCCACATGTTCTTCCTGAGTTCTAGAGTATACCAGAATATCATCGATAAATACCACCACAAACTTGTCTAAAAATGGTTTAAACACATTGTTCATCAAATCCATGAACGTTGCAGGGGCGTTTGTCAAACCAAATGACATCACTAAAAATTCATAATGTCCATACTGACTTCGGAATGCCGTCTTCGGTACATCCTCCTTCCTTACTTTCAATTGGTGATATCCACTTCTCAAATCTATTTTTGAGAAATATCTAGCACCCTTCTACTGATCAAACAAGTCATCTATTCTTGGCAATGGATATTTGTTCTTAATAGTGACTTTATTCAATTCCCTATAATCAATGTAAAGACGCATTGACCCATCCTTCTTCTTCACGAATAACACCGGGGCTCCCCACGGTGGCACACTCGGTTGAATGTACTTTTTATCTAGCAGCTCTTGCAGTTGCACCATTAGTTCCTTCATTTCCACCGGAGACATTCTGTACGGGGCCTTCGATATCGGAGTAGTTCCTGGTGCTAAGTCGATCACGAACTCAATTTCTCGGTCAGGTGGAAGTCCTGGAAAATCCTCTGGAAACACGTCCACGAACTCCCTAACCACTGGTATTTCCTCCAATTTCATACCCTTCTCCTTTTTCCCGGGGCCGTGGCAATTGTTGCCTTTTTTTTTATAACTTGCCAAAGCATTACATGGAATGTTGTTTATTGACGCAGAGAAGGCAAATGAACAATAGCCGACTTTAGCCCTACAAACACAAATTCCACCCACCAAACAGTGATAATAACACGTAAAATAAATATACAACTATCATAAACATGATTGCTAACCTATTCAACCACTTAGCACAATTTAACAACAACTAAAACCATTTTAATTTCTCAATTTTCATGTTTTTCATATAAAACTCCATTTTTGATATTCATCCCAAAAATCATCACTATGAATTCATTATTTGGCCAAATCACTCCATTCAAATTACGTTATGCTCGTATCTTATTGAACAAACATATAAAAGCTTCAATTTATAATTTCACATACTAATTGGCCACTGAAATTGATACTTTTCATGAACATATGAAAAAAATACATATAAACATACACTGTCGAAATTTTCTTCTACTGTAAACTGAAATTAGCATGCAATTATTGTTTAAACATAATATTTAATCATTATAACCACATGTAATCCTCATAACTAATTTGAGAACATCAATTCTAAACATATAATATTCACATAGAATGAAAATTACTATCGTAGAACTCATATATGTGTATATATATATATATACACACACAAATGTTATGTAAACATACCTTCAATTACAGATACAATCGTTGTTAATCACTTGAATTTGCTATAAAAATTCATAATTCTCTCTGTAATTCTCTGAACTCTCAAACTCTTCTCGTCTCTAAGCTTTAGCAAATAGAATGCGTAAAACAAATATAACTCCAGACAACGCAAAGTTTCAAACGTCTAAAAACTGACGTTATACTAATGATCCTATTAAATCATCAGTTATAAATATTTATTTTTTTATTTTATTTTATTTAAATTATTTATTTTATTTAAATTCAAAACTAGAAATTCAAAAGCCATAAGGCTTTGTTTGGCAAACCATATAAATTTTATAGAATTAAAATACTTAAGCCTTGTTTGGAAAAAAACTAATTTAAATCCTTTTTAATTTATTTTAATAAACACTTTAATTTATAATTATAATCACATATTATTTATTTGAATTTTCATATCCAACACTAACCCATTATATTAATCACATACTATATTTTAATTAAATATAGTATTTTAACAAATATCACAAAATTATACTTTTCATTATAACTTTATTTAATAATTTAATATATCATTTAAATTACTAGTCACAATATAACATCTCATGTTATAATACAAATCTCTAAATTATAAATTAATTAAATTTAGAATTTCTCTAATAAATTTAGATTTATAAATATTTATTAACGACCATCACATCAATAATTATTTATTCCATCAATTCAATAATAGACACATCAAATAAATATTTATATTATTCAATAAATATTTAAAATTACAATTTAAAATTTTGGATCGTTACAAAAACCATCGTAGGATAATTTTTGTTAATGGGCAAGTTTAAAACCATCGTGTATAAGTTAGATGCTTATTGCTTGGTTAGGAACGGTAGAAACGTTCATGAAGAACGGATTAAAACTTAGCTATAACGAAGTTATGGCAAAAATTTTGTAAAAGACAAACGAGAATTAGAAAGTTAGTAAATGAACCCGAACATGTAGAGTTTCATAAGAATGTAAGAGAACATAGAAAACATGAGTCGTGGACTCAAGAACGAACGAATTCCAAGTTCGGATGACCGAATTACGGACGACGAACGAAGAGCGTTAAAAACGTAAAATGAATGAAGGGTGAAGATCAAGCCAATCGAATGGAATGTTAACGAATTCAGAACAAAGTTCTATCTGGGGGGGTATTGAAGTACGTAAGATAGGGAAGAGAATGGCTTTGGAACGACCTCGTTCCGAGTTATAACGAATAAGTTATGGAAGGGGGAAGTAAGCGTCTCAAATTGGATTTAACACTTTGAGAAATTTTCTAGGGTTAGGGCTTGGTAGTATGGCTGACCATAACTTATAAGGTGACGCTTCTGACCTTGCACTGAGAAGCCGGTATTCGCAAACTCACATTGGCGTGAGAGATAAAATATTAGGTCTTCAGATGAAGCTAAATAGATTGCATAGCAGTAGTCAAAAATTTAGGCAAATTCTCTAACTCAAATTCGATTTATTATTTTTCAAGCACAGTAGTGGATAATTATTGATGATTACATAATGTCTATGATTTGTTGATTCTCACTTTGTGCATATTACATATGTTCATCAGGTATGAAAGGCCGATCACCTTCATTACCATTTGGTTCAGTTATAGTTGTTCATGTTCATTGTTGATCATTCATTTTTATTGTCTCGGTCGTTCAGTTATGAAAATTTATTAATGTTCTTTCACAATTAATATATTGTTGAAAGTTTGTCAGCTCATTATTCATTCCTTCAATCATGATATATCTTTCCTTGAATTTAAACTTGCTGGGAAAATTTGTTGCTCACCCTTGCTATATCATGATAAACATTGTAGATTAGGGCGAATACTTCAGATACAGGCAAAGGCAAATGACATTGTATGTCAAGTAGGATATTGAATTTAGGTAATAAGTTAAGGTTATCGAATTTGGGAGTTATGTGTAAATGTTAATGTATAAACGATTTATGTTTATATCTTCCACAATAGTTATAGAATTAGTGTACCAGGTTAGTGGTGATTAGTACCCGAATTTGGGGACGCTACACTAACTCTCACTTCTCTCTCAATAATATTGCTCTAAGTGTTGGTGGAAATTAAACAACCAAAAAATGACCAACATAGCTTCGTATTTATAGAATTTCAAAGTGAGGGCTCAATGGTCAAAAGGCCACCCACCTTCTTACTATTCCACCTCCTTACTATTCCTAACTTGCTACCAAAGCCACCTCCTTTACTTGGCCACCAAGTGGCCAGTCATGACTCACCATGGGGGGCCCACATAGGTTGCCCCATGGGTTTTTCTCACCTGGTGACCCATCGGTTCAATCCACAGGTTCGGTTCTCGGTTCAGGCTTAGGTTTAATTAACTTTGGGCCTAATGTTGGGCTTGAAGTAAATTATCTCTGGGCCTTAACATATTTCACTTGGGCTTGCCAAATTTACATTAAAATCCTACTAGTCCATTACTAATGGTTTAGGCTTTTAACATATAATCATTGTATTCTTCTCGTATACTAGTTCATATAACATTCATTATATACGTTATGTTATCTTTTGTATATACTTGTACAACCACTAAGGAGTTAAGGGCCTTCACCCAGCTCACAAGAAGTGACCACCACAGGCCTAAGAATGCCAATTGGAGATCCTGCATTCATGAATAGACAGGATAATTTGGAAAGGCTAAGTAAAAGTGAGGTGGAAGATATAGCATGGAGAGACGAAGTCAGCAGAAGAAGAAGAGCTGAAGAATATGCTAATCCTCCAAGGAGAAAAAGGCAGAAGAAATAGAGATAAGTTGAAACTCATTACTTATTGATGTAACTAAGCTCAACTATAATATCTGTCTTTACAAACATCAATAAATTCATGCTTATTCTCTAGAGGTTTTAGTTGTTCACTGAAACACTAAGTCATATTTACTTTCTAGCAACTGTATCTAGAAATTAATAATCATGATACAAATCTCCTTGGTTATGTCAACATCAAATCGGGGGAGATTATTGGGAGATTGCATAATTAAAATTTGATGTTGAAAGTAAATATTCATGATTATATGTAAAGTCCTTCAAGGAACACATCAGTCATCCTTAGTATGCGACAAAGAAATGTATTAAAGAAGCTAAGGAAAGTACTATAAGACAGCAGAAAACACCTTTTCAGGTGTTAGGTGAGATAGCGATCTACGTGTCGATTGGGCGGATATTTGGGCGGAAAGTTTTTCAGAACGTCACCATCAGTGCTCAGAAATGTCAAATGCATTTAATGATTCAATGGATGTCTTTAAACAGATAGATTTCAAAAGCATCGTATATACAAAACACAAGCTGATGGAAAGATCAAGTAAGCAAAGAATGAAAAATGTTGAAGAACACTCAACGCTCAACTCTACGATCTAAAAAGAAATCTTGCTCAGCTACTCAGTTATTTCGAACTCAAGTCTAAACGACAACTAAGTAGCACCATTCAAGAACTCAACTATTATCAAGTGAAGTAAGAAGTTCCAAGTCAGAAGGACTTAAAGAGTTCTAAGTGAACTGAGAAGTACCAAGTTTGCTGGACTTGAAGAGTTCAATAGTGAACTAAGAAGTTCCAAGACTGCTGGTCTTGAAGGAATCTGTGAGATTCGAAGATTGTAAAGATATCCTTAGTGGATTTCCTACTCGATGAGTAGAAGAGTGGACTAGGAGCTTTGAATGCTCTGAACCACTTAAAATCACTATGTCTCTTATATTCTTGTTATAACTGCCATAACTGCTTAACTCCTATTAACGTTTTATATCTTAAAAGGAAAATAAATGAATCTCAGTTCCGTTGTGATTAAATCTTTATCAAAACTAACTAGTATTTTAAAACGAAAAGAATTTAAGAATATCTATTCAACCCCCCCTTCTAGATAACTTTTGTGCCTCTGGGAACTAACAATTGGTATCAATGTAGGTTCTATCAAATAGCCTACAAAGCTTAAGTAGATCCAATGGCACATCTGATAAGCGAATCAAAGACTAAAGGAGGCAGCAAGCCACCTATGTGCAACAAAGATAAATTCTCCAACTGGAAAGTTCGTATGCAAGCCTACATGGATTCAACAGATGAAGTTTAATTTGAAACAGTTCAAAATGGGCCCTACATTCCTACTAAGCTTGCTCTTACGGCAGACGACCCAAACAAAATTCAGATCAATGTCAAAGAAGAATGGACTGACAACGAAAAGAAAGTTGTCCAACTCGACAAGAAGGCTAAGAACATTTTGTTCTAATCGTTAGAAGATGATCTATTTGAAAATGTGGTCAACAACAAAGGAAGTATGGGAGGCATTGCTCATCATGCATAAAGGAATTGAAGAAGTCAAAGAAAACAAGCAATCTCTTCTGACTCAGGAATATGAAATGTTTGCCCATGTTCTAGGAGAAAATGTTACTTCCACCTATGAGAGATTCAATGTTCTGCTCAACTCTCTTTGAGCCTTTGGAAAGATCTATCCAAATAAAGATCTAATCATAAAGTTCATGAAAGCCTTACCTAGCAAATGGGATGCCAAAACCATAGCTATTAGAGAATCAAAGAATCTTCATGAAATGATTGTTCAACAGTTATATGGAAACCTTCTCATGTATGAACTAGAGCTGACTCAATGAGCAGAAACTCTTTCTGAAGAAAGAAAGAACGATAAAGGGGTTACTCTCAAAGTAATAGATGACATCTCCAAAGCTAACATTGAAAATAACTCTGACTACGATGAAGATGATGATGAGGACTTTGCCATGCTAGTCAGAAGACTCAAAAGGTTCATACGTAAAGGCAAAATCAGCAAGCCTAAGAAGTTCAACAACTACAACAGCCGGGAATAGATAAATGACTTATGCTACAACTGCAAGAAGCCTGGCCTTGCAAATTGTAACAAACCTCTTAGAGAAGAACTAAAGAGGAAATCAAATCCAAAGAAAGATTTCAAAGGCAACAAGAGGTTCCAGAAGAAAGAAAAAGGTTTTGTAGTCGGAGGATCGTGGAGTGACTCAGACAACGACTCAACTCCCTAATTTAGAGATGATGAAGATCCTCAAATGGCAAATCTTTGTTTAATGGCCAAACATGAAAAGGATAAGAAGTGCTCTGACATTCATGAAGTAAGTATAGATGAGGTATTTGACTTTAACTCTCCTGATGTAGATATTGATGATTTAAGAACTGCTCTACATGGCATAACATCTGATCTACATTAATACATGAAATGGTTCAGAGTTATGTCTAAAGATTATTCTCTTCTTCAAAAGGATAAAGATAAGGTTCAGGAAGAACTGGAAATAGCTCTTCTAAGTGCTAACTCTCTCCACAAATTTGAAGCTGAAAATAAACTCCTAAAACAGACCAATGAACTTAATGCACAAAGAGAGTCAAATCTAACCTCTAAGATTGAGGAGCTAGAAAAGACAATCTTTACATGGAATAAATCCTCTTCTTCCATGGACTCCCTGATCTCTAGTCAGAGAAGTACATCTGATAGAATAAGATTAGGTTTTGGGGAATCTATCTCAGAACCATATGTGGAAAAGATAAAGGAAACTAGCTCTAGTAATGTTTTAAATTTTAATAGAATCATTACATTTATGAAATCCTCACAAAAGGAGGAATCAGTCCATCCCTGCTCTTCTGATCCAATCCATGCCTCAAGGCACAATGGATTCCATGCTGGTCTAGGATTAAGAAAAGAGAAAAGTAACTTAGACACTACTCTCCAACCTCGAAGGATCGTAGAGTCAAGTAAAATCAACGCAACGAACTTACTGGGCAGGAACATTAGATTCAAGTTTTACTCCTCACAAATCATGAATCACAAGGATACATCGAAGAACCAGTATAAAGGAAGGATTGCTAAAAATCTACATAAGTCCAAATGGAGGAAGAATCAACATACAAACACAAACATGCATCATATTAGATGTTTTATATGTAATAAGATTGGACATATGGCTACAATATGCTACCATAATCCTGTGCATATGAGAACCAAGGTCAAGCAAATTTGGGTTCTCAAGGGTACTAACAAAGTAGGACCCATGCAAGTATGGGTACCAAAATGAGAGTTTAATCTTATCACAGGAACAGAACTCCACGATCACAACCTGGTATCTGGACAGTGGATGCTCAAGACACATGATCGGGAACAAAGCCCTCCTTTCTAACTTCATAGAGAAGGAGGGTCCGTCAGTCATTTTTGGAGACAATAGCTCTGGCAAAACAAGAGGATATGGCTCAGCTGGGAATGGTGCAGTATCTTTTAGTAAAGTAGCCTATGTAGAAGGATTACAACATAATCTTCTGAGCAAAAGCCAAGTCTGCGACAAGGGTCATCAAGTCACCTTCTTCAATAATCAATGTCAAGTCAGAGATCTGAAAACACCTTCTGTAAAGCTGACCAGAACAAGAGAAGGAAATGTCTACACTGTTAATCTTGGTCAACTAAGCTCTGACGAGACAATATGCTTTCTGGCTAAAGCGTCTGAAGAAATGAGCTGGTTATGGCATAAAAGACTGTCTCATCTCAACTTCAAAATCATGTCAAAACTAGCCTCCAAGGATCTAGTAGCAGGCTTACCCAAGTTCAGCTTCGTCAAAGAAAGGCCATGCAATGCCTGTTAGCTTAGAAAAAAAGACTAGAAGCTCATTCAAGAGCAAAACTGCTAACTGAATTGACAAGCCTATGAAGTTGCTTCACATGGATCTATTTGGGCCAATTCCAACGACAAGTGTGACGCCCCCAAAGTAGGTATACATCACCCATCTTGGGTCACCAAATACATGGTAGAAAATTCAAATACAACTTAATTATACAACTGTCGTGTAACATACGACAAAACATAAGCTGAGAGTTTTAAAACGAATATTTTCTTCTAGACAATATCCACACTCAATGGAGTCCTCATTACAATTATTATCACTCTATTTTATAGAATAGTGAGGACTACTATAACACCATCTCGGGCTATCACTCCGTTCCTCGACTAGTTACGCCACGTTCTCATTTCAAGAAGAACAATGGAAGTAAAAGGTGAGCTCAACTAGCCCAAAGAAGAAATATTATGACTAAGATAATGCAGAATAAGTTATCATTAGCCTTCAACAATGTTAAACTGATAGAATATAATAGATAACAAGTTTAACTGCAGTGGAATAAGCAATCCATTAGAAGAGTCAAGTACAGCATGATATCTACTATCTTCTATGATTTAAAAAGTTTATCATTAACTTTATTGTTGGGACTCATATTAATAAATAGATCACATCATCGAATCATCCCTACACTACGGGCCAAGGATATTCATTAGTATCACGTCCACAAATTATTCTTGCATTACGGGCCAAGAATTATTCGTGTAATCATCAATGGTCAAGACTATACCGAATTATCCCTAATCATAATCATACCAATCAATAGTCCATCTATGCATGTAAGCCAAAGATGACTTTCATCACAATATAAGCATGAGGATGATGACAATGATATAAGAATTCAATTCAAAGAAAGTAAAGGATAAATTTTTAAAGATTTATAATTTAATTTATCCAGAATTCAATAATGTCCAAATTTTCAACATGATACTGCTTTGTATAGTAAAATTCAAGAATAATATCCATGTATCAAAAATAATTTGGACAGAAAAGAAATAAATTTTTTGGTGAATAGTACCCCGTGAATAGTACCATGTGAATAGTACTTCGAGAATAGTACCCCGTGAATAGTAACACGACATGAAAAGTGTCCCAAATACCCGAGTGAACAATATTTGAGTGAATAGTAATCAGATGAATAGTAACCTATGAATAGTAACTAGTGAATAGTACCCCAGCATAAAAAGTGCCCCGAATACCCGAGTGAATAATATTATAGTAAATAGTAACCGGGTGAATAGTAACTCATGAATAGTACTTCGGTGAAAATATTGATATTTAATAAGAAAGTTCATATCAATATTCTAATAAAATGATACTAGATGAAGCGTAAAACTCACGGATATTCCACTAATTTCAAGGATTATAGAAGCAATACTTACCATAGTAAGTTTAGATTTAAGAATATGAAAAGAATTAACATACAAAAATTGCAAATGGATTTTCATCTGTCATACGGTATGTAATCCACGTAGAAAGGTTATTCTGACATACTAAAGGATGAATACGAAAAATAATATTCCTTATGAATAAGAAAGAAATAATACCCCTTACCTTAGTAGAAAGCTGGATATTGCAAAAGTGAAGTAGCAGAATACTCTTCTTCTTGCTCTCTATAGATTAATTTACTATTAAAACTACCATCAATGGTCCAGATTGATTTACTATTAAAACCACCATCAATGGTCCAGATTGATTTACTATTAAAACCACCATCAATGGTCCAGATTGATGTACTATTAAAACCACCACCAATGGTCCAGATTAATTTAACTTATTATACTTTAGTACCCCTAAAGTTTTCTAAGTTTGCATTATTCTCCTCTAACTTTTGTAATTCACTTATCTTCAATAAACACATTCTTAATACTTCAATAATTATTAATCATTAATATTATAACTCACAATATTTAACGATCAGATCGTTCCCAAGAAAGAGGGGACTTTCCAATAAGGATTTCTCCTTATTGGCGCGCAATTAGGTGACCAAACCTCTCATCGACAGAACTTTCTAGACATTGTCAATATTACAAATAATAATATAAATAAATTTGTTGTCTCAATTATTGATTTAATAATATAAAATATTATGCAGATGATAACAATAATTGAATCAAATAATATGAGATACTATGCCACAATTACTGTAGCATTAATTAAGTATAACTGAGTGACTTCTCACGTAAGCATCAATAATCAATATCGTGTGTTATTATCCAACCATGCATATTACTATACTTTTACCACCGGGTAGTTCAACAGTTTAACGGTAAAACTTCTACTGTTATTTTTATAAAAAGATTTTTCTGTCGTTTTCTAACTACGACAATACTTCCTTTGTGGGGTCCACCAATGATTGTGCCGTCGTACGAATATTCCATGTTAAAATGAATATTCCTAAACCAATCAAATATTCACTGACACAACGAATATTTTATATCAACTTGCTTACTTTGCAAAATTTTCCAAATATTACCCACAACTATAACATTATATCATATCCACACCATAATATACAAAAATATATTTTGAGAAAAATTATTCTTTATTCAAAAAAAGTTGGGGTCTTACAACCTCACATTCTTATAAAATTTCGTCCTCAAAATTAGGGTACGTACCTGATATGTCGAAGAGGTGAGGATACCTGGATTTCATTTCAGATTCTAACTCCCATGTCATCTCCTCCACATCGTGGTTTCTCCACAAACCTTTGACTTGAGGTATAACCTTGGAGCGTAGAATATGATCCTTCTTATCCAAGATTTTAACAGCTACCTCTTCATACGTTAAATCTTCCTCTATCTCCTCTGGTTCTAATTCAATAATGTGGTTCGGGTCTTTCACATATTTACGTAACATAGATATGTTAAAAACATTATGAACACGAGACATACTTTGCGGTAAGGCGAGTCTATAGGCCACAATTCCTACTCGATCAAGGATTACAAATGGGCCAATGAATCGAGGATTGAGTTTTCCTCTCTTTCCAAATCTCATAACTCCTTTGCATGGAGCAACACGTAATAACACATGATCTCCAATATTTAATTCCACGTCCTTTCGATGAAGATCAGTATAACTCTTTTGTCAATCTTGTGAGGTTTTTATACGTTGTCGGATCGTTTAAATCTTTTTCGTAGTCATACGTACCAACTCTGGTCCCAACAACGTTGCTTCACCTACCTCATCCCAAAGATCTTTGGAGAGCGACACTTTCTTCCATACAACGCCTCAAATGGAGCCATGTCAATACATTGCTTGATAACTGTTGTTGTAGGAAAACTCCACCAATGGTAAGAACTTGTCCCAACTTCCTTTGAAGTCAAGGACACAGAGTTTTAATAAATCCTCAAGAGTTTGAATAGTCCTCTTTGATTGTCCGTCCGTTTGAGGATGATACGCCGAACTAAATCGTAAATCCATGCCCATAGCTTTTTGCAAACTAACCCAAAATCTTGAAGTGAATCTTGGGTCTCAATCAGAAACTATAGATATTGGCATACCATGCAATCTTACAATCTCATTTATGTACATACGAGAAAGACATTCAAGTGTATAAGTTTCTCGAATCGATAAGAAATGATCAGACTTGGTCAATCTATCAACAATGACTCAAATTGCATCTATGCCTTGAGAAACCTTGGGAAGACCAGTAACGAAATCCATGGTAATGTGCTCCCACTTCCATTCTAGAATTTCAAGTGGTTGCAAAGGACCTTTTGGCACTTAATGTTCCACCTTGACTCGTTGACAAGTTACACCTTGAGATAAACCCCGCTATCTCTCTCTTGATATTGCTCTACCAAAATGTATGTCGAAGATCATGATACATTTTGGTACTCCCAGGATGGATTGCAAATGGTGTGTTGTGCGCCTCCATAATTTTATACTTCAGGTCAGAATCGTTAGGAACACAAAGTCTAAAGTTAACTCGAAGTATTCCTTCTTCATCGATTCTTGCTTCCAGAATAGCACCTTCTTGCACTTTCTTCTTTATACGCATTAGCTCCAGGTCTGTATCTTGAGCAGCTTTAACTTTATCGATTAAAGTCGGTTCTACTCATATATTTGCCATCATCACATGGGTCCCTGGAGTCTTTAACTCTATCTCCATCCTTTGTAAGTCATACAAAATGGACCTTTGTGTTGATAATATCGCACTCGTACCCGCATATGATCTTCTACTCAATGCATCAGCTACTACGTTCTCTTTTTCTGGATGGTATTGAATGGTATGATCATAATCTTTCAATAGCTCAAGCCATCGTCTTTGCCGCATGTTGAGTTCCTTTTGAGTGAAGAAATATTTGAGGCTTTTATGATCCGTATAAATCTCCACCTTCTCTCCATACAGGTAATGCCTCCAAATCTTAAGTGCAAAAACGACAGCTGCCAACTCTAGATCATGAGTAGGATAATTTCTCTCATATTCTTTGAGTTTTCGTGAGGCATAGGCTATGAATTTCCCATGTTGCATGAGAACACATCCTAAACCTTTGCCTGAAGCATCACTGTAGATGACAAATCCCTACGAACCAGATGGTATTGTCGCCGAATAGGTTTGAAATGAGTCTCCTCTTGAGTTCTTGAAAACTCTTCTCACATTCTTCGCTCCAATAGAATTTTATATCTTTTGAGTCGGTGAGTTAATGGAGTAGTGATTCGAGAAAACCCTTCACTGAATCTCGATAATAACCAAATAAGCGAGAAAGCTACGTACTTGGTCAGCGACTTGGGTTGCTCCCGACTTTGAATTGCTTCAATCTTTGTTGGGTGATAGATATTCCATGATTTGATATCACGTGCCCAAGGAATGCTACTTCCTCAAGACAAAACTCACACTTCTTCAACTTGGCATAAAGCTTATTTTCACGAAGCTTTTGGAGTATCAGCCTCAAATGTTGCTCATGATCTTCACGGCTTTTGGAGTAAATAAGGATGTCATCAATAAAGACGACCACAAAGTGATCCAAATATTCTTTGAATACTCGGTTCATCATATCCATGAAGGCAGCAGGAGCATTAGTCAATCCAAAAGACATGACTAGGAATTTATAATGCTCGCATGCAGGAGTTCGAAAGCGATCTTTGGGATGTCATCAGTTTTAATCTTTAACTGATGATATCCGGAACAAAGATCGATCTTTGAAAAGAATTTGTTGCCTTGCAACTGGTCAAACAAGTCATCAATGCATGGCAACGGGTACCTATTTTTGATGGTGACATGATTCAACTCCCGATAATCAATACAAAGTCGCATACTTCCATCTTTCTTCTTTACAAAGAGGACAGGAGCACCCCAAGGAGATGTACTAGGAAGAATGAAACCGATGTCTAACAATTCCTGCAGTTGAGTCTTTAACTCCTGAAGTTCAACAGGAGCCATTCGATGTGGGGCTTTGGAAATGAGTTTTGTACCGGGTTCAAGGTCGATACAAAATTTAATTTCACGCTCTGGGGGTAGGCCAGGAAGTTCTTCACGGAATACGTCAGGAAATTTATTAACAATGGAAATATCATTCAAATCTGACGTATTTTTGTTTAAATCTGTGACATGGGATAAGAAAGCTTGACATCCGTTTTTCAATAAACGAATAGCTTTATGACTTGAGATGATAGTAATTGACTTTAATGGTTTGGTTGCTTGAATTTGCATAATAGGTTGGTTAGGAATATGAAAGCTAACAACCTTACGAAAATAATCAATTTTAGCATGATGAGTAGTCAACCAATCAATTCCAAAAATCACATCGAATGCAAGTATTTTTAAAGAAATAAGAACGACAAATAATGTGCGGTTAGTGATTTGAACTAAACAAGACTTATAAACTGTGGATGTTATGAAGGTTTCTCCCAACGGAGTTTCAAAAGATAAATCAAAGTCTAATTTCTCCGGAGTCAAATTTAAACATTGAGCGCAAGTAGGAGAAATAAAATAATGGGTAGAACCGGTATCAAATAAGGTATAAGCTTCGCAAGAGTTTATGATTAGCTTACCCGTGATCACCTTGTTCGGATTCCTCACTTTTTGGGAGGTTATGACAAACGCTCTCCCTTGAACTACCGATTTTGTCTTGTTTGGGACGGCCTTTGATGCTTCCATCCCAGCTGGACTTGATTTTGGTGCACGACAAAATCGGGCTAGGTGACCTTCTCTTCCACAATTATAACATGCTTTGGACTGGTGCGTACAGTTTGGACTGATGTGTCCCTCTCCTCCGCATTTGTAATATACGACCGGTGGTCTCTCTCCTTCCTTAACAACAGGTGCTGGTGCTGACATCTTTCCATCATTATTGAATCTCCTCTTCTTGAAATTTCCACTTCTATTATCTTGGCCAGGATTACCACCGGAGTGGTTACCATTACTTGCATGTTGATTCCCTCCACGTTTATTGTCACCGCTTCGATGACTACTACCACTGGTATTATCGACTTGTTGGCTGTTCTCCCTTGGTTGGGTTGACTCATTATCGCGCTCCAATAATTGAGCCTTATTTACAACATCTAAATACAAACACAGTTTATGAGAAATGAGGTATTGATGTATTTCAGGGCTCAAACCTCGTAGAAACATTCGCGTCATTCTCTCCTCATTATCAACCAAATGGGATGCGAACTGGGACAACGCGGCAAACTTAGCCTCGTACTGCGACACAGTCATATTGTTTTGCTCCAACTTGATAAACTCCACCTTCTTCATGTGACAAATACTTTCGGGAAAGTACTTGTCATTGAATAGATCTTGGAACTTCTCCCAAGACATCTTGAGTGCGGCAGGCTGGGTATGTTTTACTAATTCCCACCAGTAATCTGCTTCTCCTCTCAACATAAAGGTGGCAAAGGGAACCTTTTGCTCCTCGGAGCATCCCAAGACATCAAATATCTTGGTTATCTGCTTTATCCACGTCTCTGCCTTAAGTGGTTTTGGCTCTCCCCAAAACTCTGATGGTCCCAGCTCCTTGAATTATTTAGCGGTGACCATCTGTGAGTTGCCATGTGTGCACCTGCATTTTGAATAGGAGCCTCTCTCGCCTGATGTTGCATGAATTGAATGAAGCCTCTAAACATCCCATCGTTCATTATTTGATCGGTGTTATTGTTTACCTAAGGATTATTGTCTTCCTGTTGCACATTTTCCTGGGTATTGATCGTTGGTGACTCAACGGTCTCATGTGCTTCATTGTTTATCTAGACATTTTCAGATGCCATTTTAAAATACTGCCACAAAATAAGGGTTAATTGACATGCCACATATTATCCCTATACTCTGACCGACTAATTAAATACCAAATAAACTTACGTAGGTCATACTAGCGAAGGAATTCCCCGTCTCTCCCCTCCTAGTTCTTGTCTCACATCTCAGCTAGGGATCATATCCCTAAGCTTTGATACCAACTATGATGCCCCCAAAGTAGGTATACATCACCCATCTTGGTTCGCCAAATACATGGTACAAAATTCAAATACAACTTAATTATACAACTTTCGTGTAACATACGACAAAACATAAGCTGAGAGTTTTAAAACGAATATTGTCTTCTAGACAATAGCCACACTCAATGGAGTCCTCATTATAATTATTATCACACTATTTTATAGAATAGTGAGGACTACTATAACACCATCTCGGGCCATCACTCCGTTCTTCGACTAGTTCCGGCTACGTTCTCATTTCCTGAAGAGAACAATGGAAGTAAAAGGGTGAGCTCAACTAGCCCAGTAAGAAATATTATAACTAAGATAATGCAGAATAAGTTATCATTAGCCTTCAACAATGTTAAACTGATAGAATATAATAGACAACAAGAATAACTACAGCGAAATAAGCAATCCATTAGAAGATTCAAGTAGAGCATGATATCTACTATCTTCTATGATTTAAAAAGTTTATCATTAACTTTATTGCTGGGACTCAGCTTAATAAATAGATCACATCATCGAATCATCCCTGCACTACGGGCCAAGGATATTCATTAGTATCACATCCACAAATTATTCTTGCACTACGGGCCAAGAATTATTCGTGTAATCATCAATGGTCATGACTATACCGAATTATCCCTGGTCATAATCATACCAATCAACAGTCCATCTATGCACGTAAGCCAAAGATGACTTTCATCACAATATAAGCATGAGGATGATGACAATGATATAAGAATTCAATTCAAAGAAAGTAAATGATAAATTTTTAAAGATTTATAATTTAATTTATCTAGAATTCAATAATGTCCAAATTTTCAACATAATACTGCTTTGTATAGTAAAATTCAAGAATAATATCCATGTATCAAAAATAATTTGGACAGAAAAGAAATAAATTTTTCGATGAATAGTACCCTGTGAATAGTACATCAGGAATAGTACCCCGTGAATTGTAACCCGACATGAAAAGTGTCCCAAATACCCGAGTGAACAATATTTGAGTGAATGGTAATTGGGTGAATAGTAAACCATGAATAGTAACTCGTGAATAGTGCCCCGGCATGAAAAGTGCCCCAAATACCCGAGTGAATAATATTATAGTGAATAGTAACCGGGTGAATAGTAACTCATGAATAGTACTTCGGTGAAAATATTGATATTTAATAAGAAAGTTCATATCAATA
This sequence comes from Panax quinquefolius, assembly GCA_020205615.1. NCBI lineage: Eukaryota > Viridiplantae > Streptophyta > Magnoliopsida > Apiales > Araliaceae > Panax > Panax quinquefolius. The sequence goes on along the minus strand of CM035171.1, from coordinate 103,843,638 downwards.
TTCTAATAAAATGATATTGGATGAAGCGCAAAACTTACGGATATTCCACTAATTTCAAGGATTATAGAAGCAATACTTACCATAGTAAGTTTAGATTTAAGAATATGAAAAGAATTAACATACGAAAACTGCAAATGGATTTTCACCTGTCATACGGTACGTAATCCGCATAGAAAGGTTATTCCGACATACTAAAGGATGAATACGAAAAATAGTATTCCTTATGAATATGAAAGAAATAATACCCCTTACCTTAGTAGAAAGCTGGATACTGCAAAAGTGAAGTAGCAGAATACTCTTCTTCTTGCTCTCTATAGTTTCTCTCTCTATAGTGTCTTTTGTGAATCTCAGTGAATTGGTGAGAATGAAAGAAGAATTAAGCTTCTATTTATAGGAGAATGAACTAAATAGTAACTAATTCATGAACGGTCCAGATTGATTCACTATTAGAACGGATGGTCCATATTGATTACTATTAAAACCACAACCGACGGTCCAGATTGATTTACTTTTAAAACCACAACCGACGGTCCAGATTGATTTATTTTTAAAACCACCACCAACGGTCCAGATTGATTTACTTTTAAAATCACCACCAACGGTCTAGATTGATTTACTTTTAAAACCATCATCAATGGTCCAGATTAATTTACTATTAAAACCACTATCAATGGTCCAGATTGATTTACTATTAAAACCACCACCAATGGTCCAAATTGATATAACTTATTACACTTTAGTCCCCCTAAAGTTTTCCAAGTTTGCATTATTCCTCTCTAACTCTTATAATTCACTTATCTTCAATAAACACATTCTTAATACTTCAACAATTATTCATCATTAATATTATAACTCACAATATTTAACAACCAGATCGTTCCCAAGAAAGAGGGGGCTTTCCAATAAGGATTTCTCCCTATTGGCGCGCAATTAGGTGACCAAACCTCTCCTCGACAGAACTTTCTAGACAATGTCAATATTGCAAATAATAATATAAATAACTTTGTTGTCTCAATTATTGATTTAATAATATAAAATATTATGCAGATGATAACAATAATTGAATCAAATAACGTGAGATACTATGCAACAATTACTGTAGCAATAATTAAGTATAACTGAGTGAGACTTCTCACGTAAGCATCAATAATCAATACCGTGTGCTACTATGCAACCACGCGTATTACTGTACTTTTACCACCGGGTAGTTCAACAGTTTAACGGTAAAACTTTCGCCGTTATTTTTATAAAAAAAAAATTATGTCGTTTTCTACCTACGACAATACTTCTGTTGTGGGGTCCACCAATGATTTTGCCGTCGTTCGAATATTCCATGTTAAAACGAATATTCCCAAACCAATCGAATATTCACTAACACAACGAATATTTTATATCAACTTGCTTACTTTGCAAAATTTTCCAAATATTACCCACAACTATAACATTATATCATATCCACACCATAATATTCAAAAATATATTTCGAGAAAAATGATTCTTTATTCAAAAAAAGTTGGGGTCTTACAACAAGCCTTGGTGGAAAGAAATACTCATTGGTCATAGTAAATGACTACACCAGATTCACATGGGTGTTCTTTCTACACTCAAAAGATGAAACAAGCTCCTAACTAATCAAAATGTTCAGACTAGTGATGAATGAGAAAGGGGAGAAAATCAAGGCTATAAGGAGTGACCATGGTAGAGAATTTGACTTCTCTAAAATGGACCAGTTCTGCACAGACAATGGTATCAGTCACAACTTGTCAGCTCCACAAACTCCTCAGTAAAATGGAGTTGTTGAGAGAAAGAACAGAACGTTGATAGAGGCTGGAAGAACTCTACTAGTAGTAGCACGTTTGCCTGAATACTTCTGGGCAGAAGCTATCAACACTGCATGCTACACTCAGAACAGATCTCTTATACACTATACGTTAAAAAAGACTCCCTACGAACTATGGAGAGGAAGAAAGCCAAGCGTCAACTACTTTTATATGTTTAGCTGTGAATGCTATATTCTCAACAATGGAAAACAGTATCTGACAAAGTTCCAACCCAAGTTTGACGAAGGAATCTCTCTCAGATATGCCATAGACAGTAAGGCTTATAGAGTGTTCAACAAGAAGACACTAAGTGTTAAAGTCTCAATTCACATCATCTTTGATGAAACAGACTTGGACAAAACAATGTCTCAAGACACTATGAACGACAATTCAGACACTACGAACGATGTCGTTGACCTCAACACCATGATCGTAGTCCCAGAAAATTAAATCGTCGAGCCAGGAGAGGAGATCTTAGAGAGAACCACACCAAACAACGAACCTCCACATCAAGAAGTAGAAATTAATCTTGAAGATCTCAGACAAGAAGGCATCAGGACAGATGTTCCAGCAGGAACCAGATGAGAAAAAGATCACACTCAAGACTTAATCATTGGAGATCCAAATGCAAGAGTCAAAATAAGAGCTGCCACTCAAAATAAGTGTTTCTATCTAAGCTTTTTATCACAGATGGAACCCAAGAAGATAGAAGATGCTATGGAAGACTCAAGTTGGATAGAAGCCATGCAAGAAGAACTAAATCAGTTTGAAAGAAGCAAAGTATGAAGATTAGTTCCAAGACCAAGAAATCACCCAGTCATTGGCACCAAGTGGGTCTTCAGAAATAAGATGGATGAAGATGGGGTAATTACAAGGAATAAGGCAAGACTAGTGGCTAAAGACTACTCTCAAGAAGATGGCATTGATTACGACAAGACCTTCGCACCTGTTGCCAGATTAGAAGCCATCGGGATATTCCTTGCCTTTGCTGCTCACATGAAATTCAAAGTCTTTCAAATGGATGTCAAAAGTGCATTCCTGAATGGTAAACATCAAGAAGAAGTATATGTGGAACAACCTCTAGGTTTCATCAATCCAACTCTCTCTAATGTCTATAGATTAGACAAAGCCTTATATGGTCTTAAGCAAGCACCTAGAGCATGGTATGAAACACTAACTAACTTTCTTATTGAAAATGGTTTCACTAGAGGTAGAGTAGATACCGTATTATTTCTTAGGAAGCATAAAGACAAAGTCTTATTAGTTCAAATATATGTTGATAACATTATTTTTGGCTCTACTGATGAAAAATTATGTAAGAGATTTGCCAAGCTTATGCAGAGCAAGTTTGAAATGAGCACGATGGGTGAGCTAAATTTCTTCCTTGGATTGCAAGTAAAGCAGACTGATGAAGGAATCTTCATAAACCAAGACAAGTACATTAAAGACTTACTTAAAAGTATGGCATAGAATCAGCCTCTCCCATGAAAACACCAATTGCTCCAACAACCAAGCTTGACAAAGATGAGACAGGTAAAAGTGTTGATATAGCTCAATACAGAGGTATAATAGGCTCTCTTCTATATCTAACTGCCAGTAGACCAAACATAATGTTTGCAACATGCATATGTGCTAGATTTCAAGCTAATCCTAAGGAATCACATCTGACTGCTGTAAAAAGGATTTTCAGGTATCTCAAAGGCACACCTTACTTGGGACTTTGGTATCCCAAGGAGTCCTCCTTTGAACTAACAGGATATACAGATGCTGATTTTGTAGGATGCAAGATCGATAGAAAAAGTACCAGTGGCACCTGTCAGTTGCTAGGAAATACACTTGTGTCCTAATTTAGCAAGAAGCAAAACTCAGTATCTACCTCAATAGCAGAAGCTGACTACATTGCTGCTAGCAGCTGTTGTGCTTAAAATCTTATGGATGAAAAATCAGCTAGCAGACTATGGGTTTGATTTCAAATCTATACCTATTCAGTGTGATAACACAAATGTCATAGCAATAACACACAATCCTGTCATGCATTCTAAGACTAAGCATATAGAAATAAGATATCATTTCATTAGGGATTATGTTCAAAATGGAACTATATCTTTACAGTACATTCCTACTACAAATTAACTTGCTGATGTGTTTACAAAGCCTCCAGATGAATCCAGATTTAATAAATTAATAAGTGAGTTAGGCATGCTAAATATACAACCTTAAACTTTATGCTCTAGTTTATGTTATCCATGCATATATAAAAGGCTTTATTGAAAATTGTAGAGATAACTGAAGAAGGACGACGATCGTAGAGCTGCCTTGATATGTCAAAGAAGCAACCTGTGATGACAAAATATTCAACAAATCCAAGCAATCCCTCTATTGAGCGCCTCAGGGACAAACCTAACCCTTAATTCACTCTAAGAGGTTGGCCCTTCATGAGCTACCTTAACCCAAAAGGAATGTTGAGTCAAAAGTTCATCACAAGGACCAGGACAGAAAAAGTTCGTAGAACAGAATCAGAAGTGAACTCACCGATCGTAGTGCAACCTCAAGGATTATAGTGAAACCTTGACGATCGTAGTCCTCACAAAGGATACACTAGCTCAGGGGGAGCTAAGGATAGATCAATACTTTCCACATCATTAAAAATCTTAGAGCCAAGCAGAACTCGACACATGTCCCAATATGAAAACCAAAAGGAGGGAAGTTACAAGTGCTATTTGAAAAGGTTTTTTTTGGATAACGCACCTCAGAAGTTTAAAAAGCTTATCTCTCTCTCTCTCTACTAGCAAAAACCCTAACTGTCAGAAACACTCAACCAACCTCAGTGCAAGAAAATCGATGGCAGCTTCAAGTATTATCACTAGTTACCGACTCTGTTTCAACGAGTTCAAAATAGCTGACTCCAAATTTCACAAAATTTTATCTCTGGTAAAGAAAGCTAGTCTTGAAGAGGCTCTAGGCACCAGCACATAGATCTACCCAAAGCTAATAAAGGAGTTTTACAGCAACGGAGTTTTTGAGAATGACACCATCACCACAAGGGTCAAAGGAGTACAAATTAAACTTAAGGCTGAAGATATAAACCTAGACCTAGGTTTCAGATCAAAGGGACTTCTATCGATAGAGGTCATCGACTTCCATGAAGGACTGAAGAAGATGCATCACAAAAAGAATCAGACCGTCAAGGGATACAAGAAGAAGGAGTATGAGTTTTTGGCTGACATTGTTGGAAAATGCATATGCTGCAAGAGTTCTGGCCACGACTCCGTGAATGAAGTACAACTGAAGTTGATGACAGCAATCTACTATGGGATTCAACTCAACTTTGGGGCCCTACTCATCGATTGGATTGGGAAATGGATACTTAGTTTAAATAAATCAAAGAGCTCTGAAAAGATGCTCTGTGGACGATTCATAAGCATCATCCTGCAATCAGCACTAGGTGACAAAATTTGGGATAACGAAGGAGAGTCTATCAATCCCAACAGAAGGATGACTCAGCAACTATTCAAAACTAGAAAAGAAATCCAGTAGAGAATGTCAGGGCGATGTCTAAATCCAATGGAAGGACTGGTGAAGTGAAGGAGTCAGGACTACCAGGGAATCTGTCAGTTGTGAAGGAAACTGATGAAGAAGAAGAAATTAGTAAAGAAAAACCCATTGCTTTGGTCAGAAAAAGCTAGGGCAAGAAGAAGATGAAGGCTCAAATGGAAGAGGAGCCTCAAGGTTCAACTAATGATGCACCTCAAGAGAGTTCAGGCACTAAAACTCTGAAGAAATTGAAGAGGAAAGAACAGCAGTCTAAGGAAGAAGAAGACAGAGCCACCATCTCTCAACTGCTTAAGAAAGGAAAACGCAGCCACAAGTCAAAGAAATCCTCTTTCTCTTCGATCGTAGAGTCTCTATCGATTGTAGAGTCTAGACTTGACACCACTCCCGAAGAGGATGCTGCAATAGCTTCTCAGCCTGATCAACCTTTCAGAGCTGAAGCTGAAGACAGTGCTGAGGCTGTGGCTCAGCCTGGGAAGTCAAAGAGAAAACTTGTCAAGAAATACATTCTTGTCAATGAAGGAGTGTTAAAGGAGGAAGATAAATGGATAGCTACTGAGAAAAGGCTACCCAAAGCTAGTAAAGAGAATACAGCTCAAGTTGAAGGGGAGTTTCCTGAAGTTCTTACACTAGAAAATGCTCCAGCTGAGGGGGAGCTGCTTGAAATTCAAATGGATGATCAAGTTAAGGGGGAGCCTCACGAAGTCCCTATATCAGATAAAGCTACAGCTGAGGAGGAATTGCCAAGAGATCATCATGAATCTTCCTCGGTCCCTCAAGAGATTCCAGCTTCAGAAACTGTAGAAATGGAAAGGATTGAAGCTATGGAGGATGAGAGAGCATAAGAGCAAAGAAATCAAGTGGAGATAATTGATGTAGTGGAAACTTCAAATGAAGACAGAGAAGGAGAAGAGGATGACGAAGTTGAGATCATTGCAGTGGGTTGTGATGAACATAGGAGAGCCAACTACAATCAACTGTTCTCCTATCTACCTATGATGCCATTTCACTGAGCCCAAATCCTCAACTCCTGGGATCACATGTTCTGGACCTTCAAAGCCTATCCAGCAATCTCGGTGCTAGCTTATAGATTGTGACGCCCCCAAATTCGAATACTTGAAACCCAAACTCGGTGCTTCACGATACCATTTCTATGAGCGGAATAATACTAATAATAATTACAATAAGATAATATTAAACTTAAATTTACATATTCATCAGAGTCTATTCCCCAGGTACGAGACCTTTAAACATTCATTACATGTCATAATATATAAAGAGATATCATAGTCTTCATAATCTTAAACTATTACAAACTATAGTATTGAAATCAATCAGCCATCTTTCCCTTCCCCTTATTTTTGGCAGAGCCTTCAGGTTGTTCGTTCTTAGCTGAAAACATTTAAATTAAGCAAGGATGAGCATTTAAGTGCCCAGCAAGTATTAACAATATATATATATATATAAGCTGAAAGAATTTAAATGTTTTCTTTATACTATCCTTCTACAACAAGTCAATAGTTGTGAAGTAATTTATACCAAGGATAATAATAACTTAACAACCCTCTTTCAAATTTTTGAAACTACATATTGACTATATATATGGTTTATGTGACATACTATGAACATTATTTTCATTTTTGAAAGGGTTAAACAGAAATTCATCTGCAAACCGTCATAACTTACGGACACGGGGGTGATCAGCCCGTTGTGCCCTGCATTGATCAATACTACATTTCAAGAACGATGTTATCGTTCATTATGTCCACCTTGGGTGCATAAAAGTTTTGGCGTGTACGGGATGTTCATACTTGTCGGGGTTCCATAACAAAGGTCTTATCTTGTTCAACAATAATCTATAATTCAACATATATATATACGGGTAATTGACAAAGGTGTATCAATATGTGATTAAATACAATGATTATCCAAGTGGGGACACTTGTATAACCATTTATAGAAATTAACGAACAGAATATATGTATCTGAATTACCATATACTAACATGTTGATAATTAAAGAGCGTATATAATATAGGTTTAACAATCTATACAATAATAATATAATTCTGAACTTCTTACTCATGTCCATTGCATAAAGAAAATGCAAAGGTAGGATACTTGCCTGATACGCTGCTTACGATTCTCAACTTAGTTTTATCTTTTATGAAATCACCTATTAGTAATAAGATCATTTTACTTATTAGAATTATATCATATCACATAATACTGCTTATTGCAATCAGCACATTCCTAATCACATTGTCACATAACTTTAACAACCATTGAATCACAAATAAACAGTTAACAAGTCAACCTATCTAAGTCCAGATCAATTTACGAAATATGTCGATTCTACCCAAGCGACTTTATCAGTAATTATCGTGTCTAAGACTCTATCTCGAAGTTCAACATCAAGTAAATATATCACCATATAATTTTAAATGACTTATAATTTTAAAACATTTATTATAATTTATCATAAATTTTTGAAATATCGAATTATTATTAAATGATTTAAATATCAAACAATTCTATTATCATTAATATTTAATTAATAATAAACTATTATTGAAACGATTGCCAAAATATTAAAGTTATTTATAATAACTCAAAATATTTTTAAAACATTTAAGTTACCATTAAATGATTTTTAAAACATTTAAAATTATTTTTAAATAATTACCATTAATATTTAAATATTAATGTACTATTTATCCAAATATTAAAAGTTATTAATTATAACTTTAAAATATTTTTAATTCATTTATATCCCTTTTTAAATGATTTTTAAATTAATAAAACCATTTTTAAAATATTTATTTAATATAATTATTAAATAAATTTAATATCATTACTATTAACTTAATATCATTAATATTAAATTATAAATGAAATTATCCTTTAAATATTAAAAGTTATATTTTATAACTTAAAATATCTTTAAACACTTTATTTTTATTTAAAATGATTTTTATAATAATAAAATCATTTTTAAGCTAATTTATTTAATATAAATATTAAATAACAATAATATCATTAATAATAATTAATTAATGAATTTAACCTTTAAATATTAAAAGTTATATTTTATAACTTAAAATATTTTTAAATACCTTATTATTATTTAAAATGATTTTTAATATAATAAAATCATTTTAATTTATTTATTTAATTCATTTAATAAATAACTTAATTATCATTAATATTAATTTATTAATGAAAATTATCACATAATATTAAAAGTCATTAAAAATAACTTAAAATATTTTCTTATATCATAATATAATTTTAAATAATTTTTATGTATTAAAATCATTTTAAATAATTTATTTAATATTATAATTAAATAAATTAAATACTTTTAATATTCCAAAAATATTAAATATTTATGAAATATATTCAAAATAATTAAAATATAATTTTCAGACCTTAAAAATAATTTTTAATAATTTATTTTGTATTTTTAATAATTTAAAACTAATTAATACTAATTATTTAATATAAAATATAATTTTTATTCAAAATTGTCGCTAAAGACCACCTATAGCGACAGAACCGTCGCTATACTTGTTCTTCATGCAAACCCAGAAAATCAAGCTTGTTACCGAGTAGGCATGTTTGACCACTGAATTAAACATCACACAAAGTGTTTCTGGTCGTCATGTTGATCAGATCGTGTAGTGATAGTACAAGACTACAAGATCCAATAATAAACATGATCAAAACATACTCCAATCGAAAGATCTAAGCGTCTAAAGTGGCTGTCAGAGTTGTTCTTCATTTCTGGGTTTGCCCAGAGATGAAGAACAGTGCGACATGCCCACTTTGAGCTTCCACTACATGCTGTAAAAGTATTGTTTTTGTGATCTAAAAGTTCTAGGTTGTAGACTACATGTAGGAATATAGATTTATTACATAATATATGCAAAACATCAACAGATCTAGCAGATAAAAGTTGGTCAAAGGTTGTCAAAAACGGTGTTCTTCACATTTCTGGAAATTCCCAAAATGCAAATCATGATCGGATGGTCAAGTTTGACCGTCCACTACATTCGATCAGTTGATGATTTATGGTATCTAAAGACACAAATATATAGTACATATACCATACTACAATATAATTATAACAACAACATCAAAATACTAACAAATTAACAGATCTAGATGATACAAAACTTGTCAGAGTCTGAAAAAGGCTTTCTGGGTTTACCCAGAAATAGCCTGGTCAATGCCGGTCAACGGCCTTTGACCGTTAATAACAACAAATCTAGACCAGTTTTAAGCTTAATTCTTGATGCAGATTAAAGACCACACATCCGTCTACAATATCCAACACTTAAAACACAAATATCAAACACAGAAAGAGATCTACAAGGCCTGACATTCACTGTCAGACATCAAAATTTATTTTTTCCAGATTTTGAAGAACATCAAATCCGATCCTCTAGATGTTATGGATCTAACATCTAGCAACCCAGATCATCATTATACATCATAAACAACATATTTAACACATAAAAACTAACATCTAACAACAGAAAATTGGACAGATTTTTTAGTAGGGTTTTATACCTTCTATGAAAAATCTTTGATTATATGCTACTGATGTTGTTATGAATTTCGTGGGGCTTGATTTTGTGAATATAAAGCTTACAATTTTTGTTGGTTTTAGAGAGAGAGGCTCAAGGATGAGAGTTGGGCAAAAATTGGCTAACAAATGACTTTCTCTCTTCTTCAATCAATAAATAGACAAACAAGATGCATGAATGGAAATTTGATGCAGAAGTGATGTCTTTTGAATTTTTTAAGTCGAGGAGTTGTTATATTAGGTAACCCACTCCCATCTAATGTCAAAACCTAGTCTAGCATTCAATAATACAACAAGGGCAAAAAGGTCATTTGGTAAATCATTTTTAATGGCAAAATTCTAACTTGCCAGACCCTTAGGGTTTGACCCTTAGGGTTTAACCCTAAGGTTTAGCACATAGCATTTATAGGAAATAGCAACTAGGGTTTGTACAAAAATAAAATAATTTTAGTTTCTAAAATTTTAAAAATTAAGATTTGTTAATATAAATTTAAATTTCTAATTATACATGAACATTAGGATATTATATTATAATTAACATTGCTACTTAAGCAATTAGGTTTCCAAAATATCAGTTAGGGTTTTGATTTCGCAAATATGGTTTTGCAACAAAATTAGGGTTTTATAATTATTAAAATTAAGGTTCTAATCATTACGGTCTTAAATTACTAATTAGGTTTACTTTAATTAGCAATTAAAATCTATGATATTAATCACAGTAACACAATTTCTGACTGATCACAAACTCCAGTTTAGGTTTCAAACTAGGGTTTCTAATTATTAGAAATTCAAATATAACTAGGGTTTTAATTAGGGTTTCCTTAATTAGCATATCATTAAGTAACACATAACATAAATCATATAACACAGTTATAAAACAGTCTTAAATTTCCCATTTAAATTGAAAAACAGGGTTAAACAAATTAATGTTAGGGTTTGGTAAATATACATCATAATTGACCAACCATCAATAAATGCATTACATACAAGTACATATTTATAAAGAAAAAATTAAAATATATTTAATATTATAATATTATTCTCATTCATTGATCAAAACCCGTAATTAGGGTTTGGATTCCATATCTGATTTTTTCATTATAATTAACCTTATTAATTAAGTCAAAGTGATTAACTTAATAACCTGAACAAACTCATACAATAAAATAATTATTATAATTATTCTAAAATTATTTCATATATTATTAAATAATATAAGATTATATTTTCATGAAAAGAATTGATAAAAACATTTCCTATATGGAATTAATTATTTAATAATATAATTGATAATAATCAATAATTCTAAAATAAAATTATCTGTACTAATTAATGTAATAAATAAATTTTATTTATCACACATATAAATATAAATACACATTATCTTGGCACATATCACCCATATTTATTTTAATAAATAAAAAAAAATTATACGCAAAATTTATGATTTATTTTTATAGAAAATATCGGGTTGTCACATAGATTCCCAGGAAACCTCACTTTTGCCCAAAAGTTGATCACTAATGGCCCCTCTTCAGAAAATGGGCATGAGGTACAAACTATTCCCTTCTCTTTCAAGATCAGTCACTATCCACCATCAAATTTCAATCAATTCTACGAATTGCCAAGATGGTTGGAAGTGATACTTCATCCACTCAATCAATTTCGATTCTGAATCCCAACATTACATGAATCGATGAACCAAATGTGCTTAACTTTGTATTAATCCAATCTCCTATCATCTCTCACTCTACGATTACTGCTCCAAATCGAATCGTAGAGTCACTTGCTCAAAACGTAGAGTCACCTCCTCTTAAGACTCAATCTCACACACCTGCCCCTCTATCAGATATCCCTTCCTCATCAACCAATGATTATTTCAATCTTGATCTTGCTATCTACAATATGCAAGATCAATATACAAGAGCCTCTCCTCCCAATAATCAGTAACTCTTTGAGCTTATCTCAGATCTTCCTACCAAAATGGAGTTGTCAGAAGCATCTAAGAAGGTGACCAAGGACATACAAGAAGATCTTGAAGTTCACTCAGACCTTGTTTATCTAAGGCTAACTCATTTGATCGATGCTGCCAATACTCTCCCAAACAACCTAAGTTCTGAGCTCACAAAGAGGCTTAGGGAGATCATAAAGGAGATGATTCAAAGTATCAATGAAAGGGATCAAATCCACTTTCTAGCTGCCAAGAAACACAGGGATGTTGTTCTTGTTTTACAGAATACTCAGGAATCCCAAAATAAGCTTATGATGGAGAGTATCACCAGCCTACGTACCCAAATGAAAGAATTTCAAGCATTCTCCATGGGCCAAATGTAACAAACAGAAAATGTCTTGGCCATTCTACAAAAGAGAGAATCTTGAACTGACTCCCTGATTCAAGAAAATCGTGCAAACATTGCTCACTCCAAGAATCAGCTCCACGAGCTCGTACAAGGCATGACTAGACTTTCTGAAGATATTCGAACTCTTGATGTTGGCATAAAGGGGGGGAATAAAGGGGAAGGAGAAAAAGGAAAAGGCAAAGGCAAACTTACTCAATCTTCAAGGAGTTCTTCTGCAAGACAACCTCACCATCAGACTCCACGGTCTGAGCAGCAGCAAATTATCATGGCACAACCACTAAGGAGTCAAGGGCCTTCACCCAACTCACAAGAAGTGACCACCACAGGCCTAAGAATGCCAATTGGAGATCTTGCATTCATGAATAGACACGATAATTTGGAAAGGCTAAGTAAAAGTGAGATGGAAGATATAGCATGGAAAGACGAAGTCAGCAGGAGAAGAAGAGCTGAAGAATATGATAATCCTCCAAGGAGAAAAAGGCAAAAGAAATAGAGATAAGTTGAAACTCATTGCTTATTAATGTAACTAAGCTCAACTGTAATATCTTTCTTTACAAACATTAATAAATTCATGTTTATTCTCTAGAGGTTTCAGTTGCTCACTGAAACACTAAGTCATATTTACTTTCTAGTAACTGCATCTAGAAATTAATAATCATGATACAAATCTCCTTGGTTATGTCAGCATCAAATAAGGGGAGATTGTTCGGAGATTGCATATTTAAAATTTGATGTTGAAAGTAAATATTCATGATTATATGTAAAGTCCTTCGAGGAACACATGTACAAGGACTTAGTGGTAGATCAAACTTGTTAAGTTGATCTGAACTTTAATGTTTATCATTCTGTAAATGAATGTATAGAAGAAAAGATCAAAGCTGTTAGGTTGATCTATATCTTGAGATGTAATAGATAGGCATCAGCAGAATTGCAGTACGTCGAGCTGATCATAAGATTGCAGAAGCTAAGGTAGAATCGTAGAGTATCGAAACTTTTAGTCTATGTGCTTTGGAAGTCCTCTCCTGGAATCGTAGAGTGGTCCAAACGCCTGCCGAGTCAAACTCAAGAATCGTAGAGTGCTCTCGGAATCGTAAAGTCTACAAATCAAGCAAGTGAAGATCGTAGTGTACCAGTACTTAAGAGAAATCATAGTGTTCTCATCCATCAGCACCAGATCAAGCACCAAGGTGGCAAGACACCACGATCATGATCGTAGTGTATCATTTGTCTGCATCAGAGGCATCGAGCAGTGTCCATTTATTTTAATTATAAAGGTCAACACATGTGGAATGGATTATAGACGTTGAAAGTATCGGGAGTCCCAATGACACGACAGTCATCCTTAGTATGCAACAAAGAAACGTATTGAAGAAGCTAAGGAAAGTACTATAAGACAGCAGAAAATACCTTTTCAGGTGTTAGGTGAGATAGCAGTCTGCAGTGTTAGTGGGCCAGATGGCTGGACGGAAAGTTTTTCAGAAACTCACCATCAGTGCTCAGAAATGTCAAATGCATTTAATGCTTCAACGGATGTCTTCAAACGGATATATTTCAAAAGCATCATATATACAAAACACAAGCTGATGGAAAGATCAAGTAAGCAAAGAACGAAAACGTTGAAGAACACTCAACGCTCAACTCTACAATCTGAAAAGAAAGCTTTCTCAGCTACTCAGTTCTTTCAAACTCAAGTCTAAACGACAACTGAGTAGCACCATTCAAGAACTCAACTATTATCAAGTGAAGAAGAAGTTCCAAGTCAGAAGGACTTGAAGAGTTCTAAGTGAACTAAGAAGTACCAAGTCTGCTGGACTTGAAGAGTTTAATAGTGAACTAAGAAGTTCCAAGACTGCTGGTCTTGAAAGAATCTGTGAGATTCGAATATTATAAAGATATCCTTAGTGGATTTCCTACTCAAGGAGTAGAAAGAGTGGACTAGGAGCTTTGAATGCTCTGAACCACTTAAAATTACTGTGTCTCTTATATTCTTGTTATAACTGCCATAACTGCTTAACTCCTATTAACTTGTTATATCTTAAAAGAAAAACAAACAAATCTCAATTTCGCTGTGATTAAATCTTTATCAAAACTAACAAGTATTTTGAAATGAAAAGAATTTAAGAATATCTATTCAACCCCCCCCCCCCCCCTCTAGATAACACCTCTAGGGTACTAACAAAATCTTCACTTTCCTTAACATTCTCGAACTTAGTATGCCATATGCGGGCGAAAAATTGTATTTGTCATAATTGAATTATTATTAGCTAATCCATACTTCCTTATCAATCTATCGTTGCGTATTTCCCGGAAGTTCAAAAATAATTTCCGAGCAAAAATGGATGAATAGTGTTTTTTGAAGAATTTCTCGAAAAGCTTTTATTTTCGTCTTGGAAATTCAAACACCTTAATTCTAGCACTTAGCCAGAATACTACGATATTATTCCTCTTTTAAGTTATAGAATAACATTCATCACACTTACTCATTACAAATAACATATAATATAATTTTATTCATTATTTATACAAATAAAATTATTTTACATTTAATCCGATTTTCTCGGTTGTTATAGTTTTTGACCCTACATTCACGTTTCGATAGATCATGATCCCAAGAACATTTTTAAATTAAAACAAAGAGAAAAAAGACCTCAAAAACAGTGGGATCCACGACAGAAAACCATCACCAGAGAATCAACTATAAAGTGATTTTTCGATGTTTCCGATGCCATGATGTGAAGCTTTTATCAGCACCGGCCATGGGCTAAAGCCCAAGGTGCCCGAGCTTTAGGCCCATTAAAATTGATAAATTTTTAGGGCCCCCAATAAGTATTTGTGTTATGTATACATATACCCAAATAAAAGAGCCCAGCTCACGTCAGTTTAAATTTAAAGGCCCACAAAAAATTTACCCAATGAAATAGGTCCAAATCTTAATGGCTGACTTAGTGATAATGTGATATCTAAATGATGCTTTGAAAATATTGAAATAGTCGATTATTATATTTGGTATTCTTTCGTATTTATGCTCTTTTATTCAGAAAAAGTTCTTAATTTTTTTATGTCTATCTTAATAGGCAATAGCAATTAGCAAAAGGCCCATTTTTTTTGTTGTCGCTTTAATCCCTTAAAAACTCAGTGCTGGCCTTGGCTTTTATAGAACCAATTATTTAAATGGAACCCTAATGTTAAGGCTGTAAAATGAGCAAATACTTCGGGCTCGATTCGTACTCGCTTGACTAAAAGTTCGATTCGAAGTCAACTCGAATTATAAAAGATTCAAATATGCAAACTTTAAAGTTCAATAAATTACTCGAACCTCCTCAAATTAAAATTTTTTATTGATACTCGGATCATATTCGTTCAAAAAATTCAAATTGTTCAAGCTCGATTTGAGATCGTGCTCGACTTGGTAGCTAAACAAGCCTCAATCAAACCTTATTTTATACTCGATAAATTTTGTGAACTAAATCTAAACAATTCAATACTCGACTAGACTCGGTTCATTTACACCCTTACATATTGTTATTCTGCTCCAATTTATGTCAAGAAATTGATTAAAAAGGAAAAGAAAAAGGAAAGTAAGGCTATGTTTGTTTGCAAAAAATATGTTTGTAATTTGACTATTTTTCTTAATTTAACACTACTTCAAACTATTTTATCCTATGATGGAGATTAATAGTCCTTTAAATAGTTATATGGACTAATATTCGTTGGTCCTAAAGCTATTTATGATGGATATGAATGTAGGATTAAGTCCCCACCTCCCCACCCCAACCCCACCCCTCCCCCCTCCCCTCCCCCTCCATCTATTTTAAGCTATTAAATGGTTTTATGAGACTAATAGTCCCACATGAAGGGACTATTAATCCCCAATCATAGAATAAAATAGTCCCAAGTAGTATTAAATTAAAAGAAATAATTCAATCTCAATTATATTTTTTGCAAACAAACATAGCCTAGAATTTTCTAGCGATTGTCACAAATCTTGAGAAAAATAGCAATCTTATTATGTCCTCAATATCATATCAAAAAATAATCAACGTTATAACATATGTTACATTTGGGTTGAAAGAATAAAATTTAAAAAATGAATATAATAAATTTTTTTAATATCTCAAGCATTGTTAGTTATTAGTTGTGCTGATATGTGGTATGATAGGATGACAAAATTGTCAATACACATCCATTAAAATGCATCCTATTCCACAATCCTCTTCGTGGAATGAAAATCACGAGACAAATAAATTTTCATTCCATTCAAATAGTTTATTCGTTAAATGTTCACCAATATTATTTATTTTAATTTTGTTCTATTCCTTCGATTCAAATCCATTATAATCAAGTATAATGTCACGGTATTAAATTTGTATTTCAAATTTGTGTAAAACTACATCTCATCATGTTACAATCAAGGGTAATTGTAATAAGGGTCTCAGGTTTGTATCTCAAATTTGTATGTACTTAGTTCTAAGGACCTGCCATAATATTGAACAACCAATGAAGTGTTTATTTAATACCAAAAAATTTAAGATCCCTAACATTACACTTGATTAAGACTAATTAACTTACCCAAAATCATCTTCATACCATAATTTCCCTCGCAAGGAAAAATACATTCTGTAGACTTGGAGGTAAAACAAGAGGAAAACTATTGCAAAAACAAGAAATTAGAGGATGTTTAATTTGAAGCAACACACGACAAGTGCACAGTCGGATTCACTTTCGTATGTCCATTGCAGAAGTTCAGGCTTTTCTATAAAATTTATGGAAAATATATGTACATTTTATTTACACAAATATTTAATAGTTATGTCTGGTATTTTATGCCTCAATAGTAGGCACAGTGCCGGTTTGCGCCAGAGTATTTACAGCTCTTCATCATCATCTGTTTCGAGCTCAAGTCCCTCTGCTGCAAGAAGCCTGCTGATAACTTTTTTCTTTTCCTCTTCTGCCTTCTTTCGCATTAAATCCCTTTTCCTCAAGACAAGTGTATGTCGTCTCAGTGTGTTATTGTAATTCTCTAAGGAGGCCTTCTTTTCTTTTGCCAGGAGTCTCCTCTCTTCATCTGGATCAATCTGAAGTTCCATCCAACAGTCATGTAATAGTTAAAAAGAATTAGCAACAGAAAGACTACAATCCATCATCCAGGCGGAAAGACAGACTAGGCACTCGCTAAAAGTTGACAGATTATGGTTAATTACAATTTTTGCAGTATTGACACACTTCATGCTTATAAGTACAAGGATAATAAAAGAGCATTCACAACATTTTCTCCAATAAGCTCTCTATCCCCAACTTTATCTAACAGTTTTCTTATCCTTATTTAACTCTCAATTTGAATCTCTATATAGAATTTTACTCCTCAGGATGAGGGAGTCAAAAAATGTTCTTTATGTATGCAAAATGACATTTCACACCCTCATTTAAGTGGACAACTCATCAATCATTACCCAACTCATCTTCATTTTCAAATTATCAAATTAATATATACTTGTTTTTTAAAAATTAATTTCAAACGTATTCAAATTTAAAATTTATATAAATTTATTTAATTCATGTCAATATAATTATAAATATTAGAAAAGTACTATTAATTATAAATTTATTATTTTCAAAATTTAAATGAATCATATTAATTTTAAATTTAAAAATATCACAAATAAACTTTTTAAAAGTTAATATTAATCTTATGTACATTTGTAGCTACAATCCATTCAATACTCACTCCATAAATTACTTAAAATTTAAAATAAAATAAAAATTATTTTACAGTGGAATACAATTGATAAATTATACTCTCTTTTATAAATTATAAGATTATTATTAATTTTATAAGTTAATTTGATACATTCTCAAACTTAATAATTTTGCTAAGAATTGTAAAATAATAACTTTTATTAGTAGTATTTTTTCCTAAATAAGTTACAATATGTATTGATTAAATTTATATTAATTTTAAATTTGAAAATATCACATACTTTAAAAATTATTAATAAATTAATAGCGATTTTATAATTAAAAACAAGAGGTTGTACTATATTTCATCTATCATAAGCTCTAACGCATAAAGTCAATATAAAGGTCAAATAGTTACAACGGTCAAAACATACTTTGACGGTTGTAACTTTTAAATTTCAAATTTCATTATTAAAGGAATCAATTTAAGGAATCTGCTGGGCACATAGTGAAAAAATTGAATATCTATTCTGCAAAATGACCTAATAACACTACAGAGTACCAGTGTTCTAAAAATCCCGCTTTAGATCCGTTTCAGCGCTTAGGCCCTCTCTTGGCGCCCGCTTAGCCCTAGGCCCCCCCCTTAGTGCCTCGCTTTGGCCGCCAGCCCCCTAGCACCTCACTTGGGCCCAAAGCGGTAAAAAAATCCCTCCAGGAAATTAGGCTGTGCCTAGTTGGGGTCTAGGCAGAGGTTTTTTTTATTCTAATAACTACCCAAACCAAATCTTTGTATATTTATTTTTCTAATGATTTACCATATTCATAATACAGGTTGTAGCATATCAAATCACAACAAGAAGTGAACAATATCAAGTCAAAATGGATAATTTTATTATAGTTGTAATGTTTTGAACTTGTACCAACATCAAATTATATAAATGATGATACATTTGTAATATTTAGTTTAATTCAATATAATTCTTAAATTTATGTTTAGTTTCTTAAGTTTTAATATTAAATTAAATTCTTGAAATTTTAAATTTTACTCCCTCCGTCCCATAGTTATAGGCTGATTTTCCATTTTGGGATGTCCCAATATATAAGCTATTTACTATTTATAAAATCTAGTTAGTTCATTGTTTTACTTTTATGCCTTTATAATAAATATTCAACCATTACTTTTTTTTTTTTGAAGAAACAACATTTTATGTCATTATTGTTATCACTACATTTAATTTTGTTGTATTCTCAATAAAAGAATTCAACTTTTTAGGCTCAATAAATGAATTTGGAATAACATAAACGTTTTGTGATTGGTTGAAAGCTTATGTAGATTAAAAATTCATCTTTGGTTAAAGTTCTATTTTAATGGTCAGCACACGTTGATCAATTAAGTCGAGAGTTTCAGTGTGATAAGTAAGGAGTAATTACTTATTCATTAATTCCATATTAAGGGGTATATGTGAAATTTTTTTGTTAAAATTGCCACTTAAACTGATTTTCTTAAACTATGTGCCAAAAAAATCAACCTATAACTATGGGACGGAGGGAGTATTATTTAATAGCAATCTTGTTTATGAATAAAACTAATATGTTAAAAATATGTTTGAACTTTGAGCAATTGCATGTTTGTGCTTGAACTTTGACATTAGCAATATGGATATGTGTTTGAACTTTAAGCAAAGACCTTTATTATCTTTATTATAGATTGTTTTGCTTTATATTATTGTTTTGTTTAGATAAATGAAAAAAATATTAAAATTGACTTGAAATAAAAAATCCCGCCTAAGCCCCGCCTAGGCCCCCTTGACCGCCCGATTCCCGCCTAGCGTCTTTTAGAACATTGCAGAGTAGGGATAGAGATAAGGAAACTATTGTAAATGCTCTAAACATTAATATCCGTCAGAAAGTAGGATCCAATTAAAACATGACACATAGTAGAACTAATTATGTGCAGTCTACATCTTGAATTAATGTGTTGATAGTAGTAATTATTTAGAACAAAATCTGCAACATAGACTTGTGAATGCAAGTAATGCACCTCAAACAAAATCCAAAGTAGAACCTGAATGTTATAGGACACGGATAACCAATAATACTATCTGGAGCTGAATATTGGGCTGCTAACAAGCAACATATGCATAACATAGGAGAGGCAGAAATGAGAATTTTAGCGTGGGTGTTTGGACATAAAAGAATTGATAGGATAAAAAACGATGACATTCAAAAGATATTAGGGGTAGCATCGATCTAGGAGAAGATGAGGGGAACATAGCTTAAGATGATTCGGAAATATGCAACGGAGGTCTTGTGATGTCCCCCGCCAACATGAGGGGTCTTCTATCTCTTGGATTATGTGAGATGGATAACGTGGTCGAGGATTGCAGGCAATTTAAGAGACCGAGTATGGTGTTGCACCCTTTTGTTTTTATTTTATGTCCATCTCTTTTCCCTTTTCTTTTATTTTTGTTGACATTTTAGCTTTTTAAATTTTGTATGTATATATATACTAGGGTTAACAAGAATGTGTATAAATTTGGTACACATAACAAAATCAGGTACGGGGAGCGCTACCTATTGGTAAAATACAAAAGACGTTCACGTACCACAATTCGGAAGACAAAACGATAGTTTCCAGTTCGCAAATCACGAGCGGATAGGGGGTTCTCTGAACATTATGATTTATACACAATTATGATTCATACACAATTATTTTCAGCCTACCCCACTAGATAGGTATTAAGGCGTCAAGTTGAAGAACAAATTCCAAATGCTTTAAAAAAGGAAAACTTTTGTGTACAGTCCTAAGTCCTCAATTGGTATGCCAGAAAAAGGGCAGGAATGTATCTCTCTTTCCTTATTTGGTAAAGTAAGGTGTTTGGTATGCATAATTGCTGATAAAATCTCATACATCCATAAATGATGAATGAGATTCCCACAAAGAATGATTATTTCATTCCTTATTTGTGAGTGGTAATCTTTTTTCAACTCTTGAAAATAATTTATAGTAAAACATAAAACCTGGGGCTAGAGTCTAGATACCTTAATACTAAGATTCCTGAACATTCTTGACATATCCCAAACACTTGAATAAAAATATGTTTAGATCCTATTCATGCCTACCAAAAGGGGGCTTGAAAGGTTAGCATGCAAGCACATTTTCGATATTTTTGAATATAGAAAGTCATAACCTTCTACCTATATTAGCACATTGTTGATAAGTAACATCATACAAGTACATTTTTACGATGATAAGAAGGGAAAATAGGTAATGGACTTCATAAAAAAATTAGGATGTTAAGGATCGACTTATGCATATTACAAGGATTCAATACCTTTGAACGAGAAAGTTGGCGCACGCGAAGGTTCATCTCGCGCTGCTGCTGTTCAGCCCAAGCTGCGATAGCCATATCACCCCGCTGGTCAAAAGCTTTCCGCTTCTTCATTAGCCACTCCATCCATGCTTGAGAAGCCTGGCAGAACAATGAGATATATGCATATGTTAATGAAAATGAAATCAAGATTATCTGGAAAATATGAGCAGCATTATTCACTTTAAAAATATTTCTATACTACGGAGCATGAAGATAATCATGTTCTCCTTGAGAACCATCTGGATTGCTGAACTTCATGCTGTAATATTGAGAGAACGTCTTATGTCTTATCATAAAGACTACATAATAAAACTGTAGACCCCAAACTAAGCGTCTCTAGAAAGTCCCTTTCACGGGTTCAAAACTCCATAGCATCATCTTCAGGTTTGGGCAACCCATCTGGTTAGTTCAGCTAGCTTGCCTTACTAGCTTGTCCCAACAAAAACTTGCCACCTTCATGCTTGCTTGGACAGACACAAACATATGCTTGTCCTTACATTACTATAGCAATGATCCAACACTCCCACCGCTAGGTTTCAACACCAGTCATTGGTAAGGGCCCACATGTAGCATTCCGGACAGTGGATATCACGAGCTAGCCATCCATAGTTGTCAGTCTCCCGTATCCCACAACCCTCACTAAAAGGCAGACGCCATAGAAGTAAGCGAGCCCTTTCAATGAAGACTTCAACTCCATAAAAGCACTTTAGGCATAGGGGGTTGGTTACCAAGTGTAAACTCGAAGGATAGTGGCTGTGGGTGCCTCCAAAGATAACAAATCAAAAGAATAATAACAAAATTGTGTGAAGTGGCGTAAAAGCACATTCTGGCTGCATGTTCAGACTCACTCAAGGAGAGTCGGGCATTGATACAAGGTGACCATAAAATGCCTCAGACACGAAAGCTCAATCTGATTGAATTATATGCTCTGAAAAGAGATTCCCAATCTTTCTTTCATCTCAAGAGAAACCCAATCTACAGGAGCTAATTCAAAACCCTCCAATAAAATAAGAATAACCCTACATTCAAAGCCCGCTTAAATCATAGAGGAGCTACTTATATTTGACCCTTATACTTGCATTCTACTATATGATTGGTTAGTTATTTACTTACCCAATCACAGGAGCCAAACCTAACTGTTTTTACTATTTCCGATGGAAGCTTGTTCAAACATTATTGGTTTCTAAAACTTATGCAAAAATTTCAGATTATTATATTTCATCTCTCAGTATAGAACAGAGGGAAAGTTTGTTGCTTCTTTGTCATAATAACTTATTTTTTTCATGTCGACAATATAAATTTCATTTTTCATAATCAGGAGACTATTATTTTCTTTATTCTTACAGTTTCCCTATAACCATCTTTAAGTGGATGATATATAATATATACTTTTTAATAGAACTTGGAGTTAAGACCTTGCCTACAAAGTTGAAAATGTCTCACTCAATAATTTAGCCTATACGAAAGCTAGTATAATCTTCACATGCCAAATAAAACATCTTAAATCTCAAGGAAACTGGGAATGGAAAACCTATTTTCTCCAGATTTCTCTCTTAAAGCTGAAGATGCCATTGAAACAGAGGCTACGCTATCACATTGTTTCCACCAATAAGAATGGATACGTACGAAGATATATTAGGGGGGGAAAGGAAGAATGAAAACAGTTATACTAAAACCAGGACTCTGGCAATACTTCAACTGATGTCTTTTATGTTCTTTTCCAGTGTTGCTTTTCCTGGCTAAGAATTTTCAGGCGTTTCCACAACAGAGACAAAGGGGCCTCCTAATTGTATAAATAATCAAACATATTCCTCACATACCTCATAAAAGTCCAAAATTAGCACAGCACTACCATTATAATGAGTCATTAATTGACAGAGAGACATTTACCTTCATTGGGTTGACTCGGTTGTCCTTATCATACTGCCTCCGCTTTTCCTTGTCCATGAGCAACTCATAAGCAGCTTGGATCTTAATAAATCGGGCTTCAGCTGTCTCTCCTTCTTCAAGTGTTCCTCTGCCATCATAAACTTAAAACACTAAAAGAATGAATCAGGTCCAGGTGCAAGAATAGACATGAACACTTGAGAAGAGAATATTTCAAGGAAATTGAAAGAACACTGTAATACCCCAAATATTTATAAGACTTGTTAATGTAATCTTATATGATTAATAAGGTTAAATTTATAACCTAATCTATGTGTTATGTGACTGAAAATAAGTGTTGTTGTTTCATATAAGAAAAATATTTTTCTTGAAAAATAATGTGAAAACACTATTCATAAAATGCAGAAAACTCTTTTCGTATTACGCCATAGTATTTATACGGAGTATAAATACGTATTCACTATTTAAAAATATGAAAACTCAAAATCAACTATTATACCTAGCTAACTAGAAGGCTAACCAAGTAGGAACCATATACGCTAACCAAGTGGGAGCCATTTATGGTGTAGAGAAAGGAGGGCCATTATGGTCATTTAGGAAAACTTGTATGCGTATAACTCATGTATGTATAGGTTTTCCTTGATTGATTAATTGGCAAATGAGACTAAGCTTACTTGTTTTGTTGTAAGGATTTGTGTGGTGTGTTGTGGCATAGTTAGCTACATAGGTAATGACATGCTAGGAAGGACACTCGATTGATTTTGAACCTAAAGACCATGTTACCCTAGGTCTTGGTTTCCTATAAATAGGGTCATTCATCCTTCATTAATCCTCACCAATTCACAAGAGCCAATTATGAAAATTATAGTGAGATTAATTGAGAGGAAAGCTAGAGTCTTGCATATTCAAGTATCAATAAAGCATGCACTTCAAGAGGTAATAAATTTATATTGTTATAATTTTAGTTTATGTTCTTGAGTTGAATTCATGAAATAATGCATATGTAGGTTTATGATTATGTAATACAATATTATTAAGGCATAAAAAATCAAAACTAGCTAATTAACCCAAGTGGTAACTAGTTAAGAGAAATCGAAAGCATGAAATGAGGAACCCCTAACCTGACCTGTTTTTGTAAAAATCATATAAAATAATATATTTGGAATTTGAACATGAAATATAAAGCAAAGTTGTAGCCCCAAAAGTTATCTACACGGAAGAATCACTTAAAAACTCCTTGTAGATTATTTGTTATCAATTAAATAGTGAGCCAGGGTATGGCTGAAAATTATTTTGCTAGTGAACAATAAATAAGGGATGTCAGGAACTTTTTGAGATCAAAAATTTTGGGGTTCGTGCCGCTTATACGAGTGGATAGACCATGTTATACATAGGTCACTGTCCAAAGATGAGCCAATTCCGAGTTGATATGAATTAGTTATGAATTAAACAAGTTTTGAAATCAATTATCGTAAAAGTTATAAATACGAAGTTAGGTTTCATGTTTAAAGGCTAGTTAAAGTGAATTAAATTAAGAGTCATGTTGTGACTAATTGTATGTCGACCTATTAATCATGTAGGTCATACAATTGACGAGAAATTAATGTAACGTTATTCAGGCAAGTTTCTAACTTTCATTTGAATTACGTACTTATGCAAGTTCTTCTTGCACTTTGTGCTACAATATGATTTAATTGTTTGAAGTTCATCATAACTATAATCTTTTATTGTTAAAGAGTTATTTGTTATTTGATTCGACTTAACTCTAGAATTCAGCTATTCCTTTTGGGAATTATTATTCGTGAAATATTAAATTGTTATAATTCTTTATTTGAGTAAAAATATTTTGTCAAACCAAATTGTTTTGGTGCGATATCTGTATGTTAGTAACTGAGATGAACAACCCTTATTCATGGGGGAATATATGATGCGTCGGGAAACCGACTTCAACACTGTAAAATATTTTACAGTGTAGCAAGTGTTATGCATAACATAAGATATTTTAGGCTGATCCCCTATAATATCCAAGAAGGGTTCTCAGTCTATATGGTTGTTGAATAAAACAGAAGGGTTCTAAGTCTTTATGACAAACGAACAAACAAATTAGTTCTTGGTTTAACAACCCTCAATTTACTATAAATGAAAATTGTTGAGCTATTATTCCTTTGAATCAGTATAACATTAGTTTTCTTATGTACTATATGTTAGACTTGTTGAGCAATCCAATTGCTCATTCTTGCGAATAAAATTATTTGCAACTAAGGAGGAATTTTCCGAAGATTCTAGAAGGGGAAAGGAAAGAAGAACACCTAGAATAAACATATATTAGTTTATTCCTTTTGTAAGTCATAATGACTTTTGTAACGAGAACAAAGAACCAAGTATTGTAATGATGTTTATTAATTAATGGTATGGTATTATTATTATCACATTGTTTTATGTCTTCAATTCATTTCTAGTTTGTGAAGGATAGATCAGAGGATCTAATGGTATTTATATTATAGCTTGAACATTATTGGTAATGTTTAGAAAGTTATGTCCAGAAAGGAGTTAGGTTATTTAATTGCGTGTCAGTAAGGAGAAATTCTTATCGGAAAGCTCCCTCTATCCTGAGAACGATCTAATTGTCAATATTTATAAGTCTATAATGTTTATACTCAGAAGGATTTAATGTTAGAAAGTGAGCACAAGTCCACTGTAACTAGTACATGTATTTGGGGCATCACAAACACAGTAGAAGAAGAGTTCTAACAAAAAATTATGCAAAATAGACTATTATAGGATAATGTGTGAATGGTAAGGAAGAAATTAAGAAAAACTAATTGTGTGGTTCAGAGTTGAATATGACAAGAAAGTGGAAACAAAAATCTACATACAAAAACTATAGTTCCACTACACATTTGGACCAAAAATTTCCTCTCGATAGGCCAAAAAATTTCCTCCTAATTTTTCAGACTTAAGATGATAGAGTAATATGAATACATTATAAGTTTTTTGGATAAAAGAAGAAATTTTATCAAGAAATGGCGAGAGTACAAAAAAAACCATAACTATATAAATCCATCACATGGAAAAAAATAATTATATATCTACTTTTGATATGAACATGATTATATTGATCAATTTAAATAAGGTTCACTTCACCTAATTGAACCTTATCCACAGCACAGATAATATATCCTTGAGCTAGAGCCAACATGAACGCTGTTTTCATTTTTGTCCTTCCTAATTTGACAAAAGATTTTATCACTTATTTCCCAGTAGATCATTGCACTGAAAGCATGAAAGTATACACAGAAAAATCATATCACACAATGAAGGATTACCAGAAAACAAAATTCAGAGCTTCTTACCCTTAGAGCAAGCCTATATAAGAGACTGGATGATGACCATCCACCACCCCCAATGGCGGTAATATATTCACTGACAAAATAGGTGAACAAACTCCACTGGACGATGACCAAGTACCACCCCTCATTAATCTCCTTCCGCTACTAAGACTGGCAGAAGGACATTTTTTATATACTCAAACCTAAGTGTAGATCAGATCTAACATCATTGTTGCTGCCACTTTTCGCCTCCTTTGCAAAAAATCCAACTTTGGCCGCTTCCCTTGCAAGGTCAAGTACACAGAGTACCTTTTGCTTCATAACATTTGGTAAGTCTTCTTCAATGGCTGCAAATATTTTCTATCTAGTTCTTCTGAATCTCTCGTTAGTTTAGATTGTACAAATCCATGAGTTTGTGAATAAAGTTGAAAGTAATCAAAGTGAAATTTTACCCTTAGGTTTTAAGGCACTAAACGGCGCCGTATAGTCCTTCTACTTCAAAGATTGGTGGAAGGGTTTTCTAAAATTAAATATAGATCATTTGATCATGCAATGGAAGGTGGAAAATGCACTAGTTCAAACAGTGCTCCCATCTAATATTAGCTATGAATCAGCTTCCTTATATATATATATATATATATATATATATATATATATGAAGACCCACAAGTATTCTTAAACATTCATATTCTACGAAGTAAAAGTCATAGTTCTGCAATGTGTTTCCAAAGTCAAATGAGCTAGATACTAGCTGATAAGGTATCCTTCCATATCTGAAGTCAAAAGGCCTTGGAAATAGGAAGGAAATATACCCAAATCCTACATATGAATTTATAAGGGCCACTTGAACAAATTCGACAATAAATGTGGTCTGTAATTTGTTTTTCTCCTTTTTCTTTGTGCACACCCATGCTTACACAGTTTCACAGACGCGCCCCTTCATGCTCTATACTCTATCAACTATCAAATTTGAAAATCTGGAACTTGATTCTTTTCAGTGCCATTTCTCGCAGTTTTATCCATAAAATAATTTATCACAGTTTCCAGTACTTAAATTCCAAGTTCTTCTTATGCAAAGTTAGTTGAATATCAAGAAAAAAAATGGAGATGAGTGTTAACCTGTCATCTGAACAATGACAATATGACAATTATATCTAAGACAGAGGACACCAACACCTAGAATATATTATACATCATAAGTAAAATATGACAAATGAAGGGTAAAGAACAAACCATCAGGATGATAAAACTTGGCTAAACGGCGGTAGGCTAACTTTATTTTCTCTTCATCAGCATCACCTTCCAACTCTGTTAAGAAGTTGCATTGGAAACTGTAAGTCAAATTAGTTAACGCCATAATGGATTACAAGAGAACAAGCACAAGAATAAATATAATTAATAAAATAGAACAGATATGTGGCATATGCCAAATGGGAGGATATGGAGATGTGCACGCACAGAGAAGTGAATATAATAACTAAGAGCCATGTACAAAAGCAATGAATGTTTTCTAACATTGTTCATGCCAACAAGCAGATATAAAAAAGTATATATTTTATACCAAAAACCTATAATGGCTAGATGAGACTAAAAAAGTTTAGGAAAAAGGCACACTAAATTTATTTTGTCGAAAAGATTCTTGTAACAGAAGATTTAATTTCAGAACTCTTAACTGATTTCAAATACTCCAATTGTAAGGTATCCCCCCCTCCCCCTCCCCCCCCCTCCCCTTTTGTTACTAATATTTTATTTTTTTACGGTGATGGTTTGTGGGGGTGGAGTATTAACCTATATCATACTACTGTTTTCTTATTTCTAAGAAACAGTTTTAATATTGAAATTTGCAATCACTACTGATGGCGGTACGGAAGAAGAAATTCAATAAGTTTATTATTAATTTTGTATTGTTATTTAGAGTTAAATATTGAGTTATTAATGAAATTATTTAGTAAGATATCATAGACGTAGCTTTTCATTAGGAGAGTTTTAACTGTAGTAGTAATTTCAACCAGGAGAGTTTATTATAGTAGTAGATTTTAGTTAGGAGATTGTTTCCTTTCTAAGTTAGGGTTTTTACTTAATCCCTAAGTATTGAGTTTTCTATTTAAGCATTGTAATACTTCATTATTTTTGGAGAATATTGAATATATCGATTTGAGATTAAAGTTGTGTGCTTTTGTGTGTTTTTTTATCGATTCTCTGCGAAGATGGGTACTCTAATTCCTTCTTCCTACCCCGTCCTATATCATAATGGTATCAAGAGCCAAAATTTCTCATATCGTTTGATTTTACCCAATTCCTTCTTACCCTATTTTTATAGCCTCCATCAAATTGTCGAAATTCGATAGAGAATTGATAACAATTTTTCGAGACAAAAGCACGATCTGCAGCAGGAATTGTCGTCGCCGTAGTCTCAATTTATTCTTAAAAAAAAGTGTAGTGTTACTGTTCATCACTACAGTGCGCAACACTATTCATCAAATTTCTGGTGTTCTCCCAAATTACAGTTTGGTACTCCCAAGTTTCTCAAATTTTCAATTCAGCCCCTTACATTTCTGAAATTTTCAATTATGTCCCCAAAGTTTCTAAAACTTTTAATTCAGCCCCTAAAGTTTTTGAAATATTCAATTTAGCTCCCACAATTTTTGAGTTTTCAATTTAACTCCAAAAGTTTTTGAAATTTTCAATTCAACCCCTCTACATATATATATATATATATATATATATATATATATATAAAATGTCTTCCAAGATTAACAATCCAGATTTTTTTGAGCTAAGATAAAGCAACTTGAGCATCGAACTTTGGTCATATGCGAGCAGCTTAAAAAGTAGTGTCTCGTATAGTGCCGAGTATTGGAAATTATGCGATAAACTTGCACTTTCTGAAACAAGTCTTGCAAATTTAAATGCACATTACGAGTACATAACCACATGCTTTGTTCGTCCATATTTTGTTCAAGTACAAAAAATGTTCATCATAATCGTGTTTGTTCAACTAAAACGACGCGTTCACAAGAGGAGACCTGCAAAGTAAATTCTTACAAGACAATTGATGAATGTCTCACAATATTTAAACGTATCAATAACCAATATGAAATTTGTGATGATAAAGAAGAGCAAGTACTCTCACATATTGATATTTGTGAGAAACATGAAGCGAAAGTTAAGTGCGTTGAACAACTTGAAAATTCAGAGATGGTTATTGAAATTAAGTTTGACCCCAAATGCGAAAACATCAAGGAAGATTAAGTTGAGGTCAACCATGTTGGATTTCTCTTTCTGGTTGATACATTCGAGTCTCAAACTACTTCAAATTTCTATATTATATATAGCAAAACAAAAAAAATCTATATTATGTCATTGTTATTCTCGAAAATTATGCTCATGTCATTAAAACATCGGGTGCGAAAGTTTTTTTGGAAGGTATCTCTCGGACTGTGGCTTATTATCCTACGATATTTCAAAACTCAAGGACGAGTTTTTTTCAAATGCGAGCAGAATGATGTGGTACGAAAAAAGAAATTCAATAAGTTTATTATTAATTTTGTATTGTTATTTAGAGATAAATTTTGAGTTATTAACAATGTTCTAAAAGACTCTAGGCGGGAATCGGGCGGCCAGGGGGGCCTAGGCGGGATTTTTTATTTCAAGCCAATTTTAATATTTTATCCATTTATCCAAACAAAACAATAATATAAAGCAAAACAATCTATAATAAAGATAATAAAGGTCTTTGCTTAAAGTTCAAACACATATCCATATTGCTAATGTCAAAGTTCAAACACAAATATGCAATTGTTCAAAGTTCAATTGTTCAAAAATATTTTTAGCGTATTAGTTTTATTCATAAACAAGATTGCTATTAAATAATAAAATTTAAAATTTCAAGAATTTAATTCAATATTAAAACTTAAGAAATTAAACATAAATTTAAGAATTATATTGAATTAAACTAAATATTACAAATGTATCAACATTTATATAATTTGAAGTTGGTACAAGTTCAAAACATTACAACTATAATAAAATTATCCATTTTGACTTGATATTGTTCACTTCTTGTTGTGATTTGATAGGCTACAACATGTATTATAACATGTATTATGAATATGGTAAATCATTAGAAAAATAAATATATCAAGATTTAATTTGGGTAGTTATTAGAATAAAAAAAACCTCTCCGCCTAAACCCCAACTAGGCTAGAGGGATATTTTTGCCACTTTGGGCCCAAGTGAGGCGCTAGGGGGGGCCTAGCACCTAGGCGAGGCACTAAGGGGGGCCCTAGGGCCTAGGCGGCGCCAAAAAGGGGCCTAGCGCCTAGGCGGGGATTTTTAGAACACTGGTTATTAATTAAATTATTTAGATAAATATTATAGTAATAGCTTTTCATTAGGAGAGTTTTAATTGTAGTAGTAAATTTTAATTAGGAGAGTTTACTATAGTAGTAGATTTTAGTTAGGAGATTGTTTCCTTTCTAAATTAGAATTTTTACTTACTCCCCAAGTATTGAGTTTTGTATTTAAGTATTGTAATACTTCATTATTTGGAGAATATTGAATATATTGATTTGAGATTAAAGTTGTGTGCTTTTGTGTTTCTTTACCGATTCTCTGCGGAGATAAGTATACATTTTTCTTTCTTACAAATTTCTATATTATGTCATTGTTATTCTCAAAAATTGTGCTCCTGCCATTAGAACATCTTATGTGAATGTTTTGTTAGAAGACATCTCTCGAACCATGGTTTATTATTCTACGATATTTCAAAACTCGAGGACGAGTTTTTTTCAAAGGCGAGGAGAATGATGCGATACGGAAGAAGTTCAATAAGTTTATTATCAATTTTGTATTGTTATTTAGAGTTAAATGTTGAGTTATTAATGAAATTATTTGGTAGGATATTATAGTAGTAGCTTTTCATTAGGAGAGTTTTAACTGTAGTAGTAAATTTCAATCATAGTTGTTAAGCCGTCCGTGCGACTTGGGTTTGGGGTGAAAGGCGAGCACCTAGCCAAGGAAGTCGTCGCCTTAGACTCCTCGTCGGCAGATCAACCGACTTGACTACTCCGGGTATAGATCGACCCACTTGGTAAAAAAAAACGACGTCGCTGGCTAGCCTTAGGTCGAACATTGCGATATCAAAGAAGTGACGAACAGGAACAAAGAGTCGAAAATCAAACTAAGAGAAGAAGAGTGACTGTGAGCGACCGAGAGAGAGAGAGAGAGAGAGAGAGAGAGAGAGAGAGTACCTCGTCGACTCAGATCGCGTCCCTTAAGCGACACTCGCATCTCGATCAAGACTACTGACGGTGTATTTTCTTCTTTTTTTTTCTTTCAGATTCTTGTGCTCACTGCTCTGTTTTTTTTAAGTGTTGACTACTAGATATGCTCTGTTTTTGTGCTCTCAGCTCTATTGATATATGCTTCGACTGTAGTCTGAACCTGTTTGGCTTTTTTTTTTTATATATGCTCATTTCTGATTGTTATATGTACTTATGTTTGGCTTCTTTTTTCTTTTTTTCCCTCGTCTGTGAGTTATCATTCATTTCTATTAATTATACTATTATTTTTTTGATTTTTTGCAAGTACATATTTGACTGATCAAGAAAGAAAATAATCAAACATGGAAAATCATGATTGTGAATTTTTTAATTATATTCAAATTAGTACTACTATGCTATAATGGATAAATGCATTGTTATTATTTTGACCTTAACTTTATGGCTTACTCATCATTTGGACTTAATAATATGAACTATTATTAGTTATTACAAGATACTACTATGCTATAATGGATAAATGCATTGTTGTTATTATTTTGACCTTAACTTTATGGCTTACTCATCATTTGGACTTAATAATATGAACTATTATTAGTTATTAATTAGTACTATATATATATATATTATAATTATATATAGTATTAATAATGTCAAACATCGAGAGATATTTGTGGGTGCATAATGAGATTGTGAAATATATAATATATATATATATATATATTTGTCTTATATTTTTTATTTGATTGTATTGTGTAGAAAGTAAAATGGTTGGTTGCAAATTTATTTTATATGTAGTGTTTGTTGAATACTTCATTTCTTTTACTAATTTTTAATATAAAGTGTTTTGTTTTTGAATTGTTATTGCTGTGTATTTACATAATTATACATTTAATGTTATTCCCTAGTGTTATGTTTTGAGTTTTAATGTATATGAAATTTTATTGCCAATATACTTGTTAAGTAAAATAAATAATATATAAACTGCACATTGTAAACGACTTGTCGCCTTACGGACGCCTATGGCGATCGCTTAAAGCGTCCAGCAATCGACTTATCGTCATGATCTAGCGTGACGCCGTAACAACTATGATTTCAATTGGGAGAGTTTATTATAGTAGTAGATTTTAATTAGAAGATTATTTCCTTTCTAAGTTAGAGTTTTTACTTGATCCCTAAATATTGAGTTTTCTATTCAAACATTGTAATACTTTATTATTTTTGGAGAATATTGAATATATTGATTTGAGATTAAAGTTGTGTGTTTCTTTACCGATTCTTTGTGGAGATAGGTATACTTTATTCCTTCTTACCTACCCCATACTACATCAACTACCAGGTTAGGATTTTCCATTCATGATTATATTTAAATTCTAATCAATATGAAACCTCCATTGATTATTATATTTTAAATTGTAACCAGTATGAAACCTCCCCAGGAATTTGAATCATCTAAACTCTGATTCATAAAAGATTGCAATGTTTTGAACCATGTCAATACAACTCAAAAGGGAATTAAATTATCCTATTAGAGATATCTAGGCATGCAAAATACTAGGGATCCATAATTTAAGCTTTGTAATAGATACCTAACTGGAGGATGCTGGAATGTAAACTCCAGCATGTTTGGCAAGAGAATATTCAGTTATCACCATGCTTATAACCGTGCCAAGCCCAGCCTAGGGAAGGAACTAGGAAGGGAACTGAGAATACTTTTTATTTCTTTCCCTTTTTTTCTTTTAAAAAGTAATTCGTAAACAGCCTCCGGTCTCCCTTAAAGTTCTCTTATCCAGTAAATTATCAAGAGTAGCTTAACCCAACTGTAAAAGTGATCGGTCTTTAATAAAGAAGAGGAATATCCAAGGTGAACGTGGATTACAGGATTACATAAGTTCGAGCATTGATACTTATTATTTATATAAAAAACAAAAACAAAAAACCCAGAAATATGGCAACTATTGTTGGACTTAAAAATTGATAACATGATTGAGGCAAATCTCATTGAAAAACTTTCCATTCTAGATTAGAAAATCATTCTCATGGATATGCAACTATTACATTTATTGCCCAAATGTAATATTATGTACCTATTAGATGCATGCTAAATAATTTTTTTAAAAAAAAGTTTCTTACTTAGAAATAGCAATTGGCAAAAGTGTGCCACTACCCCATGACTGGTATTTGTTCATAATTTGGCTCACTAACTTTATTAAAAAAAACATATGTAGAAAGAAAACTAAACCACTTAGCATACACCACATATGCTATTAGAAAACAAATGTATGCAGTGGTTGATAAAAATAAGACAACAATAGCACTGACTAGGCAAGAAATTGAAAACTAGATATAACGGTAGTAACATCAAATAATAAAGCATGTAGAGGAGAAACGACTTTTCAAATATTCTTTTTTAAGAAAATATACAACAGGCAGAAAAATGAATGGATCAATTTAGTTGCACCTTCAACATGACTTGGTAAGCTAAATCAAGGACCTATTTCTCTTTTCTTTTTCCCTTTTCCATTTCAGATATTTTGGATTAGAATCTATCCATTATTCCTATCCTCTATTTTCTTCCAATACACATTTAGCAACACAAATATTACATTTAACGACACAATTGTCGCACATAATTGTCACAAATGAAATTCCGGTACGGTCACAAAATCAATATTTTTGTCGCTAATCCCAGATAATTTGGTTCTCTTAAGACAAAATTGCAAACAGAGAGTGAAAGTAATATATATATACACACACACAAACCGAGAGTTTCGTAGGGAGTGTTGCCGTCAGTCCAATTTGCCGCCCTAACCAAAGTCCTCCTCTGATGATTCAACCGAACCCACGGCTCGATTTTAGGTATCTCTGAAGAATCAAAACTAGCAGAGAACACGGACGGTGAAGATAATCGAGGTTTTAAGTTAGGGATTGAAACCCTAGAAATCGATCGAGCTCGAGCTTTGCAACAACAAGCAATCACTGCGTGAGGTCTACAAATTGCTCTTAAATTACTCATTCTATGCCCTGTGTTGAGCTCAAATTGAATGGAAATGGAAATGGAAATGGAAATGGAAATGGAAAGAATTAGGGTTTGTTATTTAGAATAACGAAGATGTGAAGGAAAGTGAACAATTGCTATTTTCATTATTCCTGTTTTCTGGAGTCTTTTATTTTTTTTTTATAAATAAATTTTGTGGATGGCTTGGTTTCTAATTTCATTAGCAGTCGGAAAAAGCGGGAAATCAATCTTGCCCTTTCTTGACATACATATTTACAATATAGTAATTCTTTACATAGTTTTGAGGTTTCTCCTGCCAATGATGAAGTTAAGTAAAAACGAATCGCGACAATGATACCATCTGTGACGTTCTTAAATTTGAGTACTTAATACCCGTATTTTGTGCTACATAATAACATTTATACAACCTGCTTAATATATTAAATACTTAAAAATATGAACATTTAAATACTTCATTACATAGATAAAGTAATATATGTAATAATTGAATGTTTGTAATAAATAGACTATAGAAAGCCAGTTTTCTATATTATAGCGACCAATAAAATAATCATTATAGTCGGTGTATTTTTAATTCGCTCCCAATTATTCGCTGAAAAAAATCAGCCTAAGATAAATAGAACTTAAAAATATCTCATTTTAATTTATTTTAACTTATCATATATATTTTTATGTTAATCGCAATTTATTGATATATATTATTGTCCTTTACAATATTAGAATCACTTGACCACTTTTGGGGGTGGCGTAATGCTCTTATTGTTACTAGATTGTTAGTTTTAAAAATGATGTGATACGATCATTCACCACCTATCTCTTGGTCATCAACAACATTGTGTTGATACTGGCAGTTTCATGCTTTCCTGTCAATCTTCTTTCATTTCCTTCTCCATATGCACTGATGTGCTCTTTGTGGCGGAGTGAAATGTTCAAAATTGTCATCTTAATTACTTCAAAGCCTCCCTCCTCTCACATACTCTTAGTTTTGTGATTCAAAAGATAAATAAGTTAAGATTGAGCATAAATTTTGCATAATACCTTTCACAATGTTGGTATGCTATCACCAATTATCAATAAAAAAGTAAGTACTTGTAATTAGTGTGG
Organism: Panax quinquefolius; assembly: GCA_020205615.1. NCBI lineage: Eukaryota > Viridiplantae > Streptophyta > Magnoliopsida > Apiales > Araliaceae > Panax > Panax quinquefolius. The sequence continues at coordinate 103,807,645 of CM035171.1, read as the reverse complement.
CATCCTGCTCCATTCCAGTCACCCTGTGAATGCAAAGAAGAAAAGGATTACTTATTACTCCCTCCGTCCCAAATTAATTGCTCAGTTTTGACTTTTTAAAGTCAAATTGACCATTTTGAAAACTAATTTTTTTACTATTTTTGCTAAAATATAGGTAAAGAGATTATAACCAAAAGAAAGTATATACAATTTATTACTAATCCCAATTTTATAATTTTAAAAATATATTTATATATGCTTAATTATTAATTTAAAATAGTAATTTGACTTAAAAAATCAAACGAAAGAATTAATTTGGGATTTTATGGAGATTAAATTAGTCAACCATGATAGTAAAATAGCATTTTTTTTTTTGTGATCTAGCTTACGTCTATTGGTTTTGGGTCAAGTGTTAGAACAACACCTGCTTGTTCAGTAATTCTCTGTTGGAACAGAAGAGGGGAAAAAACTATGATAATATAAAAAGACAACAAATGCATCTTATAATTAGAAATTATGATTATAAGATATAAAAGAGAGTCAAAAGAAAAACAAATAATAGACTTCAATGCAAATAATGATTAATTAGATAATACCAAAAGGAATGGGAAAAACCAGTATCTTAAATTTTATCATATGCAGTTTTCAAGAGCTGTTCAAACTATGCTAACTTGTAAGCTCTTATCATGGGGATAAAAAGAGCTTAACAAAAACAGCCAAACGGACCAAATTTAGAGAAAGAGAAGAAACTCAAGACGAAGAACATTGCAAATTTGAGAACAGAGAAATTGTACAATCTTGCAGAAAAACAAAGAAACATTTTTTGCATAAGGCTTGGTAGCAATAGCTAGCTTAATACAAATATAGAAATCTTTTGCATCCAGTATGAAACTGAGAAATTTGCCAATACATACCTGGGAAACATCCCTACAAGAGGAGATCTTGAAGCAATTGGCACAGCCTGCAAATCCCAGTCATTTTCCATAGATGGGTGATAGACTTGGCACCTCAAATATGTCTCACATGTTGTATTCCCAATTAACCAAATCCTGCCACTGTTACTTTCTCCAAACCTCTCTAATAGCTTTGCCATCTCTGCCACGGCTGCAACTCAAATCTCCCAAACAACATGTTGGGCCACTCCGCCAGAGCCAGGAACTCTAATTCCCACTGGCTATTCAACAAGCCATTTCAGATCACCCAAATCAAGAATAATCCCTCCACCATTAGAATCCCTGATTCGACCTTCAATAAGTCCTCCCAATTCCGTAAGCTTCGCAGATATTTGGGTTTTCTCCGAAGCAAGCACTTTTTCTATTGGGATCACTTGAACATTCTTAAGTGGCCCTTCACCCAACTCCCCCTTTTCAATTCTGCTCAATGCATTTGTTAATATAGCTCTATTAACAGAAAAAAAAAATTGGGGAAAACGACGTCTGCGATCCCTTTCTCGATGTTGAGTATCTCCGTGGCCCAATTATCCTCTTCCATCAAAGAGAAGAGGTGATTACTTCATCAGACAAAAACAGATCTATAGATCATGAAGGAAAACTTACTTGAAAAAAGATTTTTGGAACAACAGCCTTTCGACTAAACATAAAGATTTTCCCCTTTCTTATGTTTCGTCTTGTTGTTGATGAAATTCCAAACAAAGTGCTAATTCTTGTCGTGGTAAAATTCCAAACAAAGCGATAATTATTGCCGTGGTATGCTTCTTCCGATTCATCATTTGAACGCCAAAGTTGAAGATAGGATTCTAGTTGTAAGATATTTACATCTTCAAATTACAATATCACTACAAATTTCATGTTCTAAGACATTTACATCTTCAAATTACAATATTAATGAATATTACGTCATGCAAATATTATAATTACAACAAACTATTACATTATAATATGTAATCATTCAAGTCTTCTTCTTTAACAATTCATTTCGCTTAATATCATCTGACTATTCAAGTCCATCAGCTCTAGCTACAAAAGTTTAGAGTTTTTCAAGGGTGAACATTTAATTGCCCAGCAAGTTATAGCAGTTGAATAAACAACAAAATCAAGAATCAATTCATCATTTTTTGGAAACTTCGTCAACGAAACAATAGTTGAGAAGCAGCTCAAATAAATAGGAATAACTTAAATCCCTTTCATTCTTAAGCATCACAATCTCTAATAACTAGTCCTACCGACTTTCACCTATTCCTTTCATAAACCTATGTTTTAACATCAACAATACGTACATCATCATCATATCACAATTTGTATTTATTATCATGTACATCTTAACACGTGTCAAGCTGAAACAATTAGCATGAACTTAATCATAACGTAATTCATGCATCAACAGAACTATCGCAAATTAAACATTTCAATAACATAACAATTTCTTCACGAAAGCACATACGTGCAAATATTGGCAAGCGGCACAATTAATAGTTAAACTGTAAGACCCCAACTTTTATGAATAACGATTTATTTTTTTATCTGAATAGTATTCTAAATAGTAATGTGATAATTTAATAAATGATATAGTTATGGGTGATATTTGTAAATTTGGTAAAGTAAGCAAGTTGTCATAAAATATTCGTTTGGTCGGAGAATATTCGTACGACGGCGCAATCATTAGTGGACCCCACAACGGAATAACTGTCAGATATAAAAAGCGACAAAAATAACATTTTCATAAAATAACGGCAAGACTTTTACCGTTAAATTGTTGAAATATCCGTGATAAAAGTACAATAATATATGTTGTTCCATAGTGGTACGCAACATTGCACAGTAGCAAACTGTTGGGTAAAATCTAACTACGCACAACACGCAAGTATACGTGGTCAACAAGTAATATAATAGTAAATAGAGTATCGTTCCCACAGAGAAAATTTAGTAAGAATTTTAACCTCACAATTATCAATTTCCTATTAATCCTAATTTTATTAAACTATCCAAAACAATGATTAAAATTATAAAAACTAAATTATTAATAAATATATGATCACAAAACAATCACAAATATTAAAAACTAAAATTTCAAACAATTATTGGAGAATTAAGATTACGATTTCACCCTAAGCTTCACTTTCATTTTTACACCTTTATTCCAATTCAACTCACTATCCCAGTTTATTAATTAAGAACACGAATGTAGCACTAGCCACCTCTTGATGTACTAATACCGTATTAACTTAAATCCACAATTTAGATAGAAACAAGTTAAACACCTTAATCAACTAACTCACTATATCTCTATGCGAATTATAATTGAAGAAGGTTTAAGAGTAAGTCCTTTATTCGATTACATGCGATGTCAAACATATCTCTACCTTAACATTCATCAAGATTCTGTTCATTCACAAAATTCAAGAACACATGCTATATTAACTAAGTCTAGACTCGTACTTCCTCTCTCGAATTCATACAAGTCCACAAAAAATTGTTAATCAGACAATTCATAAATTCAAGCTCAAATTAATATAGATAAACTGGATAATAGTTTATTTAACTGGAAATCAAAGCTACATAATCATCGTTTCACTTAAAGATCCATCATAAGCCTAAAATGTGACGCCCCCAAAATAGGTATACATCACCCATTCTGAGTCGCCAAAAACATGGTACAAAAAACGACTACAACTTTATTATTACAATTGTCGTGCAAAATACGACAACACATACTGTGAGTTTAAATACAAATATTGTCTTCTAGACAATATCCACACTCAAATAAAGTCCTCATTACAATTATTGATGCACTATTTTACAAAAATAGTGAGGACTGCTAAAACAACTGTCTAGGACCATCACTCTATACCCCTACTGGTTCCTGCTATGTTCTCGCTTCCTAAGAAGAAAAATGGAACAAAAAGGAAAAGGGTGAGCTCAACTAGCCCAGTAAAGAATATTATGACTAAGATAATGAACAACAAATTATTGTTAGCCTTCAACAAATCAGATAAAATATAATGGACAACCAGTTTTAGATCAACGTTCGCAGCGGAAATAACAATTCATTAGAAGAGTTAAGTAGAGAATGAAATCTACTATCATCTATGAATTTAAAAGTCCATCATTAATATTTTATCCCTGTAACATCAATTAATATACATCTTGCATCAAATATTCATCTTTGCACTATGGGCCAAAGATATTCAGTTGGTCATGTTCATCTCAACACCTATTCATCTTTGCACTACGGGCCAAAGATATTCATCAAGTATCACCATTAAAGACTGAGGATGATGAAAAATATTTTAGAGAACGAATCCAGTGAGACAAAAGAACAAATATTAGGGATTCATACTACAGTTTATCCAAGTTCAAAAATACTCCTTAATAAATCATAGTGAAGTAAAATTCAAGAATGAAGATCAAAACATGGATTCAATTTCAAGATTAAAGGTCACAACAGATAACTGGGAAGGAAAAAAATAATTTTTTCTTTTGTGAACAAGACCGTGAACGAGAATCGTGAGCAAGATGCCGTGAACAAGTAACTATACGATTATCGTGAGCGAAGACCGTGAACAAGCAACTACCGGTCGTGAAAAGTTCCAAATTTGATAAAAAATTTCAGACCAATATTCCTATGAAATGATATTAGACGAAGCGAAATTTCTAATCATTTCAGGAATTATAGAAGTAATACTTATCATAGTAAGTTCAAATTTAGGAATACAAGATGAAATAATATCACTTACATAATATGGAGTATGAAAGAAAATAATATTTCTCACGAGTATTACAATAAAATAATATCCTTTACCGTAGTAAAAACTGGATTTTACTAGAATATCAGATATTATTCTGTGAAAATCTTGCAGAAAAACTATGCTCAAAGTATTCTTATACTCAAGAAAAATACTCACAATACTTTAGAATAAGAATTTCTTATTATGAATTGGTGTGTTGAGGTAGGAGGGGTTACCCCCTATTTATAGCAACGGAAGGGAAAAAAAGTTAAGCAGATTTGCCTAACTTCTCTGCCTAATTTTCAAGACTAACTCCTCATATTTTCCATATGGGTGGGGGCCACCCTTTGAAATCAAGCTTGCAGGCAACTCATTTTACATTTCCACCAACCATTTCTATTTCCACCAATTTATTTCCACCAATCATACCAACCAAAACAAGTTACAACCTATTTTTTTTTTTAAAACAAGTAGTCATCTACATTTTGTTTACTTCCATTTCTAATTACCATATGGTTATATATTATAATAATATTATTATTATTAACAATTATAATATATTATAATAATATATATGAATGAATATTTTATCGGAGAAATAATTGCCAAACTTTTAACAAATAATTCATGCTAAAAATTCCTTCATTTATAACCACATAAAATAAATATTTCCTTATCATATAAATTAATAATTTATTATTCACAAATAATGTTGGAAGAATGCATATTTTGATTTGATGTTTAAAGTAAATGCTCATGATTATATGTAAAGCCCTTCAAGGAATATATGTACAAGGGCTTAGTGATAGATCAAATTTGTTAGGTTGATCTTAGCTTTTAATGTTCATCATTTTGTAAACGAATGTATAGATAAAGAGATCAAAGATGTTAGGTTGATCTATGACTTGTAGCGTATAGATAGGCTTCAATAAGAATCGTAGTCTACCAAGCTGATCAACAGATTGTAGAAGCCAAGGCAGGATCGTAGAGCTTAGAAGATCGTAGTGTATCTGCCTTGAAGGACCTCTTCTGAAATCGTAGAGTGGTCCAGACGTTTGCCGAAGCTAACTCAAAGATCGTAGTGTGCTCTTGGAAACGTAGAGTCTGCAAGACGAGCAAGTGATGATCGTAGTGTGAAAAGATTGTAGTGTGCAAATCCTTGAGAGAAATCGTAGTGTTCTCTTCAGACCAAACACCAATGTGACAAGACACCACGATATGGATCGTAGAGTGTCATCTGCCTTATGTCAGAAGCATCGAGCCCTACTTTTATTTAAAGACAAAATTCCAACAAAAGTGGAATGGGTTTGAAACGTTGAAGTCCTCTCCAGTCCCAACGGTACAAAAGATATCCTTAGTATTAAACAAAAGAAACGTATTCAAGAAGCTAAGGAAAGGACCATAGGACAGAGGAAAAACACCTTTTCAGGTATTAGGTGAGAAAGCAGGCTGCTGTGTCAGTGGGCCAGAATGCAATTCAGAAGATATGCAGAAAAGTCTCCATCAAAGTTCAGAAATGTCAAACGCATTTAATGCTTCAACAAAAGGCTTCAACGAAAAGATTTCAAGAATCACATATATGCAGAACATATGCAGATGAAAAGAAACAAGCAAGTATTGAACAAAAACGCATAAAAACACTCAACGCTCAACTCTACGATCTGAGAAAAAGAGGAAGCTTGCTCAGCTACTCAGTTCTTTCGAACAAGTGCTTAACTGCAACTGAGTAGCCTCAATTACAACTCAACAATTATCAATCAACTGAAGTAAAAGTTCCAAGTCAGAAGGACTTGAAGAGTTCTAAGTGAACTGTGAAGAGCAAAGTCTGCTGGACTTGAAGAGTTCAAGAGTGAACTTAGAAGTGCCTAGACTGCTGGTCTAGAAGGAATATGTGAGATTCAGAAAGTGTAAAAGACATCCTTAGTGGATTTCCTACTCGAGGAGTAGACGAGTGGACTAGGAGCTTTAAGTGCTCTGAACCACTTAAAAACAACTGTGTCTATTTTATTCTTGCTATAACTGTCATAACTGCCTCACTCTCTTTAACTCACTATCTAAAAGGGACTTCAAAGAAACCATAATTCTGCTGTGCTTAAGATCTTTATCAAAATAGTCTTTATACAAAGAAAAGTTTTTAATATCTATTCAACCCTCCCTTCTAGATAACTATTGTGCCTCCGGGAACTAACAATTGGTGTCAAAGAAGGTTCTATAATATAGCCTACAAAGCTTGAGTAGATTCAATGGCACACTTACCAAGTGAATCAAAGACTGGAGGAGGCAGCAAGCCACCTATGTGCAACAAAGATAAATTTGCTAACTGGAAGGTTATGATGCAAGCTTACATGGATTCAATAGATGAAGATCTATTTGAAACTGTTCAGAATGGGCCCTATGTTCCTACAAAGCTTGCACCAACTACAGATGACCCAAACTGAATACAGATCAAGGTCAAAGGAGAATGGACAGAAAACGAGAAGAGAGCTGTCCAGCTTGACAAAAAGGCCAAGAATATCTTATTTTAATCATTAGAAGATGATCTGTTTAAAAATGTGGTCAACTGCAAAACAGCAAAGGAGGTTTGGGAAGCATTACTCATCATGCATGAAGGAACAGAAGAAGTTAGAGAAAACAAACAATCTTTCTTGACTCAGTAATATGAGATGTTTGCTCACGTTCAAGGAGAGAACGTCACCGCCACATACGAGAGATTCAATGTTCTGCTCAACTCTCTAAGAGCCTATGGAAAAATCTATCCAAACAAAGATCTAATCATAAAGTTTATGAGAGCCTTACCAAGCAAGTGGGATGCCAAAACCACTGCCATTAGAGAGTCAAAGAATCTACATGAAATGACTGTTCAATAGTTATATGGCATCCTTGTCACATATGAACTGGAGCTAACTTAACAAGCAGAAACCTTATCTGAAGGAAGAAAGAAGGATAAAGGTGTTGCTCTCAAAGCAACTGATAACACCTCTAAAGTAAGCATTGAAGTTGATTCTGACTGCGATGAAGATGATGATAAGGACCTTGCAATGCTAGTGAAAAGACTAAGAAGGTTCATGTGACAAGGCAAAACCAGCAAGCCAAAGAAAGTCAGCAACTACATCAGCTAGGAGCAAATGAATGACCTATGATACAATTACAAGAAACCTGGTCACTTCATTGCCAACTGCAACAAACCTCTCAGAGAAGAACTCAAAAAGAAATCACATTTAAAGAAGGAATACAAAGGCAACAAAAGGCTACAGAAGAAAGACAAAGGCCTCGTAGCTGGAGGATCGTGGAGTGACTCAGACAATGACTCAACTCCGGAATCTGGAGATGATGAAGATCCTCAAATGGAAAATCTTTGCCTGATGGCCAAAAATGCAAGGGACAAATAGAACTCCAACATACATGAAGTAAGTATCGATGAGGTATTTGACTTCAACTCTCTTGATGTAGATATTGATGACCTTAGAACTACATTACACAGCATAACATCTGATCTGCACCAATACATGAAGTGGTTTAGAGTTCTGTCTAAAGACTATTCACTTCTTCAAAGGGAGAAAGAAAAAGTTCAAGAGGAACTGAAATGTTTCTTCTCAAGATCTTGATTCTCTCTCCAAGTTTGAAGCTGAGAATAAGCTCTTGAGACAAGCAAATGAGCTCAGTGCACAAAGAGAGTCTAGTCTAACCTCTAAGATTGAGGATCTAGAAAAGACAGACTCTATATGGAATAAATCCTCTTCATCCATGGACTCCTTAATCTCTAACCAGAGAAGTGTCTTTGATAGAACAGGGTTAGGCTTTGGGGAATCTACCTTAGAGTCATGTGTGGAAAAAGCAAAGGAAATTAGCACTGGTAATGCCTCAGGTTTCAATAGAGGCATTATATTTATGAAATCCTCACAGAAGAATGAGCCTGTCAAACCCTGCCCAGCTGATTCAATTCATATTCCCAAGAGTAAGGGATCTCATACTGGTCTAGGTTTCAGAAAAGAGAAGAGTAATCTAGCTACTACTCATCAACCTCGAAGGATCATAGAGTCCAATAAAATCAACTCTACGAACCAACCAGGAAGATATAGTAGAAGTAAGATATACTCCTCACAAATAATGAAACAAGAGAACACATGGAAAAGGGAATATCAGCCTAGCAGGAAGATGACCAATGACCCACAAAAGTCCAAATGGAGGAAGAACTTTCACACACCCACAAACATGCATCATATCAAATGTTTTGTGTGCTACAGAGTTGGCCACAAGGCTGCAAAATGTCATTATAATTCCATGCATGTGAGACCCAAAATCAAGCAGATTTGGGTCCCCAAGGGTACTAACATAGTAGGACCCATGCAAGTATGGGTACCAAAATGAAGGTTTAATGTTACCTCAGGAAAAGAGCTCCATAAACACAACCTGGTATCTGGACAGTGGATGTTCAAGACACATGACTGGAAAAAAAGCCCTTCTGTCTAACTACATAGAGAAGGAGGGTCCCTCGGTCATCTTTGGTGACAACAACTTTGGCAAAACAAGAGGATATAGGTCAACTGGAAATGGTGTAGTATCCTTCAGTAGAGTGGCCTATGTGGAAGGACTACAACACAATCTTCTAAGCATTAACCAACTCTACGATAAGGGTCATCAAGTAACATTTCTCAACAATCAATGTCAAGTTAGAGACCTGAAGACATCTGCTGTGAAGCTAACCGGAACAAGAGAAGGAAATGTCTACACAGTAAATCTTGGAAAACTGAGCTCAGACGAGACAATATACTTTCTGGCTAAAGCATCTGAAGAAATGAGTTGGCTATGGCATCGAAGATTATCTCATCTCAACTTCAAAAGCATGTCCAAATTAGCTTCAAAAGATCTAGTTGCAGGCCTACCCAAGTTCAACTTCGTTAAAGAAAGGCCGTGCAATGCCTGTCAACTTGGAAAACAGACCAGAAGCACATTCAAGAGCAAAACTGCCAATTCAATTGACAAGCCTTTGCAGTTGCTACACATGGATCTTTTTGGGCCAATTCCAACATTGAGCCTGAAGGAAAGAGACACTCTCTGGTCGTAGTCGATGACTTTACCAGATTTACATAGGTGTTCTTTCTAACCTCTGATAAATGTATTTTATATATGCGATTTAATATCCATTTCATGCTTATTTGTTGCTAAATTCTTGTGATCATGTTCAGTTTTACTTGTTTTATGTTGATTCATGTGTAGGATGGTGGTTGTAACATTCAATGTATATTTGGAGCTATTTGGTGTGATTTGAAGTCAATTGGAGCATAATTGGAGAAAGTATGAAAAGCAAAGAAAGTCGGGTTGATAGAAGTACATGTACTACATTGGCTGCATTATTATTGATTATACACTTCGCTGTAGTATGGGGTATTCAATCGAGCTAGGCATAAAGGAGGCCCGCCGGGGCGGGCTTACATAGTATATGAACCCTCGTCGGGGTGGGGGGTTGAAAATCTGAGTGTCCTGTTATGTTTGTAATTCCTCTTGGGCACGAATTCTAGCTATTTACATGGTATTGTAACTCTATTTGTAGAGAATTCGGCTGGGGGCTTTTGTGTTGGACATGATATACTCAAGGGACAACAACTTCAACAAAAAAGGAGGACATATTACAAAGATCAAAGCTCAGTTTTTAATAGCAAGTGTGGAGGAGTATTTCAAGGAGTTTTTCAAGACAATTGCAATTATAGACTACGTGAAGGGTGTTTTTCAATATTCTTCGTGTTAGATATTTAATTGTAATTAGAAGAATGATTTCTATGATTTATTTAGTGTTTATTTTGTTTATTATGAACTAATTCACTTTTTAGGCTTGTGATGGATCTTTAAGTGAATCGATGGTTTTGTAAACTTTGATTTTCAATTTAATAAGCTATCTCCAGTTTATCTATATTGATTTGTGCTTGAATCTATGAATTGCCTGATCAACAATTCTTTGTGGAGTTGGATGGAATCGAGAAAGGATATTTGAATCTAGACCTAGTTGATATAGCATGTGTCCAGGATTTTGTTAATAGCTTAAACTTAATGAGTGTTAAGGTAGAGATATGCTTGACATCGCATGTAATCGGATAGAGAACTTATTCTTCAACCTTCTTCAATTGTAATTCACATAGAGATATAGTGGGTTAGTTGATTAAGGTGTTTAACGGATTTCTATCTTAATTGTGGATTGATGTTAATAGGGTATTAATGCATCGAGAGGTGGTTAATGCTAAGTTCGTGTTCTTGATTAATAAACTGGGATAGTGCGTTGATTTGGAATAAAGGTGTTAAAATCAAAGTGAAGCTTAGGGTGAAATCATAAGTCTAATTCTTCATTAATTGTTTGAAACTTCAGATTTTGATATTCGTGGTTGTTTTGTGTTAGTTTCATTATTCTTAATTTTAGTTTTGTTAATTTCAATTATTGAGTTGATTTGTTTAATAAAATTAGGGTTAATAGAAAATTGGTAATTGTAAGTTAAGATTATTGCTAGTTAGTTTCTATGGGAACGATACTTTACTCATCACTTTATTACTTGTTGACCACGTATACTTGCGTGTTGTGCGTAATTAGATTTTACCCAACAAGTTTTTGGCGCCGTTGACGGGGAACTATTTAGTATAAATCTTAATAGTTTTACAATATCAGTTTAATTAATCAAGTTTTACTTAGTCATTTTTATTTTTATTCTTGTTTCTTATTTCAGGTGTTTGAAACGGTTTATGCAAACTCGGTCTAAAAATCCAGATTTGCTGCCTTTTGACGACGACATTGAGAAGAGGTTTCAGAGGTTGAGCAAGTGGATTAAAGAAACGAGATAAGAATTTGAAACACCTGAGAAAGAAGAGGAAATGGCAGCCGAAGATCGGAAAACATTAAGGGACTACGCCACGCCCAAGGTAACTGAACTGCAATCAAGCATCACCAGGCCAGCAATAACAACGAATACATTTGAAACTAAGCCAGGGATGATACAAATGATTCAGAATTCAGTTCAGTTTGGGGGATTGGCAAATGACGATCCGAACGAGCATCTAGTTAGTTTTCTAGAACTGTGCGACACCTTTAGGTTCAATGGGGTGTCGGATGAAGCGGTGAGACTTCGATTGTTCCCATTCTCTTTACGGGACAAGGCGAAGAGTTGGTTACATTCTTTACCATCCGGTTCGATAACTACATGGGAGGATTTAGCTTAGAGATTCCTCGCAAAATTCTTTCCACCAGCAAAAATTGCGAAGATGAAGAAAGAGATTACGATGTTTAAACAGCAACATGGGGAGTCGTTATATGAGGCATTGGAGAGATACAAAGAATTGCTCAGAAAATGCCCATATCATGGATTGCCCAGGTGGCTGCAAATGAACACGTTTTACAACGGACTACATGGGAATCTCAGATGTATTATTGATGTGGCGTCGGGTGAGCATTTATGGCTAAGAGTTATGAGGAAGCCTATGAGTTGATTGAAACCATGGCGGCTAATAACTACCAGTGGACCACAACAAGAATGACACAGGCAAAGGCAGCTGGGGTATTAGAAGTAGATAGTATGACAGCGATGCAAGCACAGATATCTGCACTCTCAAAGAAGTTGGAGTCGGTGGACAAAGAAAGACAAGCACAACAAACACAACAAGTGGCAATAATACGCGAAGTTGTGCGGAGAGCACCCAACTGAGCAATGCATAATTAATCCAAAGACATCTCATGCAGTTCATCGGTAATTACAACAGAATTCCGCAAAACACATATCAGAACACATACAATCAAGGAAATAGGAATCATCAGGATTTCTCATGGAACAACAACCAACAAAATCAAGCTTCACTACAATCATATCCACCAGGATTTCAGAACCAGCAACAACCAGCTCAATATCAAGAAAGGAAATCTGATCTGGAGGAAGTGTTGACAAAATACATGACTAGCACCGATTTTGCTATAAAAAATCAAGCCATGGCTATGAAATCACAAGAGATGTCGATCAAGAATCTAGAGAATCAGATAGGTCAAATTACGTTGGCATTGAATAATAGACCACAAGGGACATTACCAAGTGACACCGAGAGAAATCCTAAGGGTAATCACGAGCAGTGTCAAGCCATTATGTTGAGAAGTGGAAAACAGCTTGATGGTCAAGAGCCAGAAATTTCGGTTACAAAGGAGGTTGAACCAGAGAAAGAAAATACAATGGGTGAGGTAAAGCAAGGGAACAAAAAACAAATGGAAAAGAACAAACCAGTTAACGAACCAGCTGTTTATCCTCCCCCACCATTCTAGCAAAGAGTTCAAAAACAAAAATTAGACAAGCAATTTGAATTTTTTTTGGAAGTTTTCAAGAAACTTCAAATCAACATACCATTTGCAGAGGCCCTAAAACAAATGCCGAGCTACGCAAAATTTATAAAAGGGATTCTGTCAAGGAAAAAGAAATGGGAAGATTTTAAGACCGTGGCACTAACAGAGGAGTGTAGTGCGGTATTACAGCAGAAATTACCACCAAAACTCAAGGACCCGGGGAGCTTTACTATTCCATGCACGATCGGGGATATCCATTTCAGCAAGCGTTTATGTGATTTGGGGGCGAGTGTAAACCTTATGCCATTGTCAGTATACTTAGAATTGGGTTTGCCTGCACCAAGACCTACAAATATCACATTATAGTTGGCGGATAGGTCAGTCACGTATCCAAGAGGCATAATAGAGGATATCTTAGTGAAAGTGGATAAGTTTATATTCCCCGCGGACTATATCATTCTGGATTTTGAGGAGGACAAGAACATCCCAATTATCCTAGGGAGACCATTTTTGGCTACAGGGCGGACACTCATAGATGTACAAAAGGGAGAACTCATTATGAGGGTCCAAGATCAAGAAGTGAAATTTAATGTGTTTAAGCCCATGAATTTCCCTACGGATGAGGAAGAATGTTTTCGAATGGATTTCATTGAGCAAATCATTAGTGATGAGATGAGCAAAAGTTTGGTGAACGATCCGTTAGAAACAATGTTATTGGGAGATGAAGAGATCGACGATCCAAAATTGGTGGATTACCTACAAATGCTAGACTCATTGCCACGAGTACCCAGATTTAGAACACCATTTGAACCACTGCACATAGAGGAGGTAACCGCAGAAAAACTGAAACCATCATTAGAAGAGCCACAAAAGCTGGAACTTAAGCCACTTCCTAAGCACCTCAGGTATGCGTATTTAGGAAATTTAAATTCTTTACCTGTTATTATTTCAGCTGCACTTAACGAATTGTAGGAAGAAAAGTTGCTGAGGGTGCTTCGGGAACACAAATCAGCTATTGGGTGGATAATCGCCGACATAAAGGGAATCAACCCTTCATTTTGCATGCACAAAATTTTGGTGGAAGATGAGGCAAAACCAACGGTGGAGCAACAACGACGACTCAATCCAATTATGAAGGAAGTTGTGAAGAAGGAAATTTTGAAGTGGTTAGACGCCGGCATCATCTACCCGATTTTTGACAGCAAATGGGTTAGTCCAGTCCAGTGCGTACCCCAAAAAGGAGGAATGACGGTGGTGCAGAATGACGACAATGAGTTAATCCCAACTAGAATAGTGACAGGTTGGCGGGTTTGCATGGATTACAGAAAATTGAACAAGGCAACTCAAAAAGATCATTTCCCGCTACCTTTTATTGATCAAATGTTAGATAGATTGGCGGGACACCAATTTTACTGTTTGTTGGATGGCTACTCGGGCTACAACCAAATAGTCATCGCTCTAGAGGATCAAGAGAAGACCACATTCACTTACCCTTATGGCATATTTGCATTTAGAAGGATGTCGTTTTGTCTATGTAATGCACCTGCAACTTTCTAACGGTGTATGATGGCCATTTTTTCAGATATGGTGGAGAAAAATGTTGAGGTCTTCATGGATGACTTTTCGATCTATGGGGACAGTTTTGATAATTGCTTGAAGAATCTGGTCATGGTTTTGCAAAGATGTAAGGACATGAATCTTGTACTAAATTGGGAAAAATGCCACTTCATGGTTGAAGAGGGCATAATTTTGGGCCATGAGGTATCGGCTCAAGGATTGGAAGTAGATAGAGCAAAGCTGGAAACTATCGAAAAACTGCCTCCACGGAGCTCGGTAAGGGTATTAGGAGTTTTTTGGGACATGCTGGGTTCTACAGGAGATTTATAAAGGACTTCTCTAAAATTGCGAAACCTCTATGCAGTCTTTTAGAGAAGGATGCGATGTTCAGCTTTGATGAAGAGTGCAAGACAGCCTTTGAATTATTAAAGAGAAAATTGACTACAACCCCCGTGATAGTCGCTCCGGATTGGAGCATGCCATTCGAGCTTATGTGTGATGCAAACGACTTCGCGGTTGGGGCTGTTTTGGGCCAACGTCGAGATAAGGTGTTTCACGCCATATACTACACAAGAAAAACACTTACAGAAACTCAAATAAACTACACAACCACAGAAAAGGAATTGCTTGCAGTGGTATATGCGTTTGACAAATTTCGGGCTTACTTGATCGGGACTAAGGTGATAGTCTATACAGACCATGCATCAATTCGGTACTTGATAGCGAAAAAGAATGCTAAGCCACGCCTTATCTGGTGGATTCATCTACTTCAAGAGTTTGATTTAGAAATAAAGGATAGGAAGGGGACAGAGAATCAAGTAGCCGACCACTTGTTTAGGTTAGAAAACCAGGAGAAAGCAAAAGATGACAGATGTGAGATTAATGAGTCATTCCCAGATGAACAACTGTTTGGGATTTCAGTAGACATTCCGTGGTATGGTGATTATGCAAATTTCATTGTGAGCAACATTCTACCACCTGACCTCACAAGACAACAGAAAAAGAAATTTCTTCACGATGTGAAATTGTACATGTGGGATGAACCATATTTGTTCAAGCAGTGCACCGACAAAATGATTCGACGGTGCATCCCATATAGTGAAGTAAAGAATATTCTGCATGAGTGTCACTCATCGGCGTATGGCGGGCATTATGGGAGTGAGCGGACATCAGCGAAGGTGCTGCAATGTGGGTTTTATTGGCCCACATTATTCAAAGATGCCCACCAGTTTGTTAAACAATGCGATAGGTGTCAAAGGGTGGGAAATATTTTGAAATGTAATGAGATGCCCTTACAAACGATTCTGGAAGTAGAAATTTTTGATGTATGGGGTATAGATTTCATGGGACCATTCCCCTCGTCGTTGAACAATCAATACATTCTACTCGCAGTGGACTACGTGTCAAAGTGGGTTGAAGCTGCAGCTTTACCATCAAACGATGCCAAAGTCGTACTCAAATTCCTTCAAAAGAATATCTTCACGAGGTTTGGCACGCCAAGGGCAATTATTAGTGATAAAGGTAGTCACTTCTACAACAGATCCTTCACTGCTTTTTTGGCCAAGTATGGGGTCAACCACAAGATAGCTACAACGTATCACCCTCAAACTAGTGGACAAGCTGAGGTATCAAACAGGGAAGTCAAGAAGATATTGGAGAAAGTGGTGAATCCGAGTCGGAAAGATTGGTCGCTTAGATTGGACGATGCATTATGGGCTTACCGGACTGCATACAAGACGCCAATCGGGATGTCACCATATCAACTACTGTACGGGAAGGCATGCCACTTTACCGGCCGAAAGCTACAACATAGGCATATTATTGTGTGCAAAAACTCAATTTTGATCAAAAAGCTGTAGATGAAAAGAGGCTACTACAATTGAATGAACTCGATGAGTTTTGCCTTCACGCCTATGAGAATGCCAAACTATACAAAGAAAAAGTCAAAAGATGGCACGACCAGAAAATTGTGCGTCGAACATTCGAGCCAGGCCAATCAGTACTCTTATTCAACTCAAGGCTGTGATTGTTCCCCGAAAAGCTTAAATCAAGATGGTCGGGACCATTCACGGTCAAGCGGGTATTCCCGCACGGTGCTGTCAAAATTTATAGTCGCAATCCACTCGAAACATTCAAAGTCAACGGACACCGTCTAAAGTATTACTGGGGTGGCGAAGCCAACACCGACGTGATCGCCATCACATTAGCCGACACAACTTAAGCAGGAAGTAGTCAGGCTGAACGACTTAAAATCAAGTGCTAATTGGGAGGCAACCCAATTTTTAGTTCTTTATCATATGTTATACTCATAATTGCTTAATCATAGTTTTTATTTCAGTATTAGGTAGACGAATAAAAGAAAAATCTTATTAATCTCTTCACAATACATCATGCTATAAATAATTCACTAATATTTCTGCTTTATGTCATGTAGGTTTGAAAATGGAGCTTTAAGTGAGCAAAACTGAAGCACAAGTGCACTACAGTGAAACAAAAGATAGGGCCTGACAGTTAGCTAGCCCGCCGGGGTGGGCCATTCTAGAACTACAACCCCCGCCGGGGCGGGGGTCCACGAACTCAGAAGACAGAACATAAGCCTGCCGGGGTGGGCCTTCCTAGTGTAATACCCTCCGCTGGGGAGGGGTCCTAGAATTCAGACAGATGTGGCAGTTACATAGATTTCTCCCATTCCCAATAACACCCCACTTTCCCACTTCCCCACTACTCCATTACTCCATAACCACCACCCACCACCATTATTTCTTCCCCACATTCCCAATACCTCATAACTCCATTCCACCTCTTCAATCCACCAATGGTAGCATTCCCTCTCCCTCTATAAATACCACAACATCTCATACAAACTCTCCCACCACACTTGATATAAAAAAAAGAAAGAGAGTATAGTTGTGCGCTAGAGAGATAATATTGAAAAGTTTGGGGGAGAGTTAGGGTAAAGCCAGCAATAGGGAGGATATGGCTTCACAATCATCATCTAAACGCCAAAGGGGAGAAAGCTCATGGTCAGCCCAACCAACCCGCACCTTCGATCGCCGGAAATTTGCAAGTGCCGCCGCCGCCGACCGGTATAACTACATGCTCACCAAAGCCCTTACATCGGAGCGAGGATTGGCACCAGATGCTAACGATGGGGAGCTTATGCCGCAAATTTACCAAAAGGGATGGACCAAATTCACCGAGGAGCCGGAACCGGCCGTTGTGAACATTGTCAAGGAGTTTTACGCAAATGCTGAGGACAAAGAACCATTTCGCGCTTTTGTACGAGGATGGTTGGTTCCATTCAGCGCCGACACCATTAACATATACTACCAACTGCGTCTGCCTCGCCATTGCCAGTATGTGCACCTCCGCAATTCTAATCCAGACTTTGATGCCATAATCATGAAGAAGAACAACAACCACCTCCTCAGACTTAAGCGATAAAGGGAAGTCCTCACGTCCTTATTTTGTCTATTCATCCAATGAGGACATTGTCTAACTTAAGTTTGGGGGATTTAAATACATGTTTGCATTCATTTAGCTCACTTAGGTTGCATTTTTTGTCATTATTAGTTAAATTTCTATATTGCATCTTAATTTTAGTATTGCATGTAGCTTAGGTGCATTCATAGTAATTTAGGTTAATGTTTGTCATTACATAAGTAGACAATCTTTTAATGCATTTTGTTATCTCTATATAAAAAAAATTTAGTTAGTAAATATTGTGTTTGAGTAAGTCCATCAATGTTGTAGTTTATATTATTTGTGGGCCAATGATGTGATTGAAAATAAGTTAACAAATACAGTATCGAGTATTAGAACTGTGACACAATGTTTGTTTATGAATCGAATCTTGAGCTTGTTTGAAATTGGTATGAAAGGATAGCACGATTAACAAACATCTGTGTTGATTGGTCAAGTTCAAATTGTTACCTAAATGGTCTCTAAAGGATAATGCTAGAGTGAATGTCAAAATGACAAGGATAGACAGTGAACGCCAAAGTTAGGCAAGAACCTAAGTTTGGGGGATGATATGTGGGGTATATAAGCTTTATCTAAAAAAAAGTATGAATAAACACTGTGGCGTGCTTGTCTAGTTTTGTAGCCTTTGTTACTTGAGTAAGTAAGCCCGAGGGGATTGTCTTTACACCTAACGCCCTAAGCTCTTAATGGTCTGGGAGTTGTTGGTCAAAAGCTCGTTAAGGTAGCATTGAAAAGCTTAAGGGAATAAGACATTGCATGCCTATGTGTATAAAGAGAATAAAACAGGAAATAAAGAGCAAAAAGCCCCCGTGGAAAAAAGAAGAAGAGAAAAGAATGAAGTATAAGTACCTTGCTTGAACCCCTGAGATTAGTGATTACTTAATTTTTGTCGGAACTATCTATGTTTGATATTTTTAAGTTTACGCTATAGGATTCCTTCTAAGAAATTAATTATGTATTAAATTTGAGTCTTTATCGGTTATCATGGATGTTGCACACACACACACACACTATACCAGTGATGATGGCTTGAGATTCGAGGATTAAAGCATAATTGTAGATTGGTTTTTGATGGTTGATATTGTATAGTTACTTATTTTTGCTGAGGCTGTTAAGTAATCTTGACTTTGCTCTATTGTTGGATTTGAAAGCATATATGTTAGGTAGTTTTCATTTCATCTCATTGCATTGCATGAAGTTGTTTTGGTGCTCGAGGATTAGCACGGTTTAAGTTTGGGGGATTTTGATAAGTGTATTTTATATATGCGATTTAATATCCATTTCATGCTTATTGGTTGCTAAATTCTTGTGATCATGTTCAATTTTACTTGTTTTATATTGATTCATGTGTAGGATGGTGGTTGTAGCATTCAATGTATATTTGGAGCTATTCGGTGTGATTTGAAGTCAATTGGAGCATAATTGGAGAAAGTATGAAAGCAAAGAAAGTCGGTTGACAGAAGATAGGCGGTAGGTAGGCATTATTACACTACACACCCTCAGCGGGGGGGTGGGGTCATACTCTTGATTATAGGAAGATAGCCCACCCATGGGCTAATTTACACTCAGACCCCACAAAAGGGGGGGTCTTCAATCGAAGCTAAGCAGAAAGGAGGTTCGCGAAGCAGAGCTTACATAGTATATGAACCCCCTCCGGGGCGAGGGGGTGGAAAATCTGAGTGTCCTGTTATGTTTGCAATTCTTCTTGGGCACGAATTCTAGCTATTTGCATGGTATTGTAACTCTATTTGTAGAGAATTCGGCTGATGGCTTTTGTGTTGGACATGATATACTCAAGGGACAACAACTTCAACAAAAAAGGAGGACATATTACGAAGATCACAACTCAGTTTTTAATAGCAAGTGTGGAGGAGTATTTCGAGGAGTTTTTCAAGACAATTGCAATTATAGACTACGTGAAGGGTGTTTTTCAATATTCTTCGTGTTAGATATTTAATTGTAATTGGAAGAATGATTTCTATGATTTATTTAGTGTTTATTTCGTTTATTATGAACTAATTCACTTTTTAGGCTTGTGATGGATCCTTAAGTGAATCGATGGTTTTGTAAACTTTGATTTTCAATTTAATAAGCTATCTCCAGTTTATCTATATTGATTTGTGCTTGAATCTATGAATTGCCTGATCAACAATTCTTTGTGGAGTTGGATGGAATCGAGAGAGGATATTTGAATCTAGACCTAGTTGATATAGCATGTGTTCAGGATTTTGTTAGTAGCTTAAACTTGATGAGTGTTAAGGTAGAGATATGCTTGACATCGCATGTAATCGGATAGAGAACTTATTCTTCAACCTTCTTCAATTGTAATTCACATAGAGATATAGTGGGTTAGTTGATTAAGGTGTTTAACGGATTTCTATCTTAATTGTGGATTGATGTTAATAGGGTATTAATGCATCGAGAGGTGGTTAATGCTACGTTCGTGTTCTTGATTAATAAACTGGGATAGTGCATTGATTTGGAATAAAGGTGTTAAAATCAAAGTGAAGCTTAGGGTGAAATCATAAGTCTAATTCTCCATTAATTGTTTGAAATTTCAGATTTTGATATTCGTGGTTGTTTTGTGTTAGTTTCATTATTCTTAATTTTAGTTTCGTTAATTTCAATTATTGAGTTGATTTGTTTAATAAAATTAGGGTTAATAGAAAATTGGTAATTGTAAGTTAAGATTATTGCTAGTTAGTTTTTGTGGGAACGATACTTTACTCAACACTTTATTACTTGTTGACCATGTATACTTGCGTGTTATGCGTAATTAGATTTTACCCAACAACCTCAAAAGATGAGACAAGTTCCCAGCTAATCAAGATGTTCAAGCTAGTGATGAACGAGAAAGGAGAGAAAATCAAGGCTATAAGGAGTGATCGTGGCAGAGAATTTGACTTCTCAGAAATGGACCAGTTCTGCACAGAAAATGGCATTAGCCACAACTTCTCAGCTCCACGAACTCCTCAACAAAATGGAGTCGCTGAGAGAAAGAACGGGACATTAATAGAAGCTGGAAGGACTCTACTAGCAAATGACCCATCTGCTCGAAAGTACTTCGCGTAAGTCGCCAACACCGCATGCTATACCGAGCAGATCACTCATACACTCTACGATTAAGAAGACTCCTTATGAACTATGGAAAGGAAGAAAACCAAGTGTCAGCTACTTTCATGTTTTCTGTTGTGCATGATACATTCTCAACAATGGAAAGCAGTACTTGACAAAGTTTCAACCAAAATCAGACGAAAGAATCTTTCTTGGATATGCCACAGACAGTAAGGCCTACAGAGTGTTCAACAAGAAGACACGGAGTGTTGAAGTCTCGATTCACATCATCTTTGATGAGACAGACTTAGACAAAACAATGCCTCAAGACACTACGACTAACAGTTCAGACACTACGAATGAGGTCGTCGAGCTCAACACTACGATCGTAGTACTAGACAATGAAATCATTGAGCAAGGAAATAAGATCGTACAGAGGCCTATGCCAGACAACGAGCCTCCACATCAAGAAGAAGAAATAGATCTTGAAGATCTAAAACAAGAAGGCATAAGAACTAATGTCCCAACAAGAAGCAGATGGGCAAGAGATCACACTCAAGATCTAATCATTGGAGATTCGAGTGCAAGAGTCAAAACAAGAGCTGCTACCCAAAATGAATGCTTTTATCTAAGCTTCCTATCACAAATGGAACCAAAGAAGATAAAGGATGCTATGGAAGACTCCAACTGGATAGAGGCCATGCAAGAAGAACTTAATCAGTTCGAAAGGAGCAAAGTATGGAGATTAGTTCCAAGACCAAAAAATCATCCTGTCATTGGAACCAAGTGGGTCTGCAGAAACAAGATGGATGAAGATGGAGTGATAACCAGGAATAAAGCTAGATTAGTGGCCAAAGGCTAATCTCAGGAAGAAGGCATTGACTATGATGAGACATTTGCGCCTATTGCCAGACTAGAAGCCATCAGAATATTCCTTGCCTTTGCTGCTCACATGAAATTCAAGGTCTTTCAGATGGATGTCAAAAGTGCATTCTTGAATGGTGAACTTTAAGAAGAAGTCTATGTAGAGCAACCTCCAGGTTTCATCAATCTATCTCTTTCTAATTATGTCTTTAGATTAGAGAAAGCCTTATATGGTCTTAAATAAGCACCTAGAGCATGGTATGAAACACTAACTAACTTTCTTATTGAAAATGGATTCACTAGAGGTAGAGTAGATACCCCACTATTCCTTAGAAAGCATAAAGATAAAGTCCTATTAGTTCAAATATATGTTGATGATATTATCTTTGGGTCTACTAATGAAAAGCTATGTAAGAGATTCTCCAAGCTTATGCAGAGCAAGTTTGAAATGAGCATGATGGGTGAGCTGAACTTCTTCCTTGGACTTCAAGTAAAGCAGACTGATGAAGGAATCTTCATCAACCAAGCCAAGTACATTAAAGACTTACTTAAGAAGTATGGCATGGAGTCAGCCTCTCCCATGAAAACCCCAATTGCTCCTGCAACCAAGCTTGACAAAGATGAAAAGGGTAAAAGTATTGATATAACTCAATACAGAGGTATGATAGGCTCTCTTTTATATCTAATTGCCAGTAGACCAGATATAATGTTTGCAACATGCATTTGTGCTAGATTCCAGGCTTGTCCTAAAGAATCTCATTTAACTACTGTAAAGAGGATTTTCAGATATCTCAAGGGTACACCCCACTTGGGGCTTTGGTATCCCAAGGAGTCCTCATTTGAGCTAACAGGATACACAGATGCTGATTTTGCAGGCTGCAAAATTGATAGAAAAAGTACCAGTGGCACCTGTCAATTGCTAGGAAACAGACTTGTGTCCTGGTTTAGCAAGAAGCAAAATTCAGTATCCACTTCGACTGCAGAAGCTGAATACATTGCTGCCAGCAATTGCTATGCTCAGATCCTATGGATGAAAAATCAGCTAGCAGATTATGGGTTTGAATTCAAATCCATACCTATTCATTGTGATAACACAAGTGCAATTGCTATAACTCATAATCCTGTCATGCATTCTAGGACTAAGCATATAGAAATAAGGTATCACTTCATTAGGGATCATGTGCAAAATGGAACTATATCTTTACAATATATCCCTACTGAAAATCAACTCGCTGATGTTTTTACAAAACCTCTAGATGAATCCAGATTTAACAAGTTAATAAGTGAGCTAGGCATGCTTAACTTGCAACCATGAAAAATATGTTCTAGTTTGTGTTAACCATACAGATCTAAAGTTTATGTTCGAAATCATAGACATAATCAAAGGAAGTTCACGATCGTAGAGCCAAAGTGTCATTAAAGACAACGATTACAGTGCAAACTCAACGATCGCCGTGCAGACTCAACTATAGCAGAGTTCCATCAAAACAAAGAAGCATTCTATGATGATGAAAGTCAAAACAAAGCAATCTCTCTAAACAAGCACCTCAGGAACAAACCTAACCCTTGATTCACTCTATGAGGTTGGCCCTTCCTGAGTTACCTTGATCCAAGAAGAATGCAAAGTAAAAAAGTTCATCACAAAGAATAAGTCAGACTCGACGATCGTAGTGCAGACTTGACGATTGTAGTGCAGACTTGACGATTAAAAAACAGACTCAACGATAGCTGAGCAGACTCAACGAACATTGAACAGACACAACGATTGCTGAACAGACTCAACAAACGCAGAACAGACTCGACGATTCCAAGGACCATCTCAACGATCATAGTCCTCCTGATAAATAAATCAGCTTAGAAGAAGTTAAGGACAATTTAGTACAATCCTCTTGAGTCAGACTCGTAGAGCCAAGCAAAACTTGACACCTGTCCCACTAAGCAAAATAGAGAGAGGGAAGTTACAAGTACAAATTAAAATTATCTTTTTGAAATCTGAAGTTCAAAAGATAATCTCTCTCTTCCTCTCTCAAGTAGAAACCCTAAACCAGAAGAAAGCTCAGTCAGTCACACTTCCTGCAAGAAAATCAATGGCAGCTTCTAGTGTTATCTCTAGCTACAAACTCTACTTTAACGAGTTCAAAATAGCTGAACCCAAATTTCACAAGACTCTGTCGTTACTGAAGAAAGCGGGTCTCAAAGAAGCTTTGGGTACAGACACATTGATCTACCCGAAGTTGGTAAAAGAATTCTACAACAATGGTGTGTTTGAAAACAACACCATCACTGCGAAAGTCAGGAACGTGGAAATCAGACTAAAGGCTGAGGACATCAATCTAGCCATAGGTATCAAACCTGAAGGGTATCCGTCCATAGATGGCGTAGACTTCCATAAGGGACTCAAAAAGATGCACCACAAGAAAGCCCCCTCTGTCAAAGGATACAAGAAGAAGGAGTTTCCTCAGAGGTATGAATTTCTAGCTGATATTGTTGGAAAATATATCTATTGCAAGAGTTCTGGTCATGATTCTGTGAATGAAGTGCAACTCAAGCTCATGACTGCCATATGTTATGGAATACAACTTAACTATGGAGCCATATTGCTTGAATTGATTGGAAAATGGATCACCAACTCAAAGAAGTCAAAGATCTCTCAAAAGATGCTCTACGGACGATTTATAAGCATCATCCTACAGTCTGCTCTGGGTGACAAAATTGAGGACGATGAAGGAGAGGCCATTAATCCAAACCGTTGAATGACCCAACAACTATTCGAGAACTGGAAAAGGAATCCAGCAGAAAATGTGTGAATGATGTCTGAGTCCAGTGGAAGAACTGGTGATATAAAAGAATTAGGGATTACAGGAAATATGTCAGTTGTTAGAGAAACTAAAGAAGAAAAAGAAGAAGCTAACAAAGAAGAATCCATTGCTCTGGTCAGAAAGAGCAAGGGCAAAAGAAAGCTTAAGGACAGAATGGTTGAAGAACCTCAGGGATCCACTACCAATAAGCCTGTAGAGTCCTCAGACATTGAGACTCTAAGGATCCTAAGAAGGAAGGAACAGCAGGCTGAGGCAGAAAAAGATAGAGCTACCATCTCTCAGCTGCTGAAGAAGAATTAAATCAGCCACAAATTAAAAAGGCCATCCATCTTTTCGATCGTAGAGTCTCTACCGATCGTAGAGACTAGACCAAACACATCAAGCAAAGAAGTAGTTGCATCAAACATTTTGGCCGATCAACAGGACATAACTGAAGGTCAAGAAAGTCCTGAGGCTGTGGCTCAGCCTAGAAAACCAAGAAGAAAACTAGTCAAGAAATATATTCTTGTCAATGAGAAAGTACTAAAGAGGGAAGACAAAGAATTGGTTGCTGAAAAAGAACCAGCCAAAGAAAGCCAAAGAGACAAAGATCAAGCTGAGGGGGAGACACCTGAAGTTCTTATGATAGAAAATACACCAACTAAAGGGGAGATGCCTGAGGCTCTCATTCTAGAAAATGCTCTAACTGAGGGGGAGCGATTAATCTTTCAAGAAGATGATGAAGTTGAGGGGGAGACTCATGACATCCCCATGACAAAAGAAGTGGTTCTTGCAGAAAATAAGGGAGAACCAGAGTAAGAGCCAAATGAAGCCATTGATATAGTGGACTCTGCGAGCGAAGACAGAGAAGAGGAAGAAGATGATGAGGTCGAGATCACAACTATGGGCATAAATGGGTACAGAAGAGCTAACTATGAGCAACTGTTTTCATATCTACCCATGATGCCTTTCCATCAAGCTCAAATTCTAAACTCTTGGAATCACATGTTTTGGAGCTTCAAAGAATATCCGGCCATCTCTGTGCTAGCTAGTGGATTCCCAGGAAGATTTAACTTTGCCAAGAAGTTACTTACAAATAACTCCTCTCCAAAGAATGAACATGAGGTACTATCTATCCCAACCCTCTTCAGAGTTAATCACTTGCCATCATCCTCATTTAGTCAATTTTATGAATTTCCACGATGGTTGGAAGTGATTTTACATCCACTAAATCAATTCCCAGTTATAGAATCCCAAAATTCTGTAACTGATGAACCAAATCTGATCAACTCTATACTGCTCCCACCTTCTATCATCTCTACGACCACTGACTCTAGCCCAATTGTAGAGTCTTAACCTCAAATCGTAGAGCCACCGAACCTAAACATCCAAACACAAGCCCCTCCATAAGATATTTCTTCCTCATCTAGCAATGAATACTTCAATCTTGATCTTGCCCTCTACTCATTGCAAGATCAATTCAAGAGCACACCACCTCCTCCACAAATTCCCCATCTCAATGAACTTCTGTCAGAGCTGCCCACCAAAGCTGATTTGTCAGCCATGTCCATGAAAGTGATCAAGGAACTCGATGAGAGTCTTGTAGAGCACACTAAACTCATTCAGATGAGATTAACCACAATGATCAATGCTACAAATAATCTCCCAAGCTCCCTAAGCTCTACGCTCACTAAGAAACTTAAAGAGCTCATCAAGGAAATGATTCAAAGCATAAAGGACAGGGATGACATTCATTTTCTAGCAGCCAAAAGACACAGAGATGCTGTTCTTATTTTGCAGAATACTCAAGAAGCTCAGAATAAACTAATGATGGAGAACTTCCTCAATCTGCAAACTGCTGTAAAAGAGTTCCAACAATTTTACGTCAGCCAAGGACAGCAGACTGACAACATACTGGCCGTTCTTCAACAACGGGATGCTCGATCTAATGCACTGATTCAAGAAAATTGAGAGGATATTGCTTAAACTCAAAGTCAACTCAACGAGTTTGTCCAAGGAGTAACTCGCCTTTTAGAGGACATTCGAACCCTTGATGCTAACATAAAGGGGGAGAATAAAGGGAAAGGAGATCAGGGAGGCAAAAGAAAAAGTAGAGGTCAATTCCAAACACAATCCTCAAGGAATCCTCCTACAAGGAAAATTCACCAGCAGACTCCATGATCCAGCCACCAGACCCAATGATCTAATCAGCAGGAAGTACTAATGGCTCAACCTTTAAGGAGTCTAGGGCAAACTACCAGCTCTCATGAGGTGACAACAACAGGCCTAAGAATGCCAATTAGAGATCCTACATTCATGAATAGGCATGATCAAAATCCAAGACTAAGCCCAAGTGAGCGGGAAGATCTAGCCAGGAGAGACGAAGCAAGCAGAAAAAGGAGAGCTGAGGAATATGCAAATCCTCCGAGAAGCAAAAGGTCGAAGAAATAGAGATAAGTTGAATTTTTAATTCGTATTAATGTATTCAAACTTAAATGTAATATATGTCTTCATATATCAATAAATTCATGCTTATTCTCTAGAAATTTTAGATGCTCACTGAAATATTAAGTCATATTTACCTTGCTGCAACTGCATATAGAATTTGATAATCATTACAACAAATCTCCTTGGTTATGTCAACATCAAATAGGGGGAGATTGTTGGAAGAATGCATATTTTGATTTGATATTTAAAGTAAATGCTCATGATTATATGTAAAGCCCTTCAAGGAATATATGTACAAGGGCTTAGTGATAGGTCAAATTTGTTAGGTTGATCTTAGCTTTTAATGTTCATCATTTTGTAAACGAATGTATAGATAAAGATATCAAAGATGTTAGGTTGATCTATGACTTGTAGCGTATAGATAGGCTTCAACAAGAATCGTAGTCTACCAAGCTGATCAACAGATTGCAGAAGCCAAGGCAGGATCGTAGAGCTTAGAAGATCGTAGTGTATCTGCCTTGAAGGACCTCTTCTGAAATCATAGAGTGGTCCAGACGTTTGTCGAAGCTAACTCAGAGATCGTACTGTGCTCTCGAAAACGTAGTCTACAAGACGAGTAAGTGATGATCGTAGTGTGAAAAGATTGTAGTGTGCAAATCCTTGAGAGAAATCATAGTGTTCTCTTCAGACCAAGCACCAATGTGACAAGACACCACGATATGGATCGTAGAGTGTCATCTGTCTTATGTCAGAAGCATCGAGCCCTACTTTTATTTAAAGACAAAATTCCAACAAAAGTGGAATGGGTTTGAAACGTTGAAGTCCTCTCCAGTCCCAATGGTACAAAAGATATCCTTAGTATTCAACAAAAGAAACGTATTCAAGAAGCTAAGGAAAGGACCATAGGATAGAGGAAAAATACCTTTTCAGGTGTTAGGTGAGAAAGCAGGCTGCTGTGTCAGTGGGCTAGAATGCAATTCAAAAGATGTGCAGAAAAGTCTCTATCAGAGTTCAGAAATGTCAAACGCATTTAATGCTTCAATAAAAGGCTTCAACAAAAATATTTCAAGAATCACATATATGCAGAACATATGCAGATGAAAAGAAGCCAGCAAGTATTGAACAAAAATGAACAAGAACACTCAACGCTCAACTCTACGATCTGAGAAAAAGAGGAAGCTTGCTCAGCTACTCAGTTCTTTCAAACAAGTGCTTAACTGCAACTGAGTAGCCTCAATCACAACTCAACAACTATCAATCAACTGAAGAAAGAGTTCCAAGTCAGAAGGACTTGAAGAGTTCTAAGTGAACTGTGAAGAGCCAAGTCTGCTGGACTTGAAGAGTTCAAGAGTGAACTTAGAAGTGCCTAGACTGCTGGTCTAGAAGGAATCTGTGAGAATCAGAAAGTGTAAAAGACATCCTTAGTGAATTTCCTACTCGAGGAGTAGAAGAGTGGACTAGGAGCTTTAAGTGCTCTGAACCACTTAAAAATAACCGTGTCTATTTTATTCTTGCTATAACTGCTATAACTGTCATAACTGCCTCACTCGCTTTAACTCACTATCTAAAGGGGACTTCAAAGAAACCATAATTTCGCTGTGCTTAAGATCTTTATCAAAATAGTCTTTATACAAAGAAAAGTTTTTAATATCTATTCAACCCCCCTTCTAGATAACTATTGTGCCTCCGGAAAGTAACAAATAATATTACAGAATCACAAAAATGACAACCAGGCCGTTCCCAGGAAAGAGAGGGCATTCCGATAAGGATTTCTCCTTACTGGCGCGCAATTAGGTGACCAAACCTCTCCTTGACAGAACTTTCTAGACATTACCCAATAATGCTATCTAATAATATTATTCAAATTATATTAATTATTGATCTGATAATGAGAAATACTGTGCAGTGATAATTATTTAAACAGCAATAATATAAAATATCAACGCAACAATTATTGAATCAATAAAATAAAATATTGAAGAGTAATTACTGTAACAATTATTGTGTAAGTGCCCTTTACGTAAGAATCAATATTCAAAATACTTTGCAATACTGGTGTGCTAATGTGCAACCACGCCAGACATCGTATTTTAACCAACAGTAATCCAGCAATGTTAACTTGGTAATAATTACTGCCGTTATTTATAAAAACTCAAACTTGTCGTTTTCTTTCCCAACAGCTTATTACATTATAGGGGCCCACAAATGGGCTACTGGCCGCATAAATATTCCCCGACAACAAGAATATTCCACGACCAAACGAATATTCCCCGACAACAATGAATATTTTATAACCAGTTGCTTAATTTGTAAAATTTGCATATTTCACCCATAACCAAAGTATTATAGCAAATTATCACCTTATTATTTCAAGATAATAAATAGAGGAAATTCAATTTTATTTATAATAAGTTAGGGTCTTACAACCTCCCCTCCTTATGAAATTTCATCCTCAAAATTGACGTACGTACCTGGTGTTTCGAAAAGGTGAGGGTGCCTCGCTTTTATTTCTGATTTCAACTCCTAGGTCATTTCTTCAATAGCATGGTTCCTCCATAAAACCTTGACTTGTGGTATAACCTTTGTTCGTAGGACATGCTCTTTCCTATCCAAGATCTTGACAGGTACTTCCTCGTACGTTAAATCTTCGGCTATCTCGTCTGGTTCTAACGCAATAATGTGGTTTGGGTCTTTCACATATTTACGAAGCATAGATATGTGAAAAACATTATGAACACGAGACATGCTCGGAGGTAATGCGAGTCTATAGGCCATATTTCCTATTCGGTCAAGAATCTCAAATGGACCAACAAATCATGGATTGAGCTTTCCTCTATTCCCAAATCTTATAACTCCCTTCCATGGAGAAATATGTAACAGTACATGATCTCCAATAGTAAACTCCACGTCCTTTCGATGAATATCAACATAACTCTTTTGTCGATCTTGTGAGGTCTTTATACGTTGCCGGATCATTTGAATCTTTTCTGTAGTCATGAGTACTAATTCTAGTCCCAACAACGTTGCTTCACCCACCTCATCCCAGCATACTGGAGAACGACACTTTCGTCCATACAATGCCTCAAATGGAGCCATGCCTATACTTGTTTGATAACTATTGTTGTAGGAGAATTCCACTAGTGGCAAGTACTTATCCCAACTTCCTTTGAAATCTAGGACACAGAGTCTTAATAGATCTTCAAGGGTTTGAATAGTCCTTTTTGATTGCCCGTCCGTTTGAGGATGGTATGCCGAACTGAATCGTAAATCTGTGCCCATAGCTTTCTGCAAGCTAACCCAAAATCGTGAAGTGAATCTTGGGTCACGATCCGAAACTATGGATACTGGTATGCCATATAATCTCATAATCTCATTCACGTACATACGAGCAAGACGTTCTAGGGAATAAGTCTCACGTATAGGCAAGAAATGAGCAGACTTGGTTAATCTATCAACAATAACCCAAATCGCATCTATGCCTTGAGAAACTTTGGGAAGACCTGTATCAAAATCCATGGTAATGTGTTCCCACTTCCATTTTAGAATCTCAAGTGGTTGCAATGGACCCTTTAGCACTTGATGCTCCGCCTTTACACGTTGACAAGTTTAACACCTCGAGACGAACTCCGCGATCTCTCTCTTCATATTTCTCCACCAAAATGTATGTCGAAGATCATGATACATTTTGGTACTCCCAGGATGGATTGCAAACGGTTTGTTGTGTGCCTCCATCATGATTCTATGTTTCAAATCAGAATCGTTAGGAATGCAAAATCTGGAGTTGACTAGAAGTATTCCTTCTTCATCGATTCTTGCTTCCGGAATAACACCTTCTTGCACTTTCTTCCATGAATCTTCGATAATAACCAGCTAAGCCCAGAAAGCTACGCACTTCGGTCACCGACTGTGGTTGCTCCCAACTTTGTATTGCTTCAATCTTCGCCGGGTCAACAGATACTCCATGTTTTGACACCACGTGCCCAAGGAATGCTACTTCCTTAAGCCAGAACTCGTATTTCTTCAGCTTGGCATATAGCTTGTTGTCACGAAGTCTTTAAAGTACCAGCTTCAAATGGTGCTCATGATCTTCACGACTTTTGGAATAGATGAGGATGTCATCAATAAAGACAATAATGAACTGATCAAAATATTCCTTGAATACACGGTTCATCATATCCATGAAAGCAGCAGGAGCATTAGTCAATCTAAAAGACATGACTACAAATTCATAATACCTGTACTGAGTTCTGAAGGCAGTCTTTGGAATATCCTCAGTTTTAATCTTTAGCTGATGATATCCAGAACGAAGATCAATCTTTGAAAAAAATCGTGCTCCTTGCAACTGGTCGAACATGTCATCAATACGAGGTAGGGGATACCTATTCTTGATGGTGACATGGTTCAATTCTCGGTAGTCAATACAAAGTCGCATACTCCCGTCTTTCTTCTTTACAAATAAAATAGGAGCACCCCAAGGAGATTTACTAGGACGAATGAAATCGATGTCTAATAATTCATGTAGTTGGACTTTTTACTCTTGAAGTTCAATAGGATCCATTCGATATGGGGTTTTAGAAATGGGCTTTGTACCCGATTCAAGATCAATAAAGAATTCAACTTCATGTTCTGGGGGTAGACTAGGAAGTTCTTCAGGAAATACGTCAGGAAATTCACTAACAATAGAAATATTATTCAAATCTGACTTGTTTTTGTTGAAGTCCATAATATGGGCCAAGAAAGCTTGACATCCATTTTTTAATAAACGAATAGCTTTATGGATTGATATGACAGTGACTGATTTTAGTGGTTTAGTTGCTTGAATTCATATAACAGGTTGGTTAGGAATATGAAAACTAACAACCTTACAAAAACAATCAATTTTGGCATGATGAGTGGTTAACCAATCAATCCCTAAAATCACATCAAATACAAGTATCTTTAAAGAGATAAGATCAACAGGTAATGTGATTATGCCAACTTGGATCAAGCAAGATTTATAAACAATGGATGTGATAAAGGTTTCTCCTAACGGAGTCTCCATAAATAAGTCAAAGTCTAATTTTTCTGGAGTCAAGTTTAAACGTTGAGCACAAGCAGGAGAGATAAAAGAATGGGTAGAACCGGTATCTAGGAAGGTATAAACTTCGCAAGAGTTCAAGATTAACTTACCCGTGATCACCTCGTTCGGGTTTCTCGCGTTTTGGCCAGTCACGATAAACGCCCTCCCTTGAACCACCGACTTTGTTTTGTCCGTAGTCGCCTTTGGTGCCGCCATCCCAGTTGGACTTGACTTCACTACCAGACAAAATCAAGCTATATGACCGTCTTTTCTACAATTGAAACACACCTTGGAAGGCTGTGAACAGTTTAGACTTATGTGTCCCTCCTCTCCGCATTTGTAGCATCTAACTAGCGGTCGTTCTCCTCCCCTAAAATTTGTTGTTGGTGCTGGTGTTGCTGCTGATGTCTACCCATCATTGTTGAATCTCCTCTTTTTGAAATTTTCACTTGACTCACCTCTCCTATTATCATGGCCACAATGACCACCCGAGTGGTTACCGCTTTTGTCCATATTTTTTCCTCCTCGTTGATTATCATCGCTCTGATGACTGCTATCATCGGTATGACCCTGGTTGTGGTCCCTTGGTTAAACATACTCATTATCTCGCTTTAATAATTGAGCCCTGTTGACAACATCTGAATACAGAGAAAATTTGTGAGAGATAAGTTATTGACGAATCTCGGGTTTTAGACCTCTCAGAAACATCCGCGTCTGATAAGTGAATTTTATATACACTTATTCGGTATCTTTTACTTGAATTGGTTGTTTATATTCATGTGTCTTAGTTACTTTTCATGCATTTTGTGTTCATTTTGTAGGTTATACATTTGGGAGCGGTGTGAGCGACTATTGGTAAGGAAAAGCGAAGAAAATGCAAAGAAAAGCAAATCGGACATTGTTTGGGCTTTCATGCTCTTGGTTTGGAACTTGGATTACATTGTAGAGCTTCTTCTTAGCTTTTTTAATATCTTGAATCATTCCAATCGGAGTTTGGATGCAAGAGTTATGATCGTTGTACCAACGGACGTCGAACTTCGCTGTTTTGGTTAGCCATTTTTATAGTAGTCACTTCCAGCCCAATTTCAACCTTCATCCGGCCAGATCAATCCTCAAAGAATGAAAGTTGTAGATCTCGTCGATATCTTTGATTTGATAGGTGGCAGGTCTCGTAACTCCTCCCGGATCAAACATTATGGCCATTTTACTAGAGGACGCTGAGACAGAAAAATGATGCCCGCCGGGGCGGGCTTTTCCTTAGTAAAACCCCCACCGGGGCAGGGTTACCAGCTATAAAATAGTACTATAGCGCCGAGGCGGGCCCTCGACAAGCCTAGACCCCCGCCGAGGCGGGGGTACGCGTAGAAAGACGTTTTTTGGCCAAATTTGAGTTCGGGAAGGAATGTTTTAATCCAATTGACTCAAGGACTTCCAAGAGGACTTAAAGACATATAAAAAGGCTTATATAAGGAGGGGAATAATAAGGATTAGGGGATATATTAGGAGATTGGAGAGATTGGGAGAGAGCATTCCATTAGATTAGATTAAAGTAAATTAGATCAAAACACTAGTTCAAAATAGTTTTGGAGATTGAAGCAACTTGAAGACCATTGAAGATCAAGAGCGGGAGCTTGAGGAAGATGGAGATTTCTTGACAATGATTTATTCTTTACTCTACTCTTATTTTTATCTTTTAATGTTATTTCAAGTGTGGATTCTTAGTTTTAATTCAATGAACTAATTCTTTGTTTGAGATTACAATGGATCTTATTGTTTAGTTTATTTTAATATGCTTCGCTATCAATTATTATGTTCTATCGTGAGAATTGTCTATTTTGGTTTGGACTTAATTGTTTAATTGTCTAGCCATCAATTACCGTGATTGTAAGACCCCGAAATTTTTAAATAAAAAGGAATTTCCTTTATTTATTATTTTGAAATAGTAAGGGTTTATTTGATTAATGTGGATAGTCAAGGGTTAAATACGCAAATATTTCAAAATAAGCAAGTAGTTATAAAATATTCATTATCGTCGGGAAATATTCGTTTGGTCGTGGAATATTAAACCGCTTGTCAGAATATTCGCATTTGACAGAAGCTTGTACCATGTGTGGGCCCCATAACGGAAAAGCGATTGGATGAAGAAAACGACAAATATAAGTGGTTTAAAAATAACTACAGTAGTTATTCATCAAGTAACACTATTGGAATACCTTTGGTTAAAACATAAGTAATACGCGTTGTTGCACAAGAAGATTACTGCAGTATTGCACCAATTATTAAAGGCACTACTCAATAATGGTTACGATAATTATCGCTCAAGATTTTATTTTATTGAGTTAATAATTTTGCGTTGATATTTTATATCATTGTTGTTTTAATAATTGTCATTACACAAGATTTTTCATTATCGAAGCAATAATTCATATTATCCGAATAATATTATTAGATAACATTATTGGCAATGTCTAGAAAGTTCTCGTCTAAGGAGAGGTTTGGTCACCTAATTGCCGCCAAAGAAGAAGAAATTCTTATTGAAAGCCCCCTCTCGAAGGGAACCGCCGGTTGTCAATATTGTGATTCTGTAATATTATTTGTGAATAATTAATTATTGATTTATATGATGAGAAAATATTGATTTTATGTGGATATAGATGGAGAAAATTTTATAGTGACAATTGTTGAAAATTGAAATTTTATCTTTTTACGATAAAATAATTCATTTAATATATTATTATTTTAATAATATAATAATGATGATATTTTTACAATGAATGTGGGATATATGATTATATGAGGAGGAAGAGTATTTTTGTTGCAATAAATATTTAAAATATGTTAAACATGTCGGTGGACCCCATTTATTGATTGAAATTTGATTATAGCTTTCGTAAAATCGCCCGTTTGTGGATTTCTTGGACAATTTTGTTTGGAATTTGGAAAAACTTTCTTCCGTAAAATTGTAGAGAATTGAATTCCTATAAAAAGATGCGAGATTCAAATTTTCTGATGAAAGGGCTATTTATTATGAATTATTGAAGTTCAAGTTCAAATAATTAATTTTTGAAGTTTAAATATTTTTAATAAGAAAAATGTTTTTTTTTTTTGAGTTAGGCAAGGTGAGTCACTCTTGGTGGCTGATGGTTTGAATCAGATTTCAAGAGTGGCGAGGAATTTAATAATATATATTAATATTTTATTAAATTTTCTGCTTTGGTGTTCTAAGCAATTTCCAATAAATAGGGTGCTTAGGTTAGAATTGAAAATCACACCTTAAATCAAGTTTTCTCTCTATATTATCGAGCGTATTCTTGTGAGTATTTTGAGTATATTTTGAGTATTGTTAGGACTATTGCAAGTTCCTTCACACTATATCAGGTGTTTCAAATTTAAAGTACCGATCTTTCGAGGTAAGGAATATTATTTTTTTAAAAAATGATATTATTTCTTCAATATCATTATGTTGAAATATTGATCTAAACTTTTTATTAAATTTGGAACTTTTTGTGTCGAGTTACTATTCATGTGTATACGGCCTTTATTCACGTATAATGACCTTATTCACGAATCACGGCTAAGACTAAAATCGAAAATTTTTTTTTTTTTTCGTCAAAATATCTATTACGGATACTAGCTTTGATTGTATCCATGTTTTGATCATTCTTGAATTTTACATCACCGTGATTATTTTTGAGGTATTTTTGGACATGGATAAAACAAAGTACGAATCCTTAATCCTTATTCCTTAATCCTTGTCATTTTGTTTCACTTTGGATTCGTTTCTTTAAAAATATTTTTCATCATCTTCGGTCTTAAATGATGATATTATTGAATATCTTTGGCCTCAGTAGTGCAAAGATGAATGATTTTCGATAAATATCTTTGGCCCGTAGTGAAAAAGATGAGCAGTGTTTAGATGAACATGACCAATCGATGAATATCTTTGGCTGTAGTGCAAAGATGAATATTTGATTCTAGATATATATTGATTGATGTTACGAGGATAAAAGATAGACGATGAACTTTTAAAATTCATACGTAGAAGATAGTAGTTGCATTCTCAACTTAACTCTTCTAATGAATTATTATTTCGCCACTTAATATTGATTTAAAATTTGTTGTCTATTGTATTTTATTAGATTTTTCCCTGTTGAAGACTAACGATGATTTGTTGTATATTATCTTAGTCATAATATTCTTTTATCGAGCTAGTTGAGCTCACCCTTTTCCTTTTTATTCCATTTTTTCTCGTGGAGGCGAGAATATAGCGAGTAATTAGCCTGGGGTATGGAATGAAGGTTTTAGAAAGGATTGTTTAGTAGTCCTCACCATTTTGTAAAATAATGTATCAATAAATGTGATGAGGATTTATTTGAGTATAGATATTATCAGAAGATAATATTTGTATTCAAACTCACAGCTTTTATTGTTGTAATAATAAAGTTGTAGTTGTTTCTATACCATGTATTGACAACTCGGAATGGGTGATGTATACCTATTTTGGGGGCGTCATAGTTGGTATCGAGCTTAGGATATGATCTCTGGCGGAGATCGGGAATAGAACTAGGAGGGAGAGAGAGTAAATCCTTCGCTAGTGTGTCCTACCTAAGTTTATTTGTTAGTTGGTGGTATATAGAGATATTATGTGATATATTGATTTCCTTAATTAACCCTTATTTTATGGCGATAAAGATTTGAGAATGTCGATTGAGAATATTAACAATGGAAATGAGACCGTGGAGATACAGTACTCACCAACGAGGAGAGCGTGCAACAGTCGGGCAATGTTCCTCCTCTGAACAACACCATCGAAAGAGATGATGATGAACGAGGGATGTTTAGAAGTTTTTTGCAGTTCATGCAAAATCGCACGAGGAAACTCGTGTTCAAAATCTGAGGAGGAAATGATAGCAATTCACGGGTTATTCTGTACCAAGCAGTTCAAAGAGTTGGGACCACCATAATTTAAGGGAAAGCCGATCCGATCATGGCGAAAACATGGGTCAAAAAAATTACCAAGATATTCGATGTCTTGGGATGCACGGAGAACAGAAGATTCCATTCGCCACCTTTATGTTCCTTGGCGAGGCAGACTCTTGGTGGAATGCGTGAAAGTGTACATCCATCCGCAAGCACTCAAGGCATGTCTTGGGAGACGTTTGAAAGCTATTTAATGACAAATACTTTCACGAAAGTGTTAAATATATGAAGGAAGTGGAGTTCATCGATTAGAACAAAACAACATGGCGGTGTCTCAAGAGACGAGGCAAAGTTTGCAGAGTTATCCGAGTTTGCACCTCATTTGGTGGAGAATGAGGAACGTATGACGCGAATGTTTCTTAGAGGTTTGAAACCCTACGATACGTCAATATCTCATTTCTCATAAATTTTCTCTTTATTAAGATGTTGTAAATAGGGCTCAATTATTAGAGCGAGATAACGAGTACGGTGTTGAGGGACCACAACCAGGATCATATACTAGAGATAGAAGTCAACAAAACAACGATAACCACGGAGAAAAAAAAAGAGCGGACAAAATGGTAACCACTCGGTGGTAATCATGGCCATGAAAATAGAAGAAGCGAGTCGGAGGAGATTTTAAAAGAGGAGATTTAACAACGACTATGTGAAGATGACGGTCTTGGTAACAAGCTCGGTTCTAAGGAGGAGAAACGACCAACCGGTCATATGCTATAAATGCGGGAAAGAGGGACATATCACCAAACCGCCCACAACAGATTCAAGGTATGCTATAATTGTGGAAAGGAAGGACATATCGCTTTCGAGATTGAAGAGCGAAACCTAGTTCAATGGGGACGGTGACTCAAAAAAAGATCGTCCCGAAAAGTCAAAGTCAACGATTCTGGGAAGCGTTTGTTTGATCGGTCATAATGCGAGGAACCCAAACGAGGTGATCACGGGTAAGCTATTTATAAATTCTTGCGAAGTTTATACCTTACTTGATACGGTGCTACCCATTCATTTATCTCTCTCCGCATGTGCTCAACGCTTAAACTTGACTCAGGAGAAATTAGACTTTGACCTATCTGTGGAAACTCCGTTAAGAGAAACTTTCATCACATCCATCGTTTATAAATCTTGTTTGATTCAAGTTGGCACCATTCACCTTACCCGTTGACCTTATCTCTTTAAAGATACTTGCTTTTGATGTGATTTTAGGGATTGATTGGTTAACTACTCATCATGCCAAAATTGATTGTTTTCGTAAGGTTGTTAGTTTTCATATTCCTAACCAACCTATTGTTATTTAATTCAAGCAACTAAACCATTAAAATCAATCACTATCATATCTAATCATAAAGCTATTCGTTTATTGAAAAATGGATGTCAAGCTTTCTTAGCCCATGTTATGGATTTGAATAAAGACACGTCAAATTTGAATAATATTCATGTTGTTATTGACTTTTCCGACGATTTCTGAAGAACTTCCCGTCTAACCCCGTAACGTGAAGTTGAATTCTTTATTGATCTTGAACTGGTACAAAGCCCATTTCTAAAACCCCATATCGAATGGCTCCTATTGAACTTCGAGGAGTTAAAGGTCCAACTACGGAATTGTTGGACATCGGTTTCATTCGATCCTAGTACATCTCCTTGGGGTGCTCCTGTTTTATTTGTAAAGAAGAAAGACGGAGTATGCCACTTTGTATCGACTATCGGAATTGAACCATGTCACCATCAAAAATAGGTATCCTCTACCTCGTATTGATGACTTGTTTGACCGATTACAGTAGGGGCACAATTTTTTCAAAAATCGATCTTAGATTCGGATATCATCAACCAAGATTAGAGGCGAGGATATTCCAAAGACCGCCTTGAGAACTCGATATGGGCATTATGAATTCTTAGTCATGTCTTTGGATTGACTAATGCTCTTATGGCTTTCATGGATATGATGAACCGAGTATTCAAGGAATATTTGGATCGATTCGTTGTTGTCTTTATTGATGACATCCTCATATATTCCAAAAGTCGTGAAGATCATGAGCACCATTTGAAAGGTGGTACTCAAAGGCTTCGTGAAAACCAACTATATGCCAAATTGAAGAAATGTGAGTTCGGCTTGAGGAAGTAGCATTCCTTGGGCACGTGGTGTCGAAACATGGAGTATCTGTTGATCCGTGAAGATTGAAGCAATACAAAGTTGGACCAACCAAAGTCGGTGTGGATCAAGCACGTAGTTTTTTGGGCTTAATTTGGTTATTATCGGAGATTCGTGGAAGAGTTTTCTCGAATCGCTACTCCATTAACCCGCCTAACTCGGAAGGATACAAAATTCGTTTGGAGCGAAAGAATGCGAGAAAAGTTTCCAAGAGCTTAAGAGGAGACTTATTTTAAGACTGTTCTAACAATACCATCCGGTTCGGATGGATTTGTTATCTACAATGATGCTTGGAAAAGGGTTAGGATGTGTTCTCATGCAATGTGGGAAAGTCATAGCCTATGCCTCGCGACAACTTAAAGAATATGAGAGAAATTATCCTACTCATGATCTAGAGTTGGCAGCAGTCGTTTTCGCGCTAAAGATATGGAGGCACTATCTATATGGGGAGAAAGTGGAGATATATTCGCACCATAAAAGCCTTAAATATTTCTTCACTCAAAAAAAGAACTCAACATGCGGCAATGACGCTTGGCTCGAGCTATTGAAAGACTACGACCACACTATTCAATACCATCATGGAAAAGAGAACGTGGTAGTGATGCGTTGAGTAGAAGATCATATATGCGGGAATGAGTGCGATGATGTCAAGTATACACATAGAGCCAACTTTAATAGAAAAAGTTAAGGTTGCTCAAGCCACCCGAATCCGAGTCGATGCGTATGAAGAAGAAAGTACAAGAAGGTGCTATTATTAAGCTTAGAATTGATGAAGAAGGAATACTTGAGTCCACTTTAGACTTTGTGTCTCTAACGACTCGATTTGAAGTACAAGATTATGATGGAGGCACACAATACACCATTTGCAATCCATCTCGAAGTACTAAAATGTATCGTGATCTTGACATACATTTTGGTGGAACAATATGAAGAGAGAGATTGCAAAGTTTATCTCAATGTGTTTAACTTGTCAACGTGTAAAGGCGGAGCATCTAGTACCTAAGGGTCCGTTGCAACCACTTGAGATTCCGGAATGGATGTGGGAACACATTACCATGGATTTCGTTACGGGTCTTCCTACGGTTTCTCAAGGCATCAATGCTATTTGGGTTATTGTTGATAGATTAACCAAGTTCCGCTCATTTCTTGCCGATACGGAGACTTATTCCTTGAACGTCTTGCTAGTATATATGTGAATGAAATTGTGAGGTTGCATGGCATGCCCGTATCCATAGTTTTGGATCGTGACCCAAGATTCACTTCAAGATTTTGGGTTAGCTTGCAAAAAAGCTATGGGCACGGATTTGCGATTTAGTTTGGCATACCATCCCCAAAAACGGACGGACAATCGAGAGGACTATTCAAACTCTTGAAGATCTATTAAGACTCGTGTCCTAGACTTCAAGGGTAGTTGGGATAAGTATTTACCATTGGTGGAATTCTCCTACAACAACAATTATCGTGCAAGTATAGGTGTGGCTCCATTCAAGCATTATATGGGACGAAAATGTCGCTCTCCAATATGTTGGGATGAGGTGGGTGAAGCAACATTGTTGGGACCCGAGTTAGTACGTATATGACTCACGGAAAAGATTCAAATGATTCGACAACGATACAAACGACACAAGATCGACAAAAGAGTTATGCGGATCTTCATCGAAAGGACGTGGAATTTAGTATAGGGATCATGTATTGTCATGAGTTGCTCCATGGAAGGGAGTTACAAGATTTGGGAAGAGAGGAAAGCTCAATCCACGATTTATTGGTCCATTTCAAATTCTTGATCGAGTAGGAAATGTAGCCTATAGACTCGCGTTACCTCGAGTATGTCTCGTGTTCATAATGTGTTTCACATATCTCATTTCATAAATATGTGAAAGACCCGAACCACGTTATAGAGTTAGAACCCGGACGAGATAGTCAAGACTTAACGCGTATGAGGAGGTACCGCCAAGATCTTGGATAGGAAGAAGCATGTCCCACGCCAAGAAAGGTCATACCACAAGTTAAAGTTTTGTGGAGGAATCATGCTATAGAGGAAATGACACGGGAATTGGAAGCGAAATGAAAGCGAGGTATCCTCACCTTTTCAAACACCAGTATCGTGACGTCAATTTCGAGGACGAAATTTCATAAGGAGGGAGGTTGTAAGACCCTCAAATTTTTAAATAAAATTTAATTTTTTCTATTTATTATTTTGAAATAGTAAGGGTTGATTTGATTAATGTGGATAAATAGGGGTAAAATACGCAAATATTTCAAAATAAGCAAGTGGTTATAAAATATTCATTATCGTCGGGGAATATTCGTTTGGTCGTGGAATATTCGTGATTGTCGGGGAATATTCGTGCGATTTGACAAGCATGACCATGTATGTGGGCCCCATAACGGAAAGCGATTGGATGAAGAAAGCGACAAATATAAGTTGTTTAAAAATAACGACGTAGTTATTACCAATTAATCTTATTAAAATACTCGGTGGTTAAAACATAGTGCACGCGATTGTTGCACAAGATTGATACCAATTATTGCATCAATTATTAAAGGCACTACTCAATAATGGTTACTGAGAATTACTATTCAAAGATTTTATTTTTTATTGATTTAATAATTGTCTGCGTTGATATTTTATATCTTCATTGTTTCAATAATTGTCATTACACGTTATTTTCATTATCGAAGTAATAATTCATATTATCCGAATAATATTATTAGATAACATTATTGGCAATGTCTAAAAGTTCTATCTAAGGAGAGGTTTGGTCACCTAATGCGCGCAAGAAGGAGAAATTCTTATTGGAAAGCCCCTCTTTCGGGAACCGCGCTCGGTTGTCAATATTGTGATTTCTGTAATATTATTTGTGAATAATTAATTATTGATTCATATGATGAGGAAAATATTGATTTTATGTGGATATAGATGGAGAAAATTTTTAATGTGACAATTGTTGAAAATTGAAATTTTATCTTTTTCCGATAAAATTATTCATTTAAATATATTATTATATTTTAATAATATAATAATGATGATATTTTTACGATGAATGTGGGATATATGATTATATGTGGAGGAGGAGTATTATTGTTACAAAAAATATTTAAAGCATTAAATGTATGTCGGTGGACCCCATTTCTTGAATTGAAATTTGATTATAGCACGTAAAATCGCTTGTTTGTGGATTTTGGTCAATTTTCGTTTGGAATTTGGAAAAACTTTCTTTTGTAAAGTTGTAGAGAATTGAATTTCCTATAAAAATTCATGAGTTTCAAATTTTTACGATAAAAGGGCTATTTATTGTGAATTATTGAAGTTCAAAGCTCAAATAATTGATTTTGGAAGTTTAAATTATTTTAAATTAGAAAAACGTTTTTTTCTTACTTTTTCTAGAAGGTGGCATGTGCTTATGGTTTGAAATCAGATTTCAAAAGTGGCGTAGGAATTTAATATATATATATTTAAATTTTATTAAATTTTTCGCTTTGGTGTTCTAAGCATTTTCCAATAAATAGGTGCATAGGTTAGAATTGAAAATTACATTTAAAGCTCAAGTTTTCTCTCTATATTATCGGCGTATTCTTGTGAGTATTTTGAGTATATTTTGAGTATTGCTATACGGTGCAAGTTCAAGTCATAGCCTATATCCGGTGTTTCAGCTAGAAGTACTGATCTTTCGAGGTAAGGAATATTATTTTTTTTAAAAAAATGATATTAATTCTTCCAATATCATTATGTCGAAGTATTGATCTAAACTTTTAATTAAATTTAGAACTTTTTTGTGCATGAGTTACTATTCACGATACTACAGACTATTCACATACTGACATAATTATTCACGAATCTGGACTATTCATCGAAAAATTAAATTTTTTTTGTTTTCGTCCAAAATATTTATTATGGATACTAGCTTTGATTGTATCCATGTTTTGATCATTCTTGAATTTTACACCACTATGATTATTTTTGAGGTATTTTTGGACATGGATAAAACAAAGTACGAATCCTTAATCCTTAATCCTTGTCATTTTGTTTCACTTTGGATTCGTTTCTTTAAAATATTTTCATCATCTCGATCTTAAATGATGATATTATTGAATATCTTTGGCTGTAGTGCAAAAGATGAATGATTTCGATAAATATCTTTGGCCGTAGTGCAAAAGATGAGCAGTGTTTAGATGAACATGACCAATCGATGAATATCTTTGGCCCAGAGTGCAAAGATGAATATTTGATTCGGATATATATTGATTGATGTTACAGGATAAAAGATGAGCGATGAACTTTTAAATTCATACATAGAAGATAGTAGTTTGCATTCTCTACTTAACTCTTCTAATGAATTATTATTTCATTGCGAATATTGATTTAAAACTTGTTGTCTATTGTATTCTATTAGATTTTCCTCGTTGAAGACTAACGATAATTTGTTGTATATTATCTTAGTCATAATATTCTTTTTTGGGCTAGTTGAGCTCACCCTTTTCCTTTTTGTTCCATTTTTTTCTTCTCGGAGGCGAGAATATAAGCGAGTACGCAGTGAGGTATGGAATGAAGGTTCTAGAGAGAG
This sequence comes from Panax quinquefolius, assembly GCA_020205615.1. Taxonomy (NCBI): domain Eukaryota; kingdom Viridiplantae; phylum Streptophyta; class Magnoliopsida; order Apiales; family Araliaceae; genus Panax; species Panax quinquefolius. Next base: position 103,763,729 of record CM035171.1, on the reverse strand, counting down.
TTGTTTAGTAGTCCTCACCATTTTGTAAAATAATGTATCAATAAATGTGATGAGGATTTATTTAAGTATAGATATTGTCTAGAAGATAATATTTGTATTCAAACTCACAATTTTACTGTTGTAATAATAAAGTTGTAGTTGTTTCTGTACCATGTATTGACAACTCAGAATGGGTGATGTATACCTATTTTGGGGGCGTCACAGGTGATATATATAAAAATTTACAAAATACACAAGTGGTAATAAAATATTCATTCTTGTCGGGGAATATTCGTTTGGTCGTGGAATATTGTTGTTTGTTGGGAATATTAAATACGACGGTATGCCCATTCATGGGCCCCATAATGAGTAATAATCGCTTCGGATGAAGAAAATGACAAGTTTGTGTTTTTATAAATAACGACGTAATTATTACCAATTAACACTTTGTTGGAATACCCGTTGGTTAAAATCTGAGTTATCTGGCGTGGTTTGCGAGAAACATTACAGTATTGCATAGTATTTTGAATTATTGATTCTTACGTATGAAGGCACTACTCAATAATTGTTACAGTAATTACTGTTCAATATTTTATTTTATTGGTTCAATAATTGATGCATTGATATTTTATAATATTGTTGTTTCAATAATTGTCATTGCACAGTATTTCCCGTTATCAGATCGATAATTCATATTATTTGAATAATATTATTAGATAGCATTATTGGCAATGTCTAGAAAGTTACATCAAGGAGAGGTTTGGTCACCTAATTGCGGCGCCCAAGAAGGAGAAATCCTTATCTAAAGCCCTCTTTCCGGAAGCTACGGTTGTCATTATTGTGATTCTGTAATATTATTTCTGAATAATTAATTATTGATTTATATTGTGACGCCCCAAAACAGGTACACATCACCCATCTTAAGTCGCCAGATACATGATACAAAATTCAAATACAAACTTAATTATACAACTGTCGGGTAAGATACGACAAAACATAGCTGAGAGTTTAAACAAGAATATTGTCTTCTAGACAATATCCACTCTCAATGGAGTCCCCATTACAATTATTATCACATTATTTCACAGAATAGTGAGGACTACTAAAGCCACTTATCCTGGACCATCACTCCATTTCCCGACTCGTCCCAGCCATATTCTCATTTCCTGAAGAGAACAATGAAAGAAAAGGGTGAGCTCAACTAGCCCAGTAAGAAATATTATGACTAAGATAATGCAGAATAAATTATCCTTAGCCTTCAACAGTTTAACAACTGATAGAATACAATAGACAACAAGTTTTAGATCAACAACTACAACAGAATAAGCAATCCTTTAGAAGAGTCAAGTAGAGCATAAAATTTACTATCTTCTATGATTTAAAAAGTTTTTCATCAACTTTATCGCTGAGACTCAGCTTAATAAATAAAATCGAATCATCCCTGCACCACGACCAAGGATATTCATGTAATAATCAATGGTCATGATTATACCGAATAATCCCTGGTCATAATCATACCAACAACTGTCCATCAATGAACTACAGGCCAATGAAGACTTTTACCACATCATTCATTACATTACGGTCATGATTATACCGAATAATCTCTCGTCATAATCATACCAAGTCCATTTATGCACGTAAGCCAAAGATGACTTTCATCACAATATAAGCATGAGGATGATGACAATGACATAATAATTTAATAAAACAAGTTCAAGGATAAATTTTAAAGATTTATAATTTAATTTATCCAGAATTCAACAACGTTCAAATTGTCAACATGATACTGCTTTGTAGAGTAAATTTCAAGAATAATATTCATGTACCAAAAATAATTTAGACAGAAAAGAAATATATTTTTTGGATAAATAGTACCCCGTGAATAGTACCCTGTGAATAGTACTTTAGGAATAGTACCTCGTGAATAGTACCCCGACATGAAAAGTACCCAGAATACCCAAGTGAATAATATTCGGGTGAATAGTAATCCGTAAATAGTAACTCGTGAATAGTACTCCGGCATGAAAAGTGCCCTGAATACCCGAGTGGATAATACTAGAGTGAATAGTAATCGGATGAATAGTAACCCATGAATAGTAACTCGTAAAAGAAAAATACCAAAGAAAATGATTTTCCATGATGAGTACAAAAGAAATGATATTTCATACAAGTATAATAGAATATACGAAACTACAAATGGATTTTCACCCGCCATGCGGTAATCTACGTAGACAGATCATTTCCACAATTTAATAAGAAATGAATACGAAGGGTCATTCACCATGCATGCGGTAGTTCGCGTAGGCAGGTTATTCTAACTGAATAATAAAGAATGGAATAACAAAAGAATTCACCATGCATGTGGTAGTCAAGGCGTGAGACAAAGTTATTCTAATGAATAATAAAGAATGGAATAATAGAAGAATTCACCATGCATGCGGTAGTCCGCGTAGGCAAAGTTACTCCAAGCGTAATAATAAAGAATGGAATAATGAGAAGAATTCACTGTGCATGCGATATAACCGCATGCATGTGTTCTTCCAACATAATAATAAAGAATGGAATAATGAAGAATTCACTGTGCATGCGATAAACCGCATGATGAGTTATTCCAATAGAATAATAAAGAATGGAATAATAGCTCTTACAAGTATTGAAAGAAAATAATTCTCATCATGAATACGAAAGAATAATACCCCTTACCTTAGAAGAAAACTGAATACTGGAATAGTGAGGTAGCAGACTTCTCTTCTTCTTTCTCTCTATAATTTCTCTCTATAATAATTGCTCTTGTGAGACTTAGTGAATTGGTGAGAAATGAAGGAAGAATGAGCTTCTATTTATAGGAAAATATAGTTTCAATAATTGCACATTTTGGGGCTCGAAATATTACAGTATAATACCTTCCTCTTTTTCTTGCTTTTTAATTTAGTCCTGCAAGTATTATTAATAAGTGGATTTCATATACGCAATTCAATGTCTATTTCATGCCTATTTGTTGCTAAATCCTTGTGATTATGTTCATTTTTACTTGTTCTATGTTATTTCATGTGTAGAATGGTGGTTGTAGCATTCAATGTTTATTTGGAGCTATTCGGTGTGATTTGAAGTCAATTGGAACATAATTTGAGTATAGCATGAAGTTTAGCAAGTTATCTGGCGAAGAAAACTGACCGTCTTGGGTGGGCATTATTAACTTTATACATTTTCACGAGCTGGGGTCTCAATTCGATTAATAGAAGGTAGCCATGAAAGTGGACAATTTACACTATATACCCCGCCGGGGCTGGGGGTCTTCATACAATCTAGACAGAAAGGATGCCCACCGGGGCGGGTTATATAGTACTTGAACCCCCGTCGGGGCGGGGGGTGGAAAATCTGGCATTGTCCTGTTGTGATTGAACTTCTTTTTGGGCACGAATCTTAGCTATTTGTATGGCAATGTAACTCTATATGATGGAGAATTCGACTGGGACTTGGTTGTTGGATAACATATACTCAATGAACAACAATTAGACAGACACAAGACATATTACGAAGATCTAAGCTCAGTTTTTGATAGCAAGTGTGGAGGAGTATTTCGAAGGAGATTTTTCGGGACGATTGCAATTTTAGTCTACATGAAGGGTGTTTTTCAATATTCTTTGTGTTAGATTATTATTTGTAATCTAAGGATGATTTCTATGATTTATTCAATGTTTATTTTGTTTGGCATGAACTAATTCACTTTTTAGGCTTGTGATGGATCCTTGAGTGAATCAATGATTTTGTAGACTTTGATTTCCAATTTAATAATCTATTTCCAGTTTATCTATATTGATTTGTGCTTGAATCTGTGAATTTCTTGATCAACAATTCTTTGTGGAATTGGATGGAATCGAGAGAGGATGTTCAATTCTAGACCTAGTTGATATAGCATGTGTTCATGATTTTGTGAATAGCTTAATTGTGATGAATGTTAAGGTAGAGATATGTTTGACATCGCATGTAATCGGATAGAAAACTTTTTCTTAAACCTTAGTTGATTAAGGTGTTTAACGGATTTCTATCTTAAGTGTGGATTGACGTTAATATGGTATTAGTGCATCGAGAGTTGGTTAATACTACGTTCGTGTTCTTGGTTAATAAACTAGAATAGTGCATTGAATTGGAATAAAGGTGTTAAAATCAAAGTGAAGCTTAAGGTGAAATCATAAGTCTAATTCTCCATTAATTGTTTGAAATTCCAGATTTTGATATTTGTGATTATTCAATGTTAGTTTAATTATTCTTTAATTTAGATTCTTTAATTATAATTATTGAGTTGATTTGTTTAATAAAATTAGGGTTAATCGGAAATTGATAATTGTAAGTTAAGGATATTGCTAGTTAGTCTCTGTGGGAACGATACTCTACTCATCACTCTATTACTTGTTGACCACATATACTTGCGTGTTGTGCGTATATAGATTTTATCCAACAAGTTTTTGGCACCGCTGTCGGGGACTATTTAGTAGAATTCTTAATAGTTTTACAATATCAGTTAAATTAATCTAGTTTTACTTAGACAAATATTTTTTTATTTGTGTTGTTTCTTCTATTTCAAGGTTGAAAGTAGTTTATGCAAACTCGGTCCCAAAATCCAGACTTGCTGCCTTTTGAGGACGACATTGAAAAAAGGTTCCAGAGGTTGAGTAAGTGGATCAAGGAAACGAGACAAGAATTTGAAACACCTGAGAAATAAGAGGAAATGGCAGCCGAAGATCGGAAAGCATTAAGGGACTTCGCAACACCCAAGGTGACTGAACTGCAATCAAGCATCACCAGGCCAGCAATAGCAGCGAATACGTTCAAAATTAAGTCTGGGATAATACAAATGATCCGTAATTGATTCGGATTTGGGGATTTGCAAATGACGATCCGAACGAGCTTCTAGTCAATTTTTGGAAATGTCCAGACACTTTTAGGTTCAATGGGGTTTCGGATGAGGCGATAAGACTTCGATTGTTCCCATTCTCTTTCTGAGACAAGGCGAAGAGTTGGTTGCATTCTCTACCATCCGGTTCGATAACTACATGGGAGGATTTAGCTCAGAAATTTCTCGCAAAATTCTTTCCACCGGCGAAAACTACGAAGATGAGGAACGAGATAATGATGTTTGAACAGAAACATGGGGAGTCATTATATGAGGCCTGGGAAAGATACAAAGAATTTCTCAGAAAATGCCCACATCATGGATTGCCCCAGTGGCTACAAATGAACACCTTTTATAACGGACTACATGGGAATCTCAGGACAAGTATTGATGCAGCATTGGGCGGAGCATTCATGGCTAAGAGTTACGAGGAAGCCTACGAGTTGATTGAAACCATGTCGGCTAATAACTATCAGTGGCCCACAGCGAGAATGACACACGCGAAGACAGCTGGAGTGTTAGAAGTAGATGGTATGACAACTATGCAAGCACAGATTTCTGCGCTTTCAAAGAAGTTGGATTCAGTGACAGCTGCGCAAACACAAGCATAAGCACAGCAAGTGGCAATAATATGCGAGTTGTGCACAGGAGAGCACCCAATGGATCAATGCCCGATTAATCAAGCATCTGTGTAGTTCATCGGCAATTACAATAGAATTCCGCAGAACACATACCAGAACACATACAATCAAGGAAATAGGAATCATCCAAATTTCTCATGGAGCAACAACCAGCAAAATCAAGCTCCGCGACAACCATATCCCCCATGTTTTTAGAACCAGCAACAACCAGCTCAATATCAAGAAAGGAAATCAGATCTAGAGGAGTTGTTGACAAAATACATGACTAGCAATGATGTGGCTATGAAAAATTAAGCAATGGCTATGAAATCATATGAGATAGCTATGAAATCATAAGAGATGGCGATCAAGAATCTAGAGAATCAGATAGGACAAATTGCGTTGGCATTGAATAATAGACCACAAGGGACATTACCGAGTAATACAGAGAGAAATACAAAGGGTAACCATAAATAGTGTCAAGCAATTACATTGCGGAGTGGAAAACATCTCGAAGGTACTAATGCAGAAAATTCAGCAACTCTGGATGAAAAAGTTGATGATAGGGATGTGAGTGTAGAAAGCAAAGGTGAGGATAAGCAAGGTAAGGAAACAAAGCTAAACAATAAGCAATTATTTATCCACCTCCACCATTTCCAAGAGAGGGTCCAAAAATAGAAATTAGACAAGCAATTTTCCAAGTTTTTGGAAATTTTCTAGAAATTTCAAATCAACATACCATTTGCAGAGGCCCTAGAACAAATGTCGAGTTATGCAAAATTTATGAAATGGATTCTGTCAAGAAAGAAGAAATGGGACGATTTTGAAACTGTGGCACTAACAGAGGAGTATAGTGCGGTATTACAGCAGAAATTACCACCAAAACTCAAGGACCCGGGGAGCTTCACTATTCTATACACGATCGGGAATATGCACTTCAGCAAGAGTTTATGTGATTTGGGGGCGAGTGTAAACCTTATGCCATTGTCAGTATACTTAGAATTGGGTTTGCTTGCACCAAGGCCTACGAACATCTCCTTACAGTTGGCGGATAGGTCAGTCAGATATCCGAGAGGCATAGTAGAGGACATCTTAATGAAAGTAGATAAGTTTATATTCCCTACGGACTTTATCATTCTGGATTTTGAGGAGGACAAGAACATCCCAATTATCCTAGGGAGACCATTTTTGGCTATAGGAGGACACTTTCATAGATGTACAAAAGGAGAACTCACTATGAGGGTCCAAGATCAAGAAGTAAAATTCAATGTGTTTAATTTATAAAATTCCCTACGGATGAGGAAGAATGTTTTCGAATGGATTTAATTGAGGAAATCATTAGTGATGACATGAGCAAGAGTTTGGTAAACGATCCGTTAGAAACAACATTATTGGGGGATGAAGAGGTTGACGATCCGGAATTGGTGGATTACCTACAAATGCTAGACTCATTGCCACGAGTTTCCAGATTTAGAACACCGTTTGAACCACTGCACATGGAGGAGGTAACCGCAGAAAAACTGAAACCATCATTGGAAGAGCCACCAAAGTTGGAACTTAAACCACTCCCTAAACACCTCAGGTATGCATACTTAGGCAATTCAAATTCTTTACCTGTTATTATTTCTGCTGCACTTAATGAATTGCAGGAAGAAAAGTTGCTGAGGGTGCTTAGGGAACACAAGTCAGCGATCGGGTGGACAATCACGGATATAAAGGGAATCAGCGCTTCATTTTACATGCACAAGATCCTAATGGAAGACGAGGCAAAACCAACGGTGGAGCAACAGTGGCGCTTAAATCTAATTATGAAGGAAGTTAAGAAGAAGGAAATTATGAAGTGGCTAGATGCTGGCATCATCTACCCTATTTCTGATAGCAAATGGGTTAGTCCAGTGCAGTGCATGCCGAAGAAAGGAGGAATGACAGTGGTGCAGAATGAGGACAATGAATTAATACTGACTAGAATAGTGACAGGTTGGAGGGTTTGCATGGATTACAGAAAATTAAATAAGGCAACCCGAAAAGATCATTTCCCGCTGCCCTTTATTGATCAAATGTTAGATAGATTAGCGGGACACCAATATTACTGTTTGTTGGATGGGTACTCTGGCTACAACCAAATAGTCATCGCTCCGGAGGATCAAGAGAAGACCACATTCACGTGCCCTTACGGCACATTTGCATTCGAGGAGGATGTCATTTAATGCAATGCAATGCACCGCAACTTTCAACCAGTATATGATGGCTATTTTTTGGATATGGTGGAGAAAAATGTTGAGGTCTTCATGGATGACTTTTTGGTTTATGGGGACGACGACGATATTTGCTTATGAGAATGCGGTCATGGTGTTACAAAGATGTAAGGACACCAATCTCATACTAAATTGGAAAAAATACCACTTCATGGTTGAAGAAGGCATAATTTTTGGCCATAAGGTATCGGCTCAAGGATTGGAAGTTGATAAAGCAAAGCTGGAAATGATTGAAAAATTGCCTCCACCAAACTCAGTTAAGGGTATTACGAGTTTCTTGGGACATCTTTGGGTTCTCGAGGAGGTTTATAAAAGACTTCTTTAAAATTGCAAAACCTCTATGCGAGTCTTTTTTAGAAGGATGGACGTTCGACTTTGATGAAGAATGTAAGGCGGCTTTTGACTTATTAAAGAGGAAATTAACTACAACCCCCGTTATAGTTGTACCGGATTGGAGAATGCTATTCGAGCTTATGTGTGAAGCGAGTGACTTCGCGGTTGGGGTTGTTTTGGGCCAACGTAGAGATAAGGTGTTTCACGCCATATACTACGCAAGTAAAACACTTACAAAAACTCAAATGAACTACACAACCACAGAAAAGGAATTGCTTGTAGTGGTGTATGCGTTTGACAAATTTTGGGCTTACTTGATTGGGACTAAGGTGATAGTCTATACAGACCATGCAGCGATTCGGTACTTAATAGCAAAAAAGGATGCTAAACCACGCCTTATCCGGTGGATTCTCCTACTTCAAGAGTTCGACTTAGAAATAAAGGATAGAAAGGGGACGAAGAACTAAGTAGCCGATCACTTGTCGAGGTTGGAAAACCACGGGAAAGTAAAAGACGAAAGATATGAGATTAATGAGTCATTCCCAGATGAGCAACTGTTTGGGATTTCAGCAGAGATTTCGTGGTATGGCAATTATGCAAATTTTGTTGTGAGTAATATTCTACCACCTGACCTCATAAGACAACAGAAAAGGAAATTTCTTCATGACGTGAAATGGTACATGTGGGATGAACCATATTTGTTCAAGCGGTCTTACCAAACAAAATGATTCGACGGTGCATCCCATACTGATGAAGTGAAGAATATTCGCATGAAAGTGTCACTCATCGGCATATATGGCGGGCATTATGGGAGTGAGAGGAGGACGACAATGAAGGTCTTTGCAATGTGGTTTTTATTGGCCCACATTATTCAAAGATGCCCACCAGTTTGTCAAACAATGCGATAGGTGTCAAAGGGTGGGCAACATTTTGAAACGTAATGAGATGCCCTTACAAACGATTCTGGAAGTGGAAATTTTTGACGTATGGGGTATCGATTTCATGGGACCATTTCCCTCGTCATTGAACAATCAATACATTCTACTCGCAGTAGACTACATGTCAAAGTGGGTTGAAGCTGCAGCTCTACCAATAAACGATGCCAAGGTGGTCCTCAAATTCCTTTAAAAGAACATCTTCACGAGGTTTGGCACACCAAAAGCAATTGTCAGTGACGAAGGTAGTCACTTCTACAATAAGTCGTTTACTGCTCTTTTGGCCAAGTATGGGGTCAACCACAAGATAGCTACAGCGTATCACCCTCAAACCAGTGGACAAGCTGAGGTATCAAACAGAGAAGTCAAAAAGATATTGGAGAAAGTGGTGAATCCGAAGTCGAAAAGATTGGTCATTTGAGATGGGACGATGCTTTATGGGCATCGGATTGCATACAAGATGTCAATCGGGATGTCACCATATCAACTATTATGACGGAAGGCATGTCATTTCTTGGTGGAGCTACAACATAAGGCATATTAGAATTTGTGCAAAAACTCAATTTCGATCAAACATCTTTAGGTGAAAAGAGACTACTTCAATTGAATGAACTCGACGAATTTTGCCTTCACGCCTATGAGAATGCCAAACTATACAAAAAAAAGTCAAAAGATGGCACGACCAGTACTCTTATTCAATTCGAGTCAGGCCAATCAGTACTCTTGTTCAATTCACAGCTGTGATTGTTCCCCGGAAAGCTTAAATCAAGATGGTCGGGACCATTCACGGTCAAGCGGGTATTCCCTCACGGTGTAGTCGAAATCTACAGTCGTAATCCACTCAAAACATTCAAAGTCAACGGACACCGTCTAAAGCATTACTGGGGTGGCAAAACCAACACCGACGTGATTGCCATCACATTGGCCGACACAACATAAGCAGGAAGTAGTCAGGCTGAATGACTTAAAATCAAGCGCTAATTGGGAGGCAACCCAATCCTTTGTCTTTATTATATTTTATATTACTTTATCATAGTTTTCATTTCATTATTAGGTAGATGAATAAAAGAAAAATCTTGCTAATCTCTCCATAATACATCACGATAAACAATTCACTAATAATATGTGTCAATTCTTGCGGGATGGAAAATGGAGCAACTTCATGAAGCGAACATAGAATCGCGATTGGCGTGGCTTGCTTCAAGCGGGCTATTTTAATCTACAACCCCATTAGGGTGGGGGTCCTCAAATTCGGGTGATAGAATGCACGCCCGTCGGGGCGGGCCTTACTAGTACAATACCCCCGCAAGAAAGGGTCCCGAATCAAACAACTTTGGCGATTATCTGAGACTTCTCCCCTTCCCAATAACACTCACTCCACCTTCCAATAACCCCTTTTTCCCACTTCCCCATTACTTCATAACTCCAAAACAACCACCCACTACCATTACTTCTTCCCCACATTCCCAATACTCCATAACTCCTCTCCACCTCTTCACTCCACCAATGATAGCCTTCCCCCTCCCTCTATAAATACCACCACATCTCATACAAACTCTCCCACCACACTTGATATAAAGCAAAAAAGAGAGTATAGTTGTGAGCTAGAGAGAAAATATTGAAAAGTTTGGGGGAGAGTTAGGGCAAAACCAGCAATTGGGAGAGACATGGCTTTACAATCATCCTCTAAATGCCAAAGGGGAGAAAGTTCATGGCCATCGCAACCAACCCGCACCTTCCATCGCCAAAAATTTGCTAGTGCCGCCGCCGCCGACTGATACGACTATATGATTACCAAAGCGTTTACACCGGAGTGGGGGTTGGCACCGGATCCTAACGATGGGAAGCTTTTGCCGCAAATTTACCAAAAGGGATGGACCAATGCCAAGGTTCCCACCGAGTGATTCCGATGAAGAAGAACAACAACCACCTCCTCAAACTTAAGCGTTAGCAAGGAAGTCCTCATGTACTTATTTTGACTAATCATCCAATGAGGACATTGTCCAACTTAAGTTTGGGGAATTTAAATACATGTTTGCATGCATTTAGCTCATTTAGGTTGCATTTTGAATTTCGGTCATTTAAATTTCTGTATTGCATTTTATTTTCAGTATTGCACGATAGCTTAGGTGCATTCATAGTAGCTTAGGTTAATGTTTGTCATTGTATAGTAGATAATCTAGTAATGCATTTAATCTTGTAATGCATTTTGTTATCCAATTTAAAAAAATAAATAAATAAAAAATTTAGTTAGTAATTATTGTGTTTGCGTAAGTCCATCAATGTTGTAATTTATATTATTTGTGGGCCTATGATGTGATTGACAATTAGTTAACAAGTACAGTATTGAGTATTAGAACTGTGAAACAATTTTTGTTTATGAATCGAATCTTGAGTTTGTTTGAAGCGGTATAAAAGGATAGCACGAGTAACAAACATCTATGTTAATTGAGTCGGATTCAAATTGGTACCTAAATGGTCTCTAAAGGATAATGCTTAGAGTGAATGATAAAATGACAAGGATGGACGAAGAAAGGCTAAAGTTAGCAAGAACCTAAGTTTGGGGGATGTTATGTGGGGTATATAAGCTATATCTAAATATATATATATATATATATGAATAAACACGTGGCATGCTTGTATAGTTTTGTGGCCTTTGTTACTTGAGTAAGTAAGCTTTGAGGGGATTGTCTTTACACCTAAGCGCCCTAAGGTCTTAATGGTGCAGGAGTCGTTGGTTGAAAGCTCGTTAAGGTAGCATTGAAAAGCCTAAGGGAATAAGACATTGCATAGCTATGTGTATTATAAAAAATAAAAATAAAAATAAAACTTGAAATAAGAGCAAAAAGCCCCCGTATATATATATATATATATATATATATATATATATATATATATATATGAATAAAGTATAAGTACCACGCTTGAACCCCCGAGTTAGTGATTGTTGGATTTTAGTTGAAGTTGTCTACTTTTGAAATTTTTAAGTTTGTGCGGCATGATTCCTTCTAAGAGATTGGTTATGTATTGAAATTTGAGTCAGTATCGGTGATCATGGATGTTGCACACACACACTATACCAGTGATGATGGAGTAAGATTCATGGATTAAAACAGAATTATAGATTGGTGTTTGGTAATTGGTATTGTATAGTTGTTTGTTCCGCTGAGGTCGTTAAGATAATCTTGATTCTGCTACATTGTTGGATTTGAAAGCATATAAGTTAAATCATATTCATTTCATTGCATTGCATGTAGTTGTTTTGTGCTCGAGCACTAGCACGGTTTAAGTTTGGGAGATTTTGATAAGTGGATTTCATATACGCAATTAAATGTCCATTTCATGCTTATTTGTTGCTAAATCCTTGTGATTATTTTCATTTTTACTTGTTCTATGTCATTTCATGTGTAGAATAATGGTTGTAGCATTCAATGTTTATTTGGAGCTATTTGGCTTGATTTGAAGTCAATTGGAGCATAATTTGAGTATAGCATGAAGTTCAGCAAGTTATCTGGCTGAAGACAACCCCGCCGCAAGTAGTGGGCATCATTACTTTATACACCTACGAGGCGGGGGTCTCAATTTCGATTAGCAGAAAGGAAGGTAGCCCAAGGCGGGACAATTACATTATATACCCCGTCAAGGTGAGGGTCTTCATACGAGCTAGACAGAAAGGATGCCCACCGGGGCGGGTTATATAGTACTTGAACCCCCGTCGGGGCGGGGTGTGGAAAATCTGGCATTGTCCTGTTGTGATTGAACTTCTTTTTGGGCACGAATCTTAGCTATTTGTATGGCAATGTAACTCTATATGATGGAGAATTCGACTGGGACTTGGTTGTTGGATAACATATACTCAATGAACAACAATTAGACAGACACAAGACATATTACGAAGATCTAAGCTCAGTTTTTGATAGCAAGTGTGGAGGAGTATTTCGAAGGAGATTTTTTGGGACGATTGCAATTTTAGTCTACATGAAGGGTGTTTTTCAATATTCTTTGTGTTAGATTATTATTTGTAATCTAAGGATGATTTCTATGATTTATTCAGTGTTTATTTTGTTTGGCATGAACTAATTCACTTTTTAGGCTTGTGATGGATCCTTGAGTGAATCAATGATTTTGTAGACTTTGATTTCCAATTTAATAATCTATTTCCAGTTTATCTATATTGATTTGTGCTTGAATCTATGAATTTCCTGATCAACAATTCTTTGTGGAATTGGATGGAATCGAGAGAGGATGTTCAATTCTAGACCTAGTTGATATAGCATGTGTTAATGATTTTGTGAATAGCTTAATTGTGATGAATGTTAAGGTAGAGATATGCTTGACATCGCATGTAATCGGATTGAAAACTTATTCTTAAACCTTCTTCAATTGTAATTCACATAGAGATATAGTGGGTTAGTTGATTAAGGTGTTTAACGAATTTCTATCTTAAGTGTGGATTGACGTTAATACGGTATTGGTGCATCGAGAGTTGGTTAATACTACGTTCGTGTTCTTGGTTAATAAACTAGAATAGTGCATTGAATTGGAATAAAGGTGTTAAAATCAGAGTGAAGCTTAAGGTGAAATCATAAGTCTAATTCTCCATTAATTGTTTGAAATTCCAGGTTTTGATATTTATGATTATTCTATGTTAGTTTAATTATTCTTTAATTTAGATTCTTTAATTACAATTATTGAGTTTATTTGTTTAATAAAATTAGGGTTAATAGGAAATTGATAATTGTAAGTTAAGGATATTGCTAGTTAGTCTCTATGGGAACGATACTCTACTCATCACTCTATTACTTGTTGACCACGTATACTTGCGTGTTCATATATATAGATTTTATCCAACAATTATCAAACTTGCACACACCTCCTAATAGTAAATCATGTGAATTAATAGTATAATCATGTGACTCAATAGTATAATCATGTGAAAAAACTAATTACGGTATAGTACCTTCATACATACCTCCATTTTTAATTTAGTCATGCAAGTATTATCAATCTTGCACCAACTCCCCTAATAGTAAATCATTTGAATTAATAGTACACACATGTGAACACATAGTTATAAGCATGTGAATTAATAGCAATTAATTTCTCATTTATCCAGGTTAATTGGATTGGTTGATATAACCTCAAACATCAATTATTATCGGAATAGATGTCGATTTCCACTAACACTAATAATCCCAACACAATGCAAATATCAATTTCATCTTTAATCAACATGAACTTATTCATCATTAATATTATAACTCATAATATTTAACAATCGAGGTCTTTCCGAGAAAAGGGGGCTTTTGATAAGGATTTCTCCTTATTGGTAGCATGATAGGTGACCAAACCTCCTTACTTAGAACTTCTAGACATTGTCAATATTACAAATAATAATATGAATAACTTTGTCGTCTCAATTATTGATTTAATAATATAACATATTATGAAGATGATACTGTGACAATAATTGAATCAATAATATGAGAGATATGATGCAGCAATTACTGTAACAATAATTGAGTATAATTGAGCGACTTCTCACGTAAGCATCAATAATCAATACTGTGTGCTACTATGCAACCACACATATTACTGTACTTTTACTACCGGGTAGTTCAATAGTTTTAACGGTAACACTTTTCGCCGTTATTTTTATAAAATGATAATTATGTCATTTTCTAATTACGACAATACTTCCATTGTGGGGTCCACCAATGATTGTGTCGTCGTACGAATATTCCCCGACAAAATGAATATTTTATAACAACTTACTTACTTTGCAAAAATTTTCACATATCACCCTTAACTTTAACCTTTTATCAATTTAACCATTTACAAAATAAAATAATAATTATAAAAAAATTGAATACTTTCATTTCATAAAATTCGGGGTCTTACAATCTCCCCTCCTTATGAAATTTCGCCCTCGAAATTTACGTATGTACCTGGTATGCCGAAGAGGTGAGGATACCTTGACTTTATTTCAAATTCTAACTCTTGAGGTATAACCTTTGAGTATCGAATGTGATCCTTCTTATCAAAGATTTTAACACATATCTCCTCATACGTTAAATCTTCTGCTGTGAGACCCATAATTTTATGAAATGAAAGTATTCAATCTTCTTATAATTATTCTATCTAGTAAATGGTTAAATTGATAAAAGTTCAAGTTAAAGGTGTTATGTGAAAATTTTTCAAAGTAAGCAAGTTGTCATAAAATAATCGGTGATAAAAGTACAGTAATACGCGTGGTTGCATAGTAGCACACGATATTGATTATTGATGCTTACATGAGAAGTCCCTCAATTTTATTCAATTATTGTTATAATATTTAATATTATTAAATCAATAATTAAGATGATAAGTTATTTATATTATTATTTGCATAATTAACAATATCAGAAGTTCTGTCGGAGAGATTTGGTCACCTAATCAAGCACCAATAAGGAGAAATCTTAACTGAAAGCCCTCTTTCCTAGAACGAATTGGTTGTTAAATATTGTGAGTTATAATATTTATAATGAATAAGTTTGTGTTGATTAAAGATGTAATTGATAATTCCATTGTGTTGAGATTATTAGTGTTAGTAGAAATCGACATTTATTTCGATAATAGTTGATGTCTCGCGATTATATTTACCAATCGGGTAATTAATCGGATAAATGAGCAATTAATTGCTATTAATTCAAATGCTTATAACTATTTGTTCATATATGTGTACTATTGATTCACATTCATGTACTATTAGGGGAGTTGGTACAAGATTAATAATACTTGCATGACTAAGTTAAAATGGAGGTATAGATGGAGGTACTATAATCGTAATTCATATTTTCACATGTCTAGAACTATTGAGTCACATGATTTACTATTGATTCACATGATTTACTATTAGGGGAGGTGGTGCAAGTTTGATAATACTTGCAGGACTAAATTAAAAATGAAGAAAAAGAGGGAGGTATTATTCTGTAATATTTCGAGCCCTAAAATGTGCAATTATCGAAACTATATTTTCCTATAAATAGAAGCTCATTCTTCCTTCATTTCTCACCAATTCACTAAAGTTATAGAGCAATTATTATAGAGAGAAATTATAGAGAGAAAGAAAAAGAGAAGTCTGCTACCTCACTATTCCAGTATCCAGTTTTTTCTAAGGTAAGGGGTATTATTCTTTCGTATTCATGAAGAGAGCTATTGTTATTCCATTCTTTATTATTATGTTGGAATAACCTGTCTATGCGAAGTACCACATACATGGTGAAATTCTTCTGTTATTCCATTCTTTATTATTCTGTTGGAATAACCTTTACGTCTTGATCTATCGCATGCCAGTGAATTCTGTTATTATACCATTCTTTATTATTCTTTGGAAATATCACCATGCATGCGGATTACGCATGACCTAGTTCCATTCTTTATTATTCTCGTTGGAATATCCTCGCTCATGCGGATTACGCACGACACGGGTTCCATTCTTTTTATTATTACATTGGGAATAAACTCGTTGGTATCTGGATCTATCGCATGCATGGTGAATTCTTACGTTATTCCATTCTTTATTATTACATTGGAATAACTCGTCTATCTGGATTACTGCATGCATGGTGAATGATCCTTCGTATTCATTCTTTATTAAATTATAGAAATGATCCGTTCTACGTAGATACTGCATGGTATGTGAAAATCCATTTGCAGTTTTGTATATTCTATTATACTAATTTGGGATATCATTTCTTTTGTACTCGTCATGAAATATCATTTTCTTTGGTATTTTTTGTTTACGAGTTACTATTTACGGCTTACTATTCACCCGATTACTATTCACTCGGGTATTTGGGGTAACTTTTCGTGTAAGAGTACTATTCACGAAGTTACTATTCACCGATTACTATTCACTCTAGTATCATTCACTCGTGTATTTGAAGCACTTTTAGGTAATAGGGGTACTATTCACGGGGTACTATTCACCCGAAAAATATATTTCTTTTATGTCCAAATTATTTTTGGTACATGAATATTATTCTTGAATTTTACTCCACAAAGCAGTATCATATTGACAATTTGGACGTTATTGATTTCTGGATAAATTAAATTATAAATCTTTAAAATTTATCCTTGAACTTGTTTTATTGAATTATTATGTCATTATCATCATCCTCATGCTTATATTGTGATGAAAGTCATCTTTGGCTTACGTGCGTAGATGGACTTGGTATGATTATGACCGAGGATTATTCAGTATAATCATGACCAAGTAATGTGACGAATGATGTGGTAAAAGTCCTCATTGGCCAGTAGTTCATTGATGGACAGTTGTTGGTATGATTATGACCAGAGATTATTCGGTATAATCATGACCATTGATGATTACATGAATCTCCTTGGCCGTGGTGCATGGATGATTCGATTTTATTTATTGTCGAGTCTCAATGATAAAGTAGATGAAAAAAATTTAAATCGTAGAAGATAGTAGATTTTATGATCCTCGGCCGAAATGTGAGACAAGAACTAAGAGGGAGAGACGAGGAATTCCTTCACTAGTATGACCTACATAAGTTTATTTGGTATTTAATTGGTCTCACGATTATAGGGATAATATGTGACATGTCAATTAACCCTTTTTGAAACTATATTCTAGAATGATATCTCGAAAAACAGGAGATGAGAAATGGAAAAATCATGATAGAGAGGAAATAACCGGGAAGGTACAATCCGAAAAGAAAGTAAGGTATTCTCATCTCTTCGAATACCAAGTACGTACGTAAATTTTGAGGGCGAAATTTCATAAGGAGGGGGAGATTGTGAGACCTCGAATTTTATGAAATGAAAGTATTCAATTTTCTTATAATTATTCAATATAGTAAATGGTTAAATTGATAAAAAGTTAAAGTTGAGGGTGATATGTGAAAATTTTTCAAAGTAAGCAAGTTGTCATAAAATAATCGGTGATAAAAGTACAGTAATACGCGTGGTTGCACACTAGCACATGATATTGATTATTTATGCTTACGTGAGAAGTCACTCAATTTTATTCAATTATTGTTATAATATTTAATATTATTAAATCAATAATTAAGATGATAAGTTATTTATATTATTATTTGCATAATTAACAATGTCTAGAAGTTCTGTCAAGGAGAGATTTGGTCACCTAATTGCGCACCAATAAGGAGAAATCCTTAACGGAAAGCCCCCTCTTTCCCGGGAACGACCTGGTTGTTAAATATTGTGAGTTATAATATTTATAATGAATAAGTTTGTGTTGATTAAAGATGTAATTGATAATTCCATTGTGTTGAGATTATTAGTGTTAGTAGAAATCGACATTTATTTCGATAATAGTTGATGTCTGGCAGTTATATTTACCAATCGGGTAATTAATCGGATAAATGAGCAATTAATTGCTATTAATTCAAATGCTTATAACTATTTGTTCATATATGTGTACTATTGATTCACATTCATGTACTATTAGGGGAGTTGGTACAAGATTAATAATACTTGCATGACTAAGTTAAAAATTGAGGTATAGATGGAGGTACTATATCGTAATTCATATTTTCACATGTCAGAACTATTGAGTCGGATGATTTACTATTGATTCACATGATTTACTATTAGGGGAGGTGGTAAGTTTGATAATACTTACGGGACTAAATTAAAATGAAGAAAAAGAGGAGGTATTATACGTAATATTTCGAGCCCTAAAATGTGCAATTATCGAAACTATATTTTCCTATAAATAGAAGCTCATTCTTCCTTCATTTCTCACCAATTCACTAAAGTTATAGAGCAATTATTATAGAGAGAAATTATAGAGAGAAAAAAAGAAGAGAAGTCTACCTCACTATTCCAAAGATCCAGCTTTTTTTCTAAGGTAAGGGTATTATTCTTTCGTATTCATGAAGAGAGCTATTGTTATTCCATTCTTTATTATTATGTTGGAATAACTTTTATCATCAAGTACCACATACATGGTGAAATTCTTACGTTATTCCATTCTTTATTATTCTTCCATTGGAATAACCTTTTCGTCTTGATCTCATCGCATGCCCGGTGAATTCTGTTATTATACCATTCTTTATTATTCATTTGGAATATCACGTCTCATGCGGATTACGCATGACCTAGTTCCATTCTTTATTATTACGTTGGAATATCACATGCATGTGCGGATTACGCATTTGACTCGGTTCCATTCTTTATTATTACGTTGGGAATAACTCGTCGGTCATGGCTCTATCGCATGCATGGTGAATTCTTCCGTTATTCCATTCTTTATTATTCATTGGAATAACTTTGCCTATCTCGATTATCGCATGCATGGTGAATGATCCTTCGTATTCATTCTTTATTAAATTATAGAAATGATCTGTCTACGTAGATTACCGCATGGCGGGTGAAAATCCATTTGCAGTTTTGTATATTCTATTATACTAATTTGGGATATCATTTCTTTTGTACTCGTCATGAAATATCATTTTCTTTGGTATTTTTTGTTTACGAGTTACTATTTACGGCTTACTATTCACCCGATTACTATTTACTCGGGTATTTGGGGCACTTTTTGTGCCGAGTACTATTCACGAGTTACTATTCACCTGATTACTATTCACTCTAGTATCATTCACTCAGGTATTTGAAGCACTTTTCGTGTCGGGGTACTATTCACGGGGTACTATTCACCCGAAAAATATATTTCTTTTATGTCCAAATTATTTTTGGTACATGAATATTATTCTTGAATTTTACTCCACAAAGCAGTATCATATTGACAATTTGGACGTTATTGATTTCTGGATAAATTAAATTATAAATCTTTAAAATTTATCCTTGAACTTGTTTTATTGAATTATTATGTCATTATCATCATCCTCATGCTTATATTGTGATGAAAGTCATCTTTGGCTTACGTGCATAGATGGACTTGGTATGATTATGACCAAGGATTATTCGGTATAATCATGACCGTAATGTAACGAATGATGTGGTAAAAGTCCTCATTGGCCAGTAGTTCATTGATGGACAGTTGTTGGTATGATTATGACCAGAGATTATTCGGTATAATCATGACCATTGATGATTACATGAATCTCCTTGGCCGTGGTGCATGGATGATTCGATTTTATTTATTGTTGAGTCTCAAATGATAAAGTAGATGAAAAAATTTTAAATCGTAGAAGATAGTAGATTTTATGATCCCCTGGTGAAATGTGAGACAAGAACTAAGAGGGAGAGACGGGAATTCCTTCACTAGTATGACCTACATAAGTTTATTTGGTATTTAATTGGTCGGTCAGATTATAGGGATAACATGTGACATGTCAATTAACCCCTTTTTTAAAACTATATTCTAGAATGATATCTGGAAAACAGGAGATGAGAAATGGAAAAATCATGATAGAGAGGAAATAGCAGGAAGGTACAATCCAGAAAAGAAAGTAAGGTATTCTCATCTCTTGAATACAGTACGACGTAAATTTTGAGGGCGAAATTTCATAAGGAGGGGGAGATTGTGAGACCTCGAATTTTATGAAATGAAAGTATTCAATTTTCTTATAATTATTCAATATAGTAAATGGTTAAATTGATAAAAAGTTAAAGTTGAGGGTGATATGTGAAAATTTTTCAAAGTAAGCAAGTTGTCATAAAATAATCGGTGATAAAAGTACAGTAATACGCGTGGTTGCACACTAGCACATGATATTGATTATTTATGCTTACGTGAGAAGTCACTCAATTTTATTCAATTATTGTTATAATATTTAATATTATTAAATCAATAATTAAGATGATAAGTTATTTATATTATTATTTGCATAATTAACAATGTCAGAAGTTACATCGAGGAGAGATTTGGTCACCTAATTCGCACCAATAAGGAGAAATCCTTAACTGAAAGCCCCTCTTTCCTAGAACGACACGGTTGTTAAATATTGTGAGTTATAATATTTATAATGAATAAGTTTGTGTTGATTAAAGATGTAATTGATAATTCCATTGTGTTGAGATTATTAGTGTTAGTAGAAATCGACATTTATTTCGATAATAGTTGATGTCTGCGCGCTTATATTTACCAATCGGGTAATTAATCGGATAAATGAGCAATTAATTGCTATTAATTCAAATGCTTATAACTATTTGTTCATATATGTGTACTATTGATTCACATTCATGTACTATTAGGGGAGTTGGTACAAGATTAATAATACTTGCATGACTAAGTTAAAAATGGAGGTATAGATGGAGGTACTATATCGTAATTCATATTTTCACATGTCTAGAACTATTGAGTCGGATGATTTACTATTGATTCACATGATTTACTATTAGGGAGGTGGTGCAAGTTTGATAATACTTACGGGACTAAATTAAAATGAAGAAAAAGAGGGAGGTATTATTCTGTAATATTTCGAGCCCTAAAATGTGCAATTATCGAAACTATATTTTCCTATAAATAGAAGCTCATTCTTCCTTCATTTCTCACCAATTCACTAAAGTTATAGAGCAATTATTATAGAGAGAAATTATAGAGAGAAAGAAAAGAGAAGTCTCGCTACCTCACTATTCCAAAGATCCGCTTTTTTCTAAGGTAAAGGGTATTATTCTTTCGTATTCATGAAGAGAGCTATTGTTATTCCATTCTTTATTATTATGTTGGAATAACCTGTCTATGCGAAGTACCACATACATGGTGAAATTCTTCTGTTATTCCATTCTTTATTATTACATTGGAATAACCTTTCTGCATCTTGAATTCTATCGCATGCCCGGTGAATTCTGTTATTATACCATTCTTTATTATTCGTTGGAATATCACATGCATGCGGATTACGCATGACCTAGTTCCATTCTTTATTATTCGTTGGAATATCACATGCATGCGGATTACGCATTTGACACGGTTCCATTCTTTATTATTACATTGGGAATAACTCGTCAAAGGCGGTCTATCGCATGCATGGTGAATTCTTACATTATTCCATTCTTTATTATTTTGTTGGAATAACTGCTCTATCTGGATTATCAGATGCATGGTGAATGATCCTTCAGATTCATTCTTTATTAAATTATAGAAATGATCTCATCTCACGTAGATTACTGTATGGCGGTGAAAATCCATTTGCAGCTTTGTATATTCTATTATACTAATTTGGGATATCATTTCTTTTGTACTCGCCATGAAATATCATTTTCTTTGGTATTTTTTTTGTTTACGAGTTACTATTTACTGACTTACTATTCACCCCATTACTATTTTTTACGGGTATTTGGGGCACTTTTGTGCCGAGTACTATTCACGAGTTACTATTCACGATTACTATTCACTCTAGTATCATTCACTCGGTATTTGAAGCACTTTTCGTGTTTTAGAGGTACTATTCACTTTGGGTACTATTCACCGAAAAATATATTTCTTTTATGTCCAAATTATTTTTGGTACATGAATATTATTCTTGAATTTTACTCCCACAAAGCAAAGATCATATTGACAATTTGACGTTATTGATTTTCGGATAAATTAAATTATAAATCTTTAAAATTTATCCTTGAACTTGTTTTATTGAATTATTATGTCATTATCATCATCCTCATGCTTATATTGTGATGAAAGTCATCTTTGGCTTACGCTACGTGCATAGATGGACTTGGTATGATTATGACCAAGGATTATTCTAAGTATAATCACTGCTTAACCGTAATGTGACGAATGATGTGGTAAAAGTCCTCATTGGCAATAGTTCATTGATGGGACAGGTTGTTGGTATGATTATGACCGGAGATTATTCGGTATAATCATGACCATTGATGATTACATGAATCTCCTTGGCCGTGGTGCATGGATGATTCGATTTTTATTTATTGTCGAGTCTCAAATGATAAAGTAGATGAAAAAATTTTAAATCGTAGAAGATAGTAGATTTTATGATCCCCGGTGAAATGTGAGACAAGAACTAAGAGGGGAGAGACGGGAATTCCTTCACTAGTATGACCTACATAAGTTTATTTGGTATTTAATTGGTTCATCGATTATAGGGATAACATGTGACATGTCAATTAACCCTTTTTAAAACTATATTCTAGAATGATATCCTAAAAAACAGAGATGAGAAATGGAAAAATCATGAGAGAGGAAATAACCAAGGGAAGGTACAATCCGAAAAGAAAGTAAGGTATTCTCATCTCTTGAATACCGAATACGTGCACGTAAATTTTGAGGGCTAAATTTCATAAGGAGGGGAGATTGTGAGACCTCGAATTTTATGAAATGAAAGTATTCAATTTTCTTATAATTATTCAATATAGTAAATGGTTAAATTGATAAAAAGTTAAAGTTGAGGGTGATATGTGAAAATTTTTCAAAGTAAGCAAGTTGTCATAAAATAATCGGTGATAAAAATGCGAAGAATACTGGCGTGGTTGCACACTAGCACATGATATTGATTATTTATGCTTACGTGAGAAGTCACTCAATTTTATTCAATTATTGTTATAATATTTAATATTATTAAATCAATAATTAAGATGATAAGTTATTTATATTATTATTTGCATAATTAACAATGTCTGTAAGTTACATCGAGAGAGATTTGGTCACCTAATTGCGCACCAATAAGGAGAAATCCTTAACGGAAAGCCCCCTCTTTCCCGGGAACGACCTGGTTGTTAAATATTGTGAGTTATAATATTTATAATGAATAAGTTTGTGTTGATTAAAGATGTAATTGATAATTCCATTGTGTTGAGATTATTAGTGTTAGTAGAAATCGACATTTATTTCGATAATAGTTGATGTCTGGCAGTTATATTTACCAATCGGGTAATTAATCGGATAAATGAGCAATTAATTGCTATTAATTCAAATGCTTATAACTATTTGTTCATATATGTGTACTATTGATTCACATTCATGTACTATTAGGGGAGTTGGTACAAGATTAATAATACTTGCATGACTAAGTTAAAAATGGAGGTATAGATGGAGGTACTATACTGTAATTCATATTTTCACATGTCTAGAACTATTGAGTCACATGATTTACTATTGATTCACATGATTTACTATTAGGGGAGGTGGTGCAAGTTTGATAATACTTGCAGGACTAAATTAAAAATGAAAAAAAAGAGGGAGGTATTATTCTGTAATATTTCGAGCCCTAAAATGTGCAATTATCGAAACTATATTTTCCTATAAATAGAAGCTCATTCTTCCTTCATTTCTCACCAATTCACTAAAGTTATAGAGCAATTATTATAGAGAGAAATTATAGAGAGAAAGAAAAAGAGAAGTCTGCTACCTCACTATTCCAGTATCCAGTTTTTTCTAAGGTAAGGGGTATTATTCTTTCGTATTCATGAAGAGAGCTATTGTTATTCCATTCTTTATTATTATGTTGGAATAACTTTGTCATGCCAAGTACCACATACATGGTGAAATTCTTCTCATTATTCCATTCTTTATTATTACATTGGAATAACCTTTCTGTCAAGGCCTATCGCATGCCCCGTGAATTCTGTTATTATACCATTCTTTATTATTCGTTGGAATATCTTTATCTATGCGGATTACGCATTTGACCTAGTTCCATTCTTTATTATTACGTTGGAATATCCTCGTCATGCAAGCGGATTACGCATTTGCACCGGTTCCATTCTTTATTATTTCATTGGGAATAACTTTTGTCGGTCACGGCCTATCGCATGCATGCATGGTGAATTCTTTCGTTATTCCATTCTTTATTATTTTGTTGGAATAACTCGCTCTATCTGGATTCTCTGCATGCATGGTGAATGATCCTCGTATTCATTCTTTATTAAATTATAGAAATGATCTCATCCACGTAGATTACCGCATGGCGGTGAAAATCCATTTGCGCTTTTGTATATTCTATTATACTAATTTGGGATATCATTTCTTTTGTACTCGCCATGAAATATCATTTTCTTTGGTATTTTTGTTTACGAGTTACTATTTACTGTTTTACTTATTCACCCGATTACTATTCACTGGGTATTTGGGGTAATTTTTCGCGCTTTTGACGTCGAGTACTATTCACATTAGTTACTATTCACCGATTACTATTCACTCTAGTATCATTCACTCGTGTATTTGAAGCACTTTTCGTGTTTCTGGGTACTATTACGGGTACTATTCACCGAAAAATATATTTCTTTTATGTCCAAATTATTTTTGGTACATGAATATTATTCTTGAATTTTACTCCACAAAGCAAAGATCATATTGACAATTTGGACGTTATTGATTTCGGATAAATTAAATTATAAATCTTTAAAATTTATCCTTGAACTTGTTTTATTGAATTATTATGTCATTATCATCATCCTCATGCTTATATTGTGATGAAAGTCATCTTTGGCTTACGTGCATAGATGGACTTGGTATGATTATGACCAAGGATTATTCGGTATAAATCGCTTGACCGTAATGTGACGAATGATGTGGTAAAAGTCCTCATTGGCCAGTAGTTCATTGATGGACAGTTGTTGGTATGATTATGACCAGAGATTATTCGGTATAATCATGACCATTGATGATTACATGAATCTCCTTGGCCGTGGTGCATGGATGATTCGATTTTATTTATTAAGCTGAGTCTCAGCGATAAAGTAGATGAAAAAAATTTTAAATCGTAGAAGATAGTAGATTTTATGATCCCTGGCTGAAATGTGAGACAAGAACTAAGAGGGGAGAGACGGGGAATTCCTTCACTAGTATGACCTACATAAGTTTATTTGGTATTTAATTGGTCGGTCAGATTATAGGGATAACATGTGACATGTCAATTAACCCCTTTTTTAAAACTATATTCTAGAATGATATCTGAAAAACAGGAGATGAGAAATGGAAAAATCATGATAGAGAGGAAATAACCGGGAAGGTACAATCCGAAAAGAAAGTAAGGTATTCTCATCTCTTGAATACCGTGAAACGCACGTAAATTTTGAGGGCGAAATTTCATAAGGAGGGGAGATTGTGAGACCTCGAATTTTATGAAATGAAAGTATTCAATTTTCTTATAATTATTCAATATAGTAAATGGTTAAATTGATAAAAAGTTAAAGTTGAGGGTTAAATGTGAAAATTTTTCAAAGTAACCAAGTTGTCATAAAATAATCGGTGATAAAAGTACAGTAATACGCGTGGTTGCACACTAGCACATGATATTGATTATTTATGCTTACGTGAGAAGTCACTCAATTTTATTCAATTATTGTTATAATATTTAATATTATTAAATCAATAATTAAGATGATAAGTTATTTATATTATTATTTGCATAATTAACAATGTCTAGAAGTTCTATCAAGGAGAGATTTGGTCACCTAATCATGCATCAATAAGGAGAAATCCTTAACTGAAAGCCCCTCTTTCCTAGAACGACACGGTTGTTAAATATTGTGAGTTATAATATTTATAATGAATAAGTTTGTGTTGATTAAAGATGTAATTGATAATTCCATTGTGTTGAGATTATTAGTGTTAGTAGAAATCGACATTTATTTCGATAATAGTTGATGTCTGGCAGTTATATTTACCAATCGGGTAATTAATCGGATAAATGAGCAATTAATTGCTATTAATTCAAATGCTTATAACTATTTGTTCATATATGTGTACTATTGATTCACATTCATGTACTATTAGGGGAGTTGGTACAAGATTAATAATACTTGCATGACTAAGTTAAAAATGGAGGTATAGATGGAGGTACTATACTGTAATTCATATTTTCACATGTCTAGAACTATTGAGTCACATGATTTACTATTGATTCACATGATTTACTATTAGGGGAGGTGGTGCAAGTTTGATAATACTTGCAGGACTAAATTAAAAATGAAGAAAAAGAGGGAGGTATTATTCTGTAATATTTCGAGCCCTAAAATGTGCAATTATCAAAACTATATTTTCCTATAAATAGAAGCTCATTCTTCCTTCATTTCTCACCAATTCACTAAAGTTATAGAGCAATTATTATAGAGAGAAATTATAGAGAGAAAGAAAAAGAGAAGTCTGCTACCTCACTATTCCAGTATCCAGTTTTTTCTAAGGTAAGGGGTATTATTCTTTCGTATTCATGAAGAGAGCTATTGTTATTCCATTCTTTATTATTATGTTGGAATAACTTTGTCTATCGAAGTACCACATACATGGTGAAATTCTTCATTATTCCATTCTTTATTATTCATTGGAATAACCTTTACAAGGTGATCATCGCATACACCGGTGAATTCTGTTATTATTCCATTCTTTATTATTCTGTTGGAATATCCTGTTTGTGCGGATTACGCATGACCTAGTTCCATTCTTTATTATTACGTTGGAATATCACATGCATGCGGATTACGCATGACACGGTTCCATTCTTTATTATTCATTGGGAATAACTCGTCATGCGATCTATCGCATGCATGGTGAATTCTTTCATTATTCCATTCTTTATTATTACATTGGAATAACTTTTGTCTATCCGATTACCGCATGCATGGTGAATGATCCTTCGTATTCATTCTTTATTAAATTATAGAAATGATCTGTCTACGTAGATTACCGCATGGCGGGTGAAAATCCATTTGCAGTTTTGTATATTCTATTATACTAATCTGCGATATCATTTCTTTTGTACTCGTCATGAAATATCGTTTTCTTTGGTATTTTTCTTTTACGAGTTACTATTCACAGGTTACTATTCAACCAGTTACTATTCACTCTAGTATTATTCACTCGGGTATTTGGGGCACTTTTCGTGCCGGTGTACTATTCAAGAGTTACTATTCACAGGTTACTATTCACCCAATTACTATTCACTCTAGTATCATTCACTCGGGTATTTGAAGCACTTTTCGTGTCGGGGTACTATTCACGGGGTACTATTCATCTTAAAAAATATATTTCTTTTCATCCAAATTATTTTTGGTACATGAATATTATTCTTGAATGTTACTCCACAAAGCAGTATCATGTTGGCAATTTGGACGTTATTGATTTCTGGATAAATTAAATTATAAATCTTTAAAATTTATCCTTGAACTTGTTTTATTGAATTATTATGTCATTGTCATCATCCTCATGCTTATATTGTGATGAAAGTCATCTTTGGCTTACGTGCATAGATAGACTTCGTATGATTATGACCGAGGATTATTCGATATAATCATGTACCGTAATGTGACTTAATGATGTGGTAAAAGTCCTCATCAGTCTGTAGTTCATTGATGGACGAGTTGTTGGTATGATTATGACCGAGGATTATTCGGTATAATCATGACCATTGATGATTACATGAATATCCTTGGTGGTAAGTGGTGAGTAGATGATTCGATTTTATTTATTAAGTCGAGTCTCAATGATAAAGTTGATGAAAAACTTTTAAATCATAGAACATAGTAGATTTTATGCTCTACTTGACTCTTCTAATGGATTGCTTATTTTCACATTGCAGTTGTTGATCTAAAACTTGTTGTCTATTGTATTCTATCGGTTGTTATCTTTGTTGAAGGCTAAGGATAATTTATTCGCATTATCTTAGTCATAATATTTTTCATCGGGCTAGTTGAGCTCACTCTTTCTTTCATTGTTCTCTTTAGGAAATGAGAATATAGTTTGGTACTTAGTCGGGGAATGGAGTGATGGTCCGGGATAAATGGCTTTAGTAGTCCTCACTATTCTACGGAATAATGTGATAATAATTGTAATGAGGACACCATTGAGTGTGGATATTATCAGATGACAATATTCTTGTTTAAACTCTTAGCTATGTTTTTGTCGTATTTTACATTAATCGTTGTATAATTAAGTTGTATTTGAATTTATGTACCATGTATTTGGCGACTTAAGATGGGTGATGTATACCGCTTTTGAGCGCCACATCCGCTATCTCGCCTAATTCCAATTCAATAATGTAGTTCGTGTCGTCCACATATTTACATAACATCGATACATGAAAAGCGTTATGAACACGCCGACATACTTGGCAGTAAAGTTTAGTCTATAGGCCACAGTTCCTACTCGATCGAGGATTTCAAATGGGCCGATTAAATTGAGGGTTGAGATAACGCCTTCTTGAACTTCTTCTTCATTTTCATCACTCCCGTGCGAAGCTTGAATAGCTTTTAACTTTATCGATTAAAGTCGATTCTACTCGTATATTTGACATCATCACATGGGTCCTTTGAGTCTTTAACTCTATCTTCATCATTTGTAAGTTATACGAAATGGGTTTTTATGTGACGCCCCCAAAATTAGGTATTCATCACCCATTCTGAGTTGCCAAATACATGGTACAAAATACAAATACAAACTTAAGTATACAACTATCGTGTAACATACGACAATTCATAAACTGAGAGTTCTAATAGGAATATTGTCATCTAGACAATATCCATACTCAAGGAGTCCTCATTACATTTATTGTCACACTATTTAACAGAATAGGAATATTGTCATCTAGTCAAATTTAAACGTTGAACGCAAGCAAGAGAAATGTCCATTCTTATTATCTTGGCCATGATTACCACCGAAATGGTTACCATTCTTGGCATGATAATTTTACTTACGATGGTTATCATTGTTCGATGACCGTTGCCACCAGTATGATTATTATCGTGTTGTTGCTCATTACCTTTTGGTTGAGCTGACTCAACGGTCTCATGTGCTTCATTGCTTATCTCAATATTTTCGGATGTCATTTTCAAATATCGCCACAAAACAAGGGTTAAATAACATATCACATATTATCCCTATACTTTGTGACCAAATAAATACCACATAAACTTAGGTAGGTCATACTAGCGAAGGAATTCCCGTCTCTCCCTCCTAGTTCTTGTCTCACATCTTAGCCAGGATCATATCCCTAAGCTTTGATACCAACCTGTGACGCCCCAAAATTAGGTATTCATCACCCATTCCGAGTCGCCAAATACATGGTACAAAATACAAATACAAACTTAATTATACAACCGTCGTGTGTAACATACGACAATTCATAAACCGAGAGTTCTAAATAAAATATTGTCATCTAGACAATATCCATACTCAAGGAGTCCTCATTACATTTATTGTCACACTATTTAACAGGATAGTGAGGACTACTAATGCTATCTTCGGACCATCACTCTTTTCCCCGACTCGTCCCCAAATTTATATTCTCATTTCTCAAGAGAACGGTGAAAGAAAGGGTGAACTCAACTAGCCCAAGAAGAAATATTATGACTAAGATAATGCGAGTAATAAATTATCAATAGTCTTCAACAATGTTAAACCGATAAAATACAATAGACAACTAGTTTAACTACAATGAATATGTAATCCATTAAAAGAATCAAGTAGAGAATAAAGTCTACTATCTTTTAAGTTTTAAAAGGTTTTCATCAATTTTTATCACGAGACTCGACTTAATAAATAAACCACCACATCTAATCATCCCCTGTATCATGGTCAAGGATTTTCATTAAATCATCAATGGTCATGACAATACCGAATAAACCCTGGTCATAATCATACCAAAAATTATTCATCAACGCATTACAGGACACTGAGGACTTTTATCACATCATTTATAACAGGTCATGATTATACCGAATGATCCCTGGTCATAATCATACTAAGTCCATCTATGCACGTAAGCCAAAGATGACTTTCAACATAGTATAACATGAGGATGATGTCAATGACATAATAATTCAATAAACAAGTTCAAGAATTAATTTATCCAAGAACTAATAATGTCCAAATTGACAACATGATCCGCTTTGTAGAGTAAAATTCAAGAATGCTCGGAAGAATATTTCCATGAAAAGATACTGGATGAAGCGCAAATATCAAGGATATTCCACTAATTTCATGGAGTATAGAAGTCAAAACTTTAACCAACTGAGTATAATAAGGAATGGAATAACAAAAGAAATCACCATGCATGCGGTACTTCGCATAGACAGGTTATTCCAACAGAATAATAATAACGGAACCAGGTCAGGTGAAATTCACACCAACAGGATGTTCCAACAGAATAATAAAGAATGGAATAACAACAGAAATCACCATGCATGCGGTAGATTGCAGATAGATAGGTTATTCCAATGAGAATAATAAATACTGAGAATAATAAAGATGGAACCGGTGGGTGTAAAACACACGATGGATGTTCCAACAGAATAATAAAGACGGAACCAGTGGGGTGTAAAGCATGCATGAGGATGTTCCAACGGAATAATAAAGAATGGAATAACAATGAAATCACCATGCATGCGGACTTGTGATAGGCAGGTTATTCCAGCGAATAATAAATCTGAGAATAATAAAGATGGAACCAGGTCCGGTGTAAAACACACAGACAGGATGTTCCAACGGAATAATAACGAATAGAATAACAACAGAAATCACCAAGTATATGGTAGACTGCGTATACAGGTTATTCCAACAGAATAATAAAGATGGAATAATAGAAGTTCTCTTCATGAATACAAAAGAAATAATACCCCTTACCATAAAAGACACTGGATATCAAAGTAGTGAAGTACCAGAATACTCTTCTTCTTTCTCTCTATAGATTTTCTCTCTGTAGCTTCTCTCTATAATTTCTCTATCTAGAGTTTCAGTGAATTCATAAGAAAATAATGAAGGAATGAGCTTCTATTTATAGGAAAATGGAATGCATAGTAACTAATCCATGAACGGTCCAGATTGATTTACTTTAATCTGATGGTCCATATTTAAAGAAAAATCTTTTAAATAAAATATAATATATTCTATTTATATAAAAATATTTTACTATGCAAACACTATGCCACACTATGCAAAACACTATGCAACACTATGTATAATAAAATATAATATATTCTATTTATAGAATAACTTTAATAAAGTACTACTTTTTATATAAAAGATGTTTCGCTTTTTTATTACGTTAATAATACGAATAAAACAAAACGTCATTATTGCTATAATAATTAAAACAAAACGTCATTATCATTATAATAATTCATATTATTAATCGATAATAATGGAATCAAACCGAGTGACTTCTCACATAAGCATCAATAATCAATACCGTGTGTTACTATGCAACCCACACGTACATCGTACTTTTACTACCGAAAGTAGTTCAACAAGATCAACGGTAAAAACTTCCGCCGTTATTTCAATAAAATATTTTTATCGTTTTCTCAATCAAACAATAATTACATTGTAGGGTCCACCAATGATTGAGTAGTTATACGAATATTCCCCGCTAAACCGAATATTCCCCACCAATCGAATATAATATAACAACTTGCATACTTTGCAAAATTTATAAATACTACCCCCAACTATAATATTATCTCAAATTCACGCCATAATATTAAAAATTATTTCGAGAAAATTTAAATCTTTATTGATAAAATCTGGGGTCTCACATTTTGTGTTATCAACATCGCACTCGTGAATGCATACGATCTTCTACTCAACGCATTAGCTGCCACATTCACTCTTCCACGATGATATTGAATGGTATAATCGTAATCTTCAACGACTCAAGCCAACGTCTTTGGCGTATTATACGTTTGTTTTGGTTGAAAAATATTTAAGGGTTTTAGAAATGGGTTTTGTACTGGGGTCAATACAAAATTCGATTTCACGCTCTGGGGTAGGCCAGGAAGTTCTTCGAGAATACGTCAGGAAATTTATTAACGATAGAAATATCATTTAAAAACTGTGACTCTCATCCAAGACTTGGATAGCACATGAAATGAAGGTTTCTCCTAACAGAGTTTCAACTGATAAGTCAAAGTCTAATTTCTCCGAAGTCAAATTTAAACGTTGAGCACAAGCAAGAGAGATAAAAGAATGGGTAGAACCAGTATCTAATAAGGTATAGACTTCGCAAGAATTTATAATTAACTAACCCGTGCTAACTTCGTTCGGGTTACTCGCTTTTTGAGAAGTCACAAAAAATGCTCTTCCATAAAACCACCAACTTTGTTTTGTCCGTATCCTCCTTTGGTGCCACCGTCCCAGCTGGACTTGACTTTGGTGCACGACAAAATTGGGCTAGATGACCTTCTTTTTCACAATTGTAACATGCTTTGGACTGCATCGTGCAGCTTGGACTGATATGTCCCTCCCTTCCGCATTTGAAGCATACAATTGGTGGTCGTTCTCCTTCCATGAAAACGGGTGTTGGTGCTGCTATCTTTCCATCGTTGTTGAACCTTCTCTTCTTGAAATTTCCACTCCTATTATCTTGGCCATGATTACCACCAAAGTGGTTAGCATTCTTGGCATGATAATTTCCTCCACGATGGTTATCGTTGTTCCGATGGCCGTTGCCACCGGTACGATTATTATCGTGTTGTTGGTCGTTACCTTTTGGTTGTGTTGACTCACTATTGCTCTCCAATAACTGAGCCCTATTCACAACATTTGAATACAAACACAATTTATGAGAAATGAGGTATTGACGTATTTCGGGTTTCAAACCTCTTATAAACATTCGCGTCATTCGCTCCTCATTATCGACCAAATGGGATGCAAACAGGGATAACTCCGTAAATTTAGCCTCGTATTGTGACACGGTCATATTTTTTTGCTCCAACTTGATAAACTTGAAAGTAGTATGCACACAAGCCAATCATGTTTGATGATAAAGCATATACTTTGTAACAATCTTATTCATTTATTAATAAAAATTATTAATTTATTAAAGGCTTTTAATTATCTACATGATGTTGTTTTATAATATGTGATAAACCCATAGTTTTAAGCAATGCTTTTAGAATAATGATGATGATCATTCTAATGAGATCTAAATTCTTAGAAAGCTTAAAACTAAAATAGTTCCCAATCATTGGATTACTAAATTGGGGATTAGTGAATCCGGGATAGATTGGTACATACGTTCTTTCATTTCATTGGATGAGGATGATTGATCTCATGATCATTTGTGTGGAGACACTAAAGCAAGTATGTAGGTGCTTATTAGAGAATAAGTTCATCGAACGTGGCTCCCTAAGGAATACCTAATGGAGTTTTACTTGCTTGTCAATAGGAATTTCTGTAGTGATAGTAAGACAAGTGATCCTTGGACTTGAGATCATCATAGTATCTTGTGTATGATGAGTTATACTTTGACTTATTCCTTAAGACCCTTAGGGTATATCAAAGGGTATGCTTGGGTATAATAAGTTATACATGGAGATAATGTATGATCAATAAAGAATCTACCACTTCTATTAAAAAAGAAATGTCATATGTGATTCGATAAATGACAACCCGGTAGTCCTTGGTTAATAAGCGAATGAAATTAGAAAGGAGTTTCTAATTTGCATTATTTGGTGTTGTGCATTTAAGGATCGAAATACATATAATTAAATAAAATAAGACTTGACGGTAATTCCATGTCTTATATTTAATTGGGACATTGTATGGTGGAAGGATTGAATTATACTAAGAACTATTTACTCAAAGGTTCTTTTATGATTAATGTTGAAATCTATATTATACGGAAAGTCGTTGATCGCTAGGAGGCTTATCCCTATTGTAGAATAAATATTATTTATTTAAATAAATTAATTGTTTAATTTATTTATTTAAATAAGATTAGAATTGTTCTAATTGATTTATTCACAACCTGGGTTTAATATGGAGAACCTAAAGGGTCACACCATAAAAGGAAGAATAATTATTTAAGAAGTTAATGGCATAATCGTAATAATATGTTATGTATATTTAATTTAATCTATGGTGATAGAATAAATTAAATAGCTTAATATTTATTAATTAATATTTTAGAAATATTAAATATAAATTAATAAGAGGAGTCTTATTAATATTATTACAATTATTATTATTATTTTAATTTCTAAAAGAGTTTAGGAATTAATTTAATATAAGTACTTTCATTTATTCCTAATTGGATTAGGAAGGAAAATTAGTTAAAGGAGTTTAATTAATTATCCCTAATAAGATTAGGGGAGCCCTTTAATTAAAAGGGTTTAATTAAATAATACCTTATTTTAATAGGGTTACTTGATATCTTTATAAGAGGAGTCTTATATCAGATATAGAGACTACGTGATAATTCCAATGGTTGGAGAGTACGCTCCCTTTCTATAGAGATAGAAAAATTAGGGTTTAGCCAACCACCCATCTTCTTAAATCTTTCTTCTTCCTTGGTGGATCACCTCTAGAGGCCAAACACTTGGTTGGCTAACGTTGATCAAAGGAAGGAACCAAACCCGGTGGATTCAAGTTGAAAGCGAAAAGGATTGGAGGTGAACTTGTACCTGAGGAAGCTCGGATCTTCAAGGGTATGTTTCTTATTCATCTTTTTCGTTTAATTAATAATTGTGCATAAAGGGTGATCTGGGTATATGGTTTGTAAAAAATTTTAAACTCTGATTTTTTACACGTTTCCGCTTAATTTTGCAATTTGATTACGTTCTTGAATATTACAAACTTAACAGTGGTATCAGAGCCAAACCTTTATGCGAATTATTAATTATTTAAATTTGATATGTATATTGATATGTGTTTAAAACAATTTAATTGAGCATAATTTTATTGTATAAAATTTATTTAAAAAAAAAAAAAATGAAACCTGTTTTGTTTTTTATCCGTGAATAACTTTTAAGGGAAATTATATAAGCAAGGGTGTCCACGCATATGATATATCAGGTAGCATTCACATGGATTATATGATATTTCATATATTATATTTTATATATATAGAGAATCTTGTTTATCCCGAACTTCAATTTATACAAGATTAAAGGAAACTTCCCAAGATATCATATAAGTGAAATGTCACCATGTTTCATACGGATTATATATAATGTATATATATTGATTTATAATATGGGATGATTATTATATATATATTATATATATATATATTAATAATTTTATAATTAAAATAAAAGTTTATTTTAATTTTAAAATAAAAGGTTTATTTTAATTTTAAAGTAAAAGGTTTATTTTAATTTTAAAATTAAATTTCATGCTAACTAATTAGAGTTGGAATTGGATTCCATGATAACTAATTGGAGTTGAAATTAGATTCTATGTTTACTTAAATAAAGGAGTTTATTTAGATATGAAATAAGATTTCATATTATTCAAAATAAAGGAGTTTATTTGTGAATAGAAAGAGAATCCTAAATTTCTTAAATAAAGGAGTTTATTTAGATATGAAATATGATTTCATATTATTCAAAATAAAGGAGTTTATTTGTGAATAGGAAAGAGAATCAAGTGTTACCTTTAATAAAGGAAGTTTTTTTTAATTGGAATTGGATTTCATAATTAATTAAAATAAAGGAGTTTATTTTGATTAAAATTTTTGATTAAAATAAAATAGTTTATTTTATTCAAAATTGGATAAATTAAAATAAAATAGTTTTATTTTGATTTAAATTTGGATTAAAATAAAGGAGTTTATTTTGATTCAAAAATTAGATTTTATACTAACTAAATTTGCCCATTAAATGATATCAATATATATATATATATTAAATGTTTATTATTCATGAGATGAATGTTATTTATTGATGCATATGGTGATGTGTATGATAATAAATGGGATTGATTATGACTATTGACCAATATGATTGAATTTTATTTTAGTTGGATGCATTGAATGTATGGGTTTTATTAAATGGGGTCTCACAGACTCGCCTTCTCTAATTTTTCTTAATATAAATTTTATCTCCTCCTATGTACTTCCCCTCGATCACGATCAAGGTTTCTATTTATTTTAAATAGTTTTGTAATAGGAATAGTTAGAATTAATTTTGAAAAA
Source organism: Panax quinquefolius (assembly GCA_020205615.1). NCBI lineage: Eukaryota > Viridiplantae > Streptophyta > Magnoliopsida > Apiales > Araliaceae > Panax > Panax quinquefolius. Next base: position 103,726,907 of record CM035171.1, on the reverse strand, counting down.
TTGGAGATCAAGGAGCAAGGAGGCGCTTGAAGACCCATTTGTAATGGAGCCTCAAGGTTTAAATGTAATAGTTATATTTAAATATTATTTCTTGCACCCCTAGGGCTTGACCTTTTGGTTTACTTGGTGGCTCTAGTGAACCAAACTAGAATAAAAGTCCATAATCAATCCGGTAGAATATAGTATTCTATATGTGCATGCTTATACTATATATATATATTATATATTATGCAAACATGCTTCGCATGTTCATTAATATGACGCGATTTTTTATATATATATATGTAAATGCGCTAAACAAGATGAGACAAATTAATAACAAACCCTTCAATTTTTATATTAAGTCCTAAGCGCTCAAAGATATTTGGAATATCGAACGTCAGCCTTTCTAGCATGATAAAATTAATAGAGTATTAAATATTTAATATAAGTTTGTTGTGTCACCACAAGGCAAGTATTAAGTATTTAAGATGTTAATTTATCACATTTGATGCTTATAAAGAAAATTGAACAATATTGTTTTGTTGTGTCACCACAAGGATGATATTTTCTTTTTTGAATATATGGAGTGCTAGGTTGGACTTAACTTGGATAATTTTGATTCGGATGTGCCACCACTTGATCAAAATAATCTAAGAGGCAAAAGAAAAGGAGTTGCATAGTTGATGTAATTGACAAAAGTTGTCTACCTATTTATTTATATATAGTTTGTTGTGTCACCACAAGGCTATATACATTTGAAATGGGATCCTTATTCTCACTAGCAAATCTTTAATCAGATTTTGCCGAACTATATAAGTGAGGGTAATATAGTTTGAAGAAAATAGTGGGAGATACCAATTTAAAACAAGACCTAAATTATTTTGGTAATTAATAAAAGAATGTATGTTAAAATGTTGTTAAATACAAATTCATTTACAAAATTTTACAATGTCTTAATTACTATCACTGCGAAACATATTAGATGTTATTTAATCGGACCGAATTAAACGGATTGGTTAAGGAAATTGAGAATAGTTCTCACGGCTAAAAAGCTATCTTATATCCTTAATATGCATATCCCTGCAATGGTTGCAGATAATGCCTCTGAGGAAGAGATTGCTACTTTTAGAAAGTGGCAAGATGATGCACAGTTGGCTCAATGCATCATGCTTGTATCCATGAGTAACAAGCTTTAGCGTCAGCCTGAAACTATGGATACTCCTACTATATTCCTGCACATCAAGTAGTTGATGGTGAGGAAAGTAGGACTGATAGATATCAGATATCTAAGGAGCTCTTTCGATCTAGAATGGCCAATGGCACTATAGTACAAACAAAAGTTCTTAACATAATGGCCCAATATGAAATATTATGACTAAGATAATGAAGAATAAATTATCCTTAGCATTCAACAGTTTAACAACTGATAGAATATAATAGACAACAAGTTTTAGATCAACAACTGCAGCGGAATAAACAATCCTTTAGAAGAGTCAAGTAGAGCATAAAATCTACTATTTTCTATGATTTAAAAAGTTTTTCATCAACTTTATCGCTGAGACTCAGCTTAATAAATAAAATCGAATCATCCATGCATTACGGCCAAGGATATTCATGTAATCATCAATGGTCATGATTATACTGAATAATCCCTGGTCATAATTGTGGCGCCCCCAAAATTAGGTATTCATCACCCATTCTGAGTCACCAAATACATGGTACAAAATACAAATACAAACTTAATTATACAACTGTCGTGTAACATACGACAATTCATAAACTGAGAGTTCTAATAGGAATATTGTCATCTAGACAATATCCATTCTCAGAATAAGTCCTCATTACATTTATTATAACACTATTTAATAGAATAGTGAGGACTACTAGCTAATACTATCATCCGGACCATCACACCGTTCCCCGACTCGTCCCAGCTACGTTCTCATTTCCTGAAGAGAACAGTGAAAGAAAGGGTGAGCTCAACTAGCCTAGTAAGAAGTATTATGACTAAGATAATGCAGAATAAATTATCAATAGTCTTTAAAAATGTTAAACTGATAAAATACAATAGACAACCAGTTTAACTGCAGCGGAATATGCAATCCATTAAAAGAGTCAAGTAGAGAATAAAGTCTACTATCTTTTAGGTTTTAAAAGGTTTTCATCAATTTTATCATTTGAGACTCAAATTTTAATAAATAAACCACCACATCTAATCATCCCTGTACCATGGTGAAGGATTTTCATTAAATCATCAACGGTCATGACTATACCGAATAAACCCAGGTCATAATCATACCAAAAACTATTCATCAATGCACTACGGGCCAATGAGGACTTTTAGTTTTCACATCATTTGTAACATTACGGTCATGATTATACCGAATAATCCTTGGTCATAATCATACCAAGTCCATCTATGCACTTCAGGCCACAGCTGACTTTCAAAAAAATATAAACATGAGGATGATGACAATGATATAAGAATTCAATAAAACAAGTTCACGAATTAATTTATTCAGGAACTAAAATCGTCCAAATTGTCAACATGATACTGCTTTGTAGAGTAAAATTCAAGATGATCAGAAGAATATTTCCATGAAAAATACTAGATGAAGCGCAAATATCAAGTATATTCCACTAATTTCATGGAGGATAGAAGTCAAAATTTTAACCAACTGAGTATAATAACGAATGGAATAACAAAAGAAATCACCATGCATGCGGTACTTCGCATAGACAGGTTATTCCAACAGATTAATAATAACGGAACCAGGTCAGGTGAAATTCACACCAACAAGATGTTCCAACTGAATAATAAAGAATGGAATAACAACAGAAATCACCATGCATGCGGTAAGATGCAGAGACAAAGTTATTCCAATGAATAATAAATACTGTAATAATAAAGGCGGAATCAGTCCCGCAGAAAGCCTGATGCATGAGGATGTTCCAAATGTAATAATAACGAATAGAATAACAATGTAAATCACCAAGTATAGGGTAGATCCCAGATATAAAAGTTATTCCAATGTAATAATAAAGATGGAATAATAGAAGTTCTCTTCATGAATACAAAAGAAATAATACCCCTCTAGAAGACAACAAATAATATCCCTTACCGTAAATGAAACTTGATATCGGAGTAGTGAAGTAGCAGAATACTTTTCTTCTTTCTCTCTACAGTTTATCTCTCTAGAGTTTCAATGAATTCGTAAGAAAATAATGAAGGAATGAGCTTCTATTTATAGAAGAATGGAATGAATAGTAACCAATCTATGAACGGTTCAGATTGATTTACTTTAATCGGACGGTCCATATTTAAAGCAAAATCTTTTAAAATATAATATATTATATATATATATATATTATATTTATATAACATAATTCAATTAATTCAATCCACTAACAATTAAGTCAAACCATTAACCAATAAGATTTCAACAAAAATTAAAATATAATAAATATATATAAACACATGTTTTCATATAATATATATCATTATTATATAAACACCACTTAATTTTTCTCCCCCATAACCAACATCAATCCCCCACCCACCCAATAATCAAATTTACTACACTCTTACACATCACTATCACACTACCACTTCTTACACCCATCACTTTCATACTATCACTTTTTCACCATTTTCCACTCACACACACATCACACACCTATCACTTTCTCCCACCATATACTCAATACATACATATACCTCCATACTTATACTCTTCCATTTTCAAAATCATTTCCCAACACAAATTGGCCCCACATGTGGGCCCCACACGTGGGCCCCACTTTTATAAAATTTTCCTACTGAATATTTTGAAAAATGGGTAAATAGGGATCCATAAAATAAGCAAATCTTTATAAAAATCACCTTAATAATTTTAACAACATTTATCAACTTTATTATAATTCACAATATTAATCGACCAGGTCGTTCTCAGGAAAGAGGGGGCTTTTCGATAAGGATTTCTCCCTATTGGCGTGTAATTAGATGACCAAACCTCTCCTTGACAGAACTTCTAGACATCGTTAATATTGCAAATAATAATATTAATAACTTTGTCGTCTCGATTATTGATTTTAACAATATATAAAATATCGACACTCAAATAACGTGAGATACTATGCAACAATTACTATAACAATAATTGAACAAAACTGAATGACTTCTCACGTAAGCATCAATAATCAATACTGGTAATACTACTATGCAACCACGCCAGACATCGTATTTTTTACTACCGAAAGTAGTTCAACAAGATAATCTGTGAAACTTCCGTCGTTATTTTCATAAAAATATTTTTGTCGTTTTCTCAATCTGACAATAATTTTGTTGTGGGGTCCACCAATGATTGAGCCCTTGTACGAATATTCCCTGCTAAACCGAATATTCCCCGACCAATCGAATATAATATAACAACTTACATACTTTGCAAAATTTATAAATACTACCCACAACTATAACATTATATCAAATCCACACCATACTATTAAAAAATTATTTCGAGAAAATTAAATATTTATTTATATAATCTGGGGTCTAACAATAATCATACCAACAACTGTCCATCAATGAACTACAGGCCAATGAGGACTTTTACCACATCATTCATTACATTACGGTCATGATTATACCGAATAATATTCATGTATCAAAAATAATTTGGACAGAAAAGAAATATATTTTTTGGGTAAATAGTACCCCGTGAATAGTACCCTGTGAATAGTACTTCGGGAATAGTACCTCGTGAATAGTACCCCGACATGAAAAGTACCCCGAATACCCGAGTGAATAATATTAGGGTGAATAGTAATTGGGTGAATAGTAACTCGTGAATAGTACTCCGGCATGAAAAGTGCCCTGAATACCCGAGTGAATAATACTAGAGTGAATAGTAACTGGGTGAATAGTAACCCGTGAATAGTAACTCGTAAAAAAATACCAAAGAAAATAATTTTCCATGACGAGTACAAAAGAAATGATATCTCATACAAGTATAATAGAATATACGAAACTATAAATGGATTTTCACCCACCACGCGGTAATCCACGTAGACAAATCATTTCCACAATTTAATAAGAAATGAATACGAAGGGTCATTCACCATGCATGTGGTAGTCCGCGTAGATAGGTTATTCCAATAGAATAATAAAGAATGGAATAACAGAAGAATTCACCATGCATGCGGTAGTCCGCGTAGACAGGTTACTCCAACAGAATAATAAAGAATGGAATAACAGAAGAATTCACGTGCATGCGATGATAACCAGCATGCATGTGTTATTCCAACATAATAATAAAGAATGGAATAATAGAAGAATTCACCAGGCATGCGATAAACCGCACAGACAGGTTATTCCAAAAGAATAATAAAGAATGGAATAACAACTCTTACGAGTATTGAAAGAAAATAATTCTCTTCATGAATACGAAAGAAAAAATACCCCTTACCTTAGAAGAAAAGTGGATACTGGAATAGTGAGGTAGCAGACTTCTCTTTTTCTTTCTCTCTATAATTTCTCTCTATAATAATTTCTCTTGTGAGACTTAGTGAATTGGTGAGAAATGAAGGAAGAATGAACTTCTATTTATAGAAAAATATAGTTTCAATAATTACACATTTTGGGGCTCGAAATATTACAGTATAATACCTTCCTCTTTTTCTTCCTTTTTAATTTAGTCCTGCAAGTATTATCAAACTTGCACCACCTCCCCTAATAGTGAATCATGTGAATTAATAATATAATCATGTGACTCAATAGTATAATCATGTGTAAAAACTAATTACAGTATAGTACCTTCATCTATACCTCCATTTTTAATTTAGTCATGCAAGTAGTATCAATCTTGCACCAACTCCCCTAATAGTAAATCATGTGAATCAATAGTACATACATGTGAACACATAGTTATAAGCATGTGAATTAATAGCAATTAATTGCTCATTTATCCGGTTAATTACCCAATTGGTCAATATAACCTCCAGACATCAATTATTATCGGAATAGATGTCGATTTCCACTAACACTAATAATCCCAACACAATGGAAATATCAATTTCATCTTTAATCAACACGAACTTATTCATCATTAATATTATAAATCACCATATTTAACAACCAGGTTGTTCCCAGGAAAGAGGGGGCTTTCCGATAAGGATTTCTCCTTATTGGCGCGCAATTAGGTGACCAAACCTCTCATTGACAGAACTTCTAGACATTGTCAATATTGCAAATAATAATATGAATAACTTTGCCGTTTCAATTATTGATTTAATAATATAACATATTATGAAGATGATACTGTGATAATAATTGAATCAATAATATGAGAGATATAATAAAGAATTATTGTAGTAATAATTGAGTATAAGCGAGTGACTTCTCACGTAAGCATCAATAATCAATACTGTGTGCTACTATGCAACCATGCATTAGACATCGTACTTTTACTTTAGGGTAGTATAGTTTTACTTGAGTAACACTTTCGCCGTTATTTTTATAAAATGATAATTCTGTCGTTTTCTAACTACGACAATACTTTCGTTGTGGGGTTCACCAATGATTGTGCCGTTGTACGGATATTCCCCGATAAAACGAATATTTTATAACAACTTTTTGACTTTGCAAAAATTTTCACATATCACCCTTAACTTTAACCTTTTATCAATTTAACCATTTACGAAATAAAATAATAATTATAAGAAAATTGAATACTTTCATTTCATAAAATTTGGGGTCTTACATATATGATAATGAAATATTTATGTTTATGTGGATATAAATGAAGGAATTAATGTTGAGGTGTTTTATCAGTATTTTGTCGAAATGGAGGTATTAAATAATCAAATCGGTGTTCTTAAAGCTCTATTGTGTGAGTTATAATTTTAATCCGACTATTTGATCGTTGTGAATTTTGGATATATTATACATATATAAGTTGAGTATATGTCCACAAATTTTAAACTGTTAAAAATTAACGTATGATTTGTTATGAATTTTAAAAGGTGTTAAAAATCATCCGTTTGTGGATTTCAGATATTTTCTGTTTGGAATTTGGAAAAACTTAAAGCTACAAAGTTGTAGAGAATTCGATTTCGTGTGGAATGGACATAAAATTCATATTTTTCTGATAAAAGGGCTATTTATTATGAATTACTGAAGTTTCGGAAAATAAAATGATTTTTATTAAAATTAGGTGGGACCCACTTTTGGTTGGTGTAGAAAACATGTTTTGAATTGGTGGGCCCCACTAGAGGTGGCTGATTGTTTGATCAAAATGCGTGGGCATAGAAGTGAAGGAATAAAAATAATAATATTTTATTATTTAGTCTCCTTTGGCGTTCTAGCATTTTCCTATAAATAGGTGCTTAAGTTAGAATTGAAAATCATACCAGAAACATAAGTTTTCTCTCTCTATATTATCGAGCATATTTTTTTAAGTATTTAGATACTTGGAGAGTTGTTATTCAGTGCAAGTTTCCTTCAGCTTTACATCCGATATTCCAGTCAGAAATACTACTTTTTTATGGTAAGGGATTGTAAGGGTTATTATGTTTTTCAGTTTCGTAATTTTTTCCGACCCTAAAAAATTCTGGAAAAATTTGAAATGATAATTTGATGAGTTTTCTAGATTGTGTCTAAAAATGACAATTTTTGGATGTATAGATTAAGAGTTATGAATTTTATGAGAAAAAAATATTTTAAAAGTAAACCCTTATAACTCCTTGTGGTTAACTCCAAAATTGGTAAAATTTTTATTGGGAGTACATGTATATAACAGAAGTATACTCTAAAAATTTTGGAATTTTTGGACAAAAGTATAGTTTATGATAAATGTCTAAATATTCGGCAGTTTTGGCCATATGAAAAATAGTAAATGAATTTTAGAAATTCCAGGAAAAATATATGTTCAATATAGGACTATATTCTGCTAAATCCCAGAAAAGAACATTTTGTGGGACTGATTTGGTATTTTTCATGAAAATAGACTAGTTATGAATAAATGAATTAAATGTGTTATGTGAAGTAAGAAAATTGGAAAATAGAATTTTATGGTTTGAGAATCCTATATAAGGTATATGCAGATTTTTAAGGAGAGTTTTGGTTATTGGTGATGAAATCTTATGAGTTTGACATTTTAGGTTGATTAAATGCATTAATTAATAAAGTGTAAACAATTAAAATAAATTGTTTATAAGTTTAAGAAATGATTAAAATATTATTGTAATATTAATAATATTAGATTATGAGATTATTAAGTGATTTATAACATTTGGATTAAGGTGTTATAAATATTGATATGGATTTTATTGTGAAACTTAATCTTTTCGTGTCGGGGTTACTATTTACGTATACGGTACTATTCACATATACGACACTATTCATGTATATGGCACTATTTTGGTATATAATACTATTTACGTATATGGTACTATGTACGAATACGAATTACTATTCACGAGTTACTATTCACGGGGTACTATTCACGACAAAATTGGTTTCTTTTTTTGACCAAATTATCGTTGATTTATGAATATTACTCTTGAAATTAAATCCATGTTTTGATCATATTGTTTTTATTATCATATATAACATTTTTATAATCCTGGTGAAGAAATTTCTCTTTGACTTGAGTGTAAAGATGGGTAGATTATTGGTATGATCGTGACTATGGGTTCTCTTTGGCCAGTAGTGCAAAGTTGATTCGTTGACTGGTATGATCATGACCATTGAATTTATAATTGAATATTTTTAGCTTAAGTGCAAAAGTGAATTGATCAACATGATTATAATTATGGTTTATATAAATTCTGAAATGATTATGTATTTCTTTGAGATATTAATATCTTTGGCCTGTAGTGCAAAGATGAATTATTGATGAATATCTTTGGCCTATAGTGCAAAAGATGACTGTTGTTGAATATCTTTGGCACCGTAGTGCAAAAGATGAGCTCATTAATGAATATCTTTGGCCCGTAGTGCAAAGATGAAGTTATTAGTATAATTATGAACGGGAACTGTGATTTGGTATAACCTTGATCTTTGATGTTTCAGGTATAGACAGGTGATAAAAATTATCTTCATCCTGGATGAGAAGAGGAATTTAGAACCACAACTATGATTATGAGTTATTCACATGATTGTGGACATGAACTATTGATTGATGTTACGAGGATAAAACATTGTTGGTAGACTTTTAACATGGAGAAGATAATAGACTTTATGGTCTATTTGATTCTTCTAATGGATTGCTCGTTCCGCTGCAACTATGGTTGAAAAGTTTTATCATCTACCATATGTTCTAAATCTCTGATTTATTACTGATGAAGGCTATTGATAATTTAATTATCTTTAGTCATGATATTCTTTACTGGGCTAGTTGTGTTCACCCTTTTGTTTCACAATTCCTTTCAGGTGATAAGAGTGTAGCTGGGTCGAACAGGGATAACAGGGGAATAGAACGGTGGTCTATAGTTGTTGAGGTTCTCCCTAAACAGTATGGAAATAATTTTATTGAGAACTTTAGATAAGTGTGTTGTATTTTATACGTCATTTAATAGTTATATTTGGTGAATCCAATAGGGTGAGGCGAACCCAACATTGGAAGGGTGTTTTTCCACTATCATACAAGATGTCTAATGACATACAACCTCGTGTTATTATAAGACAGGGTTGTGCACATCCACTTGCTGAGTATATCTACGAGCACTACCTATATAATCTTGGAGTTTGGTTGAAATATAATTCTCAACTGGAGACAGTGGAGATAGTTATATGTCAAGAGAAGACTCACCATTGGAAAGAACATGGTAGTAATCTTCTCGTTTTCTTTGGGGACTATTGGGTCAACAAAGGATAATTCTGTAGGCATATGATATCTATCATAACCTAGACGCATGGCCTCCCATGTACGAAGGTTTCCTTGAGCATTTCCCAAAGATTTTAATTTCTAAAACAGTTATTGACTGTACCTTTATGTAAGGTGCCATTGTGACATGCTATCCAAAGTTGGGATGAGAGTTATAGTTCGTATTTAAACTCACAGCATTTGTGTTGTTGTATTTTGCATGACAATTATGATAATGAAGTTGTAGTTATTTTCTATACCATGTATTTGGCGACTCAGAATAGGTTGGGTGGATTGGACCTATTTTGGGGGCATCACACTAGGGTTTTGACAGTGAAGAAAGTTTGCAAGTATAGAATGAATGTTAATCGATTAACAAAGAAGTAAAGATTAAATATTAGCTTTATAAGGTATTGTTTAAACCTTAAGTATGATACCTAAGGGTTAAAGATAAATAATTGAACATTAACGTAAGAATAATGTGAACTATATCGGAAAGTCAAAACTAATAGTAAGAAATCTAAGTCATGTTTAGATTGAGAAGAAGGGTAAGATTCATTAGGAAATGTATGCTCATTCATGACCTAATGTGTATGCTATGTTATCATTTACTGTAGAGACTTAAAGACTTAACGTGAATGTATAATAACTGTAGCAGAAGCTGAAGGCAAGTATTCTAACCCTTGTTTCAGTTCAATCTGGACAAGCTTTGTGGTTCATGTATTTTTACGCATGAATTGATGTATGATAAAGTCAAAGCCAATTCTTTCGGCTAGACTTATGATATTTTGGATTTCTTATAATCTATCAAAGCATGGTCAATGTTTACCAAGTTATATTGGTATGGTTTTCAATCGAGGACTGAGTATGCTAAAAAGGTTTTGTCATCAAACGACAGGCACGTGAGGTTGCCACAACTTAAACGTACATACGTTTAATGAATGTAGTGTTGATCAACATAGAGTACTATAGGCTGATCACCTAGACGTGCTCGTAAGAAATGTCGGATTTACGGACTTAGTGACGGGATGTCCTTTTCAAAGAACTTATGAAATGCTCAAGGTCTTGGACCGGAATTGATATTTTACTGAATATTGTTGTCGTAAAACGTTTTGAATGAAAAGAAGTGTTATTTTGAATTATCGATAGTACTTCATAACTATTGTTCAGTTATTGAAGATATATGATTCCTATGATTCAAGCATGTTGTTTATTGGAATTGTCATACTTGCTGAGCTAGTCATGCTCATTCTTGCTTAAACCATATGAACACAGCTAAGATCAAACGGACCGAAGGCTCCGGCAAGGATAAGGGCAAGGCGAAGACAAACCCGTAGAATACTTATGTAATAGTATAAGTTTAATGTTGTAATATATATATATATATATTTGATATTATGACAAGAACGAATGTAATGATTATAAAGAACCTGGGGAATGTTAATATTATTTTGAATATATAGAAGACATATTCGTTCCTTTGAGACTTTTCAATAGAATGTATGTGCGAATGGTAGTACTGTGTAGCACCATCTATCGGGTTGGAAGATACCCAGATTTGGGGGCGTCACAAGGGCTTCCAGATATCATCTGTGACGCCCCCAAAATAGGTATACACAACCCATTTTTAGTCACCAAATACATGGTACAAAATTCAAATACAAACTTCATTAATACAATACGACAAACGTAAGCTAAGAGTTTTAACACCAATATTGTCTCACAGACAATATCCAAACTCAAATGGAGTCCTCATTACAATAATTATCACACTATTTTATAGAATAGTGAGGACTACAATAACCACCAGCTTGGACCATCACTCCATTTCCCGACTAGTCCCAACTATATTCTCATTTCCTGAAGAGAATAATGAAAGCAAAGGGTGAGCTCAACTAGCCCAGTAAAGAATATTATGACTAAGATAATGCAGAATAAATTATTGTTAGCCTTCAATAGTGTAAAACTGATAGAATATAATAGACAACAAATCTAACTGCAGTGGAACAAGCAATCCATTACAAGAGTCAAGTAAAGCCTAAAATCTACCATCTTCTATGATTTAAAAGTTTATCATCAATATTTATCGCTATAACACAGCTCAATAAATAATCCACATCATCGAATTATCCATACACTACGGGCCAAGGATATTCATTAGTATCACATGCACGAATTATCCATGCACTACGAGCCAAGGATATTCGTTAGTATCACCAGTGGTCATGATCATGCCAACAACTGTCCATCAATGCACTATGGGCTAATGAGGACTTTTACTACATCATTTGTAACATTGCAGGTCATGATTATACCGATACATAATTTCTGGTCATAATCATGCCAATCAACAGTCCATCTATGCACTACGGGCCAAAGATGACTTTCATCACAATATAAGCATGAGGATGATGACAAAGATATAAGAATTCAATCAAACGAGATCATGGATAAATATTGAAGATTTATTATTCAATGTATCCAGAGTTTAAGAATGTCCAAATTGTTAACATGATAACTATTTTGTGGAGTAAAATTCAAGAATAATATTCATGTAAAAATAATTTGGACATAAAAGAAATCAATTTTTGTCGTGAATAATACCCTGGGTGAATAGTACCCGAGTAAATAGTACCCCATGAATAGTACTTCATGAATAGTACCCAGTGAATAGTACCCCGGCATGAAAAGATTAAAATTTAACAAGAATATTCTAAAAAATATCCTTGTGAAACGATACTAGATGAAGCGCAAATTTCAAGGATATTCTACTAATTTCAAGGAGTATGGAAGCAATACTTATCAAAATGAGTATAGAATTAGGAATATGAAACAAAATAATATTACTTACATACTACAGAGTATGGAAGAAAATATTATTTCTTACGAATATTGAACAAAAATAATATCCCTTACAACTGTTGAACGAAAATAATATTCCTTACGAATTTTGAACGAAGATAATATTCCTTACGAATATTGAACAAAAATAATATTCCTGATGAATATTGAACGAAAATAATATTCCTTACGAATATTGAATGAAAATAAAATTACTTACGAATAAGAAAAATAATATCGTAAGTGAATATGAAATAAATAATATCCCTTACCTTAAAAGAATAGTACTTCTGACTGGTATGGCGGGGATATTCTTGAAGAAAACTTGTACTATTTTCTACACTCAAAGCTTCCTTAAACTCAAAAGAAATACGCTCAATATTATAGAAGAAGAATTCTCTGATTCTGGTGTGATTTTCAATTCTAAACTAAGCATCCTATTTATAGGAGAATGGCATGATACTATTTGAATTTAGAAAATCACGGGTGCACAGTAAAGGATTCACAGGCGTTCGACTGAAACTTTTTTAAAAAAAAAAATTGATTTTATTATGCTGCACTATGCAGCACTATGCAGTACTATGAAAACACTATGCAGTACTATGTAACAATAAAATATAATATTCTATTTTATATAAAAAATAAAACTTATATAATATATATAATACCCGTGACACCACACACATACACATTCACGGGTATATATATATACATATATATATATAATAAACTTATATATATATATATATATATATATAAAACAAAACTAAGATAACTTTCTACCGACTATTTTGAAAAATTGGTAAGTGGGGGTCCATGCAATAAGCCAAATTTACAACAAATACTTCATAAAAATCCCCTCTATTTATCTCAATTCACTTGGCTTTACTAAACACATTTTTAACAACCTTTATTCATTATTAATATTATAAATCGCAATATTAACAACCAGATCATTCCCAGGAAAGAGGGGGCTTTCCGATAAGGACTTCTTCTTATTGGCACACAATTAGGTGACCAAACCTCTTTCCTCGACAAAACTTTTTAGACATCATTAATAATACAAATAATAATATGAATAACTTTGTCGTCTCAATTATTGATTTAATAATAGAAAATTTTGTACAGATGATACTGTGACAATAATTGAATCAATAATATGAGATATTATGCAACAACTACTATAGCGAACTGAGTGACTTCTCACGTAAGCATTAGTAATCAAAGATACTGTACAATACCGTGTGCTATTATGCAACCACGCGTATTACTATACTTTTATCACCGGGTATTTCAACAGTTAACGGTAAAACTTTTGCCATTATTTTTATAAAGTTATTTCTGTCGTTTTCTAACTCCGACAGTAATTTCATTGTGGGGTCCACCAATGATTGTGACGTCGTACGAATATTCCTCGATAAAACAAATATTCTCTGACCAAACAAATATTTTATGATAACTTGCTTACTTTGAAAAATTTGTAAATATTACCCATAACTATAACATTATATCAAATCCACACCTTATTATTCAAAAATAATATTTAGAGAAAATTAAATCTTTATTCATAAAAGTTGGGGTCTTACATCATCTTCTAGTCAGGAAAGTCTTGAGCGCCACCTAGCTCGGTTCCCGTAGATACTTAACCGGTTGATTATTAAGGCTGCTTCCGCCCAAACCTATTCCTAGATCAGCTCGCATACCTTGTTCTTGGGTTGCACACCCTTTCTTTATATTCGTTGCACGTCGAGGACTTGAAGAAGTTTATCGATAATGTAGACGACCTTGCAGTCGTTGGTGTTGATATGTCTCCTTTTTGTGCTAGGCTGGATCTTCTCAAGTCAAGTTTTAATCTTGTTGCACTACGCTCGGAGGTTGCTGTACGTAAGTGTGAAGATGAATCCTTTTTAATACAGCTTTCTAAGCTTGACGAAGTCGCAAACAAATTGAAGATCTAGTCTCGAGATTTAGAGGGCAAGCTTCGGGATCTAGAGCACAAGTTTCAGGATGTAAAGTGCCAGCGACGAGACTTAGAGTCAACTGTGAGACCCCATATTTTATGAGTAAATATTTAATTTTCTCAAAATAATTTTTTGAATATTATGGTGTGGATTTGATATAATGTTATAGTTGTGGGTAATATTTATAAACTTTATAATATATGCAAGTTGTAATATAATATTCGATTGGTCGAGAAATATTCTTTTAAATGCGGGAATATCCGCGACGCAAGACAATCATTAAGTGGACCCTATAATGAATTATTGCCGGATTGAGAAAACGACAAAAATATTTTTATGAGAATAACTAAGTAAGTTTTCTGATTAAAACATGAACTACTTTCGATAGTAAAAGTCTGAAGAATACGCGTGATTGCATAGTAGTACACGGTATTGATTATTAATTCTTGCGTGAGAAGTCACTCAGTTTTGTTTTATTAGTATTATTAATGTAATAAAACAAAAAAACTTTTTATATAAAACAGAATACTTTTATAAAGTTATTCATTTTATTAGACTATAAATAGAATATATAATATTCTATTACGCATAGTGTTTTGCATAGTAAAATCTTTTTATATAAAATAGAATACTTTTATAAAGTTATTTGTTTTATTAGACAATAATTAGAATATATTATATTTTATTATGCATAGTGTTGCATAGTGTCTGCATAGTATTTTGCATAGTAAAATCTTTTTATATAAAATAGAATACTTTTATAAAGTTATTCGTTTTATTAGATTATAAATAGAATATATTATATTTTATTTAAAAGATTTTGTTTTATTAGAATATTTTATTAAATCAATCCGGACCGCCCGTTTAAAAGTAAATCAATCTGGACCGTTCAGGAATTAGTTACTATTCAGTCCATTCTCCTATAAATAGAAGCTCATTCCTTCATTATTTCTTACGAATTCACTGAAACTCTAGAGAGAGAAACTATAGAGAGAGTTCTTCTTCTGTAATCTTGAGCGTATATCTTTAGAGTTTAAGGAAGCTTTGAGCGTAGAAGATAGTGCAAGTTTTCTTCAAGTATATTCCCGTATCGAAACAAATCATCAACACAAATCTCTCATAATATAATAACATGTACATCACTACAAAAATCGAAATAAATATTAAACATGATAAACAAGTTCAAAGAGTACAAACATGAGTTCTAAATATCAATGCCCCAAAACGAAACTATCACATGGATTTGAGAAGGAATAAACATGCGAAACAATAACTAACTTCTAAACGAAAACAAAATGAACAAATCAAAATTAAAAAGATTATCGCTGAAGGAGTACGTAATCCGTACCTGGATTAAGAAATATAATACCCATTTGAGATTTTGGAGAGGGTTGGTGAGGTTGCATATCGGTTAGCTTTGCCTCCACAGCTAGCTCACGTGCACAATGTATTCCATGTGTCAGTGTAGAGGAGTTACCATTATCATCCATTGCACGTGGTGCAATATCCATTCGATGAGATTCGGGAGGATCTTACTTGTGAGGAACAAGCCGAGGCGATTTTGGATCGTCAAGAAAGGATTATGAGGAGGAAGACTATTCCGTTTGTTAAGGTTTTGTGGAGGAATCATTCAGAGCGGGAGGCTATATGGGAGATGGAAGAGTCTATTCGAGCGGAGTATCCGCATCTTTTTAATAATTAGCTGTGTTCTATTCTGTTCAAACTCTAAAGTCCTCCTATGTTTATCAGCATAACTCTTCTGCCGTGATCGAGCCAACTTCAATTTCTCCTTAGCCACCGCTACCTTCTCCGTAATGATTTGGACTAACTCAGGCCCTTCTATGACCCTTTCGCCAACCTCATCCCAACAAGTTGGTGCCCGACATTTCCTACCATACAATGCCTCAAAAGGAGCCATTCCAATACTTGCATGCTAACTGTTGTTATAAGCACACTCAACTAGGCTCAAGTAATCATCCCAATTACCCGACAACTCAAGTGAACAAGACCTCAACATGTCCTCTAATGTCTGAATAGTTCGTTCAGATTACCCATCAGTTTGCGGATGGAAAGAAGTACTAAAATTGAGCCGAGTGCCCCAAGCTCGTTGAAACCCTTTCCAAAACTGTGAAGTAAACCGTGGGTCCCGATCTGAAACAATAGACACTGGAGTACCATGAAGTCTAACAATTTCCTGCTGAAAGATATGTGCCAACCTATCCACTGAGTAACCCTCATGGATCGCCAAAAAGTGTGCCGATTTAGTCAACCGATCCACCACTACCCAAATGGCATCATTCTTCCTGAAAGTCTTCGGCAAACCAGTCACAAAGTCCATTGTGATATCCTCCCACTTCCACACTGGTATGTCTAACTGTTGCAACAATCCACTAGTTCGTTGATGTTCTATCTTCACTTGTTGACAAGTGAGGTACCTCCCAACATATTCAGCCACATCTCGTTTCATCCCATTCCACCAAAAATTCTTCTTCAAATCCCTATACATCTTTGTAGAACCTGGATGAATAGAAAATGGTGAACTATGGGCCTCAGCCAAAACTGCCTCCTGAATACTTGGATCCGATGGTACACACAACCGTTCACCCAACCAAATCACACCATGGTCATCAATACGAAACTCGGGCTGCTTTCCCTCCTCTAAATTCTGCGTCATACTCAACAACTCCCAATCTTCTTTTTGAGCTTCTTTGACCCGCGAGATAAGAGAGGGCTCCACTCTCATACCCGCCAAATGCCCATCTGAACCTTGCACATACAACTTCAACTCTAGCCGCTCCATATCTGAAATAAGCTGAGGTTGTGTAATGAGGACTGCTACACTCCCTGAACTCTTTCGGCTAAGAGCATCTGCAACCACATTTGCCTTCCCCGGGTGATACTGAATTCTAGCATCATAATCCTTTAGAAGCTCCAACCAACGCCTCTGCCTCATATTGAGCTCCTTCTGAGTGAATATGTATTTAAGACTTTTATGATTGGTGAAGATATCACAAGTCTCTCCATACAAATAGTGCCTCCAAATCTTTAAGGCAAAGATCACTGTTGCCAACTCCAAATCATGTGTGGGGTAGTTCACCTCATAAGGTTTAAGCTGCCTAGAAGCATAAGCAATCACCTTACCGTGTTGCATCAAAACACACCCTAAACCCCTCTTAGAAGCATCACTATAAATCTGGTAACCTCATGTCCCCGACGGTAATGTAAGTATTGGAGCTGTCATAAGTCGTTTCTTCAACTCCTCAAAACTTTTCTTGCGCTCCTCATTCCACACAAACTTCACACCCTTTCTCATCAATTGAGTCAATGGTAAGGTAAGTAAGGAAAACCCTTGCACAAACCGCCTATAATACCCTGCCAAACCCAAGAAACTCCTAATCTCTGTCACCGTAGTAGGTCTCGACCATTTAGTAATTGCCTCAACCTTTGCAGGATCCACCTTAATGCCTTCGGCAGAAACAACGTGGCCCAAAAATGCAACCTGCTCCAACAAAAACTCGCATTTAGAGAATTTAGCATACAACTTCTCTTTCTAAAAAATCCCCAACACTGTGCGAAGATGCTCCTCATGCTTTTCCTTAGACTTGGAGTAAACCAAAATGTCATCAATAAAGACAATTACAAATTGGTCCAAATACTCCTTAAACACCCGATTCATTAAATCCATAAACACTGCTGGAGCGTTAGTCAACCCGAATGGCATCACTAGAAACTCGTAATGCCCATATCGAGTGCGAAAAGCTGTCTTAGGAATATCTCCATCCCTCACCCTCAACTGATGATAGCCCGACCTCAAGTCTATCTTCGAAAAATACTTCGCCCCTTGAAGTTGGTCAAACAAGTCATTAATTCTCGGCAATGGATATCGATTCCTGATGGTAATCTTGTTCAACTCTCTGTAGTCTATACACAGCCTCATAAACCCATCCTTCTTCTTCACAAACAAGACTGGAGCACCCCATGGCAAAACACTCGGCCGAATCACACCACGATCTAAAAGCTCCTGCAACTGCTCCTTAAACTCCTGCAACTCCAATGGTGCCATCCGATACGGCGCCTTAGAGATGGGCTTCGCACCAGAAATAAGCTCAATAGCAAACTCCACTTCTTGCTACGGCGGCAACCCTGACAACTCCTCAGGAAACACATCATAAAAATCACGAACAATTGGAACATCCTCAATACGGGACTCACCCGTAGAGGTATCTTTCATAAACGCCAAATACCCCTCAGAACCCTTTGCTACCAACTTCCCAGCCTTCAAAGCTGAAATCAACTTCAACACCCTACTCGGCTGTGAACCCTGAAACACGAACTCTGGAGACTTCACATCTTCAAATATAACCTTCTTCGCTTGACAATCGATAGTGGCTTTGAGGGTATTTCTTTTGTATTCATGAAGAGAACTTCTGTTATTCCATTCTTTATTATTCTGCTGGAATAACCTGTATACGCGGACTACCCTATACTTGGTGAAATTCTTCTGTTATTCCATTATTTATTATTATGTTGGAATAACTTGTATATCACAATCCGCATACATGGTGAAATTCTTACATTATTCCATTCTTTATTATTACATTGGAATATCATGTTGAAGTGCGTACGCTTTGACTGGTTCCATTAATTATTATTCTATTGGAATAACTCCGTCTGCGTGCGATCTATCGCATGAATGGTGATTTCTATTGTTATTCCATTCTTTATTATTACATTGGAATATCACCGTCGGTCTTAATTTTGCACGACTGGTTCCGTTCTTTATTATTCTCGTCGAAAATATCGTATGCGTGCGTTTCACGCATGACTGGAGTTCCATTCTTTATTATTACATTGGAAATAACATGTTTATGCGATCTATCGCATGCATGGTGAATCCTTTTGTTATTCCATTCTTTATTATTTTGTTGAAATAACCTATCTATGTGGATTACCAGATGCATGGTGAATGATCCTTTGTATTCATTCCTTATTAAATTGTGAAAATGATCTGTGTCACGTGGATTACCACATGGTGGTGAAAATCCATTTGCGATTTCATATATTCTATTATACTCGATTAGTTCTGATTTTGACTTCTATACTCCATGAAATTAGTGGAATATCCTTGATATTTGTGCTTTATTCAGTATATTTTCATGGAAATATTCTTCTGAGCATTCTTGAATTTTACTCTACAAAGAAGTATTATGTTGACAATTTGGACGTTATTGGTTCCTGGATAAATTAATTCTTGAACTTGTTTTATTTAATTCTTATATCATTGTTATCATCCTCATGTTTATATTATGTTAAAAGTCATCTGTGGCATGTAGTGCATAGATGGACTTGGTATGATTATGACCAGGGATTATTCGGTATAATCATGACTGTAATGTTACAAATGATGTGGTAAAAGTTCTCATTGGCCTGTAGTGCATTGATGGACAATTGTTGGCATAATCATGACCATTGATGAATACACGAATATCCTTGGCCCGTAGTGCATGGATAATTTGTGGTTGTGATACTAATGAATATTCTTGGCCGTAGTGCAGGGATGATGTGGATTATTTTTTTAAGCTGAGTCCCAGTGATAAAAGTGATTAAAAACCTTTTAAATCATAAAAGATAGTAGATTTTATTCTCTACTTGACTCTTTTAATGGATTGCTTGTTCCGCTGCAGTTAAACTTGATGTTTGTTATATTTTATCAGTTTAACACTGTTGAAGGCTAAAGATAATTTATTCTGCATTATCTTAGTCATAATATTTCTTACTGGGCTAGTTGAGATCACCCTTTCTTTCACTGTTCTCTTCAGGAAATGAGAACGTAGCCGGAACTAGTCGAGGAACGGAGTGACGCTCCAGATGATAGTATTAGTAGTCCTCACTATTCTGTTAAATAGTGTGATAATAAATGTAATGAGGACTCAATTGAGTGTGGATATTGTCAAGATGACAATATTTGAATTAAAACTCACAACATATGTTTTGTCCTATTTTACACGATAGTTGTATTATTAAGTTGTATTTGAATTTTGTACCATGTATTTGGCGACTCAAGATGGGTGATGTATACCTATTTTGGGGGCGTCACAGTTAGTATCAAAGCTTAGGGATATGATCCCTGGCTGAGATGTGAGACAAGAACTAGGAGGGGAGAGACGGGGAATTCCTTCGCTAGTATGACCTACCTAAGTTTATTTGGTATTTAATTGGTCGGTCAGAGTATAGGGATAATATGTGATATGTTAATTAACCCTTGTTTTGTGGCAGTATTTGAAAATGGCATCCGAGAATGTTGAGAACATCAATGGAGCACAGGAAACCATTGAGTCTCCACAGATTAATAATCAGGACAATGTGCATCAGGAAGGCGATAATCCTTATGCAAACAACAACACTGACCAAATGATGAACGATGGAAATGTTTAGAGGCTTTTTGCAATTCATGCAAAGATCGTGCAAGAGAGACTCTCATGCGAAATGCAGTGAAAACTACACGGCAACTCTCGGACGGTCACCGCTAAGCAGTTCAAGGAATTGGGACCACCGGAGTTTTTTGGAAAGGCCAGAACCACTTAAGGTGGAGACGTGGTTAAAGTAGATCACCAAGATATTTGATGTCTTGGGGTGCTCCAAGGAGCAAAAGGTTCCATTCACCCCCTTTATGTTGCGTGAAGAGACAGATTACTGGTGGGAATCTGTAAAACGTACCCAGCCTGACGCATTCAAGATGTCTTGGGAGAAGTTCCAAGAGCTTTTCAATGACAAGTACTTTCCCGAAAGTATTCGTCACATGAAGGAGGTGGAGTTTATCAAGTTAGAGCAAAACAACATGATCGTGTCACAGTACGAAGCCAAGTTTGTCGAGTTGTCCCGATTTGTGTCTCATTTGGTTGATAATGAGGAGAGAATGACGCGAATGTTTCTAAGAGGTTTGAAACCTGAGATACGTAAATATCTTATCTCTAATAAACTATGTTTGTATTCAGATGTTGCTAATAGGGCTCAGTTATTGGAGCGCGATAATGAGTCAACCCAACTAAAAGAGAGCATCTGTCAAAATGATAATACCGATGATAACAGTCATCAAAGCGGTGACAATAAGCATGGAGGGAATCAAAATGCCAGAAATGGTAACCACTTCTGTGGTAATCATGGCCAAAATAATAAGAATGGACATTTCAAGAAGAGAAGTTTCAACAATGACGTGAAGACGTCGGCACCAGCACCCGTTTCAAAGGAAGAAGAACGACCACCGGTCGTATGTTTCAAATGCGGACAGGAGGGACACATCCGTCCAAACTGTACGCAGCAATCCAAAGCGTGTTTTAATTGCGAAAGAGAAGGTCACCTAGCTCAATTTTGTTGTATGATGAAGTCAAGTTCAGCTGGGATAGTGATTCCAAAGGATGTCCCAGACAAGCCAAAGCCGGTAGTTAAAGAGAGAGCATTTTTTGTGACGAGGAACCTGAATAAAATTATCACGGGTATGTTAGTCATAAACTCTTGCGAAGTCTATACCGTGTTAGATACTCAGTTGGGAGAAACCTTCGTTACCTCCACTATTCATAAATCTTGTTCAAATCAACACTTTCACGTTACCTGTCGATCTTATCTCTTTGAAAATACTTGCCTTTGATGTGATTTTTGGAAACGATTGGTTAACTACTCATCATGTTTTTCGTAAGGTTGTTAGCTTTCATACTCCTAACCAACCTGTTATGTGAATTCAAAGTAACCAAACCACTAAAGTCAATCATTGTCATATCAAGCCATAAGTAAAGAGCCTGATCCTTTCGTTGTTGACTTCCTTGTGTGGAATGCACCGAAGCCAGACTTTCTGTAGGCGACATCGTGAATGAAGATGGAGAGTTGATAGGTATCAATGTGACGTACTATCCAAGTCTTAGATGAGGGTCACAGTTTTGAATGATATTTCTATCGTTAATAAATTTCCTGACGTATTCATGAAGACTTCCTAGCCTACCCCTAGAGCGTGAAATCGAATTTTGTATTGACCCCAGTACAAAACCCATTTCTAGAACCCTTAAATATTCTTCAACCAAAACAAACGTATCATGCGCTAAGGACATTGGCTCGAGCTGTTGAAGATTACGATCGTACCATTCAATATCATCGTGGAAGAGCGAACGTGGTAGCTGACGCGTTGAGTAGAAGATCGTATGCGTTTACGAGTGCGATGTTGTTAACATAAAAACCCATTTCGTATAACTTACAAATGATGAAGATAGAGTTAAAGACTCTAGGGACCCACGTGAAGATAACGAATATACGAGTAGAATCGACTTTAATCGATAAAGTTAAAGCCGCTCAAGCTACATACTCAGAGCTGATGAATGTGAAGAAGAAGGTTCAAGAAGGCGTTATCTTAACCCTCGATTTAATTGGCCCATTTTGAAATCCTCAATCAAGTAGGAAATGTGGCTTATAGACTCGTTTTACCGCCAAGTATGTCGCGTGTTCATAACGTTTTTTCACATATCGATGTTACGTAAATATGTGGATGACCCAAACCACATTATTAATTTAGAACCGGACGAGATAACGGATGATTTAACGTATGAGGAAATAAGTGTTAAAATCTTGGATAAGAAGGATTATATTCGACACTCAAAGGTTATACCTCAAGAGTTAGAATCTAAAATGAAGTCAAGGTACCCTCACCTCTTCAGCATACCAGGTACGTACGTAAATTTTGAGGGTGAAATTCCATAAGGAAGGGAGATTGTGAGACCCCAGATTTTATGAATAAATATTTAATTTTCTCAAAATAATTTTTTGAATATTATGGTGTGGATTTGATATAATGTTATAGTTGTGGGTAGTATTTATAAACTTTGTAATGTATGCAAGTTGTTATATAATATTCGATTGGTCGGGAAATATTCTTTTTGTCGGGGAATATCCGTACGACTGTACAATCATTGGTGGACCCCATAACGGAATTATTGTCGAATTGACAAAACGACAAAAATATTTTTATGAGAATAACGGCAGAAGTTTTACCGTTAAAACTGTTGAACTATTCGGTAGTAAAAGTAAAGTAATACGTGTGGTTGCATAGTAGCACACGGTATTGATTATTAATGCTTGCGTAAGAAGTCACTCAGTTTTGTTTTATTAGCATTATTAATGTAATAAAACAGAAAAACTTTTTATATAAAACAGAATACTTTTATAAAGTTATTCATTTTATTAGACTATAAATAGAATATATAATATTTTATTATGCATAGTATTTTGCATAATAAAATCTTTTTATATAAAATGAGAATACTTTTATAAAGTTATTTATTTTATTAGACAATAATTAGAATGTATTATATTTTATTATCGCATAGTGTACTGATAGTAGTATTTTGTATAGTAAAATCTTTTATATAAAACATAATACTTTTATAAAGTTATTCGTTTTATTAGATTATAAATGTAATATATTATATTTTATTTAAAAGATTTTATTTTATTAGAATATTTTATTAAATCAATCTAGACCGCCCGTTTAAAAGTAAATCAATCTGGACCGTTCAGGAATTAGTTACTATTCAGTCCATTCTCCTATAAATAGAAGCTCATTCCTTCATTATTTTTTTACGAATTCACTGAAACTCTAGAGAGAGAAACTATAGAGAGAGAGTTCTTCTATAATCTCGAGCGTATTTCTTTAAAGTTTAAGGAAGCTTTAAGCGTAGAAGATAGTGCAAGTTTTCTTCAAGTATATTCCCATCCTACCAGTCGGAATACTCTTCTTTTACGGTAATGGTATTATTTTTTTGTATTCATGAAGAGAACTTATGTTATTCCATTCTTTATTATTATTACATTGGAATAACTTTGTATCATGCAGATACCCTATACTTGGTGAAATTCTTACATTATTCCATTCTTTATTATTATATTGGAATAACTTTATATGTCAAGCACCGCATACATGGTGAAATTCTTACGTTATTCCATTCTTTATTATTACATTGGAATATCATGTCGATGCATATTATACGACTTTGGTTCCATTAATTATTATTACTCGTTGGAATAAACATGCATGCGGTCTATATCATGCATAATGATTTACATTGTTATTCCATTCTTTATTATTTTGTTGGAATATCCCGCTTGCATGCAATTTTGCCTAACTTTGGTTCCGTTCTTTATTATTCCGCCGGAATATCCTGTATATGCGTTCTACGCATTTGACACAGTTCCATTCTTTATTATTCATTGAAAATAACTTTTCTGCATGCGATCTATTGTACACATGGTGAATCCTTTTGTTATTCCATTCTTTATTATTATGTTGGAATAAACGCCTCATGTGGATTACGGATGCATGGTGAATGATCCTTTGTATTCATTCCTTATTAA
The DNA here is from genome assembly GCA_020205615.1 of Panax quinquefolius. NCBI lineage: Eukaryota > Viridiplantae > Streptophyta > Magnoliopsida > Apiales > Araliaceae > Panax > Panax quinquefolius. Next base: position 103,701,868 of record CM035171.1, on the reverse strand, counting down.
ATTGTGAAAATGATGCAGATATCGTGGATTACCGCATGTATGGCAAAAATCCATTTGTAGTTTCACATATTCTATTATACTCAGTTGGTTAAAGTTTTGACTTCTATACTCCATGAAATTAGTGGAATATCCTTGATATTTGCACTTCATCCAGTATCTTTTCATGGAAATATTCTTCTGAGCATTCTTGAATTTTACTCTACAAAGAAGTATCATGTTGACAATTTGGACGTTATTGGTTCCTGGAAAAATTAATTCTTGAACTTGTTTTATTGAATTCTTATATCATTGTTACCATCCTCATGTTTATATTATGTTGAAAGTTATCTATGGCCTGTAGTGCATAGATGGACTTGGTATGATTATGACCAGGGATTATTCGGTATAATCATGACCGTAATGTTACAAATGATGTGGTAAAAGTCATCATTGGCCCGTAGTGTATTAATGGACAGTTGTTGGCATGATCATGACCATTGATGAATACACGAATATCCTTGGCCCGTAGTGCATGGATAATTTATGGTTGTGATACTAATGAATATCCTTGGCCGTAGTGCAGGGATGATGTGGATTATTTTTTTAAGTTGAGTCCCAGCGATAAAAGTGATGAAAAACCTTTTAAATCATAAAAGATAGTAGATTTTATTCTCTACTTGACTCTTTTAATTGATTGCTTGTTCCGCTGCAGTTAAACTTGATATTTGTTATATTTTATCAGTATAACACTATTGAAGGCTAAGGATAATTTATTCTGCATTATCTTAGTCATAATATTTCTTATTGGGTTAGTTGAGTTCACCCTTTCTTTCACTGTTCTCTTCAGGAAATGAGAACGGTAGTGGGACTAGTCGGGGAACGGAGTGACGGTCCAGATGATAGTATTAGTAGTCCTCACTATTCTGTTAAATAGTGTGATAATAAATGTTATGAGGACTTAATTGAGTGTGGATATTGTCTAGATGACAATATTTGTATTAAAACTCACAACATATGTTTTGTCGTATTTTATACGACAGCTGTATTATTAAGTTGTATTTGAATTTTGTACCATGTATTTGACGACTAAAGATGGGTGATGTATACCTATTTTGGGGGTGTCACATCAACTACCCGAGAGGTTAGGGAGCTGAAAGCTGTAAATCTTAATATTTAGGATATTGCCATTGCTGACTTGAAAGCTTTAGCTATGCCTCCACTTTAGTTTGATATGTCATGGACTTTAGATCATAAATTGTTGTAGTTTTTTCGATTTCTTGTTTTAGAAACTCATTTACACATATTTTATTTATCAAAATGTAGTTTCTTTATCCTTATCGATTGCCTTTAATTTGAATGATTCCTTAAAACTCAATATTTATCATCGAATCTCAAGTTATTCAAATTAGTACTCCAAGATAACAATAGACTTTGAAAGAATAAACATGAATTTAAAGAAAAGCCATGTTTTTATATATAAAGAAATCATCAAGTATAAGTGAAAGTTTGATAATCAAGTTGCTTTTAATGAAAAGCATAACGTTTCAGATAATAAATCTTGCTTTTGAGGGAGAAAGCATAACGTTCGCCATTTTTAGAGATAAAATGTAACTTTTTCGGGGTTGAGGACTTATACTCAGGTGCCTCAATCACTTTTGAAGTTAAAAGTGTAACTTCCGAGGGCTGATAGTTAGGTGCCTCAATTACTTTTGAATTTTAAAGTATAACTTTTTGATCTGAGGGCTGGTAGTCAGGTGCCTCGATTACTTTTGAAGTTGAAAGTATAACTTTGTGATCCGAGGGCTGCTAGTCAGGTGCCTCGATTAATTTTGAAGTTAAAAGTATAACTTTGTGACCCGAGGGATGATAGTCAGGTGCCTCTATTACTTTTGAAGTTGAAAGTTTAACTTTGTGATCCGAGGGCTGATAGTTAGGTGCCTCGATTACTTTTAAAGTTGAAAGTATAACTTTTTGTGATGATCATCTTATGTATAATATTTCTTTACCCATTTCAAGTTTAATGGGCCTGAGACAGCATCTGATCCCATAAGAGATATCTTGCAATACCCGCTTTCGGAGATCTCTCGTACCCTATACGGGCCTTCCCATTTGGGATAAAATTTGGTGGTTGGTGTTCCTCTCATGACTTAAGTTACCGTTTTGAGCACCAAGTCTCCCACCAGAATTTCTCGTGGTACAACTATGGTATTGTATTATTGTCGCAGTCTTTCATGATACAGTTCAAGTTTTTCTTTAGCTTTATCTCGGAAGTCAACAAAGGCCTCCAGGGCAGCTGATCAGTTCTCTTCCTCGACTAAGCTTCGAAGTCTCATCCGAGCCGAATTTCTATTTCAGCGGACAAGATAACTTCTTCACCATAAACCAAAGCGTATAGGGTTTTGCCTGAAGGCTTTCTTTTTGAAGTTCGATATGCCCATAACGCTATTGGTAGTTGTTCTGCCCATGTCTTCGGATGATCGTCTAGGGTTTTTGATAAGATTTTGATCAAGGTTTTATTTGTAGCCTTTGTTTGTCCGTTGCCTTTCGAGTAGTAAGGTGATGATTTGTAGTGTTTCACCATATATCTTTCCATCAGATTTTTGATGTCTCTATTGATGAAGGGAGTTCCATTATCCGACAAAATGATCTTCGGGATCCCAAAACGACAAATGATGTGCTCCTTGATAAAATTTGTCACTGTCAATCCCGTAGCCTTCTTCAAGGTTATTGTTTCCACCCACTTTGTGTACATCTCGGCGGCAGTTAAAATCCAGATGTTTTCCTTGGAATTAGGGTGAATAGGACCTATAAGATCCATTCCTCATGTATGAAAGGGCCATGGTGTTGCTAAGGTTCGTAAATCCACGGTGGGAGCATGAATCAAGTTTCCATGTATTTGACAAATGTGACACTTTTTAACAAATTTTAGACAATCTCCTTCCATCTTTGGCCAATAGTAACCATTATCGATAAGTTGTTTGTACATCTTGGCTCCCCCTTGGTGTTCATCTTTATGTATTTGATAAACCAAATCTTTGGCTTCGCCTAGTTCTAAACACCATAAGGGCTTGCCATTGAACCTTCTTCTAAACAATTCTTCATTTTTCAAGAAGAATCGTTGTGACTTCCTCTTTATTATAATTGCATCCTTCTTTTCGGCTGGAAGATTTTCGTTTTATATGAACTCCTTATAAGGGATTCTCCAATCCGCTATGTCATTAATGAAGGCGCATTCCTCCTCTCCAGGGTGTTTTTGGCACGAAGCTCATTGTCCTTGAAGTGTATCTGCTTCCTTCTTCATTTTGGGCCAATAATACCTTTGGCGCTACAACCTGCGATACAGACCAATGTCTGCCAATCTGCAGTTCTCATCATGTACTTGATGCAAGACTTTGTTCGCTTCTTGCCTCCCCAAGCATCGTGTTAATACACCATCTGCTTCTTTATGATACAATACACCTTTGATGATTTTATACTTTTGTAGTTCTATAATTGGTATTATTCCTTCCTTTGTTTGAAATTGATGGGAGATGTCATGTCTCCAATCATCTATCATGTCTTTGGGGAACAAGTCTAGCACCATGGTTGGGAAGGTTCTATTCATTACCTTCACATCCAAGTCTTCTCCTTGGACATATCCTCGAGACACTACTGTTGCTAGTGCATCAGGTTGTTTATTTTGTTTTCTTGGAACATATTCAATAACCACCTTCTTGAAAGCCTCCATCCCCTTTTGTGCTACAGTTCGATATGGCACCAAGATAGGTTCCTTCATTGCGAATTGGCCTCTTATTTGTTGTACTATAAGGTTTGAATCTCCCTTTACTTTAAGATGTTTGGCACCCAATTCTTGAGCCGCCAATAATCCTAGTATAAACGCCTCATATTCTGTTTCATTGTTTGTGCAAGGGAAATCCAATTTATATGACAAGACCACTTCCTTTCCTTCTTTGGTGGTCAACAATACTCTTACTCCGCCTTTACCTTCTGCAGATGCTCCATCGAAAGCCAAACTCCACCATTCTGGGTCTTCATCCATTAAGTCGATTGCTTTTACTTCTCCACCCGGAAGATCCTCAGAGGGAGGTTCATATTCTCCATTTGGAAATTAAGCTAGCAGGTCTGCCAAGGCTTGACATCGGATCGCCTTCGTTGTCACACACTTGATGTCATATTCTGAAATAATCATCATCCATCTAGTAGGTCTTCCTATTAATGCTGGCCTAATAAATAGATATCTGATTGGATCAGTTTTTGTTACAAGCTTTACTTCGTGCGCCAAAAAGTAATGTCGCATTTTCTGCGCAATGAACACCAACGCTAGGCAATGCCTCTCCACCAGTGAATACCTGGTTTCCGGTCCTCTAATTATCCGGCTAATTTAATACACAAGTTTCTCTTCTCCATCCACCTCCTGCGTGATCAATCCGCCTATAGACTTCTTGGTATATATGATGTAAAACTGTAATGGCATTTCTCTTTGTGGCACTACCATCATTTGTGCTGAAGCCAAAATTCTTTTCACCTTCTCAAATGCATGTTGTTGGTCTTGCCTCCATTCTCATTTTACCTTTCCTTTTAGAAATTTGCCGAAAGGTTCTGTGACTTCTACTAATGCTGGCATTAATCTTCTCATGTAATAAACTTTCCCTAGAAAGATCTTCAACTGTTTTTGTATTTTTGGTGGGGGCATCTCTGTAATTGTTTTCTCCTTGCTTGGGTCTACCTCTATGTGAGACCCCAGATTTTATCAATAAAGATTTAAATTTTGTCAAAATAATTTTTTTAATATTATGGTGTGAATTTGAGATAATATTATAGTTGTGGGTAGTATTTATAAATTTTGCAAAGTATGCAAGTGGTTATATTATATTCGATTGGTCGGGGAATATTCGGTTTAGTAGGGAATATTCGTACAACGGTTCAATCATTGGTGGACCCCACAACAGAATTATTGTCGGATTGAGAAAACGACAAAAATATTTTATTGAAATAACGGCGGAAGTTTTACTGGTAGTTCTTGTTGAACTACTCGGTAGTAAAAAGTACGATGTCACGTGTGGTTGCATAGTAGCACACTACCGGTATTGATTATTGATGCTTATGTGAGAAGTCACTCGGTTTGATTCCATTATTGCCGATTAATAATATGAATTATTATAGCGATAATGGACGTTTTGTTTTATTAAGTATTAGTAACGTAATAAAAGCGAAACATCTTTTATATAAAATAGAATACTTTATTAAAGTTATTCATAAATAGAATATATTATATTTTATTATGCATAGTGTTGCATAGTATTTTTGCATAGTGTTTTGCATAGTATTGCATAGTGTCTTCATAGTAAAATGTTTTATATAAATAGAATATATTATATTTTATTTAAAAGATTTTTCTTTAAATATGGACCGTCAGATTAAAGTAAATCAATCTCGGGACCGTTCATGGATTAGTTATTATGCATTCCATTTTCCTATAAATAGAAGCTCATTCCTTCATTATTTTTTTTAATTCATTGAAACTACTAGAGAGAGAAATTATAGAGAGAAGCTATAGAGAGAAAATTATAGAAAGAAGAAGAGTATTCTCTACTTCACTACTTCTATATTCAGGTTCTTTACTACGGTAAGGGGTGTTATTCTTTCTTCTTGAAGAGAACACATTATTCCATTCATTATTATTACATTGGAATAACTTTTGTAAAAAGTGGCATACCCTATACATAACTTTGTATCTGTGGCATACCCTATACTTGGTGAAATCCTTATGTTATTCCATTGCTTATTATTACATTGGAATAACTTTGATATCTGTGGTTTACCCTATACTTGGTGACATTCTTCTATTATTACATTGGAACATCACATGCGTGTGTGTTTTACATAGGACACGGTTCCCTTTTATTATTACATTGGAACATCACATGCATGTGTGTTTACACAGGACACGGTTAAAATCTTTATCATTACATTGGAATATCCTATACGTGTGTTTTACACCGGATCCGGTTCCATCTTTATTATTCTGTTGGAACATCCTGCCGGTGTGAATTTCACCTAACACAGTTCCGTTATTATTATTATTCATTGGAATAACACATACTCATGGCGCGGAAATACGCATGCATGGTGATTTCTTTTGTTATTCCATTCTTTATTATACCCCGGTTTGGTTAAAACTTTGACTTTTATACTCCATGAAATTAGTAGAATATCCTTGATATTTGCGTTTCATCCAAATATCTTTTCATGGAAATATTCTTCCGATCATTCTTGAATTTTACTCTACTAAAACAAAGATTATCATCGACAATTTGGACGTTAATAATTCATGGATTAAATAATTCTTGAACTTGTTTTATTGAATTACTATGTCATTGTTATCATCCTCATGTTATATTATGTTATCTTTGGCTTACGTGCATAGATGAACTTAGTATGATTATGACCGAGGATCATTCGGTATAATCATGACTTGATATAAATGATGTGACAAAAGTCCTCGAAGGGTCTGTAATGCACGATGATGGATAGTTTTTGGTATGATTATGACCGGGGGTGATTCGGTATAGTCATGACCATTGATAATTTGATGAAAATCCTTGGCCGTGGTGCAGGGATGATTAGATGTGGTGGTTTATTTATTGTCGAGTCTCGCCGATAAAAATTGATGAAAACCTTTTAAAACCTAAAAGATAATAGACTTTATTCTCTACTTGACTCTTTTAATGGATTGCTTATTTCATTGCAGATTAAACCGGTTGTCTATTGTATTTTATCGGTTTAACACTGTTGAAGGCTAATGATAATTTTATTCGCATTATCTTAGTCATAATATTTCTTCTTGGGCTAGTTGAGCTCACCCTTTTCTTTCACCGTTTTCTTCGTGAAATGAGAACATAAATTTGGAGACGAGTCGGGGAACGTAAGTAATGGTCCGGAGGATAGCATTAGTAGTCCTCACTATTCTGTGAAATAGTGTGATAATAGTTGTAATGAGGACTCCTTTTGAGTTTGTATAATATCTAGTAGACAATATTTGTATTCAAACTCACAGTTTATGTCGTATTGTACACGACAGTTAGGTTAGTAAGTTGTATTTGAATTTATGTACCATGTAAGTGGCGACCCAAGATGGGTGACGTATACCTAATTTTGGGGGCGTCACACTCTAAACCTCTGTTGTGCACCAAAAAGCCCAAGAATTTTCCATCCGTCATTCCAAAGGCACACTTCTTCAGATTCATCCTCAACTTGTACCTTTGGCATCGCTCAAACACTTTTCTCAGGTCCTACACATGGGTTGTCGCCTTCTTGGATTTCACTACTATGTTATCCACATAGTCCTCCACTATATCATGAATCATGTCATAAAATATAGCATGCATTGCCCTTTGATAAGTTGCCCCCACATTCTTCAACCTGAATGGCATTACTACATTGTAGAAATTCCTAAATAGGGTACGAAAGGCCGTCAACTCTGCATCTTCTACTGACATCTTTATCTGATTGTAACCTATAAACCCATCCATGAATGACAGCATCTCGTGATTAGCCGTTGCATCTACCAAAGTGTCTATGTTGGGTAATGGGTACATGTCCTTCAGACATGCCTTGTTCAAGTCTCTGAAATCCACACATATTCGTAACTGTCCATTTGATTTCTTTACCGGTACAATGCTGGATAGCCAATTAGATGTTGGATTAGCTTAATAAACCCTACTTCTAGCAACTTCTTGATTTCTTCCTTTATTTGGGTTTCAACTTTGGGTGCATAGTTGCGAGGTGCTTGCTTCACTAGCTTTATTCCCGGGCTTATGTTTAGATTGTGCTCTACAAGATCCTTGTCAATTCCGGGCATCTCATCGTAATTCCAAGAAAAGACATCCCTATACTCTCGTAATAATTGCACGAGCTCCTCCTTCTGGTTATCATCCAACTCTTTGTTGACATAAGTCAGTCTTGGCATTCCTCCATCTGTTGCCAAATCAACTTCTTCTAATTCATTTTGAGGTTTTAGTTTATCCTCAAAGCATTCTGGAGCTGGTTCTACCTTCTGCTGCACAACTTCTCCTTCTTCATTACTGCTGGAGTGGAGGACACCTCTTGAGCCATTGGGTTTGCATGCTACCTTGGGCTCTTCCCCCTTGCACTGTCACAAGTGAAACACCACCTTTCCATCGGGTTTAACAATCCTCTCTCATTTCGTCTTTTTGCATTTATTATGTTTCCGGCATCTTCAGGGCCTGCGGGCCTTTTCTTTTCTCCTTTTCCTTCCTTCTCCAGGTCTACTACCACTAACTTCTTATTTTTGGAACATTTTCTTTGTTCCGAGGTTTTTTTCTTCTCTTTTTCTGCAGGCACTAACTTATCTTCTTACACTTCCTCCCAACTTACTAGTCTTAGAAAATTAGGCCTTAAAATCTGGTTCTTTCCCTCTTCAGCGACATCATCGAAAATAATTTCTTCGGTGATGTGTGCCTCCTTTGGTCCAAAGGGATTCCTTGTTGCTAGCACCTTCACTTCTTTCCCTTTCCAGATAGCTTTCAAGCATTGATGAAACACTGAGGGTACCACCCCGTAGTTATTTTTCCAAGCCCTTCCTAGCAAGATATGATATGTTGCATCCACCTCGGCAATATGTAACATTACAAGTCCTCGAATCTTCCCAACTTGCATATCCACCTTGATATGTCAAAGGGTTAATGTACTCTAGTTGACGAATCCTATAATGTTTATTTGTTCCTTCACAATTCTTTTCTCTAGTAGGCCTAACCGTTTAAACACGGTGTAGGGCATAATATTGACAGACGCTCCATTGTCAATGAACGCCCTCCGCACTTCTATGCCATTGATTACTGCTTTCACATACAGCGGCCTATTGTGCGGTTATCTTATCTCTCTATCAACTTTAGAGAAAAATATCTTATTTTTTTCTTCCTCCATTGTCTTCACGAATCCTTTGCTCATGGCCATACAGGTCTCTTGCGTCTCGACAGCCTTAATGATTGCATTGGTTGCTTTTATCCTTGCTTCCTTGGCCAATCCTATCTGATTGAAAAAATTCCTGAACTTGGCTCCATTCATTAACACTGTCAACTGCAGGCCTCGATCACACTCCTCCCTTTCTTCTGTCATCATCTCCACTACCTGGGTTGTATTGTGGGTAACAGTGTTCCATGTTTTTTTCCCTTTGTGGTTTGGTAGTGGCATGTCATGGACGCTGCTTTCCTTTCCCAGTTAAATTTCCCCATTTGCCAGCTTCTCAAGGTATATCCTCTGCAGGCTGTAACAGTCCATAGTGGATTGTCTCGCGTATTGGTGGTATACATAGAAGTCTGGTCTTCTTTTCATCTCTTCTGTCACTATAAATCTAGGCCTTGGAGGTTACACCACTCCATGTTCAACCCATTGTTCATATAGACCCCTGAATGCCTTCTCACTGCATGTGATAGCCTCAGGGACTGACTTTCTTGCATATTTGTCCCTAGGCCTTCCTCTGCTCCGTTCAAAAAAATTTTCATTCTTCTCCCTTTTGCCCCCTTGTGGTTTTGACTGAGAGTCAGCCAAAGCCATAATTGTTGTCCTCTTGCCCTTTCAAGTAACCGTCGCATGGTTGGTGGGCAATGTCAAGAATCCTCCCAAGTCTTGTGCAAAAGATGAGAGGGTCGCAAATGAATCACAAGCCTTGGTAATGATGTGAGGCTTGAAGGCGTCTAAAGCACCATTGTTGCATATGCTGACCAAGTTCTTTTCTTCAATTGGCTCTGCACACTTCTGTGCTTGGGCCCTGAACCTATCCACTTAATTTGACAGCTCCTCGTTCAGCTTCTGCTTGAATTGTATGAGCTCTAAAATGGTTACCCGTTTCTGTACATAGAAAAATTTCTTAAAAAATTACAATTTTAGAACATCCCAATTATGGAATGATCCCTTCTCCAAATTGTAGTACCAACTGAAGGCACTATCCGTTAAAGTCTTGTTGAATTCCCTCATCAATAAGTTATGGTTGTTTACTTCATCATATCCTAGCCACGGAGACATCGACTCTACAAACTTGGCAATATGTTCCCTGGCATTTCCTTTCTCCCTATTGTATTTTGGAAACTTCGGGGGATGCTCGATATACCCTACCTGTAAGACCCCAACTTATTATTAATGAAATTTAATTTTCTCTATTTATTATTTTGAAATAGTAAGGGTTGATTTGATTAATGTGGATAGTTAGAGGTAAAATACGCAAATATTTTAAAATAAGCAAGTGGTTATAAAAATATTCATTGTTGTCGGGGAATATTCGTTTGGTCGTGGAATATTCGTCTTTGTCGAGGAATATTAAATGCGGACAAGTAGCGACCATATGTGGGCCCCCCATGTAAAGCGATTGGATGAAGAAAATGACAAATATAAGTTGTTTAAAAATAACAACAGTAGTTATTCAGAGTTATCTTGTTAAAATACTTGGTAGTTAAAAACACAAGAATATTACGGTATTGCACCAATTATTGATTCTTACGTGAAGGCACTACTCAATAATGGTTACGATAATTCTTATTCGAGTATTTTATTGATTGATAATTCTTTGCGTTGATATTTTATATTCTTTGTTGTTTTGATAATTGTCATTACACGGTATTTTTCATTATCGAAGCAATAATTCATATTATCTGAATAATATTATTAGATAACATTATTGGCAATGTCTAGAAAGTTACATCCTAAGGAGAGGTTTGGTCACCTAATTGCGGCGCCAAGATAAAGAGAAATTCTTATTGGAAAGCCCCTCTCTCAGAAGGCGCATGGTTGTCAATATTGTGATTACGTAATATTATTTGTGAATAATTAATTATTGATTCATATGATGAGAAAAATATTGATTTTATGTGGATATAGATGGAGAAAATTTTAATGTGACAATTGTTGAAAATTGAAATTTTATCTTTTACGATAAAATAATTCATTTAAATATATTATTATATTTTAATAATATAATAATGGTGATATTTTTACAACAAATGTGGGATACATGAGTATACGAGGAGGAAGAGTATTTTTGTTGCAATAAATGTTTAAAACATGTTAAACATGTCGGTGGACCCCATTTATTGACTGAAATTTGATTATAGCCTGTAAAATCGTCATTTGTGAATTTCGATCAATTTTTGTTTGGAATTTGGAAAAGCTTTCTTCTGCAAAGTTGTAGAGAATTGAATTTCCTATAAAAAAGTCATGAGTTTGAATTTTCGATAAAAAGGCTATTTATTGTGAATTATTGAAGTTCGGAGTTAGAAATAATTGATTTTGGAAGTTTTAATTATTTAAAATAACAAAAACGTTTTTGTGGTTGGTTGGTGGGCACATATGTTGCAAAATATGCTGAAATCAAATTTTCAAGTTTTTGCATTATGATTTATATAAATTTATTAATATTTTATTAAATTTTACGCTTTGGTGTTCTAAGCATTTTCCTATAAATAGGGTGCTTAGGTTAGAATTGAAAATCACAATTTAAGCTGAAGTTTTTTCTCTCTATATTATAGAGTGTATTCTTGTGAGTATTTTGAGTATATTTTGAGTATTGCTATCCGGTTGCAAGTTCAAGTCATAGCTTATATCCGGTGTTTTAGCTAGAAGTCTTGATCTTTCGAGGTAAGGGATATTATTTTTTTTCATAATGATATTATTTCTTCAATATCATTATGTTGAAATATTGATCTGAAGTTTTTATCAAATTTGGAACTTTTGGTGTCTGAGTTACTATTCACGATATCTGGCACTATTTACGATATCTGATCTTATTCACGAATCTGACCTATTATTCATCGAAAAATAAAAATTTCCTTTTCGTCAAAATATCTATTACGGATACTAGCTTTGATTGTATCCATGTTTTGATCATTCTTGAATTTTACACCACTATCATTATTTTTGAGGTATTGTTGGACATGGATAAAACAAAGTACGAATCCTTAATCCTTAATCCTTGTCATTTTGTTTCCTTTGGATTCGTTTCTTTAAAAATATTTTTCATCATCCTCGGTCTTAAATGATGATATTATTGAATATCTTTGGCTTTGTAGTGCAAAAGATTAATGATTTCGATGAATATCTTTGGCCCGTAGTGCAAAAGATGAGCAGTGTTTAGATGAACATGACGGTGATGAATATCTTTCTTTTTGTAGTGCAAAGATGAATATTTAATTCTAGATGTATATTGATTGATGTTCTGAGGGGATAAAAGATAGAGCGATGAACTTTTAAATTCATACATAGAAGATAGTAGTTTGCATTCTCTACTTAACTCTTCTAATGAATTATTATTTCATTGCGAATATTGATTTAAAACTTGTTGTCTATTGTATTCTATTAGATTTTTTTCCCTGTTGAAGACTAATGATAATTTGTTGTATATTATCTTAGTCATAATATTCTTTATTGGGCTAGTTGAGCTCACCCTTTTCCTTTTTGTTCCATTTTTCTTCTCAGAAGGTGAGAATATAGCGAGTACGAGTCGGGGATGGAATGAAGGTTCTAGAGAGAGTTTTTTAGTAGTCCTCATCATTTTTGTAAAATAATGTATCAATAAATGTGATGAGGATTTATTTGAGTATAGATATTGTCTAGAAGATAATATTTGTATTCAAACTCACAGTTTCTTGTTGTAATAATAAAGTTGTAGTTGTTTACGTACCATGTATTGACAACTCGAATGGGTGATGTATACCTATTTTGGGGGCGTCACGGTTGGTATCGAGCTTAGGATATGATCTCTGGCGAAGATCGGGGAATAGAACTAGGAGGGAGGCGAATAAATCCTTCGCTAGTGTGTCCTACCTAAGCTTATTTGTTAGTTGGTCAATATATATAAGGATATTATGTGATATATTGATTTCCTTAATTAACCCTTGTTTTATGGCGATGATTTGAGAATGTCGTGAGAATAATAACAATGGAAATGAGACCGTGGAGACGCGCTGTACTCACCAACGAGGAGAGCGATACAGCAGTTTGCAATGTTCCTCCTGTGAACAACACCAATGAGCGAGATGATGAGCGAGGGATGTTTAGAAGCTTTTGCGAGTTCATGGAAAATCGGACGAGGGAGACTCGTGTTCAAAATCTGAGGAGGAAATGATAGCAATTCACGGGTTGTCACCAATGGCAGATTCAAAGAGTTGGGACCACGAATTTAAGGGAAAGCGAGATCCGATCATGGCATGAAACATGGGTCAAGCAAATTACCAAGATATTCGATGTCTTGGGATGCACGGAGGAACAGAAGGTTCCATTCGCCACCTTTATGTTCCGTGGGAAGCGGACTACTAGTGGGAGTCGTGAAGCGTACCCATCCGGTACTTTTCGGCATGTCTTGGGAGACATTTCAGAAACTATTTAATGACAAATACTTTCACGAAAGTGTTTCGTCATATGAAGGAAGTGGAGTTTATTAGATCGGAGCGAGAACAACATGGCGGTGTCTCGATGACGAGGCAAAGTTTGCGAGTTATCCGAGTTTGCACCTCATTTGGTGGAGAATGAGGAGCATTATGGCGTGGATGTTTCTTAGAGGTTTGAAACACGGCATACGTCGATATCTCATTTCTCATAAATTTTCTCTCTATTCGGATGTTGTAAATAGGGCTCAATTATTAGAGCGAGATAACGACGAGTACGGTCAATTGAGGGACCACAACCGAGGATCATCTAGGAGATGGTAGTCAATAAAACAACGATAACCGGCGGAGAAAGAAAAAAGCGGATAAAATGGTAACCACTCTGGTGGTAATCATGGCCATGAAAATAGAAGAAGAAGCGAGTCGGGAGGAGATTTTAAAAGAGGAGATTTAACAACGACCATGTGAAGACGCGGTCTTGGCAAAGAATCGGTTCTAAGGGAGGAGAACGACCACCCATTATATGCTACAAATCGAAAAAGAGGGACATATCGGTCAAAGCGCCCTACAATGATTCAAGGTATGCTATAATTGTGGAAAGGAAGGACATATCGCTCGGGATTGTATGGTAGCAAAGCCTAGTTCTGTGGGGATGGTGATTCAAAAGATTATCCCAGAAAAATCAAAGTCAACGGTTCCTGGAAGAGCGTTTGTTGTGACTGGTCAAAATGCGAGGAACCCAAACGAGGTGATCACGGGTAAGCTATTCATAAATTCTTGTGAAGTTTATACTTTACTAGATACCGGTGCTACCCATTCATTTATCTCTCCTACTTGTGCTCAACGTTTAAATTTGACTCCGGAGAAATTAGTCTTTGACCTATCTGTGGAAACTCCGTTAGGAGAAACTTTCATCACATCCACTGTTTATAAATCTTGTTTGATTCAAGTTGGCACCATCACCTTACCTGTTGACCTTATCTCTTTAAAGATACTTGCTTTTGATGTGATTTTAGGGATTGATTGGTTAACTACTCATCATGCCAAAATTGATTACTTTCGTAAGGTTGTTAGTTTTCATATTCCTAACAACCTTTGTTATGCAATTCAAGCAACTAAACCATTAAAATCAATCAACATCATATCTAATCATAAAGCTATTCGTTTATTGAAAAGCGGATGTCAAGCTTTCTTAGCCCATGTTATGGATTTGAATAAAGACACGTCAAATTTGAATAATATTCCGTTGTTATTTACTTTTCGACGTATTTCTGAAGAACTTCCGGTCTACACCCCGTAAGCGTGAATTTGAATTCTTTATTAATCTTGAACTGGTACAAAGCCCATTTCGAAAACCCCATATCGAATGGCTCTATTGAACTTCAGGAGTTAAAGGTCCAACTACGAGAATTGTTGGACATCGGTTTCATTAAATCTAGTACATCTCCTTGGGGTGCTCTGTTTTATTCGTAAAGAAGAAAGAGCGGGAGTATGCGACTTTGTATTGACTATCGGGAATTGAACCATGTCACCATCAAGAATAGGTATCCTCTACCTCGTATTGATGACTTGTTTGACCGATTGCAGAGGGCACAATTCTTTTCAAAAATCGATCTTCGTTCGGATATCATCGGTGAAGATTAGAAGCAGAGGATATTCCAAAAGCGCCTTTAGAACTCGATACGGGCATTATGAATTCTTAGTCATGTCTTTCGGATTGACTAATGCTCCTGCGGCTTTCATGGATATGATGAACCGAGTATTTAAGGAATATTTAGATCAGTTCGTTGTTGTTTTTATTGATGACATCCTCATATATTCCAAAAGTTGTGAAGATCATGAGCACCATTTGAAGCTGGTACTCCAAAGGCTTCGTGAAAACAAACTATATGCCAAATTGAAGAAATGCGAGTTCGGCTTGAGGAAGTAGTATTCCTTGGGCGCGTGGTGTCGAAAAACATGGAGTATCTGTTGATCCGTGAAGATTGAAGCAATACAAAGTTAGAGCAACAGAAGTCGATGGTGAAATCACGTAGCTTTTGGGCTTATTTGGTTATTATCGGAGATTCGTGGAAGGGTTTTCTTGAATCGCTACTCCATTAACCCAAACTAACTCGGAAGGATACAAAATTCGTTTGGAGCGAAAAATGCGAGAAGAGTTCCAAGAGCTTAAGAGGAGACTTATTTCGGCACTGTTCTAACAATACCATCTGGTTCGGATGGATTTGTTATCTACAAATGATGCTTCGTGCAAAGGGTTAGGATGTGTTCTCATGCAGCGTGGGAAAGTCATAGCCTATGCCTCATGACAACTTAAAGAATATGAGAGGAATTATCCTACTCATGATCTAGAGTTGGCGGCGATCGTTTTCACGCTAAAGATATGGAGGCACTATCTATATGGGGAGAAAGTGGAGATATATTGGACCATATAAAGCCTTAAATATTTCTTCACAAAAAAAGAACTCAACATGCGGCGTGACGTGACGTTGGCTCGAGCTATTGAAAGACTACGACCACACTATTCAATACCATCACGGAAAAGCGAGCGTGGTAGGCCGACGCGTTGAGTAGAAGATCATATGCGAGGAACAAGTGCGATGATGTCAAGTATCTGCGTAGAACCAACTTTAATAGAAAAAGTTAAGGTTGCTCAAGCCCGCAAACCGGGAGCCGATGCGTATGAAGAAGAAAGTACAAGAAGGAGCTATTAGGGGCGAGAATTGATGAAGAAGGAATACTTCAAGTCCACTCTAGACTTTGTGTTCTAACGACTCGATTTGAAGTACAAGATTATGATGGAGGCACATAATACACCATTTGCAATCCATCACGGAGGTACTAAAATGTATCGTGATCTTGACATACATTTTGGTGGAACAATATGAAGAGAGAGATTGCAAAGTTTATCTCGATGTGTTTAACTTGTCAGCGTGTAAAGGCGGAGCATCTAATACCTAAAGGTCCGTTGCAACCACTTGAGATTCCGAAATGGAAGTGGGAACACATTACCATGGATTTCATTACGGGTCTTCCTACGGTTTCTCAAGGCATCAATGCTATTTGGGTTATTGTTGATAGATTAACCAAGTCCGCTCATTTTTCTTGCCGTCGGAGACTTATTCCTTGAGCGTCATGCTAGTATCTCGTGAATGAGATTGTGAGGTTGCATGGCATGTACTGTATCCATAGTTTCGGATCGTGACCCAAGATTCACTTCAAGATTTTGGGTTAGCTTGCAAAAAGCTATGAGCGCGGATTTCTGATTGATTTGGCATACCATCCTCAAAGCGGACGGACAATCAAAGAGGACTATTCAAACTCTTGAAGATCTATTAAGACTACGTGTCCTAGACTTCAAAGGCGGTTGGGATAAGTATTTACCATTGGTGGAATTCTCCTACAACAATAGTTATCAGGCAAGTATAGGCGTGGCTCCATTCGAAGCATTATATGGACAAAAATGTCGCTCTCCAGTATGTTGGGGACGAGGTGGGTGAAGTAACATTGTTGGGACCCGAGTTGATGCGTATGACTACGGAAAAGATCCAAATGATTCGACAACGTATACAAAGCGGCACAAGATCGACAAAAGAGTTATGCGGATCTTCATCGAAAAGGACGTGGAATTTAGTATAGGGGATCATGTATTGTTGCGAGTTGCTCCATGGAAGGGAGTTACAAGATTTGGGAAGAGAGGAAAGCTCAATCCACGATTTATTGGTCCATTTCAAATTCTTTGACCGAGTAGGAAATGTAGCCTATAGACTCGCGTTACCTCAAAGTATGTCTCGTGTTCATAATGTGTTTCACATATCGTACTCAGTAAATATGTGAAAGACCGAACCACGTTATAGAGTTAGAACCAGGACGAGATAATGAAGACTTAACGTATGAGGAGGTACCTATCAAGATCTTGGATAGGAAGGAGCATGTCCCCTACGTGCTGAAAGGTCATACTACAAGTTAAAGTTTTGTGGAGGAATCATGCTATAGAGGAAATGACACAGGAATTGGAAGCGAAATGAAAGCGAGGTATCCTCACCTTTTCAAACACTGCAGCACGCATCGTCGATTTCGAGGACGAAATTTCATAAGGAGGGAGGTTGTAAGACCCCAACTTATTATTAATGAAATTTAATTTTTCTATTTATTATTTTGAAATAGTAAGGGTTGATTTGATTAATGTGGATAGTTAGAGGTAAAATACGTAAATATTTTAAAATAAGCAAGTGGTTATAAAAATATTCATTGTTGTCGGGGAATATTCGTTTGGTCGTGGAATATTCGTATTTATTGGGGAATATTAAATGCGGCTGACAGTGCGACCATGTATGTGGGCCACACTAAAAAGCGATTGGATGAAGAAAAGCGACAAATATAAGTTGTTTAAAAATAATAACAGTAGTTATTACAGATTAATCTTGTTAAAATACTAGGTAGTTAAAAACACGGTAGCATTGCGGTATTGCACCAATTATTGATTCTTACGTAAGAAGGCACTACTCAATAATGGTTACGATAATTCTTTATTCGATATTTTATTGATTCAATAATTCTTTGCGTTGATATTTTTATATTCTTTGTTGTTTGATAATTGTCATTACACGATATTTTTCATTATCGAAGCAATAATTCATATTATCTGAATAATATTATTAGATAACATTATTGGCAATGTCTAGAAAGTTACATCTAAGGAGAGGTTTGGTCAACTAATTTGCGGCGATGAGGAGAAATTCTTATTGGAAAGCCCCTCTTTCACAAGGCTGCACGGTTGTCGATATTGTGATTTCGTAATATTATTTGTGAATAATTAATTATTGATTCATATGATGAGAAAAATATTGATTTTATGTGGATATAGATGGAGAAAATTTTTAATGTGACAATTTTTGAAAATTGAAATTTTATCTTTTTCTGATAAAATAATTCATTTAAATATATTATTATATTTTAATAATATAATAATGGTGATGTTTTTACAACGAATGTGGGATATATGAGTATACGAGGAGGAAGAGTATTTTTGTTGCAATAAATGTTTAAAACATGTTAAACATGTCGGTGGACCCCATTTATTGACTGAAATTTGATTATAGCCTGTAAAATCGTCGTTTGTGAATTTCGGTCAATTTTTTTTTGGAATTTGGAAAAACTTTCTTCTGCAAAGTTGTAGAGAATTGAATTTCCTATAAAAAGTCGCGAGTTTCAAATTTTCTGACAAAAAGGCTATTTATTGTAAATTATTGAAGATCCGGAGTTCCGAAATAATTGATTTTTGGAAGTTTTAATTATTTAAAATAACAAAAACGTTTTTGTGGTTGGTTGGTGGGCACATATGTTGCAAAATATGCTGAAATCAAAATTTCCAAGTTTGCGTATGATTTATATAAATTTATTAATATTTTATTAAATTTTCTGCTTTGGTGTTCTAAGCATTTTCCTATAAATAGGGTGCTTAGGTTAGAATTGAAAATCACACCAGAAACTGAAGTTTTCTCTCTCTATATTATAGAGCGTATTCTTGTGAGTATTTTGAGTATATTTTGAGTATTGCTATACGGTGCAAGTTCAAGTCATAGCTTATATCCGGTGTTTCAGCTAGAAGTACTGATCTTTCGAGGTAAG
Organism: Panax quinquefolius; assembly: GCA_020205615.1. Classification (NCBI taxonomy): domain Eukaryota; kingdom Viridiplantae; phylum Streptophyta; class Magnoliopsida; order Apiales; family Araliaceae; genus Panax; species Panax quinquefolius. The sequence goes on along the minus strand of CM035171.1, from coordinate 103,682,864 downwards.
GGATATTTTTTTTCGTAATGATATTATTTCTTCAATATCATTATGCTGAAATATTGATCTGAAGTTTTTATCAAATTTGGAACTTTTGGTGTGAGAGTTACTTATTCACGATTATCTGGCCTTTATTTACGTATATGGTACTTATTCACGAAATCGACACTATTCATCAAAAAATAAAAAATTTCCTTTTCGTCCAAAATATCTATTCTGGATACTAGCTTTGATTGTATCCATATTTTGATCATTCTTGAATTTTACACCACTATCATTATTTTTGAGGTATTGTTGGACATGGATAAAACAAAGTACGAATCCTTAATCCTTAATCCTTGTCATTTTGTTTCACTGGATTCGTTTCTTTAAAAATATTTTTCATCATCCTTAGTCTTAAATGATGATATTGTTGAATATCTTTGGCCTGTAGTGAAAAGATGAATGATTTTTGATGAATATCTTTGGCCCGTAATGCAAAGATGAGCAGTGTTTAGATGAACATGACCAGGTGATGAATATCTTTGGCACTGTAGTGCAAAAGATGAATATTTAATTCGGATGTATATTGATTGATGTTACTGGGGATAAAAGATAGGCGATGAACTTTTAAATTCATACATAGAAGATAGTAGTTTGCATTCTCTACTTAACTCTTCTAATGAATTATTATTTCATTGCGAATATTGATTTAAAACTTGTTGTCTATTGTATTCTATTAGATTTTTTCCTGTTGAAGACTAATGATAATTTGTTGTATATTATCTTAGTCATAATATTCTTTCTTGGGCTAGTTGAGCTCACCCTTTTCCTTTTTGTTCCATTTTTTTCTTCTCGGAAAGCGAGAATATAAGCGAAATGCAGTGGGGTATGGAATGATGGTTCTAGAGAGAGTTGTTTAGTAGTCCTCATCATTTTTGTAAAATAATGTATCAATAAATGTGATGAGGATTTATTTGAGTATAGATATTGTCTATAAGATAATATTTGTATTCAAACTCACAGTTTAACTGTTGTAATAATAAAGTTGTAGTTGTTTCTGTACCATGTATTGACAACTCAGAATGGGTGATGTATACCTATTTTGGGGGCGTCACACTACCGGGTAAGGTTGCCTCCGAATATGTGTCGGTTAAGGTAGAGTAAAGTCTAAATCTGAAGGTCGGGATGTCTGCCTATGAAGTTGATTGATCACATCGATCATATCATCCTTCATCACGAACTGGCTCGTGGCATGGACTCTGTGGTTTTGTGATGTACTATTATATTGGCAGTGTGTATGGTAAAGAAATTGGTTAATGCACACTTGCATCGTGCAAAGCTTGCGCAGGTGGAAGTTGTAGGCTCATTCGCTGGACATGACTTTGGATGGTTGGCATCTGCACTTGTGAAAATGCGGGGAGAGCAGTCGGGATGATGTTTATTTGAGGTTGGCTTGCTTCTAGTCTGAGTTGTGGCGCGTCACCACTGTTCTAGGGTTCCAAGTTAAAGATTTGAATCGACTAATTCTTCGTCAATGGAGGTACAATCTGGTTCTCTTTGTTGTTGTTGCCATTGTTGTTGTCTTCCACTCCTACTTGTTCTCCCTGCAAATTGTCTATGAACATAGCCTTGAAAGTGGGGATCTGCATCAACTGCTAGCGAAAATTCCCCATTTTCTCTTTCTCCCTCTGTATCTCTAGCATCATAGCCATCATCATCCCTTGTCCTTCCCGTGCTTCCTTCAACCCCTTGAGCATCTCTTGTTGTTGTCTTCCTACGCCCGTTTGTCTGACATTTGTTTGTTGTTGATTAACCATATATGGTTATGTTAAACTTCTTTCTGAAGCGTCTTCAATAATTGGTTGATCAAGATTTGCGCCTGGGAAAGCTTGATTTGCTTACCTTGGAACTGGATCCGGTGAGGTAATGCTATTTGTCGGTGAAGTTCTTCCTATAGTTCTCCCACTTCGAGTTGTGGGCATACCCTTCACGAATTTTACACCTCCCCAGCAGAGTCGCCAAAGAAATATGGGTAAGGAAATCGTGCCATGCTAGTTATTGTGACGCCCCCAAAATAGGTATACATCACCCATTCTGAGTCGCCAAATACATGGTACAGAAATAACTACAACTTTATTAATACAATTGTCGTGCAAAATGCGACAACATATAAACTATGAGTTTAAATACAAATATTGTCTTCTAGAAAATATCCACACTCAGATAAAGTCCTCATTACAATTATTGATACACTATTTTACAAAATAGTGAGGACTGCTAAACAACTGTCTAGAACCATCATTCCACTCCCCAACTACTTCCCGCTATATTCTCGCTACCTGAGAAGAAAAATGGAACAAAAAGGAAAAGGGTGAGCTCAACTAGCCCAGTAAAAAATATTATGAATAAGATAATGAACAACAAATTATCGTTAGCCTTCAACAAATCAGATAAAATATAATGGACAACAAGTTTTAGATCAATATTTGCAGCGAAAATAACAATTCATTAGAAGAGTTTAGTAGAGAATGAAATCTATTATCATCTATGAATTTAAAAGTCCATCATCAATATTTTATTCCTATAACATCAATCAATATACATCTTGAATCAAATATTCATCTTTGTTCTACGGGCCAAAGATATTCATTTGTATCACCAGTTGGTCATGTTCATCTCAACACTTATCCATCTTTGCACTACGGGCCAAAGATATTCATCATGTAATCATTCATCTTTGCACTACAGGCCAAAGATATTCATCAAGTATCACCATTAAGGACTGAGGATGATGAAAAATATTTTAAAGAACGAATCCAGTGAGACAAAAGAACAAAGATTAGGGATTCGTACTTTAGATAATCCAAGTTCAAAAACACTCCATAATAAACCATAGTGGAATAAAATTAAAGAATGAAGCTCAAAACATGGATACAATCAAAGATAGTAACCATAATAGACATTTGGGACAAAGAAGAGAAAATTTTATTTTTCGGTGAATAGTGTCGTATACGTGAATAGTGTTGTATACGTGAATAGTAACCCCGACACAAAAAGGTAGAAATTTCACAATAAAATTCATATCAATATTTCGGCATAATGATATTGAAAAAAATAATATCATTTACGAAGAAAATAACACCCCTTACCTCAAAAGAACAGTATTTCTGACTGGAATATTGGATGAAATGTTGAAGGAAACTTGCACTGAATAGCAATTCTCAAAGTATCTAAATACTCACAAAATACGCTCGATAATATATAGAGAGAGAAAACTTATTTCTGGTGTGATTTTCAATTCTAACTAAACACCCTATTTATAGGAAAATGCTAGAACGCCAAAGGAGACTAAATTAATAAAATAATATATTCTTATAACCATTCCAGCATGCCACTGACCAGCCCTCCACTTTTGAAAACAAATTTTCAGCACATGTTTTCAAAAAAAACAAAAGTGGGTCCCACCTATAATTTTAATAAAAATATTTAATTTCTGAAACTTCAATAATTCATAATAAATAGCCCTTTTATCAGAAAAATACGAATTTTATGTCCATTCCATAGGAAATTAAATTCTCTATAACTTTGTAGCTTTAAGTTTTTCTAAATTCCAAACGAAAAAATGCCCGAAATCCATATACGGACAATTTTTAATACCTCTATTCCAACAAAATACTGATAAAATACCTCAGCATTAATTCCTTCATTTATATCCACACAAAATAAATATTTTCTAATCCATCATTTATGTCCACATAAAATATATATTTTCTTATCATATAAATCAATAATTAATTATTCACAAATAATATTACAGAATCATAATTATGACAACCAGGTCGTTCCCAGAAAAGAGGGGGTTTTCCGATAAGGATTTCTCCTTACTAGCGCGCAATTAGGTCACCAAACCCCTATCCTAGACAGAACTTCTTTAGACATTGCCAATAATGCTATCTAATAATATTATTCAAATAATATGAATTATTGATCTGATAATGGAAAATATTGTGCAATGACAATTATTGAAACAATAATATCAATGCAGCAATTATTGAATCAATAAAATAAAATATTGAACAGTAATTACTGTAACAATTATTGAGTAGTGCCTTCTTACGTAAGAATCAATAATTCAAAAATACTGTGCAATACCGGTAGTGCTCTTGTAACTACTATGCAGACATCGCATTGTACTTTAACCACCGGGTATTCCAACAGTGTTAACGGTAACAATTACGTCGTTATTTATAAAAACTTAAACATGTCATTTTCTTCATCCGATCATTTTCTTTTATGGGGCCCACAAATGGCTACGCCGTCGTACGAATATTCCCCGACAACAAGAATATTCCACGACCAAACAAATATTCCCCGGCAATAATGAATATTTTATAACCACTTGCTTATTTTGTAAAATTTTCATATTTCACCCATAACCAAAGCATTATATCAAATTATCTCCTTATTATTTCAAGATAATGAATAGAGAAAATTTTTATTTATTAAAAAGTTGGGGGCTTACAACCTCCTCTCCTTATGAAATTTCGACCTTGAAATTGACATACGTACCTGGTGTTTCGAAAAGGTGAGGGTACCTCACTTTCATTTCTGATTCCAACTCCCAGATCATTTCCTCAATATCATGGTTCCTCCACAAAACCTTGACTTATAATATAACCTTTGTTCGTAGGACATGCTCTTTCATATCCAATATCTTGATAGGTACCTCCTCGTATGTTAAATCTTCGGCTATCTCGTATGGTTCTAACACAATAATATGGTTTGGGTCTTTCACATATTAACGAAGCATAGATATGTGAAAAATATTATGAACACGAGACATGCTTGGAGGTAATGCGAGTCTATAGGCCATGTTTCCTATTCGGTCAAGAATCTCAAATGGACCAACAAATCGTGGATTGAGCTTTCCTCTCTTCCCAAATCTTGTAACTCCCTTCCATGGAGCAATACGTAACAGTACATGATCCCCAATATTAAATTCCACGTCCTTTCGATGAAGATCCGCATAACTATTTTGTCGATCTTGTGCCGTTTGTATACATTGTCAAATCGTTTGGATCTTTTCCATAGTAATGCGTACTAATTCTGGTCCCAACAACGTTGCTTCACCCACCTCATCCCAGCATACTGGAGAACGACACTTTCGCCCATATAATGCCTCGAATAGAGCCATGCCTATACTTGCTTGATAACTGTTGTTGTAGGAGAATTCCACCAATGGCAAGTACTTATCCCAACTTCCTTTCAAATATAGGACACAAAGTCTTAATAAATCTTCAAGGGTTTGAATAATCCTTTCTGATTGCCCGCCCGTTTGAGGATGGTATGCCGAACTAAATCATAAATCCGTGCCCATAGCTTTCTGCAAGCTAACCCAAAATCGTGAAGTGAATCTTGGGTCACGATAAAAAACTATGGATACTGGCATGCCATGCAATCTCACAATCTCATTTACGTACATACGAGCAAGACGTTCAAGGGAATAAGTCTCACGTATAGGCAAGAAATGAGCAGACTTGGTTAATATATCAACAATAACCCATATCGCATCTATGCCTTGAAAAACCTTGGGAAGACCCATAACAAAATCCATGGTAATGTGTTCCCACTTCCATTTTGGAATCTCAAGTGGTTGCAATGGACCCTTTGGCACTTGATGCTCCGCCTTTACATATTGACAAGTTAAACACCTCGAGATAAACTCCGTGATCTCTCTCTTCATATTGCTCCACCAAAATATATGTCGAAGATCATGATACATTTTGGTACTCCCAAGATGGATTGCAAATGGTGTGTTGTGTGCCTCCATCATGATTCTATGCTTCAAGTCAGAATCATTAGGAATGAAAAGTCTGGAGTTGACTCGAAGTATTCCTTCTTCATCAATTCTTGCATCTGGAATAACACCTTCTTGTACTTTCTTCTTCGTAGGTATCATCTCTGGGTCTATGGCTTGAGCAGCTTTAACTTTATCGATTAAAGTCGGTTCTACTCGTATGTTTGATATCATCACGTGGGTACTTGAAGCCTTTAACTCTATCTCCATCCTTTGTAAGTCGTACCAAATGGGTCTTCGTGTTAACAACATCGCACTCGTACCCGTATACGATCTTCTACTCAATGCGTCAGCTACAACGTTTGTTTTTCCATGATGATATTGAATGCTATGGTCGTAATCTTTCAATAGCTCGAGCCAACGTCGTTGCCGCATGTTGAGTTCCTTTTGGGTGAAGAAATATTGGAGGCTTTTATGATCCGTATAAATCTCCACTTTCTCCTTATACAGGTAGTGTCTCCAGATTTTCAATGCGAAAACAACTGCCGCCAACTCCAGATCGTGAGTAAGATAATTCCTCTCATATTCTTTGAGTTGTCGCAAGGCATAGGCTATGACTTTCCCGTATTGCATGAGAACACATCCTAACCCTTTGCCTGAAGCATCGTTGTAGATAACAAATCAATCCGAACCAGATGGTATTGTCAGAACAGGTGCCGAAATGAGTCTCCTCTTGAGCTCTTGGAAACTCTTCTCGCATTCCTCGCTCCATATGAATTTTGTATCTTTCTGAGTCAGCTGAGTTAACAAAGTAGTGATTCGAGAAAATCCTTCCACGAATCTCCGATAATAACCAGCTAAGCCCAGAAAGCTGCGTACTTCGATCACCGACTTCGGTTGCTCCCAACTTTGTATTGCTTCAATCTTCGCCGGGTCAACAGATACTCCATGTTTTGACACCACGTGCCCAAGGAATGCTACTTCCTCAAGCCAGAACTCGCATTTCTTCAGCTTGGCATATAGCTTGTTGTCACGAAGCCTTTGAAGTACCAGCTTCAAATGGTGCTCATGATCTTCACGGCTTTTAGAATAGATGAGGATGTCATCAATAAAGACAACAACGAACTGATCCAAATATTCCTTGAACACACGGTTCATCATATCCATGAAAGCAGCAGGAGCATTAGTCAATCCAAAAGACATGACTAAGAATTCATAATGTCCGTACCGAGTTCTGAAGGCAGTCTTTGGAATATCATCAGTTTTAATCTTTAGCTGATGATATCCAGAATGAAGATCGATCTTTGAAAAGAATTGTGCTCCTTGCAACTGGTTGAACAGGTCATCAATGCGAGGTAGGGGATACCTATTTTTGATGGTGATATGGTTCAATTCTCGGTAGTTAATACAAAGTCGCATACTCCCGTCTTTCTTCTTTACGAATAAAACAGGAGCACCCCAAGGAGATGTACTAGGGCCGAATGAAATCGATGTCAACAACTCGTAGTTGGACCTTTAACTCTCGAAGTTCAATAGGAGCCATTCGATATGGGGTTTTAGAAATGGGCTTTGTACGCGGCTCAAGGTCAATAAAGAATTCAACTTCATGTTCTGGGGGTAGACCAGGAAGTTCTTCAGTAAATACATCAGGAAATTTACTAACAACAGAAATATTATTCAAATCTGACGTGGTTTTGTTCAAGTCCATAACATGGGCTAAGAAAGCTTGACATTCGTTTTTTAATAAACGAATGGCTTTATGGCTTGATATGATAGTGATTGACTTTAGTGGTTTGATTGCTTGAATTCGCATAACAGGTTGGTTAGGAATATGAAAAATAACAACCTTACAAAAACAATCAATTTTGGCATGATGAGTAGTTAACCAATCAATCTCTAAAATCACATCAAATTCAAGTATCTTTAAAGAGATAAGATCAACAGGCAATGTGATTGTGCCAACTTGGATCAAGCAAGATTTATAAACAGTGGATGTAATGAAAGTTTCTCCTAACAAAGTCTCCATAGATAAGTCAAAGTCTAATTTCTCTAAAGTCAAGTTTAAACGTTAAGCACAAGCAGGAGAGATAAAAGAATGGGTAGAACCAGTATCTAGTAAGGTATAAACTTCGCAAGAGTTCAAGATTAGCTTATCCGTGATCACTTCGTTCGGGTTTCTTGCGTTTTGGCCAGTCACGACAAACGCTATCCCTTGAACCATTGACTTTGTTTTGTCAATAGTCACCTTTGGTGCCGCCATCCCAGCTGGACTTAACTTCACTATCAGATAAAACCGGGCTATATGACCGTCTTTCCACAACTAAAGCACACCTTAGAAGGCTGTGAATAGTTTGAACTTATGTGTCCCTCCTCTCCGCATCTGTAGCATCTAACTGGCGGTTGTTCTCCTCCTCTAGAATTTGTTGTTGTTGCTGGTGTTGGTGCTGCTGTTAATGTCTTCCCGTCATTGTTGAATCTCTTCTTTTTGAAATTTCCACTTGACTCACCTCTCCTATTATTATGACCACCAGAGTGGTAACCACTTTTGTCCGTATTTTTACCTCCCCGCTGGTTATCATTGCTCCGATGACTGCTATCACCGGTATGACCCTGGTTGTGGTCCCTCGGTTGAGCATACTCATTATCTCACTTTAATAATTGAGCCATGTGGACAACATCTAAATATAAAGAAAATTTGTGAGAGATAAGGTATTGACGAATCTCGGGTTTTAGACCTCTCAGAAACATCCGCGTCATACGTTCCTCGTTCTCTACCAAATGAGGTGCAAACCTGGATAACTCCGCGAACTTCGCCTCGTACTGGGACACCGACATGTTGTTCTGTTCCAGTCTAATAAACTCTTCCTCCTTCATATAACGAATACTTTCAGGAAAGTATTTGTCATTGAACAGTTTCTGAAATCTTTCCTAAGACATGTTGAGTGCGGTTGGCTGGGTACGCTTCACATATTCCAACCAGTAATCTGTCTCACCACGGAACATAAAGGTGGCGAATGGAACCTTCTGTTCTTCCGTGCATCCCAAAACATCGAATATCTTGGTAATTTGCTTGACCCACATTTTCGCCTTAATCGGATTCGACTTTCCCCAGAACTCTGGTGGTCCCAACTCCTTGAACTGTTTTGTTGTGACAAACTGCGCGTTGCAATCATTTCCACCTGTATTTTGCACACGAGTCTCCCTCGTCTGATTTTGCATGAACTGCAAAAAGCTTCTAAACATCCCATCATTCATCTTTTGCTCGGCAGTGTTGTTTACAGGAGGAATATTGCCTTCATGTTGCACGTTCTCTTGGTTGGTGATTGAAGGTGTGTCCACGGTCTCATACACTCCATTGTTAACATTCTTAGCTGCCATTTTCAAATACTGCCACAAAACAAGGGTTAATTAAAGAAATTAACATATCACATAATACCCCTATATTCTGACCGACCAACAAATAAGCTTAGGTAGGACACACTAGCGAAGGATTTACTCGTCTTTCCCCTCCTAGTTCTATTCCCCGATCTCCGCCAGAGACCATATCCCTAAGCTTTGATACTAACTGTGATGCCCCCAAAATAGGTATACATCACCCATTCTGAGTCGCCAAATACATGGTACAAAAATAACTACAACTTCATTAATACAATTGTCGTGCAAAATACGACAACACATAAACTGTGAGTTTAAATACAAATATTGTCTTCTAGAAAATATCCACACTCAGATAAAGTCCTCATTACAATTATTGAGACATTATTTTACAAAAAAATAGCGAGGACCACTAAACAACTTTCTAGAACCATCATTCCATACCCCGACTAGTACTCGCTACATTCTCGCCTCCTGAGAAAAAAATGGAACAAAAAGGAAAAGGGTGAACTCAACTAGCCCAGTAAAGAATATTATGACTAAGATAATGAACAACAAATTATCGTTAGCCTTCAACAAATCAGATAAAATATAATGGACAACAAGTTTTAGATCAATATTCGCAGCGAAAATATCAATTCATTAGAAGAGTTTAGTAGAGAATGAAATCTAATATCATCTATGAATTTAAAATTCCATCATCAATATTTTATCCCTGTAACAATCAATATACATCTTGAATCAAATATTCATCTTTGCTCTACGGGCCAAAGATATTCATTTGTATCACCAGTTGGTCATGTTTATCTCAACACTTGTCCATCTTTACACTACGGGCCAAAGATATTCATCAGGTAATCATTCATCTTTGCACTACAGGCCAAAGATATTCATCAAGTATCACCATTAAGGACTGAGGATGATGAAAAATATTTTAAAGAACGAATCCAGTGAGACAAAAGAACAAAGATTAGGGATTTGTACTTTAGATAATCCAAGTTCAAAAACACTCCATAATAAACCATAGTGGAGTAGAATTCAAGAATAAAGCTCAAAACATGGATACAATCAAAGATAGTAACCATAATAGACATCTGGGATAAAGAAGAGAAAATTTTATTTTTTGGTGAATAGTGTTATATTTATGAATAGTGTCGTATACATGAATAGTGTCGTTGATAAGTGGATTTTATATACACTTATCCGGTATCTTTTACTTGAATTAGTTGCTTATATTCATGTGTCTTAGTTACTTTTCATGCATTTTGTATTCATTTTGTAGGTTATACGTTTGGGAGCAGTGTTAGCGATTATTGGTAAGGAAAAGTAAAGAAAATACAAAGAAAAGCAATCCGGACATCATTTGGACTTTCATGTTTACTTCATGTTGTTGGTTTGGAATTTAGCTTACCTTGTAGAGCGTCTTCGTAGCTTTCTGAAACATCTTGAATCATTCTAATCGGAGTTCGGATGCAAGAGTTATTATTGTTGTACCAACGGACGTCGAACTTCGATGTTTTGGTTAGCCATTTTCATAGCAGTCACTTCCAGCCCAATTTCAACCTTTATTCGTCCGGAATTTCTCAATCTTCAAAGAATGAAAGTTGTAGAGTTCATCGATATCTTCGATTTGATAGGTGGCAGGCCCCGTAACTCCTCCCGGATCAAAAGTTATGGCCGTTTTACCAGAGGATACTGTGATAGAAAATGAAGCCCGCCGGGGAGGGCTTTTCCTTAGTAAAACCCCCGCCGGGACGGGGCTACCAGCTGCAAAACAAAATGGTAGCCCACCGGGGCAGGCCCTTGACAAGCCTAGACCCCCACCGGGGCGGGGGTACGCGTAAAAGAAGCATTTTTTGGCCAAATTTGAGTTCGGGAAGGATTGTTTCGATCCAATTGACTCAAGGACTTCCAAGAGGACTTAAAGACATGTAAAAAGGCTTATAAAAGGTGAAGAATAACAAGGATTAGAGGAGAGATTGGAGAGATTGGGAGAGAGCATTCCATTAGATTAGATTAGAGTAAATTAGATCAAAACACTAGTTCTAAATAGTTTTGGAGATTGAAGCAACTTGAAAACCATTGAAGATCAAGAGCAGGAGCTTGAGGAAGATAGAGATTTGCTGACAACAGATTCAATTCTTTACTCTACTCTTATTTTTATCTTTTAATGTTATTTCAAGTGTGGATTCTTAGTTTTAATTCAATGAACTAATTCTTTGTTTGAGATTACAATGGATCTTATTGTGTAGTTTATTTTAATATGCTTCGCTATCAATTATTATGTTCTATTATGAGAATTGTCTATTGTGGTTTGGACTTAATTGTTTAATTGACTGGCCATCAATTACTGTGATAATCTATATGAACTCGAGAGATGAAGTATAGATTTAGATCTGATCATGATAGCATGCATTCAGGATTATGTTAGTAGCATAAACTTGATGAGTGTTAAGGTAGAGATATGCTTGACTATTGTGTATACCTCAACCATCCGAGTCATCAATGCACCGTTAGTTTTGGGCCGGGACAACATAGTGGTGTATACCTCAACCAATATGCATATGATAATTATCATCAAGTTTGGGGGTATCACCCGGATTCGTCATGGAGCTACAATTATGAAGACCAATACTACGCTCCAAATCCAACCTACACACCAAAATTTTCATGTAAACCTTCATTGCCACAAGAAGAAAAGTCAAATTTGGAGGAATTACTGTCAAAGTTCATAGCAAACCAAGAGGAGAAATGGATTAATCAAGAGCGGTCAATTCATAATCAAGAGATATCATTTCAAAATATGCAGAACCTGATGGATCAAATACTCAAAGCCTTGAACAACTGTCCTCAAAACAATTGGTGTTATGATGAGGATTCCGAGATTGATGAAGTACCCGAGCCAAATCTACAACTGGATGAGCCACAAGATGTTGGAAAAGAGACAAATGGGGATAATGACAACAAGGTCGGTGAAGAATTAACTATAAGTACTAACAAGGATGAGTTGATGTTATTAGTGCCCCAATTTTCTTCTTCACCAAAGTTCAAGGATCCGGTTAGATTTGCAAAATCATACCTGCTAGGTAGTCATGTCGTCGGCGAAGCTCTTTATGACATAAGAGCTAGTGCAACAATGAAGCTGTGGCGGGACGAGAAAGAGAAGATAGACGAAGAGCCCATTGTGTTTGACACACTTCCATGCCCAAATATAATCACAAACACAATGGAGATAGCACCTAGTTATTTGCCCTTCTTCATGGAGATTATACCAAAACATAGCAAGCTAGGTGACTTTGATGCATTGGCCATCGCAAATGGGAACCTACCAAAAGCTATATTATTTTCGATGGATGGAGGGTTCCTCAATTATCGACGAGGAATTAGATAGCGTTGATCAGACAAAGTCAGGCTGAAAGACTGTAAATCAAGCGTTGACTTGGAGGCAACCAAGGAATTTTTATATTTATATGCTTTACTAGTTTATTTAGTAGATAGGAATTAATTTGCTTATTAAGTTCTCTTATAATCTAATCCATGTTGTCTCTCTTCATTGCAGGTATTAGAGGTTCAATGGATAGGAAAATGATCGTCGCCGCCATCACCTCACGCTTAGCTGATTACAGGGAAGTTCTCTTCTACTTACCGCTATATTCTTACAATGAGGACATTGTAATTGCTAAGTTTGGGGGAGTTTAGTTTAGTTCATTATTGCATGTGTAGTTTCATGTTTATGTTATGTTATTTTGCATATGTTGTTAATTTAGTTTAGGTTTATTATTAAAAAAAAAAATCAAATCAAAAATTCAAAAATAATAGTTAGTTACTATGTTCATCTTGCATGATTCCAGCTGTTAGATAGTTCAGTTTATTTTGGCCAATGATGAGATTGGAATTGAGTAGACAAGTAGAGTACTGACTATTAGAGCTTTGATGTAATTTCTTGTTAGAAATTGAGTATTTTTCTGTTTGAAACTTGTATAATAAGGATAGCACAGTAAAAACAACTTGTTGGTTGATTGAGTTTAAATTGATACATAATGGGACTCTAAAGGATAATGCTAGTTTGAATGAAAGAATGACAAGAATAAGTAGTGAGGGCTAAAGTTAGACAAAAACCTAAGTTTGGGGGAATATTTGGGGTATATAAGCGATATTGTAAGAAAAAAAAAAAAGAAAAAAAAAGTATGAATAAACACCGTGGCATGCTTGTCTAGTTTTGTGGCCTTTGTTACTTGAGTAAGTAAGCCCGAGGGGATTGTCTTTACACCTAGCGCCCTAAGGACTTAATGGTCTGGGAGTCGTTGGTCGAAAGCTCGTTAAGGTAGCATTGAAAAGCCTAAGGGAATAAGACATCGCATAGCTATGTGTATATAAAAAATAATAATAATAATAAATAAATAAATGAATAAAACGAGAAATAAGAGCAAAAAGCCCCCGTAGATGAAAAATAAAGCATAAGTATCCCATGTTGACCCTCGATATTAGTAATTGTTTAATTTTAGTTGGATCTAGCTTGTTTTTGGATTTCTTGAGTTTGCATTGTATGATGCCTTCGAAGAGACTTGTTATGTGTTAAATTTGATTTTATATCAGTTAACATTGTTGTGGAGCACACACGCACTATACCAGTAATAACAGTTTAAGACTTGATGATTAACTAAGAAATTGTTGATTGGTTTTGATATGATGTATTATCATGTTTACTTGATTTCTCTAAGGCCGGTTGAATAGACTTGTTTCTGTCTTTACTGCTGGATTCGTAGGCATATAGATTAGTTGCATTTCATTGCATTATTTTGTGTTGCTTGGGGACATGCAACGGTTTAAGTTTGGGGGTATTTGATAAGTGGATTTTATATACACTTATCCGGTATCTTTTACTTGAATTAGTTGCTTATATTCATGTGTTTTAGTTACTTTTCATGCATTTTGTGTTCATTTTGTAGGTTATACGTTTGGGAGCAGTGTGAGCAATTATTGGTAAGGAAAAGCAAAGAAAATGCAAAGAAAAGTAATCCGGACATCATTTGGGCTTTCATGTTTACTTCATGTTGTTGGTTTGGAACTTAGCTTACCTTGTAGAGCGTCTTCGTAGCTTTCCGGAACATCTTGAATCATTCTAATCGGAGTTCGGATGCAAGAGTTATGATCGTTGTACCAACGGACGTCGAACTTCGCTATTTTGGTTAGCCATTTTCATAGCAGTCACTTCCATCCCAAGTTCAACCTTTATTCGTCCGGAATTTCTCAATCTTCAAAGAATGAAAGTTGTAGAGTTCATCGATATCTTCGATTTGATAGGTGGCAGGCCCCGTAACTCCTCCCAGATCAAAAGTTATGGCCGTTTTACCAGACGATACTGTGATAGAAAATGAAGCCCGCCGGGGTGGGCTTTTTCTTAGTAAAACCCCCGCCGGGACGGGGGTACCAGCTGCAAAACAAAATGGTAGCCCACCGGGGCAGGCCCTTGACAAGCCTAGACCCCCGCCGGGGCGGGGGTACGCGTAAAAGAAGCATTTTTTGGCCAAATTTGAGTTCGGGAAGGATTGTTTCGATCCAATTGACTCAAGGACTTCCAAGAGGACTTAAAGACATGTAAAAAGGCTTATAAAAGGTGGAGAATAACAAGAATTAGATCAAAACACTAGTTCTAAATAGTTTTGGAGATTGAAGCAACTTGAAGACCATTGAAGATCAAGAGCAGGAGCTTGAGGAAGATAGAGATTTGCTGACAACAGATTCAATTCTTTACTCTACTCTTATTTTTATCTTTTAATGTTATTTCAAGTGTGGATTCTTAGTTTTAATTCAATGAACTAATTCTTTGTTTGAGATTACAATGGATCTTATTGTGTAGTTTATTTTAATATGTTTCGCTATCAATTATTATGTTCTATTATGAGAATTGTCTATTGTGGTTTGGACTTAATTGTTTAATTGACTGGCCATCAATTACCGTGATAATCTATATGAACTCGAGAGATGAAGTATAGATTTAGATCTGATCATGATAGCATGCATTCAGGATTATGTTAGTAGCATAAACTTGATGAGTGTTAAGGTAGAGATATGCTTGACACCACATGTAATCGGATAGAGAACTTGTTCTTAAACCTTCTTCAATTGTAATTCACATAGAGATATAGTGGGTTAGTTGATTAAGGTGTTTAACGGATTTCTATCTTAATTGTGGATTAACGTTAATACGGTATTAGTGCATCGAGAGGTGGTTAATACTACTTTTGTGTTCTTGATTAACAATTCGGGATAGAGAATAATTGATGAAAAGTGTGTTAACTTAAATGAAGCAATAAGTGAAGTTGTGATCTTAAATCTCCATAGTCTTAATTTAATTAGTGTAATTTAATAGTAGTTTAATTTATATAATTTGAAATTCATTCGTTTAAATAAGATTGAGTTGGTTACGGGTTAGTAATTGGTGATTTTTATTAACTAATTCTCTGTGGGAACGATACTCAACTTATCACTTTATTACTTTTTGACCACGTATACTTGCGTGTTGTGCGTAATTAGATTTTACCCAAAATACTGATAAAACACCTCAGCATTAATTCCTTCATTTATATCCACACAAAATAAATATTTTCCTATCCATAATTTATGTCCACATAAAATAAATATTTTCTTATCATATAAATCAATAATTAATTATTCACAAATAATATTACGGAATCATAATTATGACAACCAGGTCGTTCCCAGAAAAGAGGGGGTTTTCCGATAAGGATTTCTCCTTACTGGCGCGCAATTAGGTCACCAAACCCCTATCCTAGACAGAACTTCTTCAGACATTGCCAATAATGCTATCTAATAATATTATTCAAATAATATGAATTATTGATCTGATAATGGGAAATATTGTGCAATAACAATTATTGAAACAATAATATCAACGCAACAATTATTGAATCAATAAAATAAAATATTGAACAGTAATTACTGTAACAATTATTGAGTTGTGCCTTCTTACGTAAGAATCAATAATTCAAAAATACTCGTAATACCGTGTAGCATAATTTGTGCAACCATGCGACATCGTACTTTTAACCATCGGGTATTCCAATAGTTTTAACGATAACAATTACGCCGTTATTTATAAAAACTTAAACTTGTCATTTTTTTCATCGAACCGTTTTTTGTTATGGGGCCCTAAATGGTCATGGCTACATTGCCGCATTGCGAATATTCTCTCCGACAAAGAAGAATATTCCATGACCAAATGAATATTCCCCGACAATAATGAATATTTTATAACCACTTGCTTATTTTGTAAAATTTGCACATTTCACCCATAACTAAAGTATTATATCAAATTAACTCCTTATTATTTCAAGATAATGAATAGAGGAAATTTTTATTTATTAAAAAGTTGGGGTCTTACAGTTAGGATTTCGTGTTGGATGAGGAGGAGAGAAATCCACGAAGAGTACGTAATTGATTGATTGATTGAAGAGGGGAGAAGAACAGGTGGACGATTACTCCAATGACGCATGGTAAAACTCCTAGAATCCAGAAACCTTGCTAGGGTAGCCGGGATTCAGGGAGCCTTCTTGAGTGCTTCGGGTTAAGAGTGAATGTTCAAGAACTCTTAGAATCCAAAAACCTTGTTAGGGTAGTAGGGATTCCAAGAGATTCAAGCTTCCAAGTCCAGCAAGAGGTCTCAGCTCCAAAAGTCCAAAGTCCAAAAAGAGTCCACCCTTCATCGAATGGAAGGGGTTTTTATAGAGTTTCCTGGAACTTAAGTAATCACATGTCAGCCATATGTCTTCAGGGAAATTCCAGAAATACCCTTTAGTCATTAGAATAATGCCCATATCGTCATGTCCTTCTAATCACCAATCCAATCCCTCAATCAATTCCCAAAACGAGTCGCCTCCACAAGCCTTCTGCCCCGGGACACATGGAGGCTTCTCTCGGATCTAGTACATTTATTTTTGATTTTTTTGTCTTCATTCAATTAGGCCATGTGAACCCTAATTTGTACATTTAATGAGGTCGTGAAACCTTAATTGTGCATTTAATTTAATTAGGCAATGTGAACCCTAATTTGCACTTGGGCCCACATGGTTTATCAACCCTAATGTTCAGCCACCCTAGGGGTTGGCCTCTTAGAGGGCACACCATTTCATATTTTCGAAAGTCGTGTCAAACAAGCTTTAAGTGGTGTAATGACAAATTAATGAGCCTGAACCACAGAAAGAAGCAAGGAAAATCGTAAAAGGCTAGAAATGGTTTTCCTTGAATCCTCCATGGCAAGAAAAGCTTCTCACATGGCCAAGAATCAGGAGAACATGATGAAAATTGATCAAAAAATGAAAACGAATGAATAGGACTGAAAAAGGCACGAACCTAGGGTTCAACCACCCTAGGGTTCGACCCTTGCCCCTAAGGTTCAGCCCCTAGGGCATAGCCTCCCATGTTCCATGTTGAGTTCCTCCGAGGTTTTTAACAACGTGACTGGATGACATAATGTTCAGATAAAGAAAAAAGAACGGAAAGGCATGGATTGAGCATCAAAGACATTGGAATACGAGACTTAAGAGGCCTCCATAAGTCACGAGATAGAAGGCTTATGGAGGCAACTCATTTTTAGAATTGGCTGAGGGATTGGATTAACAACTAGAAGGACTGGACGATTTGGGCATTATTCAGGTAACTAAGAGTATTTTTGAAATTTTCCCCTAGGTCATATGTCAGGCACATGACCCAAACATCTGTCAGGCACATGATCACTTAATTTTCAATAAACTCTATAAATATTTCTTCCATTCTAGAAGAAAGAACTTTTGATTCTCTATAGACTCGAGACCCTCGAGAAAATTATTTTTCCTAAGAGTTATGTCACGTGTTACTAGAGTACTTTTTTACCCTTTCTTCTCCCCTCTTTTACTCTTCAATCATTTATGTACTCTTCGTGAAATTTTTATTTGTGAAATTTTAAAAAATATTTCATAATCATTGTATAAAATTAATAAGAAATTGAAAGTTAAAAAACCGTACTTTGCATGGGGCACTTAGCTATTAAATATATAATAAGACAAAACTTGGTTTTTTTATTCTTGTCTTTGGTCTTTGGTATATAGGCGTAGAATTTAGGATAAATTACATATTTTAGTACATTTTAAAAAATAATTACAATAATGGTGCAACCATAAAATAATTACAAAAGTAATACACTTTTCCATATTTATTTACAATATTAGTGTAATTAGGATTCTTTAATTTAGGGGATTACTTTTGGTAGGTGCCATTTTCTCTCTCATCTCCTCCTATTCTGCCATTTTCTCTCTCATCTCCTCCTACTTCTATTTTCTATATGCCACTGCACTTCTATTCTTCAATTTTCATATTTACAGACAAAAGTTGAAGAGTGAAGAGAGAAGAGAGAAGATGAAGACGCCATTTTCTCTCTCATCTCCTCCTATTCTGCCATTTTCTCCCTCATCTCCTCCTACTTCCATTTTTTGTACATCACTGCACTTCTATTCTTCTATTTTCATATTTACAGATAAGAGAAAATCGCAAAACACCAAAGATTATTTTTTGGGTATGCATAGTAGTGTAGTTGCATCAAGTTTCGTGCTGAGTTTTTTCTTTGCTTCTGAGATTTGTACATCTTTAAGATGCAATTCAGTTTTTGGAGAATAGGGGATTTTATTTCCTTACTGGCAGCAAGTATGTATTTTCATTAATATATATGAAGACTTTTTTATCCCCATCTTGTTTATCACAAATTGACATTTATGCCTGAGTATTTAGAAAGTTTGCTACTTTTAATCCTTCAGTTTCCAAAAAACAGATGAAAAAGGTATTGGATATTCCACTCTTTTTTCATAGTGCAGTTGGTAACCAAACTTTCATACCAAGGTAACCAAATCTCCATAACAAGGTAACCAAATATTCATTCTAAGGTAACAAATCCACACCTGCAGTTTTTTCATAGTGCAGTTGGTAACCAAACTTTCATCTCAAGGTTACCAAACCTGCAGTTTTTCCATAGTGCAGTTGGTAACCAAACCTCCATACTAAGGTAACCAAACCTTCATACCAAGGTAACCAATCCACACCTGCAATTTTTTCATAGTGCAATTGGTAACCAAAATTTCATACCAAGGTTACCAAACCTGCATACCAAGGTTACCAATCCACCTCCACACCTGCAATTTTTTCATATTGCAATTGGTAACCAAACTTTCATACCAAGGTAACCAAACTGTCATACCAAGGTAACCAATCCACCTCCACTCCATCGGTTTTTTTCATAATACAGTTGGTAACCAAACCTTCACACCAAGGTAACCAAACCTTCATACCAAGGTAACCTTGGTATAAAAGTTTGGTTACGTTAGTATAAAAGTTTGGTTACCTTGGTATAAAAGTTTGGTTACCTTAGTATAAAAGTTTGGTTACCTCAGTGTGAAAAGTTTGGTTACTTTGGTTACCAAGGTTTGGTTACCTTGGTATAAAAGTTTGGTTACCTTAGTATAAAAGTTTGGTTACTTGGTATAAAAGTTTGGTTACCTTGGTACGAAGGTTTGGTTATCAACATTACATTACAGATCACACTCTTATCTCTTTCTTTCCTATTCAGAAAACAAAATTTGTTTATAAAACTAGAACTAAAGGTGTTCCAGTGCTATTATTAAGTAGCTAGCTAGCTTATTACATGATGACATCAATTATGTCTTTTTCTCTTCCCATGTCATGAACTCTAATTTCTCTCTGGTGCCATGACATTACTAATGATCTTCTTCTCTGCAGTATCTCAAAAATTTCTTTTTATTCTCTGGGAAAATGGTCATTCCCGCCACAACCGCCTTGACCTCCACCTCCCACCTCTGTAACCACCACCTTAGCCGCCTCCACCACCTCCGCCGTCGCCACCGCTGCCACCGCCACCGCCTCCACCGCCATTGCTACCTCCTCCATAGCCTTTTCCGTCGTTTCCGAAGCCACCACTACCACCTCCTCCGAAGCTGCCACCTCCTCCGAAGTTGCCTCCGACATCTCCTTCAAAGTGCAAAATTTGTGCAGTCTTTCTTATGAAATTTGAATTTGAATATTTGAATTTGAATTTATTTTTGTGATTAGATCTCAGAAATTTGAATTTGAATGATTAATTATGGCAATTATTTCTCCTTAATTTTAGGTTTCTTTATTAATATGAATTGCGTTATTTTTGTAATTATTTTGGTTATGTATTATTTTTGTAAATACTTTCTAATTGTTGTATATTAGTGTTAAGGACCCTAGAATTTAACTAAAAGTAAAATATATTTTATGCTCTTATATAATGTTAGGATTAATTTAACTAGAACTAAAACTCACTTAATGGTCCTACAAACTTTAATATTAACTTATTATTTTGTAATAATTTTTTATTTTTATAAGTCATTTAGTTACTTAGTCATATAATAAATTTTAACTTAAAAATCATATTTAGGATTTTAAGTTTAAGTTTCTACTCAACTTTAATTTCTAAATGACTATATATTAAAAATATTATGACTACTTAATAATTAATATAAAAATTATATTATATATATATATGTATATATTAGAAAAATATTAATGATTACTTTAGTTACCAATTCTATTAGATTATAGGAGATCTTTAGTTAATTTATAATACCAAACAACTCTAACTTATGTATTAGTTATTAAAATTTAGTTAGCTAAATTTTAAAATTAAAATCATAATGGCAACTCATTATTTACAATAATTATATCCTAAATAACGATATATAAAAATATAAGAAAAACATTATGATTAAATAATAATTAATATAAAAATTTTAATGTTTAATAAAAAATATATTAATGGTTAAAATTTTAAACCACTT
The DNA here is from genome assembly GCA_020205615.1 of Panax quinquefolius. Taxonomy (NCBI): domain Eukaryota; kingdom Viridiplantae; phylum Streptophyta; class Magnoliopsida; order Apiales; family Araliaceae; genus Panax; species Panax quinquefolius. The sequence continues at coordinate 103,661,852 of CM035171.1, read as the reverse complement.
TATTTCATCTAGGAGACCTTGAGTTAATTAAATTTTTTTTTAAAAAATCTTGACTTATATATTACTCATTAAAATTTAATTACATTTTAAAACTAAAATCATGATCATAACTTATTATTTTACATCAAATTTATTTTTTATAGAATTTATTTAGTTAATTAATTATACAATAGATCAATATGACTTAAACACTACGTTTAGAATTTTAGGTTTCTATTCAAATTTGAACTCTAATTAAAAATGCATATATAAATACAAATGATTGATTATAAAAACTTAATATTAAATTTTGAAACTATATAAAAACTTAGTATTAAATTAAAAATAACAAAAGAATCACATTAGTTATACTTAATTGTGTATATGATGTGTAATCATTCATTTCTTAAGCAAAATTTATAGTTATTCTAATAATAGGAGTAAGTCAATTTAAAATTCAAAAAATATATTTTATAATCACAATATAAAATAAATTAAAAATTAAAATTAATTTTATTTAAGAAGCAATTCATGCTTCGGATAACTTAGCTAGTAATATATAATGCATGGAAAACTTTAAAGTTGTAAACGTGCACGTAACAGGACTAAACTAGCAGTACGTAGTACGCCTATCTAAATCATAAAAAAAGTTGATTTTCCACTAGACCATGCATGTTGGCAAAGGCTGGTGCACCATGCATGTGTTTATGGAAATTAAAGGCAAACAAATATGCTATTCATATCACTAGACAAAAAGGCAACCATGGGGTTTTAGTTGGTATACTTGTGCTTGCCACCATATATATGTGCCCATCTTCTTTATGCCCACCTATTTGTGCTTTGTACTTATAAAGCTCAAAAGCCTAAAAATCCTCAAACTTTTTCATTTGTCCAACTATCTTTTTCATAGACTATGTATGTTTATTATTATATATCTCGATCTTAATAATGTTGCACTGAAAAATTTGTGGATTTATCTTAATTAATTTCTGAAGAAAGTTTATATATATATATATATATATATATATATATATATATATATAATCCAGATATATCTTAAATTTACCCTTTATCCAACATACTTTGCATATCCCTCGTTAGCGACGGATCGGACGACTCTTCGGTTCATCGCTATATATAGAACCGTCGTCTTAATTTTTAGCGACGGACCGAACCGTCGCCCGATCCGTCACTAAAAAGAGGTATGCAAGGTATGTTGGATAAATGGTATGCTCTTGATCCTTTATGTATATATATATAGTCCTCTTCTTATGCGGGTGATCCGCAATCATCGCTAAACATGTCGTCATAGGGTCTGAATCGGGTTATAGCAACGGTTATGGGTTATGACAACGGTTCAAACCCTATGACGACAGGTTTAGCGACGATTTTGTCTGTTGCTAAAAGTGACCCGCATAAGAAGCTCTATGTAATATGTGTGTGTGTGTATATATATGAATGAAAAAATCTACATACAAGACAGAATTTACATACATGATTTAATCCATCTTACATGCTACGTCAACAACTAATGGTAAATCATTATCATTATATTGAGAAACATATGCATATTATCTTCTATATGGTGGTGTGTTTTATGATAAGTTTAAATTACTATATTTTAGTTAAAGTATTTCTTCACAACAGTTAACTTATAACAAATTCACTCTATCAACGATTTATCATCAATTTTTTATTTAATTTTCTATTCCTATTTTTCCTCTTTATCTTTTTCATCTATTACAAATATTTTAATTTTTTTTAATTGCTCACACACAGTGTGCGCCACATATACTAGTATAAGATAATGTAGAATCCATTCTTTATATAACTATTGCAATACATGAAAACTTAATTTATTTAGCCTATGCTCGTTTCAAGTAGGTATTAATAACTTTCTCATAATTAAACTAGATCAGGCGGATCACCACTGACAAAAATGATTAACTTTTACAAGAATATTGTCAGTTAATATTTTATCATAAATGTCATAATCAGTGGTGCTTTCTTAATATTTTATAAGAAATTTCTGCAATGTTTGTTTTAGTATCTGGCATTATATTAAATTCATTCAAGTACACTCATAATTTCAGTTAATATTTCTTAATTACACGATATTAGCCATTTGAATTAAATGTTTAGCTCTAAAATTTTCACATTTACCCTCCATATATGTTATCAAATTGGGTTTACAATTGGACATGTTTCAATTTGCTGATTATAAATATGTTATCAATTGGACAGGTAAGCATCAGCTTAATATGAATGAATGTCAAGAAGAAGCTGACATATATATAATTCTATACATATAAAGCAATTCAATTATTTGCAAAAAAAAAATAAAAAAGTGTACATGCATGGAATATGAGCTTGTGAATGTATGCTTCTGTTCATCAAGCTAGTGCTTCTGCTTCTGTCAGAAAGATAGAATCAGCCACTTGTAGCAATTAATCCATTTAAGAATGGACATACAATATAGTACTAATATATATAAAAATCCCACTTTGAATATTACAAGTAAGTCTGACAATCAAGAACCAAAATCCCAGCAAATAACAAGCTGGACCATAAGAAACTAAGCAAACAAATCCAAAATGGGAAATGGATCGGAAGAACATTATATGGAATTTGTAAAAGAAAGCACAATTGCAAACACTCCCAAACAAGAAAAATGAAAAACACAAAACTCCTAAAACATAAAGCGAAAGCTCTAGGTAGCAATAAAAAAACAGTACTTGAACCTGGAGAATCAAGAAAAATCAGAAGTTTGCTTGCATGCTTGTTTGCAGCCAAAGCATTCTATATATGTTCACTTATAAGGGTTTGGAATATTAGTACGTGGAAACCCTAATAATGTCACCACAATATTAGGGTTTCCATGCTGCAACCCATACTAATGGATCCTCTTTCCATGTCAAGTAAAGCCCTAAATCATTTTCCTGAGGTAGCACAAGGGACCATCCGGCTCGATACCTCTTTAGCAATGACTTAACATCGTCGATGCAGTCATCGCTAAACGAAAATTGTGTAAAATCCTCTTTAAGCCTATTAGACCATTGGCTTCCTTTTTCCCTCCTCTCACAATCTCCCTCAATATTATTACCAATTTCTTGATCATGATCACAAGCTAAAACCCTAACCATGCTTCTAGCACATTCTCTTTCCAACATCAACCTTTCATTACTAGTTGTCACAAAGCTCTCTTCTAGCATCTCGAAGTACAATGTGTAAAACCTAAGGCACTCTTCAAAGCACCTCACAAAATCATTTCTAGAGCTCGAAAAATCAGCTTCTTCTTCAACAATTGTCACAACTTTAGGGTTTAATGACCGGAACATCCTAATAACACCCCCTCTGTCATCTACTTCAACTCTTCTTAAAGCTCCAATACAATTTATGGCAATAGCTTCATCTTCTTGAACTCCAAGTCCCTCTTTTGTGAGCTCTCCTAATCGATTCAACCCCGTTACCACATTAAACTCGAAGGGAACTCCCATTAGCCTAGCAAATTTCTCCATCCTTTGCGTTATCTCTTTCATAACGGATCTTACCATATTCTCAGTTACCACAACGGTGAGCTTCAAATGTGGCGTCTCATCATTTCTTGTTGCCAAGGCCTCTAACAAAGTAGGCCATTGAGTACAAAGAGTGTTACTTATATCAATTATATGAATTTTACTTTCACCGTCTAAGGCTTCCAAAATAGCCCCATTTGATGCCACATGACCAAAAGTTGTCCAAGGGCTTACCTCTTGGAACTTCAATATCAACTCCCTAGCTACATCAAATGAATGGCTTTTCTCAGCAACCGAAATTAGGGTTTTGTAACATCTTTGCGGATTCTCGTGACCTTACAAAATAAAGCTTGTAAGAAATAAGAAGCTAGTTTTCGATCACAATCTCCATAAGGAGACTTGAGCTCGTTTAGCATCCATAAAAGGTGGTGGATCTTACTTGAGTCCTTATCCGAGATTGCTTTGGCGCATTCACGGAGAAGATTTGAAGCCCATTTTCCATCTCCACAAGGCTCGACTGAATCCGATGACCGACTTGTTGATGTGTTGCTAATTTGGAGCTGATTTGTGCTTTGGATTTGAATGTCTAGTTGATGATGACCAATATTGTTGCTTTGGTGATTAGGGTATTGCAAGAATTGTGTTCCTTTAGGAGCAAAAAGTAGGGTTCTATCCATAGTTTATGATAGAATTGTCTTTGTGACTTTTGCAGGTTACAAATAAATTGTTTTTTTTTTCTGGTAGGATGGAAATATAGGCAAGTAAAAACCTATGCAAAAAATTTGGAAGCCCTAGTATTATTGTATTTTTTTTGGGGTCACTGTCAACCTATGGTATCATCTATTAATTGGTAAGATATCAAAAAGAAAACATTATCATATATTTTAGGCATGCTGCAGTGACCAGCAAATTAATTAAGGTATATAAATATATTCCACAACTAATTAGTTTATATAAAATAGTTACACAAGTTAAGACTACTTCAACATGGCTATACTATTTGAATTTGCATTTAATTTGGTGAAGTTAAGAGTTATCGATTATTGTGATGTTTATCGCAAAAAGTAGCATCTGTATATCACAAAGTTTAATGCTTTTGGTATCAAAGGACGTCAAAGGTCAATCAAATATGTTCTATACAAATGCAACCCATTACTATAAATTTCACAATGAATTGACCGAACTCCTAAGTTATTTACCGTATTCGTATTCCTATTCGTATTGGGCTACAAAATATTTATGTATGTTACTCTTCTATCCATATCTCTCTCTGTCTCTCTCTCTCTCTTCTATCTATATTAATTACAAAAACTCTATTTGAATATAAAAATAAGAAATGAAAATAAAATCCGAGTATATTTAAATTTTACCTATTTGTATTTTGACCCCCTATAGGAAGTAAAAATACAAATAAGTAAAATTCAAATACACTCGATCCAATTTTTCATGTCCGCATAGAAGAACTCTATTAATTAACGTCTATGCAACTATACATCCTTATTATTAAAACCTTAAATTTATTTGTCTGTTAATCATATAAGCTTAAGAAACAAAACTTAAGGACAAAAGCATAAATTCAAACTTATATCATGTCAATGTCTTCAAATTACTTGTTTAATATGGTCTTTGGCAAGGATAAAACATTTATTCCTCGAGATAAAATATAAACAAATTGGTAATCTCGATTATAATATGGAAACTAAAAGCAACCAACACGAAATTAATAACAAAAAACCATTTTTTTCTTAAGCTAGTATAAACAAATAGATGATGATAAAAACAATATTATCTGAAATTGACAAATTATGACTTTGTTTGACTAGATTTCACAATCATCTTGCCAATGAATTTATATCCTAACTACCACAACTAAAGTTTCTATTGAAGTAGAGCCTATTGTTCCTCTCTCAACTTAACTTCAAAAAGGAAAGAGTATGTATGTCATTTTATATTACTACCTCCGTTTTTAAAAGATTGTCGTTTAAGGTTTTTATATATGGATTAAAAAAGTACCATTTACCAAGTAAAATTTGTTTGAAATTCCATCACTACCCTTTTATGAATAGTTAAAAACTATTAATACAAGGGAGAGAATTTCTTGGGACAATGAGAGAAGATATGGGTAATATAGAAAAATAAATAATTTATTCTTCTCGAAAGTTGTAAACAACAAACTTTTTGGAACACATTTTACTTTCTAAAACGACAATCTTTTAAAAACGGAGGGAATATCATATATACATTAATAAAACAAGTATTTTTTTTGTAGAACAAAAAACTTGACAAATGAGACTCTTTTCGTATAACAGAGCTAATATTACACTTTGTTACAAAATGTTCTGACCCCTCTCGACTCAAAATTATGATGCTGCCATTGTTTGTATCGTCCAGTAATTACTTTACACAACTAGAACTCTGATATTAATAAAAGGTCATAACAAATTAACTCAACTACTATAGCTCTAAGATCTTTCAATTTAATCCATGTCATTAGGTGAAGAATTAACTTGGAATTAATCAAACGTACAGGTTCCCTTTTAATATAATAGTGATTTGAGAAACATCAATACCAAGTGTTTTTATTTTTATACTCTAATCACTTTCATAAATAATTAAAGAACTATTGTCTACAAACTAATATGTTTGGTAATGAAGGCGACTAATCGTGGTTATACATGCAATTAGAGAAGCTAATTAACCAATAAATCTCTATATATCCTATTTCGAGCTAATTTTTCAAAATGCTTAGTAGAAATTACCTGTCATGCAGGCCTGATATAGTCAGTGACTACGTACAGTTGAATTTTTAGAAGTTTAGTATTACAACTGACAAGGTTTCGGTAGTTTCTTTTTTCTAAGTGTTAATTATTTGGATCGATCCTGAGCTCATACAAATTTTAGCACATAGTTTTATTTTTTCTCAAATGGATGTGGGACCCACTCCCTATTCACGTAAGAGAGATGACATGAAAGTATCATTTTTTAATGTAGAAATATCAGTTTCTTTTTTTAATTTTTATACAAAATTTAAGCTGGACAAAGTAAGTCTTGAGATTCGTTACATAATCCTGAGAGGGCTATTCCACTCATTTATAATTTGATTTAGAATTGAATGATTCAACAATTAATTTTACTAAAAGTTAATTATAAAGACATTTAAAGAGTAATTCAAACTTAGACATTGCTTTTTTTATAATTATTTTCAAAATACAAGTATTAGTCTTAGAATGTAGTATTAAAAAATTATGTATAAGCCATATAAAGACTGCTTAGATAATATTCGATATATAAATAATGTCACAAATAAACAAGGTGATAAAATATAGAATTCATAATGTAAAGAAAATATATGATATAGAAGGTAGATAAACCAAAAATAAGCTCAAGGGTATCAGGATAAATTATTCCAAGACTTGAACATCACAAGAAGACAAGCGACAAGCTAGTATAATTGTTTCACCATCCAATCATTGAAATAGTTTCTTTACTACTTCAACTTCTTTCTTAAATAATTACTTCCTGAAGTTGAAGTTTTATATATATATATATATATATATATATATATATATATATATATATATATATATATACCGTCTCCGCTTCTTCAATGAATTGGAAGGAATGACCCAAGAATCTAACCGATTATAGCGACGATTTTTCCAGTATTTATAGCATAAAAAGTCGGTTTTTTATGGTATAGCGACGGAAAAAATTGTTGTTATACCAGTTATTTCTTGGTTCATTTTCCTTCCATTCATTTGGAGAAATGACTATATACTTATCCTTATACTTATTAACAAAATAAGTATGTATAAAAATAATTACTGATTATTGTTTTATGATTTTTAATTATAAATAGAAAATAGTGATTGAGTTTATATATTTGAATAGAAATATAATATAAATTCAATCATTATTTTTTATTTATAATTAAAAATCATAAGATGATAATCGATAATTATCTTATACATAAGATTGAATTTATATATTTGAGTATGAATATATATATAAATTCAATCTTATGTATAAGAATAATCACTAATTATCATCTTATGATTTTTAATTATAAATAGAAAATAGTGATTGAATTTATATTATATTCCTACTCAAATATATAAACTCAATCACTATTTCCTATTTATAATTAAAAATCATAAAATAATAATCGATAATTATTCTTATACATACTTATTTTGTTAATAAGTATAAGGATAAGTATAAAGATAATTCTTGATTATTCTTATAATTATTTATTATTTTATTTTATTTTACGAGAATAATTAGGATAATCGGTAATTAAGCCAAATTCTTTTATGTTGGTGCCATTACTCCTCTATGATGCAGCCAAAACACGTCGTTTGATTGATCACCGCCAGAGGAAAACAAAGATAAAAAATTTTTCGCCGCTACTCCTCTAGCTATATTTGGTAGCTCATCTCAAACCATTAACTCTAATTTTAGATGGCTGGATGAGCGTTAGTTGAAACAGGGTTAATAGCTAACGTATTCCACAGATCATTTATATATATATATATATATATATATATATATATATACACACACATAGTCTCTTTTTTTAATTTGGTAAAAAAATCTAAGCAAAAGCATTTAATCATTATAATGACGATTTTTGAGATATAACAACGGCTCAAATCGTCACCATAACTATGTCATCAATTTTTGTATCTTATAATTCATGAAAAAACGTCGCTATATATATATAGTTAAGTTAATGGGATAGTATATATATATATATATATATATATATATATATATATATATAGACTAATCCATGTAATAAATATATTCTTACTATGATACAATTCAGACAATTATATATTTAATTATTCATAAGATTAATGAGCTTTTTAGATTATTTTTTTTAATTAAAATATCATCTACTACTAATATATAATACCAGATGGATAAAAAATTTAAATCTAGACTGCACAATCTACTATGAACAGTCACATACATATTTATTTGAATAGTGACATAATTAACAATTCTTGTAACGGATCATTTTCTTATATAGGTGATTGTACTTAGTTGTAGATATTCATGTGGTCCATCATACTTACAATCCACAAAATAAAAACAACAATAAAAGACTAAAATACAGCTTGAATTAAAGTTATTTTTTACTAAACAAAATGCATCATTTACACTCTGTTCTTGAATTTTGAACAGAAAAAAAAAAGAATAGAAAATTTAAATTAGAACAGAAAAGAAAAAAATAAAAAACTAGATGTTTTCCTTTGTGTTGTTTCTGAGTTTTTAATAGAAAAGAATAGAAAATTTAAAATTGAGGACATGAGTTGTAATTTAAAATTTATTATATTAAAAGTTGAGGATAATATGAGAATTATAAAATATTACTTATTCCAATTTCTTTTCCGTCCAAATCAGACCAATTTTAGACGGAAAACTTTGGCAGGAAAAATGCCCAAGTTTTCTATTTATTTCTTTTCTTTTCCGTTTATTAAAAAGTTCAGAAACATAAGAATTGGAAAGAAAACTTAAATTTTCCGTTCATTTCTTTTCTTTTTTGTCCATTTTAAAACTCAGAAACAGAGCGTTAATGTTTAAACTAGTCAAAATGAACTCATATTTGTCGCAGTGATTTAAATGAGACCTTGGGGTGAGCCGTAAACTCGAACGTCTTGAGATCGAATCTCACCAGCTGTAAGTGTTAAGCCCGAAAGGGTCACGGGACCACGGAACTGCAGGCGCAAGCCTGTATGAAAAGTCTGGTTTGGGATGAGAAAATTAGTCCGACTGCGATCGGAGTACTCCACATTATCAAAAAAAAAAACTAGTCAAAATGTACCTAGTCCTATTCCACTAAACAAAATACAACTTCAATTTTGACCGATTAAAATTTTAAAAAGAAATTTAAAGTGTATTTAAATATATTTTAAATATTAAAAATACAAACCTCAACAATCTTATAAATTTTGGGGTCTAAAAAGTATTTTAGTCTAAAAAAATGGTGTTACTTACTTTATATATTGATAGAATTTAGCTTCCTAGTTCCCTTTGAACTTATTAGGCTTAAATATGAATTAGTACTTTAAACTATAGGACATATTTCAATTCGGTGATTCACATTTCAATTTTGTCAATTAGATGATTAAACTATCAATTTTTTTCAATTGCAATAAATTGATCATGCCACGTCAAAAATTGCTGACGTGGCTAATTGTGTGGGGCCTTAAGAAGCTGATGTGGCAAAAAAAACTATTTTTTAATCATTAAATAAATAAATCTATTTAAATAAAGGGCAAAATTGTCAAAACCTAATTTATCCTTTCTAATTAAAAGAAAACAAACATTAAACAAAGGAACAAATAGTTCATCGGCTCGACATGAGCGAGCTTGACATCGACTTGAAAGTCCCGGCATGGTTCGTCGCCGTGCTGAAGTCCAAGATCGGCTCGCCGGCGTCTTGGCGCGACATTGTGCTGAGAGCAGGGAGAATTCCGTCGGAGGCGGCGGTTCAGAAGGGGATTATAGAGTCGGCGCACGTTAGCGCGGAGGAGACGGTGAGGGCGGCTGTGAAGTTGGGGGAGGAATTGGTTGGAAAGAAATGGAAAGGAAAACGTGGATGTGGGCCACTTCACCAAGACTGTGTCACGGAATTCCGGCGGAGGCGGCGGTTCAGAAGGGGATTATAGAATCGGCGCACGTTAGCGCGGAGGAGACGCTGAGGGCGGCTGTGAAGTTGGGGGAGGAGTTGGTTGGAAAGAAATGGAAAGGAAAACGTGGATGTGGGCCACTTCTACAAGATTGTGTCACGGCTATGAGTTCAGTCTTTGTTTTACATTGTTTACGAGAGCAGATCGGCTGAGCAGATCACCAAGACTGTTTGTTTACGAGCAGATCTTCCTCCGTTTAATGTTTGTTTTCTTTTAATTAGAAATGTTAAATTGGATTTTGACAATTTTGCCTCTTATTTAAATAAATTTATTTATTTAATGATTAAAAAATAGTTTTTCTACATCTTTTGGCGCCTACACAATTATTAAAGTCGTAATTTAACGTGGCGTATCAATTTATTGATTGAAAAAATTAATAGTTTAATCATCTAATTGACAAAATTGAAAAATAAATCACCGAAGTGAAATATGACCTATAATTTAGGGTACTAACCTATATTTAAGCCAACTTATTAATTGTCTCTTCTCTTGTCGCATCTAAATTTGTCCAGTTCTTATATAATCATGTTCTGCTAGAGGGACAAAACAACCAATTAAACATCAAGGCAGGCTGCATGTCTCATTAGGCATGTGATTAGGCCCCAATAAGTATCTTAAACTAGCTAGACACATCAATCAGGCGGCTAATTAATTAAACCTTAGTAATTAGTATTCCCTCGGTCTCTAAAAGGATATGCAAAATATCTTACACATATATTAAAAAAATAAAAATAAAGAAAAGATAGTAAAAAATAAAATAAAAATTTTATGTGAATATAGAAATTGAACATGAATGTATTTGAATTTCACTTATTTGTATTTTGATCCCTAATGATGGGTAAAAATATAAATAAGTAAAATTCAAATACACTCATGTCTAATTTTCATATCCAATTTCTATATCCATCTAAAAGAGCTCTAAGAAAATTTAAATTTATTCTTAGTGACCCTACAAGATTATATAAAGTGATAAGTATTTTTTTTTATACTAATGGACCTCCTATGTTTGTTTGCAAAGAATATACTTGGGATATGATTATTAATCGAAGTGTTTTATTTGTTTTCAAATTTAGAATTTGAACTATTAGTCTAAGAATTATAAAATGACTTAATAGTCTTGGGATTATAATTATAATCCCGATATTATAATTTTAAGATTTATAGTCTTGGGATTATAATACCATGAATTATAATTCGGAATTATAATTTTACAAATAAACATAACCCAAATAACTTAGTTACTTTTCACGTTATGTACTTTTATCTTATTTTTGGGATAAAAAATTTGTACCTTTAAAATTCCACAGATCATGATAACATTTTTGGAATTAATTTGCAAAATCTTGAAATTCAAATTTGCTAAAAATTTATTTTATTTCAGTATAAATAAGTATAATTATATATTGTAAACCAAACTACAAAGTACTAGTAATTACCATAGTTGTAATTAAGTACTCTCAAAATTGAAATAAATTGATATCAATTCTAAATTTTAATATTTATAAATTGACATTAAAATATATCGATAATTTTGAAATGAAGAAAGTAATTAACAGCCAAAAAAAAAACTAGGAAATTTTTAGTCAAGTTGAAAGGGTGGAACAACGTAAATCCAAGAATGCACGGTTAAAACCCAGAAACGAAGGAGATGGCTTGATAATGAAGGTCAAAACTAGTATTGCTAAAGTTCTTAATTATTTTTAATGAAGGTGATAGATATAGGATTGTTATATATAGAGTAAAATATAAAAGTGATCATTCTACTCTTAGGTTATGTTTGTTTGTAAAGATTATATTTGAGATAAGAATATTAATCTCAAGTGTCTTGTTTGTTTTCAAATTTAGACTTGAGACTATTAATCTCGGGATTATAAAATGACTTAATAGTCTTTATAATTATAATCCTAGGATATATTAATAGTCTTGGGATTATAATATCGGGATTATAATCCATGCAAACAAACATAACCCTAGGTTTTGTTTGTTTGTAAGGATTATAATTCCGGGAATATAATCTATGGAATTATAATCCCAACACTATTAATCATAGGATTAAATAGTTCTATTCACATGTTTATTTTTATGAAATTATTCTGTGATAATTTAAAATAATATCATGTTATGTTTATTTTTACAAGTTTAATTAAAGGATTGGATAAAAAAATATTATCTAGACTATTATACTTTACCATTAATAACATATTTTAAACTATAATTTAAACTTATTTATACATCAAAAGGCGCCTATAAATAAATAAAAAATTATTTAAACATATATATATCATCTCAGACGTATTAGAGATAGTTATGATAAAGCTCATCATAAAAAAAATATTTTAAGAAAAATAAATGATAAATTTTTAATAGTAAATGTATATATATTTTCAAAATAATTTTTATTCTCATAAAATTTTATTTATTCAAAATATATACTATTATTAACCATAAACTTTAAATATTATTTTGAACCTTATACATTTTTAGAACTCGGTACAAATTGAATCATTTATCTCAAAAATCCTGAAAGTCATATAAATAACATAAAATAAATAAAAATTGATTGCATGAAAATTAATTAATTAATAAATAAAATAAAATTCATAATTAAATCAACCAGGATCCTCTCAAATTTATTTGAAAGTTGAAAAAACCGTAAATACCATGTTTCAAGACAAGCACTTTAATTATAATCAGAACTCCATAAATTTGGATAACAAATATTTATGTGTGTGGGTTTAAGTGTAAAATTAGAGTTCATATGACCTAATTAAATTAAATGTACAATTAAGGTTCTACGGTCTCATTAAATATGTAAATTAGGGTTCGCACAACCTAATGGAATAAAGACGAAAAAGTCAGAAATAAATGTGCTAGACCTGGGAGAAGCCTCCACGTGTCCCGAGGCAGAAGACTCGTGGAGGCGGCTCATTTTGGGAATTAATTGAGGGATTGAATTGGTGGCTAGAAAGATATGACAACATGGGCATTATTCTAATAACTAAAGGGTATTTCTGGAATTTTCCTGAAAGCATGTAACTTGCACATGACTACTTTCCAGACAATCCTATAAATACCCCTTCCATTCCATTTGGAAGGGGAGTTCTCTTCAGACTCAAGACTTGAACTCTTGGGAGATCAAAGGGACCCTTTTGGTGACTTAAAGGCTTGGAGATTCCACCTAAAAGCACCAAAGGGGTTTGGACATTTCTCTAAACTCGAAAGACACTTAAGAAGGCTCTTGGAATCCCAATAACCCTAACATGGTTCCCGGATTCTAGGGGTTCTGCCACGCGTCACTGGAGTAATCGCCCACCTGTCGTTCTCCCCTCTTCAATCAATCAACCAATTCTGTGCTCTTCGTGGATTCCTCTCCTCCTTAGCCAACACGAAACCCTAACCCTAGCAAGACACGATTTCCTTGCCCACATTTAATTGGCGACTCTGCTGGGGAAGGTGTAGAATTCGTGAGGGGTATGCTCACAACTCGAAGTGGGAGAACTACAAGAAGAGCTGCTTCACCAACAAATAGCATTATCTCACCGGATCCAGTTCCAAGGCAAGCCACTCAAGTTTTCCAAGGCGCAAACCTGAATTTTGACCAACCACTTATTGAAGACGCTTCAGAAGGGAGTTCAACATCACCACATATGGCCAATCAACAACTGATAAGCGCAGTAAGGCAAGGCGAGGATGCAAGCGGAGAACAGACCAATGTTGTGCAACTGGAGATGCTCAAGGCATTAAAGGAAGCATGGGAAGGACAAGGGATGATGATGGCCATGATGTTGGAAATGCAGAGGAAGCAAGAGGAAATGGGGAATTTCCGCCAGCAGTTGATGCAGATTCCCACCTTCAAGGCCATGTTCCCAGGAAGTTTGCATGGGGAATAAGCAGGAGTGGAAGACAACAACAATGGTAGCAACAACAAAAAGAACCAGATTGTACCTCTATCGACGGAAAGTCAATCGGTTCCAATAATCAACTTGGAGGCCCAAAACAGTGGTGACGTGCCACAACCTAGGTTGGAAGCAAGCTAACCTCAGACAAACATCATCCCAACTGTTAACCCATCATTTTCACAGGTGCAAATGCCAACCATTCCAAGCAATGTCCAGCGAGTGAGCCAACAAATGCCACCAGTGCCAGCTGTGCATGATGCAAGTGTGCATCAACCAATCTCTTTACCATACACACCGCCGATGCAGCATAATATCACAACACCCCAGAGAGTTCACGCCACAAGCCAGTACGTGACGAAGGATGATATGATCGGCGTGATCAATCAACTTCGCAGACAGACATCCCGACCCTCGGAGTTGGACATTACTCCTCCTTACCCGACACACATTCGGAGGCAACCTTACCCAACGGGGTATATTGAGCATCCCCCACAGTTTCCAAAATTCAACGGGGAGAAAGGAAATGCAAGGGAACATATTGCCAGGTTCATAGTGTGAGACCCCAAATTTTAAGAATAAATATTTAATTTTCTTGAAATATTTTTTTTATGTTATGGTGTGGATTTGAGATAATGTTATAGTTGTGGGTAATATTTATAAATTTTGAAAAGTAAGCAAGTGGTTATAAAATATTCGATTGGTCGGGGAATATTCTTTTTGTCGGGGAATATCCGTACGACGACACAATCATTGGTGGACACCACAACGGAATTATTGTCGGAATGAGAAAACGACAAAAATATCTTTTTATGAAAATAACGACGGAAGTTTTACCGTTAATTGTTGAACTACTCGGTAGTAAAAGTACAGTAATACGCGTGGTTGCATAGTAGCACACAGTATTGATTATTGGTGCTTACATGAGAAGTCACTCAGTTTTACTCAATAATTGTTACAGTAATTACTGTTCAATATTTTATTTTATTGATTCAATAATTGCTGCGTTGATATTTTATATTATTGTTATTTCAATAATTGTCACTGCACAGTATTTCCCATTATCAAATCAATAATTCATATTATTTGAATAATATTATTAGATAACATTATTGGCAATGTCTAGAAAGTTCTGTCAAGGAGAGGTTTGGTCACCTAATTGCGTGCCTGTAAGGAGAAATCCTTATCGGAAAGCCCCCTCTTTCCTGAGAACGGCATGGTTGTCATTATTGTGATTCTGCAATATTATTTGTGAATAATTAATTATTAATTTATATGATAAGAAAATATTTATTTTATGTGGACATAAATGATAGATAGGAAAATATTTATTTTATGTGGTTATAATTGAAGGAATTAATGTTGAGATATTTTATCAATATTTTGTCGGATTGGAGGTATTAAAAACTCAAATCGGTGTTCTTAAAGCTCTATTGCGTGAATTATAATTTTAATCCGACCGTTGGATCGTTGTGATTTTTGGATATGTTATGCATATATAAGTTGAGTATATGTCCACAAATTTGAAACCGTTAAAAATTAACATATGATTTGTTATGAATTTTAAGAGGTATTGAAAATCGTCTGTTTGTGGATTTCGGATATTTTCTGTTTGGAATTTGAAAAAACTTTCTTCTGCAAAGTTGTAGAGAATTCGATTTCGTGTGGAATAGACATAAAATTCATATTTTTCTGATAAAAGGGCTATTTATTATGAATTGTTGAAGTTTCAGAAATTAAAATATTTTTATTTAAATTATGGGTGGGCCCCACATTTGGTTGTTGGGGAAGATGGCTGATTTCTGGTGGGCCCCACTTGTGGTGGCTGAATTTTTAGTCAAAGCATGCATGCGTAGAAATAATAATAATATTATTTTATCATTTAGTCTCCTATGGCGTTCTAACATTTTCTTATAAATAGGCGCTTAGCTTAGAATTGAAAATCACACCACAAACAAGTTTTCTTTCTCTCTATATTATCGAGCGTATTTTTGTGAGTATTTAGATACTTTGAGAGTTGCTATTCAGTGCAAGTTTCCTTCGGCTTTACATCCGATATTCCGATCAGAACTATTGTTATTTTGAGGTAAGGGATGTTATTTTTTTCGTAAATGATATTATTTTCTTCAATATCATTATGTCAAAATATTGACATGAATTTTATTGTGGAATTTCTACCTTTTTGTGTTGGGGTTACTATTCACGTATACGACACTATTCACGTATCTGACCATTATTAAATACGACACTATTCATTTAAAAAATGAATTTTTCTCTTTTTCGTCCCAGATGTATATTATGGTTACTATCATTGATTGTATCCATGTTTTGATCTTCATTCTATACTCATTTGGTTAAAGTTTTGACTTCTATATTCCATGAAATTAGTAGAATATCCTTGATATTTGCGCTTCATCCAATATCTTTTCATGAAAATATTATTCTGAGCATTCTTTATAAAGTTTAACTTATTCATGCTGGAGTACTATTCATGGGTTACTATTCATGAAGTACTATTCACGGGATATTATTCACTCGAGTAATATTCATCCGGGGTACTATTCATGATAAAAATTGATTCGTTTTCGGTCCAAATCATTTTTGGTACAATATTATTCTTGAATTTTACTCCACAAAGCAGTATCATGTTAACAATTTGAACGTTATTGAATTCTGGATAAATTAAATTATAAATCTTTAAAATTTATCCTTGAACTTATTTTATTGAATTATTATGTCATTGTCATCATCCTCATGCTTATATTGTTATGAAAGTCATCTTTGGCCCGTAGTGCATAGATGGACTTGGTATGATTATGACCAGGGATTATTTGGTATAATCATGACCGTAATGTTACAAATGATGTGATAAAAGTCCTCATTGGCCCGTAGTGCATTGATGGACAGTTTTTGGTATGATTATGGTCATGGATTCTCTTCGGCCAAGGGTGCAAAGATGAATTGTTTTATGGCATGATTATGACCGTTGATGAAAACACGATTATCTTTGGCCCGTAGTGTAAGGATAATTTGTGGTCGTGATACTAAAAAATATCCTTGGCCCATATTGCAGGGATGATTCGTTGATGTGGATTATTTATTAAGCTGAGTCTCAGCGATAAAATTGATGATAAATCTTTTAAATCATAGAAGATAGTAGATTTTACGCTCTAGTTGACTCTTCTAATGGATTGCTTATTCCGCTGCAGTTGTTGATCTAAAACTTGTTGTCTATTATATTCTATCAGTTGTTATACTGTTGAAGGCTAAGGATAATTTATTTTGCATTATCTTAGTCATAATATTTCTTACTGGGCTAGTTGAGCTCACCCTTTTGCTTTCATTGTCCTATTCAGGAAATGAGAACGTAGCCAAGGGACTAGTGGGAAGCGGGTGATGGGCCAGATGATAGCATTAGTTGTCCTCACTATTCTATGAAATAGTGTGATAATAAATGTATTGAGGACTCCATTTAAGTTGAATAATCGCCTAGAAGACAATATTCATATTAAAACTCTCGATTTATGTTTTTGTCGTATTTTTGACAGTTGTTATTGTTGTATTTGAATTTTGTTTCATGTATTTAGCGACTCAAGATGGGTGATGTATACCTATTTTGGGGTGTCATGGTTAGTATCAAAGCTTAGGGATATGATCCCCGGTGAGATGTGAGATAAGAACTAGGAGGGGAGAGACGGGGAATTCCTTCGCTAGTATGACCTACCTAAGTTTATTTAGTATTTAATTGGTCGGTCAGAGTATAGGGAGAATATGTGACATGTCAATTAACCCTTGTTTTGTGACAGTATTTAAAAATGACATCTGAGAATGTTGAGAATAACAATGGAGCACAGGAGACCGTTGAGTCACCACAGATCAATACCCAGGATAATGTGCAACAGGAAGACAATAATCCTCAGGTAAACAACAACACCGATCAAATGATGAATGAAGGGATATTTAGAGGCTTTGTGCAGTTCATGCAATACCAAACGAGAGAAACTCCTGTTCATAATACAAGTGGAAACAATGGCAACCCACGGTTGGTCACCGCTAAGCAGTTCAAGGAGCTGGGACCACCAGAGTTTTTGGGAAAGCCAGAACCATTTAAGGCAGAGACATGGATAAAGCAGATCACCAAGATATTTGATGTCTTGGAATGCTCAGAGGAGCAAATGGTTCCATTCGCCACCTTTATGTTGCGTGAAGAAGCAGATCATTGGTGGGAATCTGTAAAACGTACCCAGCCTGATGCACTCAAGATGTCTTAGGAGAAGTTCCAAGAATTGTTCAACGACAAGTAATTTCCCGAAAGTATTCGTCACATGAAGAAGGTAGAGTTCATCAAGCTGGAACAAAATAATATGACCGTGGCGCAGTATGAGGCTAAGTTTGCCGAGTTGTCCTGGTTTGCATCCCATTTGGTCGATAATGAGGAGAGAATGACGCGAATGTTTCTGCGAGGTTTGAAACTCGAAATACGTCAATACCTCATTTCTCACAAATTGTGTTTATATTCAGATATTGTGAATAGGGCTCAGTTAGTGGAGTGCGATAATGAGTCAGCACAACCAAAAGGCAACGACCAACAACACGATAATAATCATACTTGTGGCAACGACCATCGGAACAACGATAACCATCGTGGGGGAAATTATCATGCTAAGAATGGTAACCACTTTGGTGGTAATCATGGCCAAGATAATAGAAGTGGAAATTTCAAGAAGAGAAGGTTCAATAATAATGGAAAGACAACAACACAAGCACTTATTTCCAAAGAAGAAGAACGACCACCGATCGTATGTTTCAAATGCGGACAGGAGGGACACATCCGTCCAAACTGTACGCAGCAACCCAAAATGTGTTTCAATTATGGAAGAGAAGGTCACCTAACTCGATTTTATCGTGTAGTGAAGTCAAGTCCAGCTAGGATAGTGACGCCAAAGAATGTCCCAGACAAGTCAAAGCCGGTAGTTTAAGTGAGAGCGTTTGTCGAGGAAACCGAACGAAGTTATTACGGGTAAGTTAATCAAAACTCTTGCATAGTCTATACCTTATTCGATACCGGTTCTACCCACTCTTTTATTTCTCCTATTTGCACTAAACGTTTAAATTCAACTCCGGAGAAATTAAATTTTGATTTATCTGTTGAAACTCCTTTAGGAGAAATCTTCATTTCATGTGTTATCCAAGTCTTGGATGAGAGTCACAGTTTTTAAATGATATTTCTAGCGTTAATAATTTTCCTGACATATTCCCTGAAGACTTCTTGACTTACCCTAGAGTGCGAAAGTAAATTTTGTATTGACCCTAGTACAAAACCCATTTCTAAAACCCTCAAATATTTCTTCACCCAAAATAAACGTAACATGCGCTGAAGACGTTGGCTCGAGTGGTTGAAGATTACGATTATACCATTTAATACCATCGTGGGATAAGCGAACGTGTTAGCCGACGTGTTGAGTAGAGAATCGTATGTGTTTACGAGTGCAAATATACAAACCTATGTGAAAATAGCGAATATACGATTAGAACCGACTTTAAATGATAATTTTAAAGCTACATACCCGGAGCTGATGAATACGAAGAAGAAGGTTCAAGAAGGCGTTAATGTAGAAGCAAGAGTCGATGAAGATGGCCCATTTGAAATCCTCGATCGAGTAGGAACTGTGGCCTATAGACTCGCCTTAATGCCAAGTATGTCGCGTGTTTTTCACGTATCGATGTTTCGTAAATATGTGGACGACCCGAACCACATTATTAATTTAGAACCGGATGAGATAGCGGAAGATTTAACGTATGAAGAGGTACCTGTTAAAATCTTGGATAAGAAGGAATATATTATACGCTCAAAGGTTATACCTCAAGAGTTAGAATCTGACGAAGTGTGTCTCATCATCATTCTAAGATATACAGTATACGCACGTAAATTTCGAGGGCAAAATTTAATAAGGAGAGGAGATTGTGAGACCCTAAATTTTATGAATAAATATTTAATTTTCTCGAAATATTTTTTTTTATGTTATGGTGTGGATTTGAGATAATGTTATAGTTGTAGGTAATATTTATAAATTTTGAAAAGTAAGCAAGTGGTTATAAAATATTCGATTGGTCGGGGAATATTCTTTTTGTCGGGGAATATCCGTACGATGTCACAATCATTGGTGGACCCCACAACGAAATTATTGTCGGAATGAGAAAACGACAGAAATATCTTTTTATGAAAATAACGACGGAAGTTTTATCGTTAACTGTTGAACTACTCGGTAGTAAAAGTACAGTAATACGCGTGGTTGCATAGTAGCGCACGGTATTGATTATTGATGCTTACGTGAGAAGTCACTCAGTTTTACTCAATAATTGTTATAATAATTACTGTTCAATATTTTATTTTATTAATTCAATAATTGTTGCGTTGATATTTTATATTATTGTTATTTCAATAATTGTCACTGCACAGTATTTCCCATTATCAAATCAATAATTCATATTATTTGAATAATATTATTAAATAGCATTATTGCGCAATGTCTAGAAAGTTACATCAAGGAGAGGCTTGGTTACCTAATCATGGCTACCGAAGAAGAGAAATTCTTATCTGAAAGCCCCTCTTCCCGAGAACTACCGTTGTCATCATTATTATGATTTCGTAATATTATTTGTGAATAATTAATTATTGATTTATATGATAAGGAAATATTTATTTTATGTGGACATAAATGATAGATAGGAAAATATTTATTTTATGTGGTTATAATTGAAGGAATTAATGTTGAGGTATTTTATCAAGATTTTGTCGGATTGGAGGTATTAAAACTCAAATCGTTGTTCTTAAAGCTCTATCATGCGTGAGTTATAATTTTAATCCAAACCGTTGGATCGTTGTGATTTTTGGATATGTTATGCATATATAAGTTGAGTATA
This sequence comes from Panax quinquefolius, assembly GCA_020205615.1. Taxonomy (NCBI): domain Eukaryota; kingdom Viridiplantae; phylum Streptophyta; class Magnoliopsida; order Apiales; family Araliaceae; genus Panax; species Panax quinquefolius. The sequence goes on along the minus strand of CM035171.1, from coordinate 103,640,840 downwards.
TGTCCACAAATTTGGAACCGTTAAAAATTAACATATGATTTGTTATGAATTTTAAGAGGTATTGAAAATCGTTCGTTTGTGGATTTCAGATATTTTCTGTTTGGAATTTGGAAAAACTTTCTTCTGCAAAGTTGTAGATAATTCGATTTCGTGTGGAATGGATATAAAATTCGTATTTTTCTGATAAAAGGGCTATTTATTATGAATTGTTGAAGTTTTAGAAATTAAAATATTTTTATTTAAATTATGGGTGGGCCCCACTTTTGGTTGTTGGGGAAGATGACTGATTTCTGGTGGGCCCCACTTGTGGTGGCTGAATTTTTATTCAAAGCATGCATGCGTAGAAATAATAATAATATTATTTTATTATTTAGTCTCCATGTAAGTTTCTAAGATTTTCTTATAAATAGGCGCTTAGGTTAGAATTGAAAATCACACCAGAAACAAGTTTTCTTTCTCTCTATATTATCGAGCTTATTTTTGTGAGTATTTAGATACTTTGAGAGTTGCTATTCAATGCAAGTTTCCTTCGGCTTTACATCCGATATTCCGATCAGAACTATTGTTATTTTGAGGTAAAGGATGTTATTTTTTTCGTAAATGATATTATTTTCTTCAATATCATTATGTCGAAATATTGATATGAATTTTATTGTGGAATTTCTACCTTTTTGTGTTGAGGTTATTATTCACGATATACACTATTATTCACATATATTACATTATTCACACTTAATACCTGACAATATTCATTTAAAAATGAAATTTTCTCTTTTTCGTCCCAGATGTCTATTATGGTTACTATCATTGATTGTATCCATGTTTTGATCTTCATTCTATACTCATTTGGTTAAAGTTTTAGCTTCTATATTCCATGAAATTAGTAGAATATCCTTGATATTTGCGCTTCATCCAAAGATATTTTTTTCAAAAATATTATTTCGAGCATTCTTGATAAAGTTTAACTTATTCATGCGAGTCGGAGTACTATTCATTCACAAAGTACTATTGGGTACTCAAGTACTATTCACCCGGGTACTATTCATAATAAAATTGATTCATTTTTGGTCCAAATCATTTTTGGTACAATATTATTCTTGAATTTTACACCACAAAGCAGTATCATGTTAACAATTTGAACGTTATTGAATTCTGGATAAATTAAATTATAAATCTTTAAAATTTATCCTTGAACTTATTTTATTGAATTATTATGTCATTGTCATCATCCTCATGCTTATATTGTTATGAAAGTCATCTTTGGCCCAGTAGTGCATAGATGGACTTGGTATGATTATGACTGAGGATTATTCTTAAGGTATAATCATGACCGTAATGTTACAAATGATGTGATAAAAGTCCTCATTGGCCCGTAGAGCATTGATGGACGATTTTTGGTATGATTATGGTCATGGATTCTCTTCGCCAAGGTGCAAAAGATGAATTGTTTTATGGCATGATTATGAGTTGATGAAAACACGATTATCTTTGGCCCGTAGTGTAAGGATAATTTGTGGTCGTGATACTAAAAAATATCCTTGGCCCATATTGCAGGGATGATTCGTTGATGTGGATTATTTATTAAGTTGAGTCTCAGCGATAAAATTGATGATAAATCTTTTAAATCATAGAAGATAGTAGATTTTACGCTCTAGTTGACTCTTCTAATGGATTGCTTATTCCATTGCAGTTGTTGATCTAAAACTTGTTGTCTATTATATTCTATCAGTTGTTATACTGTTGAAGGCTAAGGATAATTTATTTTGCATTATCTTAGTCATAATATTTCTTACTGGGTTAGTTGAGCTCACCCTTTTGCTTTCATTGTCCTATTCAGGAAATGAGAACGTAGCCGGGACTAGTCAGGGAATGGAGTGACGGTCCAAATGATAGCATTAGTTGTCCTCACTATTCTATGAAATAGTGTGATAATAAATGTATTGAGGACTCCATTTGAGTTGAATATTGTCTAGAAAACAATATTCGTATTAAAACTCTCAGTTTATGTTTTGTCGTATTTTACACGACAGTTGTATTATTAAGTTGTATTTGAATTTTGTACCATGTATTTGGCGACTTAAGATGGGTGATGTATACCTATTTTGGGGGCGTTACACGTAGAGTCAATATCTCCGTGGCTCGGATATGATGAAGTGAACAACCACAATTCGTTGATGCGGGAATTCAACAAGACTTTGACGGATAGTGTCTTCAGTTGGTACTACAATTTGGAGAAGGGGTCAGTCCATGATTGGGATGACCTAAAATTATATTTTAAAAAAAAATATATTTATGTGCAAAAACAGGTGACCATTGTAGAGCTCATGAGGTTCAAGCAAAAGCCGAATGAGGAGCTATCAGATTATGTTTACAAGTTCAGGGCCTAGCCACAGAAGTGTGTAGAGCTGATTGAAGAAAAGAACTTAGTCAGCATTTGAAACAATGGTGCCTTAGATGCCTTCAAGCCCCATCTCATCACCAAGGCTTGTGATTCCTTCGCGACCCTCTCATCTTTTGCACAAGACTTGGGAGGAATCATGACATTTCCCACTAGCCAGTCGACGGTTAAATGGAAGGGCAAGAGGACAGCAACTGTGGCTTTGGCTGACTCTCAGTCAAAACCACAAGGGGGAAAGAGGGAAAAACATGAGAAGAATTTTGACCGAAGCAGAGAAAAGCCTGGAGACAAATATGTAAGAAAGCCAGTCCCAGAAGCTATCACATGCAGTGAGAAAGCATTCAGGGGTCTGTATGAACAATGAGTTGAACTTGGGGTGGTGAAACCCCCAAGGCCTAGATTTGTAGTGACGAAAGAGATGAAGAGAAGACTAGACTTCTGTGTATTCCACCAATACGCGGGACACTCAACTATGGATTGTTATAGCCTGCGGAGGATATTCCATGAGAAGCTGGCAAATGGGGAGATTGAAATTGGAAAGGAAAGTAGTGTTCATGACAAGCCACTGCCAAATCATAAGGGGAAAGAAACGTGAAACACTGTTATTCACAGCATAATCCCAGAAGTGGAGATAATGATGGAAGAAAAGGAGGAGTGTGACCCAGGCCTGCAGGTGACGGCGTTGATGAATGGGGCCAAGTTCAAATTTTTTTTCGATTAGATAGGATTGGCCAAGGAAGCAAGGATTGAGGCAACCAGGGCAATTATCAAGGCTGCCGAGACGCAGGAGACTTGCATGGCCATAAGCAAAGGATTTGTGAAGACGATGGAGGAAGAAGAAAATAAGATATCTTTGTCTAAAGATGATAGAGAGATAAGATACCCGCACAACAGACCGCTGTATATGACAGCAGTAATCAATGGCATCGAGGTACGGAGGGCATTCATTGACAATGGAGCGTCTGTAAATATTATGTCCTACACCGTGTATAAACGGTTAGGCCTGCCAGAGAAGAATATTGTGAAGGAACAAACAAACATTACAGGATTCGCCAACCAGAGCACAAGAACCTTGGGGCACATCAAGGTGGACATGCAAGTCGGGAAGATTCGAGGGCCTGTATTGTTCCATGTTGCAGAGGTGGATGAAGCATATCATATCTTGCTAGGAAGGGCTTGGCAAAATGACCACGGGGTGGTACCCTCGGTCTTTCATCAGTGTCTGAAGGCTATCTGGAAAGGGAGAGAAGTGAAGGTACCAGCAACTCGAAATCCACCAGAGGAGGTACACATCACCGAAGCAACTTTCTTCGATGATGTCACTGAAGAGGGAGAGAACCAGATTGCAAGGCCTGATTCCCTAAGACTAGTAAGCTGGGAAGAAGTGAAGGAAGATAGGTTCGTGCCTACAAAAAAAAGAGAAGAAAACCTCGAAACACGAAGAATGTTCCAAAAACAAGAAGCCAGTAGTAGTAGACTTGGAGAAGGAAGGAAGAAAAGAAAAGAAAAGGCCAGCAGACCCTGAAGATGCCAAAAATATAATAAATGCCAAACGAATAGCACAGTCTGAGGATGGTCAGAAGAAAAAATGGGAGAGGGTTGTTAAACTCGATGGAAAGGTGGTGTTTCGATTGTGACGGTGCAAGGGGGAAGAGGCCAAGGAAGAGTATGAACCCAAGGGCTCAAGAGGTGTCCCTCACTCCAGCAATAATGAAGAAGGAGGAGTTGTACAACAGAAGGTAGAACCAACTCCAGAATGCTTCGAGGATAGGCAAAAACCTCAACAAAATGAATTAGAGGAAGTTGATTTGGCAACAGAGGGAGGAACGCCAAGACCGACTTATGTCAACAAGGAGCTGGATGCTAACCAGAAGGAGGAGCTTATACAATTATTGCGAGAGTATAGGGATGTCTTGGCTTGGAATTACGACGAGATGCCCGGAATTGACAAGGATCTTGTGGAACACAATCTAAACATAAGCCCGGGAATGAAGCCAGTGAAGCAAGCACCTCGCAACTATGCACCCGAAGTCGAAACTCAAATAAAGGAAGAGATTAAGAAGTTGTTGGAAGTAGGGTTCATTAAGCCAATTCAACATCCAACATGGCTATCCAGCATTGTACCGGTAAAGAAATCAAATGGACAGCTACGAATATGTGTGGATTTTAGAGACTTGAACAAGGCATGCCCGAAGGACATGTACCCATTACCCAACATAGACACTTTGGTAGATGGAACGGCTAATCATGAAATGATGTCATTCATGGACGGGTTTGTGGGTTTCAATCAGATAAAGATGTCCGTAGAAGATGCAGAGTTGACAACCTTTTGTACCCCGTTTGGGAATTTCTACTATGTAGTAATGCCATTCGGGTTGAAAAATGTGCGGGCAACTTATCAAAGGGCAATGCACGCCATATTTCATGACATGATTCATGATATAGTGGAGGACTACGTGGAAAGCATAGTAGTGAAATCCAAGAAGGCGACAACTCATGTGGAGGACCTGAGAAAAGTGTTTGAGCGATGCTGAAGGTATAAGTTGAGGATGAATCCGAAAAAGTGCGCCTTTGGGATGACGGCTGGAAAATTCTTGGGCTTCTTGGTGCACAATAGAGGCTTAGAGGTGGACCCAAGTAAGGCGAAAGCAATCACAGAGATGCCCCCACCAAAAATACAAAAACAGTTGAAGAGCTTTCTAGGGAAAGTTTCATACATGAGAAGATTTATGCCAGCATTAGCCGAAGTCACAGAACCTTTCGACAAATTGCTAAAAGGAAAGGCACAATGGGACTGAGGGCAATACCAACAACAGGCCTTTGAGAAGGTGAAAAGAATTTTGGCTTAAGCACAAACGATGGTAGTGCCACAAAGAGGAATGCCGTTGCAGTTGTACATTACATCTACCAAGAAGTCTATAGGTGGATTAATCACGCAGGAGGTAGATGGAGAAAAAAAAACCTGTGTACTACATTAGCCGAATAATTAGAGGACCGAAAACAAGGTATTCACAGGTGGAGAGGCATTACCTAGCATTGGTGTTCATTGCGCAGAAAATGCGGCATTATTTTTTAGCACACGAAGTAAAGCTTGCAACAAGAACTGATCCAATCAGATACCTATTAACTAAGCCAACATTAGTAGGAAGACCTGCCAGATGGATTATGATTCTTTTAGAATATGACATCAAGTGTGTAACACCGAAGGTGATCCGATGTCAAGCCTTGGCAGACCTGCTGGCTCAATTTCCAAATGGAGAATATGAACCCCCTTCTGAGGATCTTCCAGGTGGAGAAGTAGAATCAATCGAGTTGATGGATGAGGACCCATAATGGTGGAGTTTTACTTTTGATGGATCATCTGCAGAAGGTAAAGGTGGAGCAGGAGTGGTGTTGACCACCAAACAAGGAAATGAAGTAGCCTTGTCATACAAATTGGATTTCCCTTTCACAAACAATGAAGCAGAATATGAGGCGTTCATAATAGGATTGTTTGCGGCTCAAGAATTAGGAGCCAAACATCTTAAAGTAAAGGGAGATTCAAACCTCATAGTGCAACAGATAAGAGGCCAATTCGGAGTGAAGGAACCTATCTTGGCACCATATCGAACTGTAGCACAAAAGGTGATGGAGGCTTTCAAGAAGGTGGTGATTGAATATGTGCCAAAAGGACATAATAAACAACCTGATGCACTAGCAACAGTAGCATCTCGAGTCTATGTCCAAGGAGAGGATTTGGATGTAAAGGTAATGAAGAGAACCCTCCCAACCACGGTGCTAAACTTGTTCCCCAAAGACATGATAGATTATTGGCGACATGACATCTCCCATCAATTGCAAACAAAGGAGGGAATAATACCTATCGTGAAGTTACAGAAGTACATCATCAAAGGTGTCTTTTATCTCAAAAAGAAGGGCGATTGTATTGGTGTATCGATGCTTGGGGAGGCGAGGGGAAGCAAATAGAGTCTTGCATCAAAGTGCATGACGAGAAGCTATGATTAAGCGGCATACACGCCTCGTATCGTAGATTTCTACAACGTCAAGGGTATTATTGGCCTGAAATGAAGAAGGAAGCGGATGCCCTACAACACCAATGTGTTTCATGCCAAGAATACCCTGGGGAGGATGAATGCGCTTTCATTAAAGACATAGTGGATTGGCAAATCCCTTATGTAGAGTTCTTACAAAGCGAGACTCTTCCGACCGAAAAGAAGGACGCAATTATAATCAAGAGGAAGTCACAACGTTTCTTCCTGCAAAATGGAGAATTGTTTAGAAGAGGATTCAATGGTAAGCCCCTACCGTGTCTGGAACTAGGTGAAGCCAAAGATTTGGTTTACCAAATGCACAAGGATGAACACCAAGGGGTTCATGACGAGAACTGCGGATTGGCAGACACATGCCTGTATCGTAGGCTACAACGTCAAGGGTATTATTGGCCTGAAATGAAGAAGGAAGCGGATGCCCTACAACACCAATGTGTTTCATGCCAAGAATACCCTGGGGAGGATGAATGCGCTTTCATTAAAGACATAGTGGATTGGCAAATCCCTTATGTAGAGTTCTTACAAAGCGAGACTCTTCCGACCGAAAAGAAGGACGCAATTATAATCAAGAGGAAGTCACAACGTTTCTTCCTGCAAAATGGAGAATTGTTTAGAAGAGGATTCAATGGTAAGCCCCTACAGTGTTTGGAACTAGGTGAAGCCAAAGATTTGGTTTACCAAATGCACAAGGATGAACACCAAGGGGGAGCCAAGTTGTACAAACAACTTATGGATCATGGTTACAATTGGCCAAAGATGGAGGGAGATTGTCTAGAATTTATTAAAAAGTGCCACATTTGTCAAATACATGGAAACTTGATCCATGCTCCCGTCGTGGATTTACAAACCTTGGCAACACCATGGCCCTTTCATACATGGGGAATGGATCTTATAGGTCATGTTCACCCTAATTCCAAGGGTAATATATGGATTTTAACTACCACTGAGATGTACACAAAGTGGGTGGAAGCAAGACCCTTGAAGAAGGCCACGGGACTAGCAGTGGAAAATTTTATCAAGGAGCACATCATTTGCCGTTTCGGGATCCCGAAGATCATTTTGTCGGATAATGGAACTCCCTTCATCAATAGGGATGCCAAAAATCTGATGGAAAGATACAAGGTGAAACATTACAAATCATCACCCTACTACCCGTAAGGCAACGGACAAGTAGAGGCTACAAACAAAACCTTGATAAAAATTTTATCAAAAAACCTAGACAATCATCCGAAGACATGGGCAAAACAACTACCAATAGCGTTATGGGCATATCGAACTTCAAAAAGAAAGCCTACAGGCGAGACCCCATACGCTTTGGTTTATGGTGAAGAAGCTATCTTGCCCGCCGAAATAGAAATACCTTCGGCTCGAATGAGACTTCGAAGCTTAGTCGAGGAAGAAAACCGACCAGCTACCCTGGAGGCCTTAGTTTAATTCTGAGACAAAGCTAAAGAAAAGCTTGAAAAGTACCATGAAAGACTGCGACGACAATACAATACCGCGGTGGTACCACGATAAATTATGGTGGGAGACCTGGTGCTCAAAACGGCAACTCAAGTCATGAAGAGGACCCCAACCACCAAATTTAACCCCAAATGGGAAGACCCGTATAGGGTACGAGAGATCTTCGAAAGCGGGTATTGCAAGATATCTCGTGTGAGATCAGATGCTGTCTCAGGCCCATTAAACTTGAAGTGGGTAAAGAAATATTATACATGAGAAGAGCATCACAAAAAGTTATACTTTCAACTTCAAAAGTAATCGAGGCACCTGATTAACAGCCCTCGGAAGTTACACTTTCAACTTCAAAAGTGATCGAGGCACCTGACTAACAGCCCTCAGAAGTTACACTTTCAACTTTAAAAGTGATCGAGGCACCTGATTAACAACCCTCGGGAGACTTCAAAAGTGACCGAGGCACCTGAGTATAAGCCCTCAACCCCGAAAGTTACACTTTATCTTTAAAAGTGGCGAACGTTATGCTTTATTCGACAAAAGCAAGAAAGTTACACTTTACCTCTAAAAGTGGCAAACATTATGCTTTCTTCGACAAAAGCAATATTTACTAATGAAACGTTATGCTTTTCGTTAAAAGCAATTTTATTATTAATAAATTGACAAACCTTCACTTATACTTGAATGTTCTTTTTAAAATTTCTTAAAAAAGAGAGTATAAAGTCAAGTGTTGGTTTGTGAAAAATATATATACATGTTTTTGATAAAATTCATGTTTACTTGTTTATAATACATATGGTTGTCTTGTAATATTAATTTGAATAACTTGAGATTCAATGATAAATATTGAGTTTTAAGGAATTATTCAAATTAAAAGCAATCAACAAGGTTAAAGAAACTACATTTTGATAAATAAAATATGTGTAAATGAGTATCTGAAACAGGAAATTGAAAAAAAAAGAAGCTACTACAACAAGTTATGATCTAAAGGCCAAGACATATCAAAATGAAGAGGAGGCACATCTAAAGCTTCCAAGTCAGCAACGGTCGCATCTCGAATCTTAAGATTTATTGCTTTTAACTCTCTAACCTGTCGGGTAGTTGACTCTAAGTCCCGTTGCTGGCACTCTACCTCCTGAAACTTTGCCTCTAGATCTCGAAGCTGGCCCTCGAAATCTTGAGACTGGATCTTCAATTTGTTTGCGGCTTTGTCAAGCTCAGAAAGCTGCACTGAAAAGGATTCATTTTAACACTTACGTACAACAACCTCCGAATGTAGTGAAACAAGATTAAAACTTGACTTGAGAAGATCCAACCTATCACGAAAAGGAGACATGTCAACACCTAAGGCTGCAATGTCATCTACATCATCGCTAAACTTCTTCAACTCCTCAACTCACAAGGAATATAAAGAAAGAGTGTGCAACCCAAGAACAAGGCCTGCGAGCTGATCTAGGAAGATTGTTTGGGTGGAAGTTATCTTAATAATCAACCGGTCAAGAATCTACGGGAACCGAGCTAGGAGATGCTCTAGAATTTCCTGACTAGAAGATGATATCTGGAAACCCCTCCAAGAAACAAGATCCCCACTTGGATTGAAGGAAGCTCTGGCAGGAGCTACTTTAGAGGCCACCATGGAATTTATTGAGGCAAGGGATATATAGAGGAATAGAAAGATGTGGTATGCCTGATGATTCCTCGAAGCCTTGGTCACCTGGAGGATAACCAATGTCACTATATGGCGAGTGGGCAACATCCGGATGGAGAGCGTCAAATAAAGCGAGTGCCTCAATAGGCAAAGGCAAATCTTTCATCTTCTCGCTCTGAAAACAAAATGTCAAAGCACAATATATGAGAAAGGAAACTTAAGACAAATCATATGTTGACTAAAGAAGGATACTCACAATATAGTCAATGGAAAAGGAGCCGGGAGATGCCGCAGAAAGGGGAATGTCATTCAACCCACCCAAAGTACTATCAACAATGCCCTCCTGTGAAATCACCACCTTTGTAGAATCCTTCTGGGGAGGATGAACATCACCAATAGGTTCAGAATGATTCTCTCTCGGGGAAGCAAGAGTCTCATCAACATCTTCAGACTCATCATGAGGAGCAGGTATAGGAGGGTTTGAAGAAATTGCTGTATCACCCACAACAAGACTCGAGCTCACATCAGATAAAGTGTCCTTAGCATCAAGACTAACACAATCATCGTGCGGAGTAGACGACTCAATATCAATAAGGATAGGTTGGGGAGGCTCACGACTAGTGGAAGTCGCTGCGGCCGCTGCCTCATTTGCAGTACTATACATTAACCCAAGAGGAGCGTCATCATCATCATCTTCATCGACCTTTGTAGTCTGAAAATCAATGAAATCATTACCCAAGGAAATATAAAAGCAGTTATACAAGGGATGAAAGAAAAAATGAGAATAGCATAACAAAATTACCAAATTTCTACGGCGCTTCTTGGTCGGATCCTCAGCTGTCGGCGTACTAGAATCAACACTATCAAGACGGCATTTTGCCAATGGCTTTATGATAAGCCTAGTAGGATGACTAACTGGAACCACGGTAGAAGAAATAGGAGGAGCTACTTCAGAATCAATAGAAATACCTGCTCTCGTTTTAGAACAAGTAACTCTCATTGCCTCGACATCAGAGGATCCCTGGGGAGGAGCCGGAGGAGACATCCGAAATGGAGCCCGTGGTGGAAGACTCCTGGAAGTAGTGGGAGCCTATGTGGGAAAAGTATTTGGATCATCTCGATGAGGAATGTCTGCTAAATGAGGAAGAGAAGACTTAGGCATCAAAGCCTCACGCTTAATCAACCGGCTACTGGCTGGCCAAAGTGTTGAGCAGACATTGGTCTTAGGAGAACACAATAGTCGGCCCCATTGGAGACATTTCGGAATGAAAATTGGCAATGAACAAATCAAGGTATCATCCTCCCATCTCTTAAGATTGACCAACCAGTTGTTGCGTTCGCCGATAGTATATCGCCCGCTCCGAGAATCATCTGGTATGACAAAGGGAAGAGATCTATGAGGATCACTGGGTAACCTTGGAAATGCCCATGTAAAAGAAGGAGATGCAGGGATGAAGTTGAGAAGAGCAGCCTCATAACTCCCCCAGCAGGTGTGACCGAAAGGGCGTTCCTGGTCAAATCAAAATTGCCTCATGACCTTGTGAGGAGAATAATGTACGGTGCCAAATCCATTATTCTCAATAAAATAGGGAAGCTCTACGGTTCGAAGGAATACGAATCAAGACAGTGAAGAACCACTTAATCCGTCTCTGTTGAGGCTTGAGTAAGTGCGAAATTTGCGTTTGTAAAAATGAGGTAGATGACTGCAACCCTCTGAAATAATGGTATAGGGACGAGCGGTGAAGCATGAATAATCATCAAGGAAAGGCCAAAAATCTGTACTATCGAAACTAAATTTGAGATCAATCCAACGTGCCTTGCGAGGAATGATGTTGGGTGATTCAAAAAGAGGAGATTTCTTCTTCTTCTTAGAAAGATAGCCCAGGAAGCGTTCAAAAAGAAATATCTAAAGGAAAGAGTAGGGAATGAAGCAATTGACATCATACCTGAATAAAAAATCAAATAAGAAAAAGGTTAAAGGAAAAGAAGTGCAGTTTGAAGGACAATTAATAAATATATATATATATATATATATAATATGAATGTGATTTCCTCCCAACAGATTCTTTCATGGCAAGGGTTGTCTCATCTAGGCGGCAATATAAGGTCCCTAGGAAGAGGGAAATAAGGGGAATCTCCAGACCCTAAGATAATAACGCTGCCAAACTAAACAGACAGACAGAAGGACTGTCTATGGGAGACCTAGGAAAGAGGAAGCGGGATAGCCACATAGACAAATAAGCTGCCAAAGGAAAGGGACAAGTCTGTTTACGGAAGGCAAGAACAGATTTATCGTGAATAGAGTTATCCCACTGGTTGGTCTTGTAGTCACGAAAGAAGTAGCGCACCCAAGACAACCAAGAATTTTTCTGACGACTGGAGGTCTTGAAGTCTGGAAGGAGTGAATCGCCCTTGAAGCGAGAGATAAAGTGGGAGGATTGCTTGAAGGCGTCCATAAAGTATGCAACACAGTCGTTATCTCTAAAGGACATGCTGGAAGGCCCGCAAGAGTTTGAAGCAACAACAGGAAGACTATAAGACATAACTCAAAATAAATATATATATTTTAGAAAAATAAGAATGAATGAGACGAATATAATGTAAAAGTGAAAGAGAACTTACTGATAGAGGGCATATACATCCTCTAGAGTAGGGGAGAATTCCCCCCAAGCAGTGTCAAATGTGCAAGTAGAAGAGCACCATCGTGAGATCAATACAGAAAGGGTGTTATGGTCCTGTTGGATATGTAGGTCTCTGCATAATTGAACACAATGAAGGATGCCTGCACTCTAGAGTTTGTCCATGAAATCAGTGTTTCCAAGGATCTCGTCGGTCCAATCCTGCCATCCTTGAAGGTGACTAGATGAATCAGACAGGAAGCGAAGGGGACTGAAAGGGTATTTTTGCTTCTCTATGCATATGCGGGGAATGCAATTGGCATGTGGGAACTCATCCCAACCTCCGCAAGATGGGGCATACAGAAACAGGCCTTCCTTCTCTGGTGGAGGAAAAGCTGCACGGTCATTGTCCTTAACTCTATCCCAGAAGGTGTCAGAAGGACCAAAGAAGGGGGCTCTCCCCCAATCGGTGATGAATGGGGACTCCTAGGTAGTTTTTGGTTCTGCAGAACATTCAGGTGAAAGGGCCTACAAGCAAGGGAAATTCATTATAAAGAAGCAAAGAAAGGATATCAACTAAAGTGTTTGAGCTCGAAGTACTCACCATGGCAAAGAGAAAAGTTTGACAGTTAGGCTTCAAAATGCCTGAAAAGAAGAAGAAACAATGTCAGAAAGAGTTAAGAATCACAATTATGGAAGAAAAAAATTCCCAAAAATTTTCGAAAAAACATCGAAAGGCCAAAAGGCATCCTTCGGAGCCTTTTTTGGACTTATAACGGCATATTTCATGGCTATAGGCGATGACTTTTGTAGGTCTTGTCGATAGCTTCGTTTTGATATATTATGGGCCCCGAAACTCTAAACGAGTCAAAAGTTATGATCAAAATAGTAGCTAGTCCTCCAAAACTTCATTTTTTCATTTAAACTTCATTTTTTTCATAAGGGTGCGGTCATGTTGGCTTCAACCCCCTAGGGGCCGACCATGTTGCCTTAGGCCACCTAGGGGTTATTCCTTTCGCCCTTAAAAAAAAACGGGCATGTTGGCTTCGACCTCCTAGGGGCCGGCCATGTTGCCTTAGGCCACCTAGGGGTTATTCCTTTCGCCCTTAAAAAATAAAATAAAATAAATAAATAAAATTCTATAGGGTTGGTAGCGCCTTAGGGTTGGCCATTCACCTTTAAAAACCCCTATAGGGTTGTCCTTTCACCTTTAAAAAAACCCTATAGGGTTTGCCCCCTATGGGGCTCATCTATCTAGAGGATGTTCCCCTCCATACCTTTGAGGTCCTGTTACTCTACTGCTTGGAACGAATGCTCCTTCGCTGTGAAGATTATAGCCTTTTTCTAATGAATTTCGAGGGAAAAAACCAAGATATTATCAAGTTGATGGGGCTCGGAAGACAAAAGAAAGACTAGAGTTACCTGAAAAGACAAATAGATGAGGTAATCAAGAAGAATTCAAATATAAAAGAAGCCTGTTTGGTTTTTCTTTAGTTTGGAACATAATTTATTTCCGAGTACGAGGAAAGAACATAACATGAAGCAAGGCCTACTACGAAGAGTAATTGCATTAGAGCATCAACATCATATAGGTTAATGTGAAAAAACAAAAATCAACATAAGGCTATTACAGAGGAGTTCGTTTTTCTTGCATCAGTGGCATAAGAGTTCGGGAAGATGGAATCATATGCCTAATGGATTCTAGTAATTCCGTTCATTAACAAAGTTATTGGCATGACTACATAGGAAATCTAGCAGATGGGTTTCATAATACTCATAGAAGACATGGTATCAAGTCTTGAAATACGAGCCTAATCGTCACCAAATAACTTCAGAGGATTATTCACGTGAGAAGTTGAAGATTACCTTACACGATGAACCTTCGTAGCGCGATAATTGATCGAGAAAATGACGCGTTAGATTTGCAAGACGAGGATGAAGAAAACAAAGATCTTCAGAGGGATGTGCATATAGCCCTCAAAGTCTACTTACAACAAAAAAAAAGAAAGGGCCACTTACCATGTTCCTACTTAAGGAAAGATTTGATCAAGTTTCCAAAAGATAAGTGAATCTGATCTTGCTTTTAAAATAAAAATATATTAAAGATATTATTGGCTAAATATAAAGAAGATTTGATTTTATTCCCAACAATGGAAGATTGCGAAAATTATTAGAATTTTTTTAATAATAATAATAATATATTATTATTGATATACCCAAATTTTGCTTTCAAAAATCAAATTAAGATTTTATTTTATTCAGATTTGATTTTATTTCTAAAATAAAATTCGAAGTTGATTTTATTTCCAAAATAAAGAATTCAGATTTGATTTGGTAAAAAGAAAAATTTAGTTTAACCAAAAGAAAGATTTTATTAGATTAAATTTTATTTGGTGATATTTGATTATGTTTCCTTTTCCAGAAAAAAAAATAAGGAAACAAATATTGGGCAAGCCATGGAAAGATTTTTGGAGAAGTTCCTAATTTGTCCAAGAAAGAGCCCTGCTAGGTTTTGCCTACCTAGGGTTTAACCCTAAGATTTTGGTTCCCTAGAGGTTCCCTCTACTAGGACTATTGTATTCAAGACCTATAAAGTGAAGCCCTGCAAAATCATTCAAAGGCTTACCATTTTCTTGCACGATCGTCTATTTGGGAATGCGACTCTCGCGCAGGGGGAAAATGTGGGCCCAAGTGTAAAATTAGGGTTCACATGACCTAATTGAATTAAATGCACAATTAGGGTTCCATGGTCTCATTAAATGTGCGAATTAGGGTTCTCATAACCTAATGGAATAAAGACGGAAAAGTCAGAAATAAATATGCTAGACCCGGGAGAAGCCTTCACGTGTCCAGAGGCAGAAGACTCGTGGAGGTGGCTCATTTTGGGAATTGATTGAGGGATTGGATTTGTGGCTAGAAGGACAGGGCAACATGGGCATTATTCTAATGACTAAAAGGTATTTCTGGAATTTCCCTGAAAGCATGTGCCTTGCACATGACTACTTTCCAGACAATCTTATAAATACCCCTTCCATTCCATTTGGAAGGGGACTTTTCTTCAGACTCAAGACTTGGACTCTTGGAAGATCAAAAGGACCCTTTTGGTGACTTAAAGGCTTGGAGATTCCACCTAAAAGCACCAAAGGGGTTTGGACATTTCTCTAAACTCGAAGGACACTCAAGAAGGTTCTTGGAATCCCAATAACCCTAACACGGTTCCCGGATTCTAGGGGTTCTGCCACGCGTCATTGGAGTAATCGCCCACCTGTCGTTCTCCCCTCTTCAATCAATCAACCAATTCTGTGCTCTTCGTGGATTTCTCTCCTCCTCAGCCAACACGAAACCCTAACTCTTGCAAGGCATGATTTCTTTGCCCACAATGTGATAACTAAGCTAAAGTGGTGTTTGATAAAACTAAGTGTTAAGACCTAAACAATTTAGACGTCTGAATAATATATAACATCTAAATAGAATTGTATCTGAATGAAAAAATATTGTTTGATATTTTTTTTTTCAAAATATTTGATTAACAATATTTTACCATTTTAACCCTCTGAACAAATGAAAAAAATATATAAACTTCAAAATTCCCAAACACAAGGGTTATTCATAAACGAGTAATGCTACAGACACAAACTATTTTACAAACATTTTACAAACTCTTGATGTGGCATACTCCACCTCAGCATATTGATCAACAAATTATTTCAATGTAGTGTTCGGCCCCACACAATATGCTGAGATGGAGTATGCCACAATATTAACAGTTTGTAAAATGTTTGTAGAATAGTTTATATCTTTAACATTATTAATTCATAAACAGCTCGAAATGCATTCCAATTTCTTTATTAAAAAACTATAATTAAACACTCATCAGACATACTTTTGAGCCCTAACATTTCCATTACGCAACGGCTGCAACCAAAAAGAAAGCATCAACAACAACAATCACATAAAATCTCATAAATAAATGTATACATATACAAGTATATATACAAATACATATTCATCTATATCCATATTTAGAGAGAGATGAATTACGTGTGAAGAGAAAAAAGAGGAGATAGAATAGGTAGAAATTGAGCCGTCGCAAGAGGCGGTGACGATGAGGTTTGGATTAACGTTTGTTAATATCACACTACTTCTCTCCCTCGATAAGATTCGAGTGTTGCCAGAAAAGTAAAACTTTGCACAGCGACATGTTTTAGAAATTCATTTTCTCTCTCCTCATCTCCACCTTCGACCGGAATTTCAGTAAAACAAAGTAACCATGATCGCCACGATAATTAATGACTAATCTGTCACCACTCCCGTCGTAATAGTCCTTTTTCCCCAATTCTATATATACGTATGTGTATACACATAAACACATATAGCATGCATGAATTTTCTCCGATGTAATCTAATTGTATTTTATGTATTTATGTTTGTGTTTTTCTATATTGACATATGTAGCAAAGTTCATCAGGGGGATCTTTACAAAGCCCTAAATCAATATCATCACAATCCCCATATCTATCAGTATCATTCACTGATCCTGCTAAAATGGGCAATGGATCTTAATGAAGAGAGAGAAAGAGGGTTAAAATGGATTCAAAAGGAAATTAATAATATTAAAGAGGGTATTTTTGTCCAAAAAAATATAAACTCATTCAGATGTGCCTCTAAATGGTTAAGCTTTAATTTTGTGTCTAACCGATTAAGAGGCAAATTTTTTTTTTACCAAATATGTTTTGCCTCTGACCGAATCAGAGACACTCCAATTAAGAGGCGTTAAGAGCTAATCAAACACACCCTAAGACTAAAAAATTCACTTTCGTTAATATTCAAACTCATAACCTCAATCTCATAACTTTAACAAATTGTCCAATCAAGTTACATGATGTAGTTGTAAATATAACAACATAAATTTTATTTATACAAGCTTCTCCATTTAAACAAAAAAAAGGTAAATAAGTTGGTAAGTAAGTTTTGTAAGACCCCAACTTTTTGAATAAAGATGAATTTTCTATAATTATCATTTTTGGAATATTATGATATAATGTTATAGTTGTGGGTAATAATTATAAATTTTGAAAAGTATGCAAGTTGTTATATTATATTCGATTGGTCGGGGAATATTCGGTTTAGCAGGGAATATTCGTACAACGGCTCAATCATTGGTGGACCCCACAACAGAATTATTGTTGGATTGAGAATACGACAAAAATATTTTTATGAAAATAACGGCGGAAGTTTTACCGTTAATACTGTTGAACTACTCGGTAGTAAAAACAAAGAATACGGCGTGGTTTGCGTAAAAGCACACGGTATTGATTATTGATGCTTACGTGAGAAGTCATTCAGTTTTGTTCAATTATTGTTATAGTAATTGTTGCATAGTATCTCACGTTATTTGATTCGATTATTATCGATATTTTATGTATTGTTAAAATCAATAATTGAGACGACAAAGTTATTAATATTATTATTTTCAATATTAACGATGTCTAGAAATTCATTCAAGGAGAGGTTTGGTCATCTAATTGAGCGCTAATAGGGAGAAATCCTTATCGGAAAGCCTCCTCTTTCCTGGGAACGACCTGGTCGATTAATATTGTGAATTATAATAAAGGTGATAAATGTTGTTAAAATTATTAAGGTGATTTTTATAAAGATTTGCTTATTTTATGGACCCCTATTTACCCATTTTTCAAAATATTCGGTAGGAAATTTTTATAAAAGTGGGGCCCACATGTGGGGCCCATTTGTGTTGAAAAAATGATTTTGGAAATAGAAGAGTATACGTATGGAAGTATATGTATGTATTGAGTGTATGGTGGAAGAAAATGATATGTGAAAGTGATAGGTGTGTGAGTGGAAAATGGTGGAAAAGTGGTAGTGTGATAGTGATGTGTAAGAGTGTAGTGAAATTGATTTTTGGGTGGGTGGGGGATTGATGTTGGTTATAGGGGAGAATAATTAAGTGGTGTATA
The DNA here is from genome assembly GCA_020205615.1 of Panax quinquefolius. Taxonomy (NCBI): domain Eukaryota; kingdom Viridiplantae; phylum Streptophyta; class Magnoliopsida; order Apiales; family Araliaceae; genus Panax; species Panax quinquefolius. The sequence continues at coordinate 103,622,697 of CM035171.1, read as the reverse complement.
TATAATATTGATATATATAATTTGAAAACATGTGTTATATATATATATATTATATTTCATTATGCATAGTGTTTGCATAGTAAAAATCTTTTTATATAAAATAGAATATATTATATTTTATTTAAAAGATTTTGCTTTAAATATGGACCATCCGATTAAAGTAAATCAATCTGGACCGTTAATGGATTGGTTACTATTCATTCCATTTTTCTATAAATAGAAGCTCATTCCTTCATTATTTCTTACGAATTCACTGAAACTCTAGAGAGAGAAACTATAGAGAGAGAAACTATAGAGAGAAAGAAGAAAAGTATTCTACTACTTCACTACTCCGATATCAAGTTTCTTTTACGGTAAGGGTATTATTTCTTTTGTATTCATGAAGACAACTTCTATTATTCCATCTCATTATTCATTTGGAACATCCTGTCATGCAGGCTTTTACGCAGGACCTAGTTAAAATCTTTATTATTCTGTTGGAACATCCTGCATGCAGGCTTTACGCCTTGGGACACGGTTAAAATCTTTATTATTCCGTTCTTTATTATTCTCTTTGGAACATCACATCGGTGTGAATTTCACCCGACACGGTTCATTATTTAGTATTCATTGGAATAACTTCGCTCATGCTAAGCGGGCACCGCATGCATGGTGATTTCTGTTGTATTCCATTCTTTATTATTCTAGTGGAATATCCTGCTTGGCAAGCGTATTACTACCGACCAGTTCCTTTATTTATTATTACGATGGAATAACCTGTTTATCGCGGAAATCCGCATGCATGGTGATTTCTTTTGTTATTCCATTCTTTATTATACTCGGTTGGTTAAAGCTTTGACTTCTATACTCTATGAAATTAGGGAATATCCTTGATATTTGCGCTTCATCCAAAGATTTTTCATGAAAATATTCTTACGAGCATTCTTGAATTTTACTCTACAAAGCGAAGATCATGTTGACAATTTGGGACGTTATTAGTTCCTGAATAAATTAATTCGTGAACTTGTTTTTATGAATTCTTATATCATTGTCATCATCCTCATGTTTATATTTTTTAAAAGTCATACGTGGCTCTGTAGTGCATAGATGGACTTGTTATGATTATGACCGAGGATTATTCGATTGTAATCATGGTTTAATCGTAATGTTATAAATGATGTGATAAAAGTCCTCATTGGCCCGTAGTGCATTGATGGACGAGTTGTTGGCATGATCATGACCATTGATGAATACACAAATATCCTTGGCCCGTAGTGCATGGATAATTTATGGTCGTGACCTAATGAATATCCTTGGCAGTAAAGCGAGGATGATGTGGATTATTTATTGTCGAGTCTCGTGATAAAAGTGATGAAAACCTTTTAAATCATAAAAGATAGTAGATTTTATTCTCTACTTGACTCTTTTAATGGATTGCTTGTTAAAATTGCAGTTAAACTTGATGTCTATCATTGTATTTTATCGGTTTAACATTGTTGAAGGCTTATGATAATTTATTCGCATTATCTTAGTCATAATATTTCTTCTTGGGCTAGTTGAGCTCACCTTTCTTTTCACCGTTCTCTTGTGAAATGAGAACGAATGGGACGAGTCTGGGAACGAAGTGATGGTCGATGGGATGATAGTATTAGCTAGTAGTCCTCACTATTACATTAAATAAGCGTGACCATAAATGTAATGAGGACTTATTCGAGAGTGAATATTGTCTAAATGGCAATATTTGTATTAAAACTCACGTGACCGTGTTTTTGTCGTATCTTTACATTTGTTGTATAATTAAGTTGTATTTGAATTTATGTACCATGTATTTTGGCGACTCAAGATGGGTGATGTATACCTATTTTGGGGGCGTCACAAGTTTTGTCTCGTATTGATTTATAGGGGGAGTTTTAAGTTTATTTTGATAATCATAAGATTTTTTTAAAAAATTGATTGCATTTATTGAATATTATAATGAACTATATATTTTGATATTTTGATCTTTCTTAACATACTAAAATAAGGGACGATCAACCAAATCTATATTTATCTAATTTATTTATTGATTAGGAATTATACTAATAATATGTATTTCTATTGACACAAATAATTTCTTAAGACTAAAGGTGATATATTGTTAGAGGCCTATAGGAAAAAAAAAGAATTTCTCATATTCGTTGTCTTAATTCAATCTGCGCTTCAAAATTTTGTATATTAAATTGTAGTATTATAATGCATTTTTAACTTATTTATTAGTTTAGTTTTACATTTTATTCATAAAGTCTGAGAATACTATTTGACGCACCTTTATTAAAACATCTTAATTATTATAAAAATAAAGTGCTACTTTTGGCCAAATAAAGTTGAAATATTTACTTAAAATATTCAATATTAACCTTTTCTTTTATAATTGTAATAAAAATGTTAATTGGGCGTACTCAATTTATAATGGAGAACCTTGTATAAATAAAATTTACGTTGTCTTATTTATAATTATATCATGTAGCTTAGTTTGATAGTTACTTAAAGTTATGAGGTTGAGGTTTTGAGTTTAAATCTCGACAAATGTCACATAAAAATTTATTATCCAATTTTTTTTATAGTAAAGAATTTATGTTGCATTGACTAACAAAAAAGGACACAATATCTAAATATATTAAAAATACAATGGTCACTTTTATATTTTACTGATTAATTATTTGATAGCAATTATAAATGTCAGCAAGTATTTGGAACTTATTCAAATCCACCGAGGCCCCAACTCTTTTTTCATTTTTCTTTTTTTAGAAAAAAAAAAATTGACTACTTGATTAAGCAATTGACAAGGAGATAAAGATATCACTTACCCACATGACATGTTTCATCATAAGTTAAATCAAAGTACTAAACTTTCTTTTCTTTTTTTTCTTCTGAAAATGATGACTTGAGTAGTTAAGTACTACTGTAATTTTTTTTAATTAAAATGATATTTATCAATTCTCTTTTTCATCGTTTATAAGTAGGGAACATGTCTAATTCTTTGTATAAAATGGATAAACTTCATTCTCATTTGGATTTGAGTAAAGGAGTTATGAGTAATTAATAATTTATATGTGATTAAGTCCATATATAATTCTTACCCTAATAATAATTAATATTATTGAGGATTGTTTGTTATTGAGTCCTAATTTTGAAGATGTTATATTTAGTCACGTTAGAAGAGATGGAATTAGAGTAGTTAATTAATGGGCCAGTAATACTTGCTCAGTAGATGTAGTTTAATGTTTTTACTTTTATTTTTTGAATGAAAAAAATATTATTTTAGCATTCTATCCCTTAGGTCATATTTGTTTGCAATGATTATAATCTCGAAATTATAATTAATGAGATTATAATCTTAAGACTATTAATCCTATGATTAAATAGTCTTAGTCACGTGTTTATTTTTTATGAGATTATTTATGTGATAACTTAAAATAATCTCATGTTATCATTATTTTTTGAGGATTAATTAAAATATTGGATTAAAAAATATCGTTTGGACTATTATAACAATACCAATAATAACATATTTTAAATTTATTTATACATCAAAAAAAAAATAATAATTACTTATTATATATACACCCCTACACTACCCCTACTCCCCACCCCAATTTTTTTTTTTTTTTTTTGATTATGTATACACTCTCACCTCGTCCACCCCCACCCCTATACCCCCAAACCCCAAAAAATAGTATTTACTGATTATGTATCCACCCCTACCCCTACCCCTACCCCTACCCCTACCCCCATCTGACCCCAACCCTAACCCCACCCCTACCCAAACCCAAACCCAAATCCAAAAAAAATTAATATTAAGTGATTATGTATACACCCCACCCCCGAAAAAAATAATATTTATTGATTATGTATACTATGACTTCCTCAAAATAGGTTCACATAACCCATTTTGAGTCGCCAAATACGTGTACACTACTGACGCGAACTTTCTTATTACAATTATTAATTGTCGTGTAAAATACGACGACACATATACTGTGAGTTTCAATACAAATATTGAACGTATATAATACGACAATATTCATACTTAAATTATTATAATGCCATATAAAATACAGCAGCAAATATTTCAAGTCCCCAAAGGAACACGAGAAGATTTATGTCATCCTCATTCTAATGGAGTGCATTTTGACGCTTTCAAATTCGAGTTCGCATCCCCCTATTTGGTTCACCAAAATTAACTATTAAATGATGTATAAAATACGTCACACACATTTTAAGTTCTCAGTACAATTATTATGCCACACTGTTGCCTAACTTGATTAGGATTGCGACTAATTCAAAACACTGTTTTATACCCAAGTTCTCTCTGCTAGTCCCAGCTACACTTTTATTAACTGAAAAGAATTATAAAGCAAAAGGGTGAGTACAAATATCCCAGTAAAGAATATCATGTCTTAAGATAATTAAATTATCAATAGCCTTCATTAGTAACAAATCAGATATTTCAAACATATGGTAGATAATAAAAGTTTTCAACCATAATTGCAGCGGAATCAATAATCCATTAGAAGAGTCAAGTAGAACATAATGTTTACTATCTTCTCCAAATTAAAAGTCCATCATCAATATTTTATTTCTGTAACACCAATCAATAGTTCTTCGTTGTACCTAAGACAAAGAGAATTTTCAGCACTTGTCTTTACCTGAAACACCAAAGATCATAGTTATACCAATTCACATTTCATGTTTATAATTATGCCATTAAATTCATCTTTGCACTACGGCCAAAGACATACAACTATAAAACCAATAATTAACAGTCCATCTTTGCACTACGGGCCAAAGATATACGATCGTAAAATCAATAATCAACAGTCCATCTTTGCACTACGGGTCAAAGATGACTTTGACCATAATATAAGCATGAGGATGATGACAATTGTAAGATCCCAACTTTTTATGAATAAAGATTTAATTTTCTCTAAATATTATTTTTAATAATAAGGTATTGGTTTGATATAATGTTATAGTTATGGGTGATATGTGCAAGTTTTTCAAAGTAAGCAAGTTATCATAAAATATACGTTTGGTCGGAGAATATTCTTTGTCAAGAAATATCCGTACGATGACACAATCATTGGTGGACCTCACGTTGGAATAACTGTCGGATATAGAAAGCGACATAAATAACCTTTTTATAAAAATAACGGCAAAACTTTTACCGTTAAACTGTTGAAATATCCGGTGATAAAAGTACAATAATACGCGTTGTTGCACAGTAGCACACAGTATTACACAGTATCTCTGATTATTGATGCTTACGTAAGAAGTCACCCAGTTTTATTCAATTATTGCAACAGTAGTTGTTGCATAATATCTCATATTATTGATTCAATTATTGTCACAGTATCATCCGCACAATATTTTATATTATTAAATCAATAATTAAGATAACACATTTATTCGTATTGTTATTTGCGTTATTGATAATATCTAGAAAGTTCTGTCGGGGAAAGGGGTTAGTTTATTTAATTGCGTGCCAATAAGGAGATATCCTTATCGAAAAGCCCCCTCTTTCCTAGGAATGACCTGGTTGTCAATATTGTGAGTAATAATATTAATGATGAATAATTGTTAAAAGATTAAAAATGTGTTTATTAAAGATAAGTGATTTGTGGTAAATATTTATTCAACTTTTTTATATAAATAGAGGGGTTTGTCATAAGGCATTTGTTGTAAGTTGACTTATTATTCCATGGGGAGATGTACTAATTTATGGACTATCGGTTGTGGTTTTAATAGTAAATCAATCTGGACTGTCGGTTGTGGTTTTAATAGTAAATTAATATGGACCGTCGGTTGTGGTTTTAATAGTAAATCAATCTGGACCGTCGGTTGTGGTTTTGATAGTAAATCAATCTGAACCGTCGGTTATGGTTTTAATAGTAAATCAATCTGAACCGTCGGCTGTGGTTTTAATAGTAAATCAATATGGACCGTCGGTTGTGGTTTTAATAGTAAATCAATATGGACTGTCCGTTTTAATAGTAAATCAATTTGGACCATCCGTGAATCAGTTACTATTTAGTCCATTCTCCTATAAATAGAAGCTTATTTATTCTTTCATTCTCACCAATTCACTAAGACTCACAAGAGAAACTATAGAGAGAAAGAAGAAGAGTATTCTACTACTTCACTATTGCAGTATCCAATCTTCTACTAAGGTAAGGGGTATTATTTCTTTAGTATTCGTAAGGGATATTATTTTTCGTATTCATTCTTTAATTTGTGGGAATAACCTGTCTACGCTGATTACCGCATGTATGGGGAATAACCCTTCATACTCATTCTTTATTTGTGAAAAAGATTTATCTACGCAGATTACCGCATGACGAGTGAAAATCCATTTGCAGATTCGTATATTATTTCTTTTCATATTCTTAAATCTAAACTTACTATGATAAACATTGCTTCTATAATCCCTGAAATTAGTAGAATATCCTTGAGTTTTGTGCTTCATCTAGTATTGTTTCATTGGAATATTAGTCCGAACTTTCTTATTAAATTTTAATATTTTCATTCGGTGTACTATTCATGGGGTACTATTCACTCGGGGTACTATTTATTCGGGGTACTTTGCATGACGGGATACTATTCATTTGGTACTATTCATTCGGGTATTATTCACAACAAAAGTGATTTCTTTTTATCCAAATTATTTTTTATACATGAATATCATTCTTAAAATTTACTCCACAATTAATTATCATGTTGACAATTTGGACATTCTTAAACTCTGGATAAATTGAATTATAAATCTCTAATATTTATCCTTGATCTCACTTCATTGATTCCTTATATCATTGTCATCATCCTCATGTTTATGTTGTGGTAAAAGTTATCTTTGGCCCATAGTGCATAGATGGACGGTTGATTGGTACGATTATGACAAGGAATTTTGGATTGGTATAATCATGACTTGTAATGTTACAGACAAATGATGTTGTGAAAGTTCTCTTTGGCCCATAGTGCATAGATGGACAGTTGTTTGGCATGATCATGACCACTGGTGATACTAACTAATATCCTTGGCCCGTAGTGCATGGATAATTCATTGATGTGAAATATTTATTGATTGTTGTTACAGGGATAAAATATTGATGATAGACTTTTAAATCATATAGAAGATAGTAGAAGTCATACTCTACTTAACTCTTCTAATGGATTGCTATTTTCGCTGTAGTTATTTATCTAAAACTTGCTGTCTATTGTATTCTATCAGATTTTTCCCTGTTGAGGACTAATGATAATTTGTTCTATATTATCTTAGTCATAATATTCTTTAATGGGCTAGTTCAGCTCACCTTTTTCCTTTTGGTTCCATTGTTCTTCTCAAGAGGCGAGAATATAGTTGGGAGTAGTCGGGGAGTGGAGTAATGGTTTAAGGTGATTTTTATAGCAGTCCTCACTATTTTGTAAAATAGTGTAACAATAATTGTAATGAAGACTTTATTTGAGTTTGGATATTGTCTACAAGACAATATTTGTATTAAAACTCACAGCTTATGTTTTGTCCTATTTCACACGATAATTAATTGTATAATTGAAGTTTGTATTTGAATTCTATACCATGTATTTGGTGACTCAGAATGAGTTGTATGGACCTATTCTAGGGGCATCACAGTTGGTAGCAGAGCTTAGGGATATAATCTCTGGCGGAGATCTAAGGTTAGAACTAGGAGGGGAGAGATGAGTAAAACCTTTGCTAGTGTGTCCTTGTGACGACCCGAGAATTTAGAAAATTATTTAAATCTTAATTATTGAATTTAAGGTTAAATAATAAACCTAGACAGAAAATAAGTGAATGGATTTGATATTTTCAGGAAGGAATTTTGTGGAATTAAAAATTTCTTGTGGTGAATTATTCAGGATTAAGGGTATATATGTATATGTTCTGTGAGTATTATATGTGTACAGAATGTGGTTAAGGGTCAAGGGTTGACCAGATAAATTTTATCAGTGTCCAAACCCTATGTATATATTTAGAACGTCCACGTTCAGTTAGAAAATTCTTACAATTTATAAGAAAACCCTAGAAACGGTTCGGAAACCCTAATTTCAGTTTCGGGAATTTGAAACCCTAATTCGGAATATAAAACCCTAATTTGAGAATTCAAAGGCTAAATTTAATGGTATAAGTAATTTTAATTACAAACCTAATTAGGGATAACCCTGATTATTAAATTAGATTTTCTAATAATTTAGAAAACCCTAATTTTAAAGTTTAAAACCCTAATTGTTCCGTTTGAAAACCGAATGGACCTAATTGATAAATTTGTTATTTTAATTAGGAATTATTTATCCTAATTAGCAAGATTTAATTATGATTGGGAAATTAGAATATAATTTGAAAATTCTAATTATAATTTAGAGATATTAATTTTCTATTTAGAAAACCAAAATTGAAAATATTAGAAAAATGATTTTTGGGAACCTTAGGTTTTAACCCTAAGGGTCAAACCCTAAGGGTTAAACACTAAGGGTTTGCACAATTTACTTAAATGCCCTTAGTAATGAATGCGAAATGACTAAATTAACCTTTGTGCATTATTGGAGGGAAGTGAGTGAATCTAGCCATATCTTGGTGAGTCAAAGTCTAGATATTTACACGTGCTACAAATCTTTACTAAATCTAACCTAGCATGCCATCTAGCAAGTGTAGAAACATTGTATCTAAGTTATATGTAATGTTGGAGAGAGAAAGTTCATTAACATAAACCATTTACTCTCTAGCTCTCAAATAACTCTCTCTCTCTAAACATCCGAAATCAATTAGTGATTCAGTCCCTAGATTTATCCTTAGCTAGCCATGATCAGATCATAAAGATCAGAATCAAAGATCAAGCTAGAAAGTGGTAAAAACCCTAATCTTGAAAATCTTTGATATGATGTTAAATGTTGTTAATGATTGGTTAGATATGTATTTTAGAGTGTCTTTGAGTGATCTGGGTTGATAGATCATAGATCTATAGCATCTAGATGCACGATTTTGAAGATTTTAAAAATCTGGAAAACTTGAAAAATATGGTCTGACAGCCATATGTCAGAGGCCTTAGATCTTTACTTGTTAATATTTTGGTGTATTTTATGTTATGTAGTTGTTATTTGTTGTTAGGGCTTTGATTTGAGACTTGAATCAAGCTCAGATCATGAGTATATTGCAAGATATAATCGGTCAAAAGGCGTTGACCAAGCATGAAACTACTTTCTGGGCAGCCCAGAAATTTCCAGAATTTCTGACAGTGATATTCATGACCCTAGATCTTGCTGTATTTAAAAAGTTTGGTCAAGTTATTGTTTTGTTGTTGTAACCTGACATTAGAACTTCACATCTATTCTTTTTATATTACTTAAATCATGACCAGAATGACAATTAATCACGGTCAAACCTACGTTTACCAATCTGCCTGAAGAACAAATCTAGGTAACCCAGATTTTTTCCAGATCGTTCTGACAACATTTTCATGAACCCATATCTGACTTGTGTTTGATGATTTGATGGTGTTAATATATCTATGTTGTAATATGGTCTAGGGACTACAGATTAGTTCCTTTATTTCACTTTAACAAAAAACAGGATTCATTTAATGAGCTATCAAAGTTGACTGCTCAGTCACGAAATCCTTTTCTTGAAAACCCAGATCTTCATCAGCCAAACTTTCTGACAAGGTTTGACCGGCCTTGATCTCTTAGTTATGATGTTTTTAGGTTGATGTAATGTAATAAGATTGTACCCTGTCATGTTTTCTTCAAGATCGAACCTTTAGATCACACAAACAATACATATACTGCAAGTTACAAGGATTGAAAGGTAGACACATGGACTGTTCTTCATTTCTGGAAAATCCAGAAATGAAGAACAGTGTCTGACATGATTTTGTAAGGTCTTTATCTCACAGATCTGTTGTTGTTTGGTCATGGAATCAGTCACTAATTGTAGTATTACACTTATACTACATAACTAGCAACATTAGCAGACTAGAAACCGTATGATTAAGGAATTAATGAAAGTCAAACTAGCAACCTTGGTGTCTGACATTGATTTCTGGGTAGCTCAAGAACATGCTCAAGAACACCTATAACGACGGTTCTGTCGCTATAGGGCCCTTTAGTGACACTTAATTTCGGAAAATAAATTAATTAAATAAATAAATAGATAAAAATGGTTTTTAATTATTAAAAATACATAATCAATTCTGAAAAATTATTTTAAAGCTTGAAAAATAGTTTTGAATTATTTTAAGTATGTTTCAAAAATATTTAATATTTTTGGAATATAAAAGGTATTTATTTATTTAATTATAATATTAAATAAATTATTTAAAAATGGTTTTAATTCATGAAAAATTATATTATGGTGTTAGAAAATATTTTAAGTTATTTTTGATGACTTTTGATATTTTGTGATGAAATTCATTAATAAATTATTATTAATGGTAATTAATTAATTTAATTAATATAATAAATAAATTATGGAAAAATTGAATTAATGATTTAAAATCATATAAAAATGATTTAAGTGTTATAAAAATATTTTAAGTTATAAATATAACTTTTGATATTTTTTCATTAAAATATTAATATTTTAATATTAATATCAATTATCGGATAATGGATTTAAGTGTTTAAAATTATATAAATATGATTTTTAAGGTATTAAAAATACTTTGTGATATTATAAATATATTATAATATTATTATGTTATGATTTTCATTAATATTAAATAAATATTAATGATTAAGGAATTATGTGGTATTTATATTATTTAAATACGATATTAATGATTAAAAAATTATGATAAATGATATTAATTATCTAAAAATTATTTCAAGTCTTTGAAAATTATTTTGACTGATAATATGATTATCTAAGATAATTGTTAAATGTTTAGGCAGAGTTTAATTAAACTTAAACTTGATAATTGTCCGACTAGACTATCGGGATGTTAGAATTTTGTCGGATTCAACTTGTACTTAAATAGTCTGACTTGATGCTAAGTGTTACGCGTTGTATAGATTGATAGGGTTTTGTGCTATGTGTTTAGGTTATTCTATGTATATAATAGTATTATATTGTGATGATATTATTCTAATATTGGAGATCTATATTACTAATATTAGGTCTTCGAAAAAAGCGATATAGAATGCGTAACGGTAATCAACGGTTCAGGCAAGTTTTACTTAACTCTACTAAGAGTTGTTTCATTCAGATATGCTTATGGTTAATCATTGCTGATTGTCATTGTAGAATTGTACTCTGTACATATTACATGTATAAGTCAGGTATGAAAGGTTAATCACCTTCATTACCAGTTGGTCAAGATATATTTGTTCATGTTCAATACTTGTTCAGTCAAAAATTTTGTTCGTGCTAATTCACAACTATATTGATGAATTATAGACAGCTTATTATTCAGACTCTTTTAATAATGATATATCTTAATAAATTTAAACCTGCTGGTCAACTTTCATGCTCACCCTTTCTATATCATGATAAATATTGCAGATAAGGCGAATGCGCTCGGATATAGGAAAAGGATAATGCCAAGTTCAGTTTGGGATTAAATGTGCAGTTAATTTGTAATAGTATAGTTTGATAAATACGTTATTTGTTAGAAAAGTTATGAAATGTGTATTAAGTGAAGGTTCTCGACCTTGGGGAAATTATGTGTATGTTTATTGTATAAACAATTTATGTTTATATCTTCTGCAAATAGTTATAGACTTAGCATACCAGATCCGTGGTGATTTGGGACCCTGATTCGGGGATGCTACAGTTGGTATCAAAGCTGTTGGTTATATACCTAGGGTAGTGATACCTTAGTCTAATAATCACAGTGATTAGGATAAGTACTAACTCAAATAAAGTTAGTGTGTCGGTAAGATTGAAAGACGAATCTCGGTGAGTTATAACATATAGAGTTTCCTAACTCTGATAATAAAAGTGAACAGTGGTGATGAGTAGATCGAGTCTAAAGACTAAAGGTACAGGGATAGGAGATCGTCAAACAAAATGATCATAGTATAGAAATGAATCGTAATATATACGATGAGATCACCCCGTGATCTGATGTGGATCAATCGAATGATTGACAAGATTACAACAAGATTACTGTGTATCAGTTGTGCTATGAATTGGTACAGATTCAGGAAAGGTTTATGAATACGATTTGAATGAAACTCGTATTGAGAAGGGAGTTAGTATTAGGTGGGGATTTCAATTGAGGACTCATGTTAGCAGCTAAGTTGTATGATTCTTCGTATGGGAGTTGAATTGTACTTGGTGTAACAACCACTTAGTTTCTGGCACTGATACTCATTGAAATGTTTGTGTCGCACTATTTGCTATATGCATGTTAAGAGGGTGATTCCTTTCTCAGGCGTATAACAGATAGATAGGTTCTAAGTAGAGAATATTAGGTTAAGTACGAGTTCTTAAAACTCATACTTATGGTACGTTCGTGACTCATGATCATATGAAATGTTTATGAACCCCTCAGCGAATGGACGCGAAAGGTCTGACTAGGAAAAGTTCTTAAACTCATATGACTGTGGCAAGTTCCTGAACTCATAAGTGTGGTAAGTTTGACGATCTGGGTATAGTTTTGTGTGAATGGAGTATTGAGGATTATAGGAATAGATAGATTACTAAGCAAATGATTATTAGTGGAGACATAAGTTTCCCAAAACTCCCAGCTATGCTAGATTTCAAAATTTTGACATCAAGCTAAATACACACTATGTGCTTTTTAAAAAAAATATATAGACTCATAATCATTTTTGAAATGGTTTAAAGTATAGTCTATGCTACTTATTTCAGCTAGACACAAATGATTTGAAATATCAAAATATATTTTTATTTATCACTTATGTACCATGTAACCTAGTGCAGAGATGATAAAAAGTTGATAAAGTTGTAAATACAGCAATACACAGTGTGAATTTGATCTAAAATCGTTATTCCACTATTGTATGATGTGTTATGAAAAAGTCATACAATGATTGCATCCTCAAACGGACTGTTAATACAGTACGACATCATGACATCATTCTCGAAAATGTTTTCAAAATTTTAATTTGCCAACGGGGTTTGTCTACACTTAAATAATTCGATTGAATTGAATTATTGATATGAGTCTACGCTATTCGATTAAGCTAGACTAATGTTATGAAAACTCTAAGTGTTCATTGAGAAAAATTTCCCGAACCAAATTATTTTGGTACAGAATTCTATAATAAGACTGAGGTAAAAAATTACGTACTATGGTAGTAATGAGAAAGCAGATCGGAAGAAGATTACTTGGCGATCTGGGCATACCAAGGCTAATTACCCTCTATGTCCGTAGGTTATGAAGGTTTGCAGATGAATTTCCATAAAACCTTTGCGAAAGTGATAGACAAATAGTCTATGCAACTCCTTAGCACAATTTTAAATTATTACTCTTGTGAGTGGTGTATTGGGTAGCATGTGATGATGTGTATGAATGGTGTAAGCTGTATGGTATGCGGTGTAAGTTGAATTTCGGGGACGAAATTCTTAGAAGAAGGGGTGAATGTGACGACCTGAGAATTTAGAAAATTATTTAACTCTTAATTATTGAATTTAAGGTTAAATAATAAACCTAGACAGAAAATAAGTGAATGGATTTGATATTTTCAGGAAGGAATTTTGTGGAATTAAAAATTTCTTGTGGTGAATTATTCAGGATTAAGGGTATATGTGTATATGTTCTGTGAATATGATATTATATGAGTACAAAATGTGGTTAAGGGTCAAGGGTTGACCAGATAAATTTTATAAGTGTCCAAACCCTATGTATATATTTAGAACGTCCACGTTCAGTTAGAAAATTCTTACAATTTATAAGAAAACCCTAGAAGCCGGTTTCGAAACCCTAATTTTAGTTTCGAGAATCTGAAACCCTAATTCAAAATATGAAACCCTAATTTGAGAATTCAAAGGCTAAATTTAATGGTATAAGTAATTTTAATTACAAACCTAATTAGGGATAACCCTGATTATTAAATTAGATTTTCTAATAATTTAGAAAACCCTAATTTTAAAGTTTAAAACCCTAATTGTTCCGTTTGAAAACTTAATGGACCTAATTGATAAATTAGTTATTTTAATTAGGAATTATTTATCCTAATTAGCAAGATTTAATTATGATTGGGAAATTAGAATATAATTAAAAAATTCTAATTATAATTTAGAGATATTAATTTTTTATTTAGAAAACCTAAATTGAAAATATTAGAAAAATGATTTTTGGGAACCTTAGGTTTTAATCCTAAGGGTCAAACCCTAAGGGTTTTCACAATTTACTTAAATGTCCTTAATAATGGAAGTGAAATGACTAAATTAACCTTTGTGCATTATTGGAGGGAAGTGAGTGAATCTAGCCATATCTTGGTGAGTCAAAGTCTAGATATTCACACGTGCTACAAATCTTTACTAAATCTAACCTAGCATGCCATCTAGCAAGTGTAGAAACATTGTATCTAAGTTATATGTAATGTTGGAGAGAGAAAGTTCATTAACATAAACCATTTGCTCTCTAGCTCTCAAATAACTCTCTCTCTCTAAACATCAGAGAAATCAATTAGTGATTAGGTCCCCTAGATTTATCTTAGCCGTACCATGATCAGATCATAAAGATCAGAATCAAAGATCAAGCTAGAAAGTGGTAAAAACCCTAATCTTGAAAATCTTTGATATGATGTTAAATGTTGTTAATGATTGGTTAGATATGTATTTTAGAGTGTCTTTGAGTGATCTGGGTTGATAGATCATAGATCTATAGCATCTAGATGCACGATTTTGAAGATTTTAAAAATCTGGAAAACTTGAAAAATATGGTCTGACAGCCATATGTCAGAGGCCTTAGATCTTTACCTGTTAATATTTTGGTGTATTTTATGTTATGTAGCTGTTCTTTGTTGTTAGGGCTTTGATCTGAGACTTGAATCAAGCTCAGATCATGAGTATATTGCAAGATATGATCGGTCAAAAGGCGTTGACCAAGCATGAAACTACTTTCTGGGTAGCCCAAAAATTTCCAGAATTTCTGACAGTGATATTCATGACCCTAGATCTTGCTGTATTTAAAAAGTTTGGTCAAGTTATTATTTTTTTGTTGTAACCTGACATGAGAACTTCACATCTATACTTTTATATTACTTAAATCATGACCAGAATGACAATTAATCATGGTCAAACCTACGTTGACCAATTTGCCTGAAGAACAAATCTGGGTAACCCAGATTTTTCCCAGATCGTTCTGACAACATTTTTATGAACCCAGATCTGACTTGTGTTTGATGATTTGATGGTGTTAATATATCTATATTGTAATATGGTCTAGGGACTACAGATTAGTTCCTTTATTTCACTTAAACAACAAACAAGATTCATTTAATGAAGCAGTCCAAAGTCGATCGCTTTCGATCCACTAAATTCTTTTCTGGAAAACCCAGATCTTCATCAGCCAAACTTTCTGACAAGGTTTAACCGGCCTTGATCTCTCAGTTATGATGTTTTTAGGTTTATGTAATGTAATAAGATTGTACCCTGTCATGTGTTCTTCAAGATCGAACCTTTAGATCACACAAACAATACATATACTGCAAGTTACAAGGATTGAAAGGTAGATGATGATCGTTTCTTCATTTCTGGAAAACCCAGAAATGAAGAACAGTGTCTGACATGATTTTGTAAGGTCTTTATCTCACAGATTTGTTGTTGTTTGGTCATGGAATTAGTCACTAATTGTATTATTACACTTATACTACATAACTAGCAACATTAGCATACCAGAAACCGTATGATCAAGGAATTAATGATAGTCAAACTAGCAACCTTGGTGTGTCTCGACATTGATTTACAGGCAACTCAAGAACATGTTTAAGAAGAATACCTATAGCGGCGGTTACCGCATTATAGGGTCCTTTAGTGACACTTAATTTCAGAAAATGAATGAATTAAATAAATAAATAGATAAAAATGGTTTTTAATTATTAAAATACATAATGAATTCTGAAAAATTATTTTAAAGCTTGAAAAATAGTTTTTAATTATTTTAAGTATATATTTAAAAATATTTAATATTTTTGGAATATAAAAGGTATTTATTTATTTAATTATAATATTAAATAAATTATTTAAAATGGTTTTAATTCATGAAAAATCATGAAAAATTATATTATGGTGTTAGAAAATATTTTAAGTTATTTTGATGACTTTTGATATTTTGTGATGAAATTCATTAATAAATTATTATTAATGGTAATTAATTAATTTAATTAATATAATAAATAAATTATGAAAAATAGAATTAATAATTTAAAATCATATAAAAATGATTGAAGTGTTATAAAAATATTTTATGTTATAAAATATAACTTTTGATATTTTGTTATGAAAATATTAATATTTTAATATTAATATCAATTATCGGATATTAAAAATACTTTTATGATATTATAAATATATTATAATATTATTTTATGATTTTCATTAATATTTAATATTAAATAAATATTAATGATTAAGGAATTATGTGGTATTTATATTATTTAAATACGGTATTAATGATTGAAAAATTATGATAAATGATATTAATTATCTAAAAATTATTTCAAGTCTTTGAAAATTATTTTGACTGATAATATGATTATCTAAGATAATTGTTAAATATTTAGGCAGAGTTTAATTAAACTTAAACTTGATAATTGTCCGACTAGACTATCGGGATGTTAGAATTTTGTCGGATTCAATTTGTACTTAAATAGTCTGACTTGATGCTAAGTGTTATGTGCTGTATAGACTGATAGGGTTATGTGCTATGTGTTTAGGTTATTCTATGTATATAATAGTATTATATTGTGATGATATTATTCTAATATTGGAGATCTATATTACTAATATTAGGTCTTCGGATAAAGTGATATAGAATGCGTAATGGTAATCAACGGTTCAGGCAAGTTTTACTTAACTCTACTAAGAGTTGTTTCATTCAGATATGCTTATGGTTAATCATTGCTGATTGCCATTATAGAATTGTACTTTGTACATATTACATGTATAAGTCAGGTATGAAAGGTTGATCACCTTCATTACAAGTTGGTCCAGATATATTTGTTCATGTTCAATACTTGTTCAGTCAAAAATTTTGTTCGTGCTAATTCATAACTATATTGATGAATTATAGCCAGCTTATTATTCAGACTCTTTCAATCACGATATATCTTAATAAATTTAAACTTGCTGGGCAACTTTCATGCTCACCCTTGTTATATCATGATAAAAATTATAGATAAGGCGAATGCGCTCGGATATAAGAAAAGGATAATGCCAAGTTCAGCTTGGGATTAAATGTGCAGTTAATTTGTAATAGTATAGTTTGATAAATACGTTATTTGTTAGACAAGTTATGAAATGTGTAATAAGTGAAGGTTCTCGACCTTGGGGAAATTATGTGTATGTTTATTGTATAAACAATTTATGTTTATATCTTCCGTAAATAGTTATAGACTTAGCATACCAGATCCGTGGTGATTTGGGACCCGGATTTGGGGATGCTACAGTCCTACATAAGCTTATTTGTTATTTAATTGGTCGGATAGAATATTGGGATAATATGTGGCATGTCAATTTCTTTAATTAACCCTTATTTTATGATAGTATTTGAGAATGACATCTAAAATTTTTGAGATAAGCAATGGAGCACATGCGACCATTGAGACACCGCCAACCAATAACCAGGATAATGTGCATCAAGAAGGTAATAATCCTCCTGTAAACAACAACACTAACTAAATGATAAACGATGGGATATTTAGGAGCTTTTTAAAATTTATGCAACACCAAATGAGAGAGACTCCTGTTCAAATTGCAGGTGGAAACAATGGTAACTCACGGTTGGTCACTGTTAAGCAATTCAAGGAGTTGGGACCATCGGTGTTTTTGGGAAAGCCAGAGCCACTTAAGGCAGAGGCATGAATTAAGCAGATTATCAAGATATTTAATGTCTTGGGATGCACTGAAGAGAAAAAGGTTCCCTTCGCCACCTTTATATTGCGCGGAGAGGCAGATTACTGGTGGGAATCTGTAAAACGTTCTCATCTATCCGCACTTAAGATGTCTTGGGAGAAGTTCCAAGAATTGTTCAACGATAAGTACTTTCCAAAAAGTATTCGTCACATGAAGGAGGTAGAATTCATCAAGTTGGAACAGAAAAATATAACCGTATCGTAATACGAGGCAAAATTTATAGAGTTATCCCGATTTGCATCCCATTTGGTAGATAATGAGGAGCGTATGACGCGAATGTTTTTGCAAGGTTTGAAGCCCAAAATTCGTCAATACCCCATTTCTCACAAACTTTGTTTATATTCAAATGTTGTAAATAGGGCTCAATTATTGGAGCGCGATAATGAGTCAGCCCAACCAAAAGATAGCGGTAAAAACAAAAGCGATAGTGGTCATACCCAGTGTGGCTTGATTATCGAAGCGGTGATAACAAACGTGGAGGAAATCATTAGGCCAAAATTGGTAACCACTTCGGTGCTAATCCTGGCCAAGATAATAAAAGAAATAAGTCATGTAGAAATTTCAAAAAGAGAAGGTTCAACAATGATGGAAAGACAGCAGCACCAACACCCATTTTTAAGGAAGGAGAACGACCAACGGTCGTATGCTACAAATGCGAACAGGAGGGACACATCAGTCTAAACTGTACGCAGTAACCCAAAGTGTGTTTCAATTGCGGAAAGGAATGTCATTTAGCTCGATTTTGTCATTCAGTGCGAAGTCAAGTCCAGTTGGGACAGTGACACCAAAGGCTATCCCGGACAAGTCAAAATCGGTAGTTCAAGGGAGTGCGTTTGTCATGACCCCCCAAAGAGCGAGTAACCCGAACAAAGTTATCATGAGTAAGCTAATCATAAACTCTTGTGAAGTCTATACCTTATTAGATACCGGTTCTACCCATTCTTTTATTTCACCTGCTTGTGCTCAAGGTTTAAATTTGACACCAAAGAAATTAGACTTTGACTTATCTATTGAAATTCCATTGGGAGAAACCTTCGTTACATCCACCATTTATAAATCTTGTTTAATTCAAATTGACACTTTCACATTACCTGTTGATCTCATCTCTTTAAAAATACTTGCATTTGATATGATTTTAGGGATTGATTGGTTAACTATTCATCATACTAAAATTGATTATTTTCTAACCAACCTATTATGCGAATTCAAGCAACCAAACCACTAAAGTCAATCATTGTTATATTAAGTCATAAAGCCATTCGTTTATTGAAAAAATGGATGTCAAGCTTTCTTAGCCCATGTCACGAATTTAAACAAAAAATACGTCAGATTTGAATGATATTTCTATTGTTAATAAATTTCCTGACGTATTTCCTGAAGAACTTCCTGGCCTACCCCCAGAGCGTAAAATCGATTTTTGTATTGACCTTGTACCCGGTATGTGACGCCCCCAAAATAGGTCCAATCCACCCAACCTATCCTGAGTCGCCAAATACATGGTACAGAAACAACTACAACTTTATTATTACAATTGTCGTGCAAAATACGACAACACATACTGTGAGTTTAAATGAAAATATTGTCTTCTAGACAATATCAACACTCAAATGAGTCCTCATTACGATTATTGATACACTATTTTATAGAATAGTGAGGACTACTATAACCACTGCCTTGGAACATCACTCCACACCCTGACTACTCCCCGCTATAATCTCGCCTCCTGAGAAGAAAAATGGAACAAAAAGGAAAAGGGTGAGCTCAACTAGCCCAGTAAAGAATATTATGACTAAGATAATGTACAAAAAATTATCCTTAGTCTTCAACAAGGAAAAATCTGATAGAATACAATAGACAACAAGTTTTAGATCAACAACTGCAGCGAAAACAATAATTCATTAGAAGAGTTAAGTAGAGAATGAAATCTACTATCATCTATGAATTTAAAAGTCCATCATTGATATTTTAACCCTGTAACATCAATCAATATACATCTTGAATGAAATAGTCATCTTTGCACTACAGGCCAAAGATATAAATCTGTCGGTCATGTTCATCTCAACACCTGTTCATCTTTGCACTACGGACCAAAGATATTCATCAGAAAATCATTTATCTTTGCACTACAGGCCAAAGATATTTAGTAATATCATCATTTAGGACTGAGGATGATGAAAAATATTTTTAAAAAAACGAATCCAGTGAAACAAAAGAACAAATATTAAGGATTCGTACTTCAAACAATTCAAGTTCAAAAATATTTCATAAATAACCATAGTGGAGTAAAATTCAAAAATGAAGATCAAAACATAGATCCAATCAAAGATAGGAACCATAACAGATAATCTTGGACACAGAAAAGAAAATTTAATTTTTCTGTGAATAGTGTCGTATTCATGAATAGTGCCGTATACGTGAATAGTAACTCTGACACTAAAAGGTAGAAATTTCACAAGAAAAATCATCATGCTTCGTGAATAGTACTCGTGAATAGTAACTCATGAATAGTAACTCATGAATAGTAACCCCGACATGAAAAGATAAGAATTTTACAAGAAAATTTTTACCAATATTCCAGCATAATGATATTGAAAGAAATAATATCATTTTAAAAAAATAACATCCCTTACCTCGAAAAGACAGTACTTCTGACTGGAATATTAGATATAACGCTGAAGGAACTTGCACCGTATAGCAACACTCAAAGTATTAAAATACTCACAAGAATACGCTCGATAATATAGAGAGAGAGAAGATTTCAGTTTCTGGTGTGATTTTCAATTCTAACCTAAGCACCCTATTTATAGGAAAATTCTTAGAACACCAAAGAAGAAAATTTAATAAAATAATATATTTATAATCAAATTTTCCTTAGCCCACCACATCAAAAATACATTTACCACACAAAAATAAAAAACATGTTTAAAACAATTTTTGTAACAAAATCAATTCAGACTCAATATTCCAGAACTTCAATAATTCATAATAAATAGTCCTTTTATCAGAAAAATTCAAATCTTATATCCATTCCATAGGAAATTTTATTCTCTACAACTTTGCAGAAGAAAGTTTTTCCAAATTCCAAACAAAAATTAACCGAAATCCACATACGGATGATTTTACAGGCTATAATCAAATTTCAGTCAAAAATGGGGTCCATTAACACACAAAACATGTGTTAAACATTTTTTTGTAACACAAAACACGTGTTAAACATTTTTTTTAACTAAAATACTCTTCCTCCTCATTTATTCATATATCACACATTCATTGTAAAAATATCACCATTATTATATATTTAAATGAATTATTTTATCAGAAAAAATAAAATATCAATTTTCGACAATTGTCACTTTAAAAATTTTCTCCATCTATATCCACATAAAATGAATATTTTCCTTATCATATAAATCAATAATTAATTATTCATAAATAATATTACAGAATCGCAACATCGATAACCAGTAGTTCCTCAGAAAGAGGGGCTTTCAATAAGGATTTCTCCTTATTGGCGGCGCAATTAGGTGACCAAACCTCTCCTTGTATGAACTTTCTAGACATGCCAATAATGCTATCTAATAATATTATTCAAATAATATGAATTATTGATCGATAATGGAAAATATTGTGTAGTGACAATTATTGAAACAACAATAATATAAAATATCAACATAGCAATTATTGAATCAACAAAATAAAATATTGAACATTATTTCTTGTAACAATTATTGAGTAGTGCCTTCACGTAAGAATCAATAATTGGTGCAATACCGTGTCTTCTTGTGTTTTAACCACCGAGTATTTCAACAAGATAATAAAGAATAACCACGTAGTTATTTATAAATAACTTATATTTGTCATTTTCTTCATCCAATCGCTTTCAGTTATGGAGCCCACACAAAGGTTGCTTGGCCGTAAATACGAATATTCTCCAGGCGTGAAGAATATTCCACGACCAAACGAATATTCCCCGACAACAATGAATATTTTATAACCACTTGCTTATTTTGCAAAATTTGCACATTTTACCCATAGCTAACCACATTAATCAAATCAACCCCTTTACTATTTCAAAATAATAAATAGAGGAAATTCCATTTTATTAAAAAAAAAAATTTGGGGTCGTACAACCTCCCTTCTTTATGAAATTTCGTCCTCGAAATTGACGTACGTACCTGGTGTTTCGAAAAGGTGAGGATACCTCGCTTTCATTTATGATTCCAACTCCCAGGTCATTTCTTCAATAGCATGGTTCCTCCACAAAATCTTGACTTATGGTATAACCTTTGTGCGTAGGACATGCTCCTTTCTATCCAAGATCTTCAATAATGTGGTTCGGGTCATCCACATATTTACGTAACATCGATACGTGAAAAACGTTATGAACACGCGACATATTTGGCGGTAAAACGAGTCTATAGGCCACAGTTCCTATTCGATCGAGAATTTCAAATGGACTAATAAATCGAAGGTTTGAGCTTTCCTCACATCGCCGATTCTCGCTTTTGGAATAACAACTTTTTGCACCTCCTTCTTCACATTCATTAGCTATGGTGTGTAGCTTGAACGGTTTTAACTTTATCGATTAAAGTCAATTCTACTCGTATATCATCACGTGGTCCCTAGAGTCTTTAACTCTATCTCTATCATTTATAAGTTATACAAAATAGGTCTTTGACAATATCGTACTCGTACTCGTATACGATTTTTTACTCAACACGTCAGCTATCATGTTCGTTTTTCCAGGATGGTATGGTCAAAACATGTGACAAAATGAGTCTCCTCTTAAGTTCTTCGAAGCTTTCCCCACATTTCTTGCTCCATTTGAACTTTGTATCTCTACGAGTCAGCTGAGTTAATGGAGTAGCGATTCGAGAAATCCTTCCACGAATCTCCGATAATAACTAACGTAGCCTAGAAAACTACGTATTTCAATTATTGACTTAGGTTGCTCTTAATTGTGACTCATATCCCAATCTTAGATAGCACGTCACAATGGCACCTATCAGTTTACTACCGCACAAATATGGCATCCCCTACGGAGAGTTTGGCTTCAGTGCATTCCACAAAGGAAATTACCAGATAGAGGCTAGGGTACCAAATTCTATAATTGAATTTTTAACTCCTGAAGTTCAATAGGAGCCATTCAATATGAGATTTTAGAAATGGGTTTTGTACCAGGTTCAAAGTCGATACAAAATTCAATATCACGCTCTAGGAGTAGGCCAGGAAATTCTTCAGGAAATAAGTCAGGAAATTTACTAACAACAGAAATATCATTCAAATCTGACGTATTTTTGTTCAAGTCCATGACATGGGCTAAGAAAACTTGACATCCGTTTTTCAATAAACGAATGGCTTTATGGCTTGATATGAAAGAGTTTGACTTCAATGGTTTGGTTACTTGAATTCGAATAACAGGTTGCTTAGGAATATGAAAACTAATAACCTTACGAAAGCAATCAATTTTGGCATGATGAGTAGTTAACCAATCAATCCTTAAAATCACATCAAAAGCAAGTATCTTTAAAGAGATAAGATCAACATGTAATGTGATGGTGCCAACTTGGATCAAACAAGATTTATAAATAGTGGATGTAATGAAAGTTTCTCCTAACGGAGTCTCCACAGATAGGTCAAAGTCTAATTTCTCCAGAGTCAAGTTTAAACGTTGTGCACAAGCATGAGAGATAAATGAATGGGTAGAACCGGTATCTGGTAAGGTATAACTTCACAAGAATTTATAATTAACTAACCCGTGCTAACTTCGTTCGGGTTACTCGCTTTTTGAGAAGTCAAGAAAAATGCTCTTCTAGGAACTGCCGACTTTGTTTTGTCCGTATCCGCCTTTGGTGTCATCGTCCCAGCTGGACTTGATTTCGCTACAGGACAATCTCGAGCTATATGACCATCTTTTCCACAACTAAGACATATCTTGGAAGGCTGTGAACAGTTTGGACTTATATGTCCCTCCTCTCCTCATTTGTAGCATCTAACTGGTGGTCGTTCTCCTCCCCTAGAATTTGTTGTTAGTGCTGGTGCTGCTGCCGACATCTTCCCGTCATCGTTAAATCTTCTCTTCTGGAAATTTCCACTTGAGTTATTTCTTCTATTATCTTGGCCATGATTACCACCGAAGTGGTTACCATTTCTGGCACGATAATTTCCTCCACGATGGTTATCCTTATTCTGATGACCGTTGCCATCGGCACGATTATCATCGAGTTGTAGGTCGTTATTCTTCGATTGAGCTGACTCATTATCGTGCTCCAATAACTGAGCCCTATTCACAACATCTGAATATAGAGAAAATTTATGAGAAATTAGATATTAACGTATGTCGGGTTTCAAACCTCTCAAAAACATCCGCGTCATACGTTCCTCATTCTCCACTAAATCAGGTTCAAACTTGGATAACTCCGCGAACTTTGCCTCATACTGGGACACCATCATGTTGTTCTGTTCTAGTCTAATAAACTCTACCTCCTTCATATGACGAATACTTTCAGGAAAGTACTTGTCATTGAACAGTTTCTGAAATGTTTCCCAAGATATGCTGAGTGCGGCTAGATGGGTACGCTTCACATATTCCCACTAGTAATCTGCCTCATTACGGAACATAAAGGTGGCGAATGAAACCTTCTGTTTCTCTGTACATCCCAAGACATCGAATATCTTGGTAATTTGCTTGACCCACGTCTCCGCCTTAATCGGATCTGGCTTTCCCCAGAATTCTGGTGGTCCTAACTCTTTGAACTGCTTGGTTGTGACAAACCGTGCATTGCTATCATTTCCACCTGTATTTTGTACACGAGTCTCCCTCGTCTGATTTTGCATGAACTGCAAAAAGCTTCTAAACATCCCATCATTCATCGTCTGATCAGTGGTGTTGTTTACAGGAGGAACATTGTCATCCTATTGCACGTTCTCCTGATTGATGAGTAAAGGTGTCTCCACAGTCACATTTACTCCACTGTTAACATTCTCAGTTGCCATTCTCAAATACTGTCATAAAACAAGGGTTAATTAAACAAATTAACATACCACATAATAATCCTATACTTTGACCAACCAACAATAAGCTTAGGTAAGATATACTAGCGAAGGATTTACTCGTCTCTCCCCTCCAAGTTCTATTCCCCGATCTCCGCCAGAGATCATATCCCTAAGCTCTGAAACCAACTGTGAAGCCCCCAAAATAGGTCTAATCCACCCAACCTATTCTGAGTCGCCAAATACATGGTACAGAAACAACTACAACTTTATTATTACAATTGTCGTAAAAAAATCATAACACACATCTTTGTGAGTTTAAATGCAAATATTGTCTTCTAGACAATATCAACACTCAAATGAGTCCTCATTATAATTATTGATACACTATTTAATAGAATAGTGAGGACTACTATAACCACTGCCTTGGAACATCACTCCACACCCTGACTACTCCCTGCTATAATCTCGCCTCCTGAGAAGAAAAATGGAACAAAAAGGAAAAGGGTGAGCTCAACTAGACCAGTAAAGAATATTATGACTAAGATAATGCACAACAAATTATCCTTAGTCTTCAACTGGGAAAAATCTGATAGAATACAATAGACAACAAGTTTTAGATCAACAACTGCAGCGGAAACAATAATTCATTAGAAGAGTTAAGTAGAGAATGAAATCTACTATCATCTATGAATTTAAAAGTCCATCATCGATATTTTATCCCTGTAACATCAATCAATATACATCTTGAATCAAATAGTCATCTTTGCACTACAGGCCAAAGATATTAATCAGTCGGTCATGTTCATCTTAACACATGTTCAACTTTGCACTACGGGCCAAAGATATTCATCAGAAAATCATTTATCTTTGCACTACAGGCCAAAGATATTTAGTAATATCATCATTTAGGACTGAGGATGATGAAAAATATTTTTAAAGAAATGAATCCAGTGAAACAAAAGAACAAATATTAAGGATTCGTACTTCAAACAATCCAAGTTTAAAAATACTTCATAAATAACCATAGTGGAGTAAAATTCAAAAATGAAGATCAAAACATAGATCCAATCAAAGATAGGAACCATAACAGATAATCTTGGACACAGAAAAAAAAATTAATTTTTTTGTGAATAGTGTCGTATTCATGAATAGTGCCGTATATGTGAATAGTAACTCCGACACTAAAAGGTAGAAATTTCACAAGAAGAATCATCATGCTTTGTGAATAGTACTCGTGAATAGTAACTCATGAATAGTAACCCCGACATGAAAAGATAAGAATTTCACAAGAAAAATCTTACCAATATTCCAACATAATGATATTGAAAGAAATAATATCATTTTAAAAAATAACATCCTTACCAAAAAAGACAATACTTCGATGGAATATCGATATTTGAAGAAACTTGCACCGTATAGCAACAATCAAAGTATCAAAATACTCCCAAGAATACGCTCGATAATATAGAGAGAGAAGATTTCAGTTTCTGGTGTGATTTTTAATTCTAACCTAAGCACCCTATTTATAGGAAAATGCTTAAAACACCAAAGCAGAAAATTTAATAAAATAATATATTTATAATCAAATTTTCCTTAGCCCACCACATCAAAAATACATTTACCACACAAAAATGAAAAACATGTTTAAAACAATTTTTGTAACAAAATCAATTTAGACTCAATATTCCGGAACTTCAATAATTCATAATAAATAGCCCTTTTATCAGAAAAATTCAAATCTTATGTCCATTCCATAGGAAATTTATTTCTCTACAACTTTACAGAAGAAAGTTTTTCCAAATTCCAAACAGAAATTGACCGAAATCCACATACGGATGATTTTACAGGCTATAATCAAATTTCAGTCAAAAATGGGATCCATCAACACACAAAACACGTGTTAAATTTTTTTTTGTAACACAAAACATGTGTTAAACATTTTTTTAACTAAAATACTCTTCCTCCTCATTTATTCATATATCACACATTCATTGTAAAAATATCACCATTATTATATATTTAAATGAATTATTTTATCAGAAAAAATAAAATATCAATTTTCGACAATTGTCACTTTAAAAATTTTCTCCATCTATATCCACATAAAATGAATATTTTCCTTATCATATAAATCAATAATTAATTATTCACAAATAATATTACAGAATCACAATACTGACAACCAGGCCATTTCCAAGAAAGAGGAGGCTTTCCAATAAGGATTTCTCCTTATTGGCGCGTAATTAGGTGACCAAACCTCTCCTTAGACAGAACTTTCTAGACATTGCCAATAATGCTATCTAATAATATTATTCAAATAATATGAATTATTGATCTGATAATGAAAAATACTTTGTAGTGACAATTATTAAAACAACAATAATATAAAATATCAACATAGCAATTATTGAACCAACAAAATAAAATATTAAACAGTAATTACTGTAACAATTATTGAGTAGTGCCTTCTTACGTAAGAATCAATAATTGGTGCAATACCATGTGCTACTGTGTTTTAACCACCGAGTATTTCAACAAAGATTACTTGTGAATAACTACGCCAATTATTTATAAACAACTTATATTTATCGTTTTCTTCATCCAATCACTTTTCGTTATGTGGCCCACACAAGGCTGCGCCGTCGTACAAATATTCCCCGACAGCAAGAATATTCCACGACCAAACGAATATTCTCCGATAACAATGAATATTTTATAACCACTTGCTTATTTTGCAAAATTTGCACATTTTACCCATAACTAACCACATTAATCAAATCAACCCCTTTACTTTTTGAAAATAATAAATAGAGAAAATTCCATAACTAACCCACTTGTACACGTTTTAATAAAATTTGTTCAACAATAGAGTATAATCCATAGTACTTTAGAAAAAGTAGAGATTCGAAAAATCCTGCCAAACTTACTTTTGTAAAAAGAAAATAATTGAACAAACATCTGCATATCATACTTATCTTTAATCAACACCCTTTTCAATCTTTGAACCATTATTCACAATTATTTACATAAACTCACAATACTGTCAACTGGTTTAATTATATCATATCAAATAATATGAATTACTGTGTAATAACTACTGCGGCAATTATTGAATAAAATACTGAGTGACTTCTTACGTAATTAAGAATCAATAATATGAATCACTGCGCAATAACTATTGTGACAATTATTGAATGAAATACAGAGTGACTTATTACGTAAGAATCAATAATATGAATCACTGAACAATACTGTGTGCTACTGAGAAATATCGTGTATTAGTGTGGAATCACGTGTATTACTATATTTTTATTGACGGTAAAAGTTTTGCCGTCAATTTTTAAAAAGGTTATTTCTGTCGCTTTCCCTATTCGACAGTTATTCTATTATAGGGCCCACCAATGATTGGTTAATTCGGCACCGTCGTACGAATATTTCTCGACAAAAAGAATATTCCCCGACCAAACGAATATTTTATGACAACTTGCTTACTTTGCAAAATTTGCACATATCACCCATAACTATAACATTATATCAAATCAACACCTTACTACAAACAATTTAAATTCTATTAAAAGTCGGGATCAATACCAAACCATATTTATCTCAAATAACATATAAAGCAACTAATAATTCATTATTCATTCAAGTTGTCTTTATTTATTGCATTATATTCCAAAACTTATAAATGAATAACAAAACTAAAGAAACACATGTATGACAATTTATTTTAAAAATATCAGTCCACTGTTATTGTATTATCACAATTAACCAAAACTTAACTATCAATTTAATTAATTAAAACAGAAATTAGACTTCAAATACTTCAATTTAGCATAAAAAATCACTCAAATTGGATTTAAAATCATTAAGTTATACATTTTTAATCATTAAAGCATGTTGCTGAAAATTTTGGTACAAAAGTTCTGAATCAGTCACCTCTTAAATTTCATAACAAATCATACGTTACTCTTTAACGGTTCAACATTTGTGGACATATACTCAACTTATATATGTATAACATATCCAAAACTTACAACGATCCAAAGTTCCGAAATGATTAAGAATTATAACTCACGCAATAGAGCTTAACAAAACTGATTTTTTGAACTATGAGTCCTTCAGACTAGTTTCATTCAAACAATCACCACGAACAAACCACAAGGAATTTTTGAGTAATTCTTGATTCTATGTTTAGATTACCTTTAGGGATTTCTTTTGATATATGGCTTATCTTCTAACTCATTATACACACGGAGTTATAGATTTTACAAAATCAAGTAGTTACACTAATTTTCTGAAAATTTAGATTTTTCATTCTTCTTTTGATTTCTAGATTTCTCACATTTGATTCATTTTTATGCAAGTTTAAATCATCCAATACATACATAAATATGTACTCTTTACAAAAAACCATAAAAACTTAAATCTAAAAATAAATCAAAGATTTTTAAACATACCTTTTCTTAATTTCTTCTTCATTTATTCTTTCTCCTTCTTCTTCTTCTTCTTCTTCTTCTTCTTCTTCTTCTTCTTCTTCTTCTTCTTCTCTCTCTCTTCTCTTCTTTCTTCTGATTTCTTCCCGAGAGGGAATGGAATGAGTGGAGGAAGTCTCCTCACCCCCACCCCCACCCTCACCCCCCAAAAATAATAATTTATGATTATATATACACCCCCACACCACCCCTACCCTTATATAATATTTACTGATTATGTATACACTTCCACCCCGCCCACCCACCAAACTCCAAACTCAAAAAAAATAATATTTACTGATTATATATACACCCCCACCCCTCACACCCCACCCTTACCCCTACCCCTACCCTACCCCCCATCTGACCCCACCCCTAGCCCCCACTCCCACCCCTACCCCCACCCAAACCCAAACCTAATTTTTTTTTTTACTAGTTATGTATACAACTCCGCCCACCCAACACCCACCTACCCCCTTGCCCCACCCAAACCCACCCCACCTCCGCCTCGCCCCCACCCCAACCCCCATCCCAACCCCAAAAGTGATATTTATTTATTATGTATACACTCACCTCACCCCCCCCCAACCCCCCCCCCCCCCAAAAAAATAATAATTCTTGATTATGTATATACCCCACCCGCCCACCCGCCCATCCACACGCCCACCCCTTAACCCTCCCCTAAATAAAATAATATTCAGTGATTATATATATACCCCACCCCCACCCTTCCCAAAAAAATAATATTTATTGATTATATATACACCTCAACCCCACCCTGCCCACCCCTAACCCCCTTCCCCTGGCCAAAAAAAATATATTTAGTCTTTGTACTAGTAAGTTTTAAGTTGTCAGTAATAGTAACAGAATTTGCAGGATATGATAGTCATTTTAGAAAAAGATTAAGGTTAATTTTGTCTAACAATTTTTAATCCCAAATACTAGGGATTATAATACCATGTAGAACATGTTATTAAATAATCCCACATCTTAAGTTATTTTATAATCCCAAAACTAATTGTCCCAAGCTCAAATTTAAAAACAAACAAGACACTTGAGATTAATAGTCATATCCCAAGTGTAATCCTTGCAAAAAAAAACATAACCTTATTGTATTTGATAATTTGAATTAATAATATTTTCAAGTGATAGACTGTTTTTTCAACAAGGCTTAAATAGAAATTACTATCCTAAACTATTAACCCTTTTTCACTTCGGTGATTGACCTTTTAATTTTTTTCAATCACATCATTAAACTATCAATTTTTTTCACTTTGGTTTAATTAAACCCGCCACATCATAATTTAATGATGTGGCTTGAACACGTGGCATGTAAAATTTGATGTGTACTCAAATTGTAATTAACTTGAGACTTATATATAAGTTATTATCTCAAACTATTGATTTGTTTTCACATCGGTAATTGACCTTTTATTTTTTTCAATTAAGTGATTAAACTGTTAATTTTTTCACTTTTATTCAATTGAAGTTATCACATCGTAAATTGATGACGTGATGTAAGATCCCAACTTTTTATGAATAAAGATTTAATTTTCTCTAAATGTTATTTTGAATAATAAGTGTGGATGTGCAAATTTTGCAAGTAAGCAAGTTGTCATAAAATATTCGTTTGATCGGGGAATATTTTTTTTGTCAGGGAATATCCGTATGACGGCATAATCATTGGTGGACCCTACGACGGAATAAGTTTTGAATATAGAAAGTGAGTGAAATAAACTTTTTATAAAAATAACGGTAAAACTTTTAACGTTAACTGTTGAAATACCCGGTGGTAAAAGTAGAGTAATACGCGTGATTGAATAGTAGCACACGGTATTGTACAGTATCTTTTATTATTGATTCTTACGTGAGACGTCACTCAGTTCATTTAATAATTGCCACAGTAGTTGCTGCATAGTATCTCATATTATTGATTCAATTATTGTCACAGTATCATCTGCACAATATTTTATATTATTAAATCAATAATTGAGATGACACAATTATTCATATTATTATTTTCATTATTGACAATGTCTAAAAAGTTCTGTCGAGGAAAAGGGTTATGTTATTTAATTGTGCGCCAATAAGGAGAAGTCCTTATCGGAAAGCCCTTTCTTTCCTGGGAATGATCAGGTTGTTAATATTGTGAGTTATAATATTAATGATGAATAATTATTGAAAGATTAAAAATGTGCTTATTGAAGATAAGTGATTTATAGTATATATTTATTTAATTTTTGATATAAATAGAGGGGGTTTCATAAAATATTTGTCATAAGTTGGCTTATTACATGGACCCCTACTTACTCATTTTTCAAAATTACCGGTAGAAAGTGATCTCAGTTTTGTTTTATTATTATTATAATAGTAATAAAACAGAAAACTTTTTATATAAAACAGAATACTTTTTATAAATAGAATATATTATATTTTATTTTATTGCATAGTGTTTGCATAGTGCTGCATACTGAAAATCAAATTTTTTTGCTGAATTATGTGCGCCCATGAAGGTTTTAATGTGTAGTCCGTGATTATTTCCTAAATAGTATCCTTCCATTCTCCTAGAAATAGGATGCTTAGTTTAGAAATGAAAATCACACCAGAATCAGAGAATTCTTCTTCTATAATACCGAGTGTATTTCTTTTGAGTTTAAGGAAACTTTGAGTGTAGCAAATAGTGTAAGTTTTCTTCAAGAATATCTCCGCTATACCAGTCGGAAGTACTCTCCTTTTAAGGTAAAGTGTATTATTTATTTCATATTCAAAAGAGATATTATTTTTCGTATTCGTAGGAATATTATTTCGTTCAATATTCGTAAGAATTATTATTTTCGTTCAATATTCGTAAGGGATATTGTCTTCGTTCAATATTCGTAAGGAATATTATTTTCGTTCAATATTCGTAAGGAATATTATTCTCGTTCAATATTAGTAAGAAATAATATTTTCTTCCATACTCTATAGTATGTAAGTAATACTATTTCATTTCATATTCCTAAATCTACACTTATTTTGATAAGTATTGCTTCTATACTCCTTGAAATTAGTGGAATATCCTTGAAATTTGCGCTTCATCTAGTATCGTTTCACTGAAATATTTTTCTGGACATTCTTGTTAAATTTTAATATTTTCATGTCGGAGTACTATTCATGGGTATTGTTCATACATACGACACTATTCATACATACGGTACTATTCATACATATGGTACTATTCACGGGGTACTATTCACGAAGTACTATTCACCTGGGGTACTATTCACGACAAAAATTGATTTCTTTTTTGTCCAAATTATTTTTGATACATGAATATTATTCTTGAATTTTACTCCACAAAGCAGTTATCATGTTGACAATTTGGACATTCTTAAACTCTGGATAAATTGAATTATAAATCTTTAAAAAGTATCCTTGATCTCACTTAATTGA
Organism: Panax quinquefolius; assembly: GCA_020205615.1. NCBI lineage: Eukaryota > Viridiplantae > Streptophyta > Magnoliopsida > Apiales > Araliaceae > Panax > Panax quinquefolius. The sequence continues at coordinate 103,589,718 of CM035171.1, read as the reverse complement.
ATTCTTATATCATTATCATCATCCTCACGCTTATATTGTGATGAAAGTCATCTTTGGCCCGTAGTGCACAGATGGACTGTTGATTGGTATGATTATGACCAGAAATTATGTATCGGTATAATCATGATCTGTAATGTTACAAATGATGTGGTAAAAGTCTTCATTGGCCCGTAGTGCATTGATGGACAATTGTTGGCATGATCATGACCATTGGTGATACTAACGAATATCCTTGGCACGTAGTGCATGGATAATTCGTAGATGTGATACTAATGAATATCATTGGCCCGTAGTGCATGGATAATTCAGTAATGTGGATTATTTATTGAGATGTGTTACAGAGATAAAATATTGATGATGAACTTTTAAATCATAGAAGATAATAGACATCATGCTATACTTGACTCTTCTAATGAATTGCTTGTTCCGCTGCAGTTAAACTTGTTGTCTAGTGTATTCTATCCATTTTTATACTGTTAAAAACTAAGGATAATTTATTCTACATTATCTTAGTTATAATATTCTTTACTAGGCTAGTTGAGCTCACCCTTTTCTTTCATTGTTCTCTTCAGGAAATGAGAATATAGCTGGGACAAGTCGGGGAATGGAGTGACGGTCCAAGGTGGTGGCTATTATAGTCCTCACTATTTTATAAAATAGTGTGATAATAATTGTAATGAGGACTTCATTTAAGTTTGGATATTGTCTACGAGACAATATTCGTGTTAAAACTCTCAACTTACGTTTGTCGTATTGTACTAATAAAGTTTGTATTTAAATTATGTACCATGTATTTGGCGACTCATAATGGGTTGTGTAGACCTATTTTGGGGGTGTCACACATATGACCCCCCAACCCTGAAATTTGAAGCATGTTAATATTAGTTAAATTTGATCTTTGTTATGAGATGATATTAATTTATTTGCTTTTTCATGTCTTTGCACCTATAATAAATTAAACAATATTACTATAAGATAAAATAATGTTAAATAAATTTGATAATTAATTAATTAATATTACATTCATTTGTCTTACTGACTTAATTATACATTGGTATCATTTTTTTTGTAAATGAGAATAACTTAATTCATTTTTTTGCTTTGAGTGGCTACTCTCAGTTGTCTTCAAAGAAGATAACCAGAACCACAATATAAGGTTTTGAATATATAATATTATAATTTATAATTTATGTATAAAAGTAGTTAATCAGTTGATTAAAAAATTCAAAGTCTGATTAATAGTTTCATAGTTCGGGGAAAATTAGTATATATATATATATATATATATACACACACACACACAGAGACACATACACACATTTAAAGTTAGGGTCCTTAACACTAATATACAACAATTAGAAAGTAATTACAAAAATAATACATTCACAAAATAATTACAAAAATAACGCAATTCACATTAATAAGGAAACCTAAAATCAAGGAGAAATAACTGCCATAATTAATAATTCAAATTCAAATCTTCATCTCTTTCACAATATCCTTCTCCTCCGTGCTACTCCGCCGCGAATCTCTGTTGTCCAAAATGCCAATGAGAAGAAGAAGAAGATTCGCCCTACAAAATTTTTTAAAATAAATAGATGTAACTCTTACTGTTCTGAATTTTTTTTATGACTATTTGGTTACCCACAAAAACTAAAATGGTTACCTTTGTATGAATGGTTGGCTACCAACTGCATCACATTCAAATTAAATTGGTAACTTAATAAAATTGAATTGGTTACCTTGGTTTGAAGGTTTGGCAACATCATCTTCCTCTTCCCCCTTCACCAGTGAGACAAAGCGAGAGTTAACCACAAAATGGTCGATGGGATGGAGAAAGGAGGTGGATATTTGATTATTCATAATTTCTTCATGTCCAGAAATTCCAATTCCAATTTTATGTCTAAAGGAAAATAAGAACACTACATAAGAAATAGAGAGATAAGAGAGTGATGTGTAATGTAATGTTGATAACCAAACCATTGTACCAAGGTAACCAAACTTTTATACCAAGGTAACCAATCTACCTCCACACCTGCAGTATGAATTGGTTACCTTGGTCTGAAAGTTTGGCAACCAACTGCCTGAAGGTTTGGCTACCAACTGCATCACATTAAAAAAAATTGGTAACTTAATAAAACTGAATTCGTTACCTTGGTATGAAGGTTTGGCTACCTAGTGCATGAAGGTTTGGCTACCAACTGCATCACATTAAAAATAATTTAGTAACCTAATAACACTGAATTGGTTACCTTGGTATGAATGTTTGGCTACCAACTGCACTATGAAAAAACTGCAGGTGTAGATGTGGATTAGTTACCTTGGTGTGAAGGTTTGGTTACCAACTACACTATGAAAAAACTAAAGGTGGATTGGTTACCTTGGTATGATAGTTTGGTTACCTTGGTATGAATGTTTGGTTACCAATTGAACTATGAAAAAACTGCAGGTGTGGAGGTGGATTGGTAACCTTGATATGAAGGTTTGATAACCTTGGTATGAATGTTTGGTTACCAATCTCTTTTATCAGTTGCTGATTTTGGATTAAATCTAATAATCAAGGTAAGCATTGGGATGAATATGCCACCACCACCAACACCAAAACCAAAACCAAAATAATAAACAAATAAATATAACATATACTAATATATAGAAAATTTGAAACTCTCATTTTAAGACGAAAATAATATTAACTATGCAGGTACTCCAATCTCCTTGGTCATGAAGTGAAGTAAGCAAGACCCTCATCTATTAAACCCCCATGACTGCAGGCAGATAAAAGAGAGAGAGACAAAGGTGACATAGTCAGGTTTTGACCAAAGACTTGTCATTTGATGAACATATGCAACAACCATGGCATTCCATGTTACAGAGTTCTTGTTAACCAAAAAATTTATTTTCGAATTCCAACAAACAAGTACTAGCCACTCGAACTTATATTTGGCGTAGAAAATGCCCAAATGAGTCAAACCCTTTATATAAAACCTCTGCCGCTGTGAACTGCATATGTTGTAACCACAACACTACTTTAGATCTATAGAAGGACTAATGAGTAAGATTAGCAATTAGTTTCTTTCCTTTTTAGAAATTGAAGATGCAGCTGTTGTTGTCGTTGTTGCTAGGTGTACCGTCGGTGTTGATACTGGAAGGGCATCGCCATCCTTCATTTTGATCTTAGAGAAGATGAGAGAAGGACTGTAATTTGTTAGGTTGTTTATTTTATCGATTATTGATTAAGATGAGAAAAGGACTACAATATGTAGAGATATTAATTACTTAATTTAATAAGTATGGGCAAAGAAATCATACCTTTCTAGGGTTAAGATTTTGTATTGGCTGAGGAGGAGAGAAATCCACAAAGAGTACGGAATTGATTGATTGATTGAAGAGGGGAGAAGAATAGGTGAGCGATTACTCCAACGACATGCGACAGAACTCCTAGAATCCGAGAACCTTGTTAGGGTAGCAAGGATTCAGAGAGCCTTCTTGAGGGCTTCGGGTTGAGAGAGAATCTCCAAGTCTCTTAGTCTTCCAAAAGGTCCAAGAGTCCAAAGTGAGGTCCCCTTCCCAATGGAGTGGAAAGGGTATTTATAAGGTTTTCTGGAGAGTGGTTATGTGCTAGGCACATGATCTTGGAGAAATTCCAAAATTACCCTTAGTCATCAGAGTAATGCCCAGATCGTCCTGCCCTTCTAGCCACCAATCCAATCCATTAATCAATTCCCAAAATAAGTCGCCTCCATGAGTCTTCTGCCTTGGGACACGTGGAGGCTTCTCTCGGTACATGCTTGAAAGTAGTATGCACACAAGCCAATCATGTTTGATGATAAAGCATATACTTTGTAACAATCTTATTTCATTTATTAATAAAAAGTATTAATTTATTAAAGGCTTTTAATTATCTACATGATGTTGTTTTATAATATGTGATAAACCCATAGTTTTAAGCAATGCTTTTAGAATAATGATGATGATCATTCTAATGAGATCTAAATTCTTAGAAAGCTTAAAACTAAAATAGTTCCCAATCGTTGGATTACTAAATTGGGGATTAGTGAATCCGGATAGATTGGTACATACGTTGCTTGCTCATTGGATGAGGATGATTGATCTCATGATCATTTGTGTGGAGACACTAAAGCAAGTATGTAGGTGCTTATTAGAGAATAAGTTCATCGAACGTGGCTCGCTAAGGAATACCTAATGGAGTTTTATTTGCTGTCAATAGAATTCTGTAGTGATAGTAGTACAAGTAATCCTTGGACTTGAGATCATCATAGTATCTTGTGTATGATGAGTTATACTTTGACTTATTCCTTAAGACCCTTAGGGTATATCAAAGGGTATGCTTGGGTATAATAAGTTGTATATGGAGATAATGTATGATCAATAAAGAATCTACCACTTCTAATAAAAGAAGAGAAATGTCCTATGTGATTCGATAAATGACAACCCAAAGAGTCCTCGGGTTATAGCGTAATGAAATTAGAAAGGAGTTTCTAATTTGCATTATTTGAGTTGTGCATTTAAGAATCGAAATACATATAATTAAATAAAAATAAGACTCGAAAGAATTCCATGTCTTATATTTAATTGGGACATCAGTATGGTGGAAGGATTGAATTGATAAGTAACTATTTACTCAAAGGTTCTTTAATGATTAATGTTGAAATCTATATTATCCGGAAAGTCGTTGATCGCTAGGAGGCTTATCTATATCAGAATAAATATTATTTATTTAAATAAATTAATTGTTTAATTTATTTATTTAAATAAGATTAGAATTGTTCTAATTGATTTATTCACAACCAGGTTTAATATGGAGAACCTAAAGGGTCACACCATAAAAGGAAGAATAATTATTTAAGAAGTTAATGGCATAATCGTAATAATATAGTTAAGTATATTTAATTTAATCTATGGTGATAGAATAAATTAAATAGCTTAATATTTATTATTTAATATTTTAGAAATATTAAATATAAATTAATAAGAGGAGTCTTATTAATATTGTCACAATTATTATTATTTTAATTTCTAAAAGAGTTTAGGAATTAATTTAATATAAGTACTCTCATTTATTCCTAATTGGATTAGGAAGTTAAATTAATTAAAAGAGTTTAATTAATTATCCCTAATAAGATTAGGGAGCTTAATTAATTAAAAGAATTTAATTAATTAAATAAACCCAATTCCTTAATTGTTAAGGTGGGTTGCCCACATCTATAAATAAAGAGGAGTCTTATTATGGGTAGTATGGGTTGTTGACTTTTTTAACAAAGTACGTAATAATTCTAAGTTGTTGGGAGTATGCCTTTTCTATAGAGATAGAAAACTAGGGTTAGCCATAACACCCATCTTCTTGAATTTTATTCTTCCTTGGTGGATCACCTCAGAGGCCAAACATTTGGGTGGCTAACGTTGATCAAAGGAAGGAACCAAACCCGTGGATTCAAGATTGAACGCGAAAGGATTTGGAGGTGAACTTGTACCGAGGAAGCTCGATCTTCAAGGGTATGATTTATTCTTTATCTTTTCGTTTAATTAATAATTGTGCATAAAGGGTGATCCGGGTATATGGTTTGTAAATTTTTAAACTCGATTTTACACGCTTCGCATTATTTTTTGCAATTTGATCACAAGATATGAATATTACAAACCTAACGTTGGGCATCGAGCCAAACTTTTATGCTAATTATTAATTGTTTTAATTTGGTATGTATATTGATATGTGTTTAGAACAATTTAATTGGGCATAATTTTATTGTATAAAATTTATTAAAAAAAAATAAAAAAAATACGCCAAATCAGAAGGCAACGGAAATGGCCAGCAGGAATTCACGGAAATCAAGGCAATCATTAATCATGATCAGCACATGCTTGGCACGGAATTCAAGGTGAATGATTGGCTGTCGTTTTTTTTTGATGTGGCGCACGGAAATCGAGAAGATTGGCTAATGATGCTGATAAGTAATGATTGGCATGATTGGCCAATGATGGCTAATGATGGCATGCACGGAAACCATGAGAGGCACGGAAATCGATACAACAGGTTGTCTTGGAAAAATATACTGCTGTGCACGGTTTTTCGAAAAGCTAAAAAAAAAAAAAAAGGAACGGACGGTTATATATATATATATATATTATTACCGTAATATTATATATATATAATATTTTAATAATTTTATAATTAAAATAAAAATTTTATTTTAATTTAAAATAAAGTTTATTTTAATTTTAAAATTAGAATTTCATGCTAACTAATTAGAATTGGAATTGGATTCCATGCTAACTAATTGGAGTTGAAATTGGATTTTATTTTTCCTAAAATAAAGGAGTTTATTTGTGAATAGGGAAGTAAATCCATCTTTCCTTAAATAAATGAGTTTGTTTAGATATGAAATAAGATTTCATATTATTCAAAATAAAAGAGTTTATTTGTGAATAGGAAAGAGAATCCATGTTTCCTTAAATAAAGGAGTTTATTTAAATATGAAATAAGATTTCATATTATTCAAAATAAAGGAGTTTATTTGTGAATAGGAAAGAATATCCAAGTGTTTCCTTTAATAAAAGTTTTTTTTTACATGGAATTGGATTTCATAATTAATTAAAATAAAAGAGTTTATTTTAATTAAAGATTTTTTTACATGGAATTGGATTCCATAATTAATTAAAATAAAGGAGTTTATTTTGATTAAAGATTTTGATTAAAATAAAATAGTTTATTTTATTTAAAATAGGATAAATTAAAATAAAATAGTTTTATTTTGATTTAAATTTGGATTAAAATAAAGGAGTTTATTTTGATTCAAAAATAGATTTTATACTAACTAAAGTTGCCCATTAAATGATATCAATATATATATTAAATGTTTATTATTCATGAGATGAATGTTATTTATTGATGCATATGGTGATGTGTATGATAATAAATGGGATTGATTATGGAAAATTGACCAATGTGATTGGATTTTATTTTAGTTGGATGCATGAATGTATGGGTTTTATTAAATGGGGTCTCACAGATTCGCGTCTTCTCTAATTTTTTCTTAATGTAAATTCTATCTCCTCCTATGTACTTCCCTCGGCTGGCGATCAAGGTTTCTATTTATTTTAAAATAGTTTTGTAATAGGAATAATTAGAATTATTTTGAAAAATTGGAGATCAAGGGACAAGAAGCTTGAAGACCCGTTTGTAATAGAGCCCGGGTTTAAATGTAATAGTTATATTTAAATATTATTTCTTGCACCCTTTGGGGGTTTGACCTTTTGGTTCACTTGGTGGCTCTAGTGAACCAAACTAGAATAAAAGTCCATAATCAATCCGGGTAGAATATAGTATTCTATATGTGCATGCTTATACTATATATATTATATATTATGCAAACATGCTTCGCATGTTCATTAATACGACGCGTATTTTTATATATATATGTGCATGCTTGCGCTAAACAAGTTGAGACAAATTAATAACAAACCCCTCAATTTTTATATTAAGTCCTAAGCGCTCAAAGATATTTGGAATATCGAACGTCGCCTTTTCTAGCATGATAAAATTAATAGAGTATTAAATATTTAATATGAGTTTGTTGTGTCACCACAAGGCAAGTATTAAGTATTTAAGATGTTAATTTATCACATTTGATGCTTATAAAGAAAATTGAACAATATTGTTTTGTTGTGTCACCACAAGGATGATATTTTTTCTTTTTGAATATATGGAGTGCTAGGTCGGACTTAACTTGGATAATTTTGATTCGGATGTGCCACCACTTGATCAAAATAATCTAAGAGGCAAAATACAAGGAGTTGCATAGTTGATGTAATTGACAAAAGTTGTCTACCTATTTATTTATATATAGTTTGTTGTGTCACCACAAGGCTATATACATTTGAAATGGGATCCTTATTTTCACTAGCAAATCTTTAATTAGATTTTCTTAGAACTATATAAGTGAGGGTAATATAGTTTGAAGAAAAATAGTGGGAGATACCAATTTAAAACAAGACCTAAATTATTTTGGTAATTAATAATAGAATGTATGTTAAAATGTTGTTAATTACAAATTCATTTACAGAATTTTACAATGTCTAAAATTACTATCACTGCGAAGCATATTAGATGCTAAATTAACGTGCATCAATTAAATGGATTGGTTAAGGAATTTGAGAATAGTTCTCATAGTGAAAAAGCTATCTTATGTCCTATATACGCCTATCCTCGCAATGGTTGCGCATAATGCCTCCGAGGAAGAGATTGCTACTTTTAGAAAGTGGCAAGATGATGATGCACATTAGCTCAATGCATCATGCTCAAGATCCACGAAAGTAACGAGCTTCAAACACAAGCATGAAACTATGGATGTTTCTACTATATTCCCGCACATCAAGTAGTTGATGGCGAGGAAAGTAAGACCGATAGATATCGATATCTAAGGAGCTCTTCCGATCTAGAATGGCTAATGGCACTATAAGATGCATAAAAAGTTCTTAACATAATCAATTTGATTGATCAATTAGGACAACTGGTTTTGTCATGGATGGAGAGTTGAGCCAAGATTTGATCTTGCACTCACTCCCGGACTCCTTTCACAATTGTTGTGAATTTTTCATATGGACAAGCTAGATATCAGCCTCGCTGATTTGCTTAACATGTTGAAAAATGTTGAGAGTCACTTTCCAACCAAGAAAGATCAAGTCTTACTGGTAGGGGCCAAAGGATCTTCTGAAATAAAGAACGATTCAAAGAAGGTAAATAGAAAGGCATAAACAAAGGATAATAAGAACAAAACTGATATGGATAGCAAAGGAGTTTGCTTCCACCGCAATAAGCTTCGGACACCGGAAAGAAATCTGAGAAGCATCTTGCAGAGGCTAACCAAAGAAGCTTAGTGAAGTTTGGTTACATAATACGCTTTTTGTTCATGATTGAAATAATTTTTCTTTAAGTCAAGGTTCTACTTGGGTATTGGATACCGACTTTGGTTATCATAAATATAGATTTATGAAGGACCAAAGAAGTAGAAAGCTAAACAAATATAAGTAATCCTATGTGTGGGAAATGAAGCAAAGGTTGCAACATTAGACATAGAAACTTATAGTTTAGCAATGCCTACTACGGCAAATCTATTAAGTCAATAAGTTGTTATTGTATTCCAGTTCTTGTTAAAAATATTATTTCCATTTTATTGTTGGACAATGAAATCTTTGGTATTATAATTAAGAACAATTGTTGTTCTATTTATAATAATAATGTTTTGTATAGAACTGGAATATTACTTAATAAATTTTGTATACTTGACTTACATGAAAATAATTTTGCATATTGAACAAACTAGTATAAGAAAAGGAGATGATCATTCAAAGAGTTGAATGTGTGTATTTGCTGAAATACAAGTGTGAATTATTTGAAAGGTTCAAAGAATTCAAAAGTGAAACAAATTGGCAAAGTATTAGGATTCTTTGATCGGATCAAGGAAGGAATACTTGTGCAATAAGTTTCTAGATCATCTCAAATGGTTTTCATAATGGACGCCCTCGATACATAATAATTGATTGATGTATCCGAATGAAAATCGTACCTTGTTAGACATGGTGCGGTCCATAATGATTTTACCGACATTTCAAAGATCCCCTCAGGGTCATGTCCTAGAAATGGTCTGACATATCTACTAAAATGGTAACCTCAAAATCCGCCCCAAGACTCCATAAAAGTTATGGATGAGGAGGATTCCTAATCTTAAGTATGTTAAGATAAGGGGTTGTCCAACTTATGTGAAAAAGGTTTCAAAGGATAAGCTTGGGATAAGATTTGACATATATGATTTGTGGGACATCCTAAAGTAAGTTTAGGGTATATGTTCTATAATTCTACTTAGCAAAAGGTGTTTGTTTACGAAACACGCGCTTCTAAGATAAAGGTGTTTATCATTAAAAGGGGCTAGTGGGAGGATAATAGATCTTGAAGAGTTCAAGAACCACAAAATACTATAAGTCAAATAAGAGGAACCTGTAGATAGACCTATTATACCACAACTGAATCGTAAATCTGGAATAGTACCAAAGATACCTAGGAGGTATGGATTCATCATGGATGATGATGATGAGGTACACATCATAGAAGATGATGATCCAGAGTTACATTCGATGAGGTAAGACTTCTAGTGTGTACAAAAGGGACAGTGGGAGCGCCGTGAAATTTCTAGTGTTATATGTTGATATACTATGGATGAGGAATAACATACCAATGCTACAATCAGTAAAGATAAAGTTGTCTAAACATTCCTCCACGAATGATTTGGGAAGAGTATCTTAATTGGGGATAAAATCTATATAGATAGATTTAAAAGGATGCTCAACTTAACCCAAGGAACGTATATTCATTTGATGCTAAAGTCGTTTAGCATGGCAAACTCCAAGAGATGTCTCATGTCGATGAGCTATGGAGTGTATCTCTTAATAGTCCCCACAGCACTCACGAAAAGAGAGGTCGCATGAATGACAATCATGTATGCAAAGAAATATACGAGACCTGATGTTGATCGGTCATATTCTGGAGAAGTTCACTATGAGTCGGTTGAAAACATCTTAAAGTGCTTAAACGGCACTAAGGATGTGATCATATTCATGGTGGGTCTAAATTAAAACTAGAGGGCTTAATGACTTAAGTTTTCGTATGCATCAAGATGATGTAAAATCCACTTTAAGGTAAAGTGTTACCTTGAAAATTAGTGCGTTGAATGGAAAGGTTCCAAACAAAGAAAGAGTTACTAGTTTAGTGATAAAGACAAAGTATATAGCTATAAATGAAGTCGCAAGTTGATTGTTTGGATTAAAAGTTCATTACGTAATCAGGAATAGTTCCTAAGTCTCATCTTGGATCTAAACATGTGTTGTGGCACTTTCATTTGATTATAAGAATCATTGAAAGATGGGAAATCACTATAGAGATAGTGGACTCTCATGAACAACATTACATATCCATTAACTAAAGCTTATCCAACATGCCAGGATAATCGTCACTTAGAGAAGAAGAGTATAAGATACCATGACGATTGGCTTTAGTGCAAGTGGGAGATTGAAAGTAGTATGCACACAAGCCAATCATGTTTGATAATAAAGCATATACTTTGTAACAATCTTATTTCATTTATTAATAAAAGTATTAATTTATTAAAGGCTTTTAATTATCTACATGATGTCGTTTTATAATATGTGATAAACCCATAGTTTTAAGCAATGCTTTTAGAATAATGATGATGATCATTCTAATGAGATCTAAATTCTTAGAAAGCTTAAAACTAAAATAGTTCCCAATCGTTGGATTACTAAATTGGGGATTAGTGAATCCAGGATAGATTGGTACATACGTTGCTTGCTCATTGGATGAGGATGATTGATCTCATGATCATTTGTGTGGAGACACTAAAGCAAGTATGTAGGTGCTTATTAGAGAATAAGTTCACCGAACGTGGCTCGCTAAGCTAAGGAATACCTAATGGAGTTTTATTTGCTCGTCAATAGAATTTCAGTAGTGATAGTAGTACAAGTAATCCTTGGACTTGAGATCATCATAGTATCTTGTGTATGATGAGTTATACTTTGACTTATTCCTTAAGACCCTTAGGGTATATCAAAAGGTATGCTTGGGTATAATAAGTTGTACATGGAGATAATGTATGATCAATAAAGAATCTACCACTTCTAATAAAAGAAGAGAAATGTCCTATGTGATTCGATAAATGACAACCCAAGAGTCCTTGGCGGCAAGCGTAATGAAATTAGAAAGGAGTTTCTAATTTACATTATTTGAGTTGTGCATTTAAGAATCGAAATACATATAATTAAATAAAATAAGACTTGACAAAGAATTCCATGTCTTATATTTAATTGGGACATTGTATGGTGGAAGGATTGAATTGTCATCAAGAACTATTTACTCAAAGGTTGTAAGACCCTCAAATTTTTAAATAAAAAGGAATTTCCTTTATTTATTATTTTGAAATAGTAAGGGTTGATTTGATTAATGTGGATAGTTAAGGGTTAAATATGCAAATATTTCAAAATAAGCAAGTGGTTATAAAATATTCATTATCGTTTGGGAATATTCGTTTGGTCGTGGAATATTCAGATCGCTTGGGAATATTCGACGATTTACAGCAAAATTGTGTGGGCCCCATAACGAAAAGTGATTGGATGAAGAAAACGACAAATATAAGTTGTTTTTAAATAACTACGTAGTTGTTGCCAATTATCATCGTTGAATACCCGGTGGTTTAAAACACACTAATACGCGTTGTTGAACAAAGAAGACACGGTATTGCACCAATTATTGATTCTTACGAAGAAGGCACTACTCAATAATGGTTACAGAATTATCGCTCAAAGATTTTATCGAGTTAATAATTGTTGCGTTGATATTTTATATCGTCATTGTTGTTTCAATAATTGTCATTACACAAGATCTTTCATTATCGAAGCAATAATTCATATTATCCTAATAATATTATTAGATAACATTATTGGCAATGTCTAGAAAGTTCATCTAAGGAGAGGTTTGGTCACCTAATCAAGGCTACCAAGAAGAAGAAATTTTATCGAAAGCCCCTCTTCCTGAAACCGCCTCGTTGTCAATATTGTGATTCGTAATATTATTTGTGAATAATTAATTATTGATTCATATGATGAGGAAAATATTGATTTTATGTGGATATAGATGGAGAAAATTTTAAAATGACAATTGTTGAAAATTAATATTTTATCTTTTTCTCGATAAAATAATTTATTTAAATATATTATTTTAATAATATATTAACTGTGATATTTTTACAATGAATGTGGGATATATGAGTATATGAGGAGGAAGAGTATTTTTGTGGCATTAAATGTTTAACACATGTTTTGTGTGTTTGGTGGACACAATTATCGACCGAAATTTGATTATACTTGTAAAATCACCCGTTTGTGGATTTCGGTCAATTTCTATTTGGAATTTGGAAAAACTTTCTTCTGCAAAGTTGTAGAGAATTGAATTTCCTATAAAAACTCATGAGATTCGAATTTTCTGATGAAAGGGCTATTTATTATGAATTATTGAAGTTCAAGTTCAAATAATTAATTTTTGTAAGTTTTAATTATTTATTTTATGAAAAACGTTTTTATCATTTTTTAAGAAGGTGGCATGTGGGAAATGCTAGGATCAAAATTCTAAGGTTGATGATGAATTTGATATATATATATATATATATATATTAATTTATTAAATTTTTCGCTTTTGGTGTTCTAAGCAATTTCCTATAAATAGGTGCTTAGGTTAGAATTGAAAATCACACCGTAAAAATCAGTTTTCTCTCTCTATATTATCGAGTTTATTCTTGTGAGTATTTTGAGTATACTTTGAGTATTGCTATACGGTGCAAGTCCAAGTCATAGCCTATATCAGGTGTTTCAAATTTGTAAGTACTAATCTTTCGAGGTAAGTGGATATTATTTTTTTTTGTAATGATATTATTTCTTCAATATCATTATGCCGAAATGTTGATCCAAGTTTTATCAAATTTGGAACTTTTTCATGTTGGGTTACTATTCATGGGTTACTATTCATGAGTTACTATTCACGAAGTTACTATTCATGAAGTTACTATTCACGAAGTTACTATTCACGAGTACTATTCATGAAGCGTGAAGATATTTTTGTGGAATTTCTATCTTTTGGTGTCTGAGTTACTATTCACGATACTCAAGACTATTCACGATACTAAGACTATTCATGATACTAAGACTATTCAATTTAAAAATAAAATTTCTTCTTTCATTCAAAATATCTATTCGGATACTAACTCGATTATATCCATGTTTTGATCATTCTGAATTTTACACCACTATGATTATTTTTGAGGTATTTTTGGGCGTGGATAAAACCAAGTACTAATCCTTAATCCTTAATCCTTGACATTTTGTTTCAATCGGATTCGTTTCTTTAAAAATATTTTCATCATCCTCGCCTTAAATGATGATATTATTGAATATCTTTGGCCAGTAGTGCAAAGATGAATGATTTCAAGAATATCTTTGGCCCAGAAAAAGATGAACAGTGTTGAGATGAACATGACCGATTGATTAATATCTTTTGGTCTCAGTGCAAAAGATGAACAGTGTTTAAATGAATATGACTAATCGATGAATATCTTTGGCCTCAGTAAAAGTGTAAAAGATGAATATTTGATTCAGATGTATATCGATTGATGTTTACAGGATAAAATATTGATGATGGACTCGTTAAATTCATAGATTATAGTAGATTTCATTCTCTACGTAACTCTTCTATGAATTATTATTTCATCATGTAATATTGATCCAAACTTGTTGTCTATTGTATTCTATCGATTTTTTTCTCGTTAAAGACTAACGATAATTTGTCAGATATTATCTTAGTCATAATATTCTTTTATCGGGCTAGTTGAGCTCACCCTTTTCCTTGTTGTTCCATTTTTCTTCTCAGAGGCTAGAATGTAGCGTAGTACTAGTCTGGGTAATGGAATGAAGGTTCTAGAGAGAGTTGTTTAGTAGTCCTCACCATTTTTGTAAAATAATGAATCAATAATTATGATGGGGATTTATTTTGATGTGGATATTGTCTAGAAGACAATATTATATTTAAACTCATTAAGATATATTGTCGATTTCACACCACATTTGTATTATGAAGTTGTAGTTTGCTTTCTTGTACCATGTATTTGGCACTCGAATGGGTGTTGTGTATACCTATTTTGGGGGGCGCCACATTGGTATCGTAGCTTAGGATATGATCTCCCATGAGATCGGGAATAGAACTAGGAGGGGAGAGACGAGTAAATCCTTCGCTAGTGTGTCCTACCTAAGCTTATTTGTTAGTTGGTCAAGATATAGGTATATTATGTGATATATTGATTTCTTAATTAACCCTTTGTTTTATGATGATTTGAGAATGTCGATCGAGAATATTAATAAAATGGAGTAAATGAGACCGTGGAGATGCCTCAGATTTTACCAACGAGGAGAACGGCAACAGTCGGGCAATGTTCCTCCCGTGAACAACACCACCGAAAGCAGATGATGAACGAGGGGATGTTTAGAAGCTTTTTATAGCTCATGCAAAATCGCACGAGGAGACTCGTGTTCAAAATACAGGAGGAAATGATAGTAATTCACGAGTGGTCACAAATGCCAAGCAGCTCAAAGAGTTGGGACCACATGAACTCGGGGAAAGCCGGATCCGATTAAAGTGAGACGTGGGTCAAACAAATTACCAAGATATTCGATGTCTTGGGATGCATGGAGGAACAAAAGTTCCATTCGCCACTTTTTATGTTCCGTGGTGGCGAGGCAGACATCGGTGGGAATCAGGAAGCGCACTCCATCCACCGCACTCAAGATGTCATGGGAGAAGTTTCAGAAACAGTTCAATGACAAGTACTTCCTCGAAAGTATTCGGCTATACGAAGGAAGTGGAGTTTATTAGACTAGAGCAGTAATAACATGACGGTGTCCCAAAGACGAGGCGAAGTTCGCAGAGTTATCTGTGTTTGCACCTCATTTGGTGGAGAATGAGGAACGATGACGCGGATGTTTCTAAGAGGTTTGAAACCCGACATACGCCAAGATCTCATTTCTCATAAATTTTCTCTATTCGATGGATGTTGTCAAACAGGCTCATTGTTAGAGCGAGATAACGAGTACGCTCAACCGAGGGACCATAACCAGATCATATCAAGATAGTAGCCATCGTAATAACGATAACCACGGAGAAAGAAGAATACGATTAAAGGCGGTAACCACTCCGGTGGTAATCGTGGCCATGAAAATAGAAGAAGTTTAGCCTGGAGGAGATTTTAAAAAGAGGAGATTCAACAACGACCATGTGAAGACGCCATCAGAGAGAACTAGTTTTATGGAGGAGAACGACCACCGTCAGATATGTTACAAATGCGGAAAGAGGGACATATCCCCAAACCGCCCACAACAGCTTTAAGGTATGCTATAATTGTGGAAAAGAAGGACATATCGCCGAGATCAGACGATATCGAAACCCCATCAATGAGAATGGTGACTCAAAAGGATGTCCCGTAAAAGTCAAAGTCAACGGTTCTTGGAAGAGCGTTTGTCGTGATCGGTCATTAAAATGCAAGGAACCCGAACGGTTAGCACAAGTTAGTTAATTATAAATTTCATAAGTATATACCTTACTAGATATCTGGTTCTACCCATTCTTTTTCTCTCTTGCTTGCGCCAACGCTTGAACTTGATTACGGAGAAATTAGACTTTGACCTATTTATGGAGAACTCCGTTAGAGAAACTTTCATTACATCCGTTGTTTAGAAATCTTGCTTGATTCAAGTGGCACTATCACATTACCGTTAACCTTATTTCTATAGAGATATTTGCTTTTGATGTGATTTTAAGGTTAACTACTCATCATGCCAAATTGATTGCTTTTGTAAGGTTGTTAGTTTTCATATTCCTAAGCAACTCGTTATTCAATTCAAGCAATCAAACCATTGTAGTCAAACATTTTCATATCAAGCCATGAAGTCATTCGCTTATTACGGATGTCAAGTTTTCTTAGTCCATGTTATGGATTTGAATAAAGACACGCCGATTTGAATAATATTCCCGTTGTTATTGATTTTCCCGACGATTTCTCAAGAATTTTTCGCTTACTCCCCAAAGCCTCGATATTAAATTTTGTATCGACTTTGAACCCTGAGACAAAACTCATTTCTAAAATCTCATATCGAATGGCTCCTATTGAACTTCGTGGAGTTAAAATTCAACTATAGAATTTGGTACCGAGCCTTTATCTTGTGACTTCCTTTGTGGAATTCACCTAAGCCGACTCTCCGTAGGGACGCCATATTCGATGCGATAGTAAATCGATAGGTGTCATTGTGACGCTATCCAAGATTGGGATACGAGTCACAGCTTGAGAGCAACCTAAGTCAAGAATCGAAATACGTAGCTTTAGGCTTAGTTGGTTATTATCTGAGATTCGTTGAAGGATATTCTCGAATCGCTATTCCATTAACGCAATTGACTCGTAGAGATACAAAATTCGAATGGAGCAAGGAATGTGGGAAGAGCTTCAAGAACTCAAGAGGAGACTCATTTCAAAGACATGTTCGATCATGCCATCCCGAAAAGTTTAACGTGGTAGCCGACGCGTTGAGTAGAAGATCATATGCGGAACGAAAAGCGATGATGTCAAGTATACGATGACAGAGCCAACTTTAATAGAAAAAGTTAAGGTCGCTTCAAGCCACCCACCCTTGAAATGATGCGTATGAAGAAGAAAGTACAAGAAGGAGCTATTCCGGAAGCAAGAATTGATGAAGAAGGAATACTTTGAGTCAACTCCAGACTTTGCATTCCTAATGATTTTGATTTGAAGCATAGAATCATGATGGAGGCACACAACACATTGTTTGCAATCCATCTCGGGAGTACCAAAATGTATTATGATCTTCAACATACATTTTGGTGGAGCAATATGAGGAGAGAGATCGCGTAGTTTATCTCGAGATGTTTAACTTATCAACATGTAAAGGCAGAGCATCAAGTGCCAAAGGGTCCATCAGCAACCACTTGAGATTTTGAAATGGAAGTGGGAACACATTACCCTAATTTCATTACTAATCTTCCCAAGGTTTCTCAAGGCATAGATGCGATTTGGGTTATTATTGATAGATTAACCAAAGTCTACTCATTTTCACCGACACGAGAGACTTATTCCTTGAACGCCTTTTCTCGTATGTAACGTAAATGAGATTGTGAGATTGCATGGCATGCCAAGATCCATAGTTTTAGATCGTGGGTTAGATTTTGTTTAGAAAGCTATGG
Source organism: Panax quinquefolius (assembly GCA_020205615.1). Taxonomy (NCBI): domain Eukaryota; kingdom Viridiplantae; phylum Streptophyta; class Magnoliopsida; order Apiales; family Araliaceae; genus Panax; species Panax quinquefolius. The sequence continues at coordinate 103,571,840 of CM035171.1, read as the reverse complement.
GCACGAATTTACGATCTGGTTTGGCATACCATCCTCAAACGGATGGGCAATCGTAAAGGACTACTCAAACTCTTCAAGATATATTAAAACTCGTGTCCTAGATTTCAAAGGAAGTTGGGATAAGTACTTGCCATGGTGGAATTCTCATACAACAATAGTTATTAAACAAATATAGGCATGGTTCCATTCAAGCATTATATGGATTAAAAATGTCGTTCTCCAATATGTTGGGATGAGGTGGGTGAAGTAACATTGTTGGGACCCGAAAGTTAGTACGTATTATAACTAATGATCCAAATGATTCGACAACGATACAAACCAAGCACAAGATCGACAAAAGAGTTATGCGGATCTTCATCGAAAGGACGTGGAATTTAATGTAGGGGATCATGTATTGTTGCATGAAGTTGCTCCATGGAAGGGAGTTACAAGATTTGGGAAGAGAGGAAAGCTCAATCCACGATTTATCGGTCCATTTTAAATTCTTGACCGAGTAGGAAATGTAGCCTATAGACTTGCGTTACCTCGAAAGTATGTCTCGTGTTCATAATGTGTTTCACATATCCGCATTTCAGAATATGTGAAAGACCCGAACCACGTTATTGAAGTTAGAACCGGACGAGATAGCCAAGACTTAACGATGAGGAGGTACTGCCAAGATCTTGGATAGGAAGGAACATGTCCTACGCAACAAAGGTTATACCACAAGTTAAAGTTTTGTGGAGGAATCATGCTATAGAGGAAATGACCGGGAGTTGAAACGAAATGAAAGCGAGGTATCCTCACCTTTTCAAAACACTGTGACGTGACGCCAATTTCGAGGACTTAAATTTCATAAGGAGGGAGGTCAGAAGACCCCAAAATTTTTAAATAAAAAGGAATTTCCTTTATTTATTATTTTGAAATAGTAAGGGTTGATTTGATTAATGTGGATAGTTAAGGGTTAAATATGCAAATATTTCAAAATAAGCAAGTGGTTATAAAATATTCATTATCGCTTGGGAATATTCGTTTGGTCCGGAATATTCAGATCGTTGGGAATATTAATTTACGCAGCATGACCATGTGTGGGCCCCATAACGGAAAGTGATTGGATGAAGAAAACGACAAATATAAGTTGTTTTTAAATAACTACAGAAGTTTGTTATTCAATTATCATCGTTGAATACCCGGTGGTTAAAACACACTAATACGCCGTTGTTGAACAAGAAGATACCAGATTGCACCAATTATTGATTCTTACGTAAGAAGGCACTACTCAATAATGGTTATGTAATTAATCGCTCAAAGATTTTATCGAGTTAATAATTGTTGCGTTGATATTTTATATCATTGTTGTTTCAATAATTGTCATTACACAAGATCTTTCATTATCGAAGCAATAATTCATATTATCTCGAATAATATTATTAGATAACATTATTGGCAATGTCTAGAAAGTTTACCTAAGGAGAGGTTTGGTCACCTAATCATGGCGCCAAGAAGAAGAAATTCTTATTGGAAAGCCCCTCTTCCTAGAACCGCGCTCGTTGTCAATATTGTGATTCTCGTAATATTATTTGTGAATAATTAATTATTGATTCATATGATGAGGAAAATATTGATTTTATGTGGATATAGATGGAGAAAAATTTTAAAATGACAATTGTTGAAAATTAATATTTTATCTTTTCTCGATAAAATAATTCATTTAAATATATTATTTTAATAATATATTAACGGTGATATTTTTACAATGAATGTGGGATATATGAGTATATGAGGAGGAAGAGTATTTTGTGGCATTAAATGTTTAACACATGTTTTGTGTGTTGGTGGACACAATTATCGAATCAAATTTGATTATACTTGTAAAATCACCCGTTTGTGGATTTCGGTCAATTTTTATTTGGAATTTGGAAAACTTTCTTCTGCAAAGTTGTAGAGAATTGAATTTCCTATAAAACTCTCGCGAGATTCGAATTTTCTGATGAAAGGGCTATTTATTATGAATTATTGAAGTTTCAAGTCTCAAATAATTAATTTTGTAAGTTTTAATTATTTATTTTATGAAAAACGTTTTTATCATTTTTTCTTGAAGGTGGCATGTGGGAAATGCTAGGATCTGAATTCTAAGGTTGGCGTATGAATTTGATATATATATATATATATATATATATATTAATTTATTAAATTTTCGCTTTGTGTTCTAAGCAATTTCCTATAAATAGGTGCTTAGGTTAGAATTGAAAATCACACCGTAAACTCAAGTTTTTTCTCTCTATATTATCGAGTGTATTCTTGTGAGTATTTTGAGTATACTTTGAGTATTGCTATATGGTGCAAGTCCAAGTCATAGCCTATATCCGTGTTTCAAATTAGAAGTACTAATCTTTCGAGGTAAGTGGATATTATTTTTTTGTAATGATATTATTTCTTCAATATCATTATCTTTGAAATGTTGATCCAAGTTTTTATCAAATTTGGAACTTTTTCATGTCTGGGTTACTATTCATGGGTTACTATTCATGAGTTACTATTAGTTATTATTCATGAGTTACTATTCACGAAAGTTACTATTCACGAAGTACTATTCATGAAGCGTGAAGATGTTTTTTGTGGAATTTCTATCTTTTGGTGTCTGAGTTACTATTCACGATACAAGACTATTCACGTATACTCAAGACTATTCATGTATACGGACTATTCACCGAAAAATAAAATTTCTTCTTTTTGTCCAAAATATCTATTCGGATACTAACTCGATCAGTATCCATGTTTTGATCATTCTCGAATTTTACACCACTATGATTATTTTTGAGGTATTTTTTGGGCGTGGATAAAACCAAGTACTAATCCTTAATCCTTAATCCTTGACATTTTGTTTCATCGATTCGTTTTTTAAAAAATATTTTCATCATCCTCGCCTTAAATGATGATATTATTGAATATCTTTTGGCAGAAGTAAAAGATGAATGATTTTCAAGAATATCTTTGGTCAGTAGTGCAAAGATGAACAGTGTTGAGATGAACATGACCGATTGATTAATATCTTTGGTCTCAGTAGTACAAAGATGAACATGTGTTTAAATGAACATGACTAATCGATGAATATCTTTGGCCCTCGTAGCAAAAGATGAATATTTGATTCCGATGTATATTGATTGATGTTACTGTGGATAAAATATTGATGATGGATCGTTAAATTCATAGATTATAGTAGATTTCATTCTCTACGTAACTCTTCTATGAATTATTATTTTCATGTAATATTGATCCGAAACTTGTTGTCTATTGTATTCTATCGATTTTTCCTCGTTGAAGACTAACGATAATTTGTTGTATATTATCTTAGTCATAATATTCTTTATCGGGCTAGTTGAGCTCACCCTTTTCCTTGTTGTTCCATTTTTTCTTCTCGTGAGGCTAGAATGTAATGAAAGTACTAGTCGGGGTATGGAATGAAGGTTCTAGAGAGAGTTGTTTAGTAGTCCTCACCCATTTTGTAAAATAATGAATCAATAATTATTATGGGGATTTATTTGCATGTGGATATTGTCTAGAAGACAATATTATATTTAAACTCATTAAGATATATTGTCGTATTTCACACGACATTTGTATTATTGAAGTTGTAGTTTGCTTCTTGTACCATGTATTTGGCGACTCAGAATGGGTGTTGTGTATACCTATTTTGGGGGCGTCACAAAGGTTCTTTAATGATTAATGTTGAAATCTATATTATCTGGAAAGTCGTTGATCGCTAGGGAGGCTTATCCCTATTGTAGAATAAATATTATTTATTTAAATAAATTAATTGTTTAATTTATTTATTTAAATAAGATTAGAATTGTTCTAATTGATTTATTCACAACCGGTTTAATATGGAGAACCTAAAGGGTCACACCATAAAAGGAAGAATAATTATTTACGAAGTTAATGGCATAATCGTAATAATATGTTAAGTATATTTAATTTAATCTATGGTGATAGAATAAATTAAATAGCTTAATATTTATTATTTAATATTTTAGAAATATTAAATATAAATTAATAAGAGGAGTCTTATTAATATTGTTACAATTATTATTATTTTAATTTCTAAAAGAATTTAGGAATTAATTTAATATAAGTACTCTCATTTATTCCTAATTGGATTAGGAAGTTAAATTAATTAAAAGAGTTTAATTAATTATCCCTAATAAGATTAGGGAGCTTAATTAATTAAAAGAATTTAATTAATTAAATAAACCCAATTCCTTAATTGTTAAGGTGGGTTGCCCACATCTATAAATAAGAGGAGTCTTATTATGGGTAGTATGGGTTGTTGACTTTAACAAAGTACGTAATAATTCCAAGTTGTTGGGAGTATGCCTTTTCTATAGAGATAGAAAACTAGGGTTAGCCATAACACCCATCTTCTTGAATTTTATTCTTCCTTGGTGGATCACCTCTAGAGGCCAAACATTTGGGTGGCTAACGTTGATCAAAGGAAGGAACCAAACCCGGTGGATTCAAGATTGAACGCGAAAGGATTTGGAGGTGAACTTGTACCTGAGGAAGCTCGATCTTCAAGGGTATGATTTATTCTTTATCTTTTCGTTTAATTAATAATTGTGCATAAAGGGTGATCCGGGTATATGGTTTGTAAATTTTTTTAAACTCTAATTTTACACGCTTCCGCATTATTTTGCAATTTGATTGCGCATATGAATATTACAAACCTAACAATGCTCATTTATTTCCGCCATTTTCGTTTGTCATTCATGTAAGACCCCAACTTTTATGAATAAAGATGAATTTTTTTTTATAAATCATTTTTGAATATTATGGTGTTGATTTATTATAATATTAAAGTTGTGGGTAATATTTATAAATTTTGCAAAGTAAGCAAGTTGTTATATAATATTCGATTGGTCGGGGAATATTCGTTTTAACAGGGAATATTCATACGATGGTACAATCATTGGTGGACCCCACAACGTAATTATTGTCGGAATGAGAAAACGACAAAAATATCTTTTTATGAAAATAACGATGGAAGTTTTACCGTTAACTGTTGGAATAACCGGTGTTAAAAGTACAGTAATACGCGTGGTTGCATAGTAGCACACAATATTGATTATTGATGCTTACGTGAGAAGTCACTCAGTTTTGTTCAATTATTACTACAGTAATTGTTACATAGTATCTCACGTTATTGATTCAATTATTGTCCATACTTTATATATTATTAAATCAATAATTGAGACGACAAAGTTATTCATATTATTATTTGCAATATTGACAATGTACAGAAGTTACATCGAGGAGAGGTTTGGTCACCTAATCAAGCGCTACCAATAAGGAGAAATTCATATTGAAAAGCCCCCTCTTTCCTGGGAATGACCTGGTTGTCAAATATTGCAAATTATAATAATGATGATAAACGTTGTTAAAAATATTGAGAGGATTTTTATGAAGTATTTGTTGGACCCCCCATTTACCCATTTTTCAAAATAATCGGTAGGAAGTTATTCAATTATTATATATATATATATATATATATATATATATATATATATATATATAGTGGTGTGGCCCATGAATAAATGAAATGAAATGGAAAGTCACATGGTGGGGACATTCACGGGTGGGAAATGTAGGAATTGGATAAGTGATTTATAATGGTCTTATTTGTTAACTAGTAACAAATTTGGTTTAAAGACTTTAATGGCTATTATGGCGTCCCAAAGTGAAACCTTTTAAAAATTCTATTGACTTAGGTGATTTTTATGGGTGTGTGAAGTGCCGTGGACGGCGGGGTGAATTTATATATATATATAAGTTTTGTTTTATTAGATTATAAATAGAATATATTATATTTTATTTAAAATTTTTGTTTTATTAGAATATTTTATTGCATAGTGCTGCATAGTAAATCAAAATTTTCAAACGACCGGCCGAAGAATTGCGCCCGTGATTATGGTTACTGTGTGTCCGTGATTTCTAAATTCAAATAGTATCCTCTCCATTCTCCTATAAATAAGATGCTTAGTTAGAATTGAAAATCACACCAGAATCAGAGAATTCTTCTTCTATAATTTTGAGCGTATTTCTTTAGAGTTTAAAAAAGCTTTGAGCATAGAAAATAGTGCAAGTTTTCTTCAAGAATATCCCTATGACGCCCCCAAAATAGGTATACATCACCCATCTTGAGTCTCCAGATACATGGTACAGAAATCAACTACAAACTTAATTATACAACTGTCGTGCAAAATACGACAAAACATAGCTGAGAGTTTAAACACGAATATTGCCATCTAGACAATATCCACACTCAATGGAGTCCTCATTACAATTATTATCACACTATTTTATAAAAATAGTGAGGACTACTATAGCCACCATCTCGGGACCATCACTCCATTTCCGACTCGTTCGTCAATTTATATTCTCATTTCCTGAAGAGAACAGTGAAAGAAAGGGTGAGCTCAACTAGCCCAGTAAGAAATATTATGACTAAGATAATGAAGAATAAATTTTCCTTAGCCTTCAACAGTATAACAACTGATAGAATACAAAAGACAATAAGTTTTAGATCAACAACTGCAGCGGGATAAGCAATCCATTAGAAAAGTCAATTAGAGCATGATATCTACTATCTTCTATGATTTAAAAGTTTATACGAAATGGGTCTTTGTGTTAACAACATCGCACTCGTAAACGCATATGATCTTCTACTCAACGCGTCAGCTACCACGTTCGCTCTTCCACAATGATATTGAATGGTATAGTCGTAATCTTCAACAGCTCGAGCCAACATCTTTGGCGCATGTTACGTTCGTTTTGGGTGAATAAAATATTTAAGGGTTTTAGAAATGGGTTTTGTACTGGGGTTAATACGAAATTCGATTTCACGCTCTAGGGGTAGGCTAAGAAATTCTTTGAGAATACGTCAGGAAATTTATTAATGATAGAAATATCATTTAAAAACTGTGACTTTCATCCAAAACTTAGATAGCACATGAAATGAAGGTTTCTCCTAACGGAGTTTCAACCGATAAGTCAAAGTTTAATTTTTCCAGAGTCAAATTTAAACGTTGAGCGCAAGCAAGAGAGATAAAAGAATGGGTAGAATCGATGTGACGCCCCCAAAACAGGTATACATCACCCATTTTGGGTCGCCAGATACAAGGTACTGAATACAAATACAACTTAATAATACAACTGTCGTGTAAAATACGACAAAACATAAACTGAGAGTTTTAATAAGAATATTGTCATCTAGACAATATCCACACTCGATGGAGTCCTCATTACATTTATTGTCACACTATTTAACAGAATAGTGAGGACTACTAATGCTATCATCTGGACCATCACTTCATTCCCCCGAGCTCGTCCCAAACCTATATTCTCATTTCAAGAGAAACGGTGAAAGAAAGGGTGAGCCTCAACTAGCCCAGTAAAAAATATTATGACTAAGATAATGAAGAATAAATTATCATTAGTCTTTAACAATGTTAAACTGATAAAATACAATAGACATCAAGTTTAACTGCAGCGGAACATGTAATCCATTAAAAGAGTTAAGTAGAGAATAAAATCTACTATCTTTTATGATTTAAAAGGTTTTTCATCACTTTTATCACGAGACTCAAATTTTAATAAATAATCCACATCATCCCTGCACTACGACCAAGGATAATCATTAGTATCACAACCACAAATTATCCATGCACTACGGGCCAAGGATATTCGTGTATTCATCAATGGTCATGATCATGCCAACAACTGTCCATCAATGCACTACGGGCCAATGAGGACTTTACCACAAAGATTTGTAACATTACGGTCATGATTATACCGAATAATCCCTGGTCATAATCTTTCCAAGTCCATCTATGCACAACAGGCCACAGATGACTTTTAACATAATATAAGCATGAGGATGATGGTAATGATATAAGAATCCAATAAAACAAGCACAAGAATTAATTTATCCATAATTCAATAACGTCCAAATTGTCAACATGATACTGCTTCTTAAAGTAAAATTCAAGAATGCTCAGAAGAATATTTTCTTGAAAATATACTGGATGAAGCACAAATATCAAGGATATTCCACTAATTTCATGGAGTATAGAAGTTAAAGCTTTAACCAACTGAGTATAACAGAATATATGAAACTACAAATGGATTTTTGCCCGCCATGCGGTAATCCACGTAGACAGATCATTTCCATAATTTAATAAAAAATGAATACGAAGGGTCATTCAGCATGCATGTGGTAATCCACATAGACAGGTTATTCCAACAGAATAATAAAGAATGGAATAACAAAATAATTCACCATGCATGTGATAGACCGCACAGACAGGTTATTCCAACAGAATAATAAATAATGGAACCAGGTCATGCGTAAACGCACAAACAGGATATTCCAACAGAATAATAAAGAATGACATAACAGAAGAATTTCACCATGTATGCGGTACTTCTCATATACAAGTTATTCCAACATAATAATAAAGAATGGAATAACAGAAGAATTTCACCATGTATGCGGTGACTTTCGTTGATCGACAAAGTTATGCCAACATAATAATAAAGAATGGAATAATGAAGAATTTCACCATGTACAAGTATGCTTAGCATATCTGAGTTATTCCAACATAATAATAAAGAATGGAATAATGAGAAGAATTTCACCATGTATGCAGTACTTCACATATACAAAGTTATTCCAACATAATAATAAATAATGGAATAATGTAAGAATTTCACCAAGTATAGGGTAGCTCACAGATATCTGAGTTATTCCAATGAATAATAAAGAATAGAATAATGAAGAATTTCACCATGTATGCGGTACTCAGATATATATGTTATTCAACATAATAATAAATAATGGAATATGAAGAATTTCACCAAGTATAGGGTAGCTTGCGATATCTGAGTTATTCCAATGTAATAATAAAGAATGGAATAACAGAAGTTCTCTTCATGAATACGAAAGAAATAATACCCCTTACCTTAGAAGGAACTGGATATAGGAGTAGTGAAGTAGCAGAATACTTTTCTTCTTTCTCTCTATAGTTTTTCTCTCTAGAGTTTTAATGAATTCGTAAGAAATAATTAAGGAATGAGCTTCCATTTATAGGCGAATGGACTGAATAGTAACTAATTCATGAACGGTCTAGATTGATTTACTTTTAAACGGACGGTCCATATTGATTTACTATGCAGTATTAATAAAATATTCTAATAAAACAAAATCTTTTAAAAAAAATATAATATATTCTATTTATAATCTAATAAAACGAATAACTTTATAAAAGTATTCTGTTTTATATAAAAAGATTTTACTATGTAAAACACTATGCAGGCACTATGCAAACACTATGCATAATAAAATATAATATATTCTAATTATTATCTAATAAAACAAATAACTGTGATGAATTGGTAACTATGCAAACACTTTGTCTACTTATGCAACCATGCCAGACATCGCATTACTTTTTTACATTGGGTGTTTCAACAGTTAACGGTAAAACTTTCGCCGTTATTTTCATAAAATATTTTTGTTATTTTCTCAATCCGATAAAAATTCTTTTGTGGGGTCCACAAATGATTGTGCCGTTGTATGAATATTCCCTGCTAAAACGAATATTCCCCGACCAATCGAATATTATATAACAACTTGCGTACTTTGCAAAATTTATAAATATTACCCACAACTATAACATTATATCAAATCCACACCATAATTTTAAAAAAAATATTTCAAGAAATTTAAATCTTTATTCATAAAATTTGGGGTCTCATAATCTTCCCTCCTTATGAAATTTCGCCCTCGAAATTTACGTACATACCTGGTACGCCGAAAAGGTGAGGATACCTTGACTTCATTCCAGATTCTAACTCTTGAGGTATTGTTGGGTAAAATCTATATACGCACAACACATAAGTATACGTGGTCAACAAGTAATAGAGTGATGAGTAGAGTATCGTTCCCATAGAGACTAATTAGCAATAACCTTAACTCACAATTACCAATTTCCAATTAACCCTAATTTTATTAAACAAATCAACTCAATAATTGAAATTAAAGATACTAAAATTAAAAATAATTAAACTAACACAGAACAAAATACGAATATCAAAATCTGGAATTTCAAACAATTAACGGAGAATTAGACTTATGATTTTACCCTAAGCTTCACTTTGATTTTAACACCTTTATTCCAATTCAATGCACTATCCCAGTTTATTAATTAAGAACACGAACGTAGTATTAACCACCTCTCGATGCACTAATACCGTATTAACGTCAATCCACAATTAAGATAGAAATTCGTTAAACACCTTAATCAACTAACCCACTATATCTCTATGTGAATTAAAATTAAAGAAGGTTTAAGAATAAGTTCTCTATCTGATTACATGCGATGTCAAGCATATCTCTACCTTAACATTCTTCAAGATTAAGCTATTCGCAAAATCCTGAACACATGCTATATCAACTAGGTCTAGAATTGAATATCCTCTCTCGATTCCATCCAATTCCACAAAGAATTGTTGATCAGGAAATTCATAGATTCAAGCACAAATCAATATAGATAAACTGGAAATAGCTTATTAAATTGGAATTCAAAGTTTATAAAATCATTGATTCACTCAAGGATCCATCATAAGCCTAAAAAGTGAATTAGTTCATGTCAAACAAAATAAAAACTAAATAAATCGTAGAAATCATTCTTCTGATTACAAATAATAATCTAACACAAAGAATATTGAAAAACACCCTTCATGTAGACTAGAATTTCAATCGTCTCGAAAATTCCTTCGAAATACTCCTCCACGTTTGCTATCAAAAACTGAGCTTTGATCCTTGTAATATGACTTTTTTTCGTCTAATTATTGTTCAATGAGTATATTTTATCCAACACCCAAGTCCCAGTCGAATTCTCTATCAAATAGAGTTATATTGACATACAAATAGCTAAAATTCGTGCCCAAAAAGAAGTTCAATCACAACAGGACAATGCCAGATTTTCCACCCCCACCCCGGCGGGGGTGTATGTGTTATGTAAGCCCGCCCCGGTGGGCATCCCTTCTGTCTAGCTCGTATGAAGACCCCCCGCCCCGTCAGGGGTGTATAGTGTACTTCAGCCTTTTTGGGCTATGCTCCCCGTTAGCTGGAAAGTAAGACCATTGGCCTACGGGGTATATATATTATGGTACCTACCAAGCGGCATCTCTTCTGTCAACTGACTTTGCTAAACTGCTAACTTGCTTCTAATTATGCTCCATTTGATTCCAAATCACACCGATTATCTCCAAATGTACGTTGAATGCCACAACCACCATTCTATACATGAAAATAAAACAAGTAACAATGAACATGATCACAAGTATTTAGCACAAATAAGCATGAAATAGATATTGAATCGCGTATATAAAATCCACTTATCAAAATCCCCCAAACTTAAACCGTGCTAGTCCTCGAGCACAAAACAACTACATGCAATGCAATGAAATGAAATGAATACGACTTAACTTATATGCTTTCAAATCCAACAATATCGCAGTATCAAAATTATCTTAACGGCCTCAGTGAAAACAAACAACTATACAATACCAATTACCAAAGACCAATCTATAATTTCGTTTTAATCCACGAATCTCAAACCATCATTACTGGTACAATGTGTGTGTGTGTGCAACATCCATTATAACCGATACAGACTCAAATTCAATACATAATCCATTTCTTAGAAGGAATCACGCAGCGTAAACTTAAAATTTCAAAAATAAATAGTTCCAACTAAAATTAAGCAATCACTAATCTCAAGGTTCAAGCGGGGTACTTATACTTTATTCATACATAATTTTTTTATATATATATACGGGGGCTTCTTGCTCTTATTTCCCGTTTTTTTTATACACTTAGCTATGCAATGTCTTATTCCCTTAGGCTTTTCAATGCTACCTTAACGAGCTTTCGACCAACGACTCCCAGACCATTAAGACCTTAGGGCGCTAGGTGTAAAGACAATCCCCTCGGGCTTACTTACTCAAGTAAAAAAGGCCACAAAACTAGACAAGCATGCCACGGTGTTTATTCATATATATTTTATTTAATTTTTTATTTTTTTAGATATATAAATAAAGCTTATATACCCCACGTATCATTCCCCAAACTTAGGTTCTTACCTAACTTTAGCCTTTACTGTCCATCCTTGTCGTTTCATCATTCACTCTAACATTATCCTTTAGAGACCATTTAGGTACCAATTTGAACTGACCAATCAACATAGATGTTTGTTAATCGTGCTATCCTTTTATACCAGTTTCAAACAAGCTCAAGATTCGATTCATAAACAAAAATTGTTTCACAGTTCTAATACTCAAAACTGTATTTGTTAACTTATTGTCAATCAGATCATAGGCCCACAAATAATATGAAATACAACATTGATGGACTTACGCATCATAACATTTACTAACTAATTTTTTTTTATAAGGATAACAAAATGCATTACAAAATTACCTACCATGCAATGACCAACGTTAACCTAAGATACTATGAATGCACCTAAACTATCATGCAATACTGAAAATAAAATGCAATACAGAAATTTAAATGACATTAAAATGCAACCTAAATGAGCTAAATGCATTCAGACATGTATTTAAATCCCCCAAACTTAAGTAATACAATGTCCTCATTGGATGATTAGTCAAAATAAGTACGTAAGGACTTCCCTACTATCACTTAAGTCTGAGGAGGTGGTTGTTGTTCTTCTTCATCGGAATCACTCGGTGGGAACCTTGGCATTGGTCCGGGCTGTTGGTATGGAAATTGTGCCGCCGGGTTGAAACTTTTAAGAGTTGTGTTCAACGAGGCGAAAGATGCGTTCATAGCATCGAACATATGATCTTGCCTCATTGCCAATCGCCTTATTTCCCGACGAGTTACCTTGGTATGCGCATTCATTTGATTTTGGAACACAAAGAACTTAGAACTGGATATGGCATCGGCCTGCGGTACCTGCTCAGTCCCTTGTTCACCCATTTCTTCCTCTTCATCCCCTGATGTCTATGTAGCATCAATGTTGTCGTCTGAATCTGACGAAAAAATGAAACCCACACCACGTGGATGTTATTTGCCTCCCGCCCATACAGAATACCGCACTATCATTCTCGAATCAAGCAATACAAGCAGCAATTGTGTGGGCTTGTCGTTGGACCATCTAACCCCGGCATTGCGACACAACCCACAAATGAGTGATGGATGTGGCAATCCTCTAGAAAAATTCCCACGTAAGTACCAACGGATTGATGAACAGATTATTGCCCCGACGTCAATAATAAAATCTTGCACAATGGCGTACAACAATAACGCCTTCTCTTTGGTAACGTCCGAGGTATGTTGGGACGGAAGTAATTTTGCACATAGGAATGCGTACCAAAATTTCCCATACCAGCTAAGGTCTTTGCTATGAAACACGAAGCCTCCCTTTCGACCTTTTATCCATGATGTTCCCGGCTTTGTCATCTCCGTAATTATAGAATCAAAATCCGGGTCAGAATTACGGAGATGAGCATACTGGCAGTGGCGAGGCACCCTCAGTTGGTAGTAAGTATTGATGGCATCGGCACTGAATGGAACCAACAGTCCTCGCACAAATGCGTGGAATGGTTATTTGTCCTCAACATTTGCGTAAAATTCTTTGACGATGTTAACAATGGTTGGTTCCATCTCCTCGGTGAATTTGGTCCATCCCTTTTGGTAAATTTAAGGCATAAGCTCCCCATCGTTAGGATCTGGTGCCAACCCCCTCTCCGGTGTAAGGGCTTTGGTGAGCATGTAGTCGCATTCGCTTGGCCACGGTCATGGTGGCAGACTAGTAAAAATTTTCGGCGATCGAAGGTGCGGGTTGGTTGGGATGACCGTGAGCTTTCTCCCCTCTCGCGTTTAGATGATGATTGTGAAGCCATATCTCTCCCTTTTGCTGGCTTTACTCTAACTCTCCTCCAAACTTTTCAATTTTATCTCTCAAGCTAACAACTATAATCTCTTTTTGCTTAGTATCAAGTGTGGTTGGAGAATTGGTGTGAGATATAGTGCTATATAGAGAGGGAGAAGGATGGCTACCATTGGTGGATTGAAGAGGTGGAATGAAGTTATGGAGTATTGGGAATGTGGGGAGGAAGTAATGGTAGTGAGTGGTGATTATGGAGTAATGAAGTAGCAGGGAAGTGGGAAAGTGGGGTGTTATTGAGAAGTGGAGAAGTCTAAATAACTGCCCACGTCTGATGCCTTCCCAGACCCCTGCCCCGGCGGGGGGTATTGTACTAGTAAGGCTCGCCTCGGTGGGCGTGCATTCTATCAACTGAATTCGAGGACCCCCACCCCGACGGGGGTTGTAGTACTAAAAAGGCCCGCCCTAACGAGCTATGCCACTGCCAGATTCTATGTTCTGCTTTATGTACTAGCTCTATTTTCCATCCTGCAAGAATTGACACATGCATATTAGTGAATTGTTTATGCATGATGTATTGTGGAGAGATTAGCGAGATTTTTCTTTTATTCGTCTACTTAATACTACAAGGAAAACTATAATAAAGCAATATAAACTATGATAAAGACTAAAGATTGGGTTGCCTCCCAATTAGCGCTTGATTTTAAGTCGTTCAGCCTGATTACTCCCTTCTTATGTTGTGTCAGTCAATGTGATGGTGATCACGTCGGTGTTGGCTTCTCCACCCCAGTAATGCTTTAGACGGTGTCCGTTGACTTTGAATATTTCGAGTGGATTTTGACTGTAGTTTTTGACTGCACCATGAGAGAATACCCACTTGACTGTGAATGGTCCCGACCATCTCGATTTAAGCTTTTCGGGGAATAATCGTAGCCATGAATTGAACAGGAGTACTGATTGGCCTGGCTCGAATGTTCGACGCAAAATTTTCTGGTCGTGCCATCTTTTGACTTTTTCTTTGTATAGTTTGGCATTCTCATAGACGTGAAGGCGAAATTCGTCGAGTTCATTTAATTGAAGTAGTCTCTTCTCACCTACAACTATTTAATCAAAGTTGAGTTTTTGCACAGCCCAATATGCCTTATGCTGTAGTTCGACCTGTAAGTGACATGCCTTCCCGTACAGTAGTTGATATGGTGACATCCCGATTGGCGTCTTGTATGCAGTTCGGTAAGCCCATAAAGCATCATCCAATCTCAGCGACCAACCTTTCCGACTTGGATTCACCACTTTCTCCAATATCTTTTTGACTTCCCGATTTGATACCTCAACTTGTCCACTGGTCTGAGGGTGATACGATGTAGCTATCTTGTGGTTGACCCCATACTTGGCCAAAAGAGCAGTAAAGGACTTATTGCAGAAGTGACTACCTTCGTTACTGATGATTGCTCTTGTTGTGACAAACCTCGTGAAGATGTTCTTTTGAAGGAATTTGAGGACCACCTTGGCTTTGTTTGTTGGTAGAATTGCAGCTTCAACCCACTTTGACACGTAGTACACTGCGAGTAGAATGTATTGATTGTTCAATGACGAGGGAAATGGTCCCATGAAATCAATACCCCATACATCAAAAATTTTTACTTCCAGAATCGTTTGTAAGGGCATCTCATTACATTTTGAAATGTTGCCCACCCTTTAACATCTATTGCATTGTTTGACAAACTGGTGAGCATCTTTGAATAATGTGGGCCAATAAAAACCACATTGCAGCACCTTTGCTGCTGTCCTCTCACTCCCATAATGCCCGCCATACGCCAATGAGTGACACTCATGCAGAATATTCTTCACCTCACTATATGGGACGCATCGTCGAATCATTTTGTCGGTGCACTGCTTGAACAAATATGGTTCATCCCACATGTACCATTTCACGTCGTGAAGAAATTTCCTTTTATATTGTCTTGTGAGGTCAGGTGGTAGAATGTTGCTCATAACGAAATTTGCATAATCACCATGCCACAGAATCTCTGCTGAAATCCCAAATAGTTGCTCATCTGGGAATGACTCATTAATCTCACATCTGTCGTCTTTTGCTTTCCCGTGGTTTTCCAACCTAGACAAGTGATTGGCTACTTGATTCTCCGTCCCCTTTCTGTCCTTTATTTCTAAGTTACACTCTTGAAGTAAAAGAATCCACCGGATAAGGCGTGGTTTAGCATCCTTTTTTGCTATCAAGTACCGAATTGCTGCATGGTCTGTATAAACTATCACCTTAGTCCCGATCAAGTATGCCCAAAATTTGTCAAACGATACACACCACGCAAGAAATTCCTTTTCGTGGTTGTGTAGTTCATTTGAGTTTTCAGAATCGTCTTGCTTGCGTAGTATATGGCGTAAAACACCTTGTCTCTACGTTGGCCAAAATAAATTTATTAACCGCAAAGTCGCTCGCATCACACATAAGCTCGAATGGCATGCTCCAATCCGATACGACTATAACGGGGGTTATCGTCAATTTCCTCTTTAATAAGTCAAAAGTCATCTTGCACTCTTCATCAAAGCTGAACGTCGCATCCTTCTCTTAAAGATTTCATAGTGGTTTCGCAATTTTAGAGAAGTCTTTTATAAACCTCCTGTAGAATCCAGCGTGACCTAAGAAACTCCTAATACCCTTCACTAAGTTTGGTGGAGGCAACTTTTCAATAGTTTCCAGCTTTGCTTTGTCAACTTCCAATCCTTGAGCCGATACCTTATGGCCCAAAATTATGCCCTCTTCAACCATGAAGTGGCATTTTTCCCAATTTAGTACGAGATTCGTGTCCTTACATCTTTGCAACACCATAACCAAATATTGTAAGTAAGTATCGAAGCTGTCCCCATAGACCGAAAAGTCATCCATGAAGACCTCAACATTTTTCTCCACCATATCTGAAAAAATGGCCATCATACACAGTTGGAAAGTTGCAGGTGCATTGCATAGCCCAAATGACATCCTCCTGAATGCAAATGTGCCGTAAAGGCACGTGAATGTGGTCTTCTCTTGATCCTCTAGAGCGATGACTATTTGGTTGTAGCCCGAGCACCCATCCAACAAACAGTAATATTGGTGTCCCGCCAACCTATCTAACATTTGATCAATAAAGGGCAGCGGGAAATGGTCTTTGAGGGTTTCCTTGTTCAATTTTATGTAATCCATGCAAACCCTCCAACCTGTCACTGTTCTAGTCGGTATTAATTCATTGTCCTCATTCTGCACCACTGTCATTCCTCCTTTCTTCGGCACGCACTGCACTGGACTAACCCATTTGCTGTCAAAAATCGGGTAGATGATGTCGGCGTCTAACCACTTCAAAATTTCCTTCTTCACAACTTCCTTCATAATTAGATTGAGTCGCCGCTGTTGCTCCACCATTGGTTTTGCCTCATCTTCCATCAAAATCTTGTGCATGCAAAATGAAGGGCTAATTCCCTTTATATCCGTGATTGTCCACCCGATAGCTGACTTGTGTTCCCTAAGCACCCTCAACAACTTTTCTTCATGCAATTCGTTAAGTGCAGCAGAAATAATAACAGGTAAAGAATTTGAATTGCCTAAGTATGCATACCTGAGGTGTTTAGGGAGTGGTTTAAGTTCCAGCTTTGGTGGCTCTTCCAATGATGGTTTCAGTTTTTTTGCGGTTACCTCCTCCGTGTGCAGCGGTTCAAACGGTGTTCTAAATCTGGAAACTCATGGCAATGAATCTAGCATTTGTAGGTAATCCACCAATTTCGGATCGTCAACCGCTTCATCCCCCAATAACGTTGCTTCTAGTGGATCGTTTACCAGACTCTTGCTCATGTCATCACTAATGATTTCCTCAATTAATTCCATTCAAAAACATTCTTCATCATCCGTAGGGAATTTCATCGCCATAAACACATTGAATTTTACTTCTTGATCTTGGACCTTCATCATGAGTTCTCCCTTTTGCACATCTATGAGTGTCCTTCCGGTAGCCAAAAATGGTCTCCCTAGGATAATTGGGATGTTCTTGTCCTCCTCAAAATCCAGAATGATAAAGTCTGCGGGGAATATAAACTTATCTACTTTCACTAAGATGTCCTCTACTATGCCTCTCGGATATGTGACTGACCTATCCGCCAACTGTAAGGAGATGTTCATAGGCCTTGGTTCAGGTAAACCCAATTCTAAGTATACTGACAATGGCATAACGTTTACACTCGCCCCCAAATCACATAAACACTTGCTGAAATGCATATTCCCGATCGTGCATGGAATAGTGAAGCTCCCCGGGTCCTTCAGTTTTGGTGGTAATTTATGTTGTAATACCGCACTACACTCCTCTGTTAGTGCCACGGTTTCAAAATCATCCCATTTCTTCTTTCTTGACAGAATCCCTTTCATAAATTTTGTGTAGCTCGGCATTTGTTTTAGGGCCTCTGCAAATGGAATATTAATCTGAAGTTTCTTGAAAATTTCCAAAAACTTGGCAAATTGCTTATTTAATTTCTGTTTTTGGACCCTCTGCTGAAATGGTGGAGGTGGATAAACAATTGGCTTATTGTTTAGCTTTGTTTCCTTACCTTGCTTATCCTCACCTTTGCTTTCTACACTCACGTCCCTCTTATCAACTTTTTCATCCAGAGTTGCTGAATTTTCTGCATTAGTTCCTTTGAGATGTTTTCCACACCACAATGTAATTGCCTGACACTGTTCATGGTTACCCTTCGGATTTCTCTTTGTGTCACTTGGTAATGTCCCTTGTGGTCTATTATTCAATGCCAACGCAATTTGTCCTATCTGATTCTCTAGATTCTTGATCGCCATCTCTTGTGATTTCATAGACATCTCATATGATTTCATAGCCATTGCTTGATTTTTCATAGCCGCATCATTGCTAGTCATGTATTTTGTTAACATCTCCTCTAGATCTGATTTCCTTTCTTGATATTGAGCTAGTTGTTGCTGGTTCTGAAAACTTGGGGGATAAGATTGTCGTGGAGCTTGATTTTACTGGTTGTTGCTCCATGAGAAATTCAGATGATTCCTATTTCCTTGATTGTATGTGCTCTGGTATGTGTTCTGCGGAATTCTGTTGTAATTGCCGATGAACTGCACAAATGCTGTATTAACCGCGCATTGATCCGTTGGGTGTTCTCCTGCGCACAACTCGCATATTATTACCACTTGCTGTGCTTGTGCTTGTGCTGCTATCACCGATTCCAACTTCTTTGAAAGCGCAGAAATCTGTGCTTGCATAACTGTCATACTATCTACTTATAACACCCCAGCTGCCTTCGCCTGTGTTATTCTCGCTGTGGGCCACTGGTAGTTATTAGCCATCATGGTTTCAATCAACTCGTAGGCTTCCTCGTAACTCTTAGCCATGAATGCTCCGCCCGACGCTTCATCAATTGTGACGCCCCCAAAAATAGGTATACATCACCCATCTTGAGTGGCCAAATACATGGTACAAAATTCAAATATAACTTAATTATACAGCAGTCGTGTAAAATACGACAAAACATATGCTGTGAGTTTTAATATAAATATTGTCATCTAGACAATATCCACACTCAATGGAGTCCTCATTACATTTATTATTACACTATTTCACAGAATAGTGAGGACTACTAATGCTATCATCTGGACTGTCACTCCGTTTCCCGACTCGTCCCAGCTATATTCTCATTTCCTGAAGAGAACAATGAAAGAAAGGGTGAGCTCAACTAGCCCAGTAAGAAATATTATGACTAAGATAATGCAGAATAAATTATCGTTAGCCTTCAACAGTGTTAAACTGATAAAATATAACAAACATCAAGTTTAACTGCAGTGGAACAAGCAATCTATTAGAAGAGTCAAGTAGAGAATAAATTCTATTATCTTCTATGATTTAAAAGGTTTTTCATTATTTTTATCGTTGAGACTCAGCTCAATAAATAATCCACATAATCAAATCATCCCTGCTCTACAGGCCAAGGATATTATTTAGTATCACGACCACGAATTATCCATGCACTACGGGCCAAAGATAATTGTGTTTTCATCAATCTGGCTTGTCATGCCATTAAAATAATTCATCTTTGCACCCTTGGCCAAGAGAATCCATAGCCATAATCATACCAAAAACTGTCCATCAATGCATTACGGCCAATGAGGACCTTTTTTCACATCATTTATAACATTACGGTCATGATTATACCGAATAATCCCTGGTCATAATCATCCCAATTCCATCTATGCACCACTGTGCCACGTAGATGACTTTCAACAAAATATAACATGAGGATGATAACAATGATATAAGAATTCAATAAAACAAGTTCAAGAATTAAATTATCCAGAACTAATAACGCCTAAATTGTCAACATGATACTTCTTTTCAGAGTAAAATTCAAGAATGCTCGTAAGAATATTTCCATGAAAAGATATGGATGAAGTGCAAATATCAAGGATATTCCACTAATTTCATGGAGTATAGAAGTCAAAACTTTAACCAACCGAGTATAATAAAGAATGGAATAACAAAAGAAATCACCATGCATGCGAAGATTAGCGATAGACAAAGTTATTCCAATAGAATAATAAATAACGGAACCTGTGTCAAGCGTAATACACGACCGACAAGATATTCCAACATAATAATAAAGAATGGAATAACAATGTAAATCACCATGCATGCGAGACGTCGCGATAGGCGAGTTATTCCAATAGAATAATAAATAATGGAACCGAAGTCGCAAAATTAAGACCAACTGTGGATGTTCCACGAGAATAATAAAGAATGGAATAATGTAAAAAATTTCACCAAGCATGCAGATTGTGATGACAAGTTATTCCAACAGAATAATAAATAACGGAATTCGTGTCCCACAGAAAACGCATGTATGTGATATTCCAATGTAATAATAAAGACGAATTCGAGTCCGTGCAAAACGCATGCATGTGATATTCCAATAGAATAATAAAGAATGGAATAACAACAGAATTTCACCATGTATGCAGATTTGATAAACAAAGTTATTCTAGCAGAATAATAAATAATGGAATAACAGAAGTTCTCTTCATGAATACGAAAGAAATAATACCCCTTACCTTATAAAGAAGAGTACTCCGACGGTAGGGCGGGGATATACTTAAAGAAACTTGCACTACGCTCAAAGCTTTCTTAAACGCTAAAGAAATACGCTCAAGATAGAAGAATAATTCTCTCTACAGTTTCTCTCTCTAGAGTTTCAGTGAATTCGTAAGAAATAATGAAGGAATGAGCTTCTATTTATAGAAGAATGGACAGAATAGTAACCAATCCATGAACGGTCCAGATCAATTTACTTTAAACGGACAGTCCAGATTGGTTTACAATAAAATATAATATATTCTATTTATAATCTAATAAAACGAATAACTTTTAAAAAGATTTTACGATGCAAACACTATGCAAACACTATGCATAATAAAATATAATATATTCTAATTATTGTCTAATAAAATGAATAACTTTATAAAAGTATTCTGCTTTATATAAAAAGATTTTCTGTTTTATTACATTAATAATACTAATAAAACAAAACTTATATATATATATATATATATATATATATATCAACAATAATTGAATCAAATAACGTGAGATACTACGCAAAGAACTCATCGTAGTAATAATTAAACAAAAACCGAGTGACTTCTCACGTAAACATCAATAATTAATACGATTGTCTTACTACGCAACAATGCGTGTATTCTTCGTACTTTTACTACCGAGTAGTTCAACAGTATTAACGGTAAAACTTCCGCCATTATTTTCATAAATATATTTTTGTCGTTTTCTCATTCCGACAATAATTCTGTTGTGGGGTCCACCAATGATTGCACCGTTGTACGAATATTCTCTACTAAAATGAATATTCCCCGACCAATCGAATATAATACAACAACTTGTATACTTTGCAAAATTTATAAAAACTACCCACAACTATAACATGATCTCAAATCCATACCATAATATTAAAAAAAATATTTCAAGAAAATTAAATCTTTATTCATAAAATTTGGGATTTTACATCAATACTTGTCCTGAGATTCCCATGTAGTCCGTTGTAAAAGGTGTTCATTTGTAGCCACTTGGGCAATCCATGATGTGGGCATTTTCTGAGCAATTCTTTGTATCTCTCCCATGCCTCATATAATGACTCTCCATGTTGCTGTTCAAAAATCGTTATTTCGTTCCTCATCTTCGCAGTTTTCACCGGTGGAAAGAATTGTACAAGGAATTTATGAGCTAAATCCTCCCATGTAGTTATCGAACCGGACAGTAGAGAATGCAACCAACTCTTTGCCTTGTCCCGTAAAGATAATGGGAACAATCGAAGTCTCACTGCCTCATCCGAAACCCCATTGAACCTAAAGGTGTCGGATATTTCCAAAAAACTGACTAGATGCTCGTTCGGATCGTCATTTGCAAATCTCACAAACTGAACTAAATTCTGAATCATCTGTATCATCCATGGCTTAATTTCAAATGTATTCGCTACTATTGCTGGCCTGGTGATGTTTAATTGCAGTTCAGTCACCTTGGGTGTTGCGAAGTCCCTTAACGCTTTCCGATCTTCGGCTGCCATTTCCTCTTCTTTCTCAGGTGTTTCAAATTCTTGTCTCATTTCCTTGCTCCACTTACTCAACCTCTGGAACCTTTTTTCAATGTCGTCCTCAAAAGGCAGCAAGTCTGTGTAACATTCCAGAATTTTTAATTGTTATATTAAATATTTATTGAATTATTTAAGTATTTAATGGATGTGTTTATTGTTGATTAAATAATTGTTCAAATTTGATTCAATTTGGTTAACTATTTGTTAAATAAATAATTAAGGAAATTAATTATTTTATGCTAATTTAATTTAATTATTAAGTTAGAGAGTTTTGATTAATTGAATTGTTATTCTTTTTATTTGAATTTGTACTTAAAAGGATGTGTTAGTTGAATAAATAAAGTTATAATTATATAGAAAATTGTAATTTTGTGGTATTGATTTATGTGATGAAGTAATAAATTGTTATTAGAATTAATTTAATTTAATAAAAGTATGACAAATAATCTTTTATAAGTAGTTATTAAAATAACTTAAAAGAGTTTTAATTCAGTTTTGTCAAACAAGGCCTAATGCCTATTAAGTCTTTAATCTAATTGTGTTTTACCAAACAAGGCATAAGGATTAATTGATTATTTTTTTAGTGGTTAGCCAAACAAGCCTTATGGCTTTTGGTTTTCAAAATAAAAATAACTGATGTCAGTTAAGTTAGTATTATATTATATAATTAATATATATTATATCTTATATGCGTTATATTCTAAGACGTAAGAATAGAAGAGAGAGGTAAGAGAGAAGAAAAGAAAAACTCAGAGGAAGAAGAAGAAGAGAAGAAGAAAAGTGAGAGAATCCTAGAGAATTAGGAGTGAAGAGGAGAAAAGCTTGACAATCAAAGAGATAGTATTATCATCATCTTCTTCAAGGTATCATCCTATTTTTTTTAGTTTTAAAAGTTTAGTTTTTCTCTTCCCTAATTCTCTGTAGAATCCTTGTGTAAGGATAAATTGTTGTTGTTATGTGGCTTTATATGATATACTAATGATGTTAAAACTATTTTCATAAGTTATAGTTAATGAATTGATGATATGTATGTAATTTGTGAAGAAAAATATTTTTACTGTAGAGTTTTTGTGAATATATATTATATGGTTTAAGGTGGAAATTAAGGGTTAATTAGTTATTTAGTGGATAAATTGATTATTGAATGTGGTAGAGTATGTATAAACATTGATAAAGTGCTTTGAATTAACTATTTTGGTTGGAAAACAAAATCACAGTTTTTATTTTCATTAAAAACATCAAAAAGTGAGTTTTTATCAAAAATAGTGAAATTGGATGTTTTAAATTTGTTGTTTATGTTGTTGTATGGGTAGAAACATGTTAGGAGTTCTTGAATTATGTTTATATGAAGTCTTTGTATGAATTACATGTGAATTAGACTGTTAGAAAGGAGCTTGTAGGCCAAAATTGGCTTTTGTTTCATCTGTCATTGTTAGAACTCGTTAGTCGAAGATCTAGCCATCATAGCAGTCATGTGTAACTTAGCGAAGATAATCTCTCGTCGCAATGGCCGGGCTCCATGCCGCAAAGACGACCGTAGTAGTATTATTGTATCATGGCTACATGGCCAAATCTGCATACACATAGCGCCGCACTACAAAGATAAATCGTAGCCGCAGTTAAATGAAAGTTAGCGAGAATGGTTCGACGAAGGTACTTTTTGTACTCGAAATTTGAAGGAATTGTTATGGGATAATAGTAGGACTGTAAAATGTTAATTTCAGTATTTCTATACTATGAATAAGCATGTTATCAACGATTAACTTGTGTTATAACTTGATTATGTGATTAAATAATCAAACCTACATGATGAATGTAGTTAGTTAAGTTTGTAAAGTGGTAGTGACTAATTATGTCATGATGACGTATGTTTTTAGGATATTGTGATTTGAATTGTTCGGTTTAGCTCACGAGCAAGGCAAGTTCTCTAATCTATTTTCTTATTAAAGCAATTATTGTTTCCAATTTGATTACCTTATAAATGATGCAAGTTTTCTAATCTATTATCTTGTTGAATCAATTATTATTTCCAATATAATAATGCAAGGTTTCTAAACTTTGATTTTTGATATTGAACAAGTTATTCTTGTATTTAACTTGTTGTTTAGCATGCCCAGATATATTTGAATAGTTTTATCATTCATATTACCATGCATGCTTAGTATTCAATTCTAAATAACCTTGACTTAATGTTGTTCAAGCAAGGTGTGATATAGTTATTCAAGTTGTATGCTATTAGATTATTCCTAAAGCATGACTTTAATTTACCATGTTTATTCAATTACGATTATTCTATAGTATGACGTTATTGTTTTAATTCAACTAATCCTTAGTTGATGTTCGTTGAATTCCAAATTACCCTGAAATGTTTTCAAACCAAACTCACTTTGGTGCGGACTTGTACTCTAAATACTGAGATGAACAACCCTATTATTAGGGGTAGCTTACGCTTAGCGTTGAAATGCTTGTGCACAATACATTGTACGAAGGGCTGATCCCCCTAAGTACGAGAAGTCCCTATAGTCTTTATTTTGTTAAAGTTTAAGTTGAAAAATTACTTATAACTATGGACATAGTTCGTGGTCTTAGGACCCTCAGTTATTTATTTCAGAATGTTGAAAAATCATATTGTTTAATTCTATCGAGCCTCGTATTTGGCAATTGTTGTAAAGATTGTTCATTCATTGTTGTTCCAAGTGAGCTTTGTTTGCTCACTCTTTCTTATATAACTATTATGATTAAGGATGAGAAGGTTGATGTACCTAGCACCAAGAAAAAGGAAAAGGAAAGATGAACAAGTTTTGAAGACTTGTAATATGATATTTGATTTTCAGATTTTAATTGAATGGTTGTAATGAAGTTTATTTAATTTCTGCATTTGAATGATTGTATTTAAAGGTTAGACAACCTGGGAGATTTTTATTATGTAACTCTTTAATGGGAAAGGTTTTATTTATCCAGTTTTATTGTGATTGGGTAGTTAGATATGAATGTTTGATTAAGTGAACACCAAATCCTGTGGGAATGAAGTACATGGGTTTGGGGGTGTCACAAGTTGGTATCAAAGCTTTAGGTTATGAACCTTAGGTGGGGAAAAAGCCTTAGGAAGTAACCTTCGAGAAGATAGTGATGATAAAATCTTATCAAGTTTTAAGAAACAAGTAATAAAATACTTATGTGCTTATGTGTTTACAACTTATGTGCTCGTGAGTGTCGAGTAGTAATGATTAGTAATTAAAACTTAAACTTTGGTTGACAGGATGACTAATATAGGAGGATCCAGTCAGGCTAGGGAGGAGGAGCCTCGAGATATTCATGTAGTTTGGGAACAATTACTGCCACGGGAACCAGTTCCGTTGGTCACAGTAGTTAAGCAAGAGAGAGTACCTGATGAGGATGATGAGATAGAGACAGATGAGGAAGATTCCTTAGAGCTGCCACAGACGGATGAAGAGGACGAGAAGGAAAGGATTCCACTTAACTCGATAGCTGGCCGTATATACGATGAGGTGCATGACCACAACGTGGAACTTCAAGATACTGTCGAGGAATTGCAAGAGATAGTAGCTGAGCAACAAGCCTCGATGGCACAGAAGGACGATGAAATTCAGGACCGAGAGGAACATTTGAACAATGTTGAAGATAAGTTGATTTACACTGAAGAAGAGAACGAGCAAATGAGAGCAGAGATTGCAGAGTTGAAGAGCAAGTTGAGAGAAGAATCTGCAAAAAGGGCAAGAGCCGAAGATGCGAACGAGGAAGCTGATCAACGAGCCGAAATAGCAGAGGGAGAAGCACAAGCAAAGAGAATGAAAATGCAGGAAATGAATAACGTGTTCAACACAGTGATCAATCGAGCTCAGGATCAGGTCATGGGGTACCCAATTCAGTTCGAGATACTACCCTCATACATACTAGATCGTCGAACCATGTTCCGAATTATGGAAGAAGAGCATCGTAAGGCTTTGCAGTATCTTAATAGGACATCGTAGGAAGTGTACTTGATTTATGATTTATGTTATGATAAGTAATATGTAAATCCCAAGTATTATGCAACTTATGGGATATGATGATGATGTCCTTAAACTTTAGTAGTTTAGGAAAATAATGTAAATATCAGTGATGCTATTGATATGATGTTTTCAAAAATTTAAGAATGAATAAAAGTTATTATCTTCTTTTATCCAAAGTGTTATATGTTATGTGGTGATTACTTTTACGGGGGCAAGTTAAGTAGAAATTACTTGAAAAGAGTTGAGTAATAATCTAATGAGTGTATTTTTAACAAAAAATGCCTCCACGACGTCAACCACCCAGACAGAGAACCACTGAAGGAACCAACAATAATAATGCTGAAGCTAACCCGTTCAACAGCTGGTGACGTTACTGGCAGGTGCACTGCAGAATCAACCGCATAATCAACCACAAAATCAAGCTACAACGTTTAAGGACTTCAAGGCGGTTGGACCACCAGAATTTCGTGGGTCCATGAACCCGATTGAGGCACAGACTTGGGTCATGGAGATAGAGAAAGTGTTTGATGTTGCGGGAGTAGGGGAAGATCAGAAGACTGCTTTTGCAACATTTATGTTGAAAGCAGAGGCTAGTTATTGGTGGCAGGCCAATAAAACCCGAGGAGGACCAGGAGTTATGACTTGGGAAGGGTTTAAGGAGGTTTTCTTCGAGACCTATTTCCCAGAGAGTTCGAAGAGTCAGCTAGAGGTGCAGTTTTTAGAACTGAAATAGGGAACGATGATCGTGCCGTAGTAGCCGCAAAATTCAACGAGTTAGCGAGGTTTCGCGCCATACCAAGTCAAGACAGTATGAACGCAAGGCGAAGATGTTTGAACAGGACCAAGCCCCGGTTGTTTAGTAGGGTTTCCTTGTTCCATTGAAGACGTTTATATCGTGATGGAAAAGGCAATTCTCATTTCAAGGTGGAGGCGAGGCTGTAACCAAGTTCAATCAAGAATAGAAAAAGAAGAAGAATGAAGTGGAGGTGAAGAATGGAGGTGGTGGTAATGGAAATGGTAACAATAACTTGAAAAGAAAGTGGAATGGAAATGTGGGTGCTGGGAATCAACAAGGTAACCAGTGAGAATAAGAAAGTTCAAGCATGTGCTACATCTGGGAAGTTTCAAGGGTGTATGCTTGATGGGGAAAGCGTGTATCTTCAGAATTGTGGCGGAGGGTCACATCGCCCCAAATTGCAATTAACCCAAGAAGAATGTTTGCTACACTTGCGGGTCCAAGAATCACTTTGCTCATGAGTGCCCCAAGAAGAAAGCTGGCGAAATAACGGGAAGCAAGGGAGGAAGCAGTGGAGGTACTTGGGCCATTACCGGACCAACGACATCAACCAAACCCATAGCCAGAACCTTCAACATGACTGTGCAAGATGCTATGCAATCAAAGGATGTGGTGTCGGGTATTATCCCAATCAATGATATTGATGCTTATGTATTATTTGATTTGGGTGCTACTTGATCATTTATATCTGATGAATTTGCTATGAGATTAGGATTACCTATTGAAGAATTGAATTTTCCTTTAAACATAGAAATTGTGAATAAGGAAGTAATTCCTGTTAGGTTCGTATACAAGAACTGTAGGGTGAATATTAAAGGAAATATTTTGATGGTAGATTTAATTCTGATTAGGCTTGGAGAGTTTGATGTTATTTTGGGAATGGATTGGTTGTTCAATTGTGGAGCGATAATTGACTGCCAAAAGAAAGGTGTAAACCTTATGACTCCGTCAAAGGTAGTTTTTAATGGTAGAAAATCGCCTAGACAAATGAAATTTCTGACGATTATGCAGGCCAAACCTTATGGCTTTTGGTTTTCAAAATAAAAATAACTGATGTCAGTTAAGTTAGTATTATATTATATAATTAATATATATTATATCTTATATGCGTTATATTCTAAGACGTAAGAATAGAAGAGAGAGGTAAGAGAGAAGAAAAGAAAAACTCAGAGGAAGAAGAAGAAGAGAAGAAGAACAGTGAGAGAATCCTAGAGAATTAGGAGTGAAGAAGAGAAAAGCTTGACAATCAAAGAGATAGTATCATCATCATCTTCTTCAAGGTATCATCCTATTTTTTTTAGTTTTAAAAGTTTAGTTTTTCTCTTCCCTAATTCTCTGTAGAATCATTGTGTAAGCATAAATTTTTATTGTTATGTGGCTTTATATGATATACTAATGATGTTAAAACTATTTTCATAAGTTATAGTCAATGAATTGATGATATGTATGTAATTTGTGAAGAAAAATATTTTTACAGTGAGTTTTTGTGAATATATATATTGTTTGGTTTAAGGTAGAAATTAAGGGTTAATTAGTTGTTTAGTTGATAAATTGATTATTGAATGTGGTAGAGTATGTATAAACATTGATAAAGTGCTTTGAATTAACTATTTTGGTTGAAAAACAAAATCACAGTGTTTATTTTCATTAAAAACATCAAAAAGTGAGTTTTTATCAAAAACAGTAAAATTGGATGTTTTTAATTTGTTGTTTATGTTATTGTATGGGTAGAAACATGTTAGGAGTTCTTGAATTATGTTTACATGAAGTCTTTGTATGAATTACATGTGAATTAGACTGTTAGAAAGGAACTTGTAGGCCAAAATTGGCTTTTGTTCATATTGTAGGAAAGTTGTCGATCGAAGATCAGAGTTTCATGCAGTCATAACTTAGCGATAATAATCTGACTACGAAAAGACCGCTCCACGCCGCAACGTGACCTGGTAGTATTATTGTGTATAGTATATATATCCCATGCCGCAATATGAAAGTTAAAGCGTAATGGTTCCGACGGTGTACTTTTGTACTCGAAATTTGAAGGAATTGTTATGGGATAATAGTAGGATCGTAAAATGTTAATTTTAAAGATTTCTATACTATGAATAAGCATGTTATCAACGATTAACTTGTGTTATAACTTGATTATATGATTAAATAATCAAACCTACATGATGAATGTAGTTAGTTAAGTTTGTAAAGTGGTAGTGACTAATTATGTCATGATGACGTATGTTTTTAGGATATTGTGATTTGAATTGTTCGGTTTAGCTCACGAGCAAGGCAAATTCTCTAATCTATTTTCTTATTGAAGCAATTATTATTTCCAATTCGATTACCTTATAAATGATGCAAGTTTTCTAAGCCATTATCTTCTTGCATCAATTATTGTTTCCAATATAATAATGCAAGGTTTCTAAACTTTGATTTTTGATATTGAACAAGTTATTCTTGTATTTAACTTGTTGTTTAGCATGCCCAAATATATTTGAATAGTTTTATCGTTCGTATTACCATGCATGCTTAGTATTAATTCTAAATAACCTTGACGTAATGTTATTCAAGAAAGGTGTGATATAGTTATTCAAGTTGTATGCTATTAGATTATTCCTAAAGCATGACTTTAATTTACCATGTTTATTCAATTACGATTATTCTATAGTATGACGTTATTAGTTTAATTCAACTAATCCTTAGTTGATGTTCGTTCAATTCCAAATTACCCTGAAATGTTTCCAAACCAAACTCACTTTGGTGCGAACTTGTACTCTAAACACTAAGATGAA
Source organism: Panax quinquefolius (assembly GCA_020205615.1). NCBI lineage: Eukaryota > Viridiplantae > Streptophyta > Magnoliopsida > Apiales > Araliaceae > Panax > Panax quinquefolius. Next base: position 103,541,644 of record CM035171.1, on the reverse strand, counting down.
CAACCCTATTATTAGGGGTAGCTTACGCTTAGCGTTGAAATGTTTGTGCACAATACATTTATGCGAAGGGTGATCCCCTAAGCACGAGGAGTCCCTATAGTCTTATGACTGTTAAAGTTTAAGTTGAAAAATTACTTATAACTATGGACATAGTTCATGGTCTTAGGACCCTCAGTTATTTATTTCAGAATGTTGAAAAATCATATTGTTTAATTCTATCGATCCTCGTATTTGGCAATTTTTGTAAAGATTGTTCATTCATTGTTGTTCCAAGTGAACTTTATTTGCTCACTCTTGCTTATATAACTATTATAGTTAAGGATGAGAAGGTTGATGTACCTAGCACCAGTAAGGGAAAAGGAAAGATGAACAAGTTTTGAAGACTTGTAATATGATATTTGATTTTCAGATTTTAATTGAATGGTTGTAATGAAGTTTATTTAATTTCCGCATTTGAATGATTGTATTTAAAGGTTAGACAACCTGGGAGATTTTTATTATGTAACCCTTTAATGGGAAAAGTTTTATTTATCCAGTTTTATTGTGATTAGGTAGTTAGATATGAATGTTTGATTAAGTGAACACCAAATCCTGTGGGAATGAAGTACCTGGGTTTGGGGGTGTCACAGTCTGGATTTTGGGACCGAGTTTGAATAAAATGTTATCAACACCTGAAATAAGAAGCAACAAAACCAAAAATAAAAATGTCTAAGTAAAACTGGATTAATTAAACTGATATTGTAAAAGTATTAAGAATTATACTAAACAGTCCCTGGCAACGGCGCTAAAAACTTGTTGGGTAAAATCTATATACGCACAACACGCAAGTATACGTGGTCAACAAGTAATAGAGTGATGAGTAGAGTATCGTTCCCATAGAGACTAATTAGCAATAACCTTAACTTACAATTACCAATTTCCTATTAACCCTAATTTTATTAAACAAATCAACTCAATAATTAAAATTAAAGATACTAAAATTAAAAATAATTAAACTAACACAAAACAAAATACAAATATCAAAATCTGGAATTTCAAACAATTAATAGAGAATTAGACTTATGATTTCACCTTAAGCTTCACTCTAATTTTAACACCTTTATTCCAATTCAATGCACTATCCCAGTTTATTAATCAAGAACACAAACGTAGTATTAACCACCTCTCGATGCACTAATACCGTATTAATGTCAATCCACAATTAAGATAGAAATCCGTTAAACACCTTAATCAACTAACCCACTATATCTCTATGTGAATTACAATTAAAGAAGGTTTAAGAATAAGTTCTCTATCTGATTACATACGATGTCAAGCATATCTCTACCTTAACATTCATCAAGATTAAGCTATTCGCAAAATCCTAAACACGTGCTATATCAACTAGGTCTAGAATTGACTATCCTCTCTCGATTCCATCCAATTCCATAAAGAATTGTTGATCAGGCAATTCATAGATTCAAGCGTAAATCAATATAGATAAACTGGAAATAGTTTATTAAATTGGAATTCAAAGATTACAAATCATTGATTCACTCAGGGATCCATCATAAGCCTAAAAAGTGAATTAGTTCATGTCAAACGAAATAAAAACTGAATAAATCATAGAAACATTCTTATGATTACAAATAATAATCTAACACAAAGAATATTGAAAAACACCCTTCACGTAGACTAGAATTGCAATCGTCTCGAAAATCCCTTCGAAATACTCCTCCACGCTTGCTATCAAAAACTGAGCTTTGATCCTTGTAATATGACTTTTTTTCGTCTAATTGTTGTTCAATGAGTATATGTTATCCAACACCCAAGTCCCAGTCAAATTCTCTATCAAATAGAGTTATATTGTTATACAAATAGCTAAAATTCGTGCCCAAAAAGAAGTTCAATCACAACAGGACAATGCCAGATTTTCCACTTCCCGCCGACGGGGTGTATATCTTATGTAAGCAGCCCAATGGGCATCCCTTAATCTAGCTCAGATGAAGACCCCTTACGTGGTATATAAACTCTTGGTACCTTACCTATTTGGTATCTCTTCTGTCGTGACTTTCTTTGAATCGCTAACTTGCTTCCAATTATGCTCCATTTGATTCCAAATCACACCGATTATCTCCAAATGTACTTTGAATGCCACAACCACCATTCTACACATGAAATAACATAAAACAAGTAAAAATGAACATGATCACAAGTATTTAGCACAAATAAGCATGAAATAGATATTAAATCGCGTATATAAAATTCACTTATCAAGTATAACCCTTGAGTGTTGAATACGATCCTTCTTATCCAAGATTTTAACACGTATCTCCTCACATGTTAAATCTTCTGCTATCTCATCTAGATCTAATTTAATAATGTGGTTCGGGTCATCCACATATTTACGTAACATCGATACGTGAAAAACGTTATGAACACGCGACATACTTGGCGGTAAAGCGAGTCTATTGGCCACAGTTCCTACTTGATCGAGAATTTCAAATGGGCCAATTAAATTGAGGGTTGAGATTTCCTCTCTTCATCGATTCTTGCTTCTAGAATAACGCCCTCTTGAACGTTCTTCTTCACATTCATCAGCTCTGAGTATGTAGCTTGAGCGGCTTTAAATTTATCGATTAAAGTCGATTCTACTCGTATATTCGTTATCTTCACGTGGGTCTCTAGAGTCTTTAACTCTATCTTCATCATTTGTAAGTTATACGAAATGGGTTTTTGTGTTAACAACATCGCACTCGTAAACATATATGATCTTCTACTCAATGCGTCAACTACCACGTTCGCTCTTCTATAATGATATTGAATGGTATAGTCGTAATCTTCAATAGCTCGAGCCAACGTCTTTGGCGCATTATACGTTCGTTTTGGTTGAAGAAATATTTAAGGGTTTTAGAAATGGGGTTTTGTACTGGGGTCAATACAAAATTCGATTTCACGCTCTAGGTAGGCCAAGAAGTCTTCAAGAATACGTCAAGAAATTTATTAATGATAGAAATATCATTCAAAACTGTGACCCTCATCCAAGACTTGGATAGCACGTCACATCGATACCTATCAACTTGCCATTGTCATTCACGACGTCCCCTACGAAAAGTCTGGCTTCGATGCATTACACACAAGGAAGTCAACAATGAAAGGATCGGGGCTCTTTACTTATGGCTTGATATGACAATGATTAACTTTAGTGGTTTGGTTGCTTGAATTCGTATAATAGGTTGGTTAGGAATATAAAAGCTAACAACCTTATGAAAACAATCAATTTTAGCATGATGAGTAGTTAACCAATCAATCCCTAAAATAACATCAAAGGCAAGTATTTTCAAAGAGATAAGATCGACAGGTAACGTGAAAGTGTCGATTTGAATCAAACAAGGTTTATAAACAGTGGAGGTAACAAAGGTTTCTCCCAACGGAGTTTCAACAGATAAATCAAAGTCGGACTCAAATTTAAACATTGAATGCAAGCAAGAGAGATAAAATAATGGGTAGAACCGGTATCTAATAAGGTATAGACTTCGCAAAAATTTATAATTAACTAACCCGTGCTAACTTCGTTCGGGTTACTCTCTTTTTGAGAAGTCACGAAAAACGATCTTCCTGAAACCACCGACTTTGTTTTGTCCGTATCCTCCTTTGGTGCCACCATCCCTGCTGGACTTGACTTCACTATACAACAAAATTGAGCTAAATGACCTTCTCTTCTTGAAATTTCCACTTCTATTATCTTGGCCATGATTACCACCGAAGTGGTTACCATTCTTGGCATGATAATTTCCCCCACGATGGTCATCATTGTTCCGATGGTCGTTGCCACTGGTACGATTATTATCATGTTGTTGGTCGTTACCTTTTGGTTGTGCTAACTCATTATCGCACTCCAATAACTGAGCCCTATTCACAACATCTAAATATAAACAAAGTTTATGAGAAATGAGGTATTGACGTATATCGGGTTTCAAACCTCTTAGAAACATTTGCGTCATTCGCTCCTCATTATCGACCAAATGGGATGCAAACCGGGATAACTCCGCAAACATAGCCTCGTACTGCGATACGGTCATATTATTTTGCTCCATTGCTTATCTCAACATTTTCAGATGCCATTTTCAAACATTGTCACAAAACAAGGGTTAATTGACATATCACATATTATCCCTATACTCTGTCCTACCAATTAAATACCAAATAAACTTAGGTAGGTCATACTAGCGAAGGAATTTCCCGTCTCTCCCCTCCTAGTTCTTGTCTCACATCTCAGCTAGGGATCATATCCCTAAGCTTTGATACCAACTGTGACGCCCCCAAAACAGGTATACATCACCCATCTTGGGTCGCCAGATACAAGGTACTGAATACAAATACAACTTAATAATACAACTGTCGTGTAAAATACGACAAAACATAAACTAAGAGTTTTAATAAGAATATTGTCATCTAGACAATATCCACACTCAATGGAGTCCTCATTACATTTATTGTCATACTATTTAACAGAATAGTGAGGACTACTAATGCTATCATCTGGACCATCACACGTTCTCGACTCGTCCCCAACTATATTCTCATTTCCTAATGTAACAAAGTGAAAGAAAGGGTGAGCTCAACTAGCCCAAGAAGAAATATTATGACTAAGATAATGCGAGAATAAATTATCATTAGTCTTTAACAATGTTAAACCGATAAAATACAATAGACATCAAGTTTAATCAGTAGTGGAACAAGCAATCCATTAAAAAAGTCAAGTAGAGAATAAAATCTACTATCTTTTATGATTTAAAAAGGTTTTTCATCACTTTTATCGCCGAGACTCAGCTTAATAAATAATCCACATCATCCCTGCACTACGGCCAAGGATAATCATTAGTATCACAACCACAAATTATCCATGCACTACGGGCCAAGGATATTCAAGTATTCATCAATGGTCATGATCATGCCAACAAACCGTCCATCAATGCACTACGGCCAATGAGGACTTTTACCACATCATTTGTAACATTATGGTCATGATTATACCGAATAATCCCTGGTCATAATCATACCAAGTCCATCTATGCACAACAGGCCACAGATGACTTTCAACATAATATAAGCATGAGGATGATGACAATGATATAAGAATCCAATAAAACAAGTTCAAGAAATAATTTATCCAGAATTCAATAACGTCCAAATTGTCAACATAATACTGCTTTGTAGAGTAAAATTCAAGAATTCTCAGAAGAATATTTCCATGAAAAGATCTTTGGATGAAGCTTAAATATCAAGGATATTCCACTAATTTCATGGAGTATAGAAGTCAAAGCTATAACCACACGAGTATATGAATATATGAAATTGCAAATGGATTTTTAGCGCCGTGCAAGAATCCACGTGAGCAGATCATTTCCACAATTTAATAAAATATGAATACAATGGGTCATTCACCATGCATGTGGTAATCCATATAGACATGTTATTCTAATAGAATAATAAAGAATAGAATAACAGAAGAATTCACCATGCATGCGATGATCGCATGCATGAAAAGTTATTCCAACAGAATAATAAATAATGGAACCAGTCATGCGTAAAAGCATACGTATCGGATATTCTAACGTAATAATAAAGAATGAAAAGAAGAATTTCACCATGTATGCGGTATCAGATATACAAAAGTTATTCCAACATAATAATAAAGAATGGAATAATGAAGAATTTCACCATGTATGCGATACTTGGCATAGATAAAAGTTATTCAACATAATAATAAAGAATGGAATAATGTAAGAATTTCACCAAGTATAGGGTAGCTTGGCGTATACAAAAGTTATTCCAATGTAATAATAAAGAATGGAATAATGAAGAATTTCACCATGTATGCGGTACTTAGATATACAAAGTTATTCCAACATAATAATAAATAATGGAATAATGTAAGAATTTCACTAAGTATAGGGTAGCTTGGCGATACTGAGTTATTCCAATGAATAATAAAGAATGGAATAATGAAGTTCTCTTCATGAATCTGAAAGAAATAATACCCTTACCTTAGAAGGAACCGGATATAGGAGTAGTGAAGTAATGAATACTTTTTCTTCTTTCTCTCTATAGTTTCTCTCTCTAGAGTTTCATTGAATTAAGTAAGAAATAATGAAGGAATGAGCTTTATTTATAGGAGAATGGGTGAATAGTAACTAATTCATGAACCGTCCAGATTGATTTACTTTTTAAGCGGACGGTCCATATTGATTTACTATGCAAGATTAATAAAATATTCTAATAAAAAAAATCTTTTAAATAAATATAATATATTCTATTTATAACCTAATAAAACGAATAACTTTATAAAAGTATTCTATTTTATATAAAAAGATTTTACTATGCAAAATACTATGTAGACATTATGCAAAAAACACTATGCATAATAAAATATAATATATTCTAATTATTATACTAATAAAATAAATAACTTTATAAAAGTATTCATTTTATATAAAAAAGATTTTACTATCTGAAAAATACTATGCAGTAATAATGCAAACACTATGCATAATAAAATATAATATATTCTAATTATTGTCTAATAAAACAAATAACTTTGTAAAAGTATTACATTTTATATAAAAAGATTTTACTATACAACACACTATGCATAATAAAATATATTATATTCTAATTATTGTCTAATAAAACAAATAACTTTATAAAAGTATTATGTTTTATATAGTTTTTTCTGTTTTATTACATTAATAATACTAATAAAACAAAATTTATCATCTTTATTATAATTCACAATATTAATCGACCATGTCGTCCCAGGAAAGAGGAGGCTTTCCAATAAGAATTTCTCCCTATTAATGCGCAATTAGGTGACCAAACCTCTCCTTGACATAACTTCTAGACATCGTTAATATTGCAAATAATAATATTAACAACTTTGTTATCTCAATTATTGATTTATTAATATATAAAATATCCACAATAATTGAATTAAATAACGTGAGATACTATGCAGCAATTACTGCAGTAATAATTGAACAAAACTGACTTCTCACGTAAGCATCAATAATTAATACCGTGTGCTACTATGCAACCTCACGTATTACTTTACTTTTAACACCGGGTGTTTCAACAGTTAACGGTAAAACTTCCGCCATTATTTTTATAAAATATTTTTGTCATTTTCTCAATCCGACAAAAAATTCTGTTGTGGGGTCCACCAATGATTGTGTCGTTGTATGAATATTCTCTGCTAAAACAAATATTCCCCGACCAATTGAATATTATCTAACAACGTGCGTACTTTGAAAAATTTATAAATATTACCCACAACTATAACATTATATCAAATCCACACCATAATTTTTAAAAAAATTATTTCGAGAAATTTAAATCTTTATTCATAAAATTTGGGGTCTCACAACCGATATCTAATAGGGTATAGACTTCGCAAGAATTTATAATTAACTAACCCGTGCTAACTTCGTTCAGGTTACTCGCTTTTTGAGAAGTCACAAAAAACGTTCTTCTTAAAACCACCGACTTTGTTTTGTCCGTATCCGCCTTTGGTGCCACCGTCCCAACTGGACTTGATTTTGGTGCACGACAAAATGGGGCTAGGTGACCTTCTCTCCCAAAATTGAAAAACGCTTTGGACTGCTGCGTACAGTTTGGATTGATTTGTCCTTCCCCTCCGCATTTGAAGCATAGAATTGGTGGTCGTTCTCCTTCCTTGAAAATTGGTGTTGGTGCTGTTGTCTTTCCATCGTTGTTGAACCTTCTCTTCTTGAAATTTCCACTCCTATTATCTTGGCCATGATTACCACCGAAGTGGTTACCATTCTTGGCATGATAATTTCCCACACGATGGTTATCATTATTCCGATGGCCGTTGCCACCGGTACGATTATTATCGTGTTATTGGTCGTTGCCTTTTGGTTGTGCTGACTCATTATCGCGCTCCAATAACTAAGCCCTATTCACAACATCTAAATATAAACAAAATTTTATGAGAAATGAGGTATTGACGTATATCGGGTTTCAAACCTCTTAGAAATATTCGTGTCATTCGCTCCTCATTATCGACCAAATGGGATGTAAACCGGGATAACTCCATAAATTTAGCCTCTTATTGCGACACGGACATATTGTTTTGCTCCAACTTGATAAACTCCACCTCCTTCATGTGACGAATACTTTCGGGAAAGTACTTATCGTTGAACAACTCTTGGAACTTCTCCCAAGACATCTTGAGTGCGTCAGGCTGGGTACGTTTTACAGATTCCCACCAGTAATCTATCTGATCTTCACGTAACATAAAGGTGGCAAAGGGTACCTTTTGCTCCTTGGAGCATCCTAAGACATCAAATACCTTGGTGATCTGCTTTAACCATGTCTCTGCCTTAAGTGGTTCTGGCTTTCCCAAAAACTCCGGCGTTCCCAACTCCTTGAACTGCTTAGCAGTGACCAGCCGTGGGTTGTCATTGTTTCCACCTGTATTTTGAACAGGAATCTCTCTTGTCTGATGTTGTATGAATTGCATAAAGCCTCTGAACATCCCATCGTTCATCATTTCATCAGTGTTATTGTTTACTTGAGCATTATTGTCTTCCTGATGCACATTATCCTGGGTATTGATCTTTGGTGACTCAACGGTCTCATGTGCTTCATTGCTGATCTTAACATTTTCAGATGTCATTTTCAAACACTATCACAAAACAACGATTAATTGACATGCCACATATTATCCCTATATTCTAACCGACCAATTAAATACCAAATAATCATAGGTAGGTCATACTAGCGAAGGAATTCCCCGTCTCTCCCCTCCTAGTTCTTGTCTCACATCTCACCAGGATCATATCCACGAGCTCGATATCTGTTATGACGCCCCCAAAATAGGTATACATCACCCATCTTGAGTCACAAGATACATGGTACAGAAATCAACTACAAACTTAATTATACAACTGTCGTGCAGAATATGACAAAACATAGCTGAGAGTTTAAACACGAATATTGCCATCTAGACAATATTCACACTCAATGGAGTCCTCATTACAATTATTATCACACTATTTTATAAAAATAGTGAGGACTACTATAGCCACCATCTCTGACCATCACTCCATTCCCCGACTCGTCCCAGCTATATTCTCATTTCCTGAAGAAAACAGTGAAAGAAAGGGTGAGCTCAACTAGCCCAATAAGAAATATTATGACTAAGATAATGAAGAATAAATTATCCTTAGCCTTCAACAGTATAACAATTGATAGAATACAATAGACAATATGTTTTAGATCAACAACTACAGCGGAATAAGCAATCCATTAGAAGAGTCAAGAAGAGCATGATATCTACTATCTTCTATGATTTAAAAGTTTATCATCAATTTTATCCCTGTAATACTCATCAACAGTTCTTTATTATACTCAAGACAAATAGAACTTTCATCACCTGTCTTCACCTGAACCACCAAAGATGTTAGTTAAATTCATAATTCATATTTATAATATTGTGAATCAAAAATTTCTCCTTGCCACAAAGGCTTAATAGAACATTTACTCAATATCCTTACCCCAAAGGCTAAAGATATTCAAATGTAATAACAATGATCATACCAATCGGTTGTCTATCTTTGCACTCTTCGGCAAAGATATTCAACTATAAAACCAATGGTCATGATCATACCAATCAATTGTCTGTCAATGCACTACGGCCAAAGACATTCAACTGTTAACTAATGGTCATGATCCTGCCAATCACATCATCGAATTATCCCTTCACTACGACCAAGGATATTCATTAGTATCACAAGTGGTCATGATCATGTCATTCACCTGTCCATCTTTGCACTACAGACCAAAGCTATCAATTAACAGTTCATCTTTGCACTACGACCAAAGATATCAATCAACAGTTCATCTTAGCACGTAAGCCAAAGATATACTACTGTAAAACCAATAATCAACAGTCCATCTTTGCACGTAAGCCAAAGATATACAACTATAAAACCAATAATCAACAGTCCATCTTTGCACGTAAGCCAAAGATATACAACTATAAAACCAATAATCAACAATTCATCTTTGCACGTAAGCCAAAGATATACAATTATAAAACCAATAATAAACAGTCCATCTATGCACGTAAGCCAAAGATGACTTTCATCACAATATAAGCATGAGGATGATGACAATGATATAAGCATTAATCAAACAAAATCAAGGATAAATATTAAAGACTTTAAATTTATCCAGAGTTTAAAAATATCTAAATTGTCAACATGATACTACTTTGTGGAGTAAAATTTAAGAATAATATTCATGTACAAAAAATAATTTGGACAGAAAAGAAATATATTTTTTGGGTAAATAGTATCCTGTAAATAGTAACTCGTGAATAGTAACTCATAAATAGTAACTCATGAATAGTAACTTATAAATAGTACTCCGTATTTGTACATAGTACCGTATACATAAATAATGTCATATACACAAATAGTGTCGATATCGTGAATAGTAAACCCCGTCACAAAAAAGATAAAGTTTCACAATAAAATTAATATCAATATTTATAACACCTTAATCCAAATGTTATAAATCACTTAATAATCTCATAATCTAATATTATTAATATTACCACAATATTTTAATCATTTCTTAAACTTATAAACAATTTATTTTAATTGTTTACACTTTACTAATTAATGCATTTAATCATCCTAAAATGTCAAACTCATAAGATTTTATCACCAATAACCAAACTCTCATCAAAAATCTGCATATACCTTATATAGGATTCTCAAGCCATAAAATCATATTTTCCAATTTTCTTACTTCACATAACATATTTAATTCATTTACTCATAACTAGTCCATTTTCATGAAAAATACCAAATCAGTACAAACAATTTTTCTTTTCTAGGATTTAGCAAAATATAGTCCCATATTAAACATATATTTTTCTCAGAATTTTTAAAATTCATTTACTATTTTTCATGACTAAAACTTCCGAATATTTAGACATTTATCAAAAATTGTACTTTTGTCCAAAAATTCCAAAATTTACAGGGTATACTGCTGTTATATAGATGTACTCCCAATAAAAATTTCACCAATTTTAGAGTTTACCACAAGGAGTTATAAGGGTTTACTTTTAAAATAGTATTTTCCCATAAAATTCATAAATCCTAATCTATACATCCAAAAATTGTCATTTTTGGACACAATCTAGAAAACTCACCAAATAATCATTTCAAATTTTTCCAGAATTTTTAAGGGTCAAAAAAATTACAAAACTGCCCCTGGAAGAAACCCCTTACTTACAACGGTTGAACGAAAATAATATTCCTTACGAATATTGAACGAAAATAATATTTCTTATGAATATTAAACGAATATAATGAATATTGAACGATAATAATATTCATACGTCACTAAAAAATAATATCTCTTGTAATATAAAATAATAACCCTTACCTCGTAAGAAGATTTGGATATTGGAGTAGTGAAGTAAAGCATTATACTCTTCTTCTTTCTCTCTATAGCTTCTCTCTCTATAGCTTCTATCTCTATAATTTCTCTTGTGAGACTTAGTGAATTGGTGAGAAATGAAGGAAGAATGAGCTTCTATTTATAGAAAAATATAGTTTCAATAATTGCACATTTTGGGGTTCAAAATATTACAGTATAATACCTTCCTCTTTTTCTTCATTTTTAATTTAGTCCTGCAAGTATTATCAAACTTACACCACCTCCCCTAATAGTAAATCATGTGAATCAATAGTAAATCATGTGACTCAATAGTTCTAAACATGTGAAAAAATTAATTATAGTATAGTACCTTCATCTATACCTCCATTTTTAATTTAGTCATGCAAGTATTATCAATCTTGCACCAACTCCCCTAATAGTAAATCATGTGAATCAATAGTACACATATATGAACACATAGTTATAAGCATGTGAATTAATAGAGATTAATTGCTCATTTATCCGATTAATTACCCGATTGGTCAATATAACTTCCAGACATTAATTATCATCGAAATATATGTCGATTTCCACTAACACTAATAATTCCCACATAATGAAATTATCAATTTCATCTTTAATCAACACGAAATTATTCATCATTAATATTATAACTCACAATATTTAACAACCAGGTCATTCCCAGGAAAGAGGGGGCTCTCCAATAAGAATTTCTCCATATTGGCGCGCAATTAGATTATCTAACCTCTCCTTCACAAAACATCTAGACATTATCAATATTGCAAATAATAATATGAATAACTTTGTCATCTCAATTATTGATTTAATAATATAACATATTATGCAGATGATACTGTCACAATAATTGAATCAATAATATGAGAGATATGATGCAGCAATTACTGTAGTAATAATTGAGTATAACTGAGTGACTTCTCACATAAGCATCAATAATCAATACCGTGTGCTACTATGCAACCACCATTATTCATCGTACTTTTTACTACCTCTTAGGGTAGTTCAACAGTTTTAATGGTAACACTTTCGCCGTTATTTTTATAAAATGATAATTCTGTCGTTTTCTAACTACGACAATACGGTTGTGGGGTCCACCAATGATTGTGTCATCATACGGATATTCTCGACAAAAAGAATAATCCCCGACCAAATAAATATTTTATAACAACTTCCATACTTTGCAAAAAAATTCACATATCACCCTTAACTTTAACCTTTTATCAATTTAACCATTTACGAAATAAAATAATAATTATAAGAAAATTGAATACTTTCATTTCATAAAATTTGGGGTCTTACAATCCCCGCCCTACCTGTGACGCACCCAAAATTAGGTATCCATCACCCATTCTGAGTCGCCAAATACATGGTACAAAATACAAATACAAACTTAATTATACAACTTTTGTGTAACATACGACAATTCATAAACTGAGAGTTCTAATATAAATATTGTCATCTAGACAATATCCATACTCAAGGAGTCCTCATTACATTTATTGTCACACTATTTAGCAGAATAGTGAGGACTACTAATGCTATCTTCAGGACCATCACTCTTTTCCCCGACTCGTCCCAGCTATATTCTCATTTCCTGAAAAGAACAGTGAAAGAAAGGGTGAGCTCAACTAGCCCAGTAAGAAATATTATGACTAAGATAATGCAGAATAAATTATCAATAGTCTTCAATAATGTTAACCGATAAAATACAATAGACAAACCGGTTTAAGCTTAATGAATATGCAATCCGTTAAAAGAGTCAAGTAGAGAATAAAGTCTACTATCTTTTAGGTTTTAAAAGGTTTTCATCAATTTTTATATTTGAGACTCAAATTTGGTTAAAATCTGATGTCTGGCGCTGTGGTTGCTGATGAAGCACGGTCAGATTGCACAATATTTTGAATTATTGATTCTTACGTATGAAGGCACTACTCAATAATTGTTACGAGTAATTCTTGTTCAATATTTTATTTTATTGATTCAATAATTCTTTGCGTTGATAGTTTATATTATCGTTGTTTCAATAATTGTCCTTTGCACGCATGATTTCCCATTATCGAGATTAATAATTCATATTATTTGAATAATATTATTAGATAGCATTATTGGCAATGTCTAGAAAGTTCTGTCAAGGAGAGGTTTGGTCACCTAATTGCGCACTAGTAAGGAGAAATCCTTATTGGAAAGCCCCCTCTTTCCTGGGAACGACCTGGTTATCATAATTATGATTCTGTAATATTATTTGTGAATAATTAATTATTGATTTATATGATAAGAAAATATTTATTTTATGTGAATATAATTGATGGATTTATTTATGTGGTTATTAACGATGGAATTAATGTTGAGGTGTTTTATCAGTATTTTGTCGAAATGGAGGTATTAAAGATCAAATCGGTGTTCTTAAAGCTCTATTGCGTGAGTTATAATTTTTGATCCGATCGTTGGATCGTTGTGATTTTTGGATATGTTATACATATATAAGTTGAGTATATGTCCACAAATTTTGAACCGTTAAAAATGAACGTATGATTTGTTATGAATTTTAAGAGGTGACTGATTCAGAAATTAGGTTTATAAATGATTTTTGGTGGACAATTCTAGAATGAGTGGGCCCCACTTGTGGTTGGTAAAGAAATGTGTTGAATTTTATTTTAAATGTGGTGGGTAGCAATAGTGGCAGGTAAAGCCATCAGGTAGCAGGTCAAGTCTGCTTCGGCGTGCTAACATTTTCCTATAAATAGAGGGCTAAGTTAGAATTGAAAATCACACCAGAAACATAAGCTTTCTCTCTTTCTCTCTCTATATTATCGGTTTATTTTGTGAGTATTTAGATACTTTGAGAGTCTTTATTCAAGACAAGTTTCATTCAACATTATATCCGACATTTCATTTCGAAGTACTGTTTCTTTGAGGTAAGGGATGTTATTTTCTTCTTAAATGATATTATTTTCTTTAATATCATTATGCTAAGATATTGTTATGAAGTTTATTGTGGAATTTCAACCTTTTTGTGTCGGGGTTACTATTCACGTATACAACACTATTCACGTATACGGCACAATTCACGTATACGACACTATTCACCAAAAAATGAAATTTTCTCTTTTTCATCCCAGATGTCTTTTATGGTTACTATCCTTGATTGTATCCATGTTTTGATCTTTATTCTACTTCACACTTGGTTATTATGGAGTATTATTGAATTTGGATAACCCAAATATCGAATCCCTAATATTTGTCCTACATCTCTTCATTGGATTCGTTCTCTAAAATATTTTTCATCATCCTCGGTCCTTAATGGTGATACTTGATGAATATCTTTGGCCTGTAGTGCAAAGATTAATGATTAACTGATGAATATCTTTGGCCCGTAGTGCAAAAAGATGAGCAGTGTTGAGATGAACATGACCAACTAGTGATACAAATGAATATCTTTGGCTGTAGTCAAAAAGATGAATATTCGATTAAAGATGTATATTGATTGTTGTTACAGGGATAAAATATTGATGATGGACTTTTAAATCTTAGAAGATAGGAGAACTCATTCTCTATTTAACTCTTCTAATAAATTGTTGTTTCCGCTGTAGTTGTTGATCTAAAACTCGTTGTCTATTATATTCTATCAAATTTTTCCCTGTTGAAGACTAAGGATAATTTGTTGTATATTATCTTAGTCATAATATTCTTTACTGGGCTAGTTGAGCTCACCCTTTTCCTTTTTGTTCCATTTTTCTTTAGGAGGTGAGAATATAACAGGATCTAGCCGGGGTATGGAGTAATGGTTCTAGAAAGATGTTTTAGCAGTCCTCACTATTTTTGTAAAATAGTGTATGAATAATTGTATGAGGACTCTTTTGGGTGTGGATATTGTCTAGATGACAATATTTGTATTTAAAACAATATGTGTTGTCGTATTTTACACGACAATTGTATTATTGAAGTTGTAGTTTGCTTTCTGTACCATGTATTTGGCGACTCAGAATGGGTTGGATGGAATGGACCTATTTTGGGGGCGTCACAAGGAAGGGTCATAGTGTGTCGAGGAGAACTTCCTCAGGGTCGTAGACTACTGAGGAAGTCATGTTCTGAATCGTAGAGACAACCTGCCTACGAGTCGACCGAGTATCTGCCAAAGCCAAGTCAAGAATAGTAGACTACACTCAGAGTTGTAGAGTCTAATAATCGTATCAAAGGCAGAGATCGTAGTAGAGCAAGATTAGATGAAGATAACAAACACAACAATAGAAATTGTAGAGTGTCAAGATCTGATCTCAGAGTCGTAGTGTAGTGTCTGCACGTACCCAAAGTGAATCAGAGAGTCTGAACTAAGACCTCAACGGATGTGCTCCACAATGCCAAGCGCGTAATCGTAGAGCAAATACGATTCTCAACTAATGTGCACTCTCGAATATCAAAGGAATGAAGCTCTCGGTTGTAATTGAATAGATTCGTCTCACCTAAAGGAAACCAGAGAGCACTCAACGAATGGCATGTAAGCTAACAGAAGACCTAAGCACCAACCCAATCAACATCAAGATCGAGTTGTGAAGCCATTCGAGATGAAGTCTTCCACAAGATGATCATAAGAAGACTTCAATAACTGACTAAGGAAAGTCAGCACATGCAGTAGCTGTCAAGTAGAAAGATGACAACGTTCTTGGAAGCAACCAAGATCGTAGTGTTTGCTAAATGAAAAAGGAACTGATGGAGTACACATTGAGATACTGGTTAGCCTCTGAATAACAAGGCTAAAGTGATTAAGCATTGGGTCAGTCCATTGATGATAAGTGAACGGGAGATCACAAGGAGAAAGCGAGCTGAACACGCCACAAATCTGAAGTGTCTTGTTATTTAGAAGAGGCCAGAGCAAGGAATCGAGCCATCAGTATTTGAGAACAGTCGAGGCAAACAGAAGTGATGAAGCACTGCACAAAAAGAGGAAGAGGTGTTCTACCCTAAAGAACAAGTGAACACTCCTCAAGAACGCAGTGTTGTGTCTACAAGTCAACAAGACACTACGATCAAGTCCATGAAGACATGCATCAAAATCATAGAGTTTGAATCGCTGAAGACTGAAGCATTGGCAACGGTTCAATCTGAAGGGTAATATTCGGACAAGAGCTCATTGAGAGCATCGATGCAAGGACAACCTCTGATCGAGAAATCAGAAGGGTGAAATAAAGTCGTCGACCTGCCCAAGATATCAAAGTGTCATATCTGACAGGGTTGGTAAAATAGTAGACTGCAGTGTCAAGAAGTCAGAAAAAGATGTCATGTCACATCTGTAGTCTACACCAAATAACTCAAGATCTGCGAAGAAATTTGAATAGCTTTCAACGGCTACTTTCCAACGGGAAGATTGGGAAGTAGTATAAATCAACAGAGCTTCAAAGATCAAGAGTTGCCGATGATTGTGAAGTTGCAGAATCATTGAGTTGATGAATGCTATTGTTGACTCTACGAGTTCCACCAAAAATCAATAGAACAAGTCTCAGTGACAGTGAGACCACCAAGGTGGAAGTGAAGCAGCTTTGAAGAAGGACTCAAATAGATCAAAGCTTCACTCAACAAAGATGAGAATGCCACTAAAGATGGCAACCAAGCTGAGAGCCGAGAAGGCCAAGAAGATAGCATTCAGGAAAGTGGCTGAGTACAAAGAAGATCAAGGGAGCCATTCTACGAATTACCATGAACCGAGAGCTGAAAGTAAACAAGTGCAAAACCATGTCTGCAGAGTACTCAAGAATGGTTCAGGGATTGCTAAGTATCAGGCAAAGTCCACCAAAAGCACAAGAGACTTAGCAAACCTAGATGGTGATGGTACAAAGCTGACACTAGATGAAGATGAGCAGAAAAGAGTGAAGATCAACTGCACCAAAGAAGATGTGTTCCAGACCTAAAGTAGATGCAAAAAGGACCACACCAAGCTGCTAAGTACAAAAGATGTTCAGAGCCTAATGACATCTTAGCAGCTCAGCACCACCAACAACAACAACTACAACAACAAGAAGTCACGGCCTGAGGGGTCCTTGTCCGGAGGGAGTAAATGAAGTTCCAAGCCTGCTGAGCTTGAAGAGTTCCTAGGGAACTAGAGAAGTTCCAAGGTTACTTGCCTCGAAGAGTTCTTAGTGAACTGAAGTCCCAAGACTGCTGGCCTTCCTTAGTGGTTATCTTGCTAGTTGAAAGCAGAAGAGTGGATTAGGAGCAAGAGTCTCTGAACCACTTAAAACCCTTTGTGTCTTTTACTTTATGTCATTTACATTATGTACATTAACTGCTATAACTGCTATGAATGTTTTAACTGCTTACTACTAAAGTAACTCTACGAACAATGTATGTTTGATTATGAATATATCAATGAAGGGGATCTTTTACTTATTCAGCTGTGCTTGAAAAGATTCTTAAGTTTGTCATGAGCTACTTAATGAGCAATACAAAATAAACTGGAAAAGTATTTTGAAATTCTAAGTATCTATTCAACCCCCCTTCTAGATCTATATTGTGCCTACCGGGAACTAACACATTTAATCATTCAAAATGCCATACTCATAAGATTTTATCAACAATGATTAAATCACTCATCAAAAATCTGCATATACCTTATATAGGATTTTCAAGCCCTAAAATCCTATTTACCAATTCTTGACTTCACATAACATATTTAACTTTCATATGTTTGTAATTAAACCATTTTCATAAAAATTACCAAATCAACTTATTATTTTTCTAACATTTGTCCAAACATATATACATATATTTCATACACAACAAGTATTTTTTTATATTTTTTTAACTCCCTTAAGTATTTTTCAAAAATTAATTTCTAATTAATTCCTTAAGAAATTAGCTACCTCAAGTTTAACTCCAGAAATTCCCAAATCTTGGCAGGATCTCACACATGTTAACATGAACTTCCAGTTTAAATTTCATGGTCATCGGAGTTATAGAACTTCGGTTATAGCATTTTTTGTCAGAAAAACCTAAATATTGAAACAGTCATAACTTGCTCATTTTAAGTCGGAATGAGCTCATTTTTGGACAGGGGGTACTTTATACCATATATTTTCATGTCCCAAAAGGCCGAAATTTTTCTCACATATTAAGTGGCTGAAACAACCCTTACAAAATTGTGGGCAGTAACTTTTTCTCTTTTTTTCACTTTTTCATGTTTTGTTAAAAATAGTCCATACAAAAATCTACAACACCTTTTCCAGTGATTCCACTTGGATAAGTTAGAAAACTCATAGATCTAACTGTAGAACTTGACCACACTCAAAAATTTGAAATATAATAGGAGATATGGTCAATTGAATTTCATGTTCCATTTTCACCAAAATCTGATTTTCAACCCTTTGTGATTTCTAAGAAACTTTCATGTTTTCACATAATAACCAACATAACTCATCATAACACTTACTAATACTACATATACTCATGATTTTCATCAGACCAATGCTTTTATTATGACTTTCATCATAATCAGCGGTCCAATGCTTATATTATGACTTACATATATAATCCACGTAAATGCATCATTTCCATAATTTAATAAGAAATGAATATAAATGATCATTCACCATGCATGTGGTAATCCACATATATCTGAGTTATTCAATGTAATAATAAAGAATGAAATAACAAAAGAATTCACCATGCATGCGATAGAATATGCAGACATATTATTCTCAGCAGAATAATAAAGAATGGAATCAAAGTCGAGACGAAATTAGACCAAGCGAGGATATTCCAATGTAGAATAATAAAGAATGGAATAACAACAGAATTTCATCATGTATGCGGTACTTCGCATAGACAGGTTATTCCAACAAAATAATAAAGAATGGAATAACAACAGAATTTCACCATGTATGCAGTACTTCGCATTGACAGGTTATTCCCAACATAATAATAAATAATAGAACCAGGTAATGCGTAAACGCACAGACATGATATTCCATTAGAATAATAAAGAATGGAATCATAGAAGAATTTCACCATATATGCAGTACTTGGCATTGACAAGTTATTCCCAACATAATAATAAATAATGGAACCAGGTCATGCGTAAACGTACAGACAGGATATTCCAACAGAATAATAAATAATGGAACCAGGTCACGCGTAAACGCACAGACAGAATGTTCCAACAGAATAATAAAGAATGGAATAACAGAGGAATTTCACTATGTATGCGGTACTTCTCATAAACAGGTTATTCCAACATAATGATAAAGAATGGAATAACAGAAGAATTTCACCAAGTATAGGGTAGCCCGCGTATACAGGTTATTCTAACAGAATAATAAATAATGGAATAACAGAAGTTCTCTTCATGAATATGAAAGAAATAATACTCCTTACCTTAGAAGAAACTGGATATAGGAGTAGTGAAATAGCAGAATACTTTTCTTCTTTCTCTCTATAGTTTCTCTCTCTAGAGTTTCAGTGAATTCATAAGAAATAATGAAGGAATGAGCTTTATTTATAGGAGAATGGTGAATAGTAACTAATTTCATGAGCAGTTCAGATTGATTTACTTTTAAGCGAAGCGGTCCATATTGATTTACTATGCAATTATTAATAAAATATTCTAATAAAAAATCTTTTAAATAAAATATAATATATTCTATTTATAATATAATAAAATGAATAATTTTATAAAATTATTCATTTTATATAAAAAGATTTTACTATAGAAATACTATGCAAACACTTATGCATAATAGAATATTGTATATTCTATTTATAGTCTAATAAAACAAATAACTATAAAAGTATTACATTTTTATATAAAAGATTTTTTACTATGAAAACACTATGCATAATAGAATATAATATATTCTATTTATAGTCTAATAAAATAAATAACTTTATAAAAGTATTTTGTTTTATATAAAAACTTTTATTTTATATAAAAAGCTTTTACGTTTTATTACATTAATAATAGTAATAAAACAAAATTTATATATATATATATATATATATATATATATATATAAACATCCGTGACTTCATAAAAAGACACCTCAATATATCTAACAACATTTATCATCATTATTATAATTCACAATATTAATCGACCAGGTCGTTCCCAGGAAAGAGGGGGCTTTCTAATAAGGATTCCTCCCACAATTAGGTGACCAAACCCCTCCTTGGTAGAACTTCTAGACATCGTTAATATTGCAAATAATAATATTAATAACTCTGTCATCTCAATTATTGATTTAATAATATATAAAATATCGGCAATAATTGAATCAAATAATGTGAGATACTATGGAACAATTACTGAAGCAATAATTGAACAAAACTGAGTGATTTCTCACGTAAGCATCAATAATCAACACCGTGTACTACTATGCAACCACGCGTATTACTATACTTTTAACACCGGGTGTTTCAAATGATTAACGGTAAAATTTCCATAGATTATTTTCATAAAATATTTTTATCGTTTTCTCAATCAAACAATAATTCCGTTAATAGGGTCCACCAATGATTGTAATAAATCAAATACGGATATTCCCGATAAAAAGAATATTCCCCACCAATCGAATATTATATAACAACTTGCATACTTTTCAAAATTTATAAATATTACCCACAACTATAACATTATCTCAAATTCACACCATAAATTTTAAAAAATATTTCGAGAAAATGTAAATCTTTATTCATAAAATTTGAGGTCTCATGATATATATATATATATATATATATATATATATATATATATATATATATATATAATCATGGTTGGGGTTAGAGGTGGCAAACTATTTTGCATGCCCCTGACTGCTTCTTCCCTCTTCCCTTTTTTTGTAAAATTTTGTTACACCAAAATAGTAATAATAATAAATATTAAAAATAATAAAATAATTTATAATAAACAATAATTCTAATACATATAAACATTGTCCGCTTAATATAAATAATAATTCTATTTATTCATAACTTCATATAAACATTCACAATATATCTTCTTTTTCATATTTCATTCAACTTCTTAATACATATATCACCTCGATTGTCCTCTTAATCAGTATACTCGGTGACATGCATGTCCATTTAATTAAATAAATTATTTTTATAAACATATAGCAATAAACCTTATTACGTAGATACATTTACTACTACACATGATTTACGACTTGTAGTAGTGTAAGAATTGAAAAAAGCCTTGCTAGCTACCAAAGTCGTGTCCCATGGCATAAGCTACGGGGTGGAGCTCAAGTCATTAATTTCAAAACCCATTGACAATTAATGTTGATCCCATATAGGCATATATATAGCTCTGATTTAGAAAAGGACCCAAAATCCACATCAACTTTGAAGTCTAATCATTTATGAATAATTATTTTTTACTGAACAGAAAGATTGAATTTTTTTTATTGTGAAGTCTCATAACCCGTAAGTATCAAAATTTTGTATAAAAAAAATAATAATAATTCATGGTCATGGTAAAATTTGGACCACCATGGTAAAAACCTTTGCAATCAGACCAAAACGCCTACAGATATTCATGGGCTAAACAATTGAAGTTTGAACGCCTTGGGCAGAAGTAATGGTATGCATGAAAAAGCCTCTTTGTCAAGTCTAGTTGGGGTGAGACGGGGATGAATCCCCATCCCCAATTTTAACTTTATAGAGTTTAAAATATTGAATTCCATTAGGGTTTGGATTCAATCGCACAAAATTGTTCAAAGTACTTAAAATATTGTTTGACCTTATTTTTTTATAAGGCTTTGACCCTTCTTTAACCGAATACGATCATAATTTACAAATATGAACAACCGCGGGAATACGATCATAATTTTACAAATATAAACAACTGCGGGACTTACAGTGAATAATACTAGTGAATCAGTCAAAAGGGAACGTGATTGCAAAATTTCTAAATATCGAGGCTTTGACTGATTTTTTTTTTAATATTTAGTGTTGAAATTTGAATTTGGAGAACTTGAGTCATTTTTAGAGTTAAGTCACACACACATATGTGGGTAATGTTATGGTTGAGTACATTTTTTTCATAATAAATTATAATATAAAATATATTATTAAAATATTCAATACCACATTACTTGAGACACATACCCTATCAGAACAACATCACTTTGTTTGTATTATTAGTTGGCGTATTGTATTTGAAAATGATGCAACTTTGGAATTTCATTAAATTGTACTCCCTTTGTTTTATAAAAATAAATGTATTTGTAATTTTCTTTTTATTAATTTTAAGAATATATATTTTTGCAATTTGCGATGCTTATTCCAAAGTGTAATTTTTAGTGCAACATGTTATATGAGTGTTTAGTTTTAATTTGGTATTGATGACTGATACTGATTGTATTGTTAAATTTGAAGATATTATAATATTTTATATTATTATCAATAATATGAGAATTTTTTAGGTGAAGCAAATTTCTTTTACAAATTAATTAATTTTTTTAGTGTGGATTAGATGGAGTATTTTTATATTTAATCATTTCATTTAGACGTGAGTGCAAACGAAAACATATCTTCTGTTCCTATTTTTTCTGTCTCTCTGTGTCCTAATAGCAGATCCTCTGTGTCCCCATTTTCACTTCCTTGTCATAATTCTTTCAATATTTGATTTTCAACGTGAAAAAATGGTGAATAATATAGTATAGATTTATAGATGTCTTTGGCTAATCAAATCCTATTATTTTATATTTATTTTGTAGGTAGTCGTTTGGGCATCATCTAATTTGGATTTAGCCTTTAATGAGAGAAGAAGACATGGAAATTGGAATGCGACAAATGTTTTTTTTTTTTTTTTTAACTTTTTTTTTTTCTAATTTTTCTTTTCTTTTTCCTTTTCCATGCATTATGTGGAATGCATGACCGAACCTCATCTCCTCCTCCTGTTAAAAATAGAATGAAAAAATAATATTTGTTTTAATAGAACCCAAAGTTTAATTGGGGTGATGTGAAACGAGCCTTATAATTTGAAGTTATAATCATTAATTCCTATTCTTCTTCTATATATCGGTCCGGATCTTAAACTCACTCCTTTTTTTAATATACCTTTCTCACCATCCTTTAACGGCGGACTGGTCTGTCGCTATATGTTGTTTGTCGCTAAAAATTAAGACGACGGTTTTATATATAGTGACGGACCGATTTGTCGCCCGGTCCGTCGCTAAAGGGGGCTGAGTTTAAGATCCGGACCGTATATATATATAATTCGGTTCTCCAGCGAACGTGAACAAACGAACATGAGCTATGGCGACAATTCGTTAGAGAACCAGACTATTCAGATAATGCAAGATTCATTCATGTCAAGCACAGGCACCAGGAGTCCCAAATTTTTCAGGGAATGAGAATAAATTATTCTATGTTAAAATAGTTGAGATATTGGAATAAATATCGTCATGGGGATATTCCTAAGCGAATCAAAGAGATTATGCAATATCTTTCTGATTTGTAAGACCACACGATGCCAATTATTTGTTTAATGTTATTGTCATGGGGACTTTCATAACGATGATTCTGAAGATAGATTGAGGCTGTTGGAATGTGGTTCGATGGGTTTGGGAGATTCGGTGGGATGCATGTCACGTGATGGAATATTATAATAAAGAATTTGACATTTTAGAGGGTTTACTGTTCAAGTTAACTTATGACTCCCTTATTTTATTTGATTTCCTGATCAGTCAAGAGATTTATTCCTAGTTCAATTGGGACACAACCATAATTCAGGTTCAAGTACAAGTAACGACACTTTGTTTGTTTTAGGCACTAAAACAATTATAGGCAAAACTAACTATTTTCTCATTGAAGTTGGCATCTTTTACTTAATAACCCATTAAACTTTTAAAAATTGTAATTACACAATTGAACTAATTAAAATTATAAAATTACACTATCTTGTTAAATTAATTGGACAGAAGTTATTTATTTTCCTACATGGCAATGTGAAAAAAAAATTTAAAACCAATAGAAATTGTGACGCCCCCAAAATAGGTATACATCACTTCATTCACGGGTTGTCAATACGTAGATGACGAACAACTACAACTTTATTATTACAATGGTAAAATTGTGAGTTTGAATACAAATATTATCTTCTGACAATATCTATACTCAAATAAATCTTCATCACATTTATTGATACATTATTTTACAAAATGGTGAGGACTACAAAACAACTCTATCTAGAACCTTCATTCCATACCCCGACTGCATTTCTCGCTATATTCTCGCCTCCCGAGAAGAAAAATGGAACAAAAAGGAAAAGGGTGATTTCAACTAGCCCAAGGTAAAGAATATTATGACTAAGATAATATACAACAAATTATCATTAGTCTTCAATGGAAAAAATCTAATGGAATACATGATAGGCAACAAGTTTTAAATCAATATTTCATAGTGGAAATAATAATTCATTAGAAGAGTTAAGTAGAGAATGCAAACTACTATCTTCTATGTATGAATTTAAAAGTTCATCGTCTATCTTTTATCCCGTAACATCAATCAATATATATCTGGAATCAAATATTCATCTTTGCACTACTGGCCAAAAAGATATTCATCGATTAGTTATGCTCATCTAAACACCTGTTCATCTTTGACCACGGGCCAAAGATATTCATCGAGAAATCATTCATCTTTGCACTACTACGGCCAAAAGATATTCAATAATATCATCATTTAAGATCGAGGATGATGAAAAATATTTTAAAGAAAGCGAATCAAAGGTGAAAGAAAATGACAAGGATTAAGGATTAAGGATTCGTACTTTGTTTTATTCATGTCCAACAATACCTCAAAAATAATCATAGTGGTGTAAAATTCAAGAATGATCAAAACATGGATACAATCAAAGCTAATATCCAGAATAAATATTTTGGATGAAAAGAAAAATTTTCATTTTTCGATGAATAAGGCAGATTCGTGAATAAGATCAGATATCGTGAATAGTCCAGTATACATGAATAGTAACCCGATAACTAAAAGTTCCAAATTTGATTAAAAAGTTCAGATCAATACTTGAAGATAATGATACTAGAATAAATAATATCATTAAAAAAAAAATAATATCCCTTACCTCGTAAAAAGACAAGACTCTAAATTTAAATCTGGGATATAAATTTATGACTTGAACTTGCACTTAGTATAGCAATACTCAAAATATTCTCAAAATACTCACAAGAATACGCCGATAATATAGAGAGAAAACTTGATTTACGGTGTGATTTTCAATTCTAACTAAAGCACCCTATTTATAGGAAAATGCTTGTAACACCAAAAAGTAGAAAATTTAATATAATATTATTATTATTTGTTAAAATTCTATACGCCCACTCTTGGAGATCTGATTTCAGCAATCAATAACACATGCTAGACCCACTTAACACACCAAAAACGTTTTTCTTGAAAAAAATAATTAAAACTTCCAAAAATCAATTATTTCGGAGCCTCGGAACTTCAATAATTCATAATAAATAGCCTTTTTATCAGAAAATTCAAATCCCACGACTTTTTATTGGAAATTCAATTCTCTACAACTTTGCAGAAGAAAGTTTTTCCAAATTCCAAACAGAAATTGACCGAAATCCATAAACGGGCGATTTTACAGGCTATAATCAAATTTCGGTCAATAATTGTGTCCACCAACACACAAAATATGTGTTAAACATTTAATGCCACAAAAATACTCTTCCTCCTCATATACTCATATATCCCACATTCATTATAAAAATATCACCGTTAATATATTATTAAAATAATATATTTAAATGAATTATTTTATCAAAAAAAGATAAAATATTAATTTTCAACAATTGTCATTTTAAAAATTTTCTCTATCTATATCCACATAAAATTAATATTTTTCTCATCATATAAATTAATAATTAATTATTCACAAATAATATTACAGAATCCTTTGTAAGACCCGAAATTTTTTAAATAAAAGGAATTTCCTTTATTTATTATCTTGAAATAGTAAGGTTGATTTGATTAATGTGGATAAAAAAGGGTTAAATCATAAATATTTCAAAATAAGCAAGTGGTTATAAAATATTCATTTTTGTCGGGAATATTCGTTTGGTCGTGGAATATTAAATCTTGTGGGAATATTAAATGCATTTGAGAAGCCAATGTGACCATGTGGGCCCCATAACGGAAAGCGATTGGATGAGGAAAACGACAAAGTTTGGGTGGTTATAAATAACTTGGCGTAGTTATTCTCAGATTAAGACCGTAGTTATTAGATTAAGATCATTAGAATACCGGTGGTTAAAATACGATGTCGCGTGGTTGCATAAAGAAAGCACTGCGGTATTACTGCGATGATTGTTGAATTATTGATTAAATGACGTAAGATGGCACTACTCAATAATTTTCACGATGAGTTCTTTATTCAATATTTTATTGATTGATAATTTTGCGTTGATATTTTATATTATTCTTTGTTTTGATAATTGTCACACGCACGTATTTCCCATTATCGGATCAATAATTCATATTATTTGAATAATATTATTAGATAACATTATTGGCAATGTCTAGAAAGTTACATCTAAGGAGAGGTTTGGTCACCTAATTGCGGCTTGAAGAAGGAGAGATCCTTATTGGAAAGCCCCTCTTTCTGAGGAGCTACTGGTTGTCATAATTGTGATTACGTAATATTATTTGTGAATAATTAATTATTGATTCATATGATAAGGAAATATTTATTTTATATGAATATAAATGATGGATTTATTTATGTGGTTATAAATGAAGAAATTATTGTTGAGGTGTTTTATCGGTATTTTATCGGATTGGAGGTATTAAAAATCAAATCGGGGTTTTGAGATATATTCATGGGGTTATAATTTTTAATCCGACCGTTGGATTGTGGTAATTTTTGGGTATGTTATACATACATAAGTTGAGTATATGTCCACAAATTTTGAAGCTATTAAAAATGCACGAATGATTTGTTGTGAATTTTAAGAGGTGTCGGATTCGGAAATTAGGTTTATAATTGATTTTGGTGGAAAATTCTAGAATTGAGTGGGCCCCACTTGTGGTTGGTGAAGAAATGTGCTGAATTTTATTTCAAATGTGGTGGGTGGCAATAGTAGCGAGTAAAGCCATCGGTGGCAAGTCAAGTGCGCTTTGTGGGCTAACATTTTCCTATAAATAGAGGGCTAAGTTAGAATTGAAAATCACACGAAACAAGTTTTTTCTCTCTCTATATTATTGGCGTATTTTGTGAGTATTTAGATACTTTGAGAGTTCTTTATCAAAGACAAGTTTCATTCGGCATCACTTGAGCCTTTCCTTCCAAAAATCTTGATTCTTTGAGGTAAGGGATGTTATTTTCTTCTCAAATGATATTAATTCTTGATATCATTATCTTTGAAATATTGGTTGGTACTTTTTATCAAATTTGGAACTTTTTCATATGTCGGGTTACTATTCATGAGTTACTATTCACGAGTTACTATTCATGAGTTACTATTCACGAGTTACTTATTCACGAGTACTATTCATGAAGCGTGAAAATGTTTTTTGTGGAATTTCTATCTTTTGGTGTGAGTTACTATTCACGTATCGACCTTTATTCACGATATCTGACACTATTCACGAATACGGCACTATTCATAGAAAAATGAAAATTTTTCTTTTCGTCTAAAATATCTATTACGGATACTAGCTTTGATTGTATCCATGTTTTGATCATTCTTGAATTTTACTTCACTATGATTATTTATGAAGTATTTTGAACTCGGATTGTTTAAAGTACGAATCCATAATATTTGTCATTTTGTTTCTTTGGATTCGTTCTTTAAAAGTATTTTCATCATCCTCGGTCTTAAATGATGATAGTATTGAATATCTTTGGCTGTAGTCAAAAGATGAATGATTCTGAAGAATATCTTTGGCTTTTGTAGTGCAAAGATGAGCAGTGTTTAAATGAACATGGACCGATGATGAATATCTTTGGCCTTTAGTGCAAAGATGAGCAGTGTTTAAATGAACATGAATGATCGATGAATATCTTTGGCCTTTAGTGCAAAGATGAGCAGTGTTGAGATGAACATGATCGATTGATGAATATCTTTGGCACAGTAGTCAAAAAGATGAATATTTGATTTGAGATGAATATTGATTGATGTTACGGGGATAAAATATTGATGATGGTTGTTAAATTCATAGATTATAGTAGATTTCATTCTACGTAACTCTTCTATGAATTATTATTTCCATGCTGAATATTGATCGAAACTTGTTGTCTATTGTATTCTATCGATTTTTTTCCTGTTGGAGACTAACGATAATTTGTTGTATATTATCTTAGTCATAACATTCTTTCTTGGGCTAGTTGAGCTCACCCTTTTCCTTGTTGTTCCATTTTTCTTCTCGGAGGCGAGAATGTAGCGAGTACTAGTCGGGGTATGGAATGAAGGTTCTAGAGAGAGTTGTTTAGTAGTCCTCACCATTATTGTAAAATAATGTATCAATAAATGTGATGAGGATTTATTTGAGTATAAATATTGTCTAGAAGATAATATTTGTATTTAAACTCACGAGTTTTATTGTTGTGATAATAAAGTTGTAGTTGTTTACGTACCATGTATTTGGCGACTCGAATGGGTTGGATGGAATGGACTATTTTGGGTCGCCACAATCACAAAGATCTTGCAACCGGTAGTTCAAGAAAGAGGGGCTTTCCAATAAGAATTTCTCCTTACTGGCGCGCAATTAGGTGACCAAACCTCTCCTTAGACAGAACTTTCTAGACATTGCCAATAATGTTATCTAATAATATTATTCAGATAATATGAATTATTGCTTCGATAAAGAAAAATACTGTGTAATGACAATTATTGAAACAACAACAATATAAAATATCAACGCAGCAATTATTAAATCAATAAAATACTGAACAGTAATTACTGTAACCATTATTGAGTAGTGCCTTCTTACGTAAGAATCAATAATTGGTGCAATACTGGTGTCTTCTTGTGTTTTAAACCAGGAGTATTTTAACAAGATAATTGGTAACAACTACGCCGTTATTTTTAAACAACTTATATTTGTCGTTTTCTTCATCCAATCGCTTTCCGTTATGGGGCCCACAAAAGACTGCGCCGTCGTACGAATATTCCCCGACAGCAAGAATATTCCACGACCAAACGAATATTCCCCGACAACAATGAATATTTTATAACCACTTGCTTATTTTAAAATATTTACGTATTTTACCCATAACAATCCACATTAATCAAATCAACCCTTACTATTTCAAAATAGAGAAAATTAAATTTCATTAATAATAAGTTGGGGTCTTACAACCTCCCCTCCTTATGAAATTTCGTCCTCGAAATTGACGTCGACGACAGTGCACAGTTTGAAAAGGCGAGGATACCGCTTTCATTTCCGTTTTCAATTCCCGGTCATTTCCTCTATAGCATGATTCCTCCACAAAACTTTAACTTGTGGAATGACCTTTCTTGCGCGTGGGACATGCTCCTTCCTATCCAAGATCTTGTGGTACCTCCTCATACGTTAAGTCTTGGCTATCTCGTCCGGTTTCTAACTCTATAACGTGGTTCGGGTCTTTCACATATTTGATAAGTACGAGATATATGAAACACATTATGAACACGAGACATACTCGGAGGTAACGCGAGTCATAGGCTACATTTCCTACTCGGTCAAGAATTTAAAATGGACCAATAAATCGTGGATTGAGCTTTCCTCTCTTCCCAAATCTTGTAACTCCCTTCCATGGAGCAACTCGCAACAATACATGATCCCCTATACTAAATTCCACGTCCTTTCGATGAAGATCCGCATAACTCTTTTATCGATCTTGTGCCGTTTGTATACGTTGTCGAATCATTTGGATTTTTTCGGTAGTCATACGTCTTAACTTTCGGGTCCCAACAATGTTCTTCACCCACTTCATCCCAACATATTGGAGAGCGACACTTTCGTCCATATAATGCTTCAAATGGAGCCACACCTATACTTGCTCGATAAGCTGTTGTTGTAGGAGAATTCCACTGATGGTAAATACTTATCCCAAGCGCCCTTGAAGTTCAGGACACGAGTCTTAATAGATCTTCAAGAGTTTGAATAGTCCTCTCGATTGTCGTCTGGTTTGAGGATGGTATCTTAGAACTAAATCGCAAATCCGTGCCCATAGCTTTTTGCAAGCTAACCCAAAATCTTGAAGTGAATCTTGGGCCGCGATCCGAAACTATGGATACGGGCATGCCATGCAACCTCACAATCTCATTCACGTACATACTAGCAAGACGTTCAAGGAATAAGTCTCCGATCGGCAAGAAATGAAAGGAACTTGGTTAATCTATCAACAATAACCCAAATAGCATTAATGCCTTGAACCGTAGTAGGAAGACCGTAACGAAATCCATGGTAATGTGTTCCACTTCCATTTCGGAATCTCAAGTGGTTGCAACGGACCCTTAGGTACTAGATGCTCGCCTTTACACGTTGGCAAGTTAAACACATCGAGATAAACTTTGCAATCTCTCTTCATATTGTTCCACCAAAATGTATGTCGAAGATCACGATACATTTTAGTACTTCCAGGATGGATTGCAAATGGTGTATTGTGTGCCTCCATCATAATCTTGTACTTCAAATCATAGTCGTTAGGAACACAAAGTCTAGAGTGGACTCGAAGTATTCCTTCTTCATCAATTCTCGCTTCCGAAATAGCTCCTTCTTGTACTTTCTTCTTCATACGCATCAGCTCCGGGTCGGTGGCTTGAGCAACCTTAACTTTTTCTATTAAAGTTGGCTCTATGCGTATACTTGACATCATCGCACTCATTCCCGCATATGATCTTCTACTCAACGCGTCAGCTACCACGTTCGCTTTTCCAAGATGGTATTGAATAGTGTGGTCGTAGTCTTTCAATAGCTCGAGCCAACGTCATTGCTGCGTGTTGAGTTCTTTTGAGTGAAGAAATATTTAAGGCTTTTATGGTGCGAATAAATCTCCACTTTCTCCCCATATAGATAGTGCCTCCATATCTTTAAGCGCGAAAATGATCTTTCATTAACTCTAGATCATGAGTAGGATAATTCCTCTCATACTCTTTAAGTTGTCATGAGGCATAGGCTATGACTTTCCCACGTTGCATGAGAACACATCCTAACCCTTTGCACGAGAAGCATCGATGTAGATAACAAATCCATCCAGAACCGGATGGTATTGTTAGAACAGTGTAGAAATAAGTCTCCTCTTAAGCTCTTGGAAACTCTTCTCGCATTCTTCGCTCCAAGCGAATTTTGTATCCTTAGGAGTTAATTTGAGTTAATGGAGTAGCGATTCGAGAAAACCCTTCCACGAATCTCCGATAATAACCAGCTAGACCCAGAAAGCTACGTACTTCGGTCACCGACTTCGGTTGCTCCCAACTTTGTATTGCTTCAATCTTCGCTGGGTCCACGGATACTCCATGTTTTGACACCACGTGCCCAAGAAATGCTACTTCCTCAAGCCAGAACTCGCATTTCTTCAATTTGGCATATAGTTTGTTTTCACGAAGCCTTTGGAGTACCAGCTTCAAATGGTGCTCATGATCTTCACGACTTTTGGAATATATGAGGATGTCATCAATAAAGACAACAACAAACTGATCCAAATATTCCTTGAATACTCGGTTCATCATATCCATGAAAGTCGCAGGAGCATTAGTCAATCCGAAAGACATGACTAAGAATTCATAATGCCCATACCGAGTTCTGAAGGCAGTCTTTGGAATATCCTCAGTTCTAATCTTGGTGATGATATCCGAAGCGAAGATCGATTTTTGAAAAGAATTGTGCCCCTTGCAATCGGTCAAACAAGTCATCAATACGAGGTAGAGGATACCTATTCTTGATGGTGACATGGTTCAATTCCGATAGTCAATACAAAGTCGCATACTCCCGTCTTTCTTCTTTCTGAATAAAAATAGGAGCACCCGAGGAGATGTCTTAGGACGAATGAAACCGATGTCCAACAATTCTCGTAGTTGGACCTTTAACTCTGAAGTTCAATAGAGCCATTCGATATGGGGTTTTAGAAATGGGCTTTGTGCGAGTTCAATATCAATAAAGAATTCAACTTCACGTTCGGGGGTAGGCAAAGAAAAGTTCTTCAGAAATACATCGGAAAGTCAATAACAACAGGAATATTATTCAAATTTGGCGTGTCTTTATTGAAATCCATAACATGGGCTAAGAAAGCTTGACATCCGTTTTCAATAAGCGAATAACTTTATGATTAGATATGACGGTGATTGATTTTAATGGTTTAGTTGCTTGAATTGCATAAACGGGTTGGTTAGGAATATGAAAACTAACAACCTTACGAAAATAATCAATTTTGGCATGATGAGTAGTTAACCAATCAATCCCTAAAATCACATCAAAAGCAAGTATCTTTAAAGAGATAAGGTCATTGACGGGTAAGGTGATGGTGCCAACTTGAATCAAACAAGATTTATAAGCGATTGGATGTGATGAAAGTTTCTCTAACGGAGTTTCCACAGATAGGTCAAAGTCTAATTTCTCCGAGTCAAGTTTAAAGCGTTGAGCACATGCATCGGAGAGATAAATGAATGGGTAAACCGGTGATCAAGTAAGGTATAAACTTCGCAAGAATTTATAAATAGCTTACCCATGATCACCTCGTTTGGGTTCCTCGCATTTTGACCGATCCACAACAAACGCGCTCTTCCGAGAACCGATTGACTTTGACTTTTTCCAGGACGGTCATATTGAGTCCGTCCCCATTGAACTAGGTTTATTCTCAGTATAATCTCGGCGATATGTCCTTCTTTTCCATAATTATAGCATACCTTGAACTGTTGTGGGCGGTTTGACCGATATGTCCCTCTTTCCCCATTTATAGCATACTGACCAGGTGGTCGTTCTCCTCCTTAGAACTAGTTCTTCTTGCAGCTTCGTCTGTCTTCATATATGGTCGTTGTTAAATCTCCTCTTTTAAAATCTCCTCCGACTCGCTTCTTCTATTTTCATGGCCATGATTACCACCGAGTGGTTACCATTTTTGTCCGTCTGTTTCTTTCTCCACTGGTTATCGTTATTACATTGATCGCTATCTACGGTATGATCCTGGTTATGGTCCCTCGGTTGAACATACTCGTTATCTCACTCTAACAATTGAGCCCTATTAACAACATCTGAATAGAGAGAAAATTTATGAGAAATGAGATATTGTCGTATGCCGGGTTTCAAACCTCTCGAAACATCCAGCGTCATACGTTCCTCATTCTCCACCAAATGAGGTGCAAACTGGATAACTCTACAAACTTTGCCTCGTCTTGAGACAACCGTCATGTTGTTTTGTTCTAATATGATGAACTCCACTTCCTTCATATATGACGAACACTTTCAGAAAGTATTTGTCATTAAATAGTTTTGAAACGTCTCTAAGACATCTTTGAGTGCGGTGGATGGGTGCGCTTCACGAGACTCCCACCGATGGTCCGCCTCGCCACGGAACATAAAGGTGGCGAATGGAACCTTCTGTTTCTCCGTGCATCCCAAGACATCGACTATCTTGGTAATTTGCTT
This sequence comes from Panax quinquefolius, assembly GCA_020205615.1. Taxonomy (NCBI): domain Eukaryota; kingdom Viridiplantae; phylum Streptophyta; class Magnoliopsida; order Apiales; family Araliaceae; genus Panax; species Panax quinquefolius. Next base: position 103,507,564 of record CM035171.1, on the reverse strand, counting down.
GACCCATGTTTCCGCCGTGATCGGATCCGCTTTCCCTTAAATTCGGTGGTCCTAACTCTTTGAAGCGCTTGGTTGTGACAACCCGTGAATTGCTATCATTTCCTCCTGTATTTTGAACACGAGTCTCCTCGTCGATTTTGCATGAAGCGCAAAAAGCTTCTAAACACATCCCTCGTTCATCATACGCTTTCGATTGGTGTTGTTCACGGGAGGAACATTGCCACATGTGACGCGTTCTCCTCGTTGGTGAGTACTGAGCGTCTCCACGGTCTCATTTCCATTGTTAATATTCTCGATTCGACATTCTCAAATCTTTGTCATAAAACAAGGGTTAATTAAAGAAATCAATATATCACATAATATCCCTATATCTTCGACCAACTAACAAATAAGCTTAGGTAGGACACACTAGCGAAGGATTTACTCGTCTCTCCCTCTAGTTCTATTCCCGATCTCCGCCTTGAGATCATATCCCTAAGCTCGATACCAAGTTGTGACGCCCCCAAAATAGGTATACATCACCCATTCTAAGTTGTCAATACATGGTACATGTAAACAACTACAACTTTATTATTACAATGAAGAAATTGTGAGTTTGAATACAAATATTATCTACAGACAATATCTATACTCAAATAAATCCTCATCACATTTATTGATACATTATTTTACAAAATGGTGAGGACTATAAAACAACTCTCTCTAGAACCTTCATTCCATACCTCACTTCGTACTCATTATATTCTCGCCTCACGAGAAGAAAAATGGAACAAAAGGAAAAGGGTGAGCTCAACTAGCCCAAAAAAGAATATTATGACTAAGATAATATACAACAAATTATCATTAGTCTTCAACGGGGAAAAAAATCTAATAGAATCTGATAGACAACAAGTTTTAAATCAATATTCATAATGAAATAATAATTCATTAGAAGAGTTAAGTAGAGAATGCAAACTACTATCTTCTATGTATGAATTTAAAAGTTCATCGTCTCATCTTTTATCCTGTAACATCAATCAATATATATCCGGAATCAAATATTCATCTTTTTGCACTTTGAGGCCAAAGATATTCATCGATTAAGTCATGCTCATCTAAACACTGCTCATCTTTGCACTACGGGCCAAAGATATTCATCGAAATCATTCATCTTTGCACCACTACAGCCAAAGATATTCAATAATATCATCATTTAAGGCGAGGATGATGAAAAATATTTTAAAGAAAGCGAATCCAAAGTGAAAGAAAATGACAAGGATTAAGGATTAAGGATTCGTACTTTGTTTTATCCATGTTCAACAATACCTCAAAAATAATCATAGTGGTGTAAAATTCAAGAATGATCAAAACATGGATACAATCAAAGCTAGTATCCAGAATAAATATTTTGGACGAAAAGAAAAATTTTCATTTTTCGATGAATAATCTGATTCGTGAATATTCGTATACGTGAATAATGTCAGATATCGTGAATAGTCAGATATCGTGAATAGTAAACCCAGACACTAAAAGTTCCAAATTTGATTAAAAAGTTCAGATCAATACTTGACATAATGATATTAGAATAAATAATATCATTAAAAAAATAATATCCACTTACCTCGTAAAGAGCAAGACTCTAAATTTGAAACACCAGGATATAAATTTATGACTTGAACTTGCATCAGTATAGCAATACTCAAAATATACTCAAAATACTCACAAGAATACGCTCGATAATATAGAGAGAAAACTTGATTTGGTGTGATTTTTAATTCTAACCTAAGCACCCTATTTATAGGAAAATCTTTAGAACACCAAAGTAGAAAATTTAATATAATATTATTATTATTTGTTAAAATTCTATACGCCCACTCTTGGAGATCTGATTTCAAGCAATCAATAACACATGCTAGACCCACTTAACACACCAAAACGTTTTTCTTGAAAAAATAATTAAAACTTCCAAAATCAATTATTTTGAACTTGAACTTCAATAATTCATAATAAATAGCCCTTTTGTCGAAAATTGAATCTCGTAAATTTTATAGGAAATTCAATTCTCTACAACTTTACGGAAGAAAGTTTTTCCAAATTCCAAAATGAAATTGACCGAAATGCACAAACAGACGATTTTACTGTGTTTATAATCAAATTTCGGTCAATAATTGTGTCCACCAACACACAAAATATGTGTTAATCATTTAATGCCACAAAAATATTCTTCCTCCTCATATACTCACATATCGTACATTCATTATAAAAATATCACCGTTAATATATTATTAAAATAATATATTTAAATGAATTATTTTATCAAAAAAAGATAAAATATTAATTTTCAACAATTGTCATTTTAAAAATTTTCTCCATCTATATCCACATAAAATCAATATTTTTCTCATCATATAAATCAATAATTAATTATTCACAAATAATATTACAGAATCACAAGATCTTGCAACCAAGCCGATTTCTAGGAAAGAGGGCTTTCCGATAAGAATTTCTCCTTCTTTGGCCGTAATTAGGTGACCAAACCTCTCCTTGAAGCAGTAACTTTACAGACATTGCCAATAATGTTATCTAATAATATTATTCAGATAATATGAATTATTGCTTCGATAATGAAAAAATTGTGTAATGACAATTATTGAAACAATGGAAATATAAAATATCAACGCAAAGAATTATTAAATCAATAAAATACTAAGCGAAGAATTATCGTAACCATTATTGAGAAGTGCCTTTCACGTAAGAATCAATAATTGGTGCAATACTGGTAATATCTTCTTGTGTTTTAACCACCGAGTATTTTAACAAAGATAATCTGTGAATAACTACGTCGTTATTTTAAACAACTTATATTTGTCGTTTTCTTCATCCAATCACTTTCCGTTATGGGGGCCCACATAAAAGAAGGCTACAGTGCATGCGAATATTAAAAACAACAAGAATATTCCACGACCAAACGAATATTAAACAACAATGAATATTTTATAACCATCATTATTTTAAAATATTTACGTATTTTTACCCATAACAATCCACATTAATCAAATCAACCCTTACTATTTCAAAATAAAAAAAATTAAATTTCATTAATAATAAGTTGTAGTCTTACAGAAATGACATGGTAAAAAACATAGACAAATAAGAAAACACAAACAAGTTACCGCCACATAAGATTAAAAATAATGAAAGTCCCAATAATATTACATCTTCAACCTCTAGCGGGTATAACGCAACTCGTGCACGCACCTGTAAATTGGGTCAAACTCTAATTTGGGAGACCCATCTCATCTTCTCTCTCCTTGTAAACTCTATCTCAGGTACCCTGCTGGCCTATTCTCCTTCAACTTTCTCTCTACCATGCCATCCATAACCAAGGCTTATACCAACAATATCCTTCTATCTCTCTCTCTCTCATTATAAGAAGTAGTTAGCATAAAATTTATTTTTAGGTAAGTTGGTCAATTGGCTAATAGAGTGCTGACACGCAAGCGAAACTCTATGTGTGTCAGTATTTTATTTGTCAATTAACCAACTTACCAAAAAATAAATTTCATGCTAACAGGATCCCTCACTATATATATGAATTTGTATCTATCTATCTATTATTTCTCTAACATAAGTACAAAATAAAAATTATGGCTCTCTCCGTTAGTTTTGGCTCAATACTCGTCCAAGTTGATGGGCCCTGCTTCCTTTGTTAGTGGCTTTTGGGAATCCTAATAGTCAAGCCCTAAAAGAGAGAAATTCAAATTATTTACGAGCAACAGATTTAAACACCAACTATAAACGGAAGAACTAATGTAACGGGACAAAGATAAATTCTCTCTAGATTTTGAATCCAATATCCCTCTCTCTATATGAATTTGCCTCTATATCTATAGTTTCTTTTCGGTGATTATATATATGACTCCAATAGAGGAGGTGTGGAGATTGGCGTTTGTGGTGTGTCTGACAAATCGTGCCTAACGACGCCGGCGGAAGCAGGGGCTCTAGTTGCATGTGGGTTGCCTTTTTGCCCCTCGTTGTATGAACACATCAATACATGATTTTTTTTTCTGCCACGTATGAAAATTTTGAGACCAAGTTAACAACGTTTAATTTTTTTTAACAGAATGATTTAATTTTATAATTTTAATTAGTTGAATCGTGTAATTGCAATTTTTAAAAGTTTAATGAGTTATTAAGTAAAAGAAGACAATTTCAACGAAAAAATAGTTAATTTTGCCAACAATTATATATCTTCATTGTTGACTTCATCGACTTTCAGACCAATCAGTCTATGCAATTTCTTATTTTGTCATTCCAAAATGCTTTCATTAGCGGTCATTTAATATCGGATAATCTTCTTCTTCTTCATCATGAGCTTATGATGAAGATTAAACACTTTAAATTAGAATTTTTTGGGATTGCATCTTTTAAACTGCATTTTTCTAAGGCCTATGAAAGAATTAATTATTACTCCATATTCTACAAGATCTTCTCCATAGAATTAACATGCCTCGACATTTTACAAAGTTGGTTAAGTAGTGTGTTTCTTTTTGAATAATTCTTATTGTGTGAAGAAGACTGTAGATTTAATAACACAGCTCAAATTTAAAATTCACAATTCAAGGTCAAACACTAAATATATCCACTAGATTAATTAATATCGGAAGATCAATACCCTCGAAATTTCTTCTAATCAAGTCTACATGTTGAACATATAAGTATAAAAGGACTCTTGTTCATCAGAGGAAGAAAAGGAGTGTGTGAAGAGGGGAAAGCTTCAAAGTCTAGACGTGAGTCACATTCAAGCTGAGAGTTAGACAGATCTAAAAGCATTCTTATATTAGTTCATTACTTTTTGTACAAATAATGTTATATTGCGATGATCTAAATATCGAGTTTACATTGTAATATTAGATCTTTTAAAGATAATAGGTTATATGGTTGGTTGTGCATCTTTAAACAATCTTTGAACTTTGTTATTTTTCCTTAAACACTATCTTTATTTTTAGATAGGTGTGGTTTTCTGAATCCAAAAAACGGATGCAATAAGGAATAGGTTTATCTGTGAATTTGTGAAAACAGATAAGTTATGCATATGTGTGCATAAGAGATATTAAAGTTACCCGATGAGCCTAGAAAACAGTCGAAATTGTAAATTATACGAGGCATTAGACTAACGTCTCGTTGATTAGGCACAAATTATACTGAACCACGTAAAAATCCTACATGCAAAGATATGCTTCTTAAATCCACTCTTTCCTCTATTTCTATTTATACTTTATTGTACTTTTAATTTTGTTGGGCCATGATATTTCATTTATTGGGCCGGATGAATTGGGCCCATTCATTTGATTAAATCTCTTGGATCATCTCTATTGGGCTTGGCTAGTTGGGCTAGGTCAGTAGATCTTTTTTATCAGATCTTGAAAGACTTGGGTTGGATGGAGTGAATTGATCCATTAGATATTTTAATATCTCCATCTTTGACCGGTAATGATGAAAAAGATATAGCTGTTGACCGAGAGTCTGCAGATCATTAATGTGGATGGGATTATAGTCGGTACGTGGGATAAACAGTAAAGAAAAAAAGGTGATGACTGCATGCATGCAAATTGGTGAGATCAATCGAGGAATGAAATTTGTGTCGTGATGATGAGAGTGGGTGGTACTGCAGAACCCAAAAGAGAGTATAACATAGCAAGGAAGTCTTCTAAGAATAGGCAACTGATAATTTTATCTCTCTCAATACACTAGATATTTTATCCTCCATTGTTAACCCTTGTGATCGCCTGTACTGACTCTCACGCCTGAGCTATCCCCCGACGGTCGAAGCCGTCAAGCTTTTGGTGTTGATCGTGTTTACTGTGCAGGATCAAGACGTCTTACGTGATTGGGACGTGGCAGAAGATCTTGACGTTAACATTAGAGCTAGAAGGAGGGTTGTGTTCTAGTGTCTTATAGTTTTCAATCACAAACTTTCATTTGTTCTACGTCGAAAAAGATGGTGAGGAGTAGAAGCGAGATACTTCTAAGGAAGAGACGGTAGGGTCGTGAGCTCATCTGTCCAACATATTTCTGTTAAGGATCGTCTGGGTCCTTTAAAAAGTGCTCATAAGAGTGAGAGCACTGCTTCCAAGCATGATTCCAGGGGCTCTCGTTCGAGAGCTCATGGTGAAGCCAAACGGAGGTTGGTATTTGCTGCTGATAAAGGTCGTGACCAGGACCGAAGGTAGGTGGAGGGTTCACCACCTAGAACTCATCATCGAAGTGGTCGGGAGGATAAGGCTGCCAAGTTGGCGAAGATGGCAGACGAAGCAGATAAGGCCTTAGAGGTTCTTCTGAAGCAGAGGGAAGATATAGCTGTGCAGATGCTTCGGATGGCCGATCTGAAGGATGAGGCGTCCACTTATGTATAGTCTGAGAGGCGTAGTAGGCTTAAGGATGTACAACATCGAGAAGGGAAGGAGCCAGAGCACTCTATTCATGCCTCTTGAGGACGACTTCAGGAGCGAAGGAGATCTAGGAGCAAAACTCCTGAGGTGTCAAAGAAAGCACTTCTCGTGATCGGTTCTCAAGGTCGTGATGGAGGTAGACAAAGAAGCCAGTCGAGAGAGTATGTACATGAGAATAGAAGGAGAGAGCACCGTCTTGAATACTCTCACCGTGACGACAAGGCCACATGCCGGAGTAGATCCAGAAGTCCGTCAAAGGTAGTGGGATCTGATAGAGGAGGTCGGTCCACTCAGGAGAAGAAAATATCTCCAGAGAAGGAAGTGATCTCTTCGTAACCAGAAGGTGTAAATATCTTGGTGAAGGAGTTGAAGGAGCATCGAAAACAGTTGGCTGAGGTTCAACAGGTGAAGGATACTCCGGGAAAGAAGGCATCCCCCTTTTCCTCGGATATTCTTAAGGAAAAAGCAGATACCACCAAGAAGTTGTCTCATATGGAGAGCTATGATGGATCAGGGGATCCTTATGACCATAGCTAGACGTTCGATAGACTGATGGACTATTATGATTTCACCGATGCTGGCAAGTGTCACACGTTTATTACAACGTTGAGGAAGGATGCAAGGCAGTGGATGGGGACTTTGCCTGCTGATTCAGTTACGTCGTGGTTTGAGCTGTGTGACAAGTTCCATGCTCGTTTTGGGAGCAACTGAAGGAGGGGAAAGCCTACTGGTTCATTGGATCAAGTTTGGCAGTTTTCTAACGAGTCCTTGGGCCTGTATGTGAAACGATTCAGGGAAGCTGTTGGCCAGGTGTCTGACCTTAATGATCTTCAAGCTGTGGGGTTGTTTCAAAATGGGTTAGATCTGGTGAAGTTAGAAAAGCTGGTGAAGAAGCTGATGTTTCACCATCCGAAGAGTTTAGTCGAAGCTTTTGATAAAGCGGAAGGCTATATTGTGGTGGAAGAGGCTATGAATAGCCTGAAGCATCCCTCTTCGGACAGAATGAAGGAGGCCGATATTTCTAAGGCTGAAAGTGATCAGAAGAAGGTGAGAGGGAGTAATAATCGGCCAGAGGGCAGCTCGAAGAAATATAACAATACATAGCAACAGGGAAGTAATCGCCTACCTGCTCCTACCCAAAAGGTGAATAAGGTTTACACCAAACTGAACACGGATAGGTCGATAATATTGGATCATATCAGGAACCAGCCATTCTTTGAACCACCTCGTGATAATTTTAAGCCAGGACAGGTCAATGCTCGAAAATTTTGTGGCTATCATCAAGCTGCAGGTCACGACATAAACGAATGTTATAATCTGATAGATTTTGTGGAGAGGAAGGTTCAAAGCAGTATCTTGGTTCAATATGTGGCCGGGAGGGACCATCAGCAAGAACAACAAAATGTTGACCGTACTGTTCAGACGGTTCAAACGGTTCTGCCTGTGCAACCTGCTCCAAATCAGCCGCCAAAGCACGTCGTTGATGTAATAACTGGTGGGACGACAGGAAAGTTGGTAGGGAAGAAGAGGAGAGGGTATCTGAATTCGGTCATGTCCGTGGCGGGTGTTCTCCCGAAGGTTGATAGACCGTTTCCAGGGAGAGTTATAGCTTTTACTGATTCAGATTATCCTTCGGAACCCATCGAACCCCATGAAGGAGCACTGGTGATCACGATACAAGTGGGTTCGGTAGACATGAAATGGATGATGATAGACAACGGGTCTTCCGTGGATATTCTGTATGCCCATGCTTATCAGAGGATGCATCTTGATGGGCGAAAGATGGAAGTGGGGCAGGAGGCTCCTTTATATGGCTTCAGCAATGACCTAGTTAAAGTGGCAGGAACTATTGAGCTACCAGTCATCTTCGGTACCGCTCCACAATAGATAAAAATAACGTGTAAATTCTATGTTGTGCATGTAGATTCGGCCTACAACGCCATATTGGGATGACCTACTTTGACAGCCCTACAAGCAGTGACTTCCATTCCTCATTTCAAGATCAACTTCCCAACAGCACATGGAGTTGGAGAGGTAGTAGGGGACTTAGATCTAGCCAGACGATGCTATCGGAATGCTGTTATAGCTTAGGGAGTATGTATTAGCAAGCAGAAGTAGACTATGGCGATAGAGATTGAGCCATTTACCGAAAGCAGTTTGGAGCCCTTGGTTATGCCTGTAGGAGAAACGGAGGATATTGAGCTGGGTTTTTGGGAAGAAGGACAAAACAGTGAAGATAGGTTCGGGTCTGCCAGAACCTCTCCGGACAAACCTTATGGAACTTCTTAGTTGTTATGCAGATATCTTTGCATGGGAGCCTCAGGATATGCCTGGAGTAAGCTGAAAGATTGCAGAACATAGGCTCGACGTGGACCCATCACAGAAGCCAGTTCGGCAGATAGACAACTGGTCTTCCGTGGATATTCTGTATGCCCATGCTTATTAGAGGATGCATCTTGATGGGAGAAAGATGGAAGTGGGGCAGGAGGCTCCTTTATATGGCTTCAGCAATGACCCGGTTAAAGTGGCAGGAACTATTGAGCTACCAGTCATCTTCGGTACCGCTCCACAACAGGTAGAAATAACGTGTAAATTCTATATTGTACATGTAGATTCGGCCTACAACGCCATATTGGAACGACCGACTTTGATAGCCCTACAAGCAGTGACTTCCATTCCTAATTTCAAGATCAAGTTCCCAATAGCACATGAAGTTGGAGAGGTTGCAGGGGACTTAGATCTGGCCAGACGATGCTATCTGAATGCTGTTATAGCTTCGGGAGTAGGTATTAGCAAGCAGAAGAAGACCATGGCGATAGAGATTGAGCCATTTACCGAAAGCAGTTTGGAGCCCTTGGTTATGCCTGCAGGAGAAACGGAGGATATCGAGCTGGTTCTTGGGAAGAAGGACAAAATAATGAAGATAGTTTTGGGTCTACTGGAACCTCTTCAGACAAACCTTATGGAACTTCTTCGTTGTTATGCGGATATCTTTGCATGGGAGCCTCAGGATATGCCTGGAGTCAGCCGAAAGATTGCAGAACATAGGCTCGACGTGGACCCATCACAGAAGCCAGTTCGGCAGAAGAGGCGGATCTTTGCACCTGAGCGTCAAAGAATTATCGATGAAGAGATTGCTAAGCTGATAGCTGCAGACTTCATCTTCGAAATAGACTATCCGATGTGGATGGCTAATGTGGTGTTGGTCCAGAAACATAATGGGAAATGACGAGTGTGCATTGACTATACGGACCTGAACAAAGCTTGTCCGAAGGACTTCTATCCGCTGCCCCACATTGATTAGCTCATTGATGCGACTTTGGGGTATGCATTACTAAGCTTTATGGATGCTTTTTCAGGTTATCATCAGATCTTTATGTGCAAAAAAGATATTTTGAAGACAACATTCATCATACACCGTTCGGTGTATGTCTACAAGAAGATGACATTTGGCTTGATAAATGCTGGAGCCACTTACCAGAGAATGATGAACTTCGTTTTTCAAAAGCAGCTAGGAAGGAATATGGAGGTGTACGTGGATGACATGATAGTGAAGAGCATGATCGTTCAGAAGCACTTGGATGATCTCGAGGAATGCTTTCAAACGGTTCTTCATCACAAATTGAGGCTTAATCCCACCAAATGCACCTTCGGGCTCGGTGCAGGGAAGTTCCTGGGTTATCTGGTTAGTCAGAGAGGCATTGAGACCAATCCAGAGAAGATCCAAGCTATTCTGAACATGAAGACTCCTCAGTCATTCAAAGATATTCAGCGTCTGACAGGGAGGATTGCAGCTTTGAGGAGGTTCATGTCCAAGTCGGCGAGAAGGTGTTTTAGTTTTTCAAAGACGTTGAAAGGAATAGAAGAATGCCAAAACATTCCAATGGACTTCGGAATGTGAAGACGCCTTCCAAGGCATAAAGACGTATTTGTCTTCGGCACCTTTGCTGGTGAAGCCAGTTCTTGCTGAGCCACTCTACTTATATCTAGCAGCCAGCTCGTTAGCAGTGGGAGCAGTGCTAGTTCGAGAAGTTGGGGGGAAGCAACATCCGGTTTATTATGTTTGCCATGTTCTTAGAGATGCTGAAACCAGGTACCCGAATATTGAGAAATTTGCCTTTGCTTTGATAATAGCCAGTCGAAATCTTAGGTAATATTTTCAAGGTCGGCTCCTGGTGGTTTATACGGATCAGCCGTTGAAGAAGGACATGAGCAAGACAGAGGTTTCGGGGAGATTGGCTGCATGGACGATGGAGTTGTCCCAATTTTTTATTGAATTTCATCCCCGAACCGCTATTAAGGGGCAAGCCTTGGCTGATTTTATGGTGGAATGTTCCTTTTCCGAAGTCGATGTGAGAGTTCTGGAAGTCGAGGAGTCTCGACGGTAGTTGCGGTTCTTCAAAGACAACCGAGTTCATGGACCTTTGATGCAGATGGATCTTCTACTACGGACGTCAGTGGAACATGGATTATCTTGACAAGTCCGGAGGGATTCAAGGTACAGCAGGCCATCAGATTTGGGTTCAGAGCGACGAACAACGAGGCAGAGTATGAAGCAGTGTTGGCCGGAGTTCGACTGGAAAAGAGTCTCGAAGTTCAGAAGTTGATCATCTACAGTTACTCCTATCTGGTCGTCAAGCAAGTTTCAGGGGAATATGAAGCTCGAGGTTCAAGAATGATCAAGTATTTGGCCGAGTTGAAGGATCGACTTCAGTATGTCCTTTCCTACGAATTTCAGGGTGTTGAATGTAATGACTATTCTATTGCCAATGCCTTGTCGAAGCTGGCCACTACGGACGCCAACAATTTTGATGGGTCAATCTATCTGGAGATTCTACAACAGCCGAGTATCCAGCATGAAGCAGTAATGTGTATTGAGTGTGCTAACTATTGGATGACTCCTTATATAGAATATCTGGCAGATGGCGTCCTTCTTTCGGACCAGATGCTTACAAAGAAGATCAAGTATAAGAGCGCCGATTTTGTTCTCATTGATGGGGATTTTTATCGAAGGGCTTTTTCATCAACATTGTTGAAATGTCTGGTTCCATCCGAGGCTGAATATGCTCTTCGGGAGGTTCACGAGGACATCTATGGCAACCATATGGCTGCTAAGTCATTAGCCTACAAAGTACTTCAGCAAGGGTTCTACTGGCCTACCATCTTCAAGGAAGCTACGGAGTACGTGAAGAAATGCGAGAAGTGTTAGCTCAACAGTCCGATCCCACATCAGCCACTAGAAGAGCTATACTCTATCTTATCTCCTATACCCTTTGGTGTCTGGGGGGTAGATATACTGGGTCCATTGCCGAAAGCTAAAGGTTAGGTCAGTTTTGTTATAGTCGCCATTAATTATATGACCAAATGGGTAGAAGCGAAGCCACTTCGGTTGATAACGGAATAAGAGTGCTTGAAGTTTATGAAGGAGTCAGTAGTGTTTCATTTTGGAATTCCTAAGGTGGTGATATCGGACAACGGATGCCAGTTTGTGGGATCGAATTTTGAAGGATTTCTGAAGGAGTTGGGAATTCAAAGAGAGAAAGACTTGGTGGCTCATCCACGCTTGATCCAAGCGTGTCGAGGTGACCAATAGAACGCTGTTGAATGGGATCAAGCGCAGATCGGATGAAGCTAAGGGGAGATGGCCTGAAGAGCTTCTCAGTGTATTATGGGCTTATCAAACTACGCCGAGGACTACTACGGGGGACTCACCTTTCAGATTGGCTTATGCCACTGATGCCTTATGTGACGCCCCCAAAATAGGTACACATCACCCATCTTGAGTCGCCAGAAAATGCACTATAAAAATCAAATACAACTTCATTTATAGAACTATCGTGCAAAATACGATGACATGTATACTGTGAGTTTAAATACAAATACATATACAAACTCTGACGCATGTCACAATTACACCTTACATAAAGGTACAATCAAAAACTGTTTTAGAAATTAAAATCTTTGGAAAGTGCTCAAGGAAACCTTCGTTCATAGGAGGCCATAAATCTAAGTTATGATAGATATCATATGTCCAGAGAATTATCCTTGGTTGACCCAATAGACCCCAAAGAAAAATTATAAGATTACTATCATGCTCCTTCTAATGGTGAGTCTTCTCTTGACATATAACTATCTCCACTGTCTCCAAGTGAAAATTATATTTCAAATAAACTCCAAGATCATATATAGGTAGTGCTCGTAGATATACTCAAAGAAGTGGATGTGCACAAATACATCTTATGATAACACGAGGTTGTATGTCATTAGACATCTTGTATGATAGTGACAAAACACCCTTCCAAAGTTGGGTTCGCCTCACCCTATTCGGTTCACCAAAATTAAATATCAAATAGCGATACATGATATGACACACTTATCTAAAGTTCTCAATAAAATTATTTTCATACTATTTAGGAGAACCTCAATGACTATAGACCACTTTTCTATTCCCCTGTTATCCCCGTCAACCCGCCTACACTCTTATTACCACGGAAGGAATTGTGAAGCAAAAGGGTGAGCACAACTAGCCCAAAGAAAGAATATCATAACTAAAGATAATTAAATTATCAATAACTTTTGTCAATAATAAATTAGAGATTTAGAACATATGGTAGATGATAAAACTTTTCAACCATAGTTGCGGTGAACGAAAGCAATCCATTAAAGAGTCAAATAGACCATCGAGTCTATTATCTTCTCCATGTTAAAACTCCACCAATAATGTTTTATCCTCGTAACGTTAATCAACAATTCTCGCCCACAATCATATGAATAACTCATAATCATAATTGTGATTCAATTCCTTTTTCGCACCTGAGATCTAAGATAATTTTCATCACCTATCTTCACCTGAAACATCAAAAATTATGGTTATACCAAATCACAATCCCTGCTCATAATCATACTAATAAATTCATCTTTGCACTACGGCCAAAGATATTCATTAACAATTCATCTTTGCACTGCAGGCCAAAGACATACAACTGTATTTTAGAAGAGTCAAGTAGAGTATGATATCTACTATCTCTTACGAATTTAAAAGCTTATTATCAATATTTTATCGCTGAGACTCAACTTAATAAATAATCCACATCATCGAATCACCCCTACACTACGGCCAAGGATATTCGTTAATATCACATCCATAAATTATCCATACACTACGGCCAAGGATATTCATTATTATCACATCCATGAATTAATATTTCATTCTTCGAGACTCATTTCAATAATTAATCCACATCATCAAATCATCCCCGCACTATATAGGCCAATGATATCTTTTTTAGTATCACGACCACGAATTATCCATGCACTACTAGCCAAAGATAATCGTGTTTTCATCAACGGTCCTGATCATGCCATAAAATAATTCATCTTTGTACCCTTGGCCGAAGAGAATCCATAGCCATAATCATACCAAAAACTCGTCCATCAATGCACTACTACTAACGAGAGGACTTTTTCCACATCATTTGTAACATTACTACCATGATTATCTTAGAATAATCCTCAGTCATAATCATACCAAGTCCATCTATGCGCTACAGGCCACAAATGACTTTCAACATAATATATACATGAGGATGATGACAATGATATAAGTATTAATCAAACAAAAATAAGGATAAATATTAAAGACTTTAAATTTATCCAAATATTATCAACCACTCATAATCTAATATTATTAATATCATAACAATATTTTAATCCCTTCTTAAACTTATAAACAATTTATTTCAATTATTTATACTTTGCCAAATAATGCATTTAATCATTCAAAAATGCCATACTCATAAGATTTCATCACCAATGATCAAATCCCTCATCAAAAATCTACATATACCTTATATAGGATTTCCAAGCCATAAAATCCTATTTTCCAACTTTGTTACTTCACATAACATATATAACTCATATGTTCGTAACTAAACCATTTTTCATAAAAAAATACCAAATCAGTCCCAAAAATATTTCTTTTCTGAGATTTAGCAGAATATAGTTCCATAATGAACATATATTTTTCTCAGAATTTTTAAAATTCATTTACTATTTTTCAAAAATTAATTTCTAATTAATTCCTTAAGAAATTAGCTACCTCAAGTTTAACTCCAGAAATTCTCAAATCTTGGCAGGATCTTACACATGTTAACGTGAGCTTCCAGTAAAAATTTCATGGTCATCGAAGTTATAGAACTCCGGTTATAGCGTTTGTCGTTGGAAAAACCTAAATATTGAAATGGTCATAACTTGCTCATTTTAAGTCGGAATGAGCTCATTTTTGGACACGAGGTACCTTATACCATATACTTTCATGTCCCAAAAAGGCTGGAATTTTTCTCACAAACTAAGTGGACGAAAATGCCCTTTTAAAAATATGGGCAGTAGCTTTTTCAAAATTAGCAGTTTTTGACTCCTTCGCTAAAATCAGTCCACACGAAAATCTACAACACCTTTTCCATTGATTCCACTTGGATAAGTTAGGAAACTCATAGATCTAACTCTAGAACTTGACCACACTCAAAAATTCAAAATATAATAGGAGATATGGTACATTGAATTTCATGTTCCATTTTCACCAAAATCTGATTTTTCAACCCTTTGTGATTTCTAAGAAACTTTCATGTTTTCACATAATAAACAACATAACTCATCATAACACTTACTAATACTACATATGCTCATGATTTTAATCAGTCCAATGCTTTTATTATGACTCTCATCATAATCAACGTAAACAGATCATTTCCATAATTTAATAAAGAATGAATACAAAGGATCATTCACCATGCATGTGGTAATCCACATAGACAGGTTATTCTAACAGAATAATAAAGAATGGAATAAAAGAAGGATTCACCATGCATGCGATAGAGACCGCATGGATATAGGTTATTCCCAATGAATAATAAATAATGGAACCAGTTCGGCGTGTAAACGTAACGCATGTGATATTTCACGAGAATAATAAATGCGGAATAATAAATAATGGAACCAGGTCCGGCGTAAAACGCACAGACATGATATTCCGACAGAATAATAAATGCGGAATAATAAATAATTGAACCAGGTCCGGCGTAAAACGCACAGACAGGATATTCCAACAGAATAGTAAAGAATGAAATAATAGAAGAATTTCACCATGTATGTGGTATTTCGCATAAACAGGTTATTCCAACATGATAATAAGGAATGGAATAATAGAAGAAGATCACCATGTATGCGGTACTTCGCATAAATAGGTTATTCTAACATAATAATAAAGAATGGAATAACAGAAGTTCTCTTCATGAATACAAAAGAAATAATACCCCTTACAGGCACAACAAATAATATCCCTTACGAGTACTACAAATAATATCCCTTACCTTTGAAAGAAGAGTATTCCGACCGGTAGGGCGAGAATATACTTGAAGAAAACTTGCACTATCTTCTACGCTCAAAACTTTCTTAAACTCTAAAGAAATACGCTCGAGATTACAGAAGAAAAACTCTCTCTATAGTTTCTCTCTCTAGAGTTTCAGTGAATTCGTATGAAATAATGAATGAATGAGCTTCTATTTATAGAAGAATGGACTGAATAGTAACCAATCCATGAACAATTCAGATTGATTTACTTTAAAGCAGACTGGTCAGATTGGTTTACAATAAAATATAATATATTCTATTTATAATCTAATAAAACGAATAACTTTATAAAAGTATTCATTTTATATAAAAAAGATTTTACTATGCAAACACTATCAGTGCACTATGCAACCACTATACATAATAAAATATAATATATTCTAATTATCATCTAATAAAAATGATAACTTTATAAAAGTATTACATTTTTATATAAAAATATTTTAATATTAGCCTAATAAAACGAATAACTTTATAAAAGTATTATGTTTTATATAAAAAGCTTTTTTCCATTTTATTACATTAATAATACTAATAAAACAAAACTTTATCATCACTTACTTTGAAAAAATTTCAAATATCACCCTTAACTTTAAAGTTTTATCAATTTAAATATTCACCAAAATAGAAAAATTGAATACTTTTATTTCATAAAATTCGGTCTCACAATCTCCCTCCTTATGAAATTTCAGCCTCGAAATTTACGACGTACTGGTATTTGAAGAGATGAGAATACCTTGCTTTCTTTTCGGATTGTACCTTCCGGTTATTTCTTTACGTATCATGATTTTCCATTGCTCATCTCCGTGTTTTAGGATATCATTCTAGAATATACTTCAAAACAAGGTTAATTGACATATCATAAGGTGTCAACTTATCAAGTAAACAATTTCAACACCAGTAAGTCACACAATAGCGAAGTATATTACTCGTCTCTCCTCCTAGTTTTAGACTCATATCTCCGCCAAACCACCATATCCCTAAGCTCTGATACCAAATGTGACGCCCCCAAAATAGGTATACATCACCCATCTTGAGTCGCCAGAAAATATACTATAAAAATCAAATACAACTTCATTTATACAACTGTCGTGCAAAATACTGATTTACATGTATCTTTGTGAGTTTAAATACAAATACATATGCCAACTCGACGACGTAGCATCACAATTGCACCTTACATAAAGGTATAGTCAAAAACTGTTTTAGAAATTAAAATATTTGGAAAGTGCTCAAGGAAACCTTCGTACATAGGAGGCCATGAATCTAAGTTATGATAGATATAATATGTCTAGAGAATTATCCTTGGTTGACCCAATAGCCCCCCAAAGAAAAACGAGAAGATTACTATCATGCTCCTTCCAATGGTGAGTTTTCTCTTGACATATAACTATCTCCACTGTCTCCAAGTGAAAATTATATTTCAAATAAACTCCAAGATCATATAAGTAGTGCTCGTAGATATACTCAGCAAGTGGATATGCACAACCCTGTCTTATGATAACATGAGGTTGTATGTCATTAGACATCTTGTATGATAGTGACAAAACACCCTTCCAAAGTTGGATTCGCATCACCCTATTCGGTTCACCAAAATTAAATATCAAATGACGTATACAATACGACACACTTATCTAAAGTTCTCAATAAAATTATTTTCATACTATTTAGGGAGAACCTCAATGACTATAGACCACTATTCTATTCCTGTTATCCCCGGCTCAAACCCACTACACTCTTATTACCTGAAAGGAATTGTGAAGCAAAAGGGTGAGCACAACTAGCCCAGTAAAGAATATCATAACTAAAGATAATTAAATTATCAATAGCATATTTAACTCATATGTTCGTAACTAAACCATTTTCATGAAAAATACCAAATTAGTCCCAAAAATATTTTTTTTCAGGGATTTAGCAGAATATAGTCCCATAATGAACATATATTTTTCTCAGAATTTTTAAAATTCATTTACTATTTTTCAAAAATTAATTTCTAATTAATTCCTTAAGAAATTAGCTACCTCAAGTTTAAGTCCAGAAATTCTCAAATCTTGGCAAGATCTTACACATGTTAACGTGAGCTTCCAGTTTAAATTTCATGGTCATCGGAGTTATAGAACTCCGGTTATAGCGTTTTTCGTCGAAAAAACCTAAATATTGAAATGGTTATAACTTGCTCATTTTAAGTCGAAATGAGCTCATTTTTGGACACGAGGTACCTTATACCATATACTTTCATGTCCCAAAAAGGCCAGAATTTTTCTCACAAACTAAGTGGACGAAAATGCCCTTTTAAAAATATGGACAGTAGCTTTTTCGAAATTAGCAGTTTTTGACTCCTTCGCTAAAATCAGTCCACACAAAAATCTACAACATCTTTTCCAGTGATTCCACTTGGATAAGTTAGAAAACTCATAAATCTTACTCTAGAACTTGACCACACTCAAAAATTCAAAATATAATAGGAGATATGGTAAATTGAATTTTATGTTCCATTTTCACCAAAATCTGTTTTTTCAACCCTTTGTGATTTCTAAGAAACTTTCATGTTTTCACATAATAACCAACATAACTCATCATAACACTTACTAATACAACATATACTCATGATTTTCATCAGTCCAATGTTTTTATTATGACTCTCATCATAATCAACGTAAACAGATCATTTCCACAATTTAAGAAGGAATGAATACAAAGGATCATTCACCATGCATGCGGTAATCCACATAGACAGGTTATTCTAACAGAATAATAAAGAATGAAATAAAAGAAGGATTCACCATGCATGTGATAGAGACCGCACAGACATGTTATTCCCAATAGAATAATAAATAATGGAACCAGGTCCGGCGTAAACACACAGACAGGATATTCCGATAGAATAATAAATGCGGAATAATAAATAATGGAACCAGGTCCGGCGTAAAACGCACAGACAGGATATTACGACAGAATAATAAATGAGGAATAATAAAAAATGGAACCAGGTCCGGCGTAAAATGCACAGACAGGATATTCCAACAGAATAGTAAAGAATGAAATAATAGAAGAATTTCACCATGTATGCGGTACTTCGCATAAACAGGTTATTCCAACATAATAATAAGGAATGGAATAACAGAAGAAGATCACCATGTATGCGGTACTTCGCATAAATAGGTTATTCCAACATAATAATAAAGAATGGAATAACCGAAGTTCTCTTCATGAATACAAAAGAAATAATACCCCTTACAGGCACAACAAATAATATTTCTTACGAGTACAACAAATAATATCCCTTACCTTTGAAAGAAGAGTATTCCGACTGGTAGGGCGGGAATATACTTGAAGAAAACTTGCACTATCGTCTACGCTCAAAACTTTCTTAAACTCTAAAGAAATACGCTCGAGATTACAGAAGAAGAACTCTCTATAGTTTCTCTCTCTAGAGTTTCAGTGAATTCGTATGAAATAATGAATGAATGAGCTTCAATTTATAGAAGAATGGACTGAATAATATCCAATCCATGAACGGTCCAAATTGATTTACTTTAAACGGACGGTCCAGATTGGTTTACAATAAAATATAATATATTCTATTTATAATCTAATAAAACGAATAACTTTATAAAAGTATTCTGTTTTATATAAAAAGATTTTACTATGCAAACACTATGCAGGTACTATGCAAACACTATGCATAATAAAATATAATATATTCTAATTATTGTCTAATAAAACAGATAACTTTATAAAAGTATTCAGTTTTATATAAAAACATTTTACTATTAGCCTAATAAAATGAATATCTTTATAAAAGTATTTTGTTTTATATAAAAAACTTTTCTGTTTTATTACATTAATAATACTAATAAAACAAAACTTCATCATCACTTACTTTGAAAAATTTTCAACTGTCACCCTTAACTTTAAAGTTTTATCAATTTAAATATTCACCAAAATAGAAAAATTGAATACTTTTATTTCATAAAATTCGGGGTCTCGCATTCTCCCCTCCTTATGAAATTTCGCCCTCGAAATTTACGTACGTATCTGGTATTTTAAAGAGATGAGAATATCTTGCATTCTTTTCGGATTGTACCTTCCCGGTTATTTCTTCTGTATCATGATTTTTCCATTGCTCATCTCCTGTGTTTCAGATATCACTCTAGAGTATACTTCAAAACAAGATTAATTGACATATCATAATTTGTCAACTTATCAAGTAAACAATTTCAGCTTAGGTAAGTCACACACTAGCGAAGTATATTACTCGTCTCTCCCCTCCTAGTTTTAGACTCATATCTCCACCAGCGACCATAACCTTAAGCTCTGAAACCAAATGTGACGCCCCCAAAATAAGTATACATCACCCATCTTGAGTCGCCAGAAAATATACTATAAAAATCAAATACAATTTCATTTATACAACTGTCGTGCAAAATACGACGACATGTATACTGTGAGTTTAAATACAAATACATATACCAACTTTGACGCATGTCACAATTGCACCTTACATAAAGGTACAGTCAAAAACTGTTTTAGAAATTAAAATCTTTGGAAAGTGCTCAAGGAAACCTTCGTACATAGGAGGCCATGAATCTAAGTTATGATAGATATCATATGTCTAGAGAATTATCCTTGGTTGAGCCAATAGCCCCCAAAGAAAAATGAGAAGATTACTATCATGCTCCTTCCAATGGTGAGTCTTCTCTTGACATATAACTATCTCCACTGTCTCCAAGTGAAAATTATATTTCAAATAAACTCCAAGATCATATGAGTAGTGCTCGTAGATATACTCAGCAAGTGGATGTGCACAACCCTGTCTTATGATAACACGAGGTTGTATGTCATTAGACATCTTGTATGATAGTGACAAAACACCCTTCCAAAGTTGGGTTCACCTCACTCTATTCGGTTCACCAAAATTATATATCAAATGACGTATACAATATGACACACTTATCTAAAGTTCTCAATAAAATTATTTTCATACTATTTAGGAGAACCTCAATGACTATAGACCAACGTTTATTCCCTCTGTTATCCCCGCTTTCAACCCGGCCTACACTCTTATTACCTGGAAGGAATTGTGAAGCAAAAGGGTGAGCACAACTAGCCCAGTAAAGAATATCATAACTAAAGATAATTAAATTATCAATAGCTTTTTTCAATAATAAATCAGAGATTTAGAACATATGGTAGATGATAAAACTTTTCAACCATAGTTGTAGCGGAACGAGCAATCCATTAAAAGAGTCAAATAGACCATCAGGTCTATTATCTTCTCCATGTTAAAACTCCACCAATAATGTTTTATCCCTGTAACGCTAATCAACAATTCCTGTCCACAATCATATGAATAACTCATAATCATAATTGTGATTCTGAATTCCTTTTTGCACCCAGGACGAAGATAATTTTCATAACCTATCTTCACCTGAAACATAAAAAATTATGGTTATACCAAATCACAATCCCTGCTCATAATCATACTAATAAATTCATCTTTGCACTACGGCCAAAGATATTTATTAACAATTCATCTTCAGACTGCAGTCAAAGACATACAAATTGTATTTTAGAAGAGTCAAGTAGAGCATGATATCTACTATCTCCTATTTAATTTAAAAGCTTATTATCAATATTTTATCGCTGAGACTTAGCTTAATAAATAATCCACATCATCGAATCACCCCAGCACTACGGCCAAGGATATTCGTTAATATCACATCCATGAATTATCCATGCACTACGGCTAAGGATATTCATTATTATCACATCCATGAGTTAATATTTCATTGCTGAGACTCAGCTCAATAATTAATCCACATCATCAATTCATCCCTGCACTATTGGCCAAGGATATTCTTTTAGTATCACGACCACGAATTATCCATGCACTACTACGGCCAAAGATAATCGTGTTTTCATCAACGGTCATTCCGATCATGCCATAAAATAATTCATCTTTGCACCTTGGTCAAGAGAATCCATAGCCATAATCATACTAAAAAGCGTCCATCAATGCACTACTACCAATAAGGACTTTTTCCACATCATTTGTAATATTACTACCATGATTATACCGAATAATCCTCAGTCATAATCATACCAAGTCCATCTATGCACCACAGGCCACAGATGACTTTCAACATAATATATACATGAGGATGATGACAATGATATAAGTATTAATCAAACAAAAATAAGGATAAATATTAAAGACTTTAAATTTATCCAAATATTATCAACCACTCATAATCTAATATTATTAATATCATAACAATATTTTAATCACTTCTTAAACTTATAAACAATTTATTTCAATTGTTTACACTTTACCAAATAATGCATTTAATCATTCAAAAATGCCATACTCATAAGATTTCATCACAATGATCAAATTCCTCATAAAAAATTTGCATATACCTTATATAGGATTTCCAAGCCATAAAATCCTATTTTCCAACTTTGTTACTTCACATAACATATTTAACTCATATGTTCGTAACTAAACTATTTTCATGAAAAATACCAAATCAGTCCCAAAAATATTTCTTTTCTTGGATTTAGTAGAATATAGTCCCATAATGAACATATATTTTTCTCAAAATTTTTAAAATTCATTTACTATTTTTCAAAAATCAATTTCTAATTATTTCCTTAAGAAATTAGCTACCTCAATTTTAACTCCAGAAATTCTCAAATCTTGGCAGGATCTTACAAGTGTTAACGTGAGTGTCCAGTTTAAATTTCATGGTCATTGTAGTTATAGAACTCCGGTTATAGCGTTTTTCGTCGAAAAAATCTAAATATTGAAATGGTCATAACTTGCTCATTTTAAGTCAAAATGAGATCATTTTTGAACACGAGGTACCTTATACCATATACTTTGATGTCCCAAAAAGGCCGGAATTTTTCTCACAAACTAAGTGGACGAAAATGCCCTTTTAAAAATATGGGCAGTAGCTTTTTCGAAATTGGCAGTTTTTGACTCCTTCGCTAAAATCAGTCCACACGAAAATCTACAACACCTTTTCCAGTGATTCCACTTGGATAAGTTAGGAAACTCATAGATCTAACTCTAGAACTTGACCATACTCAAAAATTCAAAATATAATAGGAGATATAGTAAATTAAATTTTATGTTCCATTTTCACCAATATCTGATTTTTCAACCCTTTGTGATTTCTAAGAAACTTTCATGTTTTCACATAATAACCAACATAACTCATCATAACACTTACTAATACTACATATTCTCATGATTTTCATAAGTCCAATGCTTTTATTATGACTCTCATCATAATCAACGTAAACAGATCATTTCTACAATTTAATAAGGGATGAATACAAAGGATCATTCACCATGCATGTGGTAATCCACATTGACAAGTTATTCTAACAGAATAATAAAGAATGAAATAACAGAAGGATTCACCATAAATGTGATAGAGACCGCACAGACAGGTTATTCCCAACAGAATAATAAATAATGGAACTGAGTCCCCGCGAACGCTTACAGAGCGAGGATATTCGCGAGAATAATAAATGCGGAATAATAAATAATGAAACCAGGTCCGGCGTAAAATGCACAGACAGGATATTTCGATAGAATAATAAATGCAAAATAATAAATAATAGAACCAGGTCCGGCGTAAAAGACACAGACAGGATATTCCAACAGAATAGTAAAGAATGAAATAATAGAAGAATTTCACCATGTATGCGGTACTTCGCATAAACAGGTTATTCCAACATAATAATAAGGAATGGAATAACAGAAGAAGATCACAATGTATGCGGTATTTCGTATAAATAGGTTATTCCAACATAATAATAAAGAATAGAATAACAGAAGTTCTCTTCATGAATACGAAAGAAATAATAACCCTTACAGGTACAACAAATAATATCCCTTACCTTTGAAAGAAGAGTATTCCGACCGGTAGGGAGGGAATATATACTTGAAGAAAACTTGCACTATCTTCTACGCTCAAAACTTTCTTAAACTCTAAAGAAATACGCTCGAGATTATAGAAGAAGAACTCTCTTTATAGTTTCTCCCTCTAGAGTTTCGGTGAATTCGTAAGAAATAATAAGGGAATGAGCTTCTATTTATAGAAGAATGGACTGAATAGTAACCAATCCATGAACGGTCCAAATTGATTTACTTTAAATGGACGGTCCAGATTGGTTTATAATAAAATATAATATATTCTATTTATAATCTAATAAAACGAATAACTTTATAAAAGTATTACATTTTTTATATAAAAAGATTTTACTATGCAAACAATATGCGAGCAATTATGCAAACACTATGCATAATAAAATATAATATATTCTAATTATTGTCTAATAAAATAGATAACTTTATAAAAGTATTCAGTTTTATATAAAAACATTTTACTATTAGCCTAATAAAACGAATAACTTTATAAAAGTATTCTGTTTTATATAAAAAGCTTTTCTGTTTTATTACATTAATAATACTAATAAAACAAAACTTCATCATCACTTACTTTGAAAAATTTTCAAATGTCACCCTTAACTTTAAAGTTTTATCAATTTAAATATTCACCAAAATAGAAAAATTGAATACTTTTATTTCATAAAATTCGGGATCTCACAACTTAGTCCCTATTAAGATTGGATCCACCAGTCTTCGGGTTAGTCAGTTCAAAGAGATCTACAATGATGAAGGGCTAAAGGTCAACTTGGATCTGTTGGAAGAAGTCAGAGAGGTGACTTTGATCAAATTGGTTGCCTATCAACGGAGAGTAGCCAAGCATTATAATAAGGGGGTAAAGCTTCGGAGATTTGAAGTAGGAGATTTCATCCTCAGGGAAGTCGAAGCATCTATGCCTCAGAACTTGGGAAAGCTGATGCCGAATTGGGAAGGTCCGTATGAAGTAGTTGAAGTTTCGAAGCCAGGAACTTATCGGTTAAGGGCATTGGACGGATCCGAGATCCAGAACACTTGGCATGCTGGTATACTTCGAAAGTATTTTCAGTAAAGATCGAGTCAGTCTCCGAAAGTCTGTAAATGTTGGATCCATCATCAATAAAAGATTCACTTTTTCACAATTGATCTTCTTCCTATTGGTCCTAAATTCACAATGGTGTAAGGAGGACGAGGGGGACTTGCTGACCATTCGATGGTAGCCTTTTTGGCAGGTGGTCCTTATGAATTTGTCAGGCCCGTCGTGGTAGGCAAACTTCATCGGTGTAAGAAGGACGGTGTGGACTCGTTGACCATTCGATGGTAGCCTTATCGGTAGGAGTGTCCTCATGGGTTTGTTATACCCTGCGTGGTAGACAAATTCCATAGTCCATTTAAATTTTTTTACCCCGAGTGGTAAACAAATGCACCGAAGTAAGGAGGTTTGGTCGGACTCGCTGACCATTCGATGGTAGCCTTATTGTCAGGTGTGTCCTTATGAATTTGTTCTACCTAGTGTGGTAAACAAATTCCATGGTCCTTATAAAATTGTTCTACCCCGAGTGGTGAACAAATGTCCTTATATACTTGTTCTACTCCGTATGGTAAACAAGATCCCGATGGTACACGGACGATCAGCTGGATTGACCTTATATCTAATTTGTCTCACACTTCGGAAACGATAAGTATGCATTAATTTATTTTTTTCAAGTGTTGAGTTCGGTCCTTTGAGTTCAGTTTATGTCATTCCTTAACTTAACTATTATATGCCTTATCTGATTCATAGTTTAAGTTAATTTCAAAAGTAACTGGTGCGGTTTTCAAATTGATTGATACTGAATTATTGACAAGAAATGAATTAAACAGAAGTTATGGGTGTTACTTCGATCAGAATATCTGGGGTTGGTTCTTGGGATGCCATTGCTGGAAATTTGCAGAGGAGGAGAAAATTCGGGAGAGAAGAAAAAAGCCAAAAAGTTGGAAATTCAAATTGGAAGGTAAAATTGTCAAATTGGGGGAAAATTACCTTTTAAATTGACAATCGCACGAGACTCGAAGGCGGTACATTAATTAACAGCAATGATGGGGAATTTGAATGGGTAGCGTTTAGTTCAAGCCTTAGATATTAATCAGTCTGGGCTTTTTTAGTTGAACTTCCGGTTCTAATTTACCTTCTCATTTTAAATTCCTTACCGTTTGGGCCTTAATATGTTTCAGTTTGGGCCTATTTCACTCTTAACAAATTCCTCATATCATGGACCATTTATAGTTTCCTATTAAACATCTTGTTTAATAAAAAAAACTAGGGGCAATGTTGGGCCATGATATTTCACTTATTAGGCCGGATGAATTGGGCCCATTCATTTGATTAAATCTCTTGGATCATCTCTATTTGGGCTTGGCCAGTTGGGCTGGGTCAGTAGATCTTTTTGATCAGATCTTGAAAGACTTGGGTTGGACGGAGTGAATTGATCCATTAGATATTTTAATATCTCCACCTTTGACCGATAATGATGAAAAAGATATAGCTTTTGACCAAGAGTCTACAGATCATTAATGTGGATGGGATTATAGTCTGCCGGCGGGATAAATAAATGCTGAGAAAAAGGTGACAACCTAAGCATGTAGTCTATTTGAGATCACCGAGGAGTGGGGGGCGTGTCCGACGCGGTAGTGGGTGGTACGATGAAACCAAGACTAGAGAGTATAACATAGCAAGGAAGTCTTCTAAGAACAGGTAACTGATAATTTTATCTCTCTCAATACACTAGATATTTTATCCTCCATTGATAACCCTTGTGATCGCCTGTACTGACTCTCACGCCTGAGCTATCCCCCGACGGTCGAAGCCGTCAAGCTTTTGTTGTTGATCGTGTTTACTGTGCAGGATCAGGACGTCTTACGTGATTGGGACGTGGCAGAAGATCTTGGCGTTAACAAATTCCTTATGGCCTTCTAGAAAATCTTAATAAAGGTGTTCATTCCATGGCGTGGGGGAATGTAGGACTCATTGGGTTGCTTGGAATCAAATTTGTTTCCCTACAGTTTTTAGAGGATTAGGAAAAAAGGATTTTAAATGTATGAATTGGGCTCTTCTTTTCGAGTTGGATTAGTGAATTTGTACTTAACTTGAGTCTCTTTTGTTCTCCTATCAAAGTATTGTTCCTCTTCATCTTTTGGATCAGAATCGATGTAATAATCGGAATTTTTGTTAATAGTTAAATACAAATTTAAATTTTTTTAAAGGTATAATTGAATTAGAAAAGTTAAGTTATTTTTTTTCTCACTTGGAAAATTAAATTCTTTTAGTAGCTAATTAAATAGTTGAATTAATTAAAATTGAAGAGTTCATTAGGGTTTTGGTAACTCCTATTGTTTCCTTGTTTTATTTAAAGAGTAGAGATGTAATCCTAATCATTTTCTAATTTGATTTGTTGAATTTTCGAGTAGAATACTTATACGCATTGTAGCTCATTAGAAAAAAATTATAATTAATTCCTTCGATATCAGAATTGAGTGAATATAAAGCATGTTTCTTCAATTTTTCGTCCTCTACAATTTTGAAGAATAAAGAGAAGTTATTTGACGTCATCTTCATGCCTTAAATTGCTAAAAGTTGTAACATGCCCCAATTCTCGTCACTATTTTCAGCCCTAGTTTTGAAAATTTGTAAGTCAGTCATATTAACTATGAATCGAGTGATTCTTGAGCCTATTTCGTATATCTTTTTGAGAGTTACAATTTTCGTGAAGACATGAAGAGATTTTGAAGACTCTAAAAGACCAAAAAGTCTGATTTTTTACTGTTGCGTATTGAGGAAAGGCGAACAAGGAAGGTAAATATTTTTTATATTTTGATTTTAAGTTTTGTTATGACAGTTTTTAAATTAGAGATTATTTTTAAATAAAATATATACATGGGATTAGATATCATGATAATCAGAAAGAAAAGATTAATTTATATGAAGGAATATTGTAACACCCCCAAAATAGGTATACACAACCCATTCTGAGTCGTCAAATACATGGAACATAACTTAAATACAAACTTAATTTATACAATTGTCGTACAAAATACGACAACAAAATATCTGAGTTTCAAAACAAATATTATCTCGTAGACAATATCCAAACTCAAATAAAGTCCTCATTACAATTATTTTTAGACTATTTTATAGAATAATGAGGACTATTATAGCAACCATCTTAGACCATCACTCCATTCTCCGATTAGTCCCATCTATATTCTCATTTCCTGAAGAGAACAATGAAAGAAAAGGGTGAGCTAAACTAGCCCAGTAAATAATATTATGACTAAGATAATGTAGAATAAATTATCCTTAGCCTTCAACAGTGTAAAAACTGATAGAATACAATAGACAACAAGTTTAACTACAGCAGAACAAGAAATCCATTAGAAGAGTCAAGTAGAGCATGATGTCTACTATCTTCTATGATTTAAAAGTTCATCATCAATATTTTCTTTATGTAACACAACTTAATAAATAATCCACATCACTGAATTATCCATGCACTACGACCAATAATATTCATTAGTATCACATTCATGAATTATCCATGCACTAGGGACAAGGATATTCGTTAGGATCACATCCACGAATTATCCATGCACTAGGGCCAAGGATATTCGTTAGTATCACCAGTGGTCATGATCATGCCAAACAACTGTCCATCAATGCACTACGGGCCAATGAGGACTTTTACGACATCATTTGTAACATTACAGGTCATGATTATACCGATACATAATTCTTGGTCATAATCATACCAATTAACAGTCCATCTATGCACTACAGGCCAAAGATGACTTTCATCACAATTTAAACATGAGGATGATGACAATGATATAAGAATTCAATTAAGTAGAGAGCAATGATAAATTTTAAAAATTTATAATTCAATTTATCCAGAGTTTAAGAATGTCCAAATTGTCAACATGATAAGTACTGCTTTGTGGAATAAAATTCAAGAATAATATTCATGTATCAAAAATAATTTGGACTTGAAAAAAAATTAATTTTTATCGTGAATAGTACCCCGGGTGAATAGTACCCGAGTGAATAGTATCCCATGAAAAGTATCCCGTGAATAGTACCGTATGTATGAATAGTACCGTATAAAGAGTACCGTATATATGAATAGTATCGTATGTATGAATAGTACTATGGCATGAAAAGATTAAAATTTAACAAGAATGTCCAGCAAAATATTTCAGTGAAACGATACTAGATGAAGCGCAAATCTAAAAGAATTTGTGAAGCAAAAGGGTGAGCTCAACTAGCCTAGTAAAGAATATTATAACTAAGATAATGTAGAAAAAAATATTCTTAGTCCTCAACAGGGAAAAATCTGATAGAATACAATAGACAACAAGTTTTAGATTAACAACTGCAGCGGAACTAACAATCCATTAGAAGAGTCAAGTAGAACATAATGTCTACTATCTCTTCCAAATTAAAAGTTCATCATTAATATTTCATCCATGTAATACCCATCAACAGTTCTTTGTTGTACCCAAGATAAAGAGAATTTTCATCACCTATCTTCACCTGAACCACCTAAGATTATAGTTAAATTCTCAATTCATGTTTATAATAATGTAAATCAACAATTTTTCCTTACCACAAAGTCTTAATAGAACTTTCACTCATTATCCTTACCTCAAAGACTTAAGACATTCAAATGTAATAACAATGATCATACCAATCAATTGTCTATCTTTGCACTACGGGCCAAAGATATTCAACTATAAAACCAATTATAAGACCACAACTTTTTATAATTACAATTCAATTTCCTCTAATTATTATTTTGATTAATAAGGTGTTAATTTGATACAATGCTTTGGTTATGGGTGAAATATGCAAATGTTGCAAAACAAGCAAGTGGTTATAACATATCCATTATTGTCGGGGAATATTCGTTTGGTTATGGAATATTCTTGTTATCGGAGAATATTCATACGACGGCGCATCCATTAATGGGCCCCATAACGAAAAATGGTAGGATGAAGAAAACGACAAGTTCGAGTTTTTATAAATAATGACGTAGTTGTTACCATTAACACTGTTGGAATACCTGGTGATTAAAATACAATAATACGCGTGGTTGCACAGTAGCACACGATATTGCACAGTATTCTTGAATTATTAATTCTTACGTAAGAAGGCACTACTCAATAATTGTTACAGTAATTACTGTTTAATATTTTATTTTATTGATTCAATAATTGCTACGTTGATATTTTATATTATTGTTGTTTCAATAATTGTCACTGCATAGTATTTCTTATTATCAGATCAATAATTCGTATTATTTGAATAATATTGTTAGATAGCATTATTGGCAATGTCTAAGGAAGTTCTGTCTAAGGAAATGGGTTTGGTCATCTAATTGCGCGCCAGTAAGGAGAAATCCTTATCGAAAAACTCCCTCTTTCTTGGGAACGACATGGTTGTCAGTATTGTGATTCTGCAATATTATTTATGAATAAATAATTATTGATTTATATGATAAGAAAATATTTATTTTTATGTGGATATAAATGCTGAGGTATTTTATCAGTATTTTGTTAGAATGGAGGTATTAAAAATCATCCGTATGTGGTTTTCGGGCATTTTCTATTTGGAATTTGGAAAAACTTGTTGGGTTTGTAATATTCATGAGCGCAATCAAATTGCATAAAAAGTGCGAAAACGTGTAAAATCAGAGTTTTAAAAATTTACAAACCATATATCCGGATCACCCTTTATGCACAATTATTAATTAAACGAAAAGATAAAGAATAAAATCATACCCTTGAAGATCGAGCTTCCTCGGGTACAAGTTCACCTCCAATCCTTTTCGCATTCAACTTGAATCCACCGGGTTTGGTTCCTTCCTTTGATCAACGTTAGCCACCCATATGTTTGGCCTCTAAAGGTGATCCACCAAAGAAAAATAAAGATTCAAGAAGAAGGGGTATTGGCTCAACCCTAGTTTTATATCTCTATAGAAAGGGCGTACTCTCCAACAAATTGAAATTATTACGTATGTTGTAAAAGTCAACAACCCCCACCACCCATAATAAGACTCCTCTTATTTATAGATGTGGGCAACCCACCTTAATAATTAAGGAATTGGGATTTATTTAATTAATTAAATTCTTTTAATTAATCAAGCTCCTTAATCTTATTAAGGATAATTAATTAAACTTCTTTAACTAATTTTCCTTCCTAATCCAATTAGGAATAAATGAGAGTACTTATTTTAATTTAATTCCTAAACTCTTTTAGAAATTAAAATAATAATAATTGTAATAATATTAATAAGACTTCTCTTATTAATTTATATTTAATATTTCTAAAATATTAAATAATAAATATTAAGCTATTTAATTTATTCTATCAACATAGATTAAATTAAATATACTTAACATATTATTACGATTATGCCATTAACTTCTTAAATAATTATTCTTCCTTTTATGGTGTGACCCTTTAGGTTCTCCATATTAAACCGGTTGTGAATAAATCAATTAGAACAATTCTAATCTTATTTAAATAAATAAATTAAATAATTAATTTATTTAAATAAATAATATTTATTCTACAATAGGGATAAGCCTCCTAGCGATCAACGACTTTCCAGATAATATAGATTTCAATATTAATCATTAAAGAACCTTTGAGTTAATAGTTAACTGCATAATTCAATCCTTCCACCATACAATGTCCCAATTAAATATAAGACATGGAATTCTTTCACAAGTCTTATTTTATTTAATTATATGTATTTCGATTCTTAAATGCACAACTCAAATAATGCAAATTAGAAACTCCTTTCTAATTTCATTCTCGCCTTGCCAAGGACTCTTTGGGTTGTCATTTATCGAATCACATAGGATATTCTCTTCTTTTATTAGAAGTGGTAGATTCTTTATTGATCATACATTATCTCCATGTACAACTTATTATACCCAAGCATACCCTTTGATATACCCTAAGGGTCTTAAGGAATAAGTCAAAGTATAACTCATCATACACAAGATACTATGATGATCTCAAGTCCAAGGATTACTTGTACTACTATCACTATAGGAATTCCTATTGACAGGCAAGTAAAACTCCATTAGGTATTCCTTAGCGAGCCACGTTCAGTGAACTTATTCTCTAATAAGCACCTACATACTTGCTTTAGTGTCTCCACACAAATGATCATGAGATCAATCATCCTCATCCAATGAGCAAGCAACGTATGTACCAATCTATCCAGATTCACTAATCCCCATTTAGTAATCCAATGATTGGGAACTATTTTAGTTTTAAGCTTTCTAAGAATTTAGATCTCATTAGAATGATCATCATCATTATTCTAAAAGCATTGCTTAAAACTATGGGTTTATCACATATTATAAACAAAGATCATGTAGATAATTAAAAGCCTTTAATAAATTAATACTTTTATTAATAAATGAATAAGATTGTTACAAAGTATATGCTTTATCATCAAACATGATTGGCTTGTGTGCATATTACTTTCAATCTCCCACTTGCACTAAAGTCAATCGTCATGGTATCTCATACTCTTCTTCTCTAAGTGACGATTATCCTGTTTGTTGGATAAGCTTTAGTTAATGGATATGTAATGTTGTTCATGAGAGTCCACTATCTCTATAGTGATTTCCCATCTTTCAATGATTCTAATAATCAAATGAAAGTGCCACAACACATGTTTAGATCCAAGATGAGACTTAGGAACTATTCCTAGTTCTCGTAATGAACTTTTAATTTAAACAATCAACTTGCGACTTCATTTATAGCTATATACTTTGTCTTTATCATTAAACCAAAGAACTTTTTGTTTGTTTGGAACCTTTCAATTCACTGCACCATTGTTCAAGATAACGCTTTACCTTAAAGTGATTTTTCATCATCTTAGTGCATCCGAAAAACTTGAGTCTGTAAAGCCCTCTAGTTTTAATTCGGACCCACCATGTATGCTCACATCCTTAGTGCTTGGGTTAAGAACTTTAAGATGTTTTTCAACATCTTACGTTGATCTTCTCCGAATATGACCGATCAACATCGGTCTCGTATATTTCATTGCATACATGATTGTCATTCATGCGCGATCTCTCTTCTTTGGAGTCTATGGGGACTATTAAAGAGATACATTCCATGGCTCATCGACATGAGACATCTCTTGGAGTTTTCCATGCTAAACGACTTTAGCATCAAATGAATATACGTTCCTTGAGTTAAGTCGAGCATCCTCTTAAATCTATCTATATAGATTTGCATCCCCAATTAAGATACTCTTCCCAAATCATTCATGGAGGAATGTTTAGACAACTTTATCTTTCTTGATTGTAGCATTAGTATGTCATTCCTTATCCGTAGTATATCAACATATAATACTAGGAATGTCACGGCGCTCCCAATCTTCCCCCTTTTGTACACACTAGAACTCTTACCTCATCGTATGTAACTCGGATCATCATCTTCTATGATCGTACCTCATCATCATCATCCATGATGAATCCATACCTCTTGGGTATCTTGATTATATTCAGATTTATGATTAGGTTTGTGGTACAATAGGTCTATCTATAGGTTCCTCTTATTTGACTTATAGTATTTTGTGGTTCTTGAACTCTTCAAGATCTATTATCCTCCCACTAGCCCCTTTTAATGATAAACACCTTTATCTTAGAAGGCAGCGTGTTTCGTAACAAACATCTTTTGCTAAGTAGAATTATAGAACATTTACCCTAAACTTACTTTAAGATGTCCCACAAATCTGTATTTGTCAAATCTTGTCCCAAGCTTATCCTTTGAAACCTTTTAACATAAGTTGGACAACCCTTATCTTAACATACTTAAGATTAGGAATCCTCCCCGTCCATAACTTTTATGGAGTCTTGAAATTTGGATTTTGAGGTTACCTTTTCTTAGATATGCGACCATTTCTAGGACATTATCCTAGAAGGATACTGGAATGTCGGTAAAATCATTATGGACCGCACCATGTCCAACAAGGTACGATTTTTCATTTCAGATACATCAATAAATTATTACGTATCATGAGGTGTCCATTATGAGAAAAACCATTTGAGATGATCTAGAAACTTATTGCACAAGTATTTATTCCTTGATCTAATCAAAGAATCTTAATACTTTGCCAATTTGTTTCACTTACAATTCTTTGAACCTTTCAAATAATTCACTTGTATTCAACAAATACATACATTCAACTCTTTGAATGATCATCTCCTTTTCTTATACTAGTTTGTTCAATTTACAAAATTATTTTCATGTAAGTCAAGTATACAAAATTTATTAAGTAATATTCCAATTCTATACAAAACATTATTATTATAAATAGAACAACAATTGTTCTTAATTATAATACCAAAGATTTCATTGTCCAATAATAAAATGGAAATAATATTTTTAACAAGAACTGGAATACAATAACAACTTATTGACTTAATAGATTTGCCCGTAGGCATTGCTAAACTATAAGTTTCTATGGCTAATATGGCAACCTTTGCTATATTTTCCACACATAGGATTACTTATATTTGTTTAGCTTTCTACCGCTTGGTCCTTCATAAATCCATATTTATGATAACCAAAGTCGGTATCCAATACCCAAGTAGAACCTTGACTTAAAGAAAAATTTATTTTAAATCATGAACAAATTTGTATTTGTAACCGAAACTTCACTAAGCTTCTTTGGTTAGCCTCTGCAAGATTATTCTCGCAGTTTCTTTCCAGTTTCCAGGCTTATTGCAGTGGTAGCAAACTCCTTTGCCATCCATATCAGTTTTGTTCTTATTATCCTTTGTTTATGCCTTTCTATTTACCTTCTTTGAATCGTTCTTCTTTTTCGGAAGATCCTTTGGCCCCTACCGAAGAAGACTTGATCTTTCTTGGTTGGAAAGTGACTCTCAACAATTTTCAATATGTTAAGCAATCGGCAAAAGGCGATATCAAGCTTGTTCATATGAAAAATTCACAACAATTGTGAAAGGAGTAGGGAGTGAGTGCAAGATCAAATCTTGGCTCAACTCTCTATCCATGACAAAACTAGTTGTCCTAATTGATCAATCAAATTGATTATGTTAAGAACTTTTTATCTGCATTTATAGTGCCATTGGCCATTCTAGATCGGAAGAGCTCCTTAGATATCTCGATATCTATCGGTCTACTTTCCTCACCATCAACTACTTGATGTGCAGGAATATAGTAGGAGCATCCATAGTTTCATCTTGTGGTTGAAGCTCGTTACTCGTGGATGCGAGCATGATGCATTGAGCCAATTGTGCATCATCTTGCCACTTTCTAAAAGTAGCAATGTATTCCTCGAGGCATTGTCTATAACCATTCTTTGGGATAAAGTATTAAGGACATAAGATAGCTTTTCGACTATGAGAACTATTCTCAAATTCATTAACCAATCCGTTTAATTGATTGCGGTTAATTTAGCATCTAATATGTTTCGCGGTTGATAGTAATTTTAGACATTGTAAAATTACGTAAATGAATTTGTTATTAACAACATTTTAACATACATTCTTTTATTAATTACCAAAATAAATTAGGTCTTGTTTTAAATTGGTATCTCCCACTATTTTCTTCAAACTATATTACCCTCACTTATATAGTTAAGCCAAAATCTAATTAAAGATTTGCTAGTGAGAATAAGGATCCCATTTCAAATGTATATATAGCCTTGTGGTGACACAACAAACTATATATAAATAAATAGGTAGACAACTTTTGTCAATTACATCAACTATGTAACTCCTTTTCTTTTGCCTCTTAGATTATTTTGATCAAGTGGTGGCACATCCAGAATCAAAATTATCCAAGTTAAGTCCAACCTAGCACTCCATATATTCAAAAAGAAAAATATCATCCTTGTGGTGACACAACAAAACAATATTGTTCAATTTTCTTTATAAGCATCAAATGTGATAAATTAACATCTTAAATACTTAATACTTGCCTTGTGGTGACACAACAAACTCATATTAAATATTTAATACTCTATTAATTTTATCATGCTAGAAAAATGACGTTCGATATTCCAAATATCTTTGAACGCTTAGGACTTAATATAAAAATTGAGGGGTTTGTTATTAATTTGTCTCATCTTGTTTTTGGCATTATGCATATATATATATATATAAAATACGCAATATATTAATGAACATCGCGAAGCATGTTTGCATAATATATAATATATATAGTATAAGCATGCACATATAGAATACTATATTCTACCCAGATTGATTATGGACTTTTATTCTAGTTTGGTTCACTAGAGCCACCAAGTAAAAAAAAAGGTCAAAACCACAGGGGTGCAAGAAATAATATTTAAATATAACTATTACATTTAAACCCGGGCTCCATTACAAACGGGTCTTCAAGCACTCCTTGTTCCTTGATCTCCAATTCTTCAAAATTAATTCTAACAATTCCTATTACAAAACTATTTAAAATAAATAGAAACCTTGATCGTGATCGAGGGAAGTACATAGGAGGAGATAGAATTTACATTAAGAAAAATTAGAGAAGGCGAGTGCATGCAGACCCCATTTAATAAAACTCATACATTCATGCATCCAACTAAAATAAAATCCAATCATATTGGTGATAGTCCATAATCAATCCCATTTATTATCATACACATCACCATATGCATCAATAAATAACATTCATCTCATGAATAATAAACATTCAATATATATATTGATATCATTTAATGGGCAAATTTAGTTAGTATAAAATCTATTTTTGAATCAAAATAAACTCCTTTATTTTAATCCAAATTTAAATCAAAATAAAACTATTTTATTTTAATTTATCCAATTTTGAATAAAATAAACTATTTTATTTTAATCAAAATCTTTAATCAAAATAAACTCCTTTATTTTAATTAATTATGGAATCAATTCCATGTAATAAAAAAAAATTATTAAAGGAAACACGGATTTTCTTTCCTATTCACAAATAAACTCCTTTATTTTGAATAATATGAAATCTTATTTCATATCTAAATAAACTCCTTTATTTAAGGAAAGGTGATTCTTTTTTCTATTCACAAATAAACTATTTTATTTTGAATAATATGAAATCTTATTTCATATTTAAATAAACTCCTTTATTTAAGGAAAAATAGAATCCAATTTCAACTCCAATTAGTTAGCATGGAATCCAATTCCAACTCTAATTAGTTAGCATAAAATTTAATTTTAAAATTAAAATAAAATTTAATTTTAAAATTTTAAAAATAAAATAAACTTTTATTTTAATAATAAAATAATTAAGAATAATATATATATATATTAACCGTATATATAATAATATATATATATTAGTACCGAATATATATATATAATATATATATATATATATATATATCCTAATCTGGTATTTGTCAAATATTACTTAACATGGCCTTGATTTCCGCATGAATAAGTTAAGTACCCAGATTAACAGTGGCCTTTATAAAAAAAAATTGATCAAGTCATACCAAGTCCACGGATCATACAAAAAGCCTACTGATTTGGTTTAAAGTTAGGATGTATCACGTTATATACATATATATATATATATATAATAATAATTCTCCTGCTCTCCTTTCAAAAAAAAATGTGGCAGGATACAAAATATATAAGTATATAGTAACTTTGATTTCCGTGATTTCCTTCTTACCTTGCAAAATAAGATTTTTGGTATGACACGTGATTAACATATCAGGCCGAATTCGCGATTTTTTTTTTAAATAAATTTTATACAATAAAATTATGCCCAATTAAATTGTTCTAAACACATATCAAATTAAAATAATTAATAATTCGCATAAAGGTTTGGCTCTGATACCACTGTTGGGTTTGTAATATTCATGAGCGCAATCAAATTGCATAAAAAGTGCGGAAACGTGTAAAATCAGAGTTTTAAAAATTTACAAACCATATATCCGGATCACCCTTTATGCACAATTATTAATTAAACGAAAAGATAAAGAATAAAATCATACCCTTGAAGATCGAGCTTCCTCAGGTACAAGTTCACCTCCAATCCTTTTCACGTTCAACTTGAATCCACCGGGTTTGGTTCCTTCCTTTGATCGGCGTTAGCCACCCATATGTTTGGCCTCTAGAGGTGATCCACCAAAGAAAAATAAAGATTCAAGAAGAAGGGGTATTGGCTCAACCCTAGTTTTCTATCTCTATAGAAAGGGCGTACTCTCCAACAAATTGGAATTATTACGTATGTTGTAAAAGTCAACAACCCCCACCACCCATAATAAGACTCCTCTTATTTATAGATGTGGGCAACCCACCTTAACAATTAAGGAATTTGGATTTATTTATTTAATTAAATTCTTTTAATTAATCAAGCTCCCTAATCTTATTAGGGATAATTAATTAAACTCCTTTAACTAATTTTCCTTCCTAATCCAATTAGGAATAAATGAGAGTACTTATTTTAATTTAATTCCTAAACTCTTTTAGAAATTAAAATAATAATAATTGTAATAATATTAATAAGACTCCTCTTATTAATTTATATTTAATATTTCTAAAATATTAAATAATAAATATTAAGCTATTTAATTTATTCTATCACCATAGATTAAATTAAATATACTTAACATATATTATTACGATTATGCCATTAACTTCTTAAATAATTATTCTTCCTTTTATGGTGTGACCCTTTAGGTTCTCCATATTAAACCTAGGTTGTGAATAAATCAATTAGAACAATTCTAATCTTATTTAAATAAATAAATTAAACAATTAATTTATTTAAATAAATAATATTTATTCTCTGATAGGGATAAGCCTCCTAGCGATCGGCGACTTTCCAGGATAATATAGATTTCAATATTAATCATTAAAGAACCTTTGAGTAAATAGTTACCGTACAATTCAATCCTTCCACCATACAATGTCCCAATTAAATATAAGGCATGGAATTCTTTGTCAAGTCTTATTTTATTTAATTATATGTATTTCGATTCTTAAATGCATGACTCAAATAATGCAAATTAGAAACTCCTTTCTAATTTCATTACGCCGCCAAGGACTCTCTTGGGTTGTCATTTATCGAATCACATAGGACATTTCTCTTCTTTTATTAGAAGTGGTAGATTCTTTATTGATCATACATTATCTCCATGTATACAACTTATTATACCCAAGCATACCCTTTGATATACCCTAAGGGTCTTAAGGAATAAGTCAAAGTATAACTCATCATACACAAGATACTATGATGATCTCAAGTCCAAGGATTACTTGTACTACTATCACTACTGAGAATTCTATTGACAGTGAGTAAAACTCCATTAGGTATTCCTTAGCGAGCCACGTTCGGTGAACTTATTCTCTAATAAGCACCTACATACTTGCTTTAGTGTCTCCACACAAATGATCATGAGATCAATCATCCTCATCCAATGAGCAAGCAACGTATGTACCAATCTATCCAGGATTCACTAATCCCCAATTTAGTAATCCAATGATTGGGAACTATTTTAGTTTTAAGCTTTCTAAGAATTTAGATCTCATTAGAATGATCATCATCATTATTCTAAAAGCATTGCTTAAAACTATGGGTTTATCACATATTATAAAACGACATCATGTAGATAATTAAAAGCCTTTTAATAAATTAATACTTTTTATTAATAAATGAATAAGATTATTTACAAAGTATATGTTTTATCATCAAACATGATTGGCTTGTGTGCATATTACTTTCAAAACTTTCTTCTACAAAATTGTAGAGAATTAAATTTCCTATGGAATAAACATGAGATTCAAATTTTTCTGATAAAAGAGCTATTTATTATAAATTATTGAAGTTTCGAAAATAAATGTTTTTATTAAAAGCGTGGTGAGCACCACTTTTGGTTGTTGTGGAAAATATTGATTTTGGCGGGCCTCACTTGTGGTGGCTGATAATTTGGTCAAGAAGGTGTGCATAGAAAATTTTGAAAATTATTATTTTATTAAATTTAGTCTGCTTTGGCGTTCTAGCATTTTTCTATAAATAGGGTACTTAGTTAGAATTGAAAATAACACCAAAATCATAAATTTTCTCTCTCTATATGATCGAGCGTATTTTTGTGAGTATTTAAATATTTTGAGAGTTGCTATTCGATGAGGGTGTTCTTAGGTAAAAAACGAACCGAACAAATTCAGAGGCGAGAATCTTAGATAATACCCAAAATACGATCACAAAATCTGAAGTCTTAGTTGAACCGTATATCTGGGATTTGAATAAGCCGATTCGGTCACCGATTTTTTATCTTACTAGAACCGGCCCAAATTTTAACCAAAACTCAACCCAATTTTAAACCAAAACAAGCCCAAAAAAGAACAGTCCAAGACTTTTTATTTAACCAAAATTCGACCCAAGGTCAAAAAACCCAAGAATTGTACCAGGCCCAGCTTTTTTTAAGCCAAAATTCGGCCCAATAAAAAAAAGACTTGGAAGTCTTTTTATAAGAAAAACTTACTTGGACTTTTATAAAATAACCAATGTGGGACTTAGCTATTAAGGTCATGTGCCTTTTTAGAAGGAAAACTTCCTTAGACATTTATAAAAAAAAATCAATGTGGGACTTGGCTATTAAAATCTCACTTGGTAGTATTTTAATAAGGAAAACTTCCTTAAGCTTTTATAAAATAACCAATGTGGGACTTGACTATTAAGGTCTCACTTGTAGTTTTCTTATAGGAAAACTTCCTTATAGTATTAAGGCCTTCCTTAAATTGCAAACAACCATATTTTATCCAATTAAGTAAGACTTTTATTCTAACTTTGGAGCAGATCTTTCCCAACTTATCTAATTTCTTTTACTTTTACCAATTTAATCAATATAGAACTTTTAAACCACCAACTATTAATGTATTTAAGTTTATCTAATTTCTTTTACTTTTACCAATCAATATAAAACTTGTAAACCACCAACTATTAATGTTTCCCTTGGTACTATTTTTATAAAAAAAAACTTTACTTGATACTTAATAGTATAAAATAACTAATGTGGGACTTAGCCCTTTATAAAATAACCAAAGTGGGACCTGGCTATTAAGGTCTCACTTGATAGTCTCTTAAACCTTTATAAAATAACTAATGTGAGACTTGGAAATGAAGGTCTCATTTGATAGTCTTTTATAAGAAAAATTTCCTTAGACTTTTATAAAATTTACCAATGTGGGATTTGAATACTTGACCTTCACTTGGTAGTCTTTTATAAGGAAAACTTACTTAGACTTTTATAAAATTAACCAGTGTGGGACTTGAATACTTGACCTTCACTTGGTAGTATTTTATTAATAATCAATGTGCGACTTCTAAACAATCATATATATGTGTTCTCTTATCTTACCAATATCCTACATTATCTAATTTGTGTTCTCTTGTCTTACCTCTATTTTATAAATAGGGGAGACCACCAATAATTTCAATAAGTCCTAAATATTTCCTTTTATGGTTTTTCTTGTGTTATTTCTATTATATAAATAGAGAAAACTTCAAGCCAATTCTACAATGCTAAGTAAAAAAACATATTTAAAAAGTTTTTGGAAATTTATAACTGAGTTGATGCGGTATGTGGACCTATAAACAAAAGAAATCGAAAATTGATTTGTACCGAACCAGTCCCGAACCATTTTTTTGTACCGAACTGACAGGTTTGAACCGGTCCAGTTCACCTAAAAAATCGAAAATACCGAAATTAATGAACAACCCTACTATTCAATGCAAGTTTTCTTCAACATCATATCCGATAATCCAGTCAGAAGTACTATTCTTTTGAGGTAAGGGATGTTATTTTCGTCATAAATGATGTTATTTCTTCAATATCATTATTACCGAAATATTGGTATAAATTTTATTGTGAAATTTTTATCTTTTCATATCGAGGTTATTATTCACGTATACTGCACTATTTACGTATACAACACTATTCACGTATACGGTACTATTCACAAGTACAATTCACGAAGTATAATTTTTTATAGAATTTCTACCTTTTCATGTCGAGGTTACTATTCACGTATACGTCACTATTCACGTATACGACACTATTCACTGAAAAATAAAATTTTCTCTTCTTTATCCAAGATGGCTATTATGGTTACTATCTTTGATTGTATCCATGTTTTGATCTTCTTTCCTAAATTTTACTCCACTATGGTTTATTATGGAGTATTTTTGAACTTGGATAAACCAAAGAACGAATCCTTAATGTGAGACCCCAAATTTTACGAATAAAGATTTAAATTTCTCGAAATATTGTTTTGAATATTATGGTGTGGATTTGATATAATGTTATAGTTGTGGGTAGTATTTATAAATTTTACAAAGTATGGAAGTTGTTGTATTATATTCGATTGGTGGGAATATTCTTTTTTATCGGGGAATATCCAAATGCAGCCAGTACAATCATTGGTGGACCCCCTGGCGGAATTATTATCGGATTGAGAAAATGACAAAAATATTTTTATGAAAATAACGGCGGAAGTTTCTGTTATAAAAGCTGTTGAACTACTTTCGGTAGTAAAAAATACGATGTACGGTTAATTTGCGTAGTATACATAGTATTGATTATTAATGCTTACGTGAGAAGTCACTCGGTTTTGTGATATTATTATTATAAAGATAATTGTTGTATAGTATCTCATCTTATTTGATTCAATTATTGTCGATATTTTATATATTATTAAATCAATAATTGAGATGATGAGTTATTAATATTATTATTTGCAATATTAACGATGTCTAGAAGTTACGCGAGAGAGGTTTGGTCACCTTATTCTTGGCATAATAGGAGAAATCCTTATTGGAAAGCCCCTCTTTCACAGGAACGACACGGTCGATTAATATTGTAAATTATAATAATGATGATAAATGTTGTTAAATATATTGAGGTGTCTTTTTATGAAGTCACGAAGTTTATTTATATATATATATAATATAAATTTTGTTTTATTAGTATTATTATTGTAACAAAAGCAGAAAAGTTTTTATATAAAAGCAGAATACTTTTATAAAGTTATTTGTTTTATTAGACAATAATTAGAATATATTATATTTTATTATGCATAGTGTTTGCATAGTGTTTTGCATAGTAAAATGTTTTTATATAAAACCGAATACTTTTATAAAGTTATCATTTTATTAGACAATAATTAGAATATATTATATTTTATTATGCATAGTGTTTGCATAGTGCTGCATAGTGTTTGCATAGTAAAATCTTTTTATATAAAATAGAATACTTTTATAAAGTTATTTATTTTATTAGACTATAAATAGAATATATTATATTTTATTTAAAAGATTTTGTTTTATTAGAATATTTTATTAATCTTGCGCATAGTAAATCAATATGGACCGTCGGTTTAAAAGTAAATCAATCTGCTTAGTTCATGAATTAGTTATTATTCAGGTCCATTCTCCTATAAATAGAAGTTCATTCCTTCATTATTTCTTACGAATTCTTTGAAACTCTAGATAGAAACTATAGAGAGAAAGAATAAAAGTATTCTGCTACTTCACTACTCCTATATCCAGTTTCTTCTAAGGTAAGGGGTATTATTTCTTTCGTATTTGTGACGCCCCCAAAATAGGTATACATCACCCATCTTGAGTCGCCAAATACATGGTACAAAATTCAAATACAACTTAATAATACAGCTGTCGTGTAAACAATACGACAAAACATAAACTGAGAGTTTTAATAAGAATATTATCATCTAGACAATATCCACACTCAAAGGAGTTCTCATTACATTTATTGTCACACCATTTTAACATAATAGTGAGGACTACTAATGCTATCATCTGAACCTTCACTCCGTTCCCCGACTCATCCCAACTATATTCTCATTACCTGAAGAGAACAGTGAAAGAAAGGGTGAGCTCAACTAGCCCAGTAAGAAATATTATGACTAAGATAATGCAGAATAAATTATCATTAGTCTTCAACAATGTTAAACTGATAAAATACAATAGACATCTAGTTTAACTGCAGCGGAACAAGCAATCCATTAGAAAAGTCATGTAGAGAATAAAATCTACTACCTTTTATGATTTAAAAAGTTTTTCATCACTTTTACCGCTGGGAATCAGCTTAATAAATAACCCACATCATCAATTCATCCCTGCACTACATGCCAAGGATATTATTTAGTATCACGACCATGAATTATCCATGCACTACGGGCCAAAGATAATTATGTTTTCATCAACGGTCCTGATCATGCCATAAAATAATTCATCTTTGCTCCCTTAGCCGAAGAGAATCCATAGCCATAATCATACCAAAAACTATCCATCAATGCACTACGGGCTAATGAGGACTTTTTTCACATCATTTGTAACATTACGGTCATGATTATACCGAATAATCTCTGGTCATAATCATACCAAGTCCATCTATGCACTACAGGCCACAGATGACTTTCAATAAAATATAAACATGAGGATGATGACAATGATATAAGAATTCAATAAAATAAGTTCAAGAATTAAATTATCCAGGAACAAATAACGTCCAAATTGCCAACATGATACTTCTTTGTAGAGTAAAATTCAAGAATGCTCAGAAGAATATTTCCATGAAAAGATACTAGATAAAGCGCAAATATCAAGGATATTCCACTAATTTATGGAGTATAGAAGTCAAAACTTTAACCAACTGAGTATGATAAAGAATGGAATAACAAAAGAAATCACCATGCATATGGTACTTCGCATAGACAGGTTATTCTAACA
Source organism: Panax quinquefolius (assembly GCA_020205615.1). Lineage (NCBI taxonomy): Eukaryota > Viridiplantae > Streptophyta > Magnoliopsida > Apiales > Araliaceae > Panax > Panax quinquefolius. Next base: position 103,462,974 of record CM035171.1, on the reverse strand, counting down.
GAATAATAAATAACGGAACCAGGTCAGGCGTAATACGCACCGACAGGATATTCCAACAGAATAATAAAGAATGGAATAACAATGAAATCACCATGCATGCGATTAAGATGCGTTATTCCAATGTAATAATAAATAACGGAATCAAAGTTAAAGGAAATTCGCACCGGTTGATGTTCCAATGAATAATAAAGAATGGAATAACAAAATCACCATACATGCCAGGATAGAAAGAGTTATTCCAAGCGTAATAATAAATAAGCAGAATCTGTGTCCCACAGAAATGAAAACGCAGGATATTCAACAGAATAATAAAGAATGGAATAATGGATGAATTTCACCAAGTATAGGGTAGCAGCGTATAGAGGTTATTCCAGCGAATAATAAATAATGGAATAATGAAGTTTCACCAAGTATAGGTTAGCAGCGTATCTGAGTTATTCCAATGAATAATAAATAATGGAATAACAGAAGAATTTCACCAAGTATAGGGTAGCCCGCGTATACAGGTTATTCCAACAGAATAATAAATAATGGAATAATAGAAGAATTTCACCAAGTATACCACGTATACAGGTTATTCCAACAGAATAATAAAGAATGGAATAACAGAAGTTCTCTTCATGAATACGAAAGAAGTAATACCCCTTACGGTACAACAAATAATATCCCTTACCTTTGAAAGAAGAGTACTCCGACTGGTAGGGCGAGGATATACTCGAAGAAAACTTGCACTACGCTCAAAGCTTTCTTAAACTCCAAAAAATACGCTCAAGATTATAGAAGAAAAATTCTCTCTATAGTTTCTCTCTCTAGAGTTTCAGTTAATTCGTAAGAAATAATGAAGGAATGAGCTTCTATTTATAGAAGAATGGACTGCATAGTAACTAATTCATGAACGGTCCAGATTGATTTACTTTAATCAGACGGTCCAGATTTAAAGCAAAATCTTTTAAATAAAATATAATATATTCTATTTATAATATAATAAAACGAATAACTTTATAAAAGTATTCCATTTTATATAAAAAGATTTTACTATGCAAAACACTATGCAGGCACTATGCAACACTATGCATAATAAAATATAATATATTCTATTTATTGAATAACTTTATAAAAGTATTACATTTTATATAAAAAGATTTTACTATGCAAAACACTATGCATAATAGAATATAATATATTCTATTTATAGAATAACTTTATAAAAGTATTACATTTTTATATAAAATGCTTTTCTATTTTATTACATTAATAATATCAATAAAACCAAACCGAGTAACTTATCACGTAAGCATCGATAATCAATCTTAGTGCTACTCTTATGCAATGCCAGCGTATTATTCATTTACTTTAACAAGAGTGTTTTAAAATGGTATTAATGGTAAAACTTCGCCGTTATTTTCATAAAAATATTTTTGACGCGTTTTTCAATCCGACAATAATTGGTTGTGGGGTCCACTAATGATGATTATGTCGCATACGAATATTTCCGACACAAAAATATTCCCAGACCAATCGAATATAATATAACAACTTGCATACTTTGCAAAATTTATAAGTATTACCCACAATTATAACATTATATTAAATCCACACCATAATATTCAAAAAAAAATCGAGAAATTTAAATCTTTATTAAGTAAAATTTGGGATTTTCTGATTATTCATGAAGAGAACTTACATTATTCTATTTTTATTATTACATTGGAATAACTTTGTATCTGTGCGGGCTACCTATACTTGGTGAAATTCTTACATTATTCCATTCTTTATTATTATGTTGGAATAACTTTTTGTATACATGCAATCTAAAGTATACATGGTGAAATTCTTACATTATTCCATTCGTTATCATTATGTTGGAATAACTTTGTCATACAAGCAATCGCATACATGGTGAAATTCTTCTTGTTATTCCATTATTTATTATTATGTTGGAATAACACGCATCATCTGCAATACCGCATACATAGTAAAATTCTTCTGTCATTCCATTCTTTATTATTATGTTGGAATAACATGTTTATGCGAAGTACCGCATACATGGTGAAATTCTTCTGTTATTCCATTCTTTATGATTCTGTTGAAATAACCTGTCTGTACGGTCTATCGTATGCCTGGAGAAGTCTTTTGTTATTTCATTCTTTATTATTCTGTTGGAATATCCTGTCTGTGCGTTTACGCATGACCTGGTTCTATTATTTATTAGTTTGTTGGAATAACCTATCTGTGCGGTCTATCGCATACATGGTGAATTCTTCTGTTATTCCATTCTTTATTATTATGTTGGAATAAGCTGTCTATGTGGATTACCACATGCATGATGAATGACCCTTCATATTCATTTCTTATTAAATTGCGGAAAAGATCTGTTTACGTGGATTACCGCATGGCGGGCGAAAATCCATTTGCAGTTTCATATATTCTATTATACTCAGTTGGTTTAAGCTTTAATTTCTATACTCCATGAAATTAGTGGAATATCCTTGATATTTGCACTTCATCCAGTATCTTTTCATGGAAATATTCTTCTGAGAATTCTTGAATTTTACTCTACAAAGAAGTATCATGTTGACAATTTGGACGTTATTAGTTCCTGGATAAATTAATTCTTGAACTTTTTTTTATTGAATTCTTATATCATTGTCATCATCCTCATGTTTATATTATGTTGAAAGTCATCTGTGGCCTGTAGTGCATAGATGGACTTGGTATGATTATATTTAGGATTAATCGGTATAATCATAACCGTAATGTTACAAATGATGTGGTAAAAGTCCTCATTGGCCCGTAGTGCATTGATGGACAGTTGTTGGCATGATCATGACCATTGATGAATACACGAATATCATTGGCTTGTAATGCATGGATAATTTGTGGTTGTGATACTAATGAATATACTTTGCCGTAGTGCAAGGATGATGCGGATTATTTATTAAGCTGAGTCTCAGTGATAAAAGTGATGAAAAACCTTTTTAAATCATAAAAGATAGTAGATTTTATTCTCTACTTGACTCTTTTAATGGATTGTTTGTTCCGCTGCAGTTAAACTTGATGTCTATTGTATTTTATCAGTTTAATATTGTTAAAGACTAATGATAATTTATTCTGCATTATCTTAGTCATAATACTTCTTACTGGGCTAGTTGAGCTCACCCCTTTCTTTCACTGTTCTCTTCAGAAAATGAGAACGTAGCCGGGACTAGTCGGGGAACGGAGTGATGGTCCAGATGATTGTATTGGTAGTCTTCACTATTTTGTTAAATAGTGTGACAATAAATGTAATGAGGACTCCTTTGAGTGTGGATATTGTCTAGATGACAATATTCTTATTAAAACACTCAATTTATATTTTGTCGTATTTTACACGACAGCTGTATTATTAAGTTGTATTTGTATTCAGTACCATGTATATGGTGATGTATAACTATTTTGGGGGCATCACACCTAATCTTTGTTCTTTTGTCTCACTGGATTCGTTTCTTTAAAATATTTTTCACCATCCTCAGTCCAAAATGATGATATAACTGAATATCTTTGGTCTGTAATGCAAAGATGATGATTACCTGATGAATATCTTTGGCCCGTAGTGTAAAGATGAACACGTGTTGAGATGAACATGACCAACTGGTTATACAGATGAATATTTTTGGCCCGTAGTGCAAAGATGAATATTTGATTCAAGATGTATATTGATTGATGTTACAGGGATAAAATATTGATGATGAACTTTCTAAATTCATAGATGATGGTAGATTTCATTCTCTACATAACTCTTCTAATGAATTGTCATTTTCGCTGCGAATATTGATCTAAAACTGATTGTCCATTATATTTTATCTGATTTATTGTAGGTTAACGATAATTTATTCTACATTATCTTAGTCATAATATTCTTTATTGGGTTAGTTGAGCTCACCCTTTTCCTTTTTGTTCCATTTTTCTTCTCAGGAAATGAGAATATAGTGGAAAGTAGTCGGGGTGTTGAGTGATGTTCCAAGGAAGTTGTTATAGCAGTCCTCACTATTTTGTAAAATAGTGTATCAATAATTATAATGAGGACTTATTTGAGTGTGGATATTGTCTAGAAGACAATATTTGTATTTAAACTCACAGTTTATGTGTTGTCATATTTTGCACGACAATTGTATTAATGAAGTTGTAGTTGTTTATGTACCATGTATTTGGCAGCTCAGAATGGGTGATGTATACCTATTTTGGGGGCGTCAAAGTTGGTATCAGAGCTTAGGGATATGGTCTCTAACGGAGATTGGGGAATAGAACTAGGAGAGGAGAGATGAGTAAATCCTTTGCTAGTGTGTCCTACCTAAGCTTATTTGTTGGTTGGTCAGAATATAGGGGTATTATGTGGTATGTCAATTTCTTTAATTAACCCTTGTTTTATGGCAGTATTTGAGAGTGGCAGCTGAAAATGTTAACAATGGAGTGAATGAGACCGTGGAGACACCTCTAATCACCAACCGGGATAATTTGATGTCGGTGAAAGTTTATACATTACTAGATACCCAATTCTTTTATTATTAATGAAATTAAACTTTTTCTCTACTTTTTATCTATTTTAAATTTTCCAAGAAATAGTAAGACCCCAACTTATTATTAATGAAATTAAATTTTTTTTATTTATTATTTTGAAATAGTAAGGATTGATTTGATTAATGTGGATAGTTATGGGTAAAATACGCAAATATTTCAAATAAGCTAGTGGTTATAAAATATTAGTTTGGTCGTGGAATATTCTTCTTTTGTCGGGGAATATTAAATGCGGTAGTAACTTGACTTAATGTGGGCCCCATGTGAAAGCGATTGGATGAAGGAAAGCGACAAATATAAGTTGGTTATAAATAACTGGCGTAGTAGTTATTACAGATTAATCTTTGTTAGAATACGGTGGTTAAAATCTGAGTAGCTGCTACAGTGCACCAATTATTGATTCTTACGTAAGAAGGCTTTACTCGATAATTATTACGATAATTATTGTTCAATATTATATTTTATTGATTGATAATTGCTACGTTGATATTTTATATTATTGTTGTTTCAATAATTGTCACTACTACGATATTTTCATTATCGGATCAATAATTCATATTATTTGAATAATATTATTAGATAACATTATTGGCAATGTCTAGAAAGTTACATCTAAGGAGAGGTTTGGTCACCTAATTCATTATGCATGAAGGAGAAATCCTTATTGGAAAGCCCCCTCTTTCCTGAGAACTGCCTGGTTGTCAGTATTGTGATTCTGTAATATTATTTGTGAATAATTAATTATTGATTTATATGATGAGGAAAATATTGATTTTATGTAGATATGGATGGAGAAAATTTTTAATGTGACAATTGTTGAAAATTAATATTTTATCTTTTTCTGATAAAATAATTCATTTAAATATATTATTTTAATAATATATTAATGGTGATATTTTTACAATGAATATGGGATATATGAATAAATGAGGAGGAAGAGTATTTTTGTTGGATTAAATGTTTAACACATGTTTTGTGTGTTGGTGGACACAATTCTTGACTGAAAATTGATTATAGCCTGTAAAATCGTCCGTTTGTGGATTTCGGTCAATTTTTGTTTGGAATTTGAAAAAACTTTCTTCTGTAAAGTTGTAGAGAATTGAATTTCCTATAAAAAGTCACGAGATTGAATTTTTCGATAAAAGGGCTATTTATTGTGAATTATTGAAGTTTGAAGCTCTCGAAATAATTGATTTTGGAAGTTTTAATTATTATTTTAAAGAAAAACGTTTTTTTGCATTTAAGTGGGCTAACATGTGATATTAATTCTTTGAAATCAGATCTTCAAAGGTGGGCTAAGGAAATTTATAATATATATTAATATTTTATTAAATTTTACGCTTTGGTGTTCTAAGCATTTTCCTATAAATAGGGTGCTTAGGTTAGAATTGAAAATCACACCGTAAACCTGAAGTTTTCTCTCTTTTCTCTCTATATTTTGAGCGTATTATTGTGAGGATTTTGATACTTTGAGTATTGTTATACTGGTCTGCAAGTTTCCTTGAAGACTATACCCAAGTATTCCAAATTGAAAGTCTTAATCTTTTTCGAGGTAAGGGATGTTATTTTTTTAATGATATTATTTTCTTCAATATCATTATCTTTGAAATATTGGTTTGAACTTTTAATCAAATTTGGAACTTTTTGTGTGGGAGTTACTATTCACGATAACGGCATTATTCATTTATCGGCACTATTCATGAATACCAACACTTATTCACAGAAAAATTAAATTTTCGTTTTTCGTCCAAAATATATATTATGGATACTAGCTTTGATTGTATCCATGTTTTGATCATTCTTGAATTTTACTCCTCTATGATTATTTATGAGATATTTTTGGACATGAAATAGCTGAAATACGAATCCTTAATATTCATTCTTTTGTTTCATTGGATTCGTTTTCTTTAAAATATTTTTCATCATCCTCAGTCCTAAATGATGATATTATTGAATATCTTTGGCCTGTAGTGCAAAGATTAATGATTATATAATGAATATCTTTGGCCAGTAGTGCAAAGATGAACAGGTGTTGAGATGAACATGACCAACTGATGAATATCTTTGGCCTGTAGTGCAAAGATGAATATTTGATTCAAGATGAATATTGATTGATGTTAAAGGGATAAAATAATGATGATGGACTGTTAAATTCATAGATATTAGTAGATTTCATCCTCTACGTAACTCTTCTATGAATTATTATTTCTGCTGCGAATATTGATCTGAAACTTGTTGTCTATTGTATTTTACCAGATTTTTCCCTGTTGAAGACTAACGATAATTTGTTCTATATTATCTTAGTCATAATGTTCTTTACTGGGCTAGTTGAGCTCACCCTTTTCCTTTTTGTTCCATTTTTCTTCTCAGGAGGCGAGAATGTAGCGAGTACGAGTCGGGGTATGGAATGATGGTTCTAGAGAGAGTTGTTTAGTAGTCCTCACCATTTTTATAAAATAATGTATCAATAATTGTGATGAGGATTTATTTGGGTATTGATATTGTCAGAAGACAATATTTGTATTTAAACTCACGGTTTATATGTTGTAATAATAAAGTTGTAGTTATTTACATACCATGTATTTGACAAACTCGGAATGGGTGATGTATACCTATTTTGGGGGCGTCACGGTTGGTATCGTCGAGCTTAGGGATATGATCTCTGGCGGAGATCGGGGAATAGAACTAGGAGGGAGAGATGAGTAAATCCTTCGCTAGTGTGTGTCTACCTAAGCTTATTTGTTAGTTGGTCGATATATATAGGATATTATGTGATATATTGATTTCCTTAATTAACCCTTGTTTTATGATGATTATTTGAGAATGTCGAATTGAGAATATTAATGATGGAGTAAATGAGACCGTGGAGGCGCCTATACTCACCAACGAGGAGAACGTGCAACAGTGGCAATGTTCCTCCTGTGAACAACACCATCGAAAGCGAGATGATGAGCGAGGGATGTTTAGAAGCTTTTGCGATTCACAAAAAAATCAAACGAGGAGACTCGTGTTCAAAATCTGAGGAGAAATGATAGCAATTCACGAGTTGTCACACCAAGCGATTCAAAGAGTTGGGACCACGAGTGCGGGGAAAGCGGATCCGATTAAAGCGGAGGCGTGGGTCAAACAAATCACCAAGATATTCGATGTCTTGGGATGCACGGAGGAGCGAAGGTGCCATTCGCCACCTTTATGTTCGTAATGAGGCAGATTCTTGGTGGGAGTCGTAAGCGTACCCATCCGGCCAGCCAAAGCATGTCTTGGGAGACATTTGAAACTATTTAATGACAAATACTTTCACGAAAGTGTTCGTCTATATGAAGGAAGTGGAGTTTATTAGTGGAGCGAGAATAACATGGCGGTGTCCCAAAGATGAGGCGAAGTTCATGGAGTTATCGGTTTGCACCTCATTTGGTGGAGAATGATGAGCGTATGACGCGGATGTTTCTGAGAGGTTTGAAACCCGGCATACGTCAGTATCTCATTTCTCATAAATTTTCTCTCTATTCAGATGTTGTCAACAGGGCTCAATTGTTAGAACGAGATAACGAGTACGTTCAACCGAGGGACCATAACCAGGATCATACCGGAGATAGCAGTCAACATAATAACGATAACCAGCGAAGAAAGAAAAAGATGGACAAAAATGGTAACCACTCTGGTGGTAGTCATGGCCATGAAAATAGAAGAAGCGAGTCAGGAGGAGATTTTAAAAAGAGGAGATTCAACAACGACAATGTGAAAACGACAGCACCAGCAGCAACTGGTTCCAAGGGAGGGGAACGACCACCGGTCGAATTCTACAAATGCGGGAAAGAGGGACATATCAGCCCAAACTACCCACAACAATTCAAGGTATGTTATAATTGTGGAAAGGAAGGACATATCGCTCGAGATTGTACGGTAGCAAAACCAAGTCCAGCGGGGATAGTGACTCAAAAGGCTATCCCAGAAAAGTCAAAGTCAACGGTTCCTGGAAGAGTGTTTGTCGTGACTGGTCAAGATACAAGGAACCCAAACGAGGTGATCACGGGTAAGCTAATCATAAATTCTTGTAAAGTTTATACCTTACTTGATACCGGTGCTACCCATTCATTTATCTCTCCTGCTTGTGCTCAACGTTTAAACTTAACTCCAGAGAAATTAGACTTTGATTTATCTGTGGAGACTCCATTAGGAGAAACTTTCATTACATCCACTATTTATAAATCTTGTTTAATCCAAGTTGGCACCATTACCTTACCTGTTGACCTTATCTCTTTAAAGATACTTGCTTTTGATGTGATTTTAGGGATTGATTGGTTAACTACTCATCATGCCAAAATTGATTGTTTTCGTAAGGTTGTTAGCTTTCATATTCCTAAACAAACTTTGTAAATGCAATTCAAGCAACTAAACCATTAAAATCAATCATCATCATATCTAATCATAAAGTTATTCGTTTATTAAAAAACGGATGTCAAGCTTTCTTAGCCCATGTTATGGATTTGAATAAAGACACGTCAAAATTGAATAATATTCCTGTTGTTATTGACTTTCCTGACGTATTTCCTGAAGAACTTCCCGGTCTACCCCCGGAATGTGAAGTTGAATTCTTTATTGATCTTGAACCTGGTACAAAGCCCATTTCTAAAACCCCATATCGAATGGCTCCTATTGAACTTCAGGAGTTAAAGGTCCAACTACAGGAATTGTTGGACATCGGTTTCATTCGTCCTAGTACATCTCCTTGGGGTGCTCCTGTTCTATTCGTAAGGAAGAAAGACGGTAGTATGCGACTTTGTATTGACTATCGAGAATTGAACCATGTCACCATCAAGAATAGGTATCCTCTACCTCGTATTGATGACCTGTTTGACCAGTTGCAAGGAGCACAATTCTTTTCAAAGATCGATCTTCGTTCCGGATATCATCGGTGAAGATTAGAGGCGAGGATATTCAAAAGCGCCTTGAGAACTTCGATGCGGGCATTATGAATTCTTAGTCATGTCTTTCGGATTGACTAATGCTCTGCGGCTTTCATGGATATGATGAACCGAGTATTCAAGGAATATTTGGATCGATTCGTTGTTGTCTTTATTGATGACATCCTCATATATTCCAAAAGTCGTGAAAATCATGAGCACCATTTGAATTTGGTACTCCAAAGGCTTCGTGAAAATAAACTATATGCCAAGTTGAAGAAATGCGAGTTACGGCTTGAGGAAGTAGCATTCCTTGGGCACGTGGTGTCAAAACATGGAGTATCTCGTGGACTGGCGAAGATTGAAGCAATACAAAGTTGGGAACACCAAAGTTGGTGGCCGAAATACGTAGCTTTACGGGCTTATTTGGTTATTATCGGAGATTCGTGGAAGGATTTTCTCGAATCGCTACTCCATTAACTCAATTTGACTCACGGAAAGATAAAAATTCGTATGGAGCGAGGAATGCGAGAAGAGTTTCCAAGAGCTCAAGAGGAGACTCATTTGCACTGTTCTAACAATACCATCCGCATGCGGATGGATTTGTTATCTCTGAATGATGCTTGAGAAAAGGGTTAGGATGTGTTCTCATGCAACGTGGGAAAGTCATAGCCTATGCCTCATGACAACTTAAAGAATATGAGAGGAATTATCCGACTCATGATCTAGAGTTAGCGGTGAGTTGTTTCGCGCTAAAGATCCGGAGGCACTATCTATCTGGGGAGAAAGTGGAGATATATTCAGACCATAAAAGCCTCAAATATTTCTTCACTCAAAAAGAACTCAACATGCGGCAGTGACGTTGGCTCGAGCTATTGAAAGACTACGACCACACTATTCAATACCATCCTGGAAAAGCGAACGTGGTAGCTGACGCATTGAGTAGAAGATCATATGCGGGAACGAGTGCGATGTTGTTAACACAAAGGCCCATTTTGTGTGATTTACAAAAGATGAGAATAGAATTCAAGACTCCGGGGACCCATGCAATGATGTCAAGTATACGTATAGAACCAACTTTAATTGAGAAAGTTAAAGTTGCTCAAGCCACAGACCCGGAGCTGATGATTATGAAGAAGAAAGTGCAAGAAGGTGCTATTCCAGAAGCAAGAATCGATGAAGAAGGAATACTTCGAGTCCACTCCAGACTTTGTGTTCCTAACGATTCTGATTTGAAGTACAAGATCATGATGGAGGCACACAATACACCGTTTGCAATTCATCCTGGAAGTACTAAAATGTATCGTGATCTTCGACATACATTTTGGTGGAATAATATGATGAGAGAGATTGCAAAGTTTATCTCGGCGTGTTTAACTTGTCGGCGTGTAAAGCGCGAGCATCAAGTGCCAAAGGGTCCATTGCAACCACTTGAGATTCCGAAATGGAAGTGGGAACACATTACCATGGATTTTGTTACGGGTCTTTCTGCGGTTTCTCAAGGCATCGATGCTATTTGGGTTATTGTTGATAGATTAACCATGTCCGCTCATTTCTTGTCGATACGGGAGACTTATTCCCTTGAACGTCTTGCTCATATATATGTAAATGAGATTGTGAGATTGCATGGCATGCCAGTATCCATAGTTTCGGATCGTGACCCAAGATTCACTTCAAGATTTTGGGTTAGCATGCAAAAAGCTATGGGCACGGATTTACTATTCAGTTCGGTATACCATCCTCAAAGCAGACGGACAATCGAGAGGACTATTCAAACTCTTGAAGATCTATTAAGACTCGTGTCCTAGACTTCAAAGGAGTTGGGATAAGTATTTACCATTGGTAGAATTCTCCTACAATAATAGTTATCGTGCAAGTATAGGTGTGGCTCCATTTGAAGCATTATATGGGACGTAAGTGTCGCTCTCCAATATCTTTGGGATGAGGTGGGTGAAGCAACATTGTTGGGACCCGAGTTGGTACGTATGACTATGGAAAAGATCCAAATGATTCGACAACGTATACAAACGGCACAAGATCAACAAAAGAGTTATGCGGATCTTCATCGAAAAGACGTGGAATTTAGTATTGGGGATCATGTATTATTGCGTGTAACTCCATGGAAGGGAGTAACAAGATTCGGGAAGAAAGGAAAGCTCAATCCACGATTTACTGGTCCATTTCAGATTCTTGACCGAGTAGGAAATGTAGCCTATAGACTCGCATTACCTCCAAGTACGTCTCGTGTTCATAATGTTTTTCACATATCTGTGGTTCGTAAATATGTGAAAGACCCGAACCACGTTATTGAGTTAGAACCGGACGAGATAACTGAAGACTTAACGTATGAGGAGGTACCTGTCAATATCTTGGATAGAAAGGAGCATGTCCTACGCACGAAGGTCATACCACAAGTCAAAGTTTTATAGAGGAACCATGCTATAGAGGAAATGACACGGGAGTTGGAAAGCGGAAATGAAAGTAAGGTATCCTCACCTTTTGAAACACAGTGTACGTCACGTCGATTTCGAGGACGAAATTTCATAAGGAGGGAGGTTGTAAGAACCCAACTTATTATTAATGAAATTAAATTTTCTCTATTTATTATTTTGAAATAGTAAGGGTTGATTTGATTAATGTGGATAGTTATGGGTAAAATATGCAAATATTTTAAATAAGCAAGTGGTTATAAAATATTTGTTTGGTCGTGGAATATTCTTCTTGTCGGGGAATATTAAATGCATGTAGCGATGACCTTGTGGGCCCCATAATGAAAGCGATTGGATGAAGGAAAGCGACAAATATAAGTTGGTTATAAATAATGGCGTAGTTATTACTGAATTATCTTTGTTAGAATATACCCGGTGGTTAAAATACGATAGACACTGCGGTATTGCACCGATTATTGATTCTTACGTGAAGGCACTACTCGATAATTATTACGATGAATTATTGTTCAATATTATATTTTATTGATTGATAATTGCTACGTTGATATTTTATATTATTGTTGTTTTAATAATTGTCACTACACGATATTTTCATTATCGGATCAATAATTCATATTATTTGAATAATATTATTAGATAACATTATTGGCAATGTCTAGAAAGTTACGTCACAGGAGAGGTTTGGTCACCTAATTGCGGCAAGATGAAGGAGAAATCCTTATTGGAAAGCCCCTCTTTCCGGAACTGCCACGGTTGTCGATATTGTGATTACGTAATATTATTTGTGAATAATTAATTATTGATTTATATGATAAGGAAAATATTGATTTTATGTAGATATAGATGGAGAAAATTTTTAATGTGACAATTGTTGAAAATTAATATTTTATCTTTTACGATAAAATAATTCATTTAAATATATTATTTTAATAATATATTAATGGTGATATTTTACAATGAATATGGGATATATGAATAAATGAGGAGGAAGAGTATTTTTGTTGGATTAAATGTTTAACACATGTTTTGTGTGTTGGTGGACACAATTCTTGATGAAAATTGATTATAGCTTTGTAAAATCGTCCATTTGTGGATTTTGGTCAATTTTGTTTGGAATTTGGAAAAACTTTCTTTCGTAAAGTTGTAGAGAATTGAATTTCCTATAAAAAGTCTCGAGATTCAAATTTTTTGATAAAAGGTCTATTTATTGTGAATTATTGAAGTTAGAAGCTCAAAATAATTGATTTTGGAAGTTTTAATTATTATTTTAAAGAAAAACGTTTTTTGCATTTAAGTGGGCTAACATGTGATATTAATTGCTGAAATCAGATCTTCAAAGGTGGGCTAAAGAAATTTATAATATATATTAATATTTTATTAAATTTTTGCTTTGGTGTTCTAAGCATTTTCTATAAATAGGGTGCTTAGGTTAGAATTGAAAATCACACGTAAACTGAAGTTTTTTCTCTCTTTCTCTCTATATATTGAGCGTATTATTGTGAGGATTTTGATACTTTGAGTATTGTTATACGGTGCAAGTTTCCTTCAAAGACTATACCCGATATTAAATCGGAAGTACTAATCTTTCGAGGTAAGGGATGTTATTTTTTTTAATGATATTATTTTCTTCAATATCATTATGCCGAAATATTGGTTTGAACTTTTAATCAAATTTGGAACTTTTTGTGTGAGTTCTTATTCACGATATCGGCATTATTCACATATCGACTAACATTATTCACGAATCGACTACTTATTCACGGAAAAATTAAATTTTTCGTTTTCGTCAAAATATATATTATGGATACTAGCTTTGATTGTATCCACGTTTTGATCATTCTTGAATTTTACTCCTCTATGATTATTTATGAGATATTTTTGGACATGAAATATTTGAAATCTGAATCCTTAATATTCATTCTTTTGTTTCATTGGATTCGTTTTTTCTTTAAAATATTTTTCATCATCCTCAGTTCTAAATGATGATATTATTGAATATCTTTGGTCTGTAGTGCAAAGATTAATGATTATATAATGAATATCTTTGGCCGTAGTGCAAAGATGAGCAGTGTTGAGATGAACATGACGGTGATGAATATCTTTGGCTTTTGTAGTAAAAAGATGAATATTTGATTCAAGATGAATATTGATTGATGTTAAAGGGATAAAATAATGATGATGGACTATTAAATTCATAGATATTAGTAGATTTCATCCTCTACGTAACTCTTCTATGAATTATTATTTTTCATTGTGAATATTGATCTCGAAACTTTGTTATCATTGTATTTTACCGATTTTTTCCTGTTGAAGACTAACGATAATTTGTTCTATATTATCTTAGTCATAATGTTTTTTCTTGGGCTAGTTGAGCTCACCCTGGGTATGGAATTTTCTTTTTGTTCCATTTTTTTTTCTTGTGGAGGCGAGAATGTAGAAGAATATTTGTATTTAAAGTGGGGTATATGGAATGATGGTTCTATTTGAGAGAGTTGTTTAGTAGTCCTCATTGATCTTATCTTTTATAAAATAATGTATCAATAATTGTGATGAGGATTTATTTGGGTATTGATATTATCTAGAAGACAATATTTGTATTTAAACTGAACACATGTCGTTTATATTTTTGTAATAATAAAGTTGTAGTTATTTACGTACCATGTATTTGACAACCTCGGAATGGGTGATGTATACCTATTTTGGGGCGTCACTGGATCGATTCGTTGTTGTCTTTATTGATGACATCCTCATCTATTCAAAAGTGAAGTGAAGATCATGAGCACCATTTGAAATTTGGTACTTCAAAGGCTTCGTGAAAACAAGCTATATGCAAAAAGTGAAGAAATGTGAGAGTTACGGCGAGGAAGTAGCATTCCTTGGTCACGTGGTGTCAAAACATGGAGTATCTGTTGACCCGTCGAAGATTGAAGCAATACAAAGTTGGGAGCAATCGAAGTCGGTAACCAAAGTACGTAGCTTTCTGGGCTTAGCTAGTTATTATTGGAGATTCGTGGAAGGATTTTCTCGAATCGCTACTCCGTTAACTCAGCTGACTCGGAAAGATACAAAATTCGTATGGAGCGAGGAATGCGAGAAGATTTTCCAAGATCTCAAGAGGAGACTCATTTCGGCACCTGTTCTAACAATACCATCTGGTTCGGATGGATTTGTTATCTACAGCGATGCTTCAGGCAAAGGGTTGGGATGTGTTCTCATGCAATATGGGAAAGTCATAGCCTATGCCTCATGACAACTTAAAGACTATGAGAGGAATTATCCTACTCATGATCTGGAGTTGGCAGTAGTCATTTTCTCGTTAAAAATCTAGAGACACTACCTGTATGGGGAGAAAGTGAAGATCTATACAAATCATAAAAGCCTCAAATATTTTTTCACCCAAAAGGAACTCAACATGTGGCAACGACGTTGGCTCGAGCTGTTGAAAGATTACGACCACACCATTCAATATCATCCTGGAAAAGCAAACGTGGTAGCTGATGCATTGAGTAGAAGATCGTATGCGAGTACGAGTGCGATAATGTCAATGCAAAGACCCATTTTGTATGACTTACAAAGGATGGCTCCAAGTACCCACGTGATGATATCAAACATACGAGTAGAATCAAATTTAATCTATAAAGTTAAAGCTGCTCAAGCCACAGACCCAGAGCTGATGCGTATGAAGAAGAAAATACAAGAAGGTGTTATTCCAGAAGCAAGAATCGATGAAGAAAGAATACTTCGAGTCAACTCTAAAATTTGCATTCCTAACGATTCTAACTTGAAACATAGAATCATAATGCAGGCATACAACACACCATTTGCAATCCATCTTGGGAGTACCAAAATGTATCATGATCTTCGACATACATTTTGGTGGAGCAATATCTTCAACATACATTTTGGTGTTAATTTTATATAATGCTTTGCTTATGGGTGAAATGTGCAAATATTGCAAAATAAGCAAGTGGTTATAAAATATTCATTGTTGTCGGGGAATATTCATTTGGTCGTGGAATATTCGTACGACGGCGCAGCCATTTGTGGGCCCCATAACGAAAAACGGTCGGATGAAAAAAATGACAAGTTTGAGTTTTTATAAATAATGACGTAGTTGTTACCGTTAACACTATTAGAATACTTGGTGATTAAAATACAGTAATACGCGTGGTTGCACAGTAGCACACGGTATTGCACAATATTCTTGAATTATTGATTCTTATGTAAGAAGGCACTACGCAATAATTTTTACAGTAATTACTGTTCAATATTTTATTTTATTGATTCAATAATTGCTACGTTGATATTTTATATTATTATCGTTTCAATTATTATCACTGCAAAGTATTTCTCATTATCAGATCAATAATTCGTTTTACTTGAATAATATTGTTATATAGCATTATTGGAAATGTCTAAGAAAGTTCTGTCTAATGAAAGGGGTTTGGTCATCTAATTACGCGCCAGTAAGGAGAAATCCTTATCGAAAAGCCCCCTCTTTCTTGGGAACGACTTGGTTGTCAGTATTATGATTCTATAATATTATTTGTGAATAATTAATTATTGATTTATATGATAAGGAAATATTTATTTTTATATAGATATAAATGAAGGAATTAATGCTGAGGTATTTTATCAGTATTTTGTCAGAATGGAGGTATTAAAAATCATCCGGGCATTTTTTGTTTGGAATTTGGAAAAACTTTCTTCTATAAAGTTGTAGAGAATTAAATTTCCTATAGAATAAACATGAGATTAAAATTTTTCTAATAAAAGAGCTATTTATTATGAATTATTGAAGTTTCAGAAATAAATATTTTTATTAAAAGCATGGTGGGCCCCACTTTTAGTTGTTATGGAAAATGTTAATTTTGGTGGGCCCCACTTATGGTGGCTGATAATTTGGTCAAGAAGGTGTGCGTAGAAAATTTTGGAAATTTTTATTTTATTAAATTTAGTCTGCTTTGGCGTTCTAGCATTTTCCTATAAATAGGGTGTTTAATTAGAATTGAAAATCACACCAGAATCATAATTTTTTCTCTCTGTATTATCGAGCGTATTTTTATGAGTATTTAGATATTTTGAGAGTTGATATTCAGTGCAAGTTTCCTTCAACATCATATCCGATATTCCAGTTAAAAGTACTGTTCTTTTGAGGTAAGGGATATTATTTTCTTCGTAAATGATGTTATTTCTTTAATGTCATTATACCAAAATATTTGTATGAATTTTATTATGAAATTTTTATCTTTTCATGTCGAGGTTACTATTCACGTATACGACACTATTCACATATATGGTACTATTCACGAAGTATGATTTTTCTTGTGGAATTTCTACCTTTTTGTGTCGGGATTACTATTCACGTATACAACACTATTCACGTATACAGCACTATTCACGTATACAACACTATTCACGAATACAATACTATTCACCGAAAAATAAAATTTTCTCTTCTTTGTCCAAGATGGCTATTATGGTTACTATCTTTGATTGTATCTATGTTTTGATCTTCATTCCTGAATTTTACTCCACTATGGTTTATTATGGAGAATTTTTGAACTTGGACAAACCAAAGAACGAATCCCTAATCTTTGTTCTTTTGTCTCACTGGATTAGTTTCTTTAAAATATTTTTCATCATCCTCAGTCCTAAATGATGATATAACTGAATGTCTTTGCTCTGTAGTGCAATGATGATGATTACCTGATGAATATCTTTGGCCCGTAGTGTAAAAATGAACACGTGTTGAGATGAACATGACCAACTGGTTATACAGATGAATATTTTTGGCCCGTAGTGCAAAGATGAATATTTGATTCAAGATGTATATTGATTGATGTTACAGAGATAAAATATTGATGATGGACTTTTAAATTAATAGATGATAGTAGATTTCATTATCTACTTAACTCTTCTAATGAATTGTTATTTTCGCTGCGAATATTGATCTAAAACTGATTGTCCATTATATTTTATCTGATTTATTGAAGGCTAACGATAATTTTTTCTACATTATCTTAGTCATAATATTATTTGTGCTAGTTGAGCTCACCCTTTTTTCTTTTTGTTCTATTTTTCTTCTCAGGAAGCGAGAATATAGCGGGAAGTAGTCGGGGTGTGGAGTGATATTCCAAGACAGGTTTTATAGTAGTCCTCACTATTTTGTAAAATAGTGTATCAATAATTATAATGAGGACTTATTTGAGTGTGGATATTGTCTAGAAGATAATATTTGTATTTAAACTCACAGTTTATGTGTTGTCGTATTTTGCACGACAATTGTATTAATGAAGTTGTAGTTGTTTCTGTACCTTGATTTTGGTGACTCAAAATGGGTGATGTATACCTATTTTGGGTGCGTCACACCAATGGTCATGATCATGCCAATCAATTGTCTGTTAGTGCACTACGGCCAAAAACTTTCAACTGTAAAACCAATGGTCATGCTCATGCCAAACAATAGTCTATCTTTACACTACGGGCCAAAGATATTTATTTATATCATCAGTGGTCATGATCATGTCATACACATGATCGTCTTTGCATTACGGGACAAAGCTATCAATCAACAGTTCATCTTTGCACTACAACCAAAGATATCAATCAACAGTTCTTCTTTGCACTACAGGTCAAAGAGAACTTTCATCACAAGTCTTTATCTGTAACATTAACGGTCATGCTTATACCAATACATAGTTCCTGGTCATAATCATATCAATCAACAATTCATCTTTGCACTACGAACCAAAGATAACTTTCAAACACAAATTTAATTCTGAGGATTATAACAATGATATAACGAATCAATCAAGTGAGATCAAGGATAAATATCAGAAATTTATAATTCAATTTATCCAGAGTTCAAGAATATCCAAATTGTCAACATGATAACTAAATGTGGAATAAAATTCAAGAATGATATTTATGCATCAAAAATAATTTTAACAGAAAAGAAATCACTTTTGTCGTGAATAGTACTTCGCGAATAGTACCTGAATGAGTAGTACCAAATGAATAGTACCTTGTCATGAAACGTACCCCGAATAAATATTACCCCGGATGAATAGTACTAAATGAATAGTACCCCATCATACAAAGTACTCCAAATAAATAGTACCCCGAGTGAATAGTACCCGAATGAATAGTACCCCATCATGCAAAGTATCCCGAGTGAATATTACCCGAGTGAATAGTAACCGAGTGAATAGTACCCCGAATGAAAATATTAAAATTTAATAAGAAAGTTTAGACCAATATTTCAATGAAACGATACTAGATGAAGCGCAAAACTCAAGGATATTCTACTAATTTCAGGGATTATAGAAGCAACACTTACCATAGTAAGTTTAGATTTAAGAATATGAAAAGAAATAATATATGAAACTGCAAATGGATCTTTTCCACAATTAAATAATGAGTACGAAGGGTTATTCATCATGCATGCGGTAATCCGCGTAGACAGGTTATTCCCACAGATTAAAGGATGAGTACAAAAAATAATATCCCTTACGATTATGAAAAGTAGTATATCTTAAAAAATAACATCCCTTACAATTATGAAAAGTAGTATACCTTACAAAATAACATCTTTTACCTTAGTAGGAGATTGGATACTGCAATAGTGAAGTAGTAAAATACTCTTCTTCTTTCTCTCTATAATTTCTCTCTCTATAGTTTCTCTTGTGAGTCTTAGTGAATTGGTGAGAATGAAAGAAGAATAAGCTTCTATTTATAGGAGAATGGACTAAATAGTAAATGATTCACGGACGGTCCAGATTGATTTATTATTAAAACGGACGGTCCATATTGATTTACTATTAAAACCACAACCGACGGTCCATATCGATTTACTATTAAAACCACAACTGACGGTCCATATTGATTTACTATTAAAATCACAACTGATGGTCCATATTGATTTACTATTAAATCCACAATAGACGGTCCAAAAAATTAGTACATCTCCCCATGGAATAATAAGTCAAACTTACAACAAACGCCTCATAACAAACCCCTCTATTTATATCAAAATTGAATAAATATTTACCACAAATCACTTATCTTCAATAAACATATTTTTAATCTTTTAACAATTATTCATCATTAATATTATAACTCACAATATTGACAACCAGATCATTCCCAGGAAAGAGGGGGCTTTCCGATAAGGATTTCTCCTTATTGGCGCGCAATTAAATAACCTAACCCCTTTCCTCGACAGAACTTTCTAGACATTATCAATAATGTAAATAATAATATGAATAAATGTGTTATCTCAATTATTGATTTTGAAATATAAATTATTGTGCAGATGATACTGTGACAATAATTGAATCAATAATATGAGATACTAAGCAGCAACTACTGTGGCAATTAATGAAATAAAAATGAATGACTTCTTACGTAAGCATCAATAATCAGAGATATTGTGCAATACTGTGTGTTACTGTGCAACCACGCGTATTACTATTCTTTTATCATCGGTATTTCAACTGTTAACGGTAAAAGTTTTGCCGTTATTTTTATAAAAAGGTTATTTCTGTCGCTTTCTATATCCGACAGTTATTCCATTGTGGGGTCCACCAATGATTGTATCGTCGTACGAATATTCCCCGATAAAAAGAATATTTCCCGACCAAGAGAATATTTCCTGAAACAACAAATATTTTATATCAACTTGCTTACTTTGTAAAATTTTCACATATCACCCTTAACTTTAACATTTTATTAATTTAACCATTTACTAAATAAAATAATAATTATAAGAAAATTGAATACTTTCATTTCATAAAATTCGGGGTCTTACAAAAATGGTGTTGCAGAAAGAAAGAATAGAACTTTGAAAAAAATGATGAATGCATTGTTATTAACTTCTGAGTTGCCTCAAAATTTTTGGGGGGAAGCAATTCTTTCAGTAAATTATATTCTCAACCAAATATCTCAAAAGAAGTCTAATGCATCACCATATGAATTATGGAAAGGATGAAAATTCTCTTATAAACACCTAAAAGTATGGGGGTGCTTAGCAAAAGTAATGGTTCCTCCACCCAAAAAGGAGAAAATATGACAAAAAATATTAGATTGTGTATTCATTGGATATGCTAATAATAGCAGTGCATATAGATTTTTGGTTAATAAATCAAAAATAGATGAAATGTATGAAAATATTATTTTTAAGTCAAAATATGTTTAATTTTTTGAAACAATATTTCCTAATAAAAAAGAACAAGAGTTAAGTTTTAATGAACAAGAACAAGTTCAAACAAAAAAACTTATAACATTGTTAATGACAATGATCATGGTTTATAAGATATTGATGAACCTAGACGTAGTAAACGTGCTAGAATATCAAAATTGTATGGTCCGAATTTTCTAACTTATTTGCTAGAAAATGAGCCTTAAACTTATAAACAAGCAGTGTCGAGTCCCAAAGCTCCATATTAGAAAGAATCTATAAATAATGAAGTATAATCCATATTTCACAATCATACGTGAGAATTAGTAGATCTCCCACCAGGATCTAAACCTCTTGGATAGAAGTGTATATTAAAGAAGAAAATGAAATAGATGGATCTATAAATAAATATAAAGCAAGACTTGTAATCAAAGGATATAAGCAAAATGATGGTTTGGATGATTTTAATACTTATTCACCTGTGACAAGAATATCATCAATTAGCATGTTAATAGTCATTGTAACTATATATAAAGATACATCTAATGGATGTAAAAACACCTTTCTTAAATGGTGATTTAGAAGAAGAAATCTACATGGAACAACCAGAGGGGTTTATTGTTCAAGGATAAAAAAAGAAAGTTTGTCGGCTTGTGAAGTCCTTTTATGGATTAAAACAAGCACCTAAACAATGACATGAAAATTTTGACAGTATGGTGTCAAATGGTTTCAAAATAAATGAGTGTGAAAATGTGTATATGTCAAAGACACTGAGAAACGGTTTGTAATTATTTGTCTTTACGTAGATGATATTCTCAGTATGAGTAGTAATAATGAAATCATTAAAAACACAAAGAAAATGTTAACTAATGTGTTTGACATGAAAGACTTGGGTGTTGTCGATGTAATATTAGGAGTTAAAATTTCTAAAACATCGGATGGGTTAGTGTTGTCACAATAACACTATATTAAGAAAATTCTCAGGAAATTCAATAAATACGATTGGAATCATGTGGGAACACCGATAGATATAAATCACAACCTAAGTATGAACAAATAATTGGAAGTCTTATGTACATAATGAATTGTACACGTCCTGACATATCATATGATGTCAATAAATTGAGTAGATTTACAAGTAATCCAGGACAAGATCATTGGAAAGCAATTATAATAGTTTTAAGGTATTTAAAATACACTCAAAACTTTGGATTTAACTACTCAAGATATCCAACAATACTTGAAGGATACTGTGATGCAAACTAGGTATCAGATACAAAATATTCTAAATCCACAAGTGGTTTTATGTTTACACTAGTTGGAGGACCAATATCATGGAAATATTCTAAAGAAACATGCATTGCTCGATCATAGAATATGAGTTTATTGCATTAGATTAGGCTAGAGAAGAAGCTGAGTGGCTTCGTCACTTTTTAAAAGATATTCATATGTGGCATAAGCATGTGCCTGCTGTTTGTATCCATTGTGATAGTCAGTCAGCAATTGGGAAGGCACAGAGTCACATTTATAATGCTAAGACTAGACATATTCATCGTAGACACAATACCATAAAACAATTGATTTGTAATGGCATTATGTCTATTGGGTACATAAATTCGAAAGAAAATATAGCGGATCCGTTGACTAAAGGTTTGACTAGAGAGCAAATAAAAATAACATCGAGAGGAATGAGTTTAAAGCCTATAAAAAAGGATCGTCATGATGGAAACACCTAGTTCACTAGAGATCCCAATATCTAGGTTCAAAAGGACAACTAAATTGTAAACGATTCAACCACATCACTATGAAGAATTTAATTTCTTCTGCTCAGTCCTATGTTACGAGATAGTGATACCTGCAGCGATTTCAGGATAAGTTATGCTTTTAATGATTTTTAAATCTTGATA
The DNA here is from genome assembly GCA_020205615.1 of Panax quinquefolius. Lineage (NCBI taxonomy): Eukaryota > Viridiplantae > Streptophyta > Magnoliopsida > Apiales > Araliaceae > Panax > Panax quinquefolius. The sequence goes on along the minus strand of CM035171.1, from coordinate 103,439,978 downwards.
AACAAGTGAGGTATGACAGGATACTCTTATTAAGAATCACCTACGTGAGTGTGAACTGCCCCAATTCTATAAAAATGATAAGGTTATACTTCTCTAAAGCACTCATAAATCTGGGATTGTTCGGGGTCAAAATGAAAAAAATTATGAGAACCAAATAATGTATGGAAATATTCTGTGTGAATTTATATTGTCTTGATTTACAAAAACGATTGGACAGTTTAAGACATCACGTTCAATAGACAACCAGTAAACCCGATAGTTTTTCACAAGGGAATGTTTAAAGCTAAAAGTCACCTCTCTCTATACAGATGATTTTTAATTATGCCTCTCTTTTAGACTATGCATAACATTTGTATAATGCAGAAAATCAATTTCATTCATGTGGGAGATTGTTAAAATTTGAGCTAAATTTGAAGTGAGTTTCATTAATTATTTGAAATTAATCCACATATCAATATATTCTACTCAATGAGTAGATTAAAATTAAGTAGTTGGAAACTCAAATCCATGGGGTAATGAATGAGAAATTAACTCAAAAAATCATCTTTGGAAAAGATAATAAATACTTCTGAGACGATAAGTCCCACATCGGTTAAGAACTAAAGTTTTAATGAATTTATATACAATTAATTTGCTCTTGGGATTGGACCTCAAGGGGCACCCCACTTTTGTGGAGGGAAGAGGACCTAGCTAAAGCTGGGTTTAAGCTACACACGCACGCTATACGCCGACGGCCAACCCAAGTGGTAGGGCAGCTCGTGGGTTTGGGTCATTATATATATTTTTTAGGCAAAATTTATTTAAATATGTTTTTATTTAGTTATATTATCAAAACTATGTCGGTTTGAGAAGCGTTTTATTATCATACTGCGTCATTTTGGGATACGCTATCTACTCGAACGAAAGCGCTAATACTGCATCATTTTGGGAAGTGTCTGCCCGAATGGAAGCGCCCATTCTGATAGGCCCAAAACTACGTTATTTTGACTGAACAGATGTCATGTCATACATTTTCATAAGCATCCCATTCCTTTTTAAGTGGTTGTGTTTAATCTGGTGGGTCAGTAATGTGACACCCCCAAAATAGGTCCACACAACCCATTCTGAGTCGCCAAATACATTATACAGAATTTAAATACAAACTTTAATTATACAACTATTAATTATCGTGTAAAATACGACAAAACATAAGCTGTGAGTTTTAATACAAATATTATCTTGTAGATAATATCTAAAATCAAATAAAATCCTCATTACAATTATTGTTACACTATTTTAGAAAATAGTGAGGACTGCTATAATAACCGTCTTGAACCATTACTCCACTCCCCGACTAGACCCAGTCATATTCTCGCCTCCTAAGAAGAACAATGGAACCAAAAGGAAAAAAGTGAGATCAACTAGCCTAGTACAGAATATTATGACTAAGATAATGTATAACAAATTATCATTAGTCCTCAACAGGGAAAAATTTGATAGAATACAATAGACAACAAGTTTTAGATCAACAACTGCAGTGAAAATAATAATCCATTAGAAGAGTCAAGTAGAGCATCCTTATACTCACAATAAATACGCTCAGTATTATAGAGAAAGAATTTTCTGATTCTGGTGTGAGTTTCATTGTTTAACTAAGCAACCTATTTATAAGAAAATGATAGCACACCAGGATTGATAAAATTTATACGCACATTAGTTTTGAAAATAATGTAGCACGCACCTTTTGAAAACAAAGAGTTCCAAACCAAAATGACAACTCCCACTTTATTTCAAATGTTTTAAAAGATTTAACAATTATTAAAAAAATCCAAATTCAATTTGCTCTCTTCCACCTCATTTTTTTTATACCATAAATTTAGTATAATAATATTTCCATTTAAATTATAAAATTATACTATTATATTATCACATTATAACCTTATAATGTGATATTATAATAATATATTTGAATAAATATTTTGTCGAAGAAGATAATTATGGTTTCATAAAAAAATGACAACTTTCGACAATTGTCTCATTCTAAAAATTCTCCATTTATATCAAAATATAAAGAACTATTTACTTACCATATTCATCAATTATTTACAATTCTTCAATAATTATTTTCAATTAATATTATAGATTCACAATACTGACAACCAGATCGTTCCCATGAAAGAGGGGCTTTCCGATAAAGATTTCTCCTTACTGGCGCACAAGTATATAACATAACCCCTTTCCTCGATAGACCTTTTTAGACATTATCAATAATACTATCTAATAATATCATTTCAATAATATGAGTTACTGTGTCGTGATAATTATGGAATCAATAATGCAGAATACTATTCAATTATCATTGTAGCAATTATTGCATCAATAATATGAAAGACTGTGCAATTTTTACTGTATTAATTATTGAGTGAATTCTTACGTAAGAATCAATAATCAGAGATACCGTGCAATACCGTGTGCTACAGTGCAATAATGCGTATTACTGTAATTTTATCACCAGATATTTCAACAGTTTAACGGTAAAAGTTTTGCCGTTATTTTTTATAAAAAGGTTATTTTTGTCACTTTCTACATTTGACAGTTATTCCGTTATGTGATCCACCGATGATCGCGTCATCGTACGAATATTCCCCGACAAAACGAATATTTTATGACAACTTGCTTACTTTATAAAATTTGCACATATCATCCCTAACTATAGCATCATATCAAATCAACACCTTACTATTTAAAATAATATTTAGAGAAAATTAAATCTTTATTCATAAAAAGTTGGGGTTTTACAACCTCCCCTTCTTATGAAATTTCGTCCTCGAAATTGATGTACGTACTTTGTATGTCGAAGAGCTGAGGATACCTTGTTTTCATTTTAGATTCTAACTTCCAGGTTATTTCCTCAATATCGTGATTTCTCCATAAAACTTTGACTTGAGGTATAACCTTTGAGCATAGAATATGTTCCTTCTTATCCAAAATCTTGACAGGTACCTCCTCATACGTTAAATCTTCAGTTATCTCATCTGGTTCTAATTCAATAATGTGGTTTAGGTCTTTCACATATATACGTAACATAAATATATGAAAAACATTATGAACACGAGACATACTTGGTTGTAAGGCGAGTCTATAAGTCACAGTTCCTACTCAGTCGAGGATTTCAAATGGACCAATAAATTGAGGATTAAGCTTTTCTCTCTTTCCAAATCTCGTAATTTATTTCCATGGAGCAACACGTAACAATACATGGTCTTCGACATTAAATTCCACGTCCCTATGATGAAGATCAGCGTAACTCTTTTGTCAGTTTTGTGAGGTTTGTATACGTTGTCGGATCATTTAAATCTTTTCTGTAGTCATGCGTACTAATTTTGGTCCCAACAACATTGCTTCACTTACCTCGTCCCAACATATTGGAGAACGACACTTTCGTCTATACACTGCCTCGAATGGAGCCATGCCTATACTTGCTTGATAACTGTTGTTGTAGGAGAATTCCACTAATGGCAAGTACTTGTCCCAACTTCCTTTGAAGTCTAGTACACAGAGTCTCAATAGATCTTCAAGAGTTTGAATAGTCCTTTCTGATTGTTCGTTTGTCTGGGGATGATATGCAGAACTAAATCGTAAATCAGTGCCCATAGTTTTCTACAAGCTGACCCAAAATCATAAAGTGAATCTTGGGTCTCGATTAGAAACTATGGATACTGGCATAACATGCAATCTCACAATCTCATTTATGTACATACGAGCAAGACGTTCAAGTGAATAAGTTTCTCGTATAGGCAAGAAATGATCAGACTTGGTTAATCTATCGACAATGACCCAAATTGCATCTATGCCTTGAGAAACCTTAGGAAGACCAGTAATGAAATCCATATCGATGTGCTCCCACTTCCTTTTTGGAATTTTAAGTGGCTGCAAAGGACCTTTTGGTACTTGATGCTCCGCCTTGACATGTTGACAAGTTAAACACTTTAAGATAAACTCCGCGATCTCTATCTTCATATTGCTCCACCAAAATATATGTTGAAGATCACGATACATTTTGGTACTTCTAGGATGGATTGCAAACGGTGTGTTGTGTGCCTCCATCATGATTTTATACTTCAAATCAGAGTCGTTAAGAACACAAAGTCTGGAGTTGACTCGAAGTATTCCTTCTTCATCGATTCTTGCTTCTGGAATAGCACCTTCTTGTACTTTCTTTTTTATACGCATCAGCTCCAGGTCTGTGGCTTGAGCAACTTTAACTTTATCAATTAAAGTCAGTTCTACTCGTATATTTGCCATTTTTGCATGGGTCCATGGAGTTTTTAACTCTATCTCCATCCTTTGTAAGTTACACAAAATAGGCCTTTGTATTGACAATATCGTACCCGTACCCGCATATGATCTTCTACTCACCGCATCAGTAACCACATTTGTTTTTTAAGATGGTATTGAATAGTATGGTCATAATCTTTCAACAGCTCGAGCCAACGTCTTTGGCGCATGTTAAGTTCGTTCTGGGTGAAAAAATATTTGAGGCTTCTGGAGTATATTAGGATGTCATCAATAAAGACAACCACAAAATGATCCAAATATTCATTGAATACTCGATTCATCATATCCATGAAGGCAGTAGTAGCATTAGTTAATCCAAAAGACATGACTAGGAATTCGCAATGCCCGTACTGAGTTCTGAAAGTAATCTTTGGAATGTTATCAGTTTTAATCTTTAACTAATGATATCTGGAATGAAGATCGATCTTTGAGAAGAATTTAGCACCTTATAACTTGTCACGCCCCCAAAATAGGTATACATCACCCATCTCGAGTCGCCAGAAAATACACTACTGACAACTTCATTTATACAACTGTCATGCAAAATACGACGACACATATACTGTGAGTTTCAAAACAAATATTGTAACATATATAATACGACAATATTCATACTCAAATTATTACAATGCCATCTAAAGTACAGCAGCAAATATTTCAAGTCCCCAAAGGAACACGAGAAGATTTTTGTCCTCCTCATTCTAATGGAGTGCATTTTTGACGCTTCCAAATTTGAGTTCGCCACATCCTATTATTGTTCACCAATATTAAATATTAAATAATGTATAAAATATGTCACACACATTTTAAGTTCTCAGTACTATTATTATGCCACATCATTTTATAATTTGATTAGGCTTGTGACTAATTCCTATCACCACTTTATACCCATGTTTTCTCTGCTAGTCTCAGCTACACTTTTATTACCTGAAAGGGGTGGTGAAGTAAAAGGGTGAGCACAAATAGCCCAGTAAAGAATATCATGACTTAAGATAATAAAATTATCAAAAGAATTCAGATATTTAGAACATATGGTAGAAGATAAAAGCTTTCAACCATAATAGCAGCGGAATCAACAATCCATTAGAAGAGTCAAGTAGAACATAATGTCTACTATCTCCTTTAGATTAAAAGTCCATCGTTAATATTTCATTCTTGTAATACTCATCAACAGTTCTTTGTTATACCCAAAACAAAGAGAACACTCATCACCTATCTTCACCTGAACCACCACAGATTATAATTAAATTCACAATTCATATTTATAATCAGGTAAATCAACAGTTCATCTTTGCAATACAAGCCTAAGACATACAACTGTAAAATAAATAACGCTGAGACTCAACTCAATAGTATCACGACCACGAATAATCCATACACTACGGGCCAAGGATATTCGTGTTTTCACCAATGGTCATGATTATACCAAATAATCCCTGTTCATAATCATGCCAATCAATAGTCCATCTATGAACAACTGGCCAAAGATGACTTTTACCACATCATTTGTAACATTACGATCATGATTATACCGAATAATCCCTGGTCATAATCATACCAAGTCCATCTATGCACTATGTGCCAAAGATGACTTTCATCACAATATAAGCATGAACATGATGACAATGATATATATAATAAACATAAATAATCAGAATAATAATATAACATAGATCTTAGTGAGTTTCAACTTAATTATCCAGAGTCCAAGTTGTTAACATAATATTAGATGAAGCACAAACTATTAAGGATATTCTAATCTTTTCATGACTTTTCACCACTTAATGATAAACTGAATAAACGAATAATAACATCTTACCATAATATGGAGTATTAAAGAAAATGATGTTCCTTTTAACAAAAAAAAATGATACCCTCTTACCACAATAATGATATCCCTTACCTTAGCATGTGATTTGATTCTGCTTTCTGTGAAATTGATCAACTTAAACAATGTTTGCATTCCTTATCTACACTTAGAGTAACATTACACTCAATAGAAATACTCACAATATTATATTAAAAGAATTCTATATTTTTAGTGTAGTGATGGTGTGTTTAGTTGCTCAACCGAGCAACCCATTTATACTAAAAATTTAGTAAACAACTAGCACACCCGTTTTGACAAAATAACCAAATGAGGTATATAATAATGGTAGTAATGGAATTTATGGTCCCGCAAAGAAAATTAAACCAACTTGTACACGTTTTAACAATAATTGAGTTGTGGTCCAGACTACTTTAGAAAAAGTAGAGTGCCGACAAGTCCTGCCAAACTTACTTTTGTAGAAAGAAAATAATTGAACAATATCTGCATATCATACATATCTTTAATCAACACCTTTTATTCATCAATTATTTACACATTTTTAATCTTTCAATAATTATTCACAATTATTAACATAGACTCAAAATACTGCCAACTGGTTTAATTATATCAAATAATATGAGTTACTGTGCAATAACTACTGTGACAAATATAAAAGACTAAGTGACTTCTTACGTAATTAAGAATCAATAATATGAATCACTGTGGAATAATTACTGTGACAATTATTGAATGAAATACATTGTGACGCCCCAAAATAGGTATACATCACCCATCTTGAGACGTCAAATACATGCTACAAAATTAAAATACAACTTAATAATACAACTGTCGTGTAAAATACGACAAAACATAAACTGAGAGTTTTAATACGAATATTATCTTCTAGACAGTATTCAAACTCAAATGGAGTCCTCAATACATTTATTATCACCCTATTTCATAGAATAGTGAGGACTACTAATACAAATAGCTAGACCGTCACTCCATTCCCCGACTAGTTCCTGCTACGTTCTGGCTACGGTTTCATTTTCTAAAGAGAACAATGAAAGCAAAAGGGTGAGCTCAACTAGCCCAGTAAGAAATATTATGACTAAGATAATGCAGAATAATTTATCGTTAGCCTTCAACAATGTTAAACTGATAAAATATAACAAACATCAAGTTTAACTACAACGGAACAAGCAATCTATTAGAAGAGTCAAGTAGAGCTTCATATCTACTATCTTCTATGATTTAAAAGGTTTTTCATCACTTTTATCGCTGAGACACAGCTTAATAAATAATCCACATCATCGAATCACCCCTGCACTACGGCCAAGGATATTCATTAGTATCACAACCACGAATTATCCATGCACTACGGGCCAAGGATATCCGTGTATTCATCAATGGTCATGATCATGCCAACAACTGTCCATCAATACCCAACGGGCCAATGAGGACTTTTACCACATCATTTGTAACATTACGGTCATGATTATACCGAATAATCTCTGGTCATAATCATACCAAGTCCATCTATGCACTACGGGCCAAAGATGACTTTCATAACAATATAAGCATGAGGATGATGACAATGATATAAGAATTCAATTAAAAGTAAGCAAAGGATAAATTTTTAAAGATTTATAATTTAATTTATCCAGAATTCAATAACATCCAAATTGTAAACATGATACTGCTTTGTGGAGTAAAATTCAAGAATAATATTGTACCAAAAATAATTTGGACCGAAAACGAATCGATTTTTATCATGAATAGTATCCCCAGGTGAATAGTACTCGAGTGAATAGTATCCCATGAATAGTAATTCGGGAATAGTACCCCGTGAATAGTACTCTGGCATGAAAAAGTTAAAACTTGTCAAGAATGTTCAGAATAATATTTCCATGAAAAGATACTGGATGAAATGCAAAATTTAAGGATATTCTACTAATTTCATGGAGTATAGAAGCCAAAACTTTAACCAAATGAGTATAGAATTCGAAATCTGAAACGAAATAATATTACTTACATACTACAGAGTATGGAAAAAAATATTATTTCAAGCGAATATTGAACAAAAATAACATCTCTTACCTTGAAAAGAAGAGTATTCCAACTAGTATAGCGGGGATATTCTTGAAGAAAACTTTTACTGTTTTCTACGCTCAAAGCTTCCTTAAACTCTAAAGAAATACGCTCAATATTATAGAAGAAGAATTCTCTGATTCTGGTGTGATTTTCAATTCTAAACTAAGCATCCTATTTATAGGAGAATGGAAGGATACTATTTGAATTTAGAAAATCACAGACTGCACAGGGATTTCAAAATAAAATTCACTAGCATACGATAATCGGCTGAAAGTTTTTAGATTTTACTATGCAAACACTATGAAGGCACTATGCAAATATTATGCATAATAAAATATAATATATTCTATTTTTCATAAAAAACAAAACTTAAAAAAAACAAAACATCATCATCACCGTAAGAACCCGTGAATCCTCCACTATTTCCCAACCATTTCATTTTCCACACATGGGCCCCACATGTGGGGCCACCTTTATTATATTTAAATAACTTTCTACCGATTATTTTGAAAAATGGGTAAATGGGGGTCCATAAAATAAGTAAAATTTATATCAAATACTTCATAAAAATCCCCTCAATATTTTTAGCAACATTTATCATTATTATTATAATTCATAATATTTAACAACCAGGTCGTTCCCAAGAAACAGGGGGCTTTCCAATAAGGATTTCTCCCTATTGGCGCGCAATTAGGTGACCAAACATCTCCTTGACAGAACTTCTAGACATCGTCAATATTGCAAATAATAATATTAATAACTTTGTCGTCTCAATTATTGATTTAATAATATAAAATATTATGCAGATGATACTGTGATAATAACTGAATCAATAATATGAGAGATATGATGAAACAATTATTGTAGCAATAATTGAGTATAACTGAGTGACTTCTCACGTAAGTATCAATAATCAATATCGTGTGCTACTATGCAACCACGCGTATTACTGTACTTTTAACACTGGTTATTTCAATAGTTAACGGTAAAACTTCCGCCGTTATTTTTATAAAAAGATATTTCTGTCGTTTTCTAACTCCGATAATACTTCCGTTTTAGGGTCCACCAATGATTGTGTCGTCGTACGAATATTCCCTGTTAAAACGAATATTCGACCAATCAAATATTATATAACAACTTGCTTACTTTTCAAAATTTATAAATATTACCCACAACTATAACATTATAACAAATTCAAACCTTAATATTCAAAAATGATATTTATAGAAAAATTCATCTTTATTCATAAAAGTTGGGGTCTTACAACCTCCCCTTTTTATAAAATTTCACCCTCGAAATTAGGGTACATACCTGGTATGACGAAGAGGTAAGGATACCTTGATTTCATTTCAGATTCTAACTGCTAGGTCATTTCCTCAACATCGTGGTTTCTCCATAAAACTTTGACTTGAGGTATAACCTTGAAGCGTAGAATATGTTCCTTCTTATCCAAGATTTTAACAAGTACCTCTTCATACGTTAAATCTTCCGCTATTTCGTCCAGTTCTAATTCAATAATATGGTTTGGGTCTTTCACATATTTACGTAACATAGATATGTGAAAAATGTTATAAACACGAGATATACTTGGCGGTAAGGCGAGTCTATAGGCCACAGTTCCTACTTGATCGAGGATTAAAAATGGGCCAATGAATTGAGGATTGAGCTTTCCTCTCTTTCCAAATCTCGTAACTCATTTCCATGGAGCAACACGTAACAACACATGATCTCCAATATTGAATTCCACGTCCTTTCGATGAAGATTAGCATAACTCTTTTGTCAATCTTGTGAGGTTTTTATACGTTGTTAGATCGTTTGAATCTTCTTCGTAGTCATAAGTACCAACTCTGATCCCAACAACGTTGCTTCACCCACCTTATCCCAGCATACTGGAGAACGACACTTTCTTCCATACAGCGCCTCAAATGGAGCTATGCCAATACTTGCTTGATAACTGTTGTTGTAGGAAAACTCCATTAATGGTAAGAACGTGTCCCAACTTCCCTTGAAGTCAAGGACACAGAGTCTTAATAGATCTTCAAGAGTTTGAATAGTCCTCTCCGACTGCCCGTCCATTTGAGGATGATATGTCGAACTAAATCATAAATCCGTGCCCATAGCTTTTTGCAAACTAACCCAAAATCTTGAAGTGAATCTTGAGTCTCGATCAGAAACTATGAATATTGACATACCATGCAGTCTTACAATCTCGTTTATGTACATACGAGCAATACATTCAAGTGTATAAGTTTCTCGTATTGGTAAGAAATGAGCAGACTTGGTCAATCTCTCAACAATGACCCAAATCGCATCTATGCCTTGAGAAACCTTGGGAAGACCAGTAACGAAATCCATGATAATGTGCTCCCACTTCCATTCTGGAATTTCAAGTGGTTGCAATGGACCTTTTGGCACTTGATGCTCCGCCTTGACTCATTGACAAGTTAGACACCTTGAGATAAACCTCGTTATCTCTCTCTTCATATTGCTCCACCAAAATATATGTCAAAGATCACGTTACATTTTGGTACTCCCAAGATGGATTGCAAATGGTGTGTTGTGCGCCTTCATCATGATTTTATACTTCAAGTCAAAATCGTTAGGAATACAAAGTCTGGAGTTGACTCGAAGTATTCATTCTTCATCGATTCTTGCTTCCAGAATAGCACATTCTTGCACTTTCTTCCTCATACCACTACAAGAAATCACACATTTTATGACGAATTTTTTGCCACACACAAAATTTTGTCATAATTTGTTAATTAATAATTACGAAATTCATAATCGTCACTAAAACTTTTGCTTTTGTGACGACCTTTAATTTTGTTACTATTAATCATTTATATCGTCACTAATTCACATATTTGATGACGATTAATAAAATTTCGTCACAAGTTATTTTGGAGGTAGAATTTCGTACCAAAATTTTGGAGGGAAACCTTTTAGTGATATTTTACAATAATTAATGACAATATTTATTGTCACACAATATTTCTTTTGATGACAACATAATAGTTTGTCATTAATTATTTGTAAAATTTAGTGACAATGTGCTTTCGTCACTAATGTTCACATTTAGTGACGCCAAATACAAATTCATCACAATTTTATTTGGAGGCAAAAATTTTATGAAAAATTTTGGTGGGAAATTTTTTAAAGACGAAAAAAATAATAATTTATGACAATTTGTATTGTCATAAATACCAATTTTATATGACGAGATAATAGTTTGTCACTAATTAGATGAGTGGGTAAGTGACAAAAATGGTTCGTCATAAATTCTTATAGTTAATAACAAAGTACGTAATATCGTCACACTTTTATTTGGAGGCAAAATTTTTCTGAAAAATTTTGGAGGGAAATTTTTTAAAGACGAAAAAATAATAATTTATGACAATTTGTATTGTCATAAATATCAATTTTATATGACGAGATAATAGTGCATCACTAATTAGATGCGTGGATAAGTGACAACAATGGTTTGTCATAAATTCTTATATTTAGTGACAAAGTACGTAATATCGTCACAATTTGATTTGGAGGCAAAAAAAAATTAAGAAATTTTGGAGGCAAATTTTGTAAAAACGAAAAATTAATAAATTATGATAATTTTTATTGTCACAAATACCAATTTTATAGGACAAGATAATAGTACGTCACTAATTAGATGAGTGGACACTACAAGAAATTGGGGCTCTTGTGAAGGAAAATTTTTGAATAAATTATTTCCTTCGCAAGAGCCCCAATTTTGAATAAAATAATAGTTGGCGCCTATTTGTTTGAAAATATGGAAAAAATAATAATAAAGGAAATTTTATTCGCAATATGTAATTAGTGAGAATTATTTTGTGAGAGAAAAATTCTTCATTAATTTGCTTAAAGTAAATCACACATAATCAACAACGAAGGATATTTCCTTCACAAATTCTGAAAAAATATTCACTAATTTATGTGCTAGGCTAAACCTAACCCAAGGCCATTGAGAATTTATCAACATATTTTAAAGTTACTAATATTTAACTAGAAAATTAATATTTTTACAACAAAATTTGATAATTTTACAAGTCTTCGCTCACATGAATAGTAAATAGGACCCACATTTATGTGAGCAAGAATTTGTGAAAATATCAAAATTGGCTCGTGGAAATAACAATTCTCTTTAACTAATGACCAATAAGAATTGAATATATTTTAATATTGTTAGTATGTTGGGATTTAACATAATTTTTTTTGTCATCAATTTTATTATTCTAAAAAAACTATTTATCAAATTATAAGAAAATATCTCTCCTGGAAAAAGGGATTTTTTTCATCACAATCAACTCCTTTTTTTGTAAGACGATTTGGAGTTTGGAGCTTTTGTTGGTTGTTGCTAATACAATTATATCTTTTTCCTCAGTTACGATCAATTACCTCTCCCTCACTACAAGAAATTAGGGATATAGTGAAGGAAATTTTGTGAAGGAAATTATTCCTTCACATGAGGAGTTTTCTAAGCGAAGAACGGTGAAAAAAAAAAAATGTAGTAATGATATAGTTATTAGCGAAAAAACAACTTTCACAATTTATATTTTTTCTTTCTCAAAATTGAGGTGGTATAAAGCATATTTGGCACTAATTTATATTTAAAATTTGCGAGGAAAAAACTATTAATGAAGGAATTATTACTCACTATATATTATTATTTCGAGGAGGTTTTTCATGAGAGATAAATTGAGTCATTTTTTTGTTCTAAATAATTTTTTTTAGAATTAATTGTGATGGATATAAATTGTAATATAAATACATTATTTTTTACGAGTAGTAAATTTAATTTTAATAAAAAAAATTAAGTAACTTAGAATATTGACTATTTCTTTTAATAAAAGTAAATAATTTTACACTATGTTAAACTTTAAATTTTCATACATTGATCGTGACAAAAAAAGAAAAGAAAGAGAGAGTGGCGTTTTTTTTTTGTGGAATAGAGCACAAATGCCAAAAAAATACTCATGTTCTAGAGAAAGAGTTAAGTTTAAGTTTGTTCCTTAATTTATAATATTAATTTATAATAATTTATATTTTAAAATAGTGTAATTTGATAATAAATAAAATTATAATAATTATTACTCTTTGTGTAACAGATTACAAATATTAAAATATTACTTTTTTGCTCTACAAAAGTGTTATATTTTATTTTGATATAATTAATTTATGATATCCTAAAATTTAAATTTATCTTTAAATTTTTAAAATAATAATTTTTCATATAATATTACTTCTAAAAGAGTTGTTATTTTTAAAATGTTATCAAACTCATTTTTTTGTAACAGAGCACTCCTTCAGTTGTGTGCGTGTTTGGTACTCCGGAAAGCATGAAACGGAGATCAATTGGGTTTCAATTGTGTTTCACCTCTATTCTTTAGCCAAAATTTGATGTTTCAGTTAGAGGGATGGACTAGCTAGGTTTATTTCTTCTCTACCAATTTGGGTTTTGTCCTCTCTCCTTGTTCCAAAACCTGCTCATCCTTGAACCAAAATTTACTCTCCGATTTTTGAAACAATTTACACTGTCGTCCATCTTCCATGTCAGATTTGGTTTATTTTCATCTCAGATTTGCCGACCATCCACAATTCTTTCTATATAGGTTAGGGAAATGAAGCCAAAGATCAAAAAATCTAAGCCTTAGCTACTCAGTCTATTCGCTCAGGTACGTTTCCAAACAAAGCTTAATGTAATAATTTCATTTGATTGAGGGAAATTGAAGACATCTGAATTGTTTTACCAGATTTGTAATAGATATTGTTTCAAAGAAGAAAATTGAAGACGCCCAAAGGTAACCAAATCCCATTTTCTCTAGATTTATTAGCATTTTTGCAATACCCATTTCTGATTTTTGTGAAATATGAACTTGTGGGTGAAATTTTGCAGGTGGGTAATGTAAGATCCCAACTTATTATAAATAAAATTAAATTTTCTCTATTCATTATTCTAAATTAATAAGGTGTTAATTTGATATAATGATTTGGTTATGGGTGAAATGTGCAAATTTTACAAAATAAGCAAGTGGTTATAAAATATTCATTTTGTCGGGGAATATTTTTTGGTCGTGGAATATTCTTTTTGTCGAGGAATATTCGTACGACGGCACAACCATTCGTGGGGCTCATAACAGAATAACTATCGGATAAAGAAAACGATAAAATATGAGTTTTTATAAATAACGACGTAGTTATTACTGCAATTATCTTTATTGGAATAATTCGGTGGTTAAAATGCAAGAATCTGGCGTGGTTGCACGCGTAGCATTGCAGTATTGCACAAGATTATTGAATTATTGATTCGCACGTAAGAAGGCACTACTCAATAATTGTTACGATGAGTTCTTGTTCAATAGTTTATTTTATTGATTCAATAATTCTATGCGTGGATATTTTATATTATTGTTGTTTCAATAATTGTCATTTTGCAAAGATTTTCCATTATCGGATCAATAATTCATATTATTTGAATAATATTATTAGATAACATTATTGGCAATGTCTAGAAGGTTACTGTCTAAGGAGAGGTTTGGTCACCTAATTGCGTGCCAGTAAGGAGAAATCCTTATTGGAAAGCCCCTCTTTCTTGTGAACCGCCTGGTTGTCATAATTGTGATTCTGTAATATTATTTATGAATAATTAATTGTTGATTTATATGATAATGAAATATTTATTTGATATAAATGATGGATTTATTTATTTTATGTGGTTATTAATGAAGGAATTAATCTTTGAGGTGTTTTATCAAGATTATTTTAGCCGGAAGGAAAGTATTAAAATCATCCGTTTGTGGATTTGGATATTTTTATTTGGAATTTGAAAAAACTCAAAGCTACAAAGTTGTAGAGAATTTGATTTCAGGCAGAATGGACATAAAATTCGTATTTTTTTGATAACCGGTCTATTTTCTATGAATTGTTGAAGTTTCGGAAAATAAAATAATTTTTATTAAAATTATGGGTGGGACCCACTCTTATTTGAAAACATGTGAGCTGCTGAAATTTTTGGTTCAATTGTGGTGGCTTGGTTGGTGGAGGATACGTAAGAGAAGAAATGAAAAAAGAAATAATATTTTATTATTTTAGTCTCCTATAATGTAATTAAAGATTTTCCTATAAATAGAAATTACAAGTTAGAATTGAAAATCACAAAACAAGTTTTTCTTCTCTCTAGATTATCGAGCGTATTTTAGTAAGTAATTTGATACTTTGAGTGTCTTTATACTATGTGAATTTCACATCGACATTACCAAATTCGATCCAAAAATACGGTTCCTTAAGGTAAGGGATGTTATTTCCTTCTTAAATGATATTATTTTCTTCAATATCATTATGCCAAAATATTATGAACTTTTAATCAAATTTGAAACTTTTTGTGTATTTGGGTGGAGTTCTTATTCACGATACTGCACTCAACGAGGGGAGAACGGCAAGATTATTCACGATACCGACTATTTATTCATAGAAAATGAAAATTTTCCTTTTTGTCCAAGATGTCTATTTTGGCTACTATCTTTGATGTATCCATGTTTTGATCATTATTTTTGAATTCGCTTCACAATTGGTTATTATGAAGTATTATTGATCTTGGATAAACCATTATCTGAATCCTAATATTTGTCCTTCTATCTCACTAGATTAGATTCTCTAAAATATTTTCATCATCCTCGGTCCTTAATGATGATATTCTTCGAATATCTTTGGCTTGTCGTGCAAAGATGAATGATTAAATGATGAATATCTTTGGCACAGACAAAGATGAGCGGTGTTGAGATGAATATGATCAGTGATGAAATAAATGAATATCTTTGGCGCAGTAGTAAAGATGAATATTTGATTAAAAGATGTATATTGATTGATGTTATAGGGATAAAATATTGATGATGGACTCTTAAATCTTAGAAGATAGTAGAATTCATCCTCTACATGACTCTACTAATGGATTGTTGTTTTCACGCAGTTATTGATCTAAAACTTGTTGTCTACTATGTTATATCGATTTTTTCCCTCGTTGAAGACTAACGATAATTTGTTGTATATTATCTTAGTCATAATATTCTTTATCGAGCTAGTTGAGCTCACCTTTTCCTTTTGTTCCATTTTTCTTTTTCGGGAGTTGAGGATCTAGATCTAGGTATGGAGGTGAAGGTTCTAGATATAGCAAGTACTCACTATTTTTGTAAGATAGTGTATCAATAAATGTAATAAGTGACCCATTTGGGTGGATAAAGACAACATTCAGATTTAAATGTAATGGACCCATTTGGGCGTGGATAGATGACAATATTTGTTAAATCATGTATTTGTTATGTAAATATTCGTGTTGTATTATTGAATGTCACGTAGTTATTTGCTCGTAACCATGTGTTTTGAAGGATTCGAACCAATGTTGAATGGTACCTATTTTGGAGGGATACAGTACTTTTTAGATAAAGGATCTCTGATGTTATCGTGTTTTTGGGTTGGAAATTTGAGTTCACTTCTTAATGGTGTACTCCTGCTTTTATATGTTTTTTTTGTTTTTATATGTTTCTACGTTTCTGTAAGTGTTTTGGTTAGAAATTGTTGATTTTCTTCATTATTAAATGTTGGTTGTTTTGCTTTTTTATGTTAAAGTTTATTTGTGATGATGGATGGATGTTATCAAATTAAAATTAGTTAGCTAGCCATAATAATTATTTATTTAGATTGTGTTATCATTATTGTATTGTTATTTTGATTATTTTAGAAAAAGCATATTTTTGTAATCTTCAGGGAAGGATTATGGAGTTTCAAGCGAAGTTTATAATGTAGTCTTAAAATTTTGTCGCTTTATTGCCTTATGTCTTGTCAAAGTAAGCATTCGATTTCATTCTTCTTATTATTTTTGATTTGATGTGGATGATTATCCTTTTAATTTATTATTTTGTTTTCATTCCTTCTTATTTTGAACATTTATATATTTTGTTTTACTTGTCTGTTTCATACTCTTTTCGATTTATAAATTTGTCATTTGTTTAATGGTCGGCATTAACTTTCTGGTGTTTTCATAAAAATGGTAAACAAATTTCTTTACTCTGCTTTTGGGTTAGCAAGCATTGCTTATTAGAGGTCTTGGTTGATAGTTGTTTAGATACATGCTAGAGCGAGCTTGTAATAAAGAAATGAAAATGGCAAAACAAATTTCTTGTTGCCAAGATTAAACTATGATGGTTATAATATAAGACCATTAGTGATTATTCGATTAAAAATGTGATAGGTGAATTTAAACCATTTGATTTAAAACTTCCTGTTTTTATCATTAGGTTTGTAATATTCAAGAACGCAATCAAATTGCATAAATAAGCGGAAACGTGGAAAAAATAGAGTTTAAAATTTTACAAACCATATACCCGGATCACCCTTTATGCACAATTATTAATTAAACGAAAAATTAAAGAACAAGAATCATACCCTTGAAGATCCGAGCTTCCTCAGGTACAAGTTCACCTCCAATTCTTTTCGCGTTCAACTTGAATCCACCGGGTTTGGTTCCTTCCTTTGATCAACGTTAGCCACCCAAGTGTTTGGCCTCAGAGGTGATCCACCAAGAAGAAGAAGGATTCAAGAAGATGGGTGGTTGGCTAAACCCTAGTTTTTCTATCTACATAGAAAAAGGCGTACTCTCGACCATTGGAATTATTACGTAGTCTTAATATACGATATAAGACTCCTCTTATAAAGATATCAAGTAACCTATTAAAATAAGGTATTATTTAATTAAACCCTTTTAATTAAAGGGCTCCCTAATCTTATTAAGGATAATTAATTAAACTCCTTTAACTAATTTTCCTTCCTAATCCAATCGAGGAATAAATGAGAGTACTTATATTAAATTAATTCCTAAACTCTTTTAGAAATTAAAATAATAATAATAATTGTAATAATATTAATAAGACTCCTCTTATTAATTTATATTTAATATTTCTAAAATATTAAATAATAAATATTAAGCTATTTAATTTATTCTATCACCATAGATTAAATTAAATATACATAATTTATATTATTACGATTATGCCATTAACTTCTTAAATAATTATTCTTCCTTTTATTATGGTGTGACCCTTTAGGTTCTCCATATTAAACCGGTTGTGAATAAATCAATTAGAACAATTCTAATCTTATTTAAATAAATAAATTAAATAATTAATTTATTTAAATAAATAATATTTATTCTCTGATAGGGATAAGCCTTCCTAGCGATCAGCGACTTTCCGGATAATATAGATTTCAACATTAATCATAAAAGAACCTTTGAGTAAATAGTTAAATACAATTCAATCCTTCCACCATCTGATGTCCCGATTAAATATAAGACATGGAATTCTTGTCAAGTCTTATTTTATTTAATTATATTTATTTCGACTCTTAAATGCACAACTCAAATAATGCAAATTAGAAACTCCTTTCTAATTTCATTACGCTAACGCCGAGGACTCTTTGGGTTGTCATTTATCGAATCACATAGGACATTTCTCTTCTTTTATTAGAAGTGGTAGATTCTTTATTGATCATATATTATCTCCATATACTGACTTGTTATACCCAAACATACCCTTTGATATACCCTAAGGGTCTTAAGGAATAAGTCAAAGTATAATTCATCATACACGAGATACTTATGATGATCTCAAGTCAAGGATCACTTGTACTACTATCACTCTGAGAATTCTATTGACGGTGCAAGTAAAACTCCATTAGGTATTCCTTAGCGAGTCACGTTCGATGAACTTATTCTCTAATAAGCACCTACATACTTGCTTTAGTGTCTCCACACAAATGATCGTGAGATCAATCATCCTCATCCAATGAGCAAGCAACATATATGTACCCAATCTATCCGGATTTACTAATCCCCAATTTAGTAATCCAACGATTGGGAACTATTTTAGTTTTAAGCTTTCTAAGAATTTAGATCTCATTAGAATGATCATCATCATTATTCTAAAAGCATTGCTTAAAACTATGGGTTTATCACATATTATAAAACAACATCGTGTAGATAATTAAAAGCCTTTAATAAATTAATACTTTTTATTAATAAATGAATAAGATTATTACAAAGTATATGCTTTATCATCAAACATGATTGGCTTGTATGCATACTACTTTCAATCTCCCACTTGCACTTAAAGCCGATCATCGTGGTATCTCATACTCTTCTTCTACAAGTGGCGATTATCCTGTTGTTGGATAAGCTTTAGTTAATGGATATGTAATGTTGTTCATGAGAGTCCACTATCTCTATAGTGATTTCCTTCTTTCAATGATTCTAATAATCAAATGAAAGTGCCACAACACATGTTTAGATCCAAGATGAGACTTAGGAACTATTCCTAGTTACGTAATGAACTTTTAATCCAAACAATCAACTTGCGACTTCATTTATAGCTATATACTTTGTCTTTATCACTAAACGTGAACTCTTTCTTTGTTTGGAACCTTTCGATTCATTTGCACCCTTTGTTCAAGATAACGCTTTACCTTAAAGTGGATTTTTACGTCATCTTGGTGCGTACGAAAAACTTGAGTCTGTTAAGCCCTCTAGTTTTAATTTAGACCCACCATGAATATGATCACATCCTTAGTCTTAGGTTAAGCACTTTAAGATGTTTTTCAACGACTTATAGTGAACTTCTCCATAAATATGGTGATCGACATCGGGTCTCGTACATTTCATTGCATACATGATTGTCACTCATGCGACCTCTCTTTTGAGAGTGCGTGGGGACTATTAGGAGAGATACACTCCATAGCTCATCGACATGAGACATCTCTTGGAGTTTGCCATGCTAAGCGACTTTAGCATCAAATGAATATCGTTCCTTGGGTTAAGTCGAGCATCCTCTTAAATCTATCTATATAGATTTATATCCCCAATTAAGATACTCTTCCAAATCATTCATGGAGGAATGTTTAGACAACTTTATCTTTTCTTGATTGTAGCATTGGTATGTCATTCCTTATCAAGTAGTATATCAACATATAGTACTAGGAATGTCACGATGCTCCCAACGACCCTTTTGTACACACTAGGTTCATTCTTATTTTTGATAAAATCAAACTCTTTTGATTGCCTCATCAAAGCGAATGTTCCATATTTGAGAAACTTGCTTGATCCATTTCTCACGAGTGTCTACAACACTTACCTCATCGTATGTAAGCTGGATCATCATCTTCATGATGCGTACCTCATCATCATCATCCATGATGAATCCATACCTCCTAGGTATCTTTGGTACTATTCGGATTTATGATTGATTTGTAGTGCAATGGAATTACATCTACTGAGTTCCTCTTGTTTGACTTATAGTGTTTTGTGGATCATGAACTCTTCAAGATCTATAATCCTCCCACTAGCCCTTCAACGATAAACATCTTTATCTTAGAAGGCGTATTTTGCAACAAACACCTTTTGCTAACTAAGATTATAGAACATATACCTAAACTTACTTTAGGATGTCCCACAAATCGACACTTATAAAATCTTGTCCCAAGCTTATCCTTGAAACCTTTTCACATAAGTTGGACAACCCTTATCTTAACATACTTAAGATTAGGAATCCTCCACATCCATAACTTTTATGGAGTCTTGAAATTTGGATTTTGAGGTTACCTTTTTCGTAGATATGTCAGACCATTTCTAGGACATGATCCTGAAGGATCTTTGGAATGTCGGTAAAATAATTATGGGTAGTACCATATTCAACAAGGTATGATTTTTCCTTTCGGATACATCAATCAATTATTACGTATCATGAGGTGTCCATTATGAGAAAAACCATTTGAGATGATCTAGAAACTCATTTCACAAGTATTTATTCCTTGATCTAATCAAAGAATCTTAATACTTTGTCAATTTGTTTCAATTTGAATTCTTTGAACCTTTGAATAATTCACACTTGTATTCAACAAATACATACATTCGACTCTTTGAATGATCATCTCCTTTTCTTATACTCGTTTGTTCAATTTGCAAAATTATTTTTCACGTAAGTCAGTACACAAAATCCATTAAGTAATATTCGATTCTATACAAAACATTATTATTATAAATAGAACAACAATTGTTCTTTATTATAATACCAAAAATCTTATTGTCCAATGATAAAATGGAAATAATGTTTCAAACAAGAATTGGAATACAATAATAACTTATTGACTTAATAGAATTGCCGTAGGCATTGCTAAACTATAAGTTTCTATGGCTAATATGGCAACCTTTGCTACATTTCCATACATAGGATTACTTATATTTGTTTAGCTTTTACTTACTGCTTGGTCCTTCATAAATCTATATTTATGATAACCAAAGTCGGTATCCAATACCCAAGTAGAACCTTGACTTAAAGAAAATTTATTTCAATCATGAACAAAAGCGTATTATAACTTAGAAACTTCACTAAGCTTCTTTGGTTAGCCTCTGCGAAGATGCTTCTCATGAGTTTCTTTCCGGTGTCGGGCTTATTGCGGTGGAAGCAAACTCCTTTCTTTATCAAGTATTAGTTTTGTTCTTATTATCCTTTGTTTACGCCTTCTACATTTTACCTTCTTTGAATCGTTCTTCTTTTAGGAAGATCCTTTGGCCCCTACCGAGAGAAGACTCGGTCTTTCTTGGTTGGAAAGTGACTCTCAACATTTTTCAACAAGATAAGCAAATCGGTGAGGTGGTATCTAGCTTGTTCATATGAAAAATTCACAACAATTGTGAAAGGAGTCAGAGTGAGTGCAAGATCAAATCTTGGCTCAAATCTCCATCCATGACAAAACCCGTTGTCTAATTGATCAATCAAATTGATTATCATTAGGACGTATATCATCTTGTAGTGCCTTCGGTCATTCTAGATCGGAAGAGCTCCTTAGATATCGATATCTATCGGTCCTACTTTCCTCGCCATCAACTACTTGATGTGCGGGGAATATAGTAGGAGCATCCATAGTTTCATCTTGTGGTTGAAGCTCGTTACTTTCGTGGATGCGAGCATGATGCATTGAGCTAATTGTGCATCATCTTGCCACTTTTTAAAAGTAGCAATCTCTTCCTCGAGGCATTATGCTGCAACCATTGCGAGGATAGGCGTATTAAGGACATAAGATAGCTTTTGACTATGAGAACTATTCTCAAATTCCTTAACCAATCCATTTAATACTGGGTCGGTTAAATAACATCTAATATGTTTCATGCGGTGATAGTAATTAAGACATTGTAAAATTTTGTAAATGAATTTGTAATTAACAACATTTTAGCATACATTCTTTTATTAGTTACCAAAATAAATTAGGTCTTGTTTTAAATTGGTATCTTCCACTATTTTCTTCAAACTATATTATCCTCACTTATATAGTTCGGCAAAATCTAATTAAAGATTTGCTAGTGAGAATAAGGATCCCATTTCAAATGTATATAGCCTTGTGGTGACACAACAAACTATATATAAATAAATAGGTAGACAACTTTTGTCAATTACATCAACTATGCAACTCCTTTTCTTTTGCCTCTTAGATTATTTTGATCAGTGGTGGCACATCAGAATCAAAATTATCCAAGTTAAGTCAACCTAGCACTCCATATATTCAAAAAGAAAAATATCATCCTTGTGGTGACACAACAAAACAATATTGTTCAATTTTCTTTATAAGCATCAAATGTGATAAATTAACATCTTAAATACTTAATACTTGCCTTGTGGTGACACAACAAACTCATATTAAATATTTAATACTCTATTAATTTTATCATGCTAGAAAGCGACGTTCGATATTCCAAATATCTTTGAGCGCTTAGGACTTAATATAAAAATTTGAGGGGTTTGTTATTAAAATGTCTCATCTTGTTTAATGGCATACATATATATATATAAAATACGCGTCATATATTAATGAACATGCGAAGCATGTTTACATAATATATAATATATATAGTATAAGCATGCACATATAGAATACTATATTCTACCCGGATTGATTATGGACTTTTATTCTAGTTTGGTTCACTAGAGCCACCAAGTGAACCAAAAGGTCAAACTCTAGGGGTGCGAAATAATATTTAAATATAATTATTACATTTAAACCGGGCTCCATTACAAACGGGTCTTCAAGCTCCTTGTTTCTTGATCTCCAATTCTTCAAAATTAATTCTAACTATTCCTATTACAAAACTATTTAAAATAAATAGAAACCTTGATCGGTGATCGAGGAAATACATAGGAGGAGTTAGAATTTACATTAAGAAAAAAAATTAGAGAAGGCGAGGCACGCATACCCCATTTAATATAACTCATACATTCATGCATCCAACTAAAATAAAATCCAATCACATTAATTGATAGTCCATAATCAATCCCATTTATTATCATACACATCACCATATGCATCGATAAATAAAATTCATCTCATGAATAATAAACATTCAATATATATATTGATATCATTTAATGGGCAAAATTTAGTTAGTATAAAATTTAATTTTGAATCAAAATAAACTCCTTTATTTTAATCCAAATTTAAATTAAAATAAAACTATTTTATTTTAATTTATCCAATTTTGAATAAAATAAACTATTTTATTTTAATCAAATTAAACTCTTTTATTAAAGGAAATACTGAATTCTCTTTCCTATTCACAAATAAACTCCTTTATTTTGAATAATATGAAATCTTATTTCATATCTAAATAAACTCCTTTATTTTAAGGAAACATGGATTTGCTTTCCTATTCACAAATAAACTCCTTTATTTTGAATAATATGAAATCTTATTTCATATCTAAATAAACTCTTTTATTTAAGGAAACATGTAATCCAATTTCAACTCCAATTAGTTATCATGGAACTAATTCCAACTCTAATCAGTTAGCATGAAATCCAATTTTAAAATTAAAATAAACTTTTTATTTTAAAATTAAAATAAACTTTTATTTTAAGATTAAAATAAACCTTTTTATTTTAATTATAAAATAATTAAAAATATTATATATATATAATATTATACTAATCGTGATTCCTTGATTTGCGTGATATATTAATATTATATATTAAATGCGGTTGTATGTTACCAAGTTAACATAAAACATATGATTCATAGGGTTATACATATTATATATATAATAACCAAATAAGTGAATCATGGAAATCCAAGAATCTGCTTGTTAATAACATAATATATATATATATATATATATATATATATATATATATATATAATACAAAGTAATCCATGATTCCGTAAAGTGATTTAAACTTGAATCGGCCATGCTTTTGAGAAAAAAAAACATATACTTTACCGCATCTTGGTATTGATTAAATCACGTGAATCATATTATAAAGCCGCTCCCCGATAAATTTGAGTTCGTGACTTGGATTTTCGTTTATTTTTAAATTTTATACAACAAAATTATGCCCAATTAAATTATTCTAAACACATATCAACATACATATCAAATTAAACAATTAATAATTAGCATAAAAGTTTGGCTCACGAATCCTTTGTTAGGTTTGTAATATTCAAGAAACTTGATCAAATTGCATAAATAAAAGCGGAAGCGTGGAAAATCGAGTTTAAAATTTTTTACAAACCATATATCCGGATCACCCTTTATGCACAATTATTAATTAAACAAAAATTGAAGAACAAGAATCATACCCTTGAAGATCCGAGCTTCCTCAAGTACAAGTTCACCTCCAATTCTTTTCGCGTTCAACTTGAATCCACCGGGTTTGGTTCCTTCCTTTGATCGGCGTTAGCCACCCAAGTGTTTGGCCTCTGAGGTGATCCACCGAGGAAGAAGAAGGATTCAAGAAGATGGGTGGTTGGCTAAACCCTAGTTTTTCTATCTACATAGAAAAAAGGCGTACTCTCCAACCATTGGAATTATTACGTAGTCTTAATATCTCGATATAAGACTCCTCTTATAAAGATATCAAGTAACCCTATTAAAATAAGGTATTATTTAATTAAACCCTTTTAATTAAAGGGCTCCCTAATCTTATTAAGGATAATTAATTAAACTCCTTTAACTAATTTTCCTTCCTAATCCAATCGAGGAATAAATGAAAGTACTTATATTAAATTAATTTCTAAACTCTTTTAGAAATTAAAATAATAATAATAATTGTAATAATATTAATAAGACTTCTCTTATTAATTTATATTTAATATTTCTAAAATATTAAATAATAAATATTAAGCTATTTAATTTATTCTATCACCATAGATTAAATTAAATATACATAACATATTATTACGATTATGCCATTAACTTCTTAAATAATTATTCTTCCTTTTATGGTGTGACCCTTTAGGTTCTCCATATTAAAACGGTTGTGAATAAATCAATTAGAACAATTCTAATCTTATTTAAATAAATAAATTAAATAATTAATTTATTTAAATAAATAATATTTATTCTCTGATAAGGATAAGCCTCCACTAGCGATCAGCGACTTTCCAGGATAATATAGATTTCAACATTAATCATAAAAGAACCTTTGAGTAAATAGTTACCGTACAATTCAATCCTTCCACCATCTGATGTCCCAATTAAATATAAGACATGGAATTCTTTGTCAAGTCTTATTTTATTTAATTATATGTATTTCGACTCTTAATGCACTGACTCAAATAATGCAAATTAGAAACTCCTTTCTAATTTCATTTCGCCTTCGCCAAGGACTCTTTGGGTTGTCATTTATCGAATCACATAGGACATTTCTCTTCTTTTATTAGAAGTGGTAGATTCTTTATTGATCATATATTATCTCCATATACAACTTGTTATACCCAAGCATACCCTTTGATATACCCTAAGGGTCTTAAGGAATAAGTCAAAGTATAACTCATCATACACAAGATACTATGATGATCTCAAGTCCAAGGATCACTTGTACTACTATCACTCTGAGAATTCCTATGATGAGCAAGTAAAACTCCATTAGGTATTCCTTAGCGAGTCGCGTTCGATGAACTTATTCTCTAATAAGCACCTACATACTTGCTTTAGTGTCTCCACACAAATGATCATGAGATCAATCATCCTCATCCAATGAGCAAACAACATATGTACCCAATCTATCCGGATTTACTAATCCCCAATTTAGTAATCCAACGATTGGGAACTATTTTAGTTTTAAGCTTTCTAAGAATTTAGATCTCATTAGAATGATCATCATCATTATTCTAAAAGCATTGCTTAAAACTATGGGTTTATCACATATTATAAAAACGACATCATGTAGATAATTAAAAGCCTTTAATAAATTAATACTTTTTATTAATAAATGAATAAGATTGTTACAAAGTATATGCTTTATCATCAAACATGATTGGCTTGTATGCATACTTCTTTCATTGAATACTTACATGCATTTCAGGGTGAGTGATCTATATAACTGCTAGGGGCACATGTTACATGAAGGCTTCTTATCTCATCAAATTCTTTTTGCATGGGATCAGTTAAATTTTCGCTTGTCTTTTCACTTATACTTACTCATCAAAACTTCTACTACATCTCTAAGTGGCGGTATTTTATGGAATATATACGTTAAGCATATGAATTTTACCTATTGAACCAAGTGGTATTGTTCAAAAGAATTTCTTGAAGCACACTTATCATCCATTAGAAAGGAGATAGAATCGAACAAATTAGATGTGATATTGAGTTGTTATAAAGCTCTTCTTTGTCTTTGTCTTTGTCGTTTTTTTTTTCTTTTTTCGGGTGATGTTTTAGATAAATACTACCAATGTATAAAACTATTTATAGTGTTTTAAAAATATTTGGATACTTGATCTAAAAAGTAATAAACGAATGAATTTATTACTTATTGTAATTGAATTTTAATTTTCATTGTCACATTCACCGAGAGATAGGATCACAAATGTTGATAAATTATGGTTGTTAGAAATCAGCAGATTCTATTTAGTTAATCCTCTCTTAATGAAGGACCAATTACATACTAAGAAATTTCGCATGTAGTGTTACTAACTTGAGGATGGTTGTTACTTTTTAAAAAGTCTCATGTTACTTACAAACTTAGGAATTTTTTTTTTCCTCGTCTTTTTCTTAAACTTGAGGATCTTTGGTTGTTTTGCTTTTATGTTAAACTTAGGAATACAAACTTGTGGGTGAAATTTACGCATGCATCTTAACTGTGTGATTTGGGTGAACTTGAATCCTAATTCCAAGTGATGAATGCACAAAGGTAAAGGAAAACTAGACAAAAGTCTTACTTCTCACTGTTCATTACTAGATTCTTATGGCATACGTATCCCGTCTTAATAATATAAAATTCCAAAAATGTAATGAATTTATGAGTATATAAAAATAAAACAAAACAAGCTAATATATAAGGCTCTTTTTCTATAAAAAAATGGAACAAAAAACTGACATATAAGACTTTTTTGTGAAAGAGACTACCAATTAATTCAAGGGGTTATAGATAAATAAAGAATATAAATAAATGAAGTGAGATTTCAAACAATCAGTTTAATCAGAATCAAGGAGCAGATGAAACCCAAAATCAAATGGTTTGATCTTCATATTTTGGACCCACATCTTCCTCTTCAACATCATACTTTAGTAACATATATTCAGTTGCTAATTTGATTTTAATCTTCTCTATGGTCCGCTATATGCTCTAAAGTTAGAAACTAAAGGGGTATATTAGGTGACCATTACAATAATAACCATGTTTTTTAGATAAATGTAATAGCTAGTAGAATTATATATATAATTAAGGCAAGTGTATTAGGTAAGTAAGCTATGCTGCTAGACTATACTAAACCCTTACACTACTTTCTGTTTGATACTATACTAAACCCTTACACTACTTTTTGTTTTTGGTTATTGATGCTTGAAATTATTTCATGAGTTAGGAAATATTATACTAAAAGCGTCAGTTTTAATCAATTTATTTTATAGGAAAAGGAAGAGGCCAAGCTTGAGCAGATTAAATCTTCTATGAACCTTCCATTCCATTCATTCTTGGGTGAGGTTGACAAAGTACAAGCGGTTGTAAAAGAAGATGTTAAACCCCTGGAGATTTTGCATCATGAAGAACCTGTTGTTGTACTAGCTACTAACTCACGTGTGGAAGAAGTTATATTGTTAAAAGATGATTCGGACGAGGAAGCAATAAATGACGATCCAAAGTCCGCAGATGAAATTTGAACAAAGGCAACACTCTTCCTGCTCTCACGCTTTGATGAGGGAGGTGAGACTATGTCTCTCTCTCGATCTATCCTCCAACTTCAAGTGCTTCTTCAATCATCAAATCAAATGGGGAAAACCAAACAAAGCGGAAGTCCAAAGAATATGGGGGCCCTAATGCGCTTTTAAACCATTTGACTATGCAGCAAAGAAGGAAAGAGGTTAGCTTTGGGAAGAAAATGGGGAAGAAAGTTGGAGGAATAAGCAGGCGTGATGCGAGGAGCAGGGAAAAGAGCTCAAGCGAGGTTCGAGAGAAAAATGTGTCATAGAAATTAACTTTTTGGTGACAAACTATATCGTCACTGTTATATATTCATTTAGTCACAACAACTAATTTTGTCACTATTAGTAACTCTTTTTGCGACGAGTTAGCGACATTGAAAAATGTGTCCCAAAAAATAACTCTTTGGTGACAAATTATTTTGTAATATTATTTAAATTATGAAATGACAACGACATAATTGTCATGTTAAATATATTATTAGGTGACGAATTGTTCTGTCGTCATTTATTTTTTTATTTTTGGTGACGATAAACACAATAACATGACGAAAGAATAATCATAAATATGACAATATTATCGTCATTAAAATTAGATGATTTAAATAGAGTAACATATTTTTTCATCATTAAAACAATATCATTTAATGATAATGCACCAAGTTTTGATGACGAAACATAATATAGAGTGACAAAAGTTTTATTCAAATAGTGACGCTATTAACGTCACTAAAAGTAATTAATTATAGTGACAATGATGTAGATCGTCACCATAAGTTAAAACATTTAGTGACAACATCAAATATTGTCAAATAAACCTAATACCACGCTCATACGGTGACGGTCTCTGTGACGATTAACATTCGTCACCAAATGTTTAAGTGACGAAAAATGAATTTTATGTGACAAATTTTAGCGTCATTTTTTGTGTGATTTCTTGTAGTGTACGCATCAGCTCCAGGTCTGTAGCATGAGCATCTTTAACTTTATCGATTAAAGTCGGTTATACTCGTATGTTTGCCATCAACATATGGGTCCCTAGAGTCTTTAACTCTATTTCCATCCTTTGTAAGTCATACAAAATGGGCCTTTGCGTTGACAATATCGAACTCATACCTGCATATGATCTTCTACTCAATACGTCAGCTACCACGTTCGCTTTACCAGGATGGTATTGAATAGTATGATCATAATCTTTCAACAGTTCAAGCCAACGTCGTTGCCGCTTGTTGAGTTCCTTTTGGGTGAAGAAATATTTAAGGCTTTAATGATCTGTATTGATCTCCACTTTCTCCCCATACAGGTAATGCCTCCAAAGTTTAAGTGCGAAGAAAACAGCTACCAACTCTAGATCATGAGTAGGATAATTCCTCTCATATTATTTGAGTTGTCGAGAGGCATAGGCTATGACTTTCCCATGTTGCATGAGAACACATCCTAACCCTTTGCCCAAAGCATCATCAGAGATGACAAATCCCCTCCGAGGCGGATGGTATTGTCGAGCAGGTGCTAAAATGAGTCTTCTCTTGAGTTCTTGAAAACTCTTCTCACATTCCTCGCTCAATCAATTTTGTATCTTTAAAAGTCAATTTGAGTTAATGGAGTAGCTATTCGAGAAAATCCTTATCTGAATCTCTAATAATAACTAGCTAGCAAAGAAAAAGCTACGTACTTTGGTCACTGATTTAGGTTGCTCCCAGCTTTGTATTGCTTCAATCTTTGTCGGGTCAATATATATTCCGTGATTTGATATCACGTGCCCAAGGAATGCAACTTCCTCAAGCCAGAACTCGCATTTCTTCAACTTGGCATAAAGCTTGTTTCCACGAAGCTTTTGGAGTATCAGTCTCAAGTGTTGCTCATGATCTTCACGGGTTTTTGAATATATGAGAATGTAATTAATAAAGACAACCACAAAATTATCCAAATATTCCTTGAATACTCGGTTCATCATATCCATGAAGGCAGCAGGAGCATTAGTCAATCTAAAAGACATGACTAGGAATTCGTAATGCCCGTACCGAGTTCTGAAAGTCGTCTTTGGAATGTTCTCGGTTTTAATCTGTAACTGATGATATTCGGAACGAAGATCGATCTTTGAAAAGAATTTGGCGCCTTGCAACTAGTCAAACAGGTCATCAATACGTGGCAATGGGTACCTATTTTTGATGGTGACATGGTTCAACTCCCGATAATCAATACAAAGTCGCATACTCCTATCTTTCTTCTTCACGAATAGAATAGAGCACCCCAAGGAGACGTATTAGGATTTAATGAAACCGATGTCTCAACAATTCCTGCATTGGGTCTTTAACTCCCGAAGTTCAATAGGAGCCATTTGATATGGGGCTTTGGAAATGGGTTTTGTACTTAGGTTCAAGGTTGATACAAAATTCAATTTCACGCCCGGGGTAAGCGGGAAGTTCTTCAGGGAATACGTTAGGAAATTTATTAACAATAGAAATATCATTCAAATCTGACGTATTTTTGTTTAAATCTGTGACATGGGCTAAGAAAACTTGACATTCATTTTTCAATAAACGAATAACTTTATAACTTGATATGACAGTGATTGACTTTAGTGGTTTGGTTTCTTGAATTCGCATAATAGGTTGGTTAGGAATATAGAAGCTAACAACCATACAAAAATAATCAATTTTTGCATGATAAGTAGTTAACCAATCAATCCCTAGAATAACGTCAAATGTAAGTATTTTCAATGAAATAAGATCGACAGGTAATGTGAGGGTACCGATTTGAACCAAACAAGGCTTATAAACAGTGGATGTAATAAAGGTTTCTCCTAACGGAGTTTCAACAGATAAGTCAAAGTCTAATTTCTCTGGAGTCAAATTTAAGCGTTGAGCGCAAGTAGGAGAAATAAAAGAATGGGTAGAACCGGTATCAAATAAGGTATAGACTTTGCTAGAGTTTATGATTAGCTTACCCGTGATAACTTCGTTCGGGTTCCTTGCTTTCTGGGAGGTTACGACAAACGCTCTCCCTTGAACTACTGATTTTGACTTTTCTGGAACGGCCTTTGTTGCCTCCATCCAAACTGGACTTAGCTTCCCTAAACAACAAAATCGAGCTAGGTGACCTTCTCTTCCATAATTGTAACACGTTTTTGGACCTGCATGCAGCATTTGACCGATATGTCCCTCCCCTCCGCATTTAAAGCATATGATAAGTGGTCGTTCTCCTTCCTTAACAACGGGTGTTGGTGCTGACGTCTTTCCATCATTGTTGAATCTCCTTTTCTTGAAATGTCCACTTTTATTGTCTTGGCCATGATTACCACCGAAGTGGTTACCATTTCTAGCATGTTGATTCCCTCCACGTTTGTTGTCACCGCTTCGATGACTGCTACCACTGGTATTATCGACTTGTCGGCTACTCTCTCTTGGTTCGGTTGACTCATTATCGCACTCCAATAACTGAGCCCTATTTACAACATCTGAACACAAACACAGCTTGTGAGAGATAAGGTATTGACGTATCTCGGGTTTTAAACCTCTTAAAACATCCGCGTCATTCTCTCCTCATTATCAACTAAGTGGGACGCAAACCGGGACAACTCAGCAAACTTGGCTTCGTACTGCGACACAGTCATATTGTTTTGCTCCAGTTTAATGAACTCTACCTCTTTCATGTGATGAATACTTTCGGGAAAGTACTTGTCGTTAAACAGTTCTTTGAACTTCTCCCAAGTCATCTTCAGTGCGGCGGGTTGAGTACGCTTTACAAATTCCCATTAGTAATCTGCCTCTCCTCACAACATGAAGATGGCAAAGGGAACCTTTTGCTCCTCGTAGCATCCCAAGATATAAAATATCTTGGTGATCTGTTTTATCCACGTCTTCGCCTTAAGTGGTTTTGGCTCTCCAATAAACTCCGGTGGTCTCAGCTCCTTAAACTGCTTAGCGGTGACCGTCCGAGAGTTGCCAGTGTTTCCACCTGTATTTTGGACAGGAGCCGCTCTCGCCTGATGTTGCATGAATTTCATAAAGCCTCTGAACATTCCATCGTTCACCATTTGATCGGTGTTGTTGTTTACCTGAGGATTATTGTCTTCATGTTGCATATTATCTTGGGTATTGATCTGTGGTGACTCAACGGTCTCCTGTGCTCCATTGCTATTCTAAATATTCTCGGATGTCATTTACAAATACTGCAACAAAACAAGGGTTAATTGACATACCACATATTATCCCTATACTCTGACCGACCAATTAAATACCAATTAAACTTAGGTAGGTCATACTAGCGAAGGAATTACCTGTCTCTCCCCTCCTAGTTCTTGTCTCACATCTCAGCTAGGGATCATATCCCTAAGCTTTGATACCAACTGTGACGCCCCCAAAATAGGTATACATCACCCATCTTGAGTCGCCAAATACATGATACAAAATTCAAATACAACTTAATAATACAACTATCGTGTAAAATACGACAAAACATAAACTGAGAGTTTTAATACGAATATTGTCTTCTAGACAGTATTCAAACTCAAATGGAGTCCTCAATACATTTATTATCACCCTATTTCATAGAATAGTGAGGACTACTAATGCAATCATCTGGACCGTCACTCAGTTCCCCGACTAATTCCGGCTACGTTCTCATTTCCTGAAGAGAACAATGAAAGCAAAAGAGTGAGCTCAACTATCCCAGTAAGAAATATTATGACTAAGATAATGCAGAATAATTTCTCATTAGCCTTCAACAATGTTAAACTGATAAAATATAACAAACATCAAGTTTAACTGCATCGGAACAAGCAATCCATTATAAGAGTCAAGTAGAGCATGATATCTACTATCTTCTATGATTTAAAAGGTTTTTCATCACTTTTATCGCTGAGACTTAGCTTAATAAATAATCCACATCATCGAATCACCCCTACACTACGGCCAAGGATATTCATTAGTATCATGACCACGAATTATCCATGCACTACAGGCCAAGGATATTTGTGTATTCATCAATGGTCATGACCATGCCAACAACTGTCCATCAATGCACTACGGGCCAATGAGGACTTTTACCACATCATTTGTAACATTATTACGGTCATGATTATACTGAATAATCCCTGGTCATAATCATACCAAGTCCATCTATGTACTACGGGCCAAAGATGACTTTCATAACAATATAAGCATGAGGATGATGACAATGATATAAGAATTCAATTAAAAGTAAGCAAAGGATAAATTTTTAAAGATTTATAATTTAATTTATCCAAAATTCAATAATATCCAAATTGTCAACATGATACTGCTTTGTGGAGTAAAATTCAATAATAATATTGTACCAAAAATAATTAGGACCAAAAATGAATCAATTTTTATCATAAATAGTACCCCTGGGTGAATAGTACTCGAGTGAATAGTACCCCATGAATAGTAATTCAGGAATAGTACCCCATGAATAGTACTCTGGCATAAAAAAGTTAAAACTTGTCAAGAATGTTCAGAATAATATTTTCATGAAAAGATACTGGATGAAACGCAAAATTTAAGGTTATTCTACTAATTTTATGGAGTATAGAAGCCAAAAATTTAACCAAATGAGTATAGAATTCGAAATCTGAAATGAAATAATATTACTTACATACTACAGAGTATGGAAGAAAATATAATTTCAAGCGAATATTGAACAAAAATAACATCCCTTACCTTGAAAAGAAGAGTATTCCAACTGGTATAGCGGGGATATTCTTGAAAAAAACTTATACTGTTTTCTACGCTCAAAGCTTCCTTAAACTCTAAAGAAATACGCTTAATATTATAGAAGAAGAATTCTCTGATTCTGGTGTGATTTTCAATTCTAACTAAGCATCCTATTTATAGGAGAATGGGAAGGATACTATTTGAATTTAGAAAATCACGGACTGCGCAGTGATTTCAAAATAAAATTCACGGGCGTACGATAATCGGCTGAAAATTTTTAGATTTTACTATGCAAATAATATGCAGGCACTATGGAAACACTATGCATAATAAAATATAATATATTCTATTTTTCATAAAAAACAAAACTTAAAAAAACAAAACATCATCATCACTGTATTAACCCGTGAGTCCTCCGCCATTTCCCAGCCATTTCATTTTCCACACATGTGGCCCCCGCATGTGGGCCCACCTTTATTATAGTTAAATAACTTTCTACTGATTATTTTGAAAAATGGGTAAATGGAGGTCCATAAAATAAGTAAAATTTACATCAAATACTTCATAAAAATCCCCTCAATATTTTTAACAATATTTATCATTATTATTATAATTCGCAATATTTAACAATCGTGTCGCTCCTCAGAAAGAGGGGCTTTCAATAAGGATTTCTCCTATCATGCGGCAAGCAATTATGTGACCAAACATCTCCTTGACAGAACTTCTAGACATCGTCAATATATCAAATAATAATATTAATAACTTTTTCGTCTCAATTATTGATTTAATAATATAAAATATTATGCAGATGATACTATGACAATAACTGAATCAATAATATGAGAGATATGATGCAACAATTATTGTAGCAATAATTGAGTATAACTGAGTGACTTCTCATGTAAGCATCAATAATCAATACTGCCGTGTGCTATTATGCAACCACGCCAGACATCGCATTTTTTTAACAACCAGGTTATTTCAACAGTTAACGGTAAAACTTTCGCCGTTATTTTTATAAAAAGATATTTCTGTCGTTTTCTAACTCCGGTAATACTTTCGTTGTGGGGTCCACCAATGATTGTGTCATCGTACGAATATTCTCTGTTAAAACGAATATTCTCCGAGCAATCGAATATTATATAACAACTTGTTTACTTTGCAAAATTTATAAATATTACCCACAACTATAACATTATAACAAATTCAAACCTTAATATTCAAAAATAATATTTATAGAAAAGTTCATCTTTATTCATAAAAGTTGGGGTCTTACATACATGGTGACTTCTTACGTAAGAATCAAATCAATACCTTGCTATATACAATTTAAATTCTATTAAAAGTCGGGGTCAATACCAAAACATATTTACATCAAATAACATGTAAACCAACTAACAAATCATTATTTTTTTTCAAAAACTTTAGAAGTGAATAATAAAACTTAATAAATCTAAAACCTCATATATGACAATCCACTATTCTGATATTATCACCATTTTTACTTTAACAAAAATATTATTTTTGTTTTTATCATAACTCATTCGTTACTTGTGCGTTTACATCTTGACACCTTATGATCTTACTAACACTTCTAAAATATTTAAAATAGTATTCTGAACTTTCCAAACAATTTTCATATTTTTCAGATTATCCAACAATTTTCAACAATTATTTCTATTTATAAAAACTATCATTTAATAGTTTCAAAATAGAAATACTAACTCCACATACTTTTATATCTTTAAAACATCATCAATATTAATATTATATTATTATAATATTTTTCAAAGAAATTTCATAATTTTCCACCATTTATGAAATTTTCTATGAATTTTCTCTATTTTTAAACTAACCATAAATAGCTTAAAAATACAATAAATATTTCTGTTATTCAATAATTTATCAAAACTTCCCGTAAATTATAAAATAACATTATAAGATTTTTTCACCAAGTTTCATAATTTTTATTCATTCATGGAATTTTCTATAATTTCTTCTATTTTTAAACTAGCTAATAATAGTTTAAAAATACAATAATTACTTCGCTTTTCAATAAATCATCAAAAATTTACAAAAATTATAAGATGATATTATAAGCATTCTCGTAAAAATGATACTATTCAAATAATTTTTTTTTTTGATAATTTAATTATAATTTCCAATATTTAGAAATTTCAATAATTCACAATAATTAGCACTTTTATCAGAAAAATACAGATCTTATGTTCTTTCCATGTAAAATTTAATTCTCTACAACTTTGTAGAAGAACGTTTTCTCAAATTCCGACTCTAACATAGATAGAAAGGCTTATCGAAAATTCTGCTACAAAAATTATGAATTAGTCACCTCACGAAATTCATAACAAATTATAAGTTAATCTTTAACGGTTCAAAATTTGTGGACATATACTCAACTTATATATGTATAACATATCCGAAAATCACAACGATCCAACGGTCAGATTAAAAATTATAACTCACGCAATATAGCTTAAGAACACTGATTTTTCGGACTATGAGTCCTTCGGACCAGTTTCATTCAAATAGTCACCACGAAAAATCCACAACGAATTTTTGGGTGATTTTAATTTTTGTAATTAGCTTACTTCCAGCGCTTTCTTTTGATATATGACTCATCTCCTAACTCATTATACACAATGAGTTATGGATTTTACAAAATTAAGTAGTAAACTAATTTTTCTGAAAATTTTCAGATTTTGTTCTTCATTTGTTTTCTTGTTTGATCCTTGTTTATACAAGTTTAAATCATCTAAATCAAGTATGAACAAATCTCTTCATATAAAATTCATGAAAACTTAAATAGAAAAATAAATCAAAGGTTTAAACATACCTTTTTCTTTTAATTTTTTTTATTCCTTCTCTTTCTTCTTCATTTTCTCTCTACTCTTTCCTCTCTCTTACTCTTCTGATGAAATTGGCGTAGGAAGGAAATAGGAAGGAAATTGGAGGTGGGAGGGAGTACTCTTCCCTTTTTTTTCTTTCTTTTTCTCTCTCCCTCTTTTCTTCTTCTTTTTCTTTCTTTTCTTCCTTACTTATTCTTCCCACATCATTTTGTCCCTCCTTTCCTTATTCTACCCGTGAGCTCCTTCCCTTTCCTTTCCTCCTCTTTTTCTATCTCCTTCCCCACATATTTCCTTCAATAATTTTTTTCCACTTACTCATTCTCTCTTTTCTTCTTCAGAATATAACTACGGGAGAGAGTGAAAATGAGAAATGCTAAACATGTGACTTTCTTAGTTAAATTGAATGGCCACATCTTTGCTCCACAAAATAAATGGACCAATAGAAGAAAAAAAATTGGTGCATAATTTAAGGAGAAGTTGGAAACATTTATCAATTTAACATTTTATATTTTTAAAATAATAATCATAAATTAAATTAGACTTTTATTTTATAAAAGTCGGGGTCTTACAATTCATCCCACCTTATGAAATTTCGTCCTCGAAATTTACGAATGTACCTGGAATTCCGAAAAGATAAGAATTTAAAATTCTAGCTCCCAGGCTACTTCCTCTGTCTCATGGTTCATCCATTGCTCATTTCCTGTATTTCATATATCATTCTAGAATACAGTTTCAAAACAAGAGTTAATTGACATGCCACATATTATCCCTATATTCTGACCGACCAATTAAATAACAATTAAGCTTAGGTAGGTCATACTAGTGAAGGATTTACCCGTGTCTTCCCTCCTAGTTCTAGTCTCACATCTCAGCCAGGGATCATATCCCTAAGCTTTGATACCAATTGTGACGCCTCCAAAATAGGTATATATCACCCATCTTGAGTCTCCAGAAAATACACTACTGACAACTTCATTTATATAACTGTCGTGCAAAATACGACGACACATAAACTGTGAGTTTCAATACAAATATTGTAACGTATATAATACGACAATATTCATACTCAAATTATTACAGTGCCATCTAAAGTACAACAACAAATATTTCAAGTCCCCAAAGGAACACGAGAAGATTTCTATCCTCCTCATTCTAATGGAGTGCATTTTTGACGCTTTCAAATTTGAGTTCGCCTCATCCTATTATTCTTCACCAAAATTAAATGTAAGACCCCAACTTATTATAAATAAAATTGAATTTTCTCTATTCATTATTCTAAATTAATAAGGTGTTAATTTGATATAATGATTTGGTTATGGTGAATGTGCAAATGTAAAAATTTTGCAAAATAAGCAGTTGATTATAAAATATTTTTGGTCGTGGAATATTCTTTTGGGAATATTCGCACGACCAACGTACCATTCGTGGGGCTCATAATGTAATAACCGCTTGGATGAAGAAAAACGATAAAATATGAGTTTTATAAATAACTACAGAAGTTGTTACCAAGTTAACATCGTTGGAATACCGGTGGTTAAAATGCAAAGAATACGCGTCGCAGTACAAGAGTAGATACCTGACGGTATTACAAGATTGTTGAATTATTGATTCGCACGTAAGAAGGCACTACTCAATAATTGTTACAAGAGTTACCGCTCAATAGTTTATTTTATCGATTCAATAATTGTTTGCGTTGATATTTTATATTATTGTTGTTTCAATAATTTTTCTATCGCACAAGATTTCCCATTATCGATCAATAATTCATATTATTGAATAATATTATTAGATAACATTATTGGCAATGTCTAGAAAGTTACGCTCTAAGGAGAGGTTTGGTCACCTAAATCGCGCCGCCAAGAAGGAGAAATCCTTATCGAAAGCCCCTCTTTCCTGAACCGCCTGGGTTGTCATAATTGTGATTTCGTAATATTATTTGTGAATAATTAATTATTGATTTATATGATAATGAAATATTTATTTGATGTGGATATAATGATGGATATATTTATTTTATGTGGATATAAATGAAGGAATTAATGCCGAGGTGTTTTATCAAGATTTTTTTGAATTAGAAGTATTAAAATCATCCGTTTGTGGATTTTGGATATTTTTTATTTGGAATTTGGAAAACTCAAAACTACAAAGTTGTAGAGAATTCAATTTAAGCGTAATGGACATAAAATTTGTATTTTTCTGATAAACGGTCTATTTTCTATGAATTGTTGAAGTTTCGGAAAATAAAATGATTTTTATTAAATTTATGGGTGGGACCCACTTTAGTTGGTGTTGATTATGCATGTGGGCTGCTGGAGTTTTTGTTCAAGGTTGGCTTGCTTGGTTGGTGGAGATGTAAGAATTGAAAAAGAATAAGAAAATAATATATTTTATTATTTTAGTCTCCTTCATGTTTCTAGCAGATTTCCTATAAATAGAGGCTAAGTTAGAATTGAAAATCACACCGTAAACAAGTTTTTTCTTTCTCTCTATATTATCGAGCGTATTCTTGTGAGTATACTTTTGAGTGTTGTATACTGGTGCAAGGTTCATTAGACTATACCCAAATTCAAATCAAGTACTGTTATTTTGAGGTAAGGATGTTATTTTTTTCTCAAATGATATTATTTTCTTCAATATCATTATGCCAAATATTGATGAACTTTTTAATCAAATTTGGAATTTTTTATGTCTGAGTTATTATTCACGATACTTACTATTCACGATACTAAGACTATTCATTAGAAAAATAAAAATTTTCCTTTTGTCCAAGATGTCTATTTTGGCTACTATCTTTGATTGTATCCATGTTTTGATCGTTATTTTGAATTTCGCTTCACAATTGGTTATTATGAAGTATTATTGATTTTGGATAAACCGTTATACTTAATCCCTAATATTTGTCCTTTTATCTCACCGGATTCGCTTCTAAAATATTTTTCATCATCCTCACCCCTTAATGATGATATTATTGAATATCTTTGGCCCGTAGTGCAAAGATGAATGATTAATCGATGAATATCTTTGGCCCGTGAGTGCAAAGATGAACAGTGTTGAGATGAACATGACCAACTGGTGATATAAATGAATATCTTGGCTCAGTAGTGCAAAGATGATTAAAGATGTATATCGATTGTTGTTGTTATAGGATAAAATATTGATGATGGACTTTTAAATCTTAGAAGATAGTAGAATTCATTCTCTACGTGACTCTTCTAATGGATTGTTGTTTCGCTACGCAGATTATTGATCTAAAACTTTGTTGTCTACTATGTTATATCGATTTTTCCTCGTTGAAGACTAACGATAATTTGTTGTATATTATCTTAGTCATAATATTCTTTATCTCGGGCTAGTTGAGCTCACCCTTTCCTTTTTGTTCCATTTTTCTTCTCGGGAGGTGAGAAACATAGCAGGATCTAATGGGTAATGGAGTGAAGGTTCTAGATAAATGTTTTAGTAAGACTCACTATTTTTGTAAAATAGTGTATCAATAAATGTAATAAGGACCCATTTGGGTGGGGATATTGTCTAGATGACAATATTTGTATTTAAACTCTCACAGAAGATGTGTGGTCGATTTTGCATTACAATCAGATTATTGAAGTTGTAGTTTGCTTTCTTCGTATCATGTATTTGACGACTCGAATGGGGTGTCAGATACCTATATTGGGGGGCGCTGCGGTTGGTATCAAAGCTTAGGATATGGTCTCTGGCATGAGATCGGGGAATAGAATCAGAGGGGAGAGATGAGTAAATCCTTCACTAGTGTGTCCTATCTAAGCTTATTTGTTGGTTGGTCATAATATAGGATATTATGTGATATGTTAATTTGTTTAATTAACCCTTGTTTTATGGAAGATTTAAGAATGGTCACGAGAACGTTAACAATGGAGTGTATGAGACTGTGGAACAACCTTTAGTCACAAACCAGGAGAACGTGCAACAGGAAGACAATATTCCTCCTGTAAACAACACTACCGAGCAAACGATGAATGATGGAATGTTTAGGAGCTTTTTACAATTCATGCAAAATCAGACGAGGCAGACTCGTGTTCAAAATAAGGGTGGAAGTGATGGCAACGCGCGGTCTATCACAACCAAGCAGTTCAAAGAGTTGGGACCACCAAATTTCTGGGGAAAACCCGATCTGATTAAGGCGAAAACATGGGTCAAGCAAATTACCAAGATATTCGATGTCTTGGGCTGCACGGAGGAATAGAAGGTTCTATTTGCCACTTTTATGTTCCGTGGAGAGGCAGATTACTGGTGGGAGTCCGTGAAGCGTACCCAGCCAGCCGCACTTAAGATGTCTTGGGAAAGATTTTAGAAACTGTTCAATGACAAGTACTTTCCAGAAAGTATTCGTCATATGAAGGAGGTAGAGTTTATTAGACTTTAATGTAAAAAACATGACGGTGTCTCAGTACGAGGCAAAGTTCGCAAGTTATCCAGGTTTGCACCTCATTTGGTGGAGAATGAGGAACGAATGACGCGGATGTTTCTAAGAGTTCTAAAACCCGAGATTCGTCAATACCTTATATCTCATAAATTTTCTCTGTATTCAGATGTTGTAAACAGGGCTCAGTTATTAAAACGAGATAGTGAGTATACTCAACCGAGGGACCACAACTGTGGTCATATCGCGGATGACAAAGAAATCATCGTAACGATGATAACCAAATGAGGAGGAAGAATACGGATAAAAGCGATAACCACTGTGTGTGGTAATCGTGGCTGTGATAATAGGAGAGGTGACTCAAGTGGAAATTTCGTAAAGAGAAGATTCAACAACGACGGAAGACATCAAGAAAGAACAAACCAAAGAAGAACAACAAATTTAGGGGAGGAGAACGACCGCCGCTTAGATGTTACAAATGCGGAAGGAGGGACATATCACCCAAATCGTCCCACAACAATCCAAGGTATGTTACAACTGTGGAAAGGAAGGCCACATCGCTTCGAGATTGTACTATAGCAAAACCAAGTTCACAATGGGAGTAGTGATTCCAAGGGTTGTCCCGGATAAGTCAAAATCAGGTGGTTCTGGAAGGCGTTTGTCGCGATCGCCAAAACGTGAGGAACCCGAACGAGGTGATCACAAGTAAGCTAATCTTGAATTCTGCGAAGTTTATACCTTACTAGATACAATTTCTACCCATTCTTTTATCTCTCCCTACTTGTGCTCAACGCTTAAACTTGACTCGGAGAAATTAGACTTTGATTTATCGTTGAAACTCATTGGGTGAAACCTTCGTTACATCTACAGCTTATAAATCTTGCATGATCCAAGTTGGCACTATCACATTACCTATTGATCTTATCTCTTTAAAGATACTTGCTTTTGATGTGATTTTAGGAATTGATTGGTTAACCACTCATCATGCCAAAATTGATTGTTTTCGTAAGGTCGTTAGTTTTCATATTCTTAACCAACCTATCATAATTAATTCAAACCACTAAACCACTAAAATCACCATCGCTATATCAAGCCACAAAGCTATTCGCTTATTGAAAAAGGGATGTCAAGCTTTCTTAGCCCATGTTATGGATTTGAATAAAGACAAGTCGATTTGGATAATATTTCGTTGTTAGAGAATTTCCTAATGTATTTCAAGAACTTCCGGATTACCCCCGTAACGTGATGTTGAATTCTTTATCGACTTGAACCGTGTCAAAACCCATTTCTAAAATCCCATATCGGATGGCTCCTATTGAACTTTAGGAGTTAAAAGTCCAACTACAGGAATTATTAGACATCGGTTTTATTCGTCCTAGTACATCTCCTTGGGGTGCTCCTGTTTTATTCTTAAAGAAGAAAGATGGGAGTATGCGACTTTGTACGACTATCGAGAATTAAACCATGTCACCATCAAGAATAGGTATCCGCTACCTCGCATTGATGACTGTTTGACCAGATTGCAAAGGAGCACAATTCTTTTCAAAGATCGACCTTCGCTCGATATCATCACCAAGATTAAAACCGAGGATATTCCAAAGACCGCCTTCGTAAACCCCA
Organism: Panax quinquefolius; assembly: GCA_020205615.1. Classification (NCBI taxonomy): domain Eukaryota; kingdom Viridiplantae; phylum Streptophyta; class Magnoliopsida; order Apiales; family Araliaceae; genus Panax; species Panax quinquefolius. The sequence goes on along the minus strand of CM035171.1, from coordinate 103,396,953 downwards.
GACGGGCATTATGAATTTTAGTCATGTCTTTTGGATCGACTAATTCTCCCGCCGCTTTCATGGATATGATGAACCGTGTATTTAAGGAATATTTGGATCGGCCTTCGTTGTTGTCTTTATTGATGACATCCTCATCTATTCCAAAAGCCGTGAAGATCATGAGCACCATTTGAAGCTAATACTTGAAAGGCTTCGTGAAAACAAGCTTTATGCCAAGTCAAGAAATGCGAAGTTCGCTTGAGGAAGTAGCATTCCTTGGGCATGTGGTGTCAAAACATGGAGTATTTGTTGAATTCCGACAAGATCAAGCAATACAAAGTTGGGAGCAACCAAGTTCGGTGATCAAGTACGTAGCTTTTGGGCTTAATGGTTATTATCTGAGATTCGTGGAAGGATTTTTCGAATCGCTACTTCGCTAACTCACCGACTCGGAAAGATACAAAATTGTATGGAGCGAAGAATGCGAGAAGAGTTTCCAAGAGCTCAAGAGGAGACTCATTCTAAGGCACTGCTCGCAATACCATCCGGTTCTGGATGGATTTGTTATATACACAATGATGCTTCGTGCAAAGGGTTAGGATGTGTTCTCATGCAACATGGGAAAGTCATAGTTTATGCCTCGCGACAACTCAAAGAATATGAGAGGAATTATCCTACTCATGATCTAGAGTCATAAGCAAATAAGCTGCTGCGTTGAAGATATGGAGACACTACTCAGTATGGGGAGAAAGTGGAGATTTATACGGACCATAAAAGCCTCAAATATTTCTTCACCCAAAAAGAACTCAATACGCAAGAACGACGCTGGTTTGAGCTATTGAAAGATTATGATCACACTATTCAATATCATCCCGAAAAGTTTAACGTAGTAGAATGACGATCGAGGTAAGATCATACGCGAAAGTACGAAAAGCGATATTGTCAACGCAAAGGCCCATTTTGTATGACTTGCAAAGGATGGAGGTTGAATTAAAGACTCCAGGGACCCACGTGATGATGGCGAATATACGAGTAGAACCGACTTTAATCGATAAAGTTAAAGCTGCTCAAGCTACGGACCTGGGGCTGATGCATATGAAGAAGAAAGTGCAAGAAGGTGCTATTCCAGAAGCAAGAATCGATGAAGAAGGAATACTTGATTCAACTCTAGACTTTCAAGGTTCTTAACGATTTCGACTTGAAGCATAGAATCATGATGGATGCACACAACACCCCGCATTTGTAATCCATCTCGGGAGTACCAAATGTATCATGATATTCGACACACATTTTGGTGGAACAATATGAAGAGAGAGATCATGAGTTTATCTCGAGGTGTTTAACTTGTCAACGTAAAGCGCGAGTATCAAGTGCCAAAAGGTCCATTCAGCAACCACTGAGATTCCGGAATGGAAGTGGGAACACATTACCATGGATTTCGTCATGTGTCTTCCCAAAGTTTCTCAAGGCATAGATGCGATTTGGGTTATTGTTGATAGATTAACCAAGTCTCGCTCATTTCTTACCTATACGAGAAACTTATTCCTCGAACGCCTTGCTTGTATGTACGTGAATGAGATTGTGCGATTGCATGGCATGCCAAGATCCATAGTTTTGGATCGTGACCCAAGATTCACTTCAAGATTTTGGGTTAGCTTGCAAAAAGCTATGGGCATGGATTTCTGATTATCTTCAAAGATACCATCCTCAAAACGGATGGACAATCAGAGAGGATCTATTCAAACCCTCAAGATCTATTAAGACTCGTGTTCTAGATTTCAAAGGAAGTTGGGATAAGTACTTGCCATCGTGGAATTCTCCTACAACAATAGCTTATCAAGCAAGTATAGGCATGGCTCCATTTGAGGCGCCAGATGGATTTAAAGTGTCGTTCTCCAAAGATGCCGGGACGAGGTGGGAGAAGCAACGTTGTTGGGACCAGATTTAGTACGCATGACTACGTAAAAGATTCAAATGATCCGACAACGTATTCAAACCTCACACAGATCGACAAAAGAGTTATGCGGATCTTCATCGAAAGGACGAGAATTTAATATCGGGGATCATGTATTATTACGTGTTGCTCCATGGAAGGGAGTTACAAGATTTTGGGAAGAGAGGAAAGCTCAATCCACGATTTGTTGGTCCATTTGAAATTCTTGACCGAATAGGAAATGTGGCCTATAGACTCAAGATTAACTCCAAACATGTCTCGTGTTCATAATGTTTTTCATATATCTATGCTTCAGTAAGTATGTGAAAGACCCGAACCACATTATGGAGTTAGAACCGGACGAGATAGCTGAAGATTTAACGTACGAAAAGGTACCTGTTAAGATTTTGGATAGAAAAGAGCATGTCCTACGCACCAAGGTTATACCACAAGTTAAGGTTTTGTGGAGAAACCATGCTATTCAAGAAATGACCTGGGAGTTAGAATCAGAAATGAAAGCGAGGTACCCTCATCTGTTCGAAACACCAGGTACGTACGCTAATTTCGAGGACGAAATTTCATAAGGAGGGGAGGTTGTAAGACCCCAACTTATTATAAATAAAATTGAATTTTCTCTATTCATTATTCTAAATTAATAAGGTGTTAATTTGATATAATGATTTGGTTATGGGTGAAATGTGCAAATTTTGCAAAATAAGCAAGTGGTTATAAAATATATTTCGCTTGGAATATTTTTTTGGTCGGGGAATATTCTTTGTTTTGGGAATATTCGCACGACGCAAATGTACCATTCGTGGGGCTCTATAATGTAATAAATCATTGATGAAGAAAACGATAAAAATACGAAGTTTTTATAAATAACGACGTAGTTGTTACCGTTAACACCGCTGGAATACCGTGGTTAAAATGCAGAAAGAATACGCGTGGTTGCATAAAGAAGACACCAGACAGCATAAAGATTATTGAATTATTGATTGCACGTAAGAAGACACTACTCAATAATTGTTGTTAAGAGTTAATGCTCAATAGTTTATTTTATTGATTCAATAATTGTTGCGTGCGTTGATATTTTATATTATTGTTGTTTCAATAATTGTCATCAATGACAAAGATTTCCCATTATCGATCAATAATTCATATTATTTGAATAATATTATTAGATAACATTATTGACAATGTCTAGAAAGTTTCGTCTAAGGAGAGGTTTGGTCACCTAATCAAGGCGCCAAAGGAGAAATCTTTATGAAAAGCCCCTCTTTCCTCGAACCGCCTCGGTCATTATAATTGTGATTCTCGTAATATTATTTGTGAATAATTAATTATTGATTTATATGATAATGAAATATTTATTTGATGTGGATATAATTGATGGATATATTTATTTTATGTGGATATAATTGAAGGAATTAATGCCGAGGTGTTTTATCAATTTTTGTTTGAAGGGAAGTATTAAAATCATCCGCTTGTGGATTTTGGATATTTTCGGTTTAGAATTTGGAAAACTCAAAACTACAAAGTTTTAGAGAATTTGATTAAAGTAGTAATGGATATAAAATTTGTATTTTTCGATAAACTGGCTATTTTCTATGAATTGTTGAAGTTTTGAAAATAAAATGATTTTTATTAAATATCACACCGTGATTTAAACAAGATTTTCTCTCTTCTCTCTATATTATAATATTTTATTATTTTAGTCTCCTTGTGAGTATACTTTGAGTGTTGAAAATCACACCGTAAACAAGTTTTTCTTCTCTAGATTATTTTTTATTTTTGTGAGTATTTTGATACTTTGAGAGTCATATAAAATTGACTATATCCCAAATTGAGGTTGCTATTTTGAGGTAAGGGATGTTATTTTTTCTCAAATGATATTATTTTCTTCAATATCATTATGCCAAATATTGATGATCTTTTTAATCAAATTTGGAACTTTTTATGCTCGGAGTTACTATTCACGATACCAAGACTATTTCACATATACTTCAAGACTATTCACCTAAAAATGAAAATTTTCCTTTTGTCCAAGATGTCTATTTTGGCTACTATCTTTGATCAGATCCATGTTTTGATCGTTATTTTTGAATTCCGCTTCACAATTGGTTATTATGAAGTATTATTGATCTTCGATAAACCGTTATACTTAATCCCTAATATTTGTCCTTCTATCTCATCGGATTCGCTTCTCTAAAATATTTTTCATCATCCTCAATTCTTAATGATGATATTATTGAATATCTTTGGCCCGTAGTGCAAAGATGAATGATTAATCGATGAATATCTTTGGCCCGTAAAGTAAAAAGATGAACAAGTGTTGAGATGAACATGACCAATCTGGTGATACAAATGAATATCTTTTGGCTCAGAAAGCAAAAAGATGATTAAAGATGTATATCGATTGTTGTTATGGAGGATAAAATATTAATGATGGACTTTTAAATCTTAGAAGATAGTAGAATTCATTCTCTACGTGACTCTTCTAATGGATTGCTATTTCCGCTGCAGATTATTGATCTAAAACTTGTTGTCTACTATGTAATATCAGATTTTTCCATGTTGAAGGCTAACGATAATTTGTTGTATATTATCTTAGTCATAATATTCTTTACTGGGCTAGTTGAGCTCACCCTTTTCCTTTTTGTTCCATTTTTCTTCTCAGGAGGTGAGAACATAGCAGGATCTAGCCGGGGTATGGTGTGACGCCCCCAAAATAGGTATACATCACCCATTCTGAGTTGTCAATACATGGTACAGAAATAACTACAACTTTATTATTACAACAGTAAAACTGTGAGTTTGAATACAAATATTATCTTCTAGACAATATCTATACTCAAATAAATCCTCATAACATTTATTGATACATTATTTTACAAAATGGTGAGGACTACTAAACAACTCTCTCTAGAACCTTTCATTCCATACCCCGACTTGTGCTCATTATATTCTCGCCGCCTCGAGAAGAAAAATGGAACAAAAAGGAAAAGGGTGAGCTCAACTAGCCCAAAGAAAGAATATTTCGACTAAGATAATATACAACAAATTATCATTAATCTTCAACAGGGAAAAATCTAATAGAATACAATAGACAACAAGTTTTTAAATCAATATTCGCAAATGAAATAATAATTCATTTGAAGAGTTAAGTAGAGAATGCAAACTACTATCTTCTATGTATGAATTTAAAAGTTCATCGTCTATCTTTTATCCAATCAATAACATCAATCAATATACATCTTTGAATCAAATATTCATCTTTGCACTACTGGCCAAAGATATTCAATAATATCATCATTTAAGACCGAGGATGATGAAAAATATTTTTAAAGAAACGAATCCAAAGTGAAACAAAATGGCGGGGATTAAGGATTAAAGATTAGTACTTTGTTTTATCCATGTCCAAAAATACCTCAAAAAATAATTATAGTGGTGTAAAATTCAAGAATGATCAAAACATGGATACAATCAAATCTAGTATCCACAATAGATATTTTAGGATTTAAAAGGAAAATTTTCATTTTTCGATGAATAGTGTCGATTTGTGAATAATACCAGATATCGTGAATAATCTTATATATCGTGTTGTAAGACCCTCAAATTTTTTAAATAAAAGGAATTTCCTTTATTTATTATTTTGAAATAGTAAGGGTGGATTTGATTAATGTGGTTAGAATGCATGAAATATTTCAAAATAAGCAAGTGGTTATAAAATATTCATTGTTGTGGGGAATATTCGTTTGGTCGTGGAATATTAAATAAATTGTCGGGAATATTCAGACTGATCAGTTGCGAACCATGTGTGGGCCCCATAACTGAAAAAAGCGATTGGATGAAGAAAACGCACAAATATAAGTTGGTTAAAAATAACTGGCGTAGTTATTACCGTTAAGACCGTTGGAATAACCGTTGGTTAAAATCTGATGTCTGTGGTTGCACAAAGAAGATTACCAGATTGCGACAAGATTGTTGAATTATTGATCCTTACGTAAGAAGGCCTTTACTACTCAATAATTTTCACAAAGAGTTCTTATTCAATATTTTATTTTATTGATTCAATAATTCTTTGCGTTGATATTTTATATTATTGTTGTTCAATAATTGTCACCGCATTATTATCTCCATTATCGGATCAATAATTCATATTATTTGAATAATATTATTAGATAGCATTATTGGCAATGTCTAGAAAGTTACATCAAGGAGAGGTTTGGTCACCTAATTGCGGCGCCAAGAAGATGAGAAATCCTTATCTGAAAGCCCCTCTTTCCTGGGAACTACTGGTTGTCATAATTATGATTCGTAATATTATTTGTGAATAATTAATTATTGATTCATATGATAAAGAAATATTTATTTTATGTGGATATAAATGATGGATTTATTTATGTGGTTATAAATGAAGAAATTTTTGTTGAGGTGTTTTATCAAGATTTTATCTGGATTGGAGGTATTAAAAAATCAAATCGGGGTTTGAGATATATCATGGGTTATAATTTTTAATCCAATATAGTTGGATCGTTGTAATTTTTGGATATGTTATACATACATAAGTTGAGTATATGTCCACAAATTTTGAACCGTTAAAAAATGCACCTAATGATTTGTTGTGAATTTTAAAGAGGTGTCTGATTCTAAATTAGGTTTATAATTGATTTTGGTGGAAAATTCTAGAATTGAGGGCCCCACTTGTGGTTGGTGAAAAATGTGCTGAATTTTATTTCAAATGTGGTGGGTGGTAAGTAGCGTGTAAAGCCATCGCAGTAGGTGGTCAAGTCTCGCTTTTACGGCTAACATTTTCCTATAAATAGAAGGCTAAGTTAGAATTGAAAATCACACCGTAAACAAAGTTTTCTCTCTTTCTCTCTATATTATCGAGCGATTTTGTGAGTATTTAGATACTTTGAGAGTTCTTTCACAAAGATAAGTTTCATTCAAAGATCACTTGAGACCTTTCCTTAGAAATAATCGATTCTTTGAGGTAAGGGATGTTATTTTCTTTTCGGATGATATTATTTCTTCAATATCATTATCTTTGAAATATCAGTTGGTACTTTTTATCAAATTTGAAACTTTTTCATGTGGGGTTACTATTCATGAGTTCTTATTCACGAAAGTTACTATTCATGAGTTACTATTCACGAAAGTACTATTCATACTAAGCGTGAAGATGTTTTTTGTGGAATTTCTATCTTTTGGTGTCGAGTTACTATTCACGATATCTGCCTTGACTATTCACGATACCTGTACTATTCACTTAATATTGTGACTATTCAACCGAAAAATGAAAATTTTTCTTTTCGCTCTAAAATATCTATTCGGATACTAGCTTTGATCAGATCCATGTTTTGATCATTCTTGAATTTTACACCACTATGATTATTTTTGAGGTATTGTTGGACATGGATAAAACAAAGTACTAATCCTTAATCCTTAATCCTTGTCATTTTGTTTCATTGGATTCGTTTTTAAAAATATTTTTCATCATCCTCAGGTCTTAAATGATGATATTATTGAATATCTTTGGCCGTAGTAAGGCAAAGATGAATGATTTTCGAAGAATATCTTTGGCTCAGTAGTGCAAAGATGAGGCGGTGTTTAAATGAACACGACCGATCGATGAATATCTTTGGCTCAGAAAAGGCAAAGATGAACAGTGTTTAAATGAACACGACCGATCGATGAATATCTTTGGCCTTTAGTGCAAAGATGAGCAGTGTTGAGATGAACATGATGGATTGATGAATATCTTTGGCTCAGTAGAGTAAAAGATGAATATTTGATTTGAGATGAATATTGATTGATGTTACTGAGGATAAAATATTGATGATGGACTTTTAAATTCATAGATTATAGTAGATTTCATCTCTCACGTAACTCTTACATGAATTATTATTTCCGCTATGAATATTGATCTAAAACTTGTTGTCTATTATATTCTATCGATTTTTTCCTGTTGGAGACTAACGATAATTTGTTGTATATTATCTTAGTCATAACATTCTTTCTTGGGCTAGTTGAGCTCACCCTTTTCCTTTTTGTTCCATTTTTCTTCTCGGGAGGTGAGAATATAAGCGAGATCTAGTCGGGGTATGGAATGAAGGTTTTAGAAAGGATGGTTTAGTAGTCCTCACCATTATTTGTAAAATAATGTATCAATAAATGTGATGAGGATTTATTTGAGTATAAATATTTGTCTAGAAGATAATATTTGTATTTAAACTCATGATTTATTGTTGTGTGATAATAAAGTTGTAGTTGTTTTCTATACCATGTATTTGGCGACTCAGAATGGGTTGGATGGAATGGACCTATTTAGGGGCGTCCACAGTTGGTATCAAAGCTTAGGGATATGATCTGGCGGAGATCGGGGAATAGAACTAGGAGGAGAGATGAGTAAATCCTTCCAAGCTAGTGTCCTACCTAAGCTTATTGTTGGTTGGTCATAATATAGGGATATTATGTGATTTGTTAATTTATTTAATTAACCCTTGTTTTATGTGAAGAATTTGAGAATGTCAACGAGAATATTAATAGTGGTGTAAATGAGACCGTGGAACAACCTTTAGTTACAAACGAGGAGAGCGTGCAACAGTCGGGCAATGTATTCCTCCGTGAACAACACCACCGAAAGCAGACGATGAACGATGGGATGTTTAGAAGCTTTTGCAATTCATTGCAAAATCGCACGAGGGAGACTCGTGTTCAAAATACTGGTGGAAGTGATGGCAGCAATTCACGTGGTCACAAACCAAGCGGTTCAAAGAGTTGGGACCACCAAATTTGGGAAAGCAGATCCGATCAAGGCGAAAACATGGGTCAAGCAAATTACCAAGATATTCGATGTCTTGGGATGCACGAAGGAATGAAAGTTCCATTTGCTACTTTTATGTTCCGTGGCGAGGCAGACATCTTGGGAAGTCATGAAGCGTACCATTCACCATGCACTTAAGATGTCTTGGGAAAGATTTTAGAAGCATTCAATGACAAGTACTTTCTTGAAAGTATTCGTCTATATGTAAGGAAGTGGAGTTTATTAGATTCGAGCGAGAATAACACGCGGTGTCTCAAAGACGAGGCAAAGTTCATGAAGTTATCCGTGTTTGCATCTCATTTGGTGGAGAATGAGGAACGTAATGACGCGGATGTTTCTAAGAGGTTTAAAACCCTAGAGATTCGTCAATACCTTATCTCATCATAAAATTTTCTCTATTCGAGATGTTGTAAGCAGGCTCGATTATTAGAAGCGAGATAACGAAGTATACTCAACCGAGGGACCATAACGAAGATCATACCAAAGATAGTAGTCATCGTAATAATGATAACCAATTGAGAGGAAGAAGAATACGGACAAAGGTGGTAACCACTCGGGAGGTAATCGTGGCTATGGAAAATAAGAGAGGTGACTCAAGAGGAAATTTAAAAGAGAAGATTCAACAACGATCGGAAGACATCGAAGACGACCAATAAACAACAACAAATTCCGGGGAGGAGAACGGCATAAGCGGTTAGATGTTACAAATGCGGAAGGAAGGACATATCATCAAACCCGCCCACAACAATCCAAGGTATGTTATAATTGTGGAAAAGAAGGCCACATCGCTCAAGATTGTACTATAGCAAAACCAAGTTCGCGGGAGTAGTGATTCAAAAGGGTTGTCCCGGATAAGACAAAATCAACGGTTCTCGGAAGAGGCGCTTTGTCGCGACCTGCCAAAACGTGAGGAACCCGAACGAGGTGATCATTTAGTAAGCTAATCTTGAATTCTTGCAAGTTTATACCTTACTAGATAATCTGGGTTCTACCCATTCTTTTATCTCTCTACTTGTGCTCAACGTTTAAACTTGACTACGGAGAAATTAGACTTTGATTTATCTGTTGAAACTCAGTTGGGTGAAACCTTCGTTACATCCGTTGTTTATAAATCTTGCATGATCCAAGTTGGCACTATCACATTACCTATTGATCTTATCTCTTTAAAGATACTTGCTTTTGATGTGATTTTTGGAATTGATTGGTTAACCACTCATCATGCTAAAATTAATTGTTTTCGTAAGGTTGTTAGTTTTCATATTCTTAACCAACCTATCATACGAATTCAAACCACTAAACCACTAAAATCAGTCACTGTTATATCAAGCCACAAAGCTATTCGTTTATTGAAAAAGGGATGTCAAGCTTTCTTAGCCCATGTTATGGATTTGAACAGAGACAAGTCAGAGTTGGATAATATTTCTGTTGTTAGAGAATTTCCTAATGTATTTCCTGAAGAACTTCCCGGATTACCCCTAGAACGTGATGTTGAATTCTTTATTGACCTTGAACCGGGTACAAAACCCATTTCTAAAATCCCATATCGGATGGCTCTATTGAACTTTAGGAGTTAAAAGTCAACTACTGAATTATTAGACATCGGGTTTTATTCGCCCCAAGTACATATCCTTGGGGTGCTCTGTTTTATTCTTAAAGAAGAAAGATGGGAGTATGCGACTTTGTATTGACTATCGAGAATTAAACCATGTCACCATCAAGAATAGTATCCGCTTACCTCGCATTAATGACTGTTTGACCGGTTCACGAAGCACAATTCTTTTCAAAGATCGACCTTCGTTCTGGATATCATCGTTGAAGATTAAAAGCGAGGATATTTCAAAAGGCGCCTTAGAACTTCGATGCGGGCATTATGAATTCTTAGTCATGTCTTTTGGATTGACTAATTCTCCCTTTGCTTTCATGGATATGATGAACCGTGTATTTAAGGAATATTTGGATCGATTCGTTGTTGTCTTTATTGATGACATCCTCATCTATTCCAAAAGTCGTGAAGATCATGAGCACCATTTGAAGCTAATACTTGAAAGGCCCGTGAAACAAGCTTTATGCTTGGTGAAGAAATCTGAGTTACGGCTTGAGGAAGTAGCATTCCTTGGGCATGTGGTGTCAAAACATGGAGTATTTGTTGACCCGACGCAAGATTGAAGCAATAAAGTTGGGAGCAACCAGAAGTTCGATGGTTGAAAGCACGTAGCTTCTACGGGCTTAGGCTGGTTATTATCGGAGATTCGTGGAAGGATTTTCTCGAATCGCCTCTCAGCTAACTCGGTGACTCGGGAAGATACAAAATTAAATTATGGAGTGAAGAATGCGAGAAGAGTTTCGAGAGCTCAAGAGGAGACTCATTTTAAGGCTGTTCAGCAATACCATCTGGTTCGGATGGATTTGTTATATCTGATGCTTGGGCAAAGGGTTAGGATGTGTTCTCATGCAACATGGGAAAGTCATAGCCTATGCCTCATGACAACTCAAAGAATATGAGAGGAATTATCCTACTCGTGATCTAGACTTAGCAAAGCGAAATCGTTTCGCATTGAAGATATGGAGACACTACTTGTATGGGAGAAAGTGGAGATTTATACGGACCATAAAAGCCTCAAATATTTCTTCACCCAAAAAAGAACTCAATATGCGGCAACGACGTTGGCTTGAGCTATTGAAAGATTATGATCACACTATTGATATCATCACGAAAAGCGAGCGTGAAGTGGTGCGCATTGAGTAGAAGATCATATCACGAGTCGAAGTCTGCGATATTGTCAACGCATAAAGGCCCATTTTGTATGACTTGCAAAGGATGGAGGTTGAATTAAAGACTCAGAGGACCCACGTGATGATGGCGAAATATCTGAGTAGAGCCGAAGCTTTAATCGATAAAGTTAAAAGTTGCTCGAGCTACGGACACAGGGTGATGCATATGAAGAAGAAAGTGCAAGAAGGTGCTATTCAAAAGCAAGAATCGATGAAGAAGGAATACTTCAATTCAACTCTAGACTTTGCGTTCTTAACGATTCTGACTTGAAGCATAGAATCATGATGGATGCACACAACACCCGTTTGCAATCCATCACGGGAGTACTGCAAAATGTATCATGATATTGACACACATTTTGGTGGAACAATATGAAGAGAGAGATCGCGGAGTTTATCTCGAGGTGTTTAACTGTCGGCGTGTAAAAGCGGAGTATCAAGTGCCAAAAGGTCCATTGCAACCACTTGAGATTCGAGAATGGAAGTGGGAACACATTACCGTGGATTTCGTCATGTGTCTTCCTAAAGTTTCTCAAGGCATAGATGCGATTTGGGTTATTGTTGATAGATTAACCAAGTCTACTCATTTCTTACCTATACGAGAAACTTATTCCCTTGAACGTCTTGCTTGTATGTACGTGAATGAGATTGTGCAATTGCATGGCATGCCAGTATCCATAGTTTTGGATCGTGACCCAAGATTCACTTCAAGATTTTGGGTTAGCTTGCAAAAAGCTATGGGCATGGATTTCTGATTGATTCAAAGATACCATCCTCAAAGCAGACGGACAATCGAGAGAGGCTATTCAAACCCTTGAAGATCTATTAAGACTACGTGTTCTAGATTTCAAAGGAAGTTGGGATAAGTACTTGCATTGGTGGAATTCTCCTACTGATAATGATTATCAAGCAAGTATAGGCATGGCTCCATTTGAGGCGTTGTATGGACCGAAAGTGTCGTTCTCGGTATCTTTGGGGACGAGGTGGGAGAAAGCAACGTTGTTGGGACCGATTTAGTACGCATGACTGAGAAAAGATTCAAATGATCCGACAACGTATTCAAACCTCACATGATCGACAAATGAGGCGCGGATCTTCATCGAAGGACGTGAGAATTTAATATTGGGGATCATGTATTATTAAGTGTTGCTCCATGGAAGGGAGTTACAAGATTTTGGAAGAGAGGAAAGCTCAATCCACGATTTGTTGGTCCATTTGAAATTCTTGACCGAATAGGAAATGTGGCCTATAGACTCGCATTAACTCCAAACATGTCTCGTGTTCATAATGTTTTTCATATATCTATGCTTCGTAAGTATGTGAAAGACCCGAACCACATTATTGAGTTAGAACCGAGACGAGATAGTGAAGATTTAACGTAACGAAAAGGACCTGTTAAGATTTTGGATAGAAAAGAGCATATCCTACGCTTTGAGGTTATACCACAAGTTAAGGTTTTGTGGAGAAACCATGCTATTCAAGAAATGACACGGGAGTTAGAATCGAAATGAAAGCGAGGTACCCTCATCCATTGAAACACACCGTGTGCGTCACGCTAATTTCGAGGACTGAAATTTCATAAGGAGGAGGTTGTAAGACCCCAACTTATTATAAATAAAATTGAATTTTCTCTATTCATTATTCTAAATTAATAAGGTGTTAATTTGATATAATGATTTGGTTATGGGTGAAATGTGCAAATTTTGCAAAATAAGCAAGTGGTTATAAAATATTCGTTTTGTCGGGGAATATTAAATGCGGCAACACACGACCATTCGTGGGGCTCATAATGAGAATAGCTGTGGATGAAGAAAACGACAAAATATGAGTTTTTATAAATAACGGACGTAGTTATTACAGATTAACACCTTTGTTGGAATACACGGTGGTTAAAATGCGATGTCTGGCGTGGTTGCATAAAGAGCGTAGCTACAGGTATTACAAGATATTATTAATTATTAATTGCATGCGTAAGAAAGCCTTTACTCAATAATTATTACGGTGATTCTTGTTTAATAGTTTATTTTATTGATTCAATAATTGTTGCGTTGATATTTTATATTATTGTTGTTTCAATAATTGTCATTGCATACGATATTTCCCATTATCGGATCAATAATTCATATTATTTGAATAATATTATTAGATAACATTATTGACAATGTCTAGAAAGTTCTGTCTAAGGAGAGGTTTGGTCACCTAATTGAGAACCAGTAAGGAGAAATCTTTATTGAAAAGCCCCCTCTTTCCTGGGAACTGCCTGGTTGTCATAATTGTGATTCTGTAATATTATTTGTGAATAATTAATTATTAATTTATATGATAAGGAAATATTTATTTGATGTGGATATAATTGATGGATATATTTATTTTATGTGGATATAATTGAAGAAATTAATGCTGAGGTATTTTATCAGTTTTTGGTCGGACTGGAAGTATTAAAAATCATCCGTTTGTGGATTTTGGATATTTTCGGTTTGGAATTTGGAAAAACTCAAAACTAAAAAGTTTTAGAGAATTCGATTTAAGGCCGAATGGATATAAAATTCGTATTTTTCTGATAAACGGTCTATTTTCTATGAATTGTTGAAGTTTCGGAAAATAAAATGATTTTTATTAAATATCACACCAGAAACAAGTTTTCTCTCTTTCTCTCTCTATATTATCGAGCGTATTCTTGTGAGTATACTTTGAGTGTTGCTATACGATTCAAGGTTACATCGACTATACAGAAATTCGATGGAAATGCGGTTATTTTGAGGTAAGGATGTTATTTTTCTCAAATGATATTATTTTCTTCAATATCATTATCGCGAAATATTGATGAACTTTTTAATCAAATTTGGAACTTTTTATGTCGGAAGTTATTATTCACGATATCGCACTATTCACGATTATCATGACTATTCATTCTAAAAGCGAAAAATTTTCCTTTTGTCAAGATGTCTATTTGGCTACTATCTTTGATTGTATCAATGTTTTGATCGTTATTTTTGAATTACGCTTCACAATTTGTTATTATGAAGTATTATTGATCTTGGATAAACTGTTATCGAATCCCTAATATTTGTCCTTCTATCTCTTGGATTCGTTCTCTAAAATATTTTTCATCATCCTCGGTTCTTAATGATGATATTATTGAATATCTTTGGCCTGAACAAGTGCAAAGATGAATGATTAATCGATGAATATCTTTGGCACCGTAGTGCAAAGATGAGCAGTGTTGAGAGAATGAACATGACCATTTGGTGATACAAATGAATATCTTTGGCTGTAGTGAAAAGATGATTAAAGATGTATATTGATTGTTGTTCTGAGGATAAAATATTAATGATGGACTTTTAAATCTTAGAAGATAGTAGAATTCATTCTCTACGTGACTCTTCTAATGGATTGCTATTTCATTTGCAGATTATTGATCTAAAACTTGTTTATACAATGTAATATCGTTTTTTCCATGTTGAAGGCTAACGATAATTTGTTGTATATTATCTTAGTCATAATATTCTTTCTTTGGGCTAGTTGAGCTCACCCTTTTCCTTTTTGTTCCATTTTTCTTCTCGGGAGGTGAGAACATGCTTGAGGATCTAAGCGGGGTATGGTGTGGCGCCCCCAAAATAGGTATACATCACCCATTACAGAGTTGTCAATACATGGTGCGTAAATAACTACAACTTTATTATTACAATTGAGAAAGCATGTGAGTTTGAATACAAATATTATCTTCTAGACAATATCTATACTCAAATAAATCCTCATAACATTTATTGATACATTATTTTACAAAAATGGTGAGGACTACTAAACAACTCTCTCTAGAACCTTTATTCCATACCCAGGCTACGTACTCGCTTATATTCTCGCCTCCGAGAAGAAAAATGGAACAAAAAGGAAAAGGGTGAGCTCAACTAGCCCAAAAAAGAATATTATGACTAAGATAATATACAACAAATTATCATTAATCTTCAACGAGGAAAAATCTAATAGAATACAATAGACAACAAGTTTTTAAATCAATATTACATGTGAAATAATAATTCATTTGAAGAGTTAAGTAGAGAATGCAAACTACTATCTTACATGTATGAATTTAAAAGTTCATCGTCATCTTTTATCCCCTGTAACATCAATCAATATACATACGGAATCAAATATTCATCTTTGCACTCTGAGGCCAAAGATATTCATCGATAATCATTCATCTTTGCACTACTGGGCCAAAGATATTCAATAATATCATCATTTAAGACTAAGGATGATGAAAAATATTTTAAAGAAAGCGAATCCAAAGTGAAACAAAATGGCGAGGATTAAGGATTAAAGATTCGTACTTTGTTTTATCCATGTCCAAAAATACCTCAAAAATAATCATAGTGGTGTAAAATTCAAGAATGATCAAAACATGGATACAATCAAAGCTAGTATCCACAATAGATATTTTGAGCGAAAAGGAAAATTTTCATTTTTCGATGAATAGTGTAAATGATTCGTGAATAGTATTCATATCGTGAATAGTCTTAGTATCGTGAATAAGTTCAGACACCAAAAGTTTCAAATTTGATAAAACTTCAGATCAATATTTCAAAGATAATGATATTGAAGAAATAATATCATTACGAAAAATAATAATATCCCTTACCTCGAAAGATCAAGTCTTCAAATTTGAAACAGGATATAAAGCTATGACTTGAACTTGCATCGTATAGCAATACTCAAAGTATACTCAAAATACTCACAAGAATACGCTCGATAATATAGAGAGAAAACTTGATTCTTCGGTGTGATTTTCAATTCTAACCTAAGCACCTATTTATAGAAATCGCTAGAAAACAACAAAGCGAAAATTTAATATAATATTAATATATAAATAAATTTTCTTACGCCCACTTTGAATCCTCTAGCTTCAGCACTTTGCACATGTTTCATGAGGCCCACAAGTGTAAAAAAATGTTTTCCTATTTTAAATATTTTAAACTTCCAAAATTCAATTATTTCAAGCTTCAAACTTCAATAATTCATAATAAATAGCCTCTTTATCAGAAAATTTGAATCATGAGTTTTTATAGGAAATTCAATTCTCTACAACTTTGCGAGAAGAAAGTTTTTCCGAATTCCAAATGAAATTGACCAAAATCCACAAAGCGGGCAATTTTACGTGTTATAATCAAATTTCGATCAATAAATGGGGTCCAACCGAGCATGTTTAACATGTTTTAAACATTTATTGCAACAAAAATACTCTTCCTCCTCAGATACTCATATATCCCACATTCGTTGTAAAATATCACCATTATTATATTATTAAAATATAATAATATATTTAAATGAATTATTTTATCAGAAAAAGATAAAATTTTAATTTTCAACAATTGTCACATTAAAAATTTTCTCCATCTATATCCACATAAAATCAATATTTTTCTCATCATATGAATCAATAATTAATTGTTCACAAATAATATTACAGAATCACAATATTGACAACCGAGTAGGTTCCAGGAAAGCGGGGTTTTTCAATAAGAATTTCTCCTTCATCGGCCAAGCAATTAGGTGACCAAACCTCTCCTTGATGTAACTTTCTAGACATTGCCAATAATGTTATCTAATAATATTATTCAGATAATATGAATTATTGCTTCGATAATGAAAAATACTGTGTAATGACAATTATTGAAACAATAGCAATATAAAATATCAACGCAACAATTATTAAATCAATAAAATCTTTGAGAATAATTCGTAACCATTATTGAGTAGTGCTTTTACGTAAGAATCAATAATTGGTGCAATACCACGTATATTCTGTGTGTTTTAACCACCAAAGTATTTTAACAAGATTAATGGTAATAACTACTGTTTGTTATTTTTAAACAACTTATATTTGTCGTTTTCTTCATCCAATCGCTTTTCGTTATGGGACCCACACATGGCTACTGCATTGTCATGCGAATATTCACAAGCGATCACGAATATTCCACGACCAAACGAATATTCCCAAACAACAATGAATATTTTATAACCACTTGCTTATTTTGAAATATTTACGTATTTTACCCTAACTATCCACATTAATCAAATCAACCCTTACTATTTCAAAATAATAAATAGAGAAAATTAAATTTCATTAATAATAAGTTGGGGTCTTACATATGGAGTGAAGGTTCTAGATAGGCACATTAGCAAGACTCACTATTTTGTAAAATAGTGTATCAATAAATGTAATAAGGACCCATTTGGGTGTGGATATTGTCAGATGACAATATTTGTATTTAAACTCACAGATGTGTTGTTGTCAGGTATTTTGCACGACAATTGTATTATTGAAGTTGTAGTTTGCTTTCTGTACCATGTATTTGACAACTCAGAATGAGTGTTGTATACCTATTTTGGGGGCGTCACATTAAATATTAAATAATGTATAAAATATGTCACACACATTTTAAGTTCTCAGTACAATTATTATGCCACACCGTTTTATAATTTGATTAGGCTTGTGACTAATTCGTATCACCACTTTATACTCATGTTCTCTCTGCTAGTCTCAGCTACACTTTTATTACCTGAAAGGGGTGGTGAAGTAAAAGGGTGAGCACAAATAACCCAGTAAAGAATATCATGACTTAAGATAATAAAATTATCGAAAGAATTCAGATATTTAGAATATATGGTAGAAGATAAAAGTTTTCAACCATAATAGCAGCGGAATCAACAATCCATTAGAAGAGTCAAGTAGAACATAATGTCTACTATCTCCTCTAGATTAAAAGTCCATCATTAATATTTCAGAGTGTTCTTGAAATTTTAGTGACCCAGGATAAAAAATGAAAACGAGACCCTTTTCAAAACATTGTCATCACCCAAAAATAAAGATAAAAATAAATAAATAAAAAGTATAAGTTTTATCCAAAAAGTATATTTTCGGAGCTTAAAACATAATAGTTCGAATATAACAAAATGTATGAGAATTTCAACTACAGTAAAATATATGTGAAGTTCGACTACAACAAAATATATGAGAATACATTTATTAAAAGATACTTCTTCTAGTATTCTTAGAGCCAAAATCTTCAATCAAATGTTCAAATATATATATATATATATATATATAATTGGTATATATATATAAAATTGGGGCCTCTCTAATTGAGGGCCCAAGACGATCAACCTTCCTTCACATACTCAGGAATGACTGTATCTTGTTTATGGTTTATAAAATCAGCAACACCTTGTTTGTAAAATTTGGGGTAATGAATGCTAAGGATATTTAAGGAAGGAAATTATAAGATAAGACAGGATGGAAAAATATATATTCATAACTCTGTTTGTGAAAGAGTTGTACAGACTTACTGTTTCGTATTGATTGAACAACTATATAAATACATCAGAAGATAAGCAAGGAAGATTTGAATATCCTACAAAGTAGGATAGTTACAACTTAATACCTATAACTATAGATGACAGTTAAATACATTTGAATTAAACAATCTATCCGATTTGAATTATACAATCGATATGGAAGACCAAGTCTAAGCAAATTTGAGTATCTCTAATATGCCCCCTTAAGATGGAGGTCGGGAGAGAAGTCCAATCTTGTGTTTAAGATGGAGAAAGCGATGGCGCGGAAGTGCCTTGGTGAGAGCATCAGCAAGTTGATCTTCAGAAGAGACATGTGCTACACGAAGAGCACCATTTTGTACTTGATCCCGGATAAAATGAAAATCAATTGCAACATGCTTTATACGAGAATGAAAAATTGGATTGGAACATAACTGAGTTGCACCTATATTGTCACAGTAAATGACCGGATAGTAGGGAAGTAAAATACCAAGATCACTCAAGAGATAACAAATGAAGTTAAGTTCTGCAGCTGTGTTTGCAACCGAGCGATACTCGGCCTCAGTGGAGGAGCGGGCAACAGTGCGTTGCTTTTTAGAACTCCAGAAGATTAGATTTTTACCAAGATACACAACATAAGCACTGGTTGAGCAAAAAGTGTCTTTGTCCCCAGCCCAATCAGCGTCAGAGAAAGTGTGTAGACTAAGAGATTTATCCGAGAAAGCATGCAAACTAAGAGTAGAATCTGTGTAAAGCTGTAAACCATCATTAATAGTGCCAACAAGATAACGTAGGAGCCGTTTGACAAAGGACCAATGTTTAGTTGTTGGACATAGCATATACTGGGATAGTTTGTTGACAACAAATGCAATATCAGGTCTTGTGATTAGAAAATATTGGAGGCTCCCAACTACATGACGATACTCAGTTGGGTCAGACAAAGAAGAACCAGAGGTTAACATGAGATGTGGACTGGTTGGCATGGGAGTAAGAACAGGCTTGGCATCTTGCATCTTGGTTTGAATGAGGAGATCCATAATATATCGCCTTTGGGAGAGTAACACACCATGTTTGTTTGGGATAACTTCTACACCCAAAAAGTAAGTTAACAAGCCAAGGTCTTTGATAAAAAATCATTGAGCTAGAAGGGCAATGAAGTGATCAATTTTAGTATTATTATCTCCCGTGAGAATTAAATCATCAACATATACAAGAAGATACATTGTGTGACCATCAGCATGGAAAACAAACAGTGAAGTATCAACATATGAATTCTGAAAACCAAATTGGAGAAGAAAAGTTCTGTGTAAGACCCCAAATTATTAATAAATGAAATTTATTTTTCTCTATTTATTATTTTAAAATAGTAAGGGTTGATTTGATTAATGTGGATAGTTATGGGTAAAATACATAAATATTTCGAATAAGCAAGTGGTTATAAAATATTCATTATTATTTGGGAATATTCGTTTGGTCGTGGAAATATTGATCTTCGTGGGAATATTAAATGCTGACAAGCGCGATCTTTGTGAGCCCCATAACCCAAAAAAGCGATTGGAAGAAAAGCGACAAATATAAGTTGTTTATAAATACTTGCGTAGTTATTACTGAATTAATCTTGTTGGAATACCCGGAGGATAAAACACACTAATACTGCGTTGTTGAAGCGATAGCACTGCAGTATTGCACCAATTATTGATTCTTACGTAAGAAGGCACTACTCAATAATTGTTACGATGAATTCTTTATTGAGTATTTTATTTTATTGATTCAATAATTCTTGCATTGATATTTTATATTACCGTTGTTTTAATAAATTGTCATTCTTAAAGTATTTTCCATTATCGAGCAATAATTCATATTATATCGAATAATATTATTGGATAACATTATTGGCAATGTCTAGAAAGTTCATCTAAGGAGAAGTTTGGTCACCTAATTCTGCATGACGATGAAGTAGAGATCCTTATTGGAAAGCCCCCTCTTTCACAGGGAAGCACAGTCACAAGATCTTGTGATTCTGTAATATTATTTGTGAATAATTAATTATTGATTTATATGATGAGGAAAATATTAATTTTATGTGGATATAGATGGAGAAAATTTTTAAAGTGACAATTGTTAAAAATTGAAATTTTATATTTTTCTGATAAAATAATTCATTTAAATATATTATTATATTTTAATAATATAATAATGGTGATATTTTTACAATGAATGTGGGATATATGAGTATATGAGGAGGAAGAGTATTCTTGTTGCATTAAATGATTAACACATGTTTTTTTGTGTGTCGGTGGACCCCATTTCTCGATTGAAATTTGATTATAGCTTTGTAAAATCGCCCATTTGTGGATTTCATCAATTTTACATTTGGAATTTGGAAAAACTTTCTTACGCAAAGTTGTAGAGAATTGAATTTCCTATAAAATCTCGCGTGATTTGAATTTTTACGATAAAGGGCTATTTATTATAAATTATTGAAGTTCGAAGCTCAAATAATTGATTTTGGAAGTTTAAAATATTTAAAATAGGAAAACGTTTTTTTTGTTTTGTGGGCAGCCCTAGAATGTGCAAGATAAGTGAAATCAGTTGTCAAAATGTGCGTAGAGAATTTGTAATATATATAATATTATTATATTAAATTTTCTACTTTGGTGTTAAAGATTTTCCTATAAATAGGGTGCTTAGGTTAGAATTGAAAAAATCACACGAAACTAAAGTTTTTTCTCTCTATATTATTGAGCGTATTCTTGTGAGTATTTTGAGTATACTTTGAGTATTTCTATACGGTGCAAGTTCAAGTCATAGCCTTTATATCCGGTGTTTCAACTAGAAATCTTGTCTTTCGAGGTAAGAGATGTTATTTTATTCGAAAATGATATTATTTCTTCAATATCATTATGCCGAAATATTGGTTGGAAATTTTTATCAAATTTGGAACTTTTTCATGTCGGGGTTACTATTCATAAGTTACTATTCATGAGTTACTATTCATGAGTTACTATTCACGAGTTACTATTCACGAGTTACTATTCATGAGTACTATTCACGAAGCGTGATGATATTTTTTGGAAAATTTCTATCTTTTGGTGTAGGAGTTACTATTCACGTATACGGCACTATTCACGAATACGGCACTATTCACCGAAAAATAAAATTTCTTCTTTTTGTCCAAAATATCTATTCTGGATACTAGCTTTGATTGTATCCATGTTTTGATCATTCTTGAATTTTACTCCACTCTGATTACTTATGAAGTATTTTTGAACTTGGATTGTTTAAAATACGAATCCTTAATATTTGTTCTTTTGTTTCTTTGGATTCGTTTCCTTTAAA
Organism: Panax quinquefolius; assembly: GCA_020205615.1. Taxonomy (NCBI): domain Eukaryota; kingdom Viridiplantae; phylum Streptophyta; class Magnoliopsida; order Apiales; family Araliaceae; genus Panax; species Panax quinquefolius. The sequence goes on along the minus strand of CM035171.1, from coordinate 103,374,766 downwards.
ATATTTTTCATCATCCCGACCCTAAATGATGATATTCTATGAATATCTTTGGCTCGTAGTGCAAAGATGAATGATTTCTTGATGAATATCTTTGGCCCGTAGTGCAAAAGATGAACATGTGTTGAGATGAACATGACTAATCGATTAATATCTTTGGCCCGTAGTAAAAAGATGAGCAGTGTTTAGATGAACATGACTAATCGATGAATATCTTTGGCTCAGAGTGCAAAGATGAATATTTGATTCGGATATATATTGATTGATGTTATAGGGATAAAATATCGACGATGAACTTTTAAATTCATATATAGAAGATAGTAGTTTGCATTCTCTACTTAACTCTTCTAATGAATTATTATTTCATTGCGAAGATTGATTTAAAACCGGTTGTCTATTGTATTCTATTAGATTTTTCCCTGTTGAAGACTAACGATAATTTGTTGTATATTATCTTAGTCATAATATTCTTTTCTTGGCTAGTTGAGCTCACCCTTTTCCTTTTTTGTTCCATTTTTTCTTCTCGTGGAGGCGAGAATGTAGCGAAAGTCTTAGTCGAGGGGTATGGAATGAAGGTTCTAAAGAGAGTTGTTTAGTAGTCCTCACCATTTTGTAAAATAATGTATAAATAATTGTGATGAGAATTTATTTGGGTATGGATATTATGCAGAAGATAATAATTGTATTTAAACTCATTAAGATATATATGTTGTCATATTTATTTTTGCACGACAAATGTATTAATAAAGTTGTAGTTATTTATTTACACCATGTATTTGGCGACTCGAGAATGGGTTGGATGGAATGGACCTATTTTGGGGCGTCACGGTTGGTATAAAGCTTAAGGATATGATCTCTGGCGGAGATCGGGAATAGAACTAGGAGGGAGAGACGAGTAAATCCTTCGCTAAGTATGTCCTACCTAAGCTTATTTGTTAGTTGGTTAGTATATAGGGATATTATGTGATATATTGATTTCCTTAATTAACCCTTGTTTTATGACGAGATTTGAGAATGTCGAATTTGAGAATATTAATGATGGAGTAAATGAGACCGTGGAGATGCTGTCTTTACCAATGAGGAGAACGTGCAACAGTGGCAATGTACCTCTGTGAACAACACCACCGAAAGCGAGATGATGAGCGAGGGATGTTTAGAAGCTTTTTGCAGTTCATGCAAAATCGACGAGGAGACTCGTGTTCAAAATCTGAGAGGAAATGATAGCAATTCACGGTGGTCACAAACCAAGCGAGTTCAAAGAGTTAGGACCACGAGTGCACTGGGAAAGCGGATCCGATTAAAGGCGGAGGCGTGGGTCAAACAAATTACCAAGATATTCGATGTCTTTGGATGCGGAGGAACGAAAGTTCCATTCGCTACTTTTATGTTCAGAACGAGGTAGATTCTTGGTGGGAATCGTGAAGCGTACCCATCCAATTTGCACTCAAAGATGTCATGGGAGACATTTCAGAAGCAGTTCAATGACAAGTACTTCCCCGAAAGTATTCGTCATATGAAGGAAGTGGAGTTTATTAGGCGGGAGAGAATAACATGGCGGTGTCCCGAAGACGAGGCGAAGTTCGCGGAGTTATCGAGTTTGCACCTCATTTGGTGGAGAAAGAGGAGCGTATGACGCGGATGTTTTTGAGAGGTTTGAAACCCGGATACGTCGATTATCTCATTTCTCATAAATTTTCTCTCTATTCAGATGTTGTCAATAGGGCTCGGTTGTTAGAAGCGAGATAACGAGTATGTTCAACCGAGGGGACCATAACCAGGATCATACCAAAGATAGCGATCATCGAGAATAACGATAATCGGTGGAGAAAGAAGAATACGGAGAAAGGCAGAACCCTCTGGTGGTAATCGTGGCCATGAAAATAGAAGAAGCGAGTCGGGAGGAGATTTTAAAAGAGGAGATTCAACAACGACCATGTGAAGAGGCGTCGGCCTTGAGAGTAAATGGTTCCAAGGAGGAGAAAGACCACCACCGGTCGTATGTTACAAATGCGGAAAGAGACATGATATATCACCCAAACCCGCCCACAAGCAGTTTAAGGTATGTTATAATTGTGGAAAAGAAGGACATATCGCTTTCGAGATTATGCGGTATCAAAACCCGATCCAGTATGGAATGGTGACTCAAAAGGATGTCCCGAAAAGTCAAAGTCAACGGTTCTGGAAGAGCGTTTGTCGTGGCCCGGTCAAAATACGAGGAACACGAACGAAGTTAGTATGGGTTAGTTAATTATAAATTCTTGCAAAGTTTATACCTTACTGAATCTGGGTTCTACCCATTCTTTTATCTCTCTTGCTTGCGCTCAACGTTTGAACTTGACTACGGAGAAATTAGACTTTGACCTATTTATGGAGACTCCGTTAGGAGAAACTTTCATTACATCCGTTGTTTAGAAATCTTGCTTGATTTAGGTTGACACTATCACATTACCTGTTAACCTTATTTCTATAGAGATATTTGCTTTTAATGTGATTTTAAGGTTAACTACTCATCATGCCGAAATTGATTACTTTCGTAAGGTTGTTAGTTTTCATATTCTAAGCAACTTTGTTATTGAATTCAAGCAATCAAACCATTGTAGTCAAACATTTTCATATCAAGCCATGAAGTCATTCGTTTATTACGGATGTCAAGTTTTCTTAGTCCATGTTATGGATTTGAATAAAGACACGTCAGATTTGAATAATATTCCTGTTGTTATTGATTTTTCCTGACGTATTTCCTGAAGAATTTCTTCGTTTACTCCCAAAGACCGATATTAAATTTTGTATCGACTTTGAACGGTACAAAACTCATTTCTAAAATCTCATATCGAATGGCTCTATTGAACTTCGGGAGTTAAAAATTCAACTATAGAATTTGGTACCGAGCCTTTATCCGGTGACTTCCTTTGTGGAATGCACCAAGCCGGACTCTCCGTGAGGGGGACACCATATTCGATGCGATAGTAAAGCGATAGGTGTCATTGTAACGTGTTATCAAGGTTGGGATATGAGTCACAATTGTGAGAACAACCTAAGTCGAGAATCGAAATACGTAGCTTTCAGGCTTAGTTGGTTATTATCGGAGATTCGTTGAAGGATATTCTCGAATCGCTATTCCATTCTTGGTGACTCGTAGAGATACAAAATTCAAATGGAGCAAGGAATGTGGGAAGAGCTTCGAAGAACTCAAGAGGAGACTCATTTCAGCACATGTTCTGACTATGCCATCCTGGAAAAGCTAACGTGGTAGCTGATGTGTTGAGTAGAAGATCGTATACAAGTACGAGTACGATATTGTCAAAGACTCATTTCGTATAATTTACAAATAATAGAGATGGAGATGAAAACTCTAGGTACCCACGTGATGATATACGAGTATAATCGACTTTAATCAATAAATTTAAAGATGTTCAAGCTACACACCGGAGCTGATGAATTTGAAGAAGGAGGTGCAAGAAGTTGTTATTTCAAAAGCAATAATCGGTGAGGTGAGGAAAGCTCAAACCTTCGATTTATTAATCCATTTGAAATTCTCGATCGAATAGGAGGCGTGGCCTATAGACTCGTTTTACCGCCAAGTATGGCGTGTTCATAACGCTTTTCACGTATCGATGTTACGTAAATATGTGGACGACCAAACCACGTCATTGAGTTAGAACCGGACGAGATAATGAAGACTTAACGACGAGGAGGTACTGTCAAGATCTTGGATAGAAAGAACATGTCCTATGTATCGAGGTTATACCACAAGTTAAAGTTTTGTGGAGAATCCATCTTTATTGAGGAAATGACACGGGAGTTGGAAACGAAAATGAAAGCGAGGTATTCTCATCTTTTCAAACACCAGTACATCGTCAATTTCGAGGATGAAATTTCATAAGGAGGGAGGTTGTAAGACCTCAAATTATTAATAAATGAAATTTATTTTCCTCTATTTATTATTTTGAAATAGTAAGGGTTGATTTGATTAATGTGGATAGTTATGGGTAAAATCGCAAATATTTTGAATAAGCAAGTGGTTATAAAATATTCATTATTGTTGGGGAATATTCGTTTGGTCGTGGAATATTAAATCTTTGGGGAATATTTAAGTATGATTAGTGATCTTTTGTGGGTCCCATAACTGAAAGCGATTGGATGAAGAAAACGACAACTATAAGTTGTTTATAAATAACTGGCGTAGTTATTACCAAATTATCTTGTTGGAATACCAGGAGGATAAAACACACTAATACGCGTTGTTGAGCAAGTAGACACAGTATTGCACCAATTATTGATTCTTACGTAAGAAGGCACTACTCAATAATTGTTAAAGTAATTATTGTTCGATTATTTTATTTTATTGATTCAATAATTCTACGCATTGATATTTTATATTATCGTTGTTTCAATAAATTGTCATTACACAAGTATTTTCCATTATAGAGAGCAATAATTCATATTATCTGAATAATATTATTGGATAACATTATTGACAATGTCTAAAAAGTTCTATCTAAGGAGAGGTTTGGTCACCTAATCAAGGCGCAAGATAAGAGAGATCCTTATTGGAAAGCCCCTCTTTCTGAAGCGGCACTGGTTGCAAAGATTGTGATTCTCGTAATATTATTTGTGAATAATTAATTAATGATTTATATGATGAGGAAAATATTGATTTTATGTGGATATAGATGGAGAAAATTTTTAAAGTGACAATTGTTGAAAATTGAAATTTTATCTTTTTACGATAAAATAATTCATTTAAATATATTATTATATTTTAATAATATAATAATGGTGATATTTTACAATGAATGTGGGATATATGAGTATATGAGGAGGAAGAGTATTCTTGTTGCATTAAATGATTAACACATGTTTTGTGTGTCGGTGGACCCCATTTCTTTGATGAAATTTGATTATAGCACCGTAAAATCGCCCATTTGTGGATTTTGGTCAATTTTCATTTGGAATTTGAAAAAACTTTCTTACGCAAAGTTGTAGAGAATTGAATTTCCTATAAAAACTTGTGAGATTGAATTTTTACGATAAAGGGGCTATTTATTATAAATTATTGAAGTTCAGAAGCTCCGAAATAATTGATTTTTGAAAGTTTAAAATAGGAAAACGTTTTTTTTGTTTTGTGGGTAGCCCTAGCATGTGCAAGATAAGTTGAAATCAGTTGTCAAAATGTGCGAGAGAATTTGTAATATATATAATATTATTATATTAAATTTTCTACTTTTGGTGTTCTAAAGATTTTCCTATAAATAGGGTCTTAGGTTAGAATTGAAAATCACACCGTAAATCAAGTTTTCTCTCTATATTATCGGCGTATTCTTGTGAGTATTTTGAGTATACTTTGAGTATTGCTATCTGGTGCAAGTTCAAGTCATAGCCTATATCCCAGGTGTTTCAACTAGAAATCTTGTCTTTCGAGGTAAGGGATGTTATTTTATTCGAAAATGATATTATTTCTTCAATATCATTATCTTCGAAATATTGGTTGGAAATTTTATCAAATTTAGAACTTTTTCATGTAAGGTTACTATTCATAAGTTACTATTCATGAGTTACTATTCATGAGTTACTATTCACGATTACTATTCACGAGATCTATTCAAGAAGCGTGATGATGGTTTTTGGGAAATTTTTATCTTTTGGTGTCTGAGTTACAATTCACGATATCTGACTATTATTCATTGAAAAAATGAAATTTCTTCTTTTGTCCAAAATATCTATTCTCGGATACTAGCTTTGATTGTATCCATGTTTTGATCATTCTTGAATTTTACTCCACTCGATTACTTATGAAGTATTTTTGAACTTGGATTGTTTAAAATACGAATCCTTAATATTTGTTCTTTTGTTTCACCGAATTCGTTTCCTTTAAAATATTTTTCATCATCCTCGTTCTAAATGATGATATTCTTGAATATTTTGGCCCTATAGTCAAAAAGATGAATGATTTCTTGATGAATATCTTTGCCAGTAGTGTAAAAGATGAGCAGTGTTGAGATGAACATGATTAATCGATTAATATCTTTGGCCGTCAGTAGTGCAAAGATGAGCAGTGTTTAGATGAACATGACTAATGTGATGAATATCTTTGGCACGTAGTGCAAAGATGAATATTTGATTCAGATATATATTGATTGATGTTACGAGGATAAAATATCGACGATGAACTTTTAAATTCATATATAGAAGATAGTAGTTTGCATTCTCTACTTAACTCTTCTAATGAATTATTATTTCAATGCGAAGATTGATTTAAAAGCGGGTTGTCTATTGTATTCTATTAGATTTTTCCCTGTTGAAGACTAACGATAATTTGTTGTATATTATCTTAGTCATAATATTCTTTCCTGAGTGTGATATTGAATTTTGTATCGACTTTGAACCCGGTACAAAACCCATTTCTAAAATCTCATATCGAATGGCTCCTATTGAACTTCAGGAGTTAAAAACCCAAGTACAAGAGTTAGTACCCGAGCCTCTATCTGGTGACTTCCTTTGTGGAATGCACCAAAGCTAGACTCTCCGTAGGGGACGTCATATTCGTGTGGTGGTAAACTGATAGGCGCCATTGTGATGTTCAATCCAAGATTGGGATATGAATCACATATGAGAGCAACTTAAGTCAGTAATCAAAATATCTGGCTTTCTAGGCTTAATTGGTTACTATCGGAGATTCGTGGAAGGACTTTCTCGAATCACTACTCCGTTAACTTAGCTGACTCAGAAAGATACAAAATTTGTATGGAGAAAGGAATGCGACAAGATTTTCCAAGAGTTCAAGAGACGACTCATTTCGGCACTTGTTCTGACCATACCATCCTGGAAAAGCGAACGTGGTAGCTGACGCGTTGAGTAGAAGATCGTATGCAAGTACGAGTGCGATATTGTTGAACACAAAGACCTATTTTGTATAATTTACAAACAATAGAGATAGAGTTAAAGACTCTAGGGACCCACGTGATGATATACGAGTAAAATCGACTTTAATCGATAACGTTAAAGCCGCTTCAAGCTACAATGGCGAAATGATGAATATAAAGAAGAAGGTGCAAGAAGGCGTTATTCTAGAAGTAAGAGTCGATGAAAGAAGAAAGCTCAAACCTTTGATTTATTTGAAATCCTCGATCGAGTAGGAAGCGTGGCCTATAGACTCGTAAGTAACGCTAAGTATGTCGGCGTGTTTATAACATTTTTCACGTATCGATGTTACGTAAATATGTGGACGACCCAAACCATATTATTGAGTTAGAACCGGACGAGATAGCCGAAGATTTAATGTACGAGGAGGTACCTGTCAAAATATTGGATAGGAAAGAGCATGTCCTACGAACAAAGGTTATACCACAAGTTAAGGTTTTGTGGAGGAACCATGCTATTGAAGAAATGACCTGGGAATTGGAATCGAAAATGAAAGCGAGGTACCCTCACCTTTTCAAAACACCAGGTACGTACGTCAATTTCGAGGACGAAATTTCATAAGGAGGGGAGGTTGTAAGACCCCAACTTATTATGAATAAAATTAAATTTTCTCTATTTAATATCTTGAAATAATAAGGAGTTAATTTGATATAATACTTTGGTTATGGGTGGAATGTGCAAATTTTACAAAATAAGTAAGTGGTTATAAAATATTCATTTTTTTTGATGGGGAATATTCGTTTGGTCGTGGAATATTCTTGTTGTTAGGGGAATATTAAATGCGATGGAGCTGACCCATTCGTGGGGCTCATAATGAGAATAAGCTATCGGATGAAGAAAGCGACAAGTTTGAGTTTTTTATAAATAACTTGGCGTAGTTATTACTGAATTAACCTTTGTTGGAATACTCCGGTGGTTAAAATACGATGTCTGGCGTAATCGCACAAAGAAGACACCACGGTATTGCACAAGATTTTTAAATTATTGATTCTTACGTAAGAAGGCACTACTCAATAATTTATTCTGAGAATTACTTTTCAATATTTTATTTTATTGATTCAATAATTGTTGCGTTGGTATTTTATATTATTGTTGTTTCAATAATTGTCATCGCACAATATTTTCCATTATCGGATCAATAATTCATATTATTTGAATAATATTATTAGATAACATTATTGGCAATGTCTAGAAAGTTACATCAATGAGAGGTTTGGTCATCTAATTCTTGCCAAGAAAGAGAGAAATCCTTATCTGAAAGCCCCTCTTTCCTTGGAACTTTTGTCATGTCATAATTGTGATTCTCGTAATATTATTTGGGAATAATTAATTATTGATTTATATAATAAGGAAATATTTATTTGATGTGGATATAAATGATGGATTTATTTATTTTATGTGGTTATAATTGAAGGATTTAATTTTGAGGTGTTTTATCGGTATTTTTATTTGAATGGAGGTATTAAAATCAAATCAAAGTATTTTTACGATATATTATGTGAGTTATAATTTTTAATCGTAGTTGGATCGTTGTGATTTTTGGATATGTTATACATATATAAGTTGAGTATATGTCCACAAATTTTGAACCATTAAAAATGAAGCGAATAATTTGTTATAAATTTTAAGAGGTGTTTGATTGAAAGTAGGGTTATAATTGATTTTGGTAGAAAATTCTAGAATTGAGTGGGCCCCACTTGTGGTTGGTGAAAAAATGTCTTTGAATTTTATTTCAAATGTGGTGGGTGGCAATAGTAGCGAGGTAAAGCCATCGGTAGTAGCAGTCAAGTCCGCCTTTGGGCTAACATTTTCCTATAAATAGAGGACTAAGTTAGAATTGAAAATCACACCGAAACAAAGTTTTTTCTCTTTCTCTCTCTATATTATTGGCGTATTTTGTGAGTATTTAGATACTTTGAGAGTTGTTGTTCAAGATAAGTTTCATTCAAAGATCACTTTGACCTTTCCTTACGGAAATCTTGATTCTTTGAGGTAAGGGATGTTATTTTCTTCATATATGATATTATTTCTTTTCAATATCATTATCGCCAAGTATTGATTTGAACTTTTAATCAAATTTGGAACTTTTTGTGTCGGGGTTACTATTCACATATTCACTATACTAGATTATTCACAAATACAAGACTATTCACCGAAAAATGAAATTTTTTCTTTTCTTCCAGATGTCTTTTATGGTTACTATCTTTGATTGTATCCATGTTTTGATCTTTATTTTTGAATTCTACTTCACACTTGGTTATTATGGAGTATTATTGAATTTGGATAAACCGAAATACGAATCCCTAATATTTGTCCTTCTGTCTCACTGGATTCGTTCTCTAAAATGTTTTTCATCATCCTCAGTCCTTAATGGTGATACTTGATGAATATCTTTGGCTCAGTAGGTAAAGATGAATGATTACTCGATGAATATCTTTGGCCGTAGTGCAAAGATGAACAGTGTTGAGATGAACATGACCAACTGGTGATACAAATGAATATCTTTGGCCCGTAGTGCAAAGATGTATATTGATTGATGTTATAGGGATAAAATATTGATGATGGACTTTTAAATTCATAGATGATAGTAGATTTCATTCTCTACTTAACTCTTCTAATGAATTGTTGTTTTCGCTGCAGTTGTTGATCTAAAACTTGTTGTCTATTGTATTCTATCAGATTTTTCCCTGTTGAAGACTAAGGATAATTTGTTGTATATTATCTTAGTCATAACATTCTTTACTCGGCTAGTTGTGCTCACCCTTTTCCTTTTTGTTCCATTTTTCTTCTCAGGAGGTGAGGACATAACAGGATCTAGTCGGGGTATGGAGTGATGGTTCTAGAAAGATGTTTTAGCAGTCCTCACTATTTCTGTAAAATAGTATTTGAATAATTGTAATGAGGACTTATTTGAGTGTGGATGTTGTCTAGAAAACAATATTTGTATTTAAACTCACAGTATGTGTTGTCGTATTTTGCACGACAATTGTATTATTGAAGTTGTAGTTTGCTTTCTGTACCATGTATTTGGCGACTCAGAATGAGTGGTGTATACCTATTTTGGGGGCGTCACATAGAGAGTATCCAAGAAAGACACATGGTTTGGATCGAGTGTCTAGTTTGTGAGTTGTATAAGGTCTAAGCCAGGGATAACATAAACAACCAAAAAATTTGAGTTTTGAGTAATTAGGAGCTGTTGTAAAAATAGTGTCAGATGGAGAGGAAAGATGTAGTGTAGGAGTTGGCATGCGATTTATTAAATAAACTGCTGTGGCAAAGGCATAAGTCCAATAACTTAAAGGAAGAGAGGCATGAGAGAGTAATGCTAAGCCAATTTCTACAAAGTGACGATGTCGTCATTCAGAAAAACCATTATGTTCAGGTGTGTGAGGTGGCGTAGTGAGATGAGAAATTCCATTTGTTGAAAGAAATTGGGCAAGTGCTTTATACTCACCACCATTGTCAAAGTAAAGTGTTTTAATGGGTTTATTAAAGTGTTTTTCCACAATGGCTTTAAATCTAATAAAAATGGCTTAGACTTCTGATTTGTGTTTGAGAGGATAGAACCAAATATATCTGCTGAAATGATCCACAAAAATGACATAGTATTTAAATCCATTAGTTGATATAATTGGAGATGTCCAAACATCAGAAAAGATAATTTCAAGGAGTTGAGAAGAAACAAGTGTGGATTGAGAGAATGAGAATTTGTGACTTTTATTACTTAGACAAGCATTACATGAAAAACTATTGGATAACGAATAAGATAAATCTAGCTTATTTTTGGAAACAATCTGAGTCAGAATGTGAAAAGCTGGGTGTCCTAATCTGTGATGCCACTTTTGACAAGGTTGTTTTGATCTTGGAAAAAAGCAAGCAAGGGTGGAGATCTGACCCACTCATAGACGCCATCTTTAGTTTGGCCCTTCAGTAGTGTGACCCCGTGTGAATGTCCTTTACAAGAAAAGTAGTGGGTAAGAATTAAATGGAGACATTATTGGAGGAACAAAATTTAGAAATAGAAATTAAATTCTTTTTCATAGCAGGAACACATAAGACATTATTCAATTGAAAGGTGTTATTAGGTGTGTGGAGAGAGGAAGAACCAGTATGAGTAATAGGGAGACCCATTCCATCACCAATCATAATGTCATCCGAGCCATTGTATGGATCATGCATGGAAAGATTGTGCAGATCAACTGTAACATGGTGAGACGCTCCACTGTCCAAGAGCCAAGATGTAGGGCCGGGAGTATTTGAAGCAAAATGAGCTCTTGGTTGCCATGGAGTAGCAGAGTGAGTGGTCGAAGTAGGGAAAGGACTGTTGGATGTGTGGATTGGAACTAGGCGAAAAGAGGGACACTGTTTTGCTGTATGTCCTTGTATTATAAAGATTTGGCAAAAACCCAGGTAGGGCCGAGATGGGCGATTACCATGAGATGGGATTTGTCCACTGGTTGGTGTAGTAGTAAATTTATTTTGTTAACTGTTGGAGGAGCACCGTGGATGATGGGGGTTGCTTGAAGGAGCAGGGGAGTGCCATGGTGCCAGGTTTCTACTCGTGGGGTTAGCAGTGGCAGGAAAGTGTAGTGGGTCAGGGTTCGATGGGATCACCGAGGCCTCAAAATTGAGTAACTTTTCATGTAGTTCATCAAATGTGATGGGCATGTCTCTGGCTTGGACTGCGTGAGTGAGTTCTTTGTATTCATCGCCAAGGCCATCAAGTATCATGTCGGTGAGATCTTCGGTATCTAGTGGTGCTCCAAGAAGAGCAAGTTCATCGGCCTTTGCCTTGATGGATTGCAGGAACTGTGTGACACTGTCAGAGCCTTTTGTGATCATCTTAAGGTGGCTTTTGGTTTGTTTGATGCGGCCACGAGAGGGAGTTGCGTAGGTGGTGGCCAGAATAGTCCAAAGCTTCACGAGATGTCTTGGCTCAGGTAATAAATGGTATGATAGTGTGGGGAGAGAGCCAATGATTGCATTCAATATTAACTAATCCTGTCGAATCCATAGATTGTGAGCAGGGTTGGATGGAGATGTAGCATTTTGGGTGTCAGTTTGTGTGAGTGTGGCAGTGGGACATGGCTTGGAGCCATCAATATAGCCTAAGAGGTCATACCCAATGAAAAGAGTGGTAAATTGCAGTTTCCATGATAGGTAGTTGGTGGAGATGAGTTTGAGTGGGGTTTGGGCAGTTGCATTAATGCTTATAAGGGAGTTGTGGGATTCATTGGTGTTGAGAATAAAAGAGGAAGAGGTGGACATGGGTGTGCAATCCGCGCAGAGAGAAAAAAAAATTGGAATTGGTTATCTCTCGCTTCGCTCGATACCATGAAAGAGTTCAGACAGACTTACTATTTCAGATTGATTGAACAACTATATAAATACATCAGAAGATAAGCAAGGAAGATTTGAATATCCTACAAAGTAGGATAGTTACAACTTAATACCTATAACTATAGATGACAGTTAAATACATTTAAATTAAACAATCTATCTGATTTGAATTATACAATCTGATATGGAAGACCAAGTCTAAACAGCTGAGTATCTCTAATAGTTTGTACTTAAGAAATGTCATTATTTTATTTTTAGGATATGGATGTCCAAATTCGTTTTCCTATATTAATGTTAAAGGCAATTTAGGAATAAAAAAGAAATTTACTAATCTAATTTTTCAATCATTAATTTTCCTATGGTTTTGTTCAGGAAGGTTTTTTTAAAGAAAAAATGGATCTAAAAAAGGTTACAAGCAAGGGATTTCTAAAGAACATTGTTTCATATCCTTTTCTCAATTTTTTAAACCTACAAACAAGGTTTAAAGTTTCTGGACATCAGGGTCATGTCTGTTTATAAGGATCATAATCTCAGAATTATAATTTATGTCTTTTCAAAATTATTAATCTTAAAATTAAATAGTAACAATTACATATTTATTTTCTATGAATTTGGTAAAACATGACTTCTAGATGTAATCGTTATTAATTATACTTAATGTTATGGTACTATTATTACCAAAGAGGAGAGTTAAAAGAAATAATAAAATTTTCAATATTTCTTTGTATGTGTAAGTTCCAGAAGGAATTTTTACCCAATAAAGATTGAAGACGGTAAGTTATTATATCCCCTAACATTGGATAAATTATTATAATTGATTAAGATTTTCAAAAAAAGTAAGAGGAAAATTTGAAAAAATCCTAAGGTGATTTTTTTTCCCCCATAGAATGAAGCAGTTGTTACTATTAAGGCTTAAATATGATTTACTATCTTAAACTATAGGTCATATTCTACTTCGCTGATTCATCTTTTAATTTTGTCAATTAGATGATTGAACTATTATTTTTTTTCGATTTCATTCAATTAGGTTCTGTAGCGTCGAGAAATCGCTTTAACATGACATAATAATAATTTAAATGAGTGCTTATATGTAAAAAAGAATATATATTTTAATGAGATCAAAGGACAAAAGGTAAAATAACAAATAAAACAACTAAAAATTACACAAATAAAATAAATTAGTTGTATAATTATTTATTTATAATTATATAAATAATATAAATTATTTATATAATTATTATATAAATAATATAATAATTATTTTATTAAAATAATTATTTTTATTATTAAAAAAAGCTGCATTTTATTATTATTTTATTAAAAAAAACTGTGTTTAATATTAATGATAATAAAAATAAACTGTTTTTTAATATTAAACATAAAACGCAGTTTATTTTAATAAAATAAAATTAAACTATTTTTTTTACATAAAACGCAGTTTATTTTAATAAAAATAAAATAAACTGTTTTTTTTTAATATTAAACATAAAAATAAACAGTTTTTTAATATTAAACATAAAACGCAGTTTATTTTAATAAAATAAAAATAAACTGTTCTTTTAATATTAAACATAAAACGCAGTTTATTTTAATAAAATAAAATAAACTGTTTTTTTTAATATTAAACATAAAAGTAAACAGTTTATTTTTATTATCATTAATATTAAACACAGTTTTTTTAATTAAAAAATAATAAAATGTAGTTTTTTAATAAAAATAATTATCTTTAATAAAATAATTATTATATTATTTATATAATAATTATATAAATAATTTATATTATTTATATAATTATAAATAAATAATTATACAATTAATTTATATTATTTGTGTAATTTTAGTTGTTTTATTTATTATTTTACCTTTTTGTCCTTTGATCTCATTAAAATATATATTCTTTTTTTTACACATAAGCATTCATTTAAATTTATTGGATGCCATGTCATTAATTTTTCGACGTGTATACAAAGTTCTCAAATGAATGAAATCAAAAAAAAATAATAGTTCAATCATCTAATTGACAAAATTAAAAAATAAATTACAGAAATGAAATATAGTCTATAATTAAGAATATTAAATCATATTTAAGCCTACCATTAATTATTCGAAATTACTTTCAGTGAGAGTTAGCAATTTGGCATGGCTTAAGGATCTTGACAAAAACTCTAGTTACAATAGGACAGTCAAACGATTGACATATTAAATTTTAAAAAATATTACTCTTTTTGCTTTAAAATTAAAGATATAATTTAATTTTATATTTATTTTAATTTATAAGTCATTATGAGTCAAACACATTTATAACTTATTTTAACTTAATTTTTAATTTATTAATCAAATTGATATCGTTCACTTTTATTTATAAGTAGTAACTTAAAATAATTTAGAAATCGACTTATATAATATCTTATAAGTCATTTTAAAATAGTTCAGTCCGAAACAGGAAGGTCATTTTCACTCTCTGTTTCTATATATCGCAAATAATATTTATATATGCTGACGGAGAATCTCACTAGCGTTCATCAGAGAACTCCCATTTAGATGTTAGAGAGAGAAAATGGGTTTGGAAAGTGTGGGAGGTCTAGCGATCCATATCATTCTCTCCAAATTGGGTCCGAAAGAAACCGCAACCGTAGCCTGTGTAAGCCAACGGTTTCGGGTTTGGGCTTCAGATGATTCGCTTGGTCCAAATTATCTTTCTTCCCCTGAAAACCCTCTTGGAATCCCTTCTCCTTCTTTTCGGGTACTTCAATTTTTATGCATATATGTTTTTTTATGTATGTATGTTTGTGTAAATGATTAGATAGGATGGATTGTTTGCTCAATTATCTTAAGTAGCAATAGAAAGGAGAAGAAAATTGGATTTTTTTTTTTTTTGTAAATGAATTTGCAGTGGGATTATTTCTTTTTCCACTTAATGAATTAGAGTTCTTTGTGTGGAATTTTTCAGTATGGTTTAGTGATTTGTATTCCTAATTTGGTAAGTTTTGGCATTTTTTGTTTGCATAAATGATGGATGGTATAAGACTATTTGTACTAATTTATTATTATTACGGACTATTTGTTATCATTCCTAAGTTCATTTGCTACCTCAAAAGGGGATTATATAACACATTTTCACCTTGGATTAAAATCCATCGTACCTTAGAAATGACAATATATGGTCCATGGGATTAAATAACAAACTAATCATGGGATAAAATAGTTTGTAATGTATTGTCCATGGGATTAAATAACAAACTAATCATGGGATAAAATAGTTTGTAATGCTAATCAATTCGTGCAAATACTCCTATCCCTCTCATCATTTTTGCAAACAACTTAAAGATTTTGTATTGCTTAGTTCTAGAACAGTTGATCATAGTTTTGGATATCATGAATTGTTATACTTTTAAAAAAGAATTACCTGTCTTCGAAAAATAATTTTGTGAGGTTCCAAAAACAAACAAGGAAGTAAGGTGTGGGGTGATGGCATGTGAAATAAAGAAATTTGTAAAGGGAAATGGTGCAGGGACCATCACAAAGATTTGCTTACATAATATAAGGTACTATTACAAGATACGTGAAGAAAGACTCTTTTGGGAATTGGGTACCATTTCAAGATATTGGTCGTTGCCACTCCTTATAATTTCTCAATCGGTGCTTCAATAGTAAACTGTATAAATTGGAGGGGGAAAAAGTAATCATAATAATTCATTTAGGGGTAGTAATGCAACTGAGTTTGGTAGGCTCCAGGTTAACCTGCCTGTTGATCCTTGGCCGTGCTCACTGGAAGTTATAAACTTGGAACTCTATTGGCATGCTTAGACTTCCTCTAGCTGATATTATTGTTGTGCCTATCTGATTTCCTTTTGAACGTCACTTGGTGGCTTATCTTATTATGATTATATTCAATCTGTTAACATTGGTCTCTCTTTGTATCTCTGTCCAGGCAGCTTATCAAGCATGGCGTGAAGCATTTGGTATGTATTCGTGGTCCTTGGTTAGACGAGTTAAAAGATGTTGGGGCAGAATTAAAGGCTGGTTGACAGTTAATTTCCCAGAGGCTGTGACAACTCTGCGTAAGGGTGCAACTGAAGAAGAAATAAAGAATTTTGAGAAGTCTTTGATAGTGAAATTGCTCCTTCCCACAAGGGTTCTCTATCGGTTTTGTGATGGTCAGGAGCTAGCACGTGAAGAAGTTGTTAGGTTTGTAATATTCAAGAACACAATCAAATTGCATAAAAAGTACGGAAACGTGTAAAAATCAGAGTTTTAAAAAATTTACAAACCATATACCCGGATCACCCTTTATGCACAATTATTAATTAAACGAAAAGATAAAGAATAAAATCATACCCTTAAAGATCGAGCTTCCTCATGTACAAGTTCACCTCCAAATCCTTTCGCGTTCAACTTGAATCCGCCGGGGTTTTGTTCCTTCCTTTGATCAACGTTAGCCACCCATATGTTTGGCCTCTAGAGGTGATCCACCAAGGAATAATAATGATTCAAGAAGAAGGGATATTGGCTCAACCCTAGTTTTCTATCTCTATAGAAAAAGGCGTACTCTCCAACAAATTGGAATTATTATGTTGAAAAATATGACCCCCCCACCGATATAAGACTCCTCTTATAAAGATATGGGTAACCTTATTTAATAAAAATAAGGTATTATTTAATTAAACTCTTTTAATTAAATTAAGCTCCTAATCTTATTAGGGATAATTAATTAAACTCCTTTAACTAATTTTCCTCCTAATCCTATTAGGAATAAATGAGAGTACTTATATTAAATTAATTCCTAAACTCTTTTAGAAATTAAAATAATAAT
This sequence comes from Panax quinquefolius, assembly GCA_020205615.1. Lineage (NCBI taxonomy): Eukaryota > Viridiplantae > Streptophyta > Magnoliopsida > Apiales > Araliaceae > Panax > Panax quinquefolius. The sequence continues at coordinate 103,357,695 of CM035171.1, read as the reverse complement.
AATTGTAATAATATTAATAAGACTCCTCTTATTAATTTATATTTAATATTTCTAAAATATTAAATAATAAATATTAAGCTATTTAATTTATTCTATCACCATAGATTAAATTAAATATACATAAATATATTATTACGATTATGCCATTAACTTCTTAAATAATTATTCTTCCTTTTATGGTGTGACCCTTTAGGTTCTCCATATTAAACCGGTTGTGAATAAATCAATTAGAACAATTCTAATCTTATTTAAATAAATAAATTAAACAATTAATTTATTTAAATAAATAATATTTATTCTACAATAGGATAAAGCTCCCTAGCGATCAGCGACTTTCCGGATAATATAGATTTCAACATTAATCATAAAAGAACCTTTGAGTAAATAGTTACCGTGACAATTCAATCCTTCCACCATACAATGTCCCAATTAAATATAAGACATGGAATTTTTGTTAAGTCTTATTTTATTTAATTATATGTATTTCGTCCTTAAATGCACAACTCAAATAATGCAAATTAGAAACTCCTTTCTAATTTCATTCGCCGCCAAGGACTACTAGGTTGTCATTTATCGAATCACATAGGACATTTCTCTTCTTTTATTAGAAGTGGTAGATTCTTTATTGATCATATATTATCTCCATATACAACTTATTATACCCAAGCATACCCTTTGATATACCCTAAGGGTCTTAAGGAATAAGTCAAAGTATAACTCATCATACACAAGATACTATGATGATCTCAAGTCCAAGGATCACTTCAGACTACTATCACTCTGAGGAATGCCTATGACAGCAAGTAAAACTCCATTAGGTATTCCTTAGCGAGCCAACGTTCGGTGAACTTATTCTCTAATAAGCACCTACATACTTGCTTTAGTGTCTCCACACAAATGATCGTGAGATCAATCATCCTCATCCAACGAAAGCAACAACGTATGTACCAATCTATCCGGATTCACTAATCCCCAATTTAGTAATCCAATGATTGGGAACTATTTTAGTTTTAAGCTTTCTAAGAATTTAGATCTCATTAGAATGATCATCATCATTATTCTAAAAGCATTGCTTAAAACTATGGGTTTATCACATATTATAAAAACAAAGATCATGTAGATAATTAAAAGCCTTTAATAAATTAATACTTTTATTAATAAATGAATAAGATTGTTACAAAGTATATGCTTTATCATCAAACATGATTGGCTTGTGTGCATACTACTTTCAATCTCCCACTTGCACTAAAGCCAATCGTCATGGTATCTTATACTCTTCTTCTCTAAGTGACGATTATCCTGCTTTGTTGGATAAGCTTTAGTTAATGGATATGTAATGTTGTTCTTGAGAGTCCACTATCTCTATAGTGATTTTCCATCTTCAATGATTCTAATAATCAAATGAAAGTGCCACAACACATGTTTAGATCCAAGATGAGACTTAGGAACTATTCCTAGTTACGTAATGAACTTTTAATCCAAACAATCAACTTGACTTCATTTATAGCTATATACTTTGTCTTTATCACTAAACCAAAGAACTATTTTCTTTGTTTGGAACCTTTTCAATTCAATCGCACCAATTGTTCAAGGTAACACTTTACCTTAAAGTGGATTTTTTTGTCGTCTTGGTTCATGCAAAAAACTTGAGTCATAAAGCCCTCTAGTTTTAATTTAGACCCACCATGAATATGATCACATCCTTAGTGCCGGTTAAGCACTTTAAGATGTTTTTCAACGACTCATAGTGAACTTTCCATAATATGATGATCAACATCGTGTCTCGTACATTTCATTGCATACATGATTGTCACTCATGCGACCTCTCTCTTTCGAGAGTCTGTGGGGACTATTAGAGAGATACACTCCATAACTCATCGATATGAGACATCTCTTGAGTTTGCCATGCTAAACGACTTTAGCATCAAATGAATATCGTTCCTTGAGTTAAGTCGAGCATCCTCTTAAATCTATCTATATAGATTTTATATCCCCAATTAAGATACTCTTCCAAATCATTCATGGAGGAATGTTTAGACAACTTTATCTTTCTTGATTGTAGCATTAGTATGTTATTCCTCATCCGTAGTATATCAACATATAATACTAGGAATGTCAAGACGCTCCCCATCGACCCCTTTTGTACACACTAGAACTCTTACCTCATCGTATGTAACTCTGGATCATCATCTTCTATGATGTGTACCTCATCATCATCATCCATGATGAATCCATACCTCCTAGGTATCTTGAAGACTATTCCAGATTTATTTATTGTGGGTACAATGGGTCTATCTATGAGTTCCTCTTATTTGACTTATAGTGTTTTGTGGTTCTTGAACTCTTCAAGATCTATTATCCTCCCACTAGCCCCTTTAATGATAAACACATTTATCTTAGAAGGCGGCGTGTTTCAGAATAAACACCTTTTGTTAAGTAGAATTATAGAACATATGTCCTAAACTTACTTTAGGATGTCCCACAAATCAGCATATGTCAAATCTTGTCCCAAGCTTATCCTTGAAACCTTTTCACATAAGTTGGACAACCCTTATCTTAACATACTTAAGATTAGGAATCCTCCCCATCCATAACTTTTATGGAGTCTTGAAATTTGGATTTTGAGGTTACCTTTTTTCGTAGATGTCGCGACCATTTCTAGGACATGATCCTGTAAGGATCTTTGGAATGTCGGTAAAATCATTTTGGACCGCATCATGTTCAACAAGGTATGAATTTTCATTCAGATACATCAATCAATTATTGCGTATCAGGATGTGTCCATTATGAGAAAACCATTTGAGATGATCTAGAAACTTATTGCACAAGTATTTATTCCTTGATCTAATCAAAGAATCTTAATACATTGCCAATTTGTTTCACTTACAATTCTTTGAACCTTTCAAATAATTCACACTTGTATTTTAGCAAATACACACATTCAACTCTTTGAATGATCATCTCCTTTTCTTATACTAATTTGTTCAATATGCAAAATTATTTTTCATGTAAGTCAAGTATACTAAATTTATTAAGTAATATTCCATTCTATACAAAACATTATTATTATAAATAGAACAACAATTGTTCTTAATTATAATACCAAAATTTCATCATTCAACAATAAAATGGAAATAATGTTTCTAACGAGAACCTGTAATACAATAACAACTTATTAACTTAATAGACTTGCTTCAGTAAGTAATGCTAAACAATAAGTTCCTTGGCTAATGTAGCAACCTTTGTTACATTTCCCGCACATAGGATTACTTATATTTGTTTAGCTTTCTAATTCTGCTTGGTCCCTTCATAAATCTATATTTATGATAACCAAAGTCGGTATCCAATACCCAAGTAGAACCTTGACTTAAAGAAAAATTTATTTCAATCATGAACAAAAATTGTATTGTAACCGAAACTTCACTAAGCTTCTTTGGTTAGCCTCTGCAAGATGCTTCTTGCAGTTTCTTTCCAGTGTCCAGGCTTATAGCAGTGGAAGCAAACTCCTTTGCTAGCCGTATCAGTTTTGTTCTTATTATCCTTTGTTTTTGCCTTTCTATATTTACCTTCTTTGAATCATTCTTCTTTTCAGAAGATCCTTTGGCCCCTACCAGTAAGACATGGTCTTTCTTGGTTGGAAAGTGACTCTCATCATTTTTTAACATGTTAAGAAAATCAACGAAGCTGATATCTAGCTTGTTTATATGAAAAATTCACAACAATTGTGAAAGGAGTCCGGGAGTGAGTGCAAGATCAAATCTTGGCTCAACTCTCCATCCATGACAAAACCAGTTGTCCTAATTGATCAATCAAATTGATTATGTTAAAAACTTTTTGTCTATACTATAGTGCTATTGGCCATTCTAGATCGGAAGAGCTCCTTAGATATCTCGATATCTATCGGCCCCTACTTTCCTCACCATCAACTACTTGATGTGCGGGAATATAGTAGGAGCATCCATAGTTTTTCATCGTTGTTGAAGCTCGTTACTCATAGATGCTGAGCATGATGCATCGAGCCAACTATGCATCATCTTGCCACTTTCTAAAAGTAGCAATCTCTTCCTCAGAGGCATTATGCGCAACCATTGCGAGGATAAGGCGTAAGACAGGACATAAGATAACTTTTTTCAAATATGAGAACTATTCTCAAATTCCTTAACCAATCCGTTTAATTGATTCAGTTAATTTAGCATCTAATATGCTTCGCGATGATAGTAATTTTAGACATTGTAAAATTCGTAAATGAATTTGTAATTAACAACATTTTAACATACATTCTTTTATTAATTACCAAAATAAATTAGGTCTTGTTTTAAATTGGTATCTCCCACTATTTTCTTCAAACTATATTACCCTCACTTATATAGTTCGGCAAAATCTGATTAAAGATTTGCTAGTGAAAATAAGGATCCCATTTCAAATGTATATAGCCTTGTGGTGACACAACAAACTATATATAAATAAATAGGTAGACAACTCTTGTCAATTACATCAACTATGCAACTCCTCAGATTTTGCCTCTTAGATCATTTTTTGATCAGTGGTGGCACATCCGAATCAAAATTATCCAAGTTAAGTCCGACCTAGCACTCCATATATTCAAAAAAAAAAAAATATCATCCTTGTGGTGACACAACAAAACAATATTGTTCAATTTTCTTTATAAGCATCAAATGTGATAAATTAACATCTTAAATACTTAATATTTGCCTTGTGGTGACACAACAAACTCATATTAAATATTTAATACTCTATTAATTTTATCATGCTAGAAGGCGACGTTCGATATTCCAAATATCTTTGAACGTTTAGGACTTAATATAAAAAATTGAGGGTTTGTTATTAATTTGTCTCATCTTGTTTAAGCGCACGCATTTACATATATATATAAAATACGCGTATATTAATGAACATGCCAAGCATGTTTGCATAATATATAATATATATAGTATAAGCATGCATATATAGAATACTATATTCTACCCGAATTGATTATGGACTTTTTTATTCTAGTTTGGTTCACTAGAGCCACCAAGTGAACCAAAAGGTCAAACCCTAGGGGTGCAAGAAATAATATTTAAATATAACTATTACATTTAAACCCGGGCTCCATTACAAACGGGTCTTCAAGCTCCTTGTTCCTTGATCTCTAATTCTTCAAAATTAATTCTAACTATTCCTATTACAAAACTATTTAAAATAAATAGAAACCTTGATCGTGATCGAGGGAAGTACATAGGAGGGGAATAAAATTTACATTCGTAAAAAATTAGAAGATTTAGGTACGAGACCCCATTTAATAAAACCCATACATTCATGCATCCAACTAAAATAAAATCCAATCATATTGGTCAATAGTCCATAATCAATCCCATTTATTATCATACACATCATCATATGCATCAATAAATAACATTCATCAAATGAATAATAAACATTTAATATATATATTGATATCATTTAATGGGCAAATTTAGTTAGTATAAAATCTAATTTTGAATTAAAATAAACTCCTTTATTTCAATCCAAATTTAAATCAAAATAAAACTATTTTATTTTAATTTATCCAATTTTGAATAAAATAAACTATTTTATTTTAATCAAAATCTTTAATCAAAATAAACTCTTTTATTTTAATTAATTATGGAATCTAATTCCATGTAATAAAAAAAATTATTAAAGGAAACACGGATTATCTTTTCCTATTCACAAATAAACTCCTTTATTTTGAATAATATGAAATCTTATTTTATATCTAAATAAACTCCTTTATTTAAGGAAATTAGGATTCTCTTTCCTATTCATAAATAAACCTTTTATTTTGAATAATATGAAATCTAATTTCATATCTAAATAAACTCCTTTATTTAAGGAAATTAGGATTTTCTTTCTTATTCACAAATAAACCTTTTATTTGAATAATATGAAATCTAATTTCATATCAAAATAAACTCCTTTATTTAAGGAAAAAGAATCCAATTTCAACTCCAATTAGTTATCATGGAATCCAATTCCAACTCTAATTAGTTAGCATGAAATCTCAATTTTAAAATTAAAATAAACTTTTATATTTTAATATTAAAATAAACTTTTATTTTAAAATTAAAATAAATATTATATTTTAATTATAAAATAATTAATAATATATATATATATATATATATAATAAACGTTAATATATATAATAACATATTATATATAATTCATGAAATCAGGAACCTTATACCCTTGAAATCCGTGAGTCCTGCTGGCCACTTTTGTATACAACTTGGTCCAAAAAAAAATCCTAATATGATTGTTGCTGACTTCGGTCAATTTTGTTGCCCAAGTCCGGTTTTTTTTTCTTTTTCAAGTGCTGCACGGATTTCGTGGCAAAACAACAATTGCATGCTCCCTTGATTTCCGTGTTTAACAAATTTCCATGAAGCATGATTATAATCAAATCATTTTGCTGCCATTTAAGTCCCTTGGCATATTCACGTGGTCCACTTAAAAACAGTTTACATGGAATCATATTACAATGACCACATTTGATTGCAAAAAAAAAAGCTTTTTTTTTTTTTTTTTATTTATTTAAATTTTATACAATTAAATTATGCCCAATTAAATTGTTTCTAAAACATATATCAATATACATATCAAATTAAAACAATTAATAATTCGCATAAAGGTTTGGCTCGATGCCATCGTTAGTAGGTTTGTAATATTCATGAACGCAATCAAATTGCAAAATTTGCTTTAAGCGAGATAAATCGAGTTTAAAAATTTACAAACCATATACCCGGATCACCCTTTATACACAATTATTAATTAAACGAAAAGATAAAGAATAAAATCATACCCTTGAAGATCGAGCTTCCTCAATACAAGTTCACCTCCAAATCCTTTCGCGTTCAACTTGAATCCACCGGGTTTTGTTCCTTCCTTTGATCAACGTTAGCCACCCATATGTTTGGCCTCAGAGGTGATCCACCAAGGAATAATAATGATTCAAGAAGAAGGGATATTAGCTCAACCCTAGTTTTCTATCTCATATAGAAAAAGGCGTACTCTCCAACAAATTGGAATTATTAAATACATATGATATCCGATATAAGACTCCTCTTATAAAGATATCGAGGTAACCTTATTTAATAAAAATAAGGTATTATTTAATTAAACTCTTTTAATTAAATGGGCTCCCCTAATCTTAATAGGGATAATTAATTAAACTCCTTTAACTAATTTTCCTCCTAATCCTATTAGGAATAAATGAGAGTACTTATATTAAATTAATTCCTAAACTCTTTTAGAAATTAAAATAATAATAATTATAATAATATTAATAAGACTCCTCTTATTAATTTATATTTAATATTTCTAAAATATTAAATAATAAATATTAAGCTATTTAATTTATTCTATCACCATAGATTAAATTAAATATACATAACATATTATTACGATTATGCCATTAACTTCTTAAATAATTATTCTTCCTTTTATGGTGTGACCCTTTAGGTTCTCCATATTAAACCAGGTTGTGAATAAATCAATTAGAACAATTCTAATCTTATTTAAATAAATAAATTAAACAATTAATTTATTTAAATAAATAATATTTATTTTACAATAGGATAAGCCTCCCTAGCGATCAACGACTTTCCGGATAATATAGATTTCAACATTAATCATAAAAGAACCTTTGAGTAAATAGTTCTGACAATTCAATCCTTCCACCATACAATGTCCCAATTAAATATAAGACATGGAATTTTTGTCAAGTCTTATTTTATTTAATTATATGTATTTCGATCCTTAAATGCACAACTCAAATAATGCAAATTAGAAACTCCTTTCTAATTTCATTTCGCCGCCAAGGACTCTTTGGGTTGTCATTTATCGAATCACATAGGACATTTCTTCTTTTATTAGAAGTGGTAGATTCTTTATTGATCATACATTATCTCCATGTACAACTTATTATACCCAAGCATACCCTTTGATATACCCTAAGGGTCTTAAGGAATAAGTCAAAGTATAACTCATCATACACAAGATACTATGATGATCTCAAGTCCAAGGATCACTCAGTACTACTATCACTACAGAATTCCTATTGATGAGCAAGTAAAACTCCATTAGGTATTCCTTAACGAGTCACGTTCAGTGAACTTATTCTCTAATAAGCACCTACATACTTGCTTTAGTGTCTCCACACAAATGATCATGAGATCAATCATCCTCATCCAATGAGCAAGCAACGTATGTACCAATCTATCCGGATTCACTAATCCCCAATTTAGTAATCCAATGATTGGGAACTATTTTAGTTTTAAGCTTTCTAAGAATTTAGATTTCATTAGAATGATCATCATCATTATTCTAAAAGCATTGCTTAAAACTATGGGTTTAACACATATTATAAAACAACATCATGTAGATAATTAAAAGCCTTTAATAAATTAATACTTTTTATTAATAAATGAATAAGATTGTTACAAAGTATATGCTTTATCATCAAACATGATTGGCTTGTATGCATACTACTTTCGGAAGTCAGTGGGAGCCTGTTTGGAAGTCCATTGGGACTCATTGGAGGCTACTCATTTTATGACCACACAGTGAATGTGTTCTTGTTGCCCTTGAAACAGGTGACAAGAGAAAGCAAGGGTATCAATTTCCATCTTGGATTTAGCAGCAGAGCCAAGTATCTTGTTGTGGCAGCTTCTTCCACTTTTAATGAAAAGATTTTCTTCTTCAACTGTAACAATGGTCAACTATATGTTGGCACGAGGAATCTTTCAACTGATGGAGAAATGATTCCTTGTGTACCAAATGCATCGATATGTTTGTTGCATGATGCCAAAGGTAATCAGCAACAGGATGCCATGCTATTATGGCTAGAAGAACATGTTCGTCACTTAGAAACTGGTCTGATTAAACTAAAAGTGGAAGGTAATGTCAGGAGCATCGATCTGTTTCAGAACAACCTTCCTCATGTTCCACTGCAGTGACAGATGGTGTTCAGGTAACCAGCCATATAAGATTCACCTACATTCTGCTTTATTTAGGCCCAAAATAATGGTGAGGTAGTTTATATGGGTAAAAATTTGATCTTAAGATGGTTTGGATATATTTGGACTGTGGACCTGTGGTTGGTCCGGCAAGACATGTTAGTAAATTTGATTGTTCATTGGTCTGACACTGGATCAGTGTAAAAAGCTCGTAGTAGTATCACTTTGTGTGCATTTTTATGATGATACTCCGTTCGTTCAACTTTAGGTGCTACACTTTTTCTTTTGAATGCATATCAAGAGTGTTTGAGTCTTTGAAATTATATAGTGAAAATATTTTTAATGCACCCTGCCGAATCAAAAAGCATTTGATTCGTCTCCTTTAAGCACCTAACTGGTGTCCAATATTAATTACAATCAACCCTATGTTATTCACGTAAATTGTGAATTGGTTTAAATTCGTGTACGACTAAAGCTTAGATTGATTAGTTTTGGGTTGTGTTACATGGACTCGGCACTTCACCCCGAAGTATCTGACAAGACATGGACACGGGATCTGAGTCCGACAAGGCACACAAATATCAGACGCGACAACTGTCTCACAAGCAGCAAAACTTTATTCTTTTCATTTCCTTTCTGAGTTGATCTTTCACTTTGAGAGAGGATACTAGAAAAGAAAAGAGAAGAGAAAGAAAAGGGAAAAATGAAGGAGTTACCTGATTGCCACCGTTGTGGATTGTTGCCGATCGTAACAGGAGAGGAAAGATCTAAGCATATCTTCTCTTTTCTTTCTCTTCTATTTCTTTTGTTTTTTTCTCTTTGGTTAGCCTAATCTGTATTGGTGTTTGTGGATGAGAATGGTCTTTATTTGTGTTAGCTGTTGTTTTAAATTATTTTGTAAAGTTGCATTCAAATTCCTTCTTATTTATAATTCAGTCAATACTCCTCAAGTTTTGTAATTTTTACATGTCAGTCCCACTCTTTAATTTCATTTTATATTTTATAAAGCAACTATTCTTTATTTTCAAATATATCCCCAAATGTTTTATATTCAAGTTAACCCCAAATGTTTGACATTCTTTAACTTAATATCACATAATACTAGCTTTTAAGAATGCTAGCTGTCTTATCCATGCAGTCGTGTTCAAAATTTGAATCCTTTTACGGTGCTTCTCCGTATCCTATTATCTTAAAAATAGACAAGTTCGACAACTAGACACCCGAGTCCATGTAACATAGGTTTTGGTGACAATCCACATTCTTTATTTGAGATTCGTTAATGGACCACTGTAGTTAACTTAAAGAGTAGTATCCATATTTCATCTTTACATGCACTGTATACATATAAGATTTGATATACGCATATAAATGTTAAATTTATCATGGTAGGACCACAAATTTATAAGAATATGGTGCTTGGAGCCTTGGACATGATAAGATCATCAACATAGTCGCCCAATTGTCTATAAGCGTCCAGTTACTCAAGTTTGTTCATGTCATGGTTTTCTAGGTGGCAGTCTGTTGGCATTATACATATAGTTGTAGAATGCAGGTCTCATATTATTTGGATCTCTTTCGCCTTCATTGGATGCTTCAATGTGCTATGATGGTATGATTAGTTATTTCTTGGATGTCCAGGCAATTAGAGTGCTAAGTTTGGAAAATCTTGCCAACCCTCCCAACAACCGTGTAGGTGACGCAACATGTAGAAAAATTGTATCAAATATATTATTGGATGGTCATGTAGCACATAACATGCTATAGATCCTTTGACTTCGAGCTATTGTACCGCTCTTTCTATTACCAGCATATTCTTGTTTACCACTGCAGTTACTGGATTTTTATTTGAAGTCTGAAATACAATGATTTACTTCAGGTTCGTGCTTCTGCTGTGTTTGTACCGGAGTACAGTGACCTCCATGAGGAGTCTGAGAAGTATTTGTTTACTTACTCAGTCCGTATGTCACTTCTGCCCGAAGGATGTGTTGTCAACGGAATGACCTTCAGCTCTTGCCAACTGTATTGGAGACATTGGATAATTCGAGATAATGACAATGTTGTGTCTGATGTCAACGGGGAAGCTGTAATAGGGAAGGTATGTTTTACTTCTTATTATGGTTATTAGCTTTATGTCCTTTTAAAAAAGTAGTATGCGGTTTCTACTTCAAGTAGTGAATGCAGCAAGAACCTATTCTATCATTAGTCTATATTTCTGTAAAGTCTGCAAAACTGAGCAATATTAAGGTTTGGGCACTCCAGTGGATTAGCTTTGCCTTAAGCAATGTCCCGGAGGGGGGGGGGGGTACAATAATCTAACTACTACTGCATGTTGACTTTGGGGTACCCAAGGGAAGGCACCATCAATCAAATAAAATGGATTACGCTAAGCACCCAAAAGAATTACAAATTCTTTTGAAGGACCTAGGAATATCCCTAAGAAAACTGAACAAACACCAGACTCACTATATGTTACACCTGCCTTCCAGTCCCTCGTAACTGGTCTTCAGCCAAACCTTTCATCCCATCATTTCCTTGCAGCAAAATTTGCACCCAAGAGCTCTTTGCTTCGCATTCTCAAGAAGTCGTTACCCTAAGAATGGTTAAATAAACCCCACAGCTTCTTGATACTGAGAACAACCCGTCAACCCTTGCTCCAAAAAAAAGAAAAGTAAATAAGAAAAAATATCACCTCCAAGATCCATTAATTCATACTTGTGCATCCACTATATTTCAAATTCTCCCTCCCTCCCTCCCTCCCTCCCTCCCTCCCTCTATAGTCCTTTTTCAGAAATTGTTTTTCGTTTTGCTTCGTCTTGATAACCCTCATGGACTTTAATTATTGCTGTGTGAAGAGTCTAGATTAGTTGGTAAAAATTAAGTAGAAGGCAAACTACCAAATACTCCCTCTCAAACTTGCTACTTTTATTTGGAGAACAGATACTCTAAATTACTGACAATATATATTCAATGAATCACTAGATTTTAGGACTTTCAATAAAACCTTTGGAAAGGATAACTACTGTACTCTATTCAGATAACCTGTACGTTGAAAAAATTACACTTATTGCTGTGTTGATCGTATTGATAGAATTACTTTTAATTGATATAAAAATCTAGAATGTTTTCTCTAAAAGTATTCAACAGAAGCTTCCCTATTGTCTGAGATGATAGATTTTTGTCATTTTTGGGTGATTAGTCAGTGGTTTTCTAAATATGTGAACCGAGTCTCTAATTTCCTTCCAAAAATGTCATTCACTGGGACAAAGTTTGTTAAGTTGTGAGGTCATTCATTTGATAAACAGTCTGCACCTCTTTCTAGTTTACTTTTTCTACCATGTGATATTATAGTATTTCCACTACCTTTCTTGGTCAATTTTCAGTTTCGCTGCTACGTCCTGGCGAGAGAGAATTTGTTTATCAGAGTTGCACCGCTCAACGTTCTTCTCGAGGCTCCATTGAAGGTTCTTTCACATTTGTCCCTGGCAGGTATGCTACAAGAACCCAATATTACCCAAGTTTTTCTTCTATAGATCCGAATCTGAGTTCCTTGCTAATGAATTTTCAATTTTTTTTGCTTCTCTGTGTGTATATATTGAGAAAATATTATATAAGACATGTCTTAGCCAAGTTTGACTATGGCTACTTAATAAATGACGTAGTTATACTCCTTGGAGTTAAGTTTTTCATTTTAGAGTTTTATAAAAAAATATATATTTAATTATAAATTGTTTTATAAAAAAATTCTTTAATTATAAATTTAATACTTTTATGTCGTTTTATTCAGTAGCCTTAGTCAAAGCTTAGCTATATAACGGAAGTAGTGATACATAGCCAAAAGGGGTTAAATACAATTTTTTCTATTCTACTCGACCTCGGTTTACAAATACATCACTGAACTGAAATTTTTTACGGTCAACTCATTAAATTATAATTTTTTTACAAAAATTAAATTTTTTGTCAAAGTGTTCAAAGTTAACGAAATGTTTATATGGCAGCACATCAGATGCTTAAGTGGATATTCAACAATTAAAAAACACAACAATTATCAATTCTATAACAAATAGTTAAGCAAAATATAAATCAAATTAATATACATAACAAATAATTAAATTAATAATAAATATATTAATGTATAATTTTTACAAATATATTTATATAAAATTAATGAATTCATATTATTTTTAAATTTTAAATATTTCAAGTTCACTTTAAAAATATAAAATTATCTAATATTTTGAAATGGAGGTATTATTATTATTATAATAATAATAATATTATTATTATAATAATAATAATAATAATTATTATAATTATAATTATAATTTTAATTATATTATTATTATCATAATTATAATAATAATTATTATTACTTTTTTATTATAATAATAATAATTATTATATTTAAAAACAAATTACTTCCAAAATAGCTATTATATTTTACAAAACAAATTAAACTAAAAGAACAAATTAAAGCTTGATGTAAAAACATAAAAAAAAAAATTTGGGCAACTAAAATCAAACTAAATGAACAAATTAAAGCTTATCATTCATTCAGTAGGTACAAAGAACAATTCGATCAATCAAATTCATCATTCAGCTGAACCAAAACTAAAAGAACAATTCGATCAAATGACATATTATCCAATCGATACAGAACAATCCGATTAGATGATATATTATCCAATCGATACAGAACAATCCGCACAGAACAGAAGACAAATCCGCACAAAATAAAAGACCCCAAAATCAAAATCAAGAACTGATTTGCACCGAACAAATCCAGATTCCGGTGGGGTCTAAAGCAGTTGTCGGCGAGATGGGGGCATAAGTTCAAATAAAACCAACAATATACCAATCAATCAGTTTCAAAACAATAACAATAAAATCTGATAAATTAGAACACAACCCATGATGACACAGTTAAGGTAATATCAGATCAATAACCAGACTCTGTTCTTAGATTAAGAAAAATCAAGCATGATAACTCAGATCGGTTCCATCAATGACAAATCAAAAGATAGTAAACCAAACCAGTACCATTAAAGACTGAAACAAGGATCCCAAATTAGAACATTAAGCATTAAACAAATATGAAATCCAAGAATCAGAAAGCACACATTAAAAGCAAGGCAAGGAACCCTCCGAGAATACAAAAGATAATCGGAAAATAGGATCGTGAACCTAGAAACCGGCGATGGCAGTTTAGGATCTGAATAATGAAGGGAATGAAACATAGCTCATAAACTCAGATCTGAATAGATTCATCTTCCAAAAGCCCAAACACCATTGAATCGTTAAGTTCCGAACTCCAAGCCAATTTTTTCTTAATCCCTATTTCTCGTCTGGTTGAAGCCCTCATCTCCTTCAAACCCCTTTTCTCTCTCCTCAAGTTCGGTGCCCGACAAGTACTCATCAGGTCCATTCCATCTCCTTCACATTTTTTAATTGATACGTGATTCAAGAAATAAACTTTTTCACAAATTCAAGTTCAACTCTATATGCTATTATACACAAAAAATTCCAACACGAACCAAGATTTTAATGTTGCTAAGCTTTTATCTATTCAATATTTTTTATTTTATTAGCAGAACTTTGTTTTATTTAATTTATTTTTCAATGCGGCAACAACTAGAATGATAGCACATGACGATTGTATGATGTGGATATTCATTTAAAAGTGACATGGATATATTTGTAAACCGAGGTCGAGTAGAGTGGGTAAAAGTGTATTTAACCCTAGCCCAAAAAGGGTTGTGAAGTGTGTAGTAGGTAACTCATATTGTACTGTTTCAATCAACACAAAATTTTAAATTTCCTTCTTTAAAAGACGAACTATTGTGTTTTGGCTTCTAGATTGGCAGATCCAAAGGGCAGCCAGTTTGACGTTGAGGTGGCACGGTTTCCCCTCCAGTTACCTGACTACATATTCTGATCAAGTCATCCGAAGCCGCCGTTTTATTATGCCCTGTTGGTTTGATGTTTTATAACTTTGTTTATCACTATGCTGTATCATTGTTAATGCTGGCAATTTATTCATGTTCTTGGGTGTGCTTCTGTAATAATGGAAAAGATGCTTCTTTTTCACTTGAAAAAAAGTGTTGCCATACATGTGATAGGAGAGTATTATTCACATTCGATATTTTGGGAAAAGAAATAATAATATAATTTTGGTGTTAATCTAACACTTCTTAAAATAGAATCATGATTAACTTCCAACGGAAACCATTTTTGCGGTTATACCGTGTTTATAAGTTTTTATTTGAGGGGAAGAGGGGAAGGGAAGTGAAGCGAAGGAAAGGGAAAATAATTAAAATCTCTCTAAATATCATGTTTGTGAGTTTTTTTTAGATAGGAACTGAAGGGATTTGGAGGTAAAATTGATTTTATTTTTGGCTCACAATTTTTCCCTCAAAAGTGGAAGTATTTGGAGGAATGGCAAAATAAAATATTTTACATTATCAAAAATAATCTTTTAAAATAAATAATGTGACAATTTTGACCTTAATTATTATAACTTTTAATTTTTAAAAATATAATTTCTCTTTTTCCCAGCACCTCCCACCCTCACCCACTGCCGCCACCCCAAGCCACCCCACCCGGGCAAAATTTCGGAGTCCAATTTTAACCCCGTGACAGATGCCTAGGTGCATTCTTTCTGTTGCTTTGTCCTGCTACAGTATTCTAATAGAAATATAACATGAGCAACAAAGATTTAATAGGGTTTCTTTTTGTGAATCTCTAAATCTGCTTCATATATATGAGTTAATATATATATATATATATATAAATATATATACTAGATTCACAAAAAGAACATAAAAAATTCTATGAACATAAAAAAAGACTGAACAAAATAATTCAATAGCTAGACATTATTAAATCATACATTTATTATATTTATATATAAGGGTAATATAGTAATAGTATAGTTTAAAAATAAAATTATTTTTCCTTCCCTCCCCTCCTTGACTCACAAACATTATCTCCTCTCTTCCATTCCCTTTCTTTCTAGAACTCACAAACATGATAAAGGAAAATTATAATCCTTCTCATCCTTTCCCCTCTCTTCCTTTCCTATACTTTTCTTCTCATTCCTTCCCTCTAAACTCATAAATGCAGTCTGAGCCTAAGGTACAAATTAGGGTTTACATACGACCTAAATAATTGAATGACAAACAAAAAAGTCAGAAATAAATGCGCGAGACCCGAGATAAGCCTCCACGTGTCCCGAGGCAGAAGACTCGTGGAGGCGACTCATTTTGAAAATTGATTGAGGGATTGAATTGGTGGCTAGAAGGGCAGAACGATCTGGACATTACTCTGATAACTAAGGGTAATTTTGGAATTTCTCTGAGATCATGTGCCTAGCACATGACCACTCTCCAGAAAACCCTATAAATACCCCTTCCACTCCATTGGGAAGGGGACCTCATTTTTGACTCTTGGACCTTTTGGAAGACTAGGAGACTTGGAGATTCTCTCTCAACCCGAAGACTCAAGAAGGCTATCTGAATCCTTGCTACCCTAACAAGGTTCTTGGATTCTAGGAGTTCTGCTACGTGTCGTTAGAGTAATCGCTCACCTGTTCTTCTCCCCTCTTCAATCAATCAATCAATTCCATACTTTTCGTGGATTTCTCTCCTCCTCAGCCAACACGAAACCCTAATCCTAGCAAGGTACGATTTCCTTGCCCATATTTCTTTGGCGACTCTGCTGGGGAGGTGTAGAATTCATGAAGGGTATAACCACAACTCGAAGTGGAAGAACTACAGGAAGAGTTGCTTCACCAACAAATAGTATTATCTCACCAAATCCAGTTCCAAGGCAAGCAACTCAAGCTTTCCAAGGCGCAAATCTGAATTTTGACCAACCACTTATTGAAGACGCTTCGGAAGGGCGTTCAACATCACTATACATGGCTAATCAACAATAAACCAACACAGGAAGGCAAGGCGAGGATGCAAACGGAGAGCAAACGAATGTTGTGCAACTGGAGATGCTCAAAGCATTAAAGGAAGCACGGGAAGGACAAGGGATGATGATGGCCATGATGCAAAGGAAGCAAGAGGAGATAGGGAACTTCCGCCAATAGTTGATGCAGATCTCTACCTTCAATGCTATGTTCCCAGGGAGAACAAGCAGGAGTGGAAGGCAACAATAATGGCAGCAACAACAAAGAGAACCAGATTGTACCTCCATCGACGGAGAATCAGTCCGTTCCAATCATCAACACCGAGCCCCGAGCGGTGGTGACATGTTACGACCCGGAGTTGGAAGCAAGCCAACCTCAGACAAACTTCATCCCAACTGCTCTTCCAGCATTTTCACAGGTGCAGATGCCAACCATCCCAAGCCATGCCCAATGAATGAGCGGCCAAATGCCACGGCGCCCGACTTTGCCAGACGACGAAGTGTGCATCAACCAATCTCTTTACCATACACACCGCCGACACAAGAAAGATATCACAACACCCGGAGAGTTCACGCCACGAGCGAAGACATGACGAAGGATGATATGATCGATGTGATCAATCAACCAGCAGCGGTTATCCCGAACCCTCGGAGTTAGACTTTACTCCACCTTACCCGACATACATTCGGAGGCAACCCACCATTGCAGGTATATTGAAAGCATCCGCAGTTTCTAAAATACTGGCGGGAGAAAGGAAATGCCAGGGAACATATTGCCAGGTTCGTAGAGTTGATGTCTCCATGGCTCGAATATGATGAAGTGAACAACCACAACTTGTTGATGCGAGAATTCAACAAAACTTTAACGGATAGTGCCTTTAGTTAGTACTACAATTTGGAGAAGGGGTCAGTCCATGATTGGGATGACCTAAAATTACAATTTTTTAAGAAATTTTTTTATGTGCAGAAATAGGTAACCATTGTAGAGCTCATGAGGTTCAGGCAGAAGCCGAATGAGGAGCTATCAGATTACATTGACAGGTTCAGGGCCCAGGCACAGAAGTGCGCAGAGCCAATTGAAGAAAAGAACTTGGTTAACATTTATAACAATGGTGCCTTAGATGCCTTCAAGCCCCACCTCATTACCAAGGCTTGTGATTCCTTCGCAACCCTCTTATCTTTTGCATAAGACTTGGGAGGAATCATGACATTGCCCACTAGCCATGCAACGGTTACATGGAAGGGCAGGAGGACAACAACTGTGGCTTTGGCTGACTCTCAGTCAAAACCACCAGGGGACAAGAGGGAGAAATATGAGAAATTTTTTGACCGAAGCAGAGGAAGGTCTGGAGACAAATATGCAAGAAAGTCAATCCTGGAGGCTATCACATGCAGTGAGAAAGCATTTAGGGGTCTATATGGACAATGGGTTGAACATGGGGTGGTGAAACCCCCAAGGCCTAAATTTGTAGTGACGGAGGAAATAAAGAAAAGACCGGACTTCTGTGTATACCACCAGTACGCGGGACATTCCACTATGGATTGTTACAGCTTGCGGAGGATATACCATGAGAAGCTGGCAAATGGGGAAATTGAACTGGGAAAGGAAAGCAGTGTTCATGACAAGCCACTGCCAAACCACAAGGGGAAAGAAACATGCAACACTGTTATCCACAACACAATCCCAGAAGTGGAGATGATGATGGAAGAAAAAGAGGAGTGTGATCTAGGCCTGCAGGTGACGGCATTGATGAACGGGGCCAAGTTCAGAAATTTTTTCGATCAAATAGGATTGGCCAAGGAAGCAAGGATAGAGGCCACCAAGGCAATTATTAAAGCTGCCGAAACGCAGGAGACTTGCATGGCCATAAGCAAAGGATTCGTGAAGACAATGGAAGAAGAAGAAAACAAAATATCTTTCTCTAAAGCTGATAGAGACATAAGATACCCGCACAACAGGCCGCTATATGTGACAACAGTAATCAATGGCATAGAGGTGCGGAGGGCGTTCATTGACAATGGAGCTTCTGTAAATATTATCCCCTACACCGTGTTTAAACGGTTAGGCCAGCTAGAGAAGAAGATTGTGAAGGAACAAACAAACATTACAGGATTCGCCAACCAGAGTACAAGAACCCTGGGACAAATCAAGGTAGACATGCAAGTTGGGAAGATGCGAGGGCCTATAATGTTCCATGTTATAGAGGTAGATGCAGCATATCATGTCTTGTTGGGAAGGGCTTGGCAAAATGACTATGCGGTGGTACCCTCGGTTTTTCATCAATGCTTGAAAGATATCTGGAAAGGTAGAGAAGTGAAGGTACCAGCAACTCGGAATCCCTTTGGACCAAAGGAGGCACACATCATCGAAGTAACTTTTTTCGATGATGTCGCTGAAGAGGGAGAAAACTAGATTGCAAGGCCTGATTCCCTAAGACTAGCAAGCTGGGAGGAAGTGCAGGAAGATAAGTTTGTGCCTGCAGAAAAAGAAAAGAAGAAGATATCGAAACACAGAGAATGTTCCAAAAATAAGAAGCTAGTGGTAGTAGACCTGGAGAAGGAAGGAAGAGGAGAAAAGAAAAGGCCAGCAAACCCTGAAGATGCAAGAAATATAATAAATGCCAAGCGAATAACACAGTCAGAGGATAGCCAAAAGATGAAATGGGAGAGGGTTGTTAAACCCAACAAAAAGGTAGTGTTTCGTTTATGATGGTGCAAGGGGGAAGAGCCCAAGGAAGCGTGCGAACCCGACGGCTCAGGAGGTGTCCCCCACTCCAATAATAATGAAGAAGGAGAAGTTGTGCAATAGGAGGTAGGACCAGCTCTAGAATGATTTGAGGATAGGCCAAAACCTTAACAAAATGAATATGAAGAAGTTGATTTAGCAACAGATAGAGGAACGCCAAGGCCGACTTATATCAACAAGGAGCTAGATGCTAACCAGAAGGAGGAGCTCGTGCAATTATTGCAAGAGTATAGGGAAGTCTTTGCTTGGAATTACGATGAGATGCCCGGCATTGACAAGGATCTCGTGGAGCACAATCTAAACATAAGCCCGAGAATGAAGCCAGTGAAGAAAGCACCTCGCAACTATGCACCCGAAGTTGAAACTCAAATAAAGGAAGAGATCAAGAAGTTGCTGGAAGTAAGGTTCATCAAGCCAATCCAACATCCAATATGGCTATCTAGCATTGTACCGGTAAAGAAATCAAATGGACAGTTACGAATATGTGTGGATTTTAGAGACTTAAATAAGGCATGCCCGAAGGACATGAACCCATTACCCAACATAGATACTTTGGTAGATGCAACGGCTAATCACGAGATGATGTCATTCATGGATGGATTTGTGGGTTAAAATCAGATAAAGATGTCCATAGAAAATGCAAAGTTTATGTGGCGTCTACGTGGTAGATTCAAACTCGAGACCTCTAATTTGAAACTTTAGTCCAATGACCACCCGAGCACCATGGGCCTAGTAATAGAAGATGCAGAGTTGACAACCTTTTGTGCCCCATTTGGGAATTTCTACTATGTAGTAATGCCATTCGGGTTGAAGAATGCGGGGGCAACTTATCAAAGGGCAATGCACGCTATATTTCATGACATGATTCATGATATAGTTGAGGACTACGCGGATAACATAGTAGTGAAATCCAGGAAGGCAACAACTCATGTGGAGAACCTGAGGAAAGTGTTTGAGCGATGTCGAATGTACAAATTGAGGATGAATCCAAAGAAGTGTGCCTTTGGAATGATGACTAGAAAATTCTTGGGCTTCTTGGTGCACAACAGAGGTTTAGAGGTGGACCCAAGCAAAGCGAAAGCAATTATAGAGATGCCCCCACCAAAGATGCAAAAACAGTTGGAAAAGCTTTCTAGGGAAAGTTTCGTACATGAGAAGATTCATGCCAGCATTAGCCGAAGTCACAGAACCTTTCGACAAATTACTAAAAGGAAAGGCACAATGGGACTGGGGGAAAGACCAACAACAGGCTTTTGAGAAGGTGAAAAGAATTTTGGCTTCAGCGCAAATGATGGTAGTGCCACAAAGAGGAATGTCGTTGCAGTTGTACATCACATCTACCAAGAAGTCTATAGGTGGATTGATCACGTACGCAGGAGGTGGATGGAGAAGAGAAACCTATGTATTACATTAGCCTGATAATTAGAGGACCGAAAACTAGGTATTCACAGGTGGAGAGGCATTGCCCAACGTTGGTGTTCATTGTGCCAAAAATGCGGCATTATTTTCTAGCGCATGAAGTAAAGCTTGCAACAAGAACTGATCCAATCGGATATCAATCGACTAGGCCAACATTAGTAGGAAGACCTGTGTTAGGTAAAATCTAGTTACGCACAACACGCAAGTATACGTGGTCAACAAGTAATAAAGTGATAAGTTGAGTATCGTTCCCACAGAGAATTAGTTAACAAGAATTACCAAGTACTAACATATAACCAATTTAATCTTATTTAAACAAATAATTTAATAATTTAATTTAAAATAGTTAAATAAACTATTACTAACTATCCCTAGAATGAAACAAGATATTGAAGACTTGAGATTACAATTTCACTTATTGTTTCATTTAAGTCAACACACTTCCTATTAAGCCAAGTTATCTATACTGGATTGTTAATTAAGAACAGGAAAGTAAAATATGGCCATCTCTCAATGCACCATATTCATATCAAATCAAATCCACAGATGATAGAATCAAATTGAACACCCTAATTAACTAACCCACTATATCTTTATATGAATTACCATTAAAAAGGGTTTAAGCACAAGTTCTTATTAGACTACATATGGCGTAAAGGCATATCTCTATCCTAAGCACGAATCATGAACTCCATCTATGTAGAAATCACAAACACATGCTATCATGATCAGATCTAAATCTATACTTCATCTCTCGAGTTCATATAGATTATCACGGTAATTGTTAGCTAGGCAATTAAGTAATTAAGTCCAAATTTTAATAGACAATCCAAATATAGCTAATAAGACTAACAAAGAAGCATATCAAAGTAAACTACACAATAAGATCCATAGTAATCTCAAACAAAGAATTAGTTCATGATTATTGAATTAAAATTAAGAATCCACAATTGAATACACATTAAAAGACAAAGATAGAAGAAGATGAGAAGATATAATCTATTGTCTGTAGATTTGAAGCTCCCTCCTTGCTCTTACTTTGAATCTTCAATGGTCTCCAAGTTGCTTCAATCTCCAAATCTAGTTAGAACTAGTGTTTTGATCTAATTTAATCTAATGGAATCATTTTTCTCTCTCTAATCTCCCCCCTAATCCTTGTGTTTCTCCTCCTTTTATAAGTCTCTTTATATGTCTTTAAGTCCTCTTGGAAGTCCTTGAGTCAATCAGATTGAAACAGTCCTTATCCAACTCATCTTGTGTTTGTGTAGTAGTTATATGTTTTACAACCACAGTCTCTGCTCAATTTCATGCCAACTAGAGTCCTATTGCTATGCAAACTCACAAATCCAAGTTTCAGCAGAATTAACATCACATTAGGAGTGCGAATTGGAACCCCCCTTCTACGGGTGTAAGCTTTCTCAACCCCACCCCGATGGGCTAGGCTCTCTAATCAGAATGAAGACCCCAGCCCCACGTAAAGTGTATGTCTTAAACATGCTCACCCCGGTGGGCTACCTTTCTGCTAGTTCCTGATGAAGACCCCGCTCGTGGGGTATACACTCTAAATAGGCGCGCCCGTGGGGTCGATGCTCGCTAAAACCTTTCTTTGAGCTTCATGATTTATTCCAAACTTGCCCCAATTGACTCCAAATCATCCCAATTAACTCCAAATACACGTTAAATGCCGTAACAACCATCCTACACATAAAATAACATAAAACAAATGAAAATGAACATGAACATGAACACAAGAATTTAGCAATAAATAAGCATGAAATGGACACTGATTCGCGTATATAACATCCACTCATCCATTTAGCAACAGTAGCGTCTCGAGTCTATGTCCAAGGAGAGGACTTGGATGTGAAGGTAATGAAGAGAACCCTCCCAACCACGGTCCTAGACTTGTTCCCCAAAGACATGATAGATGATTGGAGACATGACATCTCCCATCAATTGCAAACAAAGGAAGGAACAATACCAATCGTGGAGCTACAGAAGTACAACATCATCAAAGGTGTCTTATATCACAAAGAAGCAGATGGTGTATTGACACGATGCTTGGGAAATCAAGAAGCAAATAGAGTCTTGCATCAGGTGAATGACGAGAACTTCGGATTGGCAGACATAGGCTTGTATCGTAGGCTGCAACACCAAGGGTATTATTGGTTCGAAATGAAAAAGGAAGTAGATGCCCTACAACGCCAATGTGTTTCATGCCAAGAATACCCTGGGGAGGAGGAATGCACCTTTATTGATGACATAGCGGATTGGTGAATCCCATATGTAGAGTTCTTACAAAGCGGGAATCTTCCGACCGATAAGAAAGACGTAATTATAATAAAAGGAAGTCATAACGATTCTTCTTGCAAAATGGAGAATTGTTTAGAAGAGGGTTCAATGGCAAGCCCTTACGGTGTCTGGAACTATGCGAAGCCAAATATTTGGTCTACCAAATGCACAAGGACGAACACCAGGGGGAGCCAAGTTGTACAAACAGCTTATTGACCATGGTTACTGTAAGACCCCGAATTTTATGAAATGAAAGTATTCAATTTTCTTATAATTATTATTTTATTTCGTAAATGGTTAAATTGATAAAAAGTTAAAGTTAAGGGTGATATGTGAAAATTTTGCAAAGTAAGCAAGTTGATATAAAATATTCGTTGTGTCGGGAAATATTCGATTAGTCGGGGAATATTCGTTTTAACAAGGAATATTCGTACGACGGCATAATCATTGGTGGACCCCACAACGGAAGTATTGTCGTAGTTAGAAAACGACAAAATTATTTTTTTATAAAAATAACGGCGAAAGTGTTACCATTAAAACTGTTGAACTACCCGGTAGTTAAAGAAACGATGTCTGGCGTGGTTGCATAGTAATAACTGCGGTGTTGATTATTGATGCTTACGTAAGAAGTCACTCAGTTATACTCAATTATTGCTACAGTAATTGCTGCATCATATCTCTCATATTATTAATTTAATTATTATCACAGTATCATCTACATAATATGTTATATTATTAAATCAATAATTGAGACGACAAAGTTATTCATATTATTATTTGCAATATTGACAATATCTAAAAGTTCTGTCAAGGAGAGGTTTGGTCACCTAATTGCGCGCCAATAAGGAGAAATTCTTATCGGAAAGCCCCCTCTTTCCTGGGAACGACATGGTTGTTAAATATTATGAGTTATAATATTAATGATGAATAAGTTCGTGTTGATTAAAGATGAAATTGATAGTTCCATTGTGTTGGAATTATTAGTGTTAGTGAAAATCGTCATTTATTTCGATAATAATTGATGTTTGGAAGTTATATTGACCAATCAGGTAATTAATCGGATAAATGAGAATTTAATTGCTATTAATTCACATGCTTATAACTATGTGTTCACATGTGTGTACTATTGATTCACATGTATGTACTATTAGGGGAGGTGGTGCAAAATTGATAATACTTGCATGACTAAATTAAAAATGGAGGTATAGATGAAGGTACTATACTGTAATTAGTTTTTTCACATGTATAGAACTATTGAGTCACATGATTGTACTATTGATTCACATGATATACTATTAGGGGAGGTGGTGCAAGTTTGATAATACTTGTAGGACTAAATTAAAAATGGGGGAAAAGATGAAGGTCTTATACTGTAATATTTCGAGCCCCAAAACGTGCATTTATCGAAACTATATTTTTCTATAAATAGAAGCTCATTCTTCCTTCATTCTCACAAATTCACTAAGACTCACAAGAGCAATTATAGAGAGAGAAGCTGTGACAACCCGAATTTTTATAAGTTATTAAAATAGGAATTTAATAATTAAAATTCTTATTATGAGATATTTTGAGTTTGAGTATGAAATACTATAATTTGATTATTATGCCTTATTGGCAATGGAATTGTTATGAATTAAATTTCATAAATATTGAGAGTAATTCACTTAATTAAAATAGTGAATTAATGTAAATATATTTATTTTAATAAAATGAGAGGGTTAACCGTGTTACATATAAATGTAATATGTTAATATAATTTAATTGTGAATTTTATAAATAGTTAAGATAATTATCAAGTAAAATAAATATTTTAGTTGAGATATTTATTTTATAAAGTAAATATTTGATGGGAATTATTATGGAATAATTTATTCATGTATGATAATATTAAGTAAATTGATGATAAACAATTTTATAATTGGTGCGTATTTTATTACGCTAATGGAATGATAAGGCTCTAATTTAATTAAATAATTAAATTAGAGGATGAATAATTTATTAAATAAATTTATTATGATGATAAGGAGTGATTTGATAAATTAAGTTATTAATAAACACAATGTAACTTAATATGAAATTATAAGATTAGGTTTGGTTATGTGTGATAAATGTACCATATAATAGAGGAGTATTAAAATAAATTGAAAAAGGAGATTTTGGGTGCTAGCCAAACATGGCTTAGTGACCCTTTGTTATTGTAACTGAAGAACCCATAATGCATACACATTATGTTTATATCAGTTATATTGATATACGTGTTTTGGTCCTAAAGCCTAAGAATAGAGAAAACAAAGAATAGGAGAGAAATTGAGAGAGAAATAGAAGAAATTCTTTGTTAAATTGAAAAAAAGGTGATTGTGAGACTCAAAGAAGGGAGAGGAAGGATAATCAAGCCATTCTCATCCTCTAATTAAGCTTATGGAGAAATTAAAAAGGTAATATTATAGCCCTAGTTTTTAGTTGTGTTTTATCAAAACTTCTTCTCTTTAATTGGTTATGGTGCATGATTTGAGTAAAGAATTGGTTTATAAAGATTATTGGGTATGTATAATCTATTAACCATCATATATGATTGATACTTGTTTGTCAAATTCGTGAGAATTGGGATTGTAGGAAGGAATTATAAAAATAATGTTTATGTTTATAGGATATGGCTTAGAAAGTACGAAATTTCATGATCAATACTTGCTATAATCTGTAAATTGATGTTGGATTATGTTAGTATGTGAAGAAAAAAAAATAACTTAGTTTAAATTATGTTAATTGGTTAAGTAATGAAGTCGTGGCGATCGAATTCCCTAGAGATGTTAAAAACATGAAAGTAGTGTATGAACATGTGTTTTGTGTCAAATTTTAGGTTGGTTAATGTTTTTATAAATTGTTAGAATTCTAGTATATTGTAGTTCTATGAATTATGAATCCATAGAATCAAAAACGGACTAATTTGGATATGTATAACTCAAGTTATGAAGATTAGTAGGAGAAAAAGAATCAAAATCGAGAAAACGGTAGCTTTTGGTTAGTTTGCTTACGCTTGGGCATAGATACTTTGTGCCCTAAGTTATTTGGGGTGCAAAATTTGTCTTTGTAGGGTGAAATGCTTTGTGCCCAGAGAGCTTAATTGGGCGCAGCTGCGCCCAAAGTATGTCAGGTGTAACTAATTTGACCTGGTTTAGTAAAATAGGTATAACATTTTCATACGAACTCCGATTAAGGTGATTCAAGATGATCTGGAACGAGGACGAATATACCTACAACTTTTATTCTTTAAGTTTTTCAATTTGAGGTCTGGAACAGGGGTTAAAATGGTCATATTTAGGACTGTTATGTTTTTGGAGGCAATCAGAGGGCGTCGGGCATGCATGTATGCAAGTGTAGTGCTCTTGACGATAAAAGATGTTGTTCTAAGTTATAGAACATGAATATTATGAAGTATAATGATGTTTAACATTAATAAATGATATATTAGATAAGTTGTATGCGCATACTATACTAAGCACACAAGAGAGACAAAATTAAGCGTGTGTGACGAATAAGCGTCGAAAATGCCGTGATAAGTGTTGATGAACGTAAAAAGTGTTTTAAATCAAATGAAATGAATATTATAAGATATTGAATAGGGTTAATATAAAACCAATAAGTAGTCCTAGCAAGACTTAAACACTTGAATGAACTTCGAATATGAAATATAGTGAGATATAAGTCGAAAGTTAACACAATAAAATTGAACATTGTGTATTGAAAATAGGAAGGGTTATGAGATGTAAATTAAAGTTTACATTATAACTACTATGTGTTGCTATGTGACTAATAGTTGATGTGTATGATTATATAATTGTGTAGGGCACGTGAAGTGGAGATAACTGTAAGCTGTTAAACTGTTATTTTTAAACAACGATCAAGGCAAGTCTTTCAGTTCCTATTTGCTATGTGAATTTGATTGTTTTAAATCTTTATTGGAAAGAGCATGATGTGTTATATATATATTGAATGTATAAAATGTTAAAGTCAACTTATGACTACGTTGATTGAGTAAAGCATGCTGATTGAGTAAGGAACTCAATCTTTATACTTGTTATATGAACTGTAACATGTATGTTATGTTAGTCCAATGCTTATGAGATATATATTGAGCATGTTATTATGTGTTGCGTTATGCATGAAAATTATTAGATTTTGCTGGGCTGTCGAGCTCAACCTTGCAAATAACCATTTTTGCAGGTTAAGGATTGAAGGTAACACTATGTGCTACTTGAAAGACATGAATCAAATGTAATACACGGAGACTATTATTTTAGCTAAAGTTGTTATTTCTTTAAACCATGATTAAGTTTCATGAGAAGTACTTAATGTTTTATGTATGTATATTTTATGTTGAGTTGTAAAGTTAAAGTTTGAGCCGTCCGGTGTATAAAGGATATTGATTTGATATGTAAGTATATATAGTAACTCTGATAAAGTGAATCATGGATTATATATGATTCAAAGACATGTAGATGATAAAGGTTTTGATTCAGGGAATTCAAGTAAAAAGATAAAAAAGTTTAAATTATTCCGCATTTTATTAAATTTAACATCGAATAAGGATGTAAAATTAGAAGTTAGACGTATTTATTAACGTCTGAAGTTGATAATTAAATTGTTTGAATTTTGGGGTCGTTAAGCTATAGAGAGAGAAGCTATAGGGAGAAAGAAGAAGAGTAGTCTGCTACTTCACTACTCCAGTATCCAGTCTTCTTCTGAGATAAGGGGTATTATTTATTTCATATTCTCAAGAGATATTATTTTTCGTATTCGTATGAATATTATTTTCGTTCAATATTCGTAAGGAATATCATTTCGTTCAATATTCGTAGGAATATTATTTTTGTTCAAACAGTCGTAATGGGTATTATTTATTTCATATTCTAAAGAGATATTATTTTTTGTATTCGTATGAATATTATTTTCGTTCAATATTCGTAAGGAATATCATCTTCGTTCAATATTCATAGGAATATTATTTTCGTTTCAACAGTCGTAAGGGGTATTATTTATTTCATATTCTGAAGAGATATTATTTTTCGTATTCGTATGAATATTATTTTCGTTCAATATTCATAAAGAATATTATCTTCATTTAACATTCGTAGGAATATTATCTTCGTTAAATATTCGTTGGAATATTAGTTCAGTTCAAGGGATGTTATTTTTGTTTAATATTCGCTTGAAATAATATTTTCTTCCATACTTTATAATATGTAAGTAATATTATTTCATTTCAGATTTTGAATTCCATACTCATTTTGTTGAAGTTTTGGCTTCTATACTCCATGAAATTAGTAGAATATTCTTGATATTTGAGCTTCATCAAGTATCTTTTCATAAAAATATTATTCTGAGCTTTCTTGATAATTATTGATCTTTTCATGATGGAATACTATTCAGGAGTTACTATTTACGGGTTACTATTTACCCGGTTACTATTCACTCAAATATTATTCACTCGAGTATTCGAGGCACTTTTCATGCCAGAGTACTATTCACGAGTTACTATTCACGGGTTACTATTCACCCAAATATTATTCACTTGGGTATTTGGGGTACTTTTCATATCGGGATACTATTCACGAGGTATTATTCCCGAAGTATTATTCACAGGGTACTATTCATGGGGTACTATTTACCCGAAAAATATATTTCTTTTCTGTCCAAATTATTTTTGGTACATGAATATTATTCTTGAATTTTACTCTACAAAGCAGTATCATGTTGACAATTTGGATATTTTTAAACTCTGGATAAATTTAAAGTCTTTAATATTTATCCTTGATTTCGTTTGATTTGATTTCGTTTGATTAATGCTTATATCATTGTCATCATCCTCATGCTTATATTGTGATGAAAGTCATCTTTGGCTTACGTGCATAAATGGACTGTTAATTGGTATGATTATGACTAGGGATCATTCGGTATAATCATGACCCGTAATGTTACAAATGATGTGGTAAAAGTCGTCATTGGCCCATAGTGCATTGATAGACAGTTGTTGGTATGATTATGACCAGGGATTATTCGATATAATTATGACCATTGATGATTACATGAATGTCCTTGGCCCGTAGTGCAGGGATGATTCGATGATGTGGTTTATTTATTAAGTTGAGTCTCAGCGATAAATTTAATGAAAAACTTTTTAAATCATAGAAGATAGTAGATATCATGCTCTACTTGACTCTTCTAATGGATTGCTTGTTCCGCTGCAGTTGTTGATCTAAAACTTGTTGTCTATTGTATTCTATCAGTTGTTATTCTGTTGAAGGCTAAGGATAATTTATTCTGCATTATCTTAGTCATAATATTTCTTACTGGGCTAGTTGAGCTCACCATTTTCTTTCATTGTTCTCTTCAGGAAATGAGAATATAGCTGGGACGAGTCGGGAAATAGAGTCATGGTCCAGGATAAGTGGCTTTAGTAGTCCTTACTATTAAGTAAAATAGTGTGATAATAATTGTAATGAGGACTCCATTGAGAGTGGATATTGTCTAGAACGCAATATTCTTGTTTAAACTCTCAACTATGTTTTGTCGTATATTACCCGACAGTTGTATAATTAAGTTTGTATTTGATTTATGTACCATGTGTAAGACCCCAACTTTTACGAATAAAAATGAATTTTCTATAATTATCATTTTTTAAATATTATGGAATGAATTTGATATAATGTTATAGTTGTGGGTAATATTTAGAAATTTTGCAAAGTACGCAAGTTGTTTATAATATTCGATTGGTCGGGGAATATTCGTTTTAACAGGGAATATTCATACGACAACACAATCATTGGTGGAACCCACAACAAAATTATTGTCAGATTGAGAAAACGACAAAAATATTTTTATGAAAATAACGACAGAAGTTTTACAGTTAAAACTGTTGAGCTACTCGGTAATAAAAGTACAGTAATAGGCGTGGTTGCATAGTAGCACACAGTATTGATTATTGATGCTTATGTGAGAAGTCACTCAATTTTGTTCAATTATTGCTACAGTAATTGCTGCATAGTATCTCACGTTATTCGATTCAATTATTGTTGATATTATATATATATATATTATTAAATCAATAATTGAGACGACGAAGTTATTAATATTATTATTTGCAATATTAACGATGTTCAAGTTACGCGAGGAGAGGTTTGGTCACCTAATTGCGCGCATGATAGGGAGAAATCCTTATTGAAGCCCCCTCTTTCACAGGAACGACTGGTCGATTAATATTGTGAATTATAATAAAGGTGATAAATGTTGTTAAAATTATTAAGGTAATTTTATAAAGTATTTATGTAAATTTTGAGTATTATATGGACCCCATTTACCCATTTTTTAAAATAATCATTCGGTATATATATATATATATATATATATATATATATATATATATATATATATATAATTGGGGGGAATGAAAGGACTTTTTTTTATGGGAGGAATTCCACCCGTGAATTGGGTGGAATGTGGGAATGGTGGAGTAGAATATATATATATATATATATATATATATATATATATATATATATATATATATATATATATATATATATATATATATATATATTGTCCTTTGGTGGAATCAAAAGTCAGTGAATTTTAAGAGTTTGTCGGGTGGGAGCAAAAATTCAACAAGCATGTGTTTATATTGATATATATATTATTTTAATTTTTGGTTGTGTTAGGAAAATTTATTGAAATTCAATCAACCAAAGGTTTCGTATGATGCCCGTGAGTTATGAATTATTGCGTCCGTGATAAATCCTTACACAGTGTCTTTCTATTCTCCTATAAATAGAAACTCATTCCTTCATTATTTCTTACGAATTCACTGAAACTCTAGAGAGAAAAAATTATAGAGAGAAAGAAGAAGAGCAGTCTGCTACCTTTCTTTTCATATATCCAGTTTCTTCTAAGGTAAGGGGTATTATTTTTTTCATATTCATGAAGAGAACTTCTGTTATTTCATTATTTATTATTCTGTTGGAATAACCTGTCTATGGGAAGTACCGCATACATGGTGAAATTACATTTGTTATTCCATTCTTTATTATTACATTGGAATATCACATGCATGCGTTTTCTGTGGGACCGGGTTAAAATCTTTATTATTACTCATTGGAATATTACATGCATGCATTTTACGTGGGACCTGGTTCCGTTATTTATTATTCTGTTGGAATAACATGCATCTATGCAATCGCATGCATGGTGATTTCATTGTTATTCCATTCTTTATTATTCCGTTGTATATTATGCCGATTGCGTGTTACGCTTTGACACAGTTCCGTTATTTATTATTCATTTGGAATAACTTTGTCTCACGCCAATCTTTGCATGTATGGTGATTTCTTTTGTTATTCCATTATTTATTATACTCGGTTGGTTAAAGTTTTGACTTTTATACTCCATGAAATTAGTGGAATATCTTTGATATTTCATGCTTCATCTAGTATCTTTTATGGAAATATTCTTACGAGCATTCTTGAATTTTACTCTACAAAGAAGTATCATGTTGACAATTTGGATGTTATTAGTTCCTGAATAAATTAATTCTTGAACTTGTTTTATTGAATTCTTATATCATTGTCATCATCCTCATGTTTATATTTTTTGAAAGTCATCGTGTCCTATAGTGCATAGATGGACTTGGTATGATTATGACCGAGGATTATTGATTGTAATCATGGTAGTAATGTTACAAATGATGTGGTAAAAGTCCTCATTTGGCGTAGTGCATTGATGGATGAGTTGTTGGCATGATCATGATCATTGATGAATACACAAATATCCTTGGCCCGTAGTGCATGGATAATTTGTGGTTGTGATACTAATGAATATCCTTGGCCGTAGTGCAGGGATGATGTGGATTATTTATTAAGCTGAGTCCCAGCAATAAAAGTGATGAAAAAGCCTTTTAAATCATAAAAGATAGTAGATTTTATTCTCTACTTGACTCTTTTAATGGATTTCATGTTCCGCTGCAGTTAAACTTGATGTCTATTGTATTTTATCAGTTTAACATTGTTGAAGGCTAATGATAATTTATTTTGTATTATCTTAGTCATAATATTTCTTACTAGGCTAGTTGAGCTCACCCTTTCTTTCACTGTTCTCTTCAGGAAATGAGAACGTAGCCGGGACTAGTCGGGGAATGGAGTGACGGTCCGAGATGGCGTCTTAGTAGTCCTCACTATTCTATAAAATAGTGTGATAATAAATGTAATGAGGACTTATTCTGAGAGTGGATATTGTCTACAAGACAATATTTGTATTAAAACTCACAGCTTTTTTTGTATATTTAAGATTGTATTTGTATTCTGTACCATTGGCGACTCAAATAGGTGATGTATACCTATTTTGGGGGCGTCACACCATGTATTTGGCGACTCAAGATGGGTGATGTATACCTGTTTTGGGGGTGTCACAGTTGGTATCAAAGCTTAGGGATATGATCCCTGGCTGAGATGTGAGACAAGAACTAGGAGGGGAGAGACGGGGAATTCCTTCGCTAGTATGTCCTACCTAAGTTTATTTGGTATTTAATTGGTTGATCAGAGTATAAGGATAATATGTGATATGTCAATTAACCCTTGTTTTGTGACAATGTTTGAAAATGGCATCTGAAAAATGTTGAGATCAGCAATGAAGCACATGAGACCATTGAGTCACCAACGATCAATACCCAGGATAATGTGCAATAGGAAGACAATAATCCTCAGGTAAATAACAACACGATAATAATCGTACTGGTGGCAACGACCATCAGAACAATGATAACCATCCTGGGGGAAATTATTATGCCAAGAATGGTAACCACTTCGGTGGTAATCATGGCCAAGATAATAAAAGTGGAAAATTCAAGAAGAGAAGATTTAATGATGATGGGAAGACGTCGTGAAGACCAACACCAAAGAACAAATTCTAGGGAGGAGAAACATCGCCGGTTAGATGCTATAGATGCGAGAGGAGGGACACATAAGTCCAAACATTCTGACCTTCCAAGGTATGTTTTAGTTATGGAAAAGATGGTCACATAGCTCAATTTTGTCCTCAGAGCGAAATCAAGTCCAAATTTGGGACGGTGGCACCAAAGCGGATCTGGATAAAACAAAGTCGGTGGTTTTTCGGGGAGCGTTTTTGTGACTTCTCAAAAGCGAGTAACCCAAACGAAGTTAGCACGGGTTAGTTAATTATAAATTCTTGCGAAGTCTATACCTTATTAGATACCGGTTCTACCCATTCTTTTATCTCTATTGCTTGCGCTCAATGTTTAAATTTGACCCCAGAGAAGTTAGACTTTGACTTATTGGTTGAAACTTTGTTAGTAGAAACCTTTTTACCTCCACTGTTTATAAATCTTATTGATTCAAATCGACACTTTCACGTACCTGTCGATCTTATCTATTTGAAAATACTTGCCCTTGATGTGATTTTAGGAATTGATTGGTTAACTACTCATCATGCCAAAATTGATTATTTTCGTAAGGTTGTTAGCTTTCATATTCCTAACCAACCTGTTATGCGAATTCAAGAAACCAAACCACTAAAGTTAATCACTGTCATATCAATCCATAAGTAAAGAGTCCTGATCCTTTCGTTGTTGACTTCCTTGTGTGGAATGCACCAAAGCCAGACTTTCTGTAGGGGAAGTCGTGAATAATAGTGGCAAGTTGATATGTATCAATGTGACGTGTTATCCAAGTCTTGGGATAAGAGTCACAGTTTTGAATGATATTTCAATTGTTAATAAAAAAATTTACGTATTCCTGAAGACTTCTTGGCCTACTCCCAGAGCATGAAATTGAATTTTGTATTGACCCCAGTACAAAACCCATTTCTAAAATCCTCAAGTATTTCTTCACCCAAAAGGAACGTATAATGTGCCAAAGACGTTGGCTCGAGCTGTTGAAGATTACGATAATACCATTCAATACTATCGTGGAAAAAGCGAACGTGGTAACTGACACGTTGAGTAGAAGATCATATGCATTTACGAGTGCGATGTTGTTAACACAAAAATCCATTTCGTATAACTTACAAATGATGAAGATAGAGTTAAAGACTCTAAGGACCCACGTGGTGATATCAAATATACAATTAGAATCGACTTTAATCGATAAAGTTAAAGGCCGCCCAAGCTACAGACACGGAGTTGATAAATACGAAGAAGAAGGTTCAAGAGGGCGTTATTCTAGAAGCTGTTAGGTTTGTAATATTCAAGAACGCAATCAAATTGCAAAATTAAAGCGGAAACGTGTAAAAATCAGAGTTTAAAAATTTTACAAACCATATACCCGGATCACCCTTTATGCACAATTATTAATTAAACGAAAAAGATAACGAATAAGAATCATACCCTTGAAGATCGAGCTTCCTTAGGTACAAGTTCACCTCCAATCCTTTTCGCGTTCAACTTGAATCCACCGGGTTTGGTTCCTTCCTTTGATCAACGTTAGCCACCCAAGTGTTTGGCCTCTAGAGGTGATCCACCAAGGAAGAAGAAGGATTTAAGAAGATGGGTGGTTGGCTCAAACCCTAGTTTTTCCTATCTGTATAGAAAAAGGGGGCGTACTCTCCAACTTTTGGAATTGCGTATTTTGTAAAAGTCAACAACCACCTCACCCATAATAAGACTCCTCTTATTTATAGATGTGGGCAACCCACCTTAACAATTAAGGAATTGGGTTTTATTTTAATTAATTAAAATCCTTTAATTAATTAAGCTCCCTTATCTTATTAGGGATAATTAATTAAACTCTTTTAATTAATTTAACCTCCTAATCCTATTAGGAATAAATGAGAGTACTTATATTAAATTCATTCCTAAACTCTTTTAGAAATTAAAATAATAATAATTGTAATAATATTAATAAGACTCCTCTTATTAATTTATATTTAATATTTCTAAAATATTAAATAATAAATATTAAGCTATTTAATTTATTCTATCACCATAGATTAAATTAAATATACTTAACTATATTATTACGATTATGCCATTAACTTCTTAAATAATTATTCTTCCTTTTATGGTGTGACCCTTTAGGTTCTCCATATTAAACCGGTTGTGAATAAATCAATTAGAACAATTTAATCTTATTTAAATAAATAAATTAAATAATTAATTTATTTAAATAAATAATATTTATTCTACAATAGGGATAAGCTTCCTAATGATCAACAACTTTTCGGATAATATAGATTTCAACATTAATCATTAAAGAACCTTTGAGTAAATAGTTACCGTCACAATTCAATCCTTCCACCATACAATGTCCCAATTAAATATAAGACATGGAATTATCGTCAAGTCTTATTTTATTTAATTATATGTATTTCGACTCTTAAATGCACAACTCAAATAATGCAAATTAGAAACTCCTTTCTAATTTCATTACGCTTGGCCAAGGACTCTTTGGGTTGTCATTTATCGAATCACATAGGACATTTCTCTTCTTTTATTAGAAGTGGTAGATTCTTTATTGATCATACATTATCTCCATGTACAACTTATTATACCCAAGCATACCCTTTGATATACCCTAAGGGTCTTAAGGAATAAGTCAAAGTATAACTCATCATACACAAGATACTATGATGATCTCAAGTCCAAGGATCACTCAGACTACTATCACTCTGTGAATTTCTATCGACAGTGCAAATAAAACTCCATTAGGTATTCCTTAGCGAGCCAACGTTCAATTGAACTTATTCTCTAATAAGCACCTACATACTTGCTTTAGTGTCTCCACACAAATGATCATGAGATCAATCATCCTCATCCAATGAGCAAGCAACGTATGTACTCAATCTATCCGGATTCACTAATCCCCAATTTAGTAATCCAATGATTGGGAACTATTTTAGTTTTAAGCTTTCTAAGAATTTAGATCTCATTAGAATGATCATCATCATTATTCTAAAAGCATTGCTTAAAACTATGGGTTTATCACATATTATAAAACAAACATCATGTAGATAATTAAAAGCCTTTAATAAATTAATACTTTTATTAATAAATGAATAAGATTGTTACAAAGTATATGCTTTATCATCAAACATGATTGCTTTGTGTGCATACTACTTTCAATCTCCCACTTGCACTAAAGCCAATCGCCATTGTATCTTATACTCTTCTTCTCTAAGTGACGATTATCCTGTTTGTTGGATAAGCTTTAGTTAATGGATATGTAATGTTGTTCTTGAGAGTCCACCATCTCTATAGTGATTTCCCATCTTCAATGATTCTAATAATCAAATGAAAGTGCCACAACACATGTTTAGATCCAAGATGAGACTTAGGAACTATTCTAGTTACGTAATGAACTTTTAATCCAAACAATCAACTTGCGACTTCATTTATAGCTATATACTTTGTCTTTATCACTAAACCAAAGAACTCTTTTTTGTTTGGAACCTTTCGATTCAATCGCACCACTTTCCAAGATAACGCTTTACCTTAAAGTGGATTTTACGTCATCTTAGTGCATCGAAAAACTTGAGTGCATTAAGCCCTCTAGTTTTAATTTAGACCCACCATGAATATGATCACATCCTTAGTCTTTGGTTAAGCTTTAAGATGTTTTTCAGCGACTCATAGTGAACTTCTCCATAATATGAATCCATCAACATTTGGTCTCGTACATTTCATTGCATACATGATTGTCACTCATGCGACCTCTCTTTTAGAGTGCTGTGGGGACTATTAAGAGAGATACACTCCATAGCTCATTGACATGAGACATCTCTTGGAGTTTGCCATGCTAAACGACTTTAGCATCAAATGAATATCGTTCCTTAGGTTAAGTCGAGCATCCCTGTTGTATCTATCTATATAGATTTTATCCCCAATTAAGATACTCTTCCCAAACCATTCATGGAGGAATGTTTAGACAACTTTATCTTTCTTGATTGTAGCATTGGCATGTTATTCCTTATCCGTAGTATATCAATATATAATACTAGAAATGTCATAACGCCTCCCATCGACCCTTTTGTACATACTAGAACTCTTACCTCATCGTATGTAACTCGGATCATCATCTTCTATAATCGTACCTCATTATCATCATCTATGATGAATCCATACCTCGGTATCTTGATTATTATTCATTTCTGATTGATTTGTGGTATAATAGGTCTATCTATGGTTCCTCTTATTTGACTTATAGTGTTTTGTGATTCTTGAACTCTTCAAGATCTATTATCCTCCCACTAGCCCCTTTAATGATAAACACCTTTATCTTAGAAGGCGTGGTGTTTCATAATAAACACCTTTTGCTATGTAGGATTATAGAACATATGCCCTAAACTTACTTTAGGATGTCCCACAAATCGACACTTGTCAAATCTTGTCCCAAGCTTATCCTTTGAAACCTTTTCACATAAGTTGGACAACCACTTATCTTAACATACTTAAGATTAGGAATCCTCCATGTCCATAACTTTTATGGAGTCTTGGGGCTGGATTTTGAGGTTACCATTTTCGTAGTTATGCAGCCACTTCTAGGACATGACCTTAGAAGGATACTAGAATGTCGGTAAAATCATTATGGATCGCACCATGTCTAACAAGGTATGATTTTTTCTTTTAGATACATCAATCAATTATTGTGTATCAGGATGTGTCCATTATGAGAAAACCATTTGAGATGATCTAGAAACTTATTGCACAAGTATTTATTCCTTGATCCGATCAAAGAATTCTTAATACTTTGCCAATTTGTTTCACTTCTGAATTCTTTGAACCTTTCAAATAATTCACACTTGTATTTCAACAAATACACACATTCAACTCTTTGAATGATCATCTCCTTTTCTTATACTAATTTGTTCAATATGCAAAATT
The DNA here is from genome assembly GCA_020205615.1 of Panax quinquefolius. NCBI lineage: Eukaryota > Viridiplantae > Streptophyta > Magnoliopsida > Apiales > Araliaceae > Panax > Panax quinquefolius. The sequence continues at coordinate 103,319,450 of CM035171.1, read as the reverse complement.
ACTTTCATGTAAGTCAAGTATACTAAATCTATTAAGTAATATTCTAGTTCTATACAAAACATTATTATTATAAATAGAACAACAATTGTTCTTAATTATAATACCAAAGATTTCATTGTCCAACAATAAAATGGAAATCATATTTTTAACAAGCTGGAATCTGATAACAACTTATTGACTTAATAGATTTTCCCAGTAAGGCATTGCTAAACTATAAGTTTCTATGGCTAATGCAAAGAACCTTTGCTTCATTTTCCACACATAGGATTACTTATATTTGTTTAGCTTTTTTTTACTCGCTTAGTCCTTCATAAATCTATATTTATGATAACCAAAGTCGGTATCCAATACCCAAGTAGAACCTTGACTTAAAGAAAAATTTATTTCAATCATGAACAAAAGCGTATTATGAAGAAACTTCACTAAGCTTCTTTGGTTAGCCTCTGCATGATGCTTCTCGCAGTTTCTTTCCAGTGTCCAGGCTTATTGCAGTGGAAGCAAGCTCCTTTGCTATCCGTATCAGTTTTGTTCTTATTATTCTTTGTTTATGCCTTTCTATTTACCTTCTTTGAATCGTTCTTCTTTTCAGAAGATCCTTTGGCCCCTACCAGTAAGACTTGATCTTTCTTGGTTGGAAAGTGACTCTCAACATTTTTCAATATGTTAAGCAAATCACGGAGGCGATATCTAGCTTGTTCATATGAAAAATTCACAACATTTGTGAAAGGAGTCCGGGAGTGAGTGCAAGATCAAATCTTGGCTCAACTCTCCATCCATGACAAAATCTGTTGTCCTAATTGATCAATCAAATTGATTATGTTAAGAACCTTTTTGTCTGTACTATAGTGCCATTGGCCATTCTAGATCGGAAGAACTCCTTAGATATTTTGATATCTATCAATCCTACTTTCCTCACCATCAACTACTTGATGTGCAGGAATATAGTAGAAGCATCCATAGTTTCATCGCCGACGTGAAGCTCGTTACTCATGGATGCGAGCATGATGCATCGAGCCAATTGTGCATCATCTTGCCACTTTCTAAAAGTAGCAATCTTTTCCTCGGAGGCATTGTTTGAAACCATTGAGGGGATAGGCGTATTAAGGACATAAGATAGCTTTTTCGACCATGAGAACTATTCTCAAATTCCTTAACCAATCAGTTTAATTCGATTCGATTAATTTAGCATCTAATATGCTTCGCGATGATAGTAATTTTAGACATTGTAAAATTACGTAAATGAATTTGTAATTAACAACATTTTAACATACATTCTTTTATTAATTACCAAAATAATTTAGATCTTGTTTTAAATTGGCATCTCCCACTATTTTCTTCAAACTATATTACCCTCACTTATATAGTTCGGCAAAATCTAATTAAAGATTTGCTAGTGAGAATAAGGATCCCATTTCAAATGTATATAGCCTTGTGGTGACACAACAAACTATATATAAATAAATAGGTAGACAACTTTTGTCAATTACATCAACTATGCAACTCCTTTCTGTTGTCTCTTAGATTATTTTGATCAAGTGGTGGCACATCCGAATCAAAATTATCCAAGTTAAGTCCGACCTAGCACTCCATATATTCAAAAAAGAAAAATATCATCCTTGTGGTGACACAACAAAACAATATTGTTCAATTTTCTTTATAAGCATCAAATGTGATAAATTAACATCTTAAATACTTAATACTTGCCTTGTGGTGACACAACAAACTCATATTAAATATTTAATACTCTATTAATTTTATCATGCTAGAAAATGACGTTCGATATTCCAAATATCTTTGAGCGCTTAGGACTCAATATAAAATTGAGGGGTTTGTTATTAATTTGTCTCATCTTGTTTAGCGCATTGCATTATATATATATATAAATACGCATCATATTAATGAACATGCGAATCATGTTTGCATAATATATAATATATATAGTATAAGCATGCACATATAGAATACTATATTCTACCCGGATTGATTATGGACTTTTATTCTAGTTTGGTTCACTAGAGCCACCAAGTGAACCAAAAGGTCAAACCCCAGGGGTGCAAGAAATAACATTTAAATATAACTATTACATTTAAACCGGGCTCCATTACAAACGGGTCTTCAAGCGCTCCTTGCTCCTTGCTTCATTGATCTCTAATCCTTCAAAATTAATTCTAACTATTCTATTACAAAACTATTTAAAATAAATAGAAACCTTGATCGTGATCGAAGGGAAGTACATAGGAGGAGATAGAATTTACATTCGAGAAAAATTAGAGAAGGCAGGTACGCAGACCCCATTTAATAAAACCCATACATTCATGCATCCAACTAAAATAAAATCCAATCACATTAGTCAATTGTCCATAATCAATCTCATTTATTATCATACATATCACCATATGCATCAATACATAACATTCATCGATGAATAATAAACATTCAATATATATATTGATATCATTTAATGGGCAAATTTAGTTAGTATAAAATTCAATGTTAAATCAAAATAAACTCCTTTATTTTAATCCAAATTTAAATCAAAATAAAACTATTTTATTTTAATTTATCCAATTTTGAATAAAATAAACTATTTTATTTTAATCAAAATCTTTAATCAAAATAAACTCCTTTATTTTAATTAATTATGGAATCAAATTCAAGTCAAAATAAACTCTTTTATTGTGGGTAATATGAAATCTTATTATATATGTTAAATAAACTCTTTTATTTGGGAAACACGGATTCTCTTTCCTATTCACAAATAAACTCTTTTATTTTGAATAATATGAAATCTTATTTCATATCTAAATAAACTCCTTTATTTAAGGAAATTAGGATTCTCTTTCTATTCACAAATAAACTCTTTTATTTTGAATAATATTTAATCTTATTTCATATCTAAATAAACTCCTTTATTTAAGGAAACATGGAATCCAATTTCAACTCTAATTAGTTATCATGGAATCCAATTCCAACTCTAATTAGTTAGCATGAAATTTAATTTTAAAATTAAAATAAACTTTTTATTTTAAGATTAAAATGAACTTTTATTTTAAAATTAAAATAAACTTTATTTTAATTCTAAAATTATTAAGAATAATATATATATATATATAACTATTATATATATATATATAATAACCGTATATATATGTTTATTATTAAAATATATATATATATATATATATATATATATATATAATAATATTATATATATATATATATATATATATATATAATATAAGTAATCAAAAATGACATTACAGAAACATACCACGTGGGAATCAACTTTTGAAAATTAAAACAGACAAAATCTAGCTTCATGACTTCAAAGGGGCTTTGAGGTTCTGGGACATGGTTGGATTTGACTAGCTTCATTATTCCAAGTACTTGAAGTTGGGCAAGAAGTTTCATGAATTGTCTTTTTTTTTATTTTATACAACAAAATTATGCCCAATTAAACCTGTTTCTAAACACATATCAATATACATATCAAATTTAAAACAATTAATAATTAGCATAAAGGTTTGGCTCGATGCCTTTGTTAGGTTTGTAATATTCAAGAACGCAATCAAATGGCAAAATTAAAGCGGCGTGTAAAAATCGAGTTTAAAATTTTACAAACCATATACCGGATCACCCTTTATGCACAATTATTAATTAAACGAAAAAGATAACGAATAAGAATCATACCCTTGAAGATCGAGCTTCCTCTGGTACAAGTTCACCTCCAATCCTTTTCGCGTTCAACTTGAATCCACCGGGTTTGGTTCCTTCCTTTGATCAACGTTAGCCACCCAAGTGTTTGGCCTCTAGAGGTGATCCACCAAGGAAGAAGAAGGATTTAAGAAGATGGGTGGTTGGCTCAAACCCTAATTTTTCCTATCTCAGATAGAAAAAGGGGCGTACTCTCCAACTTTTGGAACAGTATTTTTTAAAAGTCAACAACCACCTCACCCATAATAAGACTCCTCTTATTTATAGATGTGGGCAACCCACCTTAACAATTAAGGAATTGGGTTTTATTTTAATTAATTAAAATCCTTTAATTAATTAAGTTCCCTTATCTTATTAGGGATAATTAATTAAACTCTTTTAATTAATTTAACCTTCTAATCCTATTAGGAATAAATGAGAGTACTTATATTAAATTAATTCCTAAACTCTTTTAGAAATTAAAATAATAATAATTATAATAATATTAATAAGACTCCTCTTATTAATTTATATTTAATATTTCTAAAATATTAAATAATAAATATTAAGCTATTTAATTTATTCTATCACCATAGATTAAATTAAATATACTTAACATATTATTACGATTATGCCATTAACTTCTTAAATAATTATTCTTCCTTTTATGGTGTGACCCTTTAGGTTCTCCATATTAAATAGGTTGTGAATAAATCAATTAGAACAATTCTAATCTTATTTAAATAAATAAATTAAATAATTAATTTATTTAAATAAATAATATTTATTCTACAATAGGGATAAGCCTCCTAGCGATCAACGACTTTTAGAGATAATATAGATTTCAACATTAATCATTAAAGAACCTTTGAGTAAATAGTTCTAAAGACAATTCAATCCTTCCACCATACAATGTCCCAATTAAATATAAGACATGGAATTCTTGTCAAGTCTTATTTTATTTAATTATATGTATTTCGACTCTTAAATGCACAAACTCAAATAATGCAAATTAGAAACTCCTTTATAATTTCATTACGCCTTGCCAAGGACTCTTTGGGTTGTCATTTATCGAATCACATAGGACATTTCTCTTCTTTTATTAGAAGTGGTAGATTCTTTATTGATCATACATTATCTCCATGTACAACTTATTATACCCAAGCATACCCTTTGATATACCCTAAGGGTCTTAAGGAATAAGTCAAAGTATAACTCATCATACACAAGATACTATGATGATCTCAAGTCCAAGGATCACTTGTACTACTATCACTACAGGAATTTCTATTGACAAGCAAATAAAACTCCATTAGGTATTCCTTAGCGAGCCACGTTCAGTGAACTTATTCTCTAATAAGCACCTACATACTTGCTTTAGTGTCTCCACACAAATGATCATGAGATCAATCATCCTCATCCAATGAGCAAGCAACGTATGTACCAATCTATCCGGATTCACTAATCCCCAATTTAGTAATCCAATGATTGGGAACTATTTTAGTTTTAAGCTTTCTAAGAATTTAGATCTCATTAGAATGATCATCATCATTATTCTAAAAGCATTGCTTAAAACTATGAGTTTATCACATATTATAAAACAGCATCATGTAGATAATTAAAAGCTTTTAATAAATTAATACTTTTTATTAATAAATGAATAAGATTGTTACAAAGTATATGCTTTATCATCAAACATGATTGGCTTGTGTGCATACTACTTTCAGAAGCAAGAGTCGATGAAGAGAGGAAATCTCAACCCTCGATTTAATTGGCCCATTTGAAATCCTCGATCGAGTAGGAACTGTGGCCTATAGACTCGTTTTACCGCCAAGTATGTTGCGTGTTCATAACATTTTTCACGTATCGATGTTACGTAAATATGTGGACGACCCGAACCACATTATTAAATTAGAACTAGACGAGATAGCCGAAGATTTAACGTATGAGGAGATACGTGTTAAAATTTTGGATAAGAAGGATCATATTCTACACTCGAAGGTTATACCTCAAGAGTTAGAATCTGACGAGGTATCCTCACCTCTTCGGTATACCAGGTACGTACATAAATTTTGAGGGCGAAATTTCATAAGGAGGGGAGATTCTAAGACCCTGAATTTTATGAAATGAAAGTATTCAATTTTTTTATAATTATTATTTTATTTCATAAATGGTTAAATTGATAAAAGGTTAAAGTTAAGGGTGATATGTGAAAATTTTGCAAAGTAAGCAAGTTGATATAAAATATTTGTTGTGTCGGGAAATATTCGATTAGTCGGGGAATATTCGTTTTAATAAGGAATATTAAATGCGACGGCAAGATAATCATTAGTGGACCCCTGGCGGAAGTATTGTCGTAGTTAGAAAATAATGTAATTATCTTTTATAAAAATAACGGTGAAAGTGTTACAATTAAAACCATTGAACTACCCGGTAGTTAAAGTGCAAAGATTACGCGTGGTTGCATAGTACACACACGATATTGATTATTGATTCTTACGTGAAGAAGGCTTTCGGTTATACTCAATTATTGCTACGGTAATTCTTTGCATCATATCTCTCGTATTATGGATTCAATTATTGTCACAAGATCATCTGCATAATATGTTATATTATTAAATCAATAATTGAGGCGAAAAAGTTATTCATATTATTATTTGCAATATTGATAATGTCTAGAAGTTACATCGAGGAGAGGTTTGGTCACCTAATTGCGGCATGATAAGGAGAAATCCTTATCGGAAAGCCCCCTCTTTCCTAGGAACGACCTGGTTGTGAAATATTGTGATTATAATATTAATGATGAATAAGTTCGTGTTGATTAAAGATGAAATTGATAGTTCCATTGTGTTGGGATTATTAGTGTTAGTGGAAATCATCATTTATTTCGATAATAATTGATGTCTGGAAGTAATATTGACCAATTGGGTAATTAATCTGATAAATGAGAATATAATTGCTATTAATTCACATGTTTATAACTATGTGTTCACATGTGTGTACTATTGATTCACATGCATGTACTATTAGGGGAGGTGGTGCAAGATTGATAATACTTGCATGACTAAATTAAAAATGGAGGTATAGATGAAGGTACTATACTGTAATTAATTTTTTCACATGTATAGAACTATTGAGTCACATGATTGTACTATTGATTCATATGATATACTGTGACGCCCCCAAAATAGGTATACATCACCTATTCTGAGTCGCCAAATACATGGTACAGAATACAAATACAATCTTAAATATACAACAAGAGAGTTGTGAGTTTTAATACAAACATTGTCTTCTAGACAATATCCACTCTTAGAATAAGTCCTCTTACAATTATTATCACACTATTTCATAGAATAGTGAGGACTACTAATGTTATCATCTGGACCATCACTCCGTCCCCTGACTAGTTCCTGCTATGTTCTCATTTCCTGAAGAGAACAGTGAAAGAAAGGGTGAGCTCAACTAGCCCAGTAAGAAATATTATGACTAAGATAATGCAGGATAAATTATCATTAGCCTTCAACAATGTTAAACTGATAAAATACAATAGACAACAAGTTTAACTGCAGCGGAATAAGCAATCCATTAAAAGAGTCAAGTAGAGAATAAAATCTACTATCTTTTATGATTTAAAAAGTTTTTCATCACTTTTATCATTTGAGACTCGACAATAAATAATCCACATCATCCATGCACTACTACCGAGGATATTCATTTGGGTCACGACCACAAATTATCCATGCACTACGGGCCAAGGATATTCGTGTATTCATCAATGGTCATGATCATGCCAACAACTGTCCATCAATGCACTACGGGCCAATGAGAACTTTTACTACATCATTTGTAACATTACGGTCATGATTATACCGAATAATCCCAGGTCATAATCATACCAAGTCCATCTATGCACTACAGGCCACAGATGACTTTCAAAAAAAAATATATAAACATGAGGATGATGACAATGATATAAGAATTCAATAAAACAAGTTCACGAATTAATTTATCTAGGAACTAATAACGTCCAAATTGTCAACATGATACTTCTTTGTAGAGTAAAATTCAAGAATGCTCGGAAGAATATTTCCATGAAAAGATCTTTGGATGAAGCTTGAATATCAAGGATATTCCACTAATTTCATGGAATATAGAAGTCAAAACTTTAACTAACTGAGTATAATAAAGAATGGAATAACAAAAGAAATCATCAGGCATGTGATAGATAGCACAAGCAGGTTATTCCAACAGAATAATAAATACGGAACCGGTCCCACAGAAAAGCATATGTGATATATGATATTCAAGCGAATAATGAAGAATGGAATAACATAAGGATTTCACCATGAATGCGGTGCCAGCGTAGGCGAGTTATTCAGCGAGAATAATAAAAGGCGGAACTAGGTCCCACAGTAAAACGCATGCATGACAGAGATATTCAACGAGAATAATAAAGAATGGAATAACATAAAGATTTCACCAAGTATAGGGTATGTCTGCGTGTATCTGAGTTATGTATAGGGTATCTCTGCGTGATACAAGATATTCCAACAGAATAATAAAGACAGGATAATATAAGGATTTCACCAAGTATAGGGTATGCCGCGTATACAGGTTATTCCAACAGAATAAATAAGAATGAAATAACATAAGGATTTCACCAAGTATAGGGTATGCCGCGTATACAGGTTATATATAGGGTATGCCGTGCATACAGGTTATTCCAACAGAATAATAAAGAATGGAATAACATAAGTTCTCTTCATGAATAAGAAAGAATAACACCCCTTACCGTAAAAGAAACTGGATATAGAAGTAGTGAAGTAGCATAATACTCTTCTTCTTTCTCTCTATAGATTTTCTCTCTATAGCTTCTCTATATAATTTCTCTCTCCAGAGTTTCAATGAATTCGTAAGAAATAATGAAGGAATGAACTTTTATTTATAGAAGAATGGATTGAATAGTAATTAATTCCTGAACGGTCCAGATTGATTTACTTTTAAACGGACGGTTCAGATTGATTTACTATTAAAACTTAAAGCAACGATCTATCTTGATTTACTATTAAAACTTTAAACCAAATGATCCATATTGATTCACTATTATAACTTTCCACGGTGGTCCATATTGATTCACTAATATAACTTCAACCAACGGATTCGAAAAATTAGCACATCTCCTTATGGAATAATATTGTACCCAAATACCCGAATGCACAATACTAGAGTGAATAGTAATCGGGTGAATAGTAACTCATGAATAGTAACTCGTGAATAGTAACTCATGAATAGTAACTCATGAATAGTAACTCGTGAATAGTAACTCATAAATAGTAACTCGTGAATAGTACTACGACACGAAAAGTTCCCGAATACACGATTGAACAATATAACCTCCGACCATCAATTATCGCCGGAATAGATGTCGATTTCTACTAACACAAATAATCCCAACACAATGAAACTATCAAATTCATCTTTAATCAATACAAACTTATTCATCATTAATATTATAACTCACAATATTTAGCAATTAGGTTGTTCCCAGGAAAGAGGGGGCTTTCCAATAAGGATTTCTCCCTATTGGCGCGCAATTAGGTGACCAAACCTCTCCTTGACAGAACTTCTAGACATTGTAAATATTGTAATTTAATAATATGAATAACTTTGTTGTCTCAATTATTGATTTAATAATATAATATATAATGCAGATGATACCGTGACAATAATCGAATCAATAATATGAGAGATATGATGCAACAATTACTGTAGCAATAATTGAGTATAAGCGGTGACTTCTCACGTAAGCATCAATAATCAATCTGGTGTGCTCTTATGCAACAATGCAGCAGATTTACGTACTTTTACTACCGGGTAGTTCAACAGTTTTAACAATAACACCTCCGCCGTTATTTATAAAATATTTTTGTCGTTTTCTCAATTCAAAAATAATTCCATTGTCAGGTCCACCAATGATTGTCTTAGTTTATACGAATATTTTAAAATAAAAAGAATATTCCCCGACCAATCGAATATTTTATAACAACTTGAATAATTAGCAAAATTTATAAATATTACCCACAACTATAACATTATATCAAATTCATTCCATAATATTCAAAAATGATATTTATAGAAAAATCATCTTTATTAAAAAAAAAATTGGGGTCCTACAACCTCCCATTCTTATGAAATTTCGCCCTCGAAATTAGGGTACGTACCTTGTACGTCAAAGAGGTAAGGATACCTTGATTTCATTTCAGATTCTAACTCCCAGGTCATTTCCTCAACATCCTAGTTCCTCCATAAAATTTTGACTTGAGGTATAACCTTGGAGCGTAGAATATGCTCCTTTTTATCCAAGATTTTAACAGGAACATCCTCATATGTTAAATCTTCCGCTATTTCATCCGGTTCTAACTCAATAATGTGGTTTGGGTCTTTCACATATTTACGTAACATAGATATGTGAAAAACATTATGAACGGAAGACATACTTGGCGGTAAAGCGAGTCTATAGGCCACAATTCCTACTCGTTCGAGGATTAAAAATGGGCCAATGAATCGAGGATTGAGCTTTTCTCTCTTTTTGAATCTTGTAACTCCTTTCCATGGAGCAACACGTAACAACACATGATCTCCAATATCGAATTCCACGTCCTTTCGATGAAGATCAACATAACTCTTTTGTCGATCTTGTGAGGTTTTTATACGTTGTCGGATCGTTTGAATCTTTTAGTAGTCATATGTACCAATTAGGTCCCAACAACGTTGCTTCACCCACCTCATCCCAACATACCGGAGAAGCGACACTTTCTTCCATACAACGCTTCGAATGGAGCCATGCCAATACTTACTTGATAACTGTTGTTATATGAAAACTCCACCAACGGTAAGAACTTGTCCCAACTTCCCTTGAAGTCAAGGAAACAGAGTCTTAATAAATCTTCAAGAGTTTGAATAGTATACCTTAACTTCATTTTAGATTCTAACTCTTGAGGTATAACCTCTGAGTGTCGAATATGATCCTTCTTATCCAAGATTTTAACACGTATCCCCTCATACGTTAAATCTTCTGTTATCTCGTCTAGTTCTAATTCAATAACATGGTTTGGGTCATCCACATATTTACGTAACATCGATACATGAAAAACGTTATGAACACGCGACATATTTGGCTATAAAACGAGTCTATAAGACACAGTTTTTACTTAATCAAGGATTTCAAATGGGCAAATAAAATTGAGCTTTGAGATTTCCTCTATTCATCGAGTCTTGCTTCTAGAATAACGCCCTCTTGAACCTTCTTCTTCACATTCATCAGCTCTGAGTATGTAGCTTGAGCAGCTTTAACTTTATCGATTAAAGTCGATTCTACTCGTATATTCGTTATCTTCACGTGGGGCCCCTAGAGTCTTTAACTCTATCTTCATCATTTGTAAGTTATACGAAAAGGGTTTTGTACTGGGGTCAATACAAAATTTGATTTAACGCTCTAGGGGTAGGTTAAGAAGTCTTCAAGAATACGTCAGAAAATTTATTAATAATAGAAATATCATTCAAAACTGTGACCCTCATCCAAGACTTGGATAACACGTCACCTTGATATCTATCAACTTACCACTGCTATTCACGACGTCCCCTACGAATAGTCTGGCTTCGGTGCATTCCACACAAGGAAGTCACCAGATAAAGGCCCGGGTCTCTTTACTTATGGCTTTATATGACAATGATTGACTTTAGTGGTTTGGTTGCTTAAATTCGTAAAACAGGTTGATTAGGAATATGAAAGTTAACAATCTTACGAAAAGCATGATAAGTAGTTAATCAATCGATTCCTAAAATCACATCAAAGGCAAGTATTTTCAAAAAGATAAGATCGACAGGTAACGTGAAAGTGTCGATTTGAATCAAAAAGATTTATAAACAGTGGAGGTAACGAAGGTTTCTCCTAATGAAGTTTCAACCAATAAGTCAAAGTTTAACTTCTTAGGAGTCAAATTTAAACATTGAACACAACTAGGTGAAATACAAGAGTGGGTAGAACTAGTATCGAATAAGATATAGACTTCGCAAGAGTTTATAATTAACTTACCCGTATAACTTCGTTTGGGTTAACTTACCTGTAATAACTTCGTCCGTCCATCTAAGGATGATATGCCGAACTAAATCATAAATTCGTGCCCATAGCTTTTTGCAAACTAACCCAAAATCTTGAAGTGAATCTTGGGTCTCGATCAGAAACTATGGATACTGGCATACCATGCAATCTTATAATCTCGTTTATATACATACTAGCAAGACGTTCAAGTGTATAAGTTTCTCGTATCTGTAAGAAATGAGTAGACTTGGCCAATCTATCAACAATGACCCAAATCGCATCTATGCCTTGAGAAACCTTGGGAAGACCAGTAACAAAATCCATGGTAATGTGCTCCCACTTCCATTCTGGAATTTCAAGTGGTTGCAATGGACCTTTTGGCACTTGATGCTTCGCCTTGACTCGTTGACAAGTTAGACACCTTGAGATAAACAACGCTATTTCTCTCTTCATATTGCTCCACCAAAATGTATGATGAAGATCACGATATATTTTGGTACTCCCAGGATGAATTGCAAACGGTGTGTTGTGCGCCTCCATCATGATTCTATACTTTAAATCAGGGTTGTTAGGAACACAAAGTCTAGAGTTGACTCGAAGTATTCTTTCTTCATCGATTCTTGCTTCCAGCATAGCACCTTCTTCCTCATACGCATCAGCTCCAGGTCTGTAGCTTGAGCAGCTTTAACTTTATCAATTAAAGTCGGTTCTACTCGTATATTCGCCATCATCACATGGGTCCCTGGAGTCTTTAACTCTATCTCCATCCTTTTTAAGTCACACAAAATGGGCCTTTGCGTTGTCAATATCGCACTCGTACCCGCATATGATCTTCTACTCAATGCGTCAGCTACCACGTTCGCTTTTCCAGGATGGTATTAGATGGTATGATTATAATCTTTCAACAGTTCAAGCCAACGTCGTTGTCGTATGTTGAGTTCCTTTTGAGTAAAGAAATATTTGAGGCTTTTATGATCCGTAAAGATCTCCACTTTCTCCCCATACAAGTAATGTCTCCAAATCTTTAGTGCAAAAACGACTGCTGCCAACTCTAGATCATGAGTAGGATAATTCCTCTCATATTCTTTGATTTGTCGAGAGGCATAGGCTATGACTTTCGCATGTTGCATGTGAACACATCCTAACCCTTTGCCCGAAGCATCACTGTAGATGACAAATCCCTCCGAGCCAGATTGTATTGTCAGAACAGGTGTTGAAATGAGTCTCCTCATGTCTCAATAGTCTCATTCACTCCATTGCTAACATTTTCAGCTGCCATTTTCAAACACTCCACAAAATAAGAGTTAATTAACATATCACATATTATCTCTATACTCTGACCGACCAATTAAATACCAACTAAACTTTGGTAGGTCATACTAGCGAAGGAATTCCCCGTCTCTCCCCTCCTAGTTCTTGTCTCACATCTCAACCAGGGATCATATCCCTAAGCTTTGATACCAACTGTGATGCCCCCAAAATTGGTATACATCACCCATCTTGAGTCGCCAAATACATGGTAAAAAATTCAAATACAACTTAATTATACAACAGTCGTGTAAAATACGACGAAACATAATCTAAGAGTTTTAATACATATATTGTCATCTAGACAGTATACAAACTCAATGAAGTCCTCATTACATTTATTATCACACTATTTTATAGGATAGTGAGGACAACTATGACACCATCTCGTACCGTCACTCCATTCCCCGACTAGTCCCAGCTACGTTCTCATTTTCTGAAGAGAACAATGAAAGCAAAAGGATGAGCTCAACTAGCCCAGTAAGAAATATTATGACTAAGATAATACGAGAATAAATTATCATTAGCCTTCAACAATGTTAAAGCGATAAAATACAGTGAGACATCAAGTTTAAGCTGCAATGAACAAGCAATCCATTAGAAAAGTCAGTAGAGAATAAAATCTACTATCTTCTATGATTTAAAATGTTTTCATCAATTTTTTTATCGCTGAGACTCATCTTAATAAATAAACCACATCATCGAATCATCCCTGCACTACGGGCCAAGGATATTCATTAAATCATCAATAGTCATGACTATACCGAATAATCCCTGGTCATAATCATACCAAAAACTGTCCATCAATGCACTATAGGCCATTGAGAATTTTTACACATCATTCGTCACATTACGGTCATGATTATACCGAATAATCCCTGGTCATAATCACACCAAGTCTATCTATGCACGTAAGCCAAAGATGACTTTCATCATAATATAAGCATGAGAATGATGATAATGATATAAGCATTAATCAAACGAAAACAAGGACAAATATTAAAGACTTTAAATTTATCCAAATATTATCAATCACTTAATAAACTCATAATCTAATATTATTAATACTATAACAATATTTTAATCACTTCTTAAACTTATAAACAATTTATTTCAATTGTTTATACTTTACCAAAAAATGCATTTTATTCATTCAAAAATGTCATACTCATAAGATTTCATCACCAATGATCAAACCCCTCATCAAAAATCTGCATATACCCTATATAGGATTCCCAAGCCATAAAATCATATTTACCAATTTTTCAACTTCACATAACATATTTAACTTATATGTTCGTAACTAAACCATTTTCATGAAAAATTACCAAATCAACTTATTATTTTTCTATCCTTTGACCAACCATATATACATATATTTCATACACAACAAATATTTTTTTTTTATAACTTTTCAACTCCCTTAAGTATTTTTTAAAAATTAATTTCTAATTAATTCCTTAAGAAATTAGCTACCTCAAGTTTAACTCCAGAAATTTCCAAATCTAGGCAGGATCTTACACATGTTAACGTGACCTTCCAGTTCAAATTTCATGGTCATCGGAGTTATAGAACTCCGGTTATAGCATTTTTCGTCGGAAAAACTTAAATATTGAAATAGTCATAACTTGCTCATTTTAAGTCGGAATGAGCTCATTTTTGGACACGAGGTACTTTATACCATATATTTCCATGTCCCAAAAGGTCGGAATTTATTTTATAAACTAAGTGGCCAAAAATGACCTTTTAAATTTCTGGGCAGTAGCTTTTTTGGTAATTTGCAGTTTTTGACTCCTTTGCTAAAATCAGTCCACACGAAAATCTACAACACCTTTTTCCAGTGATTCCACTTGGATAAGTTAGAAAACTCATAGATCTAACTTTAGAACTTGACCACATTCAAAAATTCAAAATATAATAGGAGATATGGTCAATTGAATTTCATGTTCTATTTTCACCAAAATCTGATTTTCAACCCTTTGTGATTTCTAAGAAACTTTCATGTTTTCACATAATAACCAACATAACTCATCATAACACTTACTAATACTACATATACCCATGATTTTCATCAGACCAATGCTTTTATTATGACTTTCATCATAATCCACGTAAACAGATCATTTCCACAATTTAATAAGAAATGAATATAAAGGATCATTCACCATGCATGTGGTAATCCACATATACAGGTTATTACAACAAAATAATAAAGAAAGGAACTAGGTCAGGCGTAATCCGCACTAACAAGATATTCCCACCGAATAATAAAAAAAGCGGAACCGAGTCAAAGCGTAATCAGACCAATGTGATATTCCAAATGTAATAATAAATAATGGAATAACAACAGAATTCACCATGCATGCGATAGACCGCACAGACAGGTTATTCCAACATAATAATAAATAATGGAACCAGGACATGCGTAAACGCACAGACAGGATATTCAGACAGAATAATAAAGAATGGACTAATAGAAGAATTTCACCATGTATGCGGTACTTCGCATAGACAGGTTATTCCAACATTATAATAAAGAATGGAATAATAGCTCTTACGAGTATTGAAAGAAAATAATTCTCTTCATGAATATGAAAGAATAATACTCCTTACGAGTACAACAAATAATATCCCTTACCTTAGAAGAAACTGGATACTGGAATAGTGAGGTAGCAGGCTTCTCTTCTTCTTTCTCTCTATAGATTTTCTCTCTATAGCTTCTCTCTATAATTTCTCTCTATAATAATTGCTCTATAGGTTTAGTGAATTCGTGAGAAATGAAAGAAATGAGCTTCTATTTATAGAAAAATATAGTTTCGATAATTGCACGTTTTGGGGCTCAAAAAATTACAGTACAATACCTCCAACTTTTCTTTCATTTTTAATTTAGTCCTGCAAGTATTATCATACTTGCACCACCTCTCCTAATAGTAAAACATGTGAAAATACGAATTACAGTATAGTACCTCCATCTATACCTCCATTTTTAACTTAGTCATGCAAGTATTATCAATCTTGCACCAACTCCCCTAATTGTAAGTGAATGTGACTCAATAGTACACATATGTGAACAAATAGTTATATGAGCATGTGAATTAGTAGCAATTAATTGCTCATTTATCCGATAAATTACCCGATTTATCAATATAACCCCCAGACATTAATTATCATCAGAATAGATGTCGATTTCAACTAACACCAATAATCCCAACAAAATGGAACTATCAAATTCATCTTTAATCAACACGAACTTATTCATCATTAATATTTTAATTCACAATATTTAACAACCAGGTCTTTCCCAGGAAAGAGGGTGATTTCCAATAAGGATTTCTCCCTATTGGCGCAATTAGGTGACCAAACCTCTCCTTGGCAGAACTTCTAGACATTGTAAATATTGCAATATATTAATATGAATAACTTTGTCGTCTCAATTATTGATTTAATAATATATTATATAACGCAGATGATACTGTGACAATAATCGAATCAATAATATGAGAGATATGATGCAGCAATTACTGTAGCAATAATTGAGTATAACTGAGTGACTTATCACGTAAGCATTAATAACCAATAATGTGTGCTACTATGTAACCACGCGTATTACTGTACTTTAACTACCGAGTAGTTCAACAGTTTTAACGGTAAAACATCCGTCGTTATTTTCATAAAAATAATTCTGTCTTTTATTACTACGGCAATACTTCCGTTGTGGGTTCACCAATGATTGTGACGTCGTACGGATATTCCCAACAAAAAGAATATTCCCCGACCAAACGAATATTTTATAACAACTTGCATACTTTACAAAATTTATAAATACTACCCACAACTATAACATTATATTAAATCCATGCCATAATATTAAAAAAAATATTTCGAGAAATTTAAATCTTTATTCATAAAATTTGGGGTCTCACAGATAGTGTATCTATATTTTCAAAGCAAACACAACCGCCGCCAACTCTAAATCATGAGTCGGATACCCTTTTTCGTAGTCTTTCAATTGCCTTGATGCATACGCAATGACTTTGTCGTTCTGCATAAGGACACATCCTAATCCTTTGTGTGAAGCATCACTATACACCACAAAATTTTCTGTATTATCAGGACATCACAGGTGCCATACTTAACATCTTTTTCAATTCTTGGAAACTTCCTTCACACTTCTCCGTCCAAATAAATTTCACAGATTTCCTCGTCAAATTTGTCAACGGAGTGACAATCTTGGAGAAATCCTGGATAAACAGTCTATAATACCCTGCCAATCCCAAGAAACTTCTCACTTCTGATGGAGTTCTTGGTTGTTCCCAATTTATCACAGCTTCGACCTTTGATGGATCCACTGAAATTCCATACTTTTAAATTACGTGCCCAAGAAATTGTACACGTTCTAACCAGAATTCACATTTAGAGAATTTCGCATATAACTTTTCCTTTCTTAGCGTCTCCAGCGTTAGACGTAAGTGTTCCATGTGTTCTTCTTGAGTTCTAGAGTACACCAGAATATTATCGATAAACACCACCACAAACTTGTCTAAAAATGGTTTAAACACCCTATTCATCAAATCTATGAACGCTGCAGGGGCGTTTGTCAAACCAAAAGACATCCCCAAAAATTCATAATGTCCCTGTCGAGTTCGGAATGCCGTCATCAGTACATCCTCCTTCCTTTTTGAGAAACATCTAGCACCCTTTAACTGGTCAAACAAATCATCTATTCTCGGCAATGGATATTTGTTCTTAATAGTGACTTTGTTTAACTCCCTATAATCAATGGAAAGACGCATTGACCCATCCTTCTTCTTTACGAATAACACCGGTGCTCCCCATGGTGACACACTCGGCTGAATGTATTTCTTGTCCAACAGCTCCTGCAGTTGTACCATAAGTTACTTCATCTCTACTAGAGCCGTTCTGTACGTAGCCTTCGATATCGGAGCGGTTCCTGGCGCTAAGTCGATCACGAACTCGATTTCTCTATCAGGCGAAAGTCATGGCAAATCCTCCGGAAACACGTCCACAAATTCCCTAACCACTGGTATTTCTTCCAATTTCACACCTTTCTTTTAAGTATAGACTATGTAAGCTAAATAACCCACACAGCCTTGACTCAACAACTTCTTGGCCTGCATAATTGTAAGACATCTCATTTGTCTAAGCAATTTGCTACCATTGAAAACTATCTTTGACGGAGTCATAAGGTTTACACATTTCTTTTGGAAATCAATTATCGCTCCACAATTGAACAACCAATCCATTCCCAAAATAACATCAAACTCTCCAAGCCTAATCGGAATTAAATCTACCATCATAACATTTCCCTTAATATTCACCCTACAGTTCTTGTATACGAACCTAACAGGAATTACTTCCTAATTCATAATTTCTATTTTTAAAGGAAAATTCAATTCTTCACTAGGCAATCCTAATCTCATAGCAAATTCATCAGATATAAATGAGCAAGTAGCACCCGAATCAAATAACCCAAAATCGTAAATTCGTGCCCATAGCTTTTTGCAAACTAACATCATCACCTTTCACAGTCATGTTGAAGGTTCTGGCTATGGGTTTGTTTGATGTCGTTGGTCCAGTAATGGCCCAAGTACCTTCACTGCTACCTCCCTTGCTTCCCGTTGTCTCTCCAACTTTCTTCTTAGGGCATTCACAAGCAAAGTGATCCTTAGACCCGCAAGTGAAGCAAACGTTCTTCTTGGGTTTATTGCAATTTGGGGCGATGTGACCCTCCTGACCACATTTAAAGCATACTCGTTTCCCCATTAAGCATACACCTTTGTGAAACTTCCCGTATGTAGCACATGCCTCAAACTTCTTATTTTGCTGGTTACCCTGCTGATTTCCAGTACCCATATTTCCATTCCACTTTCTTTTTAGATTATTGCTACCATTTCCACTACCACCACCTCCATTCTTAATCTCCACTTCATTCTTCTTTTTTTTCTGTTCTTGGTTGAACTTAGTTACAGCCTCACCTCCACCTTCAGTGAGAATTGCCTTTTCTATTACGGCTGCAAATGTCTTCAACTGGAACAAGGAAACCCTACTATACAACCAGGGCTTCAGTCCCTGTTCAAACCTCTTCACCTTGCGTTCATCTGTGTTGACTTGGTATGGCGCAAACCTCGCCAACTCGTTGAATTTCGGTGCATACTCCAACACCGTCATCGTTCCCTGCTTCAGTTCTAAAAACTGCACTTTTAACTGACTCTTCGAAATCTCTGGGAAATAGGTCTCGAAGAACATCTCCTTAAACATATCCTAAGTCATAACCTTTGGTCCTCCTCGAGTTTTATTGGCCTGCCACCAATAACTAGCCTCTGCTTTCAACATGAATGTTGCAAAAGTAGTCTTCTGATCTTCCCCTACTCCCGCAACATCGAACACTTTCTCTATCTCCATGACCCAGGTCTGTGCCTCAATTGGGTTCATGGACCCACAGAATTCTGGTGGTCCAACCACCTTGAAGTCCTTAAACGTTGTAGCTTGATTTTGTGGTTGATTCTGCGAGTGATTCTGCGGTTGATTCTGAAGTGCACCTGTCAGTAACGTCACCAGCTGCTGAGCGGGGTTAGCTTCAGCATTATTGTTGTTGGTTCCTTCAGTTGTTCTCTGTCGGGGTGGTTGACGTCTTGGAGGCATTTTCTGTTAAAAAATACACTCATTGGATTATTACTCAACTCTTTTAAGCAATTTCTACTTAACTTGCCTCCAAAAAGTAATAATCACATAACATATAACACTTTGGATAAAATAAGATAAATAACTTTTATTCATTCATAATTTCTTTGAAAAACATCATAACAATAGCATCACTGCTATTTACATTATTTTCCTGAACTACTAAAGTTTTAGGATATCATCATCATATCCCATAGGTTACATAACACTTGGGATTTACATATTATTTATCATATCATAAATCATATATCAAGTACATGCCCTTACGATGTCCTACTAAGATACTGCATAGCCTTACAACGCTCTTCATCCATAATTCGGAACATGGTTCGACGATCTAATATGTACGATGGCAGCATCTCAAACTGAATCGGATAACCCATCACCCGATCCTGAGCTCGATTAATAAATGTGTTGAACACGTTATTCATTTCCTGCATCTTCATTCTCTTTGCTTGTGCATCTCCCTCTGCTATTTTGGCTCGTTGATCAGCTTCCTCGTATGCATCTTCGGCTCTTGCCCTCTTAGTAGATTCCTCCTTTAACTTGTTCTTCAACTCTGCAATCTTTGCTCTCATTCGCTCGTTCTCTCCTTCAGTGTGAACCAACTTTTCATCAACATTGTTCAGACGTTCCTCTCTCCTACGGATTTCGTCGTCTTCCGTGCCATCAGTGCATTGCTCGCCTACTATCTCTTGTAATTCCTCGACAGTATCTTGAAGTTCCACGTTGTGGTCGTAGACCTCATCGTACATACGAGCAGCTATCGAGGTCAGTGGAATCTCTTCCTCCTCATCCTCGTCATCCTCATTCACCTGCGGTAACTCAACGGGGTCTTCCTTATCTGTTTCCACATCATCATCCTCATCTTCAACCACTGTAAGCAACGGGGCTGACTCCCGTGGAAGTAGTTGTTCCCAAACCACTTGAATGTCACGAGATTCCTCTTCTCTAGGCATCTGAGGTCCTTCCCTAGCCTGACTGGATTCTCCGACATTAGCCATCCTGACAATAAGATTTTTAAGTTTTAGTTATTACTCGACACTCACGAGCACATAAGTTATAATCACGTAAGCACACAAGTGTTTTATTACTTCTTCCTTAAAACTGGATAAGAGTTCATCATCACTATCTTTTCAAAGGTTACTTCCAAAGGCTTTTCCTCCACCCAAGGTTCATAACCTAAGGCTTTGATACCAACTTGTGACACCCCCAAATCCAGGTACTTCATTCCCACCGGATTTGGTGTTCACTTAATCAAACAATCATATCTAACTACCCAATCACAATAAAATTGAATGAATAAACCTTCCCATTAAAGGGTTACATTAATAAAAATCCCAGGTTGTCTAACCTTTAAATACAATCACTCAAATGCGGAAAATAAATAAACTTCATTACAACCATTCAATTAAAATCTGATAATAAAATATCAACATATTACAAGTCTTCAATACTTGTTCATCTTTCCTTTTCCCTTACCGGTGCTAGGTACATCAACCTTCTCATCCTTAACTGTAATAGTTATATAAGCAAGAGTGAGCAAACAAAGCTCACTTGAGACAACAATGAATAAAAATCTTTACAACAACTGTCAAATAAGAGGCTCGATAGAATTAAACAATATGATTTATCAACATTCTGAAGTATATAACTGAGGGTCCTAAGACCACGAACTATGTCCATAGTTATAAATAATTTTATAACTTAAACTTTAACAGTCATAAGACTATAGGGACTCCTCGTACTTAGGGGGATCAGCCCTTCGTACAATGTATTGTGCATAAATATTTCAACGCTAAGCGTAAATTACCCCTAATAATAGGGTTGTTCATCTCAGTATTTAGAGTACAAGTCCGCACCAAAGTGAGTTTGGTTTGGATACATTTCAGGGTAATTTGGAATTCAACGAACATCAACTAAGGATTAGTTGAATAAAATTAATAATGTTATACTATGGAATAATCATAACTGAATCGACATGGTAAATTAAAATCATTCTTTAGGAATAATCTAATAGCATACATATTGAATAACTATAACACACCTTGCTTGAACAATATTAAGCCAAGGTTATTTTGAATTGAATACTAAGCATGTATAGCAATTTAAACAATAAAACTGTTCAACATTAGTATATATAAATTTGCATGCTAAACAACAAGTTAAATACAAGAATAACTTGCTCAATATCAAAATAAAGTTTAAAATTCTTGCATCATTATATTGTAATCGAATTGGAAACAATAATTGGCTCAACAAGATAATAGATTTAGAGAACTTGCCGTGCTCGTAGGCTAAACCGAACAATTCGAATCACAATACCCTATATATATGTCATCATGACATAGTTAGTCACTACCACATTACATACATAACTAAGTACATTCATCATGTAAGATTTGATTTTTTTTCTTGGTATAAAAATATTGAAATCATAATTTAACAATTCTACTATTAACACATAACAACTCCTTCAGACTTTGTGTACAAAAATTATTATTTGTCTAACCATTCGCTAACTTCACACACTGCGGCTCCACGATTTATAATGTGGAATTTGGTAACATGTGGCCATGATGATGGCTCATGATGCAAAACGCAGGCCACTAATTGGCGTTATGGCGTGGTATACTGTGGCTAATACATGAGAACTATACTTACGAAAATTTGTATTGTCACAATAAGTACAATTGCGATCTTGAAACTAGCTACGGAAATCACATGAACAAAGCAAATTTTAGCCTACAAGCTACTTTCTAACAGCCTAATTAGCATGTAATTCATACAGAGAATTAATATAAACATATTTCAAAAACTCCTAACATGATTATACTCATAAAACAACACAAACATCCAATTTCACTATTTTGATAAAAACTCACTTTTTGATGTTTTCAATGAAAATCAACACTGTGATTTTGTTTTTCAACTAAAACAGTTAATTCAAAGTACCTTATTTATGTTTATACAACTTCTTTCAAATACCATAGTCAATTTATAAATTAAACAACTAACTAAACCTTAATTTCACTTTAAACTAACCCATATTCATATATATTCATATAAATTCACTATAATATGGCTTTTCTTCACAAATTACATACATAACATCAATTCATTGACTATACTCAAATATATAACTTATGAAAATAGTTTCACAATAAACAATTTATTATATAAAACTATCTATAACAAATAATTCAATTTCTACAAAGATTTTATAGAGAAAATTGGGAGAGAATACAACTACAACTTTTGAAAAAAAATAACAGAGTTTAGATGACACCTTAGAGTTAGAAAGATAGTGGCTATCCTTTGATATCAATCTTCTTTTCCCCAATTTGTTTCTCAAATTCTCTAGCCTTCTCCTAATTCCCTCTTATTTTCTCTTTGTAAGTTTTCTTCTTCTCTTCTACAGAGTCTTTCCTCTCTATTCTAATCTTACGTACTAGAGTTATAACGTATAAGATATAATATATATTAATTATATAATATAAATATAAGTATAACTGATATCAGTTTCTTTTTTTAAAAAAACTCAAAAGCCATAAGGCTTGTTTGGCTAACTAACAAAAAAAATAACCCATTAACTCTTACACCTTGTTTGGTAAAACACATTTAAAATAAGGACTTAATATGCATTAAGTCTTGTTTGGCAAAACTAAATTAAACTCCTTTAATTTATTTTAATAACTCTTTTATAAAAGGTTATTTGTCACACTTTTATTTAATTAAATTTTTCCATAATCAATTAAATTAATTCTAATAACAATTTATTAAATTACTTTAACACATAAATCAATATCACAAAATTATAATTTTCCATATAATTATAACTTTATTTAAGCAACTAACACATCTTTTTAATTACAAATTTAGATTAAAATATAATAATTCATTTAATCAAAACTCTCTAACTTAATAATTAAATTAAATTAGAATATAATAATTAATTTCCTTAATTATTTACTTAATAAATAATTAACCAAATCGAATCAAATCAACAATTATTTATTCAATAATAAACACATCCATTAAATACTTATATAATTCAATAAATATTTAGTATAACAATAAATATTTGGAATGTTACACATAATCATACCAATCAATAGTCCATCTATGCACTACGGGACAAAGATGACTTTCATCATAATATAAGAATGAAGATGATGAGAATGATATAAGAAATCAATTAAATGAGAGCAAGGATAAATTTTAAAGATTTATAATTCAATTTGTCCAAAATTCAATAATGTCCAAATTGTCAACATGATACTACTTTGTAGAGTAAAATTCAAGAATAATATTGTATCAAAAATGATTTGGACAGAAAAGAAATTAATTTTTATCATGAATAGTACTCCAGGTGAATAGTACCCTAGTGAATAGTACCCCGTGAATAGTACTTCGAGAATAGTACCCCGTGAATAGTACCCCGGCATGAAAAGTTTAAAATTTATCAAGAATGTTCAGAATAATATTTTTGTGAAAAGATACTATATGAAGCGCAAATTTCAAGGATATTCTACTAATTTCACGGAGTATAGAAAAAATACTTTAACAAAATGAGTGTAGAATTCAGAATATGAAACGAAATAATATTACTTACATACTACAAAGTATGGAAGAAAATATTATTTCTTACAAATATTGAACAAAAATAATATCATTATCTTAAAAAGGAGAGTACTTCTGAATGGTAGGGCGGTGATATTCTTGAAGAAAACTTATACTATTTTCTATGCTCAAAGCTTCCTTAAACTCTAAAGAAATACGCTCAACATTATAGAAGAAGAATTCTCTGATTCTTGTGTGATTTTCAATTCTAAAATAAGCATTCTATTTTTAGGAGAGTGGAAGGATACTATTTGAATTTAGAAAATCACAGACTGCACAGTAATGAATCACGGATTTCTGACGAATTTTTTGATTTTACTATGTAAACACTATGCAGACATTATGCAAATACTATGCATAATAAAATATAATATATTCTATTTTTCATAAAAAAATAAAACTTATTATAGTATATATATATATATATATATATATATATATATATATAAACAAAACTAAGATAACTTTCTACCAACAGTTTTGAAAAATGGATAAGTGGAGGGTCTATATACTAAACAAAATTTATAACAAATACATCATAAAAATCCACTTTATTTATCTCAATTCACTTGGCTTCACAAAACACATTTTTAATAACATTTATCATTAATATTATAACTACAATATTAACAACCAGATCATTCCTAGGAAAGAAGGGACTTTCCAACAAGGATTTCTCCTTATTGGCACGTAATTAGGTGACCAAACCCCTTTTCTCGACAGAACTTTCTAGACATTGTCAATAATGCAAATAATAATATGAATAATTTTATCATCTTAATTATTGATTTAATAATATAAAATATTGTGATAATAATTGAATCAATAACGTGAGATATTATGCAGCAATTACTATGGCAATAATTGAATAAAACTGAGTGACTTCTCACGTAAGCATCAATAATCAAAGATATTGTACAATACTGTGTGCTACTGTGCAACCATATGTATTACTGTACTTTTATCATCGGGTATTTCAACAGTTAACGGTAAAACTTTTCTCGTTATTTTTATAAAAAGTTATTTCTGTCATTTTCTAACTCTGACAATAATTGCATTGTGGGGTCATACGAATATTCCCTGATAAAACGAATATTCCCCAACCAATAGAATATTTTATAACAACTTGCTTACTTTGCAAAATTTAAAAATATTACCCATAACTATAACATTATATCAAATCCACACCTTAATATTTAAAAAGATATTTTGAGAAAATTAATCTTTATTCATAAAAGTTGGGGTCTTACATCCACAGTCTCGGACCATCACATTATTCCCCTGTTATTTTCGCTCAACCCAACTACACTCTTAATACCTGTAAGAAATTATGAAGCAAAAGGGTTAGCACAAATAGCCCATTAAAGAATATTATGACTAAGATAATTAATTTATCAATAACCTTCTTCAGTAATAAATCAGAGATTTAGAACATATGTTAGATAATAAAAGTTTTCAACCATAATTGCAGCGAAATCAATAATTCATTAAAAAAGTCAAGTAGAACATAATGTCTACTATCCCCTCCAAATTAAAAGTCCATCATTAATAGTTCATTATTGTAATACCCATCAATAGTTCTTTGTTGTACCCAAGACAAAAAAGAACTTTAATCATCTGTCTTCACCTGAACCACCAAAGATTACAGTTAAATTCACAATTCATATTTATAATCATATAAATTAACAGTCCATCTTTGCACTACGGCCAAAGACATACAACTGCAAAACCAATAATCACCAGTCCGTCTTTGCATGTAAGCCAAAGATATGCAACTGTAAAATCAATAATCAATAATCAATAATCCATCTTTGCACGTAAGCCAAAGAGGATTTTTACCACATCATTTATCTGTAACATTAGTCCATCTTTGCACATAAGCCAAATAGAATTTTTACCACATCATTTATCAGTAACATTAGTCCATCTTTGCACGTAAGCCAAAGAGGATTTTCCCACATTATTTCTCTATAAAATAAATAATTCACATTACTGAATTATACATGCACTACGGGCCAAGGATATTTGTTATTATCACATCCATGAATTATCCATGCACTACGGGCCAAGGATATTCGTTATTATCACCAGTGGTCATCATGTCAAACAATAATTCATCTTTGCACCCTTGGCCGAAGAGAACCCATGGTCATGATCATACCAACGACTGTCCATCAATGGACTACGGGCCAATGAGGACTTTTACCACATCATTTATAACATTACAGGTCCTAATTATACCGATACATAATTCCTGGTCATAATCACACCAATCAATAGTCCATCTAAACACATCGGGCTTCACAAAATACCTCTCTATTTATCTCAATTTACTTGGCTTCACAAAACACATTTTTAATAACATTTATTCATCATTAATATTATAACTTGCAATATTAACAACCAGATCATTCCCAGGAAAGAGGGGGCTTTCTGATAAAGACTTCTCCTTATTGGCGTGCAATTAGGTGACAAAACCCCTTTCCTCGATAGAACTTTCTAGACATTGTCAATAATGCAAATAATAATATGAATAACTTTGTCATCTCAATTATTGATTTAATAGTATAAAATGTTATGCAAATGATATTGTGACAATAATTGAATCAATAATATGAGATATTGTGACACCCCCAAATCCGGCACTTCCATTTCCACAGGATTTGGTGTTCACTGTACAAATATCATCTATCTATCTACCCATAAATAAATGCAAACCATGCAATAGATAGAAATAATAAATAAATCTCCCCTTATGGGGTTACATCAATTGCATAATAATAAAAATCTCAGGTTGCTCTAACCTTAAACAACACATCATCTTGGAATCATAAACAAATAATAAGTCTTAAGTAACATCAAGTCTAAATATCATTACATAACCACATAAATAATCAATCTTCATTACTTGCTAATCTTGCCCTTGCCTTTACTAGTGGAAGGCTCGTCTGCTCTTTCGTTCTTAACTGCAATGTTATTATTACGCAAGAGTGAGCACGATTGCCCACAAGTATAAAAATATAACAATGAATAATAACATGCGAATAAATTAAAAACTTCTAAAATAGGAAACTTAACTTTTGAATCAAGAATGAATAACAAGAGACAAAAGAACTTCTGAGGGTCATAAGACCTTGAACTATGTCCTAGGTTGTCAAGTGTTTATACTTGAAACCTTTAACAGTCATAAGACTATGGACTCTTCTTCTACCGTGCTAGGGGGATCGACCCTTAGTACCCATCGCATACTAATATCTTAATGCTAACGATAAGTAATCCCCTATCTGAGGTTGTTCATCTCGGTTTGACATTAGAGTCCGCACCAAAGGAAGTTTGGTTTGGATAATTCATCAAGGGCTACGAAATTTAGAACGCTTTATCAACTATGGACTAGTCGAATCATTAAGGGTTCGCTAGTCTAACAAGGTTTAACGAGAATTGATAAAGCGAATTTGAATAAAATCTCATAAAGTATACAATAGAATAAGTATTGTATAGCAGCATCATGTTTGAAAGATTAATAAACTTTGATATAACAGAACAGACTTGATCAATAATAATGAGAACTTGCTCAATATAGAAAGGTGAATTTATCAACTTATATGACGATAACAAGTAGGGTTAGGAAACTTGCCTCATGCATGGATTACACTTTAATTAAACTCGTTCCTTGATTTAAATCCTACATATAATTTACGTTCACAATACCAGTTAATTATAATGTACTAAACATCACAAGTTTATTCTTTTGTCTAACTCGAATGCATGACTGTACTTAGTCAATTACTACACTTATTGTCAAAATTAAGACTTCACGAACAATAAGCTAACTATGCATTCAATCATTCAATTCACACGTAATTGTGTTATGGACGTGTTAAGAATTTATTTTAACACCTCATTATATGTATAACAAGTTTTTATGTTCATTAGATTAAGTTAATAACACATTGCTAGACTTAAACATTTTAAAACTCATTTTCGGGCCATTTACGCTAAGTGGGCGTTGCGGCGCCTGTTGTACAGTATTATGTCTTGGCCTTGCGGTGCGCCATGACTATTAGTATTTGGAGACTTGGGTCATTGCAGTGCGGGACTTTAGTTACGGAGTTGAAAGTTTGTGCGCGAAACTCTAGATTTTGATTTTCAGTTCGCGAAGAACACAGAGTTCAGCGAAATAAACACTACATGATCATTAATTTCACCAATTTAACATACCCACATGCTAGAATTCATACATAATCATTACCCAACATTTATAGAGTGATTTAACCCATTAAAAAACATAATTACAGAATTAAAATATGTAAATTTCACTGTTCTTGATGTTCTTGAAGGTTTTGCACATAAATCATAAAATTCAACGCCACAGAATCGTTATAACACCAAATCCATCCATTTAAGTTTTGTTTACTTTGTTTTAGCATGCATAATCATATACCAGTGTGAATTTTGCAGAACAATTTATGTTTGACATATTAATTTTACGTATAAGGGCCATATGGCCATATAACATACTATGTAATCATATACTGTGAAATTTTATGAAACTGATGATATGGAATCATATACAATATATATTATAACATGTTATGATGCTATATTAATACATATATTCACATAATTGTTACCCTATCCAACTACAGAGACTTTACAGAAGACTTAAGAGCCATATTCATGAAAACTTTAACAGACGTAGAATAGGAATTGGGTTGAAGAGATTACCCAAGCGTAGTGTGAGTGAGGATGACAATTCTCTTTCAGATAGTACTTTAATCACAGAGTTTCTCCCATAATTTCTCTAAATTCTCTCTGACTCTCAAGTTAATTCTAAATGAAGAATACGTAAACATAAAATGAACTGGTCCTTTATATGAGAGTTGAGGTCGGTTACTCCATACGATGGTTTAAGCGCTTTGACTCCCCTTAAGGCCTCGTTTGCCTAGCCTTAAAGGCTTATACCCAATTTAATTTAATAAAACCTTTATAATATAGTTTAAATCATGTCACATTTCTTTATAAAAAAATAAATCAATATCTTATTTAATTTATTCTAAATACAATATAATAATTTCTCATTAATTCACATAGTCACATAATTAAATTTCTCATTTATTAATAATGTCAAATTATTAAATCTCTAATTACTAATTAAATTAATTAAAATACTATTAGGCTTATTAAATATTTCTTTTAATCTGATAAGCTCACATAGCTGCATACTTGAATAATAAAATTCTCCACATTAATTTAATAAATATAACACATATAATTAAATTAATCTACTACAACTTCATCAATTAATTATTTAATCTAATAATTAATTCATCAAAAATATTTATTCAATCCAATAAATATTAAAATTAAATTACAAAATCTCGGTTGTCACATCTTTCCCGTCTTAAAAGGATTCTGTCCTTAGAATCACAACTTAACAATTCTTCCCGTTACATTCTCCTCCCTTAACAAGATTCTGTCCCCAGAATCTCTTATAATAATCTAAGTAAATAAATGAGGATAATTTTTCATCATATTCTCTTCGAGTTCCCACGTAGCTTCTTCAGCGTTGTGGTTCCTCCAAATTACCTTAACAAAAGGTATTACTTTATTTCTCAGAACTTGTTCTTTTCGTTCGACAATTTGAACAAGAATTTCTTCGTAAGATAAGTCTTTGTCGAAATGTAGGGGTTCATATTCAATCATGTGCTTGTAATCAGGTTTGTAGGGTAGCATGGAAAACGTTGTGGACATTCTCTAGAGCTGGAGGTAAGGCTACCTCATAAGTAACTTCTCTGACCCTTCGTAGAACTTCAAAGGGTCCAATGAATGTTGGGCTTAATTTCTCTTTCTTTTTGAATCTGATCTTTCCCTCAAGGAGAGACCTTTAAAAACACATAACTACCTGGCTCGAACTCAACATTTTTACGGTGTGTATCGGCGTATTTCTTCTGTCTATCTTGAGTTGCTGTCAATCTTGTTCGGACCACTTTGACTATTTCTGCTGTTTGTTGTACCAATTCTAGGCCTAGTAATTATCTTTCGCTAACTTTATCCCAGTATAGCGGAGTTCTGCACTTTCTGCCGTATAACACTTCATAAGGTGGCATGCCAATACTAGCATGGTAACTGTTGTTGTAGCCGAACTCTACGAGCGGTAGATGATCATCCCAATTTCCTTTGAAGTCCATAACACAAGCTCTTAACATATCTTCCAATGTCTGAATTGTTCTTTCACTTTGTCCATCTGTCTGAGGGTGATATGCCGTGCTCATTCGCAACTATGTACCCATGCATTCTTGTAGACGTTACCAGAAGTTCGACGTAAAACGCGGATCTCTATCAAAAATAATTGACACCGGAACTCCGTGCCTTGAAACAATCTCTTTTACATATAACCTTGCCAACTGATCTAAGTTGAATCTGATTTTGATAGGAAGGAAGTGTGCGGATTTCGTCAATCGGTCAACAATAACCCATACTACGTCGTAGCCTTTCTGAGTTGTCGGTAGGCCAACCACGAAATCCATCATAATATGTTCCCATTTCCATTCTGGAATCTGTAAAGGTTGTAGTAACTCACTCGGCCTCTGATGTTCTACTTTAACTTTCTGACATGCCAGGCATTTGGCAACACATTCTGCAACCTCTCGTTTCAAATTTGGCAACCAAAAATGTTGTCGAAGATCTTGGTACATCTTGGTGCTACCAGGGTGAATCGAATATCTTGAGTTGTGAGTCTCGCTCAAAATTTCTTCTTTAATCTCTGGTACTGGCGGTACCCAAATTCTACTCTCAAATCTCAGTATTCCTTTCTTATCCACCTTGAATCTTGATTCGATTCCTTCGGATATCTTCTTTTTCACCGATTTACATTTGTCGTCATGAAGTTGAGCCTCCTTAACCTTTATCTAGTAGAGTTGTACCAGATTGCATCTGAAATAGCTTCTCATTGATCTCCATAGGACACTTTACTTCTAATTCTAGCTTCTCCATTGCTGAAATTAACTCCTCTTGTACGGTCAACAACATCAGTTTCTCCCGACCATTTCTACTTAAGGCGTCGGCCACCACATTTGCCTTACCCGGATGGTATAGAATCTCACAATCGTAGTCCTTAATTAACTCCAACCACCTTCTTTGGCACATATTCAAGTCTTTCTATGTAAAAATATATTTCAGACTCTTGTGGTCCGTATATATTTCACACTTCTCCTCGTAGAGATAGTGCTGAAAGTAGTATGCACACAAGCCAATCATGTTTGATGATAAAGCATATACTTTGTAATAATCTTATTCATTTATTAATAAAAAGTATTAATTTATTAAAGGCTTTTAATTATCTACATGATGCTGTTTTATAATATGTGATAAACCCATAGTTTTAAGCAATGCTTTTAGAATAATGATGATGATCATTCTAATGAGATCTAAATTCTTAGAAAGCTTAAAACTAAAATAGTTCCTAATCATTGGATTAATAAATTGGGGATTAGTGAATCCGGATAGATTGGTACATACGTTGCTTGCTCATTGGATGAGGATGATTAATCTCATGATCATTTGTGTGGAGACACTAAAGCAAGTATGTAGGTGCTTATTAGAGAATAAGTTCACTGAACGTGGCTCCCTAAGGAATACCTAATGGAGTTTTACTTGCCTGTCAATAGGAATTCCTGTAGTGATAGTAGTATAAGTGATCCTTGGACTTGAGATCATCATAGTATCTTGTGTATGATGAGTTATACTTTGACTTATTCCTTAAGACCCTTAGGGTATATCAAAGGGTATGCTTGGGTATAATAAGTTATACATGGAGATAATGTATGATCAATAAAGAATCTACCACTTTATAAAAGAAGAAAAATGTCATATGTGATTCGATAAATGACAACCGGTAGTCCTTGGTTAAAGCGAGAATGAAATTAGAAAGGAGTTTCTAATTTGCATTATTTGGTGTTGTGCATTTAAGGATCGAAATACATATAATTAAATAAAATAAGACTTGACGATGAATTCCATGTCTTATATTTAATTGGGACATTGTATGGTGGAAGGATTGAATTATCGGTAACTATTTACTCAAAGGTTCTTTTATGATTAATGTTGAAATCTATATTATCCGGAAAGTCGTTGATCATTAGGGAGGCTTATCCCTATTGTAGAATAAATATTATTTATTTAAATAAATTAATTGTTTAATTTATTTATTTAAATAAGATTAGAATTGTTCTAATTGATTTATTCACAAATAGGTTTAATATGGAGAACCTAAAGGGTCACACCATAAAAGGAAGAATAATTATTTAAGAAGTTAATGGCATAATCGTAATAATATGTTATGTATATTTAATTTAATCTATGGTGATAGAATAAATTAAATAGCTTAATATTTATTATTTAATATTTTAGAAATATTAAATATAAATTAATAAGAGAGTCTTATTAATATTATTACAATTATTATTATTATTTTAATTTCTAAAAGAGTTTAGGAATTAATTTAATATAAGTACTCTCATTTATTCCTAATTGGATTAGGAAGGAAAATTAGTTAAAGGAGTTTAATTAATTATCCCTAATAAGATTAGGGAGCCCCTTTAATTAAAAGGGTTTAATTAAATAATACCTTATTTTAATAGGGTTACTTGATATCTTTATAAGAAGAGTCTTATATCAGATATCAAGACTACGTTATAATTCCAATGGTTGGAGAGTACGCTCCTTTTCTATAGAGATAGAAAAACTAGGGTTTAGCCAACCACCCATCTTCTTGAATTCTTCTTCTTCCTTGGTGGATCACCTCTAGAGGCCAAATACTTGGGTGGCTAACGTTGATCAAAGAAAGGAACCAAACCCGGTGGATTCGAGTTGAACGCGAAAAAGATTGGAGGTGAACTTGTACCTGAGGAAGCTCGGATCTTCAAGGGTATGATTCTTGTTCTTTCTTTTTCGTTTAATTAATAATTGTGCATAAAGGGTGATCCGGGTATATGGTTTGTAAAAATTTTAAACTCTGATTTTTACACGTTTCGCTTATTTTTGCAATTTGATTGCGTTCATGAATATTACAAACCTAACAAGTGCCTCCAAATTTTTAAACCAAAAACTACTGCAGCTAACTCCAAGTCATGGGTCGGATACCCCTTCTCATAATCTTTCAGTTGTCATGACGCATACGCAATGACTCTGTCGTTCTACATAAGCACATAGTCAAGTCCTTTATGCGATGCATCACTATAAACCACAAAATTTCCTGTGCCATCTAGAAGAGATAACAC
Source organism: Panax quinquefolius (assembly GCA_020205615.1). Taxonomy (NCBI): domain Eukaryota; kingdom Viridiplantae; phylum Streptophyta; class Magnoliopsida; order Apiales; family Araliaceae; genus Panax; species Panax quinquefolius. The sequence continues at coordinate 103,285,742 of CM035171.1, read as the reverse complement.
GGGTGCTGTACTCAACCTCTTCTTTAATTCTTGAAAGCTTTCCTCACATTTCTTCGTCCAAACAAATTTCACCGATTTTCTAGTCAAATTCGTCAACGGAGTTGCGATCTTGGAAAAATCCTGAATGAATCTTCTGTAATAACCTGCCAATCCAAGAAAACTTCTTACTTCTGACGGCGTCTTCGACTGATCCCAGTTAATCACAGCTTCGACTTTGGAGGAATCCACCGAAATTTCATCCCTATCGATCACATGTCCAAGAAATTATACCCTTTCAATCCAGAATTCACATTTCAAAAATTTAGCGTACAACTTCTCTCTTCTCAATGTCTCTAATGTCACCCTCAAATGTTCTTCATGTTCTTCCTTGGTTTTCGAATATACCAAAATGTCATCTATAAATACGACTACGAATTTGTCTAAAAACGGCTTGAACACTCCATTCATTAAGCCCATAAATGCTGCAGGAGCATTTGTTAGACCAAATAACATTACCAGAAATTCGTAGTGACCGTATCGTGTTCTGAATGCTGTCTTCGGTACATCCTCTGGTCTCACCTTCAGTTGATGATAACCACTCCTTAAATCTATCTTTGAAAAGTATCTTGCTCCATTTAACTGATCGAACAAGTCGTCGATTCGCGGTAATGGATATCTATTCTTAATCGTGACCTTATTTAGTTCTCTGTATTATATGCAGAGTCGCATTGTTCCATCCTTCTTTTTCACAAATAAAACTGGCGCTCCCCACGGTGATACGCTTGGTTGGATATACTTCTTGTCCAGTAATTCTTGTAGTTGGACCATCAGTTCCTTCATCTCTACCGGTGCCATTCGGTACGGTGCCTTCGATATTGGAGCCGTTCCTGGAGCCAAATCGATCACAAATTCAACGGCTCTATCTGGTGGAAGTCCTGGCAAATCATCCAGAAATACGTTTGTGAAATCTCTCACTACTGGTATCTCATCTATTTTTGGATTCTCTTTACGACTATCGACTATGTAAGCTAGATATCCCACACAAACGCCTTTCCTTAACAACCTCACGGCTCGCATCATCATCGATAACTCGCTTGTCAGGTGACTTGCTACCATAAAACACAACTGACCTTTTGAGTCATAAGGTTAATACGCTTCTTTTGGCAGTCAATTACCGCCCAATAATTGGATATCCAGTCCATACCCAAAATAACATCGAATTCTCCAAGTCGAATAGAGATAAGATCTACGTTCATGATATTACCCTTAATGACCACTCTACAGTTCTTATGCACATACTTAATAGGGATTATTTCTTTATTCGCAATTTCTATGTTCATGGGGTATTCTAACCCATCCTTAAGCAATTCTAAGTTTTTAGCAAAGTCATCGGATATAAATGAACAAGTAGCACCCGAATTAAATAATACATAAGCATTAAATTTATTGATTGGAATGATACCTGACACCACATCGCGAGACTGTACTGCCATGTTGAATGTTCTGGCTATCGGTCTAGTGGTTACGGTTGGTCCTGCAATAGTTAGAGTGCTTCCACCGGTATTTCCTCTATTTCCTCCTAAACCCGTCCCTCCAGATCCCTTCTTAGGACAATCCCTTGCAAGATGGTCCTTTGAACCATAAGTGAAGCAGGCACCCTTCTTTGGGTTTGGACAGTTTGGTGCTATGTGGCCTTCCTGACCACAATTGTAGCACACTCGCTTCCCTTTCATGCAAACTCCCAAATGAGTTTTTTCTCAGCTTGGGCACGCTTCGATCTTCTTCTTCTGCCCTCCTTGTTGACTTCCAGCCGACGAGTTATCAGACCACTTCCTCTTCTGATTATGACTACCCCCAATGCTACTCCCACCAGTCTTGTTATTACCTTCATTCTCACTCTTTTCTTCTTCCGATCCACGATTATATTTAACATCGCGATCGCTTCCACCCTCTCGGTAGTATGGCCTTCTCTAACACTCCGGCAAAAGTGTTCAATTGGAACATTGACACCTTGCTATACAACCAGGGCTTCAGTCCCTGCTCGAATCGTCTTGCCTTCCTCTCATCGGTATGCACTTGGTATGTGGCGAACCTAGCCAACTCGTTAAACCTTTCCGCATAATCAGCTACGGACATACTCCTCTGTTTCAACTCCAGAAACTGAACTTCCATCTAATTTTGTGAACTGGTCGGAAAGTACATCTCGAAGAATATCTCTTTGAATCTCTCCTAGGTTATTACACCTTCACCTCCCCGTACTTTGTTTGCCTGCCACCAATAACTAGCTTCGGACTTCAGCATGAATGTTGTATACGCGGTCTTCTGATCTTCATTTACTCTAGCGACATCGAACACCTTCTCCATCTCCATAACCCAGGTCTGAGCTTCGATTGGGTTTATGGAGCCCTTAAACTCTGGCGGTCCCACCTCCTTGAACGAGGTGTTTGGTGGAGATTGTGGTTGATTGTTAATTGCCCCGGCCAAAAGGTTCACGAATTGCTGAACAGGGTTAGCATTGGCGTCGTTGTTATTCATTGGTTCTTCTTGTCCTTGTTGATGGTTTTTTCTTCTTCTAGGCGGCATATTTCTGTTAAGAACATACGCTTATTAGGTCTTTATTCAATCTCTTAAACATTCAGGTCTTAACTAAAACATTCAATCAAAATTCACTTAACACATCAATTCAAATAAACTCTGACATTTTATTTAATTCAAAAGTTTTAACATCATAAGATAGCATCACTGCTATTTACATCAACTATCCCGAGATAAAGAATCTACAGGATTTAAAACATCAAAATATTCCTTTGTTTATAACACATCAGAATTTACATCATTAACTACCAAATAGTTTTCACATACTTAAACTAATACTATCACTGCCTATTAAGGCGCTGGATAGCCTTTCCACGTTCCTCTTCCATAATGCGGGACATCGTCCTGCAATCAAGCATATACGATGGTAGACCTTTAAACTGGATTGGATACTTCATAACTCGATCCTGGGCCGCATCCATTGCATTGTGAAGTGTAGAGTACGTCTCCCTAAGCTTAGCCTTCTTTGCACGGCAATCCTCTTCTGCGAGATCAGCACGACGCGACTCTCTTACCCAGCCCTCCTCTGCTATGGCCAGCCTTTCTGAGCTCTCTTTCAACTCCTTCTTCAACTTTTCTATTTCTTCGGACTTCTCCTCGGTTTGACCCTTCTCGTGAACCAAATCCCACTCCATGTTTCCTAAGTGTGTGTGAAGAGTCACAATTTCTCCATCCTTCTGCTCGATGGTAATCTGCTGAATAATGGCCCTCTCCTTCAGCTCTTTAACAGTGTCTTGCAACTCTATGTTACGATCATAAAGCGCATCATACATCTCAGCATCGATGGAGTTCGGTGGGAACACCTCTTCCTCCTCTTCCTCATACATCTCAGCATCGAAGGGTTCTAAAATTTAGAACGCTCATCAACTATGGACTAGTCGAATCATTAAGGGTTTGCTAGTCTAACAAGGTTTAACAATAATTGATAACTGAATTTGAATAAAATCTCATAAAGTATACAATAGAATAAGTATTGTATAGCAGCATCATGCTTGAAAGATTAATAAACTTTAATATAACAAAACAGACTTGATCAATAATAATGAGAACTTGCTCAACATGGAAAGGTGAATTTATCAACTTTTATAACGATAACAAGTAGGGTTAGGAAACTTGCCTCGTGCGTAGATTATACTTTAATTAAACTCGTTCCTTGATTTAAATCCTACATATCATTTACGTTCATAATACTAGTTAATTATAACATACTAAACATCACAAGTTTATTCTTTTGTCTAACTCGAATTCATGACTATACTTAGTCAATTACTACACTTATTGTCAAAATTAAGACTTCACGAACAATAAGATAACTATGCATTCAATCATTCAATTCACACGTAATTGTGTTATGGACGTGTTAAGAATTTACTTTAACACCTCATTATATGTCTAATAAGTTTTTATGTTCATTAGATTAAGTTAATAACACATTGCTAGACTTAAACATTTTAAAAACTCATTTCTGGGCCATTCTGCTAAGTGGCGCTGCGGTGCCACTATTGTACTATGTCTTCATATTTGCGGTTGGAGACTTAGCAGAACGCAGCAGCATCAAGCAACTTCTTGACGGGACGGGACTTGATTACGAGTAGGCGTCATGCGCTTGAAACTCCAAATTTTGATTTTCAATTCACGAAGAACACAGATTTCAGCGAAATAAACACTACATGATCATTAATTTCACCAATTTAACATACCCATATGCTAGAATTCATACATAATCATTATCCAACATTTATAGAGTGATTTTAACCCACTAAAACATATAATTACAGAATTAAAATATGTAAATTTCACTGTTCTTGATGTTCTTGAAGGTTTTGCACATAAATAATAAAATTCAACACCACGGATTCGTTATAACACCAAATCCAGCCATTCATGTTTTGTTTACTTCATTTTAGCATGCATAATCATATACCAGTGTGAATTTTGCAGAACAATTTATGTTTGACATATTAATTTTACGTATAAGGGCCATATGGCCATATAACGTACTCTGTAATCATATACTGTGAAATTTTATGAAACTGGTGATATGGAATCATATAAAATATATATTAAAACATGTTATGATACTATATTAATACATATATTCACATAATTGTTACCATATCCAACTACAGAGACTTTACAGAAGACTTAAGAGCCATATTCATGAAAATTTTAAAAGACGTAAAATAGGAATTGGGTTGAAGAGATAACCCAAGCGTAGTGTGAGTGAGGATGACAATTCTCCTTCAGATAGTACTTCAATCACAGAGTTTCTCCCACAATTTCTCTAAATTCTCTCTAAAATCTCTCTGACTCTCAAGTTAATTCTAAATGAAGAATACGTAAACATAAAATGAACTGGTCCTTTATGCGCAGAGTTGAGGTCAGTTACTCCATACGTGGTTTAACTGCCCCCAACTCCCTTTAAGGCCTCGTTTGGCTAGCCTTAAAGGCTTATACCCAATTTAATTTAATAAAACCTTTATAATATAGTTTAAATCATGTCACACTCCTTTATAAAAAAATAAATCAATATCTTATTTAATTTATTCTAAATACAATATAATAATTTCTCATTAATTCACATAGTCACATAATTAAATTTCTCATTTATTAATAATGTCAAATTATTAAATCTCTAATTACTAATTAAATTAATTAAAATACTATTAGGCTTATTAAATATTTTTTTTAATACAATAAGCTCACATAACTACATACTTCGAATAATAAAAATTCTCCACATTAATTTAATAAATATAACACATATAATTAAATTAATTTACCACAACTTCATCAATTAATTATTTAATCTAATAATTAATTCATCAAAAATATTTATTCAATCCAATAAATATTAAAATTAAATTATAAAATCTCGGTTGTCACAACTTTCCCCTCTTAAAACGATTTTGTCCTCAAAATCACAACTTATCAATTCGTCCCATTACAGATATTATGCAGCAGCTACTATTGCAATAATTGAGTATAACTGAATGACTTCTCATGTAAGCATCAATAATCAAAGATACTGTACAATACCGTGTACTACTATGCAACCACACTATTAACTGTACTTTTATTACCAGGTATTTCAACAGTTAGCGGTAAAAGACTTGTCGTTATTTTTATAAAAAGGTTGTTTCTGTCACTTTCTAAATACAACATTTATTCTGTTATGGAGTCCACCAATGATTGTGCCGTTGTACGAATATTTCCTGACAAAAAGAATATTCCCGACCAAACGAATATTTTATGACAACTTGCTTACTTTGCAAAATTTGTAAATATTACCCACAACTATAACATTATATCAACTCCACACTTTTTTACTCAAAATGATATTTAGAGAAAATAAATCTTTATTCGTAAAAGTTAGGGTCTTACACTATATATATATAGAGAGGGAGTCTGAATCTTAAGCTCACCCCTTATCCAACTCATTCGAACTCATCCTCCTTTAGCGACGGACCCAGTGACGGTTCAGTCATACAACCGTCGTCTATACTTTTAACGATGGATAACATATAGCGTCACTAAAAGTATACACGGTTGTATGGCCAGATGACGTTAACGATCGTCAAGTCCGTCAAGCTAAAAAGGAAAGTGAGCTTCAGTGAGTTGGATAAAGGGTGAGCTTAAGATCCGGATATATATATATATATATATATATATATATATATATATATATAATATAAAACAAAGCAGAGAGAGAAGTACATAAATGTCACATCCACGATCTACGTCATCAGCTCTCTCTCTTTTCCCTTGTTCAAATTTCAAATACTCTATCTCTCTCTCTCCTTACACACAGAGCTGAGGCTTCGAATTTCCCCAAACGGTCACTAATATATCTCTCTATTTCCCCCCAATTCAACATCTTTATTTCAAAATTTTATCCTCTTTAACAGAAGAAGAGGCATTTCGGCTCAAAGAATAGGCGAGGAGAGATAAAATAGGGTTTTTCTTGTTCTCATTTCTCGCATTTTCTCAACGAGAACAAATCGACCCACCATGGCCATGAACAACGGATTGAGATCCTGCGTTTCAAAGCTACTGACAACTACCGAAACAATTCTACCCAAATCAGGTCCATACCCTAATATGATTTTTTTTTAATTTACAAATCAATCACTCTATAGTTTTGCTATTTGGCTGCTGAGAAGATTTGGGTATTAGTTATTGATTTTTTGTATATTAGCTAATGAAATGGGTGGTTTATTATTAGATTGCAAAATTATGGAATATAATGTTGTTATATATTTAGATCTGTGGTGTGTGCGATTTGTGTTTGTGTGTAATGGCCTATATTTATAGTAATTTGATTTGCAAAAATTATTATGATAGATTAGAATTTATTTTTTAATTGATCAGTTTGAAGTAAGTTGTAGTAGTATATTTTTGTGCTTATGTATGTTTGAGAGAGACTTGAGATATGGTATTGATGACAGATTTATCATTTATATAATCTTTTTGTTTATTTTTTGCTTTTTTCCACAAATAACCGGCGGTAGTCTATGTGTTGATGAATCGCATGTTCGATTCTGAGTAAGCTAGGGTTGTTTTTGAGTTGCGGGATTGCAATAATAAGGACGTGGACTTGAAGTCGTTAAATATTGAATGACGATAAGGACGTGGACCTGCAAGAATTAATACTTGAAAAGTTGATTCAAGCCTGAAATTTTGATTGGTTGGGGAGTTACTACTTGCAAAGCTGATTCTGGCCTGAAAATGTTATTTTGATTGGATATTCTGGTGCAAAGCTGATTGTCGGATTATGCAATTTTTAATTTGCAATTTTGGATCGGAAGTCTGTGTTATAAGATTTTAACATTTTCTTCTCAATCCAGTCGACAAAAAATTGGGGATCTAATTTTAGAACTCTAAAATTGATATGAATCTGTGTTACAACTTTCTGGGTTGGCTTTACTCTGGCACATTAAAGCAGGTTCTTCTTCTTTCTTCTTGGTTTCATTTAGCTTCTTAGTTTATTTTTCTTGATTTATGGTTCTGGGTGTTCTAGATTAGGCTTAAGTTGATGTGGGTTTCTTTATTTCTATACACATTTTACACATTTATTAATAGCTGACTTAGTTAAAACAACTACAGATTTGGGATATTTTCATCTGTTGCTATGGTGTGTTTCTGTGTTTTCTTACCTTGTGTTAGGATTTTTGATTAAAAGTGACTATGGGTTACTCATAAAAACAAATTTAAAAGAAATAGTGTCTGATTTTGCTTATTTTTGGTGTATGATTTTGCTTATTTTTGATTAGATCTGCTTATTTATGGATCTTCGTCTTGAAATACTTTATTAACCTGTGTTAATCTCTTCTTCTCCAGGCACGCCTGTAGGGTCTAGCAGAAAAAGATGCCACTGAGAAATCTGATGCTGCTAAAAAAGCATTTTTAGCAGAACTTGTTTGAGATTATAAAAAGGGTAGTGGTGCGGGAACTGATAATTCAAGACATCTACATGAGAAGTCTAAGGAAAAGAAGAAGAATAAAGACCACAGGAAAACCAAGGATTTAAAAGTATGAAATGTATAATCAGTCTTTTCAATGTCTTATTTATTGGTATTTAAATGTGATTATGTAGGTCTAATTATTTTACATCTCTTTGCAGGTGTTTGATAGCAATGAGCTTCTTCATCACGAGACTGCTGAATTGATGTATGCTCTCTTTCTCTCAACATTTGACATTTATGTGGCAGTCCTTCCATAATAGATGTGGATTTTTCATACATTCAAATATGACATCATATAATGCATTGTCAATATTTGTCTATCTGCAGCTCCTCGACAGTTGCATGTGATGGAGATCATCTAGATTCTGCAACTGTTGTTGGTGGGAGTGGCATTGACTTAAATCAACATGAAGAACTTAGACAAAGGAAAATTGAGCTTGAAGCAGAGGAAAGAAAGCTTGAAGAAACTTTGGAGTATCAAAGACGAATTGAAAATGAGGCTAAACAGAAGCGCATTGCTGAGCAACATAAAAGAATTATCATAGCAATTTTAGAGGAAACTTTGGACTGCCAGATGTTTCCTTTAAGCACAGTGATAATGATGAAAAATTGTAGGCAGGTGAGCGTTTCTTGTATTGATTTTCTCTTTGTGAATGATAATATATTGGACCTTCTGTTTCTCAAGAAGATGAGAAATATCACTACGATTACATTCTAAAGAAAATTTCATTTAACTATGAGGTGTCTGTCAAACTTGCATTATAGAGACCCTTGGGTCAGAGCAATGGATTCATGAACATTTTAGAGAATGTGCCTGGAGACACTGCATATGAAGCATCCCTGAGGATTGGTAGTATTACCCACAACAATCACCATAATGGAGAAATTAAACAAAGATAGCTTTTGTATCATAAGGCTATGGAGTTTGGAATAATGAATAGTATTAGAAACTGTTGTCATTTTCTGTCTTGTGCAGGCTTACCTAATGGAGTAAATGGAGAGGATGGTGTTTTACTTACTGATCGACGGACGAGAAGGAGAGGTAAACGCCAGAAAAATTCCTCCAAATTAGTTGATGGAAAGTATGAGTCTCTGCCATCTGAGAAGAGAAATGTTGAAGCTGGACAATTTAAATTAAGGGACAGTCTCCACGGTGAGTACAGTAAATTGATATTTTATTTCTTAAAGATTAATGAACTTTGTTTTCCTATGATTGGGTGGTTTTTGCATTTACTTATATATTTACTATGTCTTCCTTGGTGATTGCTAAAACTCCAAATCTACATTGAAAATGTAATCATCCCTACACTTGAATGCTTCTAATATTCCACTTTAAGTTTGAAATTAATTCATTTCGTTGTTTTAATTTCAGGATTATTGGGATTATTAAATGTCTAAATTTTTTGTCGAGCTAGCCCGTTTGGTGAACTTTGTAGTAGGATAAATCACTTTCTATGTATACATATAAGCTTTAATGGATGTGCTTCTGACAATAGTATTTTACAGTGCAACTACAATATTTGGTGAAACTTTGGGCATTCAAATTGCTATGTATACATATAAGCTTTAAAAAAAAACTTACTAGAACATCTTTCTATAGCTCTACAAGTGAAAAATTTCATTAAAAGCTATCATCCGTCTTATTTTATTTTGACTGATAAGTCTTATAAGTGATTTTAGGTTGCAAAGAGTTGTTAGGTAATGTAGTATTTTTTGAATTTTTATCTAATTTTTCGTTACGTCGTGCCTTCAGAACCACTCCTCCAAACGATGCTGTCAATGAGACTGTGGAGAAATCGAAAAACAGAGAACAAACAGTGTTCTATCGTCGATGGAGAAATGTCCCGGCGATGATGAGAAGTTTGAGGTGATCAGATCCTCGCGTGCCAAATGATCAAACCAAGAGTCATGACAGAGGAGGCAAGGTGGTTGTCACTAGTTTAGCTTATCTCTTCAAAGTGAAAGCTTGAAAATTTTGGAATTTTTTAAAAAAATTTTAAATTTTTCTTTTAGTAAAATGTAATATAAAAAAATAAGTATAAGAGTCTTAGATTGATGTATAATCTTTTTTCTCTCTGTTCTTATCTGATTATAATTAAAATAAAGAGTAAAAAATAACAATTTTTAATTCTATATTATTATGGTTTAATGCATATTTAATGTATCTCCGAAGGAAGCAAAGTGGAAAAGTTCTTATTATCTTCAAATATTAAATTTATCTTATGCATTCGTGTAAATATTTTAAAAATATTATTAATTTTTATTATTTTAGATAGTTTTAAGTTAAATATTTTAGATAATTATTAATCTTATTATTATTATTATTATTATTATTATTATTATAGATAATTTTAAGTTAAATATTTATTTATATTAAATAATTTGTCTATAATACAATTAGTGTTAGTTGTTAGGAGTATATTTTAATTTTTTATGAATATTTATGGAGTGTACAAAAAATTATGTAAGTAAATGATAATTTAATGCCACCTTCACTGTTATTATATGTATTTAATCAGAAATACCAATTGAAACTTTGGACTTGTTTGGTAGCTGAGAAAGTATAATAAACTAGCAGAAATTTGATTGAAAAGTTTTGAATCCTTTCTGTTAGTTCCCAGTAGGCACAATATAGATCTAGAAGGGGGGATTGAATAGATCCTTAGAATTTCAAGATACTTTTTTTTTCTATTAAGTTGTATTGCTCATTAAGTAGCTCATGACAAACTTAAGAATCTTTTCAAGTGCAACGAAATAAGTAAAAGATCCCCTTCATTGATATATTCATAATCAAACATACGTTGTTCGTAGAGTTACTTTAGTAGTAAATGATTAAAAACATACATAGTGATTATAGCAGCTTAATGTACATAATATAAATGACATAAAGTAAAAGACACAGGGGTTTTAAGTGGTTCGGAGACTCAAGCTCTAATCCACTCTTTCGCTTTCAACTAGTGAGATTTCCACTAAGGAAGGGCAAAGACCTCGAATCACTAAGATTCCTTAAAGGCCAATGACCTTGGGACTTGATTCACTAAGAACTCTTCAAGGAATGACAACCTTGGAACTTCTCTAGTTCCCTAGGAACTCTTCAAGCCCAACAGGCTTGGAACTTCATTTAGTCCCTTCGGACAAGGACCCCTCAGGCCCTGGCTTCTTGTTGTTGTAGTTGTTGTTGTTGGTGCTGATCTGCTAAGATGTCATTAGGCTCTGAACATCTTATGTACTTAGCAGCTTGGTGTGGTCCTCTTTGCATTCTACTTTAGGTCTGGACCACATCTTCTTTAGTGCAGCTGATCTTCATTCTTTTCTGCTCATCCTTTTCTGGTATCAACTTTGCACCATCACCATCTGGTTTGCTAAGTCTCTGTGCTTTTAGTAGACTTTGTCTGGCACTTAGCAATCCTTAAACCCTTCTTGAATACTTTGCAGATATGGTTCTGCACTTGTTCAATTTTAGCTTTCAGTTCATGGTGATTCGTAGAGTGGCTCTCTTGATCTTCTTTGTACTTAGCCACTTTCCAGAATGTTATCTTCTTGGCCTTCTCGGCTCTCAGCTTGGCTACCATCTTAAGTGGCATTCTCATCTTTGTTGAGTGAAGCTTTGATCTGTTTGAGTCCTTCTTTAAAGCTGCTTCACTTCCACCTTGGTAGTCTCTTGTCACTGAGACTTGTTTTATTGATCTTTGGTGGAACTTGTAGAGTCAACAATAGAATTCACCAACTCAACAATTCTGCAACTTTTCAATCATCATCAACTCTTGATCTTTGAAGCTTTGTTGATTTATACTTCTTCCCAATCTTCCCGTTGGAAAGTAGCCGTTGAAAGCTATTCAAATTTCTTCGCAGATCTCAAGTTATTTGGTGCAGACTGCAGATGTGACATACATCTTTTTCTGACTTCCTGACACTGCAGTCTACTGTTTTACCAACCCTGATAGATATGACACTTTGATATCTTGGGCAGGTCGATGACTTTATTTCACCCTTCTAATTTCTCAATTAGAGGTTGTCCTTGTATCGATGCTCTCAATGAGCTCTTGTCTGAATATTACCCTTCAGATTGAACCGTTGCCAATGTCTTAGTCTTCAGCTATTCGAACTCTATGATTCTGATGCATGTCTTCAAGGACTTGATCGTAGTGTCTTGTTGACTTGTATACACAACACTACGTTCTTGAGGAATGTTCACTTGTTCTTTAGGGTAGAACACCTCTTCATCTTTTTGTGCAATGCTTCATCACTTATGTTTGCCTCGACTGTTCTCAGATACTGATGGCTCGATTCCTTGCTCTGGCCTCTTCTGAATAATAAGACACTTCAGATTTATGGCGTGTCCAGCTCGCTTTCTCCTTGTGATCTCCCGTTCACTTATCATCAATGGACTGACCCAATGCTTAATCACTTTAGCCTTGTTATTCAGAGGCTGACCAGTATCTCAGTGTGTACTCCATCAGTTCCTTTTTCATTTAGCAAACACTACGATCTTGGTTGCTTCCAAGAACATTGTCATCTTTCTACTTGACAGCTACTGCATGTGCTGACTTTCCTTAGTCAGCTATTGAAGTCTTCTTATGATCATCTTGTGGAAGACTTCATCTCGAATGACTTCACAACTCAATCTTGAAGCTAATTGGGTTGATGCTTACGTCTTCTGTTAGCTTACATGCCATTCGTTGAGTGCTCCTTGGTTTCCTTTAGGTGGGACGAATCTATTCAGTGTCAACTAGAGGCTTCATTCCTTTGGATATTCTGGGAGTGCATATTAGTTGAGAATCATATTTGCTCTACAATTCTGCCTTGGCATTGTGAGCACATCTATTGAGGTCTTAGTTTTGCACTCTACGATTCAGCTTTGGCAGTGCAGACACTATGACTCTAAGATAAGATCTTGACACTCTACGATTTCTATCATTGTGTTTGTTGTCTTCATCTAATCTTGGTCGACTACAATCTCTGCCTTTGATATGATTAGTAAACTCTACGACTCTAAGTGTAGTCTACTATTCTTGACTTGGCTTTGGCAGATACTTGGTCGGCTCGTAGGCAGGCTGTCTCTACGATTCAGAACATGACTTCCTCAGCAGACAACAGTCCTGAGGAAGTTCTCCTCAACACAATACGATCCTTCCCCGTCTCTCCTGGAAGTCTACGAACTCCGAGATCTACTATCTTGCAGACTACAATTCTGCCTCGATAGCTCTCGAGTTTTCTTTGACTCTCCTAGAAGACTACGATTCCTGGTGCAATGCTCGACGATTAGACAAGCCTATCTATTACATCATTAGATCAACCTAACATGCTTGATCTTTCTATATATATAGTCCTTGTACATCATTTCTTTTCAAGGACTTTACAAAGTTGTTTTGCTTATGTAGGATCAACCTAACACATTTGATCAAATTGTTCTAAGTCCTTGTACATATGTTTCTATTATCTATCAAAAAACTTTACAGCTTTTCTTAATGCAAGCACTCTTCTTGCATATTCATTATATATATATATATATATATATATCATAATCAAATCATGTGTGAATAGGAATATCATTCACACGTTTATTCCTGACAATCTCCCCCTATTTGATTATGACAAAACAATAAGTGCATATTGTTGCCTCTTTTACAGTCCTAATAAAAGAGCTCTAACTCATGCAAGCACACATGTGTTAACAAGTAATACAGAGTAAGTAGAGTATCGATCCCATAGAGAAAGTTGTTAAATTTAAACTATTATGCATCAATTAACTCACTGTATTTATATGCTTAGACTAATGACTAAAAGTGTTGAATTAGACTAATTGTGAATACAAACTAAAAATAAGAATTCAAATGGAATAGATATAATCTGGAAATAATGGGACCCTAACTTCATTTAATATTTCATCTAATCGCCACTATCATGCAAGAAGTGTTCACATATCACAGGAAAATAGCCAAGAGCACAAATAGAGTTATAACCATTTTTCAATGCACTATAGCCTACTTACACAACATCTATAGATGTTAGACTCCATGTAATCACCAATACAACCAAAATCACTATATGTCTATGTGAAATTGCAAGTATATTGATTTTAAGTTCAAGCCCTTATTCTAGCTCATACGGTGAAACAAAGATATGTCTATCGGTTCACAAAATACGCATGAAAGCCATATACAAAATGACCCCATATTTGCATGCTATCATGACTACAATCCATACTTGTATGTTCATTGTCAATTCCATACAAATACTGAGATGAATGGTGATCAAGCATTCATGCATGTAAAACAATCATGACAGACATCCCATATGATACACAAAACAACCCTAGCATTTAAATGTGCAACCAACTACATATTAAAATCCGTTAGAATCCCATAATGGAGTTTAGTTCATGACTGAACCAAAAGCCATTATGGGGTCAACGCTAAACATGATCAATAAGTAACAATTGAAATAAGAAAGATAGAACGATCAAACCCAATCGTTGAATAAAAACCAATGATAAACGCTTAAATCCTCATAGAAATCCAGTAGCTAATAATGAAAATCCACAATGACAGAGAATCCCAAGAAGAATTAGAGAAGTAGACGTTTTAGCTTCGTTCTACGTTGGAATCTCTCCCAAGGTATAAACCCTAGTTACTATGATGAAAATACGTTAAAAATTATCAAGTGTACGTCTGACACCAGTCAGAATTATTTTTAAAACCAATTACACATCATTTAATTAAAATTAAAATTAAACAAAATCACAGCATCAGCATCGCGCGCGGCTGCGCGCTTCTCTAGCATATGTCTCGCATGGGCACGAGACTTACAGAATGTCCTGCCCTGTCCAGCCGGCATCTCACGCGGGCACGCGCCTCCTGCACTTATCCTGCTCACGACCGCACAACTTGCAATAAGTCATCATGGTCTGGTCGGGTACTCGCGCGGGCGCGCGTTTCCTAACTCATCATGTCGCGCGGCCGCACGGCTCACAGTCTGCACTTTGTTTCTGGTTCTGTCATGCTGCTGCTACTACTTGTTCATTCATGCTTGATCTCCTTGCTCCATTGCACCTCTATGTCATGCATTCCCTCGTTAATGCCTTGCCTTCATGCCTCCATTAGCCTTGCATCCTCTAATACCACCAAAATTAAGCCAATTCCTGCACTTATTCACCAAAAGGAGTTTTAAGTAAATGCAATGCAAAATAACATGAAATGCAACTAAAACACAATAAAATGTACTTGAGGCAGCACACATTAAGATGAATTGGTATTCAATAAGTAGGTAAAAATACCACTTATCAAATACCACCAAACTTGAAATGTTGCTTGCCCTCAAGCAATGCATACTAATGAACAATAAAAATGCAACTACAAAACTATGCATCTACTCTATGATGCAAACTTATCTCACATAATCCCAGCTATAACAGAATTCCAGCCCAAATTACCTCAGCGAATTCTCCAGATCCAAGAATACAGTTTCAAACCAAACTATAGGCATAATATCATACACTCAAATAATTCATAGTTGCTATAGAGATGTTGTGTGTGTGTGCGGTATTCACCAAAACTTGATCTAAGCAAAGAATGCATATGCTTCATTGCTCCAAACTGAAAATTATAGTCTAAATCAAGACTATGTATACTCATGCCACATAGACTGTTTCAACATATCAACACAAACTAAGGTTCAACAATGGGCTTATCGCTTTATTGCTACTCACGAGGGCGATTTTCGCACTTTTTCGCGGTGTTTATTGCTATTTTTCTTTTCTTTTTCTTTTCTTCTATTTTTTTTATATAGCGAGTGCATTTTACGCTCCATCTCTTCTCAATAACAAGCATACCCATGTGTTCCCAAAGTTTGGATGTCAATGTTTCTAGTCTACATGTATGTTCCACATATTTCTCTTTTTAAAACTACATTTTCTAACAAGCAATGCAACACATACTTCTTAAACCTACAAGTGATTGTGAACACGTCCGTGAAAACCGAAAGCATATGAATAGCAACATGAATTTCATCGTGTAAAACATTATATCTCAGCTCATGTTATCCCAAATATTCTAAAATCCTTCACAATTCACTATCATCATTGGCTAGGCAAAAATTTCTATTAAGCAAGAATTTGTGCGAGACATGCAACTAAAACATACTAACACAATCAATAATGAATAAAAATTAAAAAATTTCTGCAAAAATTTATCTAACACATAAACATGCAAATTACTAAACATGCAACAATTAAATAAAACTAAACTACTATACTATAACCCCCAATACCCCCAAACTTAAAATATTCAATGTCCCCATTGAATGAAGGTAAAGGGTACAGAAAACTCCCCTAATGATCGGCTTAACCACCCTCCTCGGGTGGTGAATCTGGTGGTGGATATGGCACTGCGGTGCCAAACTGAGGCCACTCTAGCATTTTTCCTTGTTGTGCGAAGGCTTCGGCCAAGGCTCTTGTGAGTCCCGTAGCAAATGTTCCAAGATTATCATACATGGCGTCGACTTTGCGCTCCAACCTACGAAGCTGTCGATCGCTAGGAACAGTATGTGCTCGGGTGGATGGGCCTGCCTCATCTGTCTGAGGGGGCTGCTGGGATGGCTTGGGGAAGGTGGGCCTACCCAGTCCTCAAATTTTGCAATAGTGGCGTGGGTGATGTCCTGACTTGGATATTGCATTTGTTCGTTGCCTCAATTGCACCCCTGATGCGCACATAGCATGGCTACCACTGAAGCATGTGGAATGCTCCCAGTGGTAGTTTCCTTCAGATACTTTACAATATTTTGATGATTCAAATAACCTACATCAATTTACTCATCAGTAATTATGCCCCACAGTATTATGGCCTTTCCACCGTGATCTCATACTGATGTGATGAAGGTAATAGCTTGGCACAAATGAACAGATTCCACGCCTTGGCATATCGATTCAGTCTGTATCATTGCGGGAATATCGCGAGGTCGGGTCGTGCCAACTTTGTAAGTCTACTTCGTGCCTGGCACGCACAACTCAGCGATAACAAGCTCTAAGTCCGTTTCCAGATATGCCCTTGTGATCCAATTGGCCGCCCCTTGTTGGTGGTCTTGCGGTGATTCTCAGGACGGTTCTGATGGCGGAAGGTCTGTAGTCTATCTCAACACCACAAACCATAGCGGTATCATTCATGGTGACTTTGGCATTGGCGTAAAATTCTCGGACTATGCTCATCGGAATGGGCGTGGGAGATTCGGTCAGTCCACCCCAGCCTCGTTCCTGGATCATGGCACACAGCTGTCCAACCTGGCTTTCTGGTTTGAATCCTCTTTCCTTAACGAATGTTTTTGCTACAATTCGGTAGTACTCCTGCTAGGCTTCCAAACATAAGAACTTGGTGTGGTCGACAATGTCCTCCTCGTGACTGCCGGAGGAGGATGAGGAAGATGAAGATGGTCGTGCTCTCTTCGGACCCATTTACAGATAATTGATTGAGAATGCAAAGGAACATACTAAGAGATAATGAGAATTTGTGAGTTGATAATCTTCACACTTGTTTCTGCTAACCCAATTGGGAGCCCTAACTTTATAGAGTAGATGAGAGCATGGGTAGAGCCTTGAACATAGAGAGAGTCGTGGAGATTTGATGGAGAGATATACGGCTTCAATCTGCAACTGATAGAGAGATAGAGACATGAGTTATGGAGAGTGAGAGAGTTTCGCGTCTGTTATTATCGCAAATGAGAGTCCAAATGGTCCATAACTCTAATTTAAAATGTTCAGATCTGCCTTGATTCTTGTGTCGCGTAGCGAAATGCGAGTGTGTAGTGAAATTTGGTAGCAAGCGGCTTAGAGACTGCTGAGAATGACGTTTGTTCGAGAGTGGCTTAATCTTGGCAGGCACGCGGGTTTGTACTACATAGACCTTGCGGCCGCGCGCTCCTCATGTCTGCAATGCTCAAGTTCAATTTTTCTCTGCCTCTTAGTAATACTTTCCACTGCTTGCTTTTGTATAGACATTAATGCTCCTTGTTAAGACATGAATTTGCGGCCATATACTGCTACTCATCTTGCAATTATTCGTAAAGCAATTCTCGCTATGGACTTAAGCATGAAAATCTAATAGCCTAATAAAAATGAATGCAATATAGGTAACTAAAATAATTCAAAATGAATAACTAAAAAGTCAATGGTGGTAGAAATAATGGGTTGCCTCCCATCCAGCGCTAAGTTATAGTCAATTAGCTTGACTATCTCTGTATCTCACGTCAAATCAAGCATTGAGGTGCCTTCCTTATTGTCCACCGCACCCCAAAATTTAATGACTTCAGCTTTCATTAACGGCTCTACCTTCAACTTTGAATTTGCACCTTTTACACACCTCAACGGTCCATGCTTCCCCGGTTTCTGTATCTCATCCTTTAGACCCGAATCCACCAAGTCAACTAGGAAGCATTCTTCTTCATCAGTTGGTAAGTTTATTGCTTTAAAGACGTTGAAGGTGATCTCCTGATCCTGAACACGCATAGTGAGTTCACCTTTTTGCACATCTATCGAAGTTTTGCTTGTGGCTAAGAATGGTCTTCCCAGTATTATTGGTATACTCTTGTCCTCTTCGAAAGCTAGGATGATAAAGTCAGCTGAAAAATGAACTTGTCCACCTTAACCAACACATCTTCAACAATTCCTCGTGGATATGTGATGGATCTGTCAGCTAGCTGTAGTGATATGTTCGTCGGCCTTGGATCCGGCAGTCCCAACTGATTGAACACTGATAGGGGCATCAAGTTTATACTTGCCCCCAAATCACATAAACATTTACTAAAGTTCATCTTCCCAATTATGCACGGAATTGTGAAGCTGCCTGGATCTTTCAGCTTTGGAGGTAGTTTGCGTTGGAGCACTGCACTGCATTCCTCGGTCAAGGCTATCGTTTCAAATTCATCTAATCTTCTCTTCCTTAACAATATACCTTTCATGAACTTTGCGTAGCTTGGCATTTGTTCCAATGCCTCGGCGAAAGGTATATTGATCTGCAGCTTTTTGAATACCTCCAGAAACTTGCTGAACTATTTATCCTCCTTCTACTTAATTAACCTCTGCGGGTACAGTACTTGAGGGTGAATTGGCTATACTGGACTCTTGACCTTCTCCTCTGAATTTATTTTGTCTTTCTCATCCTGCTGAACCTCAGAATTTTCTAGATTTTCTTCCTCTTCACCACCGCTTTACCTCACGCACGCTAGCTGGCCTCCTTAAGTACTATCGGTAGCGCGCAAGCGCTCGACTTGCGAAGACTGTTAAATCTTTTCCTGATCTCAGTGTGATTGCTTGACACTACTAATTCCCATCTCTCCTTGGATTCGTCTCAATGTTACTTGGCAATGAACCTTGGGGCCTGTTGTTAAGCATACTCACCATTTGCCCCATTTGAGTCTCCAAATTCTTGATAGCCACCGCTTGGCTTTTGATCATAACTTCCGTATTGGCCATGTATTTCAATATCATCTCTTCCATCTCTGATTTCTTTTCTGGCTGTGTTGTAGCTAGAGTGTGATGTTGTTATTGTTGAGAGAATCCCGGTGGAAACTGTGGTTTTGGTGTAAACTGTGGCTGAGATGACTATGACTGGAATTGATGATTCAGCTGAAACTGACTTTGTTGACTTCCTTGGTTATTCGACCAGCTAAAGTTTGGATGATTTCGATTGTTGGGGTGGTATGTGTTCTGAAATTGACCTTGGTCTTTTCTATAGTTGCTCACATACTGTACTGACTCTGAGTTGATAACACATTGATCCGTGGAGTGTGACCCCGCACAAATCTCACAAACGAAAGCAACTGTTTTCACTTTACTGTCTACCAAAGTATCTATCTTTTTAGCCATAGTTGTCATCTGTGTTGACAACTGTGTAATCACATCTACCTCCAACACACATATAACTTTGGGCTATAGCATCCGAGCTGTAGGATTCTGATAATCATTTGCAGCCATAGTCTCGATAAGTGTATAGGCCTCATCATAGCTCTTTGCCCATAACGCCCCTCCTGCAACTGCATCCACAATCGGTCTCAACTGCCATCCCAAACCATTGTAGAATGAGTTGATCGCCATCCAATCTAGCATACTGTGATGCGAACATTTTCTGAGCATCTCTTTGTATCGCTCCCATGCCTCATATAAGGACTCGCCTTGTTGTTGCTCAAACTGAGAGATAGTCGTCCTCATCTTTGCAGTCTTAGCCATAAGAAAGTACTTAGCTAAGAATTTCTGTGCTAAATCCTCCCATGTAGTGATTGACCCAAACAACAAAAAGTGTAACCAACTTCTAGCCTTATCTCTTAATGAAAATGGAAATAGCCGCAGTCTGATAGCATCCTCCGTCACACCATTGTATCTGAATGTATCACAAATCTCTATGAAACTCAATAACTGTTCATTTGGATCATCCGTAGCAGCACCCCCAAACTGAACTGAGTTCTGCACCATTTGAATAGTGCCTAGTTTAATCTCAAAAGTGTTTGCTGCTATCACCGGTCTGACTATGCTTGACTGTAGCCCATTTATGTTTGGCATGGAATAGTCCTTTAGAGCCCGATGCTCTTCTCTTTGCTCAATTCTCTGTTCTTCTGCCATATTCGGTATAGTTCCTTCTAACTGAGCTTGTAGATTTCTTCGCACACTAGCTTTCCAACCTCTCCCATTGATGTTATCATGCGCTGGTGTTAATTCAGAATTGGAAGATCTTGTTTGTATACAAATCTACAAGTACCTGAAATTACAAATAAAACAAAAATAGAAATGAGAAACGATCAGAATTGTCTAAGTCATACAATATACCTTTAAACTAATGATAATTATTTAAATTTAACGCCTTTTCTAAGAATTCGGCACCAAAAACTTGTTGCCTCTTTTACGATCCTAATAAAGAGCTCTAACTCATGCAAGCATACATGTGTCAACAAGTGTCTGAGTAAGTAGAGTATCGATCCCATAGAGAAAGTTGTTAAATTTAAACTATTATGCATCAATTAACTCGACGTGATTTATATACTTAGACTAATGACTAAAAGTGTTGAATTAGACTAATTGTGAATACAAACTAAAAATAAGAATTCAAATGGAATAGATATAATCTAGAAATAATGGGACCCTAACTTCATTTAATATTTCATCTAATCGCCACTATCATACAAGAAGTGTTCACATATCACGGGAAAATAGCCAAGAGCACAAATAGAGTTATAACCATTTTTCAATGCACTATAGCCTACTTACACAGCATCTATAGATGTTAGACTCCATGTAATGACCAATACAACCAAAATCACTATATGTCTATGTGAAATTGCAATTATATTGATTTTAAGCTCAAGCCCTTATTCTAGCTCATACGGTGAAACAGTATATGTCTATCTGGTTCACAAAATACGCAAGCCATATACAACAGCCCCATATTCGCATGCTATCATGACTACAATCCATACCTGTATGTTCATTGTCAATTCCATACAAATACTAAGATGAATGGTGATCAAGCATTCATGCATATAAAACAATCATGACAGACATCCCATATGATACATAAAACAACCCTAGCATTTAAATGTGCAACCAACTACATATTAAAATCCGTTAGAATCCCATAATGGAGTTTAGTTCATGACTGAACCAAAAGCCATTATGGGGTCAACGCTAAACATGATCAATAAGTAACAATTGAAATAAGAAAGATAGAACGATCAAACCCAATCATTGAATAAAAACCAATGATAAACGCTTAAATCCTCATAGAAATCCAGTAGCTAATAATGAAAATCCACAATGAAAGAGAATCCCAAGAAGAATTAGAGAAGTAGACGTTTTGGCTTCGTTCTACGTTGGAATCCCTCCCAAGGTATAAACCCTAGTTACTATGATGAAAATACGCTAAAAATTATCAAGTGTACGTCTGACACCAGTCAGAATTGTTTTTAAAACCAATTACACATCATTTAATTAAAATTAAAATTAAAATTAAACAAAATCACAAAGAAGATCGACATCGCCTTGTATTGGCCTTTTCTAATATATGTCTCAGCAGCGGCGCGAGACTTACTGAATCGTCCCGCCTCATCCGGTAAGATCTCACGCGGCACGCAGCGCCTCTGCACTTATCTTGCTCGCGATCGCACAACTTGCGATGAAGTCATCATGGTCCGGCGGCATTTTTCGTGCGGCGTGCGGTTCTAACTCATCATGTCGTTGCCATGGCGGTACTTACGCTCTCAATCTGCACTTTGTTTCTGGTTCTGTCATGCTGTTGCTACTACTTGTTCATTCATGCTTGATCTCCTTGATCCATTGCACCTCTGTGCCATGCATTCCCCCGTTCATGCCTTGCCTTCATGCCTCCATTAGCCTTGAATCCTCTAATACCACCAAAATTAAGCCAATTCCTGCACTTATTCACCAAAAGGAGTTTTAAGTAAATGCAATGCAAAATAATATGAAATGCAACTAAAAAACAATAAAATGTACTTGAGTCTGGCATAATTCGCATGAATTGGTATTCAATAAGTAGGTAAAAATACCACTTATCAAATATGCATGTTATGAATGAATCTTACGTACAGTGAGCTGCTATTTTTTTGAAACAGATAATCATGAATGTCATTTATAATAATATGAAATTTAACATACTATGACATCTTACATCCTGGATCCAGAACACACCTAAACAGTTAGAGATGTACCTTTTTAGCCCCATGTATGCTTCTAGGATGTCTGTTGATTAGCTATTCATCTGTTTGATTCCTTTGCTCCTCCTTCCTTGCTCCCCCTAGAATGTGGAGCTATTCATTTCTTCTTCTTCTTCTTCTTCTTCTTCTGGTTCTGGCTCTGGCTCCCCTTCAACCTTAGGCTCATCATCCTTTGGCTCCCCCTTAGATGATGATCCAGCTTCTTCTTCTGTTGTCTTCTTGTTTATCTTCCTTTCTTGTTTGCTCCTGCTCTCCTTGCTCCTTCTAGGGTGCCTCTTATTCTTTCCCTTTCTAAGCCTCTTTTTCTCCCCCTTTTTGTCATTAATCACTTGAGAGAGCTGCTCCATGTTAGACATTAGTTGCTCCATCAGGTAGGAGGAGTTACCTACTTCAATCTTGAGTTCTTGTTGGCTTAACTCAAGTTGTATGGAGAAGGACTGGTTCATGTTGTCAATCTTGTCGGAGAGAACTTTAAGTTGCTCTTCATTTACCTTTTATGCTAGTAGAGCTTCAGCCTTTTGATCATGTAGAGCCTTGAGATAGATGTGATCTATTTCTTTGATTTTGAGGGATACATCAGCTATAGTTGCTTGGAGTCTATCTTGAACTGAATTATCTCCAGCTGCTGTCACTCTCTTTGATTCTTCATGGATTAGAGATATCTTCTCAAGCAGTTCATCAGAGTTTTTCATTAGCTCTTTCTCCATAAAAACTTCATCATTTGGTTGGGCAGTCTCTTGCTGAACACCAGATTGGACTCTACGATCTTCATCCTTGGACATGTTTTCAAAAGTGTTGATAATCTGAAAGATCGTTGAGTACCAGTAGTGGGAGGATGTAGGAATGTCAGATAGTTGTGCTGGGACAGATAGAGACATCTGAATCTGGACTTGATCATCATTAGTGGTAGAGTGAACAGACTCTACTGTCAATGTCTTCGCCATATTCCTTTTTCCATCAGAGTCCACTCTACGATCATAAGGAATATAATGATTTTCAGCATGTTGGTAGATCTTATAGTAGGGCTTGTCGTTGATCATTATGGTTGCAAACTTCTTAACCCTGGGGAAATTTTGTGACACTAGTTCTAAATTTGGAAACTGAGAGTAGTACCAGCTGAAGTAACTTTCATCTCTATCAGTGTGTGCCTTTAACCATGGCATCCATGGGAAGAACCACCTCATCAAAAGATCTTCAGAGTTGTACAGTATAGTTGTGCAACCTAACTCCATATTTTTCCAGTTATGGAGCACTTCATCTGTAGTCATCCTTACACCTTGAAGTTGTTCATTTCCCTGATTTATCCATCTTGCTGGTGGTTCTGCTGGTGGCTCATCAAAGACTTCCACTACAATTCTTCTGGTAATTCTGGCTGGACAGAGAATAGGATAATATTCTGGTTCCTCTAATTTCTGAAGTGCAGAATCAGACTCTTTCCCTATTTCTTCCCTTTTTGATCCAGAATCTTGCTAACTTCCTTCATCAGATTCTTCAATGAAGTCTTCTTGTTGAATTTTGTTTTCAGAACCTTCTTCAGCAGTATCTTCCATGGATTCATCACTAATTCCATCTTCATCATTTTCTTCATTAGATCCATCATCACTTACTTCAATGACTACAGTAGAGTGATCATTTTTCTTATTAGAGGCAAATTTAGCCAGTGGTCTGTGGCTCTTTCTTCTCCTTGGTGGTTCAGCAATTTGAGAGTCAAACTTTTCTTCCTCTTCAGACTCTGAGGCCTTTGAGTCAACAGACAGGCTTTCTTAATTTTCATCATTGACAGGGGCATGTCCTTCTTTTTAGAGTCATCTTTATTTACATTACCAGACAGGCTAGCTTGATGTTCAGCAGTAGTATGGGCATGTTTTTCTTACTCAGACTCTGCATCTTTTGGATTTGTTAGAGCGATTGCTGTAGAGGATATTGTTGTGTTAGCCTGCAGCCTTTCTTTATCATCAGAGTGAATGCTCTGAGAGTTAACCACAGGGCTTGTGCATTCATCTTCATCAGCAGATGCTGCATTTTCTTCCATTAATCCAACCTCACCTTCATGGCTAGATTTTGTCTGTGGGTACTCGACCTTGAAACTATCAGTTGCCTTCTCTTCTTCTAACTCTACGTCCTATACTTTGTTAGATGAACTTTCTTGGGAAGCTGGGGCTTACCTGTTTTCCACCTTAGCTTTCTTTCTTAATGGCTCTTGAACCAGCCTGTTGCTTCTTCGCTTTGTGTTTTCAACAGTCAGGGCTTGTTCTTCTTCATCCTTGTCTTTGGTGGAGAAACTTCTTAGTGGGGCCTTGGATTTCTTCACACCTCTAGACTTCTTTTTGGCTGGTGTGATTTTTGCTGATTCAGAGTCACTAAACTTAGAACTTTCTACCTCTCTCGCCTTCCTCTTCTTTGCAGAGGACTTGTTGCTGCTCCCAGTAGTCAGCCTATTATTTTCTTTGGGATTCTTCTTCCAGTTCACAAACAGTTGTGGAGACATTACCTTGTGAACATTAAGAATTTCGCCATCATCATCCTTAATTTTTTTTCTTCAATTTCTTCTTCAGGATGATACTTAAGAATCTCCCATGAAAAACCTTTGTGAGTGGTTTTTCAGTTAATCTTTTCTTTTCTTCCTTATCCAGCCACTTGAACATATGATCTAGCAGGATAGCTCTAAAGTTGATGTGTTCCTTCAGGACTATGGCAGACATGATCTTCAGTTGTTGGTCAATCACAGCATCATGTGCAGTGTCTTTGCATAAGATACATTTCCCCACGATTTCAGCAAGAAACTCGAATTCTTTAGGAAACTCCTTTTTCTTCATGTCCTTCAAACTAGGGTTTCTTTTGTACTGCATAATCTTCTTAGCTTTTTCTGTGTCAATCTCTTCCAAGCTTTTTAGATTTTGGTCAGGGAGGCCTAAGCATTGATTGATGTCAGAAGAGTTCAGTTTCAGAATCTGACCCTTAACCTTGGTGGAGAGGATTCCAAATTTTACTGTTGCATTTGAATAAAGCTCCTTGACCAGGTAATCATATATTCGTGTGTTTTCTTCAAGACATTCTGAGAATCCAGCCTTCTTCATAAGTTTAAGAATATCCCTGAATTTCTTCTCAGATTTTTCAAACATTTTGGTTCCTAGCTGAATGCCAGTGATTACTCGCCAATCTGCCATTTGAGGAGTTCGAAGAATATGGGTGATTGATATAGAGAGATTTAGCTGAATATAATTTGGGCTCTGGAAGTTCAGTTTCTTTGGCTTTGAAGAAGATTCTAGGGTTTGAAAATGGGAGGGAGAGAGGTTCAAAAGGTTTTGATAACTGTTTGCAGATTTGAATCTGTCTTTATGACAGTTCCTTTCGATCAGACATATCTGTTGTGATGTGTCACCCGGTCATTGGTTGCATGATGCAAAGAATAAGTCAGACTCCCAAAGAACTTGTCGGCTTAGTTGTCTCTTTTAGAAGAGTGGACGTTTGATTGACGTGGATTAACCTTTGACCTCTCTAGTTCGTAGAGTGTCATGATAGACTATTGACTCTACATTTTCCTTTGTTGACTCAACGATCAACTCTCTGAAAGATGTTGCAGTGGATGGTTTTGACATTACTTCTCATTTTTAACCTTCACGACTTATCCACTGTTGTGCTTTATGAAACCTTGGGCACTTTCCTTCAGCAGTACCTCTTTCTAACCATCCTTCGAATTTATCTTCTCATAATTTGAATGGTTGAGCAATTGTCCCGTTCTTCCAAGCTCCTTATAAGCTAGAGTATCCTTTTAAGAGATTGCGATCGTCGAGTCTGTTTCTACACTTGCTGAGGTTGCACTACAA
Organism: Panax quinquefolius; assembly: GCA_020205615.1. Lineage (NCBI taxonomy): Eukaryota > Viridiplantae > Streptophyta > Magnoliopsida > Apiales > Araliaceae > Panax > Panax quinquefolius. The sequence goes on along the minus strand of CM035171.1, from coordinate 103,259,167 downwards.
TCATTGAGGTTACACCATGATCGTTGAGTTCTCTCCAACTTTATTCTACGATCGCTGACTGTCTTGGTCTTTGAGATGAACTTGACTAAGCAATTCTTCTGGGTTAAGGTAGCTCAGGAAAGGCCAACCTCTTAGAGTGAGCTAAGGGTCAGGTTTGTCCCTGAGGCGCTTTCCAAATGAGTTTGTTTTAGGAGTAATTTGTACTGATATCTCTTTTGACCTTTTCTGGAGAGGAGGTCCTTTATCACCTTTAGATAATTAGACAATTGCATTTGCTGTGATCATGGTGTCTTCTTGCTTTTTCACTACGATCATATGTTTGATTGTAGGCACTTCACGATTTTGAATTAGGTGGCTGATAGGTTATCCATAGTCCATTTTGAGACATTCCTACTTACTATGGATCTTCATTTGGTTCATCAGCCACAAAGTTTTGGGACTCTGTAGCTGGTACATTGCTTCATAAAACAGATCACTGCTCCCCCATTGTTAATGTTATCTTTTCAGTAAGGTGTGATTCCTTTTTCCTTATGTTCATAAAGACGCATCCCTGCATATCTCTTTCTGACTGAAGTTTATTAAATTTTCTTATATCGTAGAGATGAGTATCTTTAGGGTTGATCATTCTACGATTCTTTGATAGCACTAAGAACGTAGTCTTCCTCATCAGCTTGTGCTCGTGGAGTTCTGATCTCGTACTAAGTTCTTAATGTTTGATGCTCAACAGTCCTCTGATGTGAGCTTCTTTGAGAACAAGTTTTGCATGCTTGAGCATCTAAGACCCTTTTTCACCTTTGGTTGAGTGGCCAGCTTTTATATAAAGATATGCAGCCATTTGAGCTTCATTTAGATTAGCTCAGCAAATCTTCAAGGACAGCTTTGACATATGGGAATTTTGTCAGAATTATTTCTGAACAGTCTTAAGCCTTTTGCTGGTTGACTCTTCTTGATTGAAGTCTTTTGCTTTGGCATTCCTTAGTGTGGTCAAATAGACCAAGTACATGCAGGTTATAAATTTCTATTTTTGGTACCCATGGTTAAATGGGTCCTGCTAGGTTAGTTTACTAACCCTCTATTCCTCATATTTGAGTAATCATCATGTTGACCACCATCAGCCATATTCATGCATATACTTCACTTAGATAATATATTTTGAGATGCATGGTGGTGAGTGTGAGAGAATTCTGTCATTTTAATAAAACACTCTTCTCTTTGATGGTTTCATCATATGCTAAGTTATGATCATAGAGTTTAAATGTTCACAGAGTGAGAATCAGTTTTACGATTTATTAGCATCTGGTTGATACATGGAGGTAATCAGTTTCTATGAATCTTCAAGATTCTCTTGTAGATCTGATCATACTCTGTGTGTCATTAAACACTTAGACCATAGGTTGTACATACATACTAACCCATCAGCAAAGATTACTACACATAAAATTAATTTAACATGTGATGCTTTTATGACCCATTTCAGATTTCTTTCACGATGTCATCTTCAACCTAAAACTTGGATGGAGAGAAAGTTTATAGGCAGTTGAGTTTCCACTCTCAGTGTACTTTCTCTCTTAACCTTTTTAGGTAGATTATAATTCCTTGAACGAATACTGTCATAGTTCATAGGAATGTGTAACATGATGTACACAGTTATACTAGAGAGGAATCATACCTTTCTATTATTAGTTCCTTAACAGTCATTTAACTTTAACATACTGAGATTAGGCAATGATGTGTATAGTTTCTCATTTGCTCCTGACAGCTTGTTGCTTTGGTTGACCTTCAATCAATCAGTCGTGGTCTTGAAGATGCAAGCTAAGAGAATCTCAACATCTTTAGTTCTTAAACATCTTTGAGTTCACAAGGTTTACATCCAGCTGCTGGTTGGCCGGACACATGTTTGAGAAGTTCTTCTTTCTTCTCTAGATAAACATTTCTTAGCATGTATGGCCTTTTCATCTTTACAGGCTGGTGGATGTTTGACTCTTTTCTGTTGATGTCTCTTGAGTTTTCTAGCCTGGTCTTCAGACTACAAGATTTATCGCGAGCAAAGATTGGTCTTGTTGATATGTCAATCAAGAACATGGACCAATCTGAGCAGCTTCAGGTGTATATACACATTTACCTATACACAATATTTCTAACGTGTGAGCTCATCTACATATAACAAGTGACTTACTACTAAACTAAGTTTAGAACAATGTTTGTGCCTAGGATTAGACTTAAAGCGATTAGCTGTTGAATGTAGCATGAGAACCTGCTCTGATACCAAATGTTAGTTCTCAGTAGGCACAATATAGATCTAGAAGGGGGGGTGAATAGATCCTTAGAATTTCAAGATACTTTTTTTTCTATTAAGTTGTATTGCTCATTAAGTAGCTCATGACAAACTTAAGAATCTTTTCAAGCGCAGCGGAATAAGTAAAAGATCCCCTTCATTGATATATTCATAATCAAACATACATTGTTCGTAGAGTTACTTTAGTAGTAAGCAGTTAAAACATACATAGAAGTTATAGCAGTTAATGTACATAATGTAAATGACATAAAGTAAAAGACACAAGGGGTTTTAATTGGTTCAGAGACTCAAGCTCCTAATCCACTCTTCTGCTTTCAACTAGCAGGATTTCCACTAAGGAAGGGAAGCACCCTGAATCACTAAGATTCCTTCAAGGCCGGTGACTTTGGGACTTGGGTTCACTAAGAACTCTTCAAGGCCGCCGTGACCTTGGAACTTCTCTAGTTCCCTAGGAACTCTTCAAGCCCAGCAGGCTTGGAACTTCATTTAGTCCCTTCGGACAAGGACCCCTCAGGCCCTGGCTTCTTGTTGTTGTTATAGTTGTTGTTGTTGGTGCTGAGCTGCTAAGATGTCATTAGGCTCTGAACATCTTATGTACCAAGCCCTCTTTGCATTCTGCTTTAGGTCTGGACCATGTCTTCTTTGGTGCAGCTAATCTTCATTCTTTTCTACTCATCCTTGTCTGGTATCAGCTCTGCACCATCACCATCTGGGTTTGCTAAGTCTCTGCGCTTTTAGTAGACTTTGTCTGGAACTTAGAAATCCATGAACCCTTCTTGAATACTTTGCAGATATGGTTCTGCACTTGTTCAGTTTTAGCTTTCGATTCATGGTGATTCGTAGAGTGGCTCTCTTGATCTTTTTTATACTCAGCCATTTTCTTGAATGCTATCTTCTTAGCCTTCTCGGCTCTCAGCTTGGCTGCCATCTTTGAGTGGCATTCTCATCTTTGTTGAGTGAAGCTTTGATCTGTTTGAGTCCTTCTTCAAAGCTGCTTCACTTCCACCTTGGTAGTCTCACTGTCACTAAGACTTGTTCTATTGATCTTTGGTGGAACTTGTAGAGTCAACAATAGCATTCACAATAGCTTTTGTATCATAAGGCTATGGAGTTTGGAATAATGAATAGTATTAGAAATTGTTGTCATTTTATGTCTTGTGCAGGCTTACCTAATGGAGTAAATTGGGAGGATGGTGTTTTACTTACTGATCGACGGACGAGAAGGAGAGGTAAACGCCAGAAAAATTCCTCCAAATTAGTTGATGGAAAGTATGAGTCTCTGCCATCTAAGAAGAAAAATGTTGAAGCTGGACAATTTAAATTAAGGGACAGTCTCCACGGTGAGTACAGTAAATTGATATTTTATTTCTTAAAGATTAATGAACTTTGTTTTCCTATGATTGGGTAGTTTTTTCATTTACTTATATATTTACTATGTCTTCCTTGGTGATTGCTACAACTCCAAATCTACATTGAAAATGTAATCATCCCTACACTTGAATGCTTCTAATATTCCACTTTAAGTTTGAAATTAATTCATTTCGTTGTTTTAATTTCAGGATTATTGGGATTATTAAATGTCTAAATTTTTTGTTGAGCTAGCCCGTTTGGTTAACTTTGTGGTAGTATAAATCACTTTTTATGTATACATATAAGCTTTAATGGATGTGCTTCTGACAATAGTATTTTACAGTGCAACTACAATATTTGGTGAAACTTTGGGCATTCAAATTGCTATGTATACATATAAGCTTTAAAAAAACTTACGTAACATCTTTCTATAGCTCTACAAGTGAAAAGTTTCATTAAAAGCTATCCTCCAAGTCTTATTTTATTTTGGTGATAAGTCTTATAAGTGATTTTAGGTTGCAAAGAGTTGTTAGGTAATGTAGTATTTTTGAATTTTTATCTAATTTTCGTTCGTCATGCCTTGTAACCACTCCTCCAAACGATTGTCAAGGAGACTGTGGAGCAATCAAAACGGAGAACAAATAAATGTTTCATCGTCGACGAAGAAATGTCCGTGATGATGATGAGAAGTTTGAGGCGATTGTATCCCTGGCGGCTGCCAATGGCCAAATCAAGAGTCATGACAGAGGAGGCAAGGTGGTTGTCATTTGGTTTAGCTTCTCTCTTCAAAGTGAAAGCTTGAAAATTTTGGAATTTTTAAAACTTTTTAAATTTTTCTTTTAGTAAAATGTAATATAAAAATAAGTATAAGAGTCTTAGATTGATGTATAATCTTTTTTCTCTCTGTTCTTATTTGATTATAATTAAAATAAAGAGTAAAAATAACAATTTTAATTTATATTGTTATGGTTTAATGCATATTTAATATATCTCAGAAGGAAGCAAAGTGGAAAAGTTCTTATTATCTTCAAATATTAAATTTATCTTACGATTCGTGTAAATATTTTAAAAATATTATTAATTTTATTATTTTAGATAGTTTTAAGTTAAATATTTTAGATAATTATTAATCTTATTATTAATTATTATTATTATTATTATTATTATTATTATTATTTTAGATAATTTTAAGTTAAATATTTATTTATATTAAATAATTTGTCTATAATACAATTAGTGTTAGTTGTTAGGAGTATATTTTAATTTTTTATGAATATTTATGGAGTGTACAAAAAATTATGTAAGTAAATGATAATTTAATGCCACCTTCTTTGTTATTATATGTATTTAATCGTAAATACCAATTGAAACTTTGGACTTCTTTGGTAGTAGTGAGAAAGTATAATAAACTAGCAGAAATTTGATTGAAAAGTTTTGAATCCTTTCTGTTAGTTCCCAGTAGGCACAATATAGATCTAGAAGGGGGGATTGAATAGATCCTTAGAATTTCAAGATACTTTTTTTTTTATTAAGTTGTATTGCTCATTAAGTAGCTCATGACAAACTTAAGAATCTTTTCAAGTGCAACGAAATAAGTAAAAGATCCCCTTCATTGATATATTCATAATCAAACATACAGTGTTCGTAGAGTTACTTTAGTAGTAAACAGTTAAAACATACATAGCAGTTATAGCAGTTAATGTACATAATGTAAATGACATAAAGTAAAAGACACAAGGGTTTTAAGTGGTTCGAGACTCAAGCTCCCAATCCACTCTTCTCGCTTTCAACTAGCGAGATTTCCCAAGGAAGGCAAGACCGGATCACTAAGATTCCTTCAAGGCCAATGACTTGGGACTTGATTCACGAAGAACTCTTCAAGGCCAAGCTGACCTTGGAACTTCTCTAGTTCCCTAGGAACTCTTGCCCAAAGCAGAGCTTGGAACTTCATTTAGTCCTCTGACGAGGACCCCTCAGAATACGGCTTCTTATTGTTATAGTTGTTGTTGTTGGTCTTGCCGACCGCTAAGATGTCATTAGGCTCACGAACATCTTATGTACTTAATGACTTGGTGTGGTCCTCTTTGCATTCTACTTTAGTCCGGACCACATCTTCTTTGGTGCTGTGTGATCTTCATTCTTTCTTTGTTCATCCTTATGCTGTATCAACTTTTTGCACCATCACCATCCGGGTTTGCTAAGTCTCGTGCTTTTAGTAGACTTTGTCGCACTTAGCAATCCTCGAACCCTTCTTGAATACTTTGCGAGATATGGTTCTGCACTTGTTCAGTTTTAGCTTTCAGTTCATGGTGATTCGTAGAGTGGCTCTCTTGATCTTCTTTGTACTTAGCCACTTTCCTGAATGCTATCTTCTTGGCCTTCGCAGCTCTAATCTTGGCTGCCATCTTAAATGGCATTCTCATCTTTGTTGAGTGAAGCTTTGATCTGTTTGAGTCCTTCTTCAAAGTTGTTTCTCTTCCACCTTGGTAGTCTCACTGTCACTAAGACTTGTTCTATTGATCTTCGGTGGAACTTGTAGAGTCAACAATAGCATTCACCAACTCAATGATTCTGCAACTTTTTAATCATCAGCAACTCTTGATCTTTGAAGCTTTGTTGATTTATACTGCTTCCCAATCTTCCCGTTTGAAAGTAGTAGTTGAAAGTATTCAAATTTCTTCGCAGATCTCGAGTTATTTGGTGCAGACTGCAGATGTGACATTACATCTTTTTTTGACTTCCTGACACTGCAGTCTACTGTTTCACCAACCCTGTCAGATATGACACTTTGATATCTTGGGCAGGTCGACGACTTTATTTCACCCTTCTAATTTCTCGATCAGAGGTTGTTGTTGCATCGATGCTCTCAATGAGCTCTTGTTCGAATATTACCCTTCAGATTGAACCGTTGCCAATGTCTCGGTCTTCTGCTATTTGAACCTACGATTCTGATGCATGTCTTCATGGACTTGATCATAGTGTCTTGTTGACTTGTAGACACAACACTACGTTCTTGAGGAGTGTTCACTTGTTCTTTAGGGTAGAACACCTCTTCCTCTTTTTGTGCAATTGCTTTCATCACTTACATTTTGCCTTGATTTGTTCTCGACATCGATGGCTCGATTCCTTGCTTCTGGCCTCTTTGGAATAACAAGACACTTCAGATTTGTGGCGTGTCCAGCTCACTTTCTCCTTGTGATCTCCCATTCACTTATCATCAATGGACTGACCCAATGCTTAATCACTTTAGCCTTGTTATTCAGAGGCTGACCAGTATCTCAGTGTGTACTTTATCAGTTTCTTTTTCATTTAGCAAACACTACGATATTGGTTGCTTCCAAAAATGTTGTCATCTTTTTACTTGACAACTACTGTATGTGCTGACTTTCCTTAGTCAGCTATTGAAGTCTTCTTATGATCATCTTGTGGAAGACTTCATCTCGAATGGCTTCACAACTCAATCTTGATGCTAATTGGGTTGGTACTTAGGTCTTCTGTTAGCTTACATGCTATTCGTTGAGTGCTCTCTGGTTTCCTTTAGGTGGGACGAATCTATTCAGTGCCAACCAGAGGCTTCACTCCTTTGGATATTCTAGGAGTGCATATTAGTTGAGAATCGTATTTACTCTACGATTCTGCCTTGGCATTATGAGCACATCTATTGAGGTCTTAGTTCTGCACTCTACGATTCAGCTTTGGATGTGCAAACACTACGACTCTGAGATCAGATCTTGACACTCTATGATTTCTATCATTGTGTTTGTTGTCTTCATCTAATCTTGCTCGACTACGATCTCTGCCTTTGATACGATTAGTAGACTCTACAACTCTAAGTGTAGTCTACTATTCTTGACTTGGCTTTGGCAGATACTTGGTCGGCTCGTAGGCAGGCTGTCTCTACGATTCAGAACATGACTTCCTCAGCAGACAACGGTCCTGAGGAAGTTCTCCTCGACACAATACGATCCTTCCTCGTCTCTCTTGGAAGTCTACGAAATTCGAGATCTACTATCTTGCAGAGATCACGATTACGCACCGATAGCTCTCGAGTTTTCCTCGACTCTCCTAAAGCAGATCACGATTTTGGTGCAATGCTCAGCGATCGATGTTCTATCTATTACATCATTAGATCAACCTAACATGCTTGATCTTTCTATATTTATAGTCCTTGTACATCATTTCTTTTCAAGGACTTTACAAAGTTGTTTTGCTTATGTAGGATCAACCTAACACATTTGATCAAATTGTTCTAAGTCCTTGTACATATGTTTCTATTATCTATCAAAGGACTTTACAGCTTTTCTTAATGCAAGCATTCTTGCATATTCATTCATATATATATACATATATATATATATCATAATCAAATCATGTGTGAACAGGAATATCATTCACAGGTTTATTCCTGACACTTTATTTTCCCCTTTTTAGTGGTTATTATTTTTTGGTCAATTTTCTTATTTTGATAAATGGATTTGTGGGTGTTCTTTATTTTTAAAACAAAAAATAAAACTGTATTGATTGTTGGGTATAGTCATTATGTTGATTATGACTTCCCAAAAAGGAATGAAAGAAACAAAATCATAGCTTAGAGTCATATGGTTGTGTTATGCCTCCTTGAGTGGATGTTTGTTTTCTCTGGTGTCTCAAGGCATGAAAAAATTTAAGCTTTTCTATCTTGTTATTACTTCTATTACTCATATTCTTAAGTTAACAAAATTTATGTTTGCTTGATGTTTCTTATTTTACTGCTACTTCAATTATATCGAGTAATTGGGCCAGCTGGAATTTACCCCTTTTTATTTTGTTTGAATACATGTGATTTGAAATTGTAAGTTCTTGTTGTTTTTCATCTTTTGTATTTTTTTGATCTGGGTTGGAGGAGAACAATTATTTTTAAAATTCTTTAGCTTGAGATTATATAATTTTATTCTGTTAGAGCCCTTGTCATTTTACCTAAATGGTCAAAGTAAGACTACAAGTTTACGTTCCCTCATCCTATTTTCTGTTTCCCTTATTTGGAAAAGTTTTTTGTGGGTGACCTCATTTGTGTGCTCTTGTGCCTTCTTTTTGGATGGATGTGTTTTTTCTACTGTTTTAAAACATTTTGTTTCAGCATGTCCTTTTATAGTTGTTTACCATTATTTGATTGATCTAATGAAGGAAGCTACATGGTTCATCCATATATCTATGGATGAAAATTCGTAAAGACTTGATCATGCAATCTGTTACATTAGCAAGTTGTAAAATTGACCATATAACTTAACCATTAGTCATTCGTCACGTTATTTGTTTGACCTCTCCCTCTCTCTTTTTTGTCTTGGTTCTTCATTTTTAAATTTCGTTGTTGAGCTAATCCTAAATTTATATCACGACTTGCAATCAGTTTTTGTATCAAGTTACAGCTCTGCGAAACTGTATACTCATCTACGTGCAACAAAAAAAAAAGGAGTTGTTATAACAAGCAAACAATAATTTTTAATTGTCAAGTTACTATTTAAAAAGTTACAACCAATCAAAAAGGCTTATAAATAATAAAAAATAAATCTTGAAATGTAGTTAAATTTAGTTTAAATTTATGAGAATTTGACTATTAAAGTTGGATATTTTTTATTTATTCATTGAAATTTGTCTTCATAAGAATTTTCATTTAAATGCTTTGTGGAGTATGTATATTAAGTGCGGGTGTGTTAAGAATTAATTTAGTCTTTTAGTTTAGTGTGTATCCATATTTAGTGCTTCATTTTTTGTGTTCATGATTTGTTTTTTTTTTTTAATTATATGATTGCCTTGTGTGCACCAAGTTATCGCTAGTATATATATATATATATATATATATATATATATATATATATATATATATCGAAAAGGGAACCCGCCAACCTTATGTTTGTCATGTTATTTTAAGAGATTTTATTAATGACAATTTTTGCATTCACAATTTTCATTAATGGTTGTTTTGATATTTCACCAATTTATCAATCAAATCATATTAAGTACAGAATACACATAAATTTGTGTATTTAAGATATACTCTTTTTTTCTATATCTATCTATACAAAACACAACTATTTTTAAAAAAAATTAATTTCCCGCTCAAGGCTATTAAAAGATCGAGACCGTTAAAAAGTTAGGATAAATCTGACCCTTCAAAAAATTATAACAAAACACGCACGGAAGAGGTTTCAAACTTCAGTCTTCTTCATTTTCTTCATCCTAAAACAAGGGTTTCTGTTGATTTCTTTGGATTCCCTTTTGCTTGCTTCTTCTTCAAATCTTTGTTCATTTTTTTTAAAAAACCCTTTGTGTTGTTAAGGTTTTGTTAGATTTTTGTGGGTTTTGTTAGATATATTTCAAGTTTCCACAACTCCCAAACCTTTATCAAAATCCTCTTAATTTTGGTTGAAACTAATGAAGGCATTAAAGAATTGAAGTTGCAAGCTAACGTGGGAAGGGATTAAGATCAGTAGCAGTAAAGAAAGATTTCATAAACTGGTTATCTTTTGTAAGGTAAGCCATGTATTTGGTTAATTTTATGAAAATAGAAAGTTTACATAATGTTTGTTATTCTGAAATTGATGTGCTTGATCGGGAAACTATGTGTTGTGAAGGACTTCTATGAATTTTTTTGGGTAGAACCATGCCTAAACCTCTATGAATTCTGAAATTATAGGCTATGCCCTTAAGGTGTTTGAAAATTTGTCCCAAAGAGGTCAATTTATGTAACAATTGAAAATTACTCAATGATTAGTACTACATAATATTTATAGATGTGTTATGATGTAACCCAAAATGGTTAGGTAAATCAAACGGAGTTTAAAATCAATTTTATGATGTTTAAATCAAATTGGATTCAATGAAAATCTGTGGTGACGGGGCATTTTCAAGCCTCTGTAATTATCGTTTAAATGCTCTTTTTGGCTGAGTTATATTTTTATAAAATACTATGAAGTACCATCTAGAATATATTAAAAATGGGACTCAATTGGATGTATGGATCTCAAGTTACAAAATTGCCAAGTAGGTGAGGAAAAAAAATCCAAACTGCAGAATGGGCGGGGCGATAGCATGCTGCTACTGGCCGCTAGTGCAGCGCCATTTGTGGCTGCCAGACTGCACGTGGCGCTTCATTTTGGTTCCAATTGCAACTCAAAGTTCATTTTCAATCCAATTTTGACGTGATGCAAATGAATTATTAAAATTAATAAAATTAATATTTTATATATGTATTTAAATTATAATATTATTGATAAATCTAATATAATGGATAAAATTAAGATTGAGATATTAAGCTTATGAAATACGAATTTAATTTGAATTTCGTGGAATTTGAATATATTAAGCTATTTAATAACCTTATGTGTGTTGGGTTTTGTAGACATACTAAGGGCACCGTGAAAATTTATCCTAACACTAGGCACTAGCTAGCTCCACTAACATTCCCCACTATCAACTGCATTGCATGCAATTTAGTAGACATACTAAGGGCACCGTGAAAATTTAAAGTTCACGTCTCAATGATATATAGAACTATATATAGACTGAATTAAATTTAGAAATAAATAAAGAAAATGTTTAACTTGAATAACAGTATTATTATTGTTATAATTATTTATCATTTTAAATTCAAGAACTGGTCTTAAAATTTATGAATTTTAGTCCTGTGGGTTATTTTATTTATAATTTATGATCTTTTATTTATGAAATATATATGTAGTACGTGAGGGTGTACTAGGTAGGTAGGTTCTGATAACAAATTGATCAATTAATATAGTTAGTTAATTAGGAAATACATATTAATTATTAAGTAGTGCATGAAGATCTAAAGAAAGCTGAGCCGTCATTCATTTTCTTGAAACATTGCATGAATGAATTCAGAAAGGGATAACAACAAAATAAAGTGAACGGAAAATATTTAATTGTGACAAAAATTGTCGGTTTTCATTGTGACATTAATTATTAATTTATTATTCTATCTATACAAAACAGAACTGTTTTTGAAAAAACTTAATATCCCGCTCAAAGCCTATTAAAAGATCTTGACCATCTAAACTTTGGGATAAATCTAACCCTTCAAAAAATTATAGTTTAGACTTGCTTCAGTCACTTGCTTCTTCTTCGTTCTCTCTGTCAATCGAACTGCCAAACCTTATTATACCTATCCATCCTAACCCATTCTACATCTAATCCTCATAATCCCAATCCCTTTACCATCTAAATTAAACCCCCATAGAATCAGGGATTCTCGAGCTCTCCCGCTCCGAGAAGAAGAAAGAGAAGTCAAAATCCTCTGTCGTAGCCGCCTGTCCTACTCCACAACTCCTCCGTCATTACCACCTTGCGCTTCAAACTTCCGAAAGGTTGGGAGGTTGAAGAGGTACCCCATGCCAACGCCTCTCCGGTCGACAATGTCAACTCCGTTAGTTTGTGTGCTTAATTTATCAATTCGTGTCTTTAAACAAATTGCTAATTATTTATCCATGTCCCTCTAAAAGAATAAGTAGATTTTTGTCTTCTGCAAATAGCAATTACAGCTTCAATTGGGCTTTATTTGAATTCACGCATCTCTCTGTTTATATGTGTGAATTTTATGAGTTTGATTTGTTCTGATCGGCGCCGCACACGATTGAGACCTCCCCCTCCAATAATGAAACGCCGCCTATAGAAACCCTAGGTCTGGTGAAGGATTCTGGTGTCGAATCTAAAGACCAGGAGGTTCATCATTTTTTCTGACTTTAAAACAGTCTAATTCTGTGACGCCCCCAAAATAGGTATACATCACCCATCTTGAGTCGCCAAATACATGGTATAAAAATACAAATATAACTTAATAATACAACTGTTGTGTAAAATACGACAAAATGTAAACTGAGAGTTTTAATAAGAATATTGTCATCTAGACAATATCCACACTCAATGGAGTCCTCATTACATTTATTGTCACACTATTTAACAGAATAGTGAGGACTACTAATGCTATCATCGGACCAATCACTCCTCGTTCCTCGACTTGTCCCGGCTATATTCTCATTTTCAAGAGAACAAGTTGAAAGAAAGGGTGAGCTCAACTAGCCCAAAGAAGAAATATTATGACTAAGATAATGCGAGAATAAATTATCATTAGTCTTCAACAATGTTAAACTGATAAAATACAATAGACATCAAGTTTAACTGCAGCGGAATAAGCAATCCATTAGAAGAGTCAAGTAGAGCATGATATCTACTATCTTCTATAATTTAAAATATTTATCATCAATTTTATCGCTGAGACTCAGCTTAATAAATAAACCACATCATCGAGTCATCCCTGATCTACGGGCCAAGGATATTCATTAAATTATCAATGGTCATGACTATACCGAATAATCCCTGGTCATAATCATACCAAAAATTGTCCATCAATACACTACAGGCCACTGAATACTTTTACCACATCATTTATCACATTAAAGGTCATGATTATACTGAATAATCCCTGGTCATAATCATACAAAGTCCATCTATGCACGTAAGCCAAAGATGACTTTTATTGCAATATAAGCATGAGGATGATGACAATGACATAATAATTCAATAAAACAAGTTCAAGAATAAATTTTAAAGATTTATAAGTTAATTTATCCTGAACTCAATAATGTCCAAATTGTCAACATGATACTGCTTTGTGGAGTAAAATTCAAGAATGCTCAGAAGAATATTTCCATGAAAAGATACTGGATGAAGCGCAAATATCTAGGATATTCCACTAATTTCATGGAGTATAGAAGTCAAAACTTTAATCAACTGAGTATAATAGAATATATGAAACTACAAATGGATTTTTGTCCGTCATGCGGTAATCCACGTAGACAGATCATTTCCATAATTTAATAAGGAATGAATATCAAGGATCATTCACCATGCATGTGGTAATCCACATAGACAGGTTATTCCAAAGAATCATAAAGAATGGAACCAGGTCATGCGTAATCTTCACCGACAAGATATTCCAACAAAATAATAAATAATGGAACCAGGTCATGCGTAAACGCACAGATAGGATATTCCGAGAGAATAATAAAGAATGGAATAACAACAGAATTCACCATGCATGTGATAGACCGCACAGACAGGTTATTCCAAAAGAATAATAAATAATGGAACCAGGTCATGCATAAACGCATAGATAGGATATTAAACGAATAATAAAGAATGGAATAACAATGAATTCACCATACATGATGATAGACCGCATGCATATGAGTTATTCCAATAAAATAATAAATAATGGAACGAATTAAATGCGTAATACGCATTTATTGAGGATATTCCAATAGAATAATAAAGAATGGAATAATGAAAGAATTTTGCCATGTATGTGGTACTCAGATATACAAAAGTTATTTAAAGCGTAATAATAAGGAATGGAATAATAAAAGAATTTCACCATGTATACTGATGAATCACAGATACGAGTTATTCAACAGAATAATAAAGAACGGAATAATAGAAGTTCTCTTCATGAATACGAAAGAAATAATACTCCTTACGAGTACAATAAATAATATCCCTTACGAGTACAACAAATAATATCCCTTACCTTACAAAGAAGAGTACTCCGACGGGTAGGGCGGGGATATACTTGAAGAAAACTTGCATTACGCTCAAAGCTTTCTTAAACTCTAAAGAAATACGCTCAAGATTATAGAAGAAGAATTCTCTGAACTTCTGGTATGTTTTCAATTCTAACTAAGCATCCTATTTATAGGAAAATAGAAAGGATACTATGCAATAAAATATAATATATTCTATTTATAAAAATATATATATATATAAATATATTTTATTTAAAATCTAATAAAACAAATAACTTTATAAAAGTATTACATTTTATATAAAATAAAATTATTATCTGCAAATACTATGCATAATAGAATATAATATATTCTATTTATAGTCTAATAAAACAAATAACTTTATAAAAGTATTCTATTTTATATAAAAGATTTTACTATTCAAACACTATGCATAATAGAATATAATAAATTCTATTTATAGCCTAATAAAACAAATAACTTTATAAAAGTATTACATTTTATATATAAAAGTTTTCTATTTTATTACATTTATAATAATAATAAAACAAACTTCATCATCATTATTATAGTTCACCTTTATTAATCGAATAAAGTCGTTCCGGGAAGATGAGGCTTTCGATAAGGATTTCTCCTATTGGCGGCATGATAAGGTGACAAAATCTCTCTTGGCGAGAACTTACAGACATCGTTAATATTACAAATAATAATATTAATAACTTTGTCATCTCAATTATTGATTTCATAATATATAAAATATCGATAATAATTGAATCAAATAACGTGAGATACTATGCAACAATTACTATAGCAATAAATGAACAAAACTGAGTGACTTCTCACGTAAGCATCAATAATTAATACTGCGAGACCCCGAATTTTATGAAATAAAAGTATTCAATTTTTCTATTTTGGTAAATAGTTAAATTGACAAAAGTTTAAAGTTAAGGGTGACATTTGAAAATTTTTCAACGTAAGCAAGTTGTCATAAAATAATCGGTGGTAAAATACGCGTGGTTGCATAGAAGCACACAGTATTGATTTTTAATATTAACGTAAGAATCCACTCGTTTGATTCAATTATTATCGATATTTTATATATTATTAAATCAATAATTGAGATAATAAAGTTATTAATATTATTATTTACAATATTAACGATGTTCTAGAAGTTACGCCAAGGAAAGGTTTGGTCACCTAATTCAGGCGCCTCAATAGGAGAAATCCTTATCGAAAGCCCCTCTTCCTGTGAACGCACCCGGTCGATTAATAAAGTGTGAATTATAATAATGATGATGAAGTTTTGTTTTATTAGTATTATTATGTAATAAAATGCAGAAAAGCTTTTTATATAAAATAGAATACTTTTATAAAGTAATTCATTTTATTAGACTATAAATAGAATATATTATATTCTATTTATATTATTTCATATAGTAAAATCTTTTTTTATATAAAACAAAATACTTTTATAAAGTTATTTGTTTTATTGTACAATAATTAAAATATATTATATTTTATTATGCATAGTGCTTGCATAGTGTTTGCATAGTAAAATCTTTTTATATAAAATATAATACTTTTATAAAGTTATTTATTTTATTAGATTATAAATAGAATATATTATATTTTATTTAAAAGATTTTGTTTTATTAGAATATTTTATAGTAAACCAATCTGAACCGTCCGTTTAAAAGTAAATCAATCTGGACCGTTTAGAAAATAGTTACTATTCAGTCCATTCTCCTATAAATAGAAGCTCATTCCTTCATTATTTCTTACGAATTCACTGAAACTCTAGAGAGAGAAACTATAGAGAGAAAGAAGAAAAGTATTCTGCTACTTCACTACTCCTATATCCAGTTTGTTCTAAGGTAAGGGGTATTATTTCTTTCGTATTCATGAAGAGAACACATTATTCCATTCTTTATTATTCTGTTAGAATAACCTGTGTACGTGGACTACCCTATACATGGTGAAATTCTTCTATTATTCCATTCCTTATTATTATATTTGAATAACTGCCTCATGGAAGTAATCGCATATATAGTGAAATTCTTCTATTATTCCATTCTTTTTATTATTCGTCGAAATATCCTCACATGCGTGCGTTCACGCACGACTGGTTCTATTATTTATTATTCATTGGAATATCCCGCTTGCAATTAATTACGCTCGACCGGTTCCGCTTCTTTATTATTCTCGTTAAGAATAACTCATGTCTGTGCGATCTATCGCATGTATGGTGAATTCTTCAGTTATTCGATTCTTTATTATTCTGTTGGAATAACCTGTCTATGTGGATTACCACATGCATAGTGAATGATCCTTTGTATTCATTCCTTATTAAATTGTGGAAATGATCTGTTTACGTGGATTGTGATGAAAGTCATAATAAAAGCATTGGACTGATGAAAATCATGGGTATATGTAGTATTAGTAAGTGTTATGATAAGTTATGTTGGTTATTATGTGAAAACATGAAAGTTTCTTAGAAATCACAAAAGGTTGAAAATCAGATTTTGGTGAAAATAGAATATGAAATTCAATTAACCATATCTCCTATTGTATTTTGAATTTTTGAGTTTGGTCAAGTCCTAGAGTTAGATCTATGAGTTTTCTAACTTATCCAAGTGGAATCACTGGAAAAGGTGTTGTAGATTTTTGTGTGGACTGATTTTAGCAAAGGAGTCAAAAACTAAAAATACCAAAAAGGCTACTGCTCAAAATTTTGTAAGGTCTGTTTTGGCAATTTAATTTGTGAGAAAATTTCTGGCCTTTTGGGACATAAAAATATATGGTATAAAGTACCTCCTGTCCAAAAATGAGCTCATTCCGACTTAAAATGAGCAAGTTATGACCATTTCAATATTTAGGTTTTTCCGACGAAAAACGCTATAACCGAAGTTCTATAACTCCGATGACCATGAAATTTAAACTGGAAGATCACGTTAACATGTGTAAGATCTTGCCAAGATTTGGGAATTTTTGGAGTTAAACTTGAGATAGCTAATTTCATAAGGAATTAATTAGAAATTGATTTATGAAAAATAGTAAATGAATTTTAAAAATTTCGAGAAAAAATATATGTTCAATATGGGACTATATTACGCTAAATCCCAGAAAAGAAATATTTTTGGGACTGATTTGGTATTTTTCATGAAAATACACTAGTTATGAGTATATGCGTTAAATGTGTTATGTGAAGTTGAAAATTGGTAAATAGGATTTTATGGCTTAGGAATCCTATATAGGGTATATGAAGATTTTTGATAAGGGATTTGATCATTGGTGATGAAATCTTATGAGTATGGCATTTTTGAATGATTAAATGCATTATTTGGTAAACTGTAAACAATTAAAATAAATTGTTTATAAGTTTAAGAAATATTTAAAATATTGTTATAATATTAATGATATTAGATTATGAGATTATTAAGTGATTGATAACATTGGGATACTCTTGAACCCTAGATAATTTATATTAAAAATGTTTAATATTTATCCTTTATCTCATTTGATTAATTCTTTATATCGTTGTCATGATCCTCATGCTTATATTGTGTTGAAAGTCATCTGTGACTTACGTGCATAGATGGACTTGGTATGATTATGACCATGAATTATTCGGTATAATCATGACCGTAATGTTACAAATGGTGTGGTAAAAGTCATCTTTGGCCCGTAGTGCATAGATGGACTTGGTATGATTATGACTAGGGATTATTCGGTATAATCATGACCGTAATTGAAAACACGAATATCCTTGGCCCGTAGTGCATGGATAATTTGTGTTACAGGGATAAAACATTATTGGTGGACTTTTAACATGGAGAAGATAATGGACCTGATGGTCTATTTGACTCTTTCAATGGATTGCTCGTTCCGCTGCAACTATGGTTGAAAAGTTTTATCATCTACCATATGTTCTAAATCTCTGATTTATTATTAACGAAAGCTATTAATAATTTAATTATCTTTAGTTTTGATATTCTTTACTGGGCTAGTTATGCTCACCCTTTTGCTTCACAATTCCTTTCAGGTAATAAGAGTGTTGCCGATTCGAGCAGGGATAACAGGAGAATAGAACGGTGGTCTATAGCTGTTGAGGTTCTCCCTAAATAGTATGGAAATAATTTTATTGAGAACTTTTGATAAGTGTGTCGTATTGTATACGTCATTTGATATTTAATTTTGGTGAACCGAATAGGGTGAGGTGAACTCAACTTTGGAAGGGTGTTTTGCCACTATCATACAAGATGTCTAATGACATACAACCTCGTGTTATGATAAGATAGGGTTGTGCACATCCACTTGCTGAGTATATCTACGAGCACTACCTATATGATCTTGGAGTTTATTTGAAATATAATTTTCACTTGGAGACAGTGGAGATAATTATATGTCAAGAGAAGACTCACCATTGGAAAGAAGATGATAGTAATTTTCTCGTTTTTCTTTGGGGTTTATTGGGTCAACCAAGGATAATTCTGTGGACATATGATATCTATAATAACCTAGACGCATGGCCTCCCATGTACGAAGGTTTCCTTGAGCACTTTCCAAAGATTTTAATTTTTAAAACCGTTTTTGACTGTACTTTTATGTAAAGTACCATTATAAGGTTGTGGTCGAGGCACCATGAGAGTTACATACATTTGTATTAAAACTCACAGATTTAACTCATGGTCGATTAATACATTGACGTTCAATAGTTAGTATAAATAAAGTTTGTAATTGATTTTTATAGTGTGATATATGGCGACTCGGAATGGGTGATGTATACCTATTTTGGGGGCGTCACAAATACCGTGTGTTACTAAGCAACCATGCGTATTACTTTACTTTTACTACTGGGTAGTTTAACAGTATTAACGGTAAAACTTCCGCCGTTATTTTCATAAAAATATTTCTGTCGTTTTTTCGTTTCGACAATAATTCCGTTGTGGGGTCCACCAATGATTGTGCCGTCGTATGGATATTCCCCGACAAAAATAATATTTCCCGACCAATCGAATATAATACAACAACTTGCATACTTTGTAAAATTTATAATAACTACCCACAACTATAACATTATCTCAAATCCACACCATAATTTTTAAAAAAATATTTCGAGAAAATTAAATCTTTATTCATAAAATTTGGGGTCTCACAGATTCGGCCCAGCTGGAGAAATCTGCGGATGCGGGAGTGGATGTAGAGAGTAATCTCTCTGCCCTTCCCCCTCTTGTAGTTATAGAAACAAACATGACAAAAAAAATAATCAAAACCAATCTTCACCACTAATATCTAGCAATAAGAGAATCAAATGGTATATGAATTAAAGGGAATTCAAACAAACAGATTCAAAACACTGATCTGATTAAGAAGCTCAGATGAAGGAACACGTTGAAATTAAACTTTTAGTAGCTTCACAAAAATTAGTTTTGCATAGATAATTAAGTTGTTGTGATATATAAATAATAAATAGAATATCATGAGTTGTTGTCATTCTCAATACCCTAATTAAATATAAAGTTTGCTTTTTGGAGACATAACATTGCTTGATATGAAAATGAAGACCACTCAAAAAAGAACTGAAGAAGATATTATTTTGGTTGCTGAAAAGATGAGTGCACACAAATCTTGAATTTACTATTAGTTTTTGTTTCAAGTTTTAAGATGTTAGGCATCAACTAATTGCTTTTCATTTTTTTAAATTAAATGAGTTTAATATTATTATACAATGACAAAATTTAATTGCATTTGGTGGACCACTTCATAATTCCCATATCCACATATAGTTTATGAAAGGAATACTACTTCCAAGAGTTATTGAAAGGCTTAAAGTAAATCAAGAATGGCTAAAACATCAGGAGGTGATCGTAGCAAAATGTGACGCCCCCAAAATAGGTCCACACGACCCATTCTGAGTTGCCAGATATCATACTATAAAAATCAAATACAAACTTCAATTATACAACTATTGAACTGTCATGCAGAATACGACCACAGTTAAACTGTGAGTTTTAATACAAATGTATGTAACTCTCATGGTGCCTCGACCACAACCTTACAATGGTACTTTACATAAAAGTACAGTCAAAAATTGTTTTAGAAATTAAAATCTTTGGGAAGTGCTCAAGGAAACCTTCGAACATAGGAGACCATGAATCTAAGTTATAATAGATATCATAGGTCCAGAGAATTATACTTGGTTGACCCAATAGACCCCAAAGAAAAACGAGAAGATTACTATCATGTTCCTTCTAATGGTGAGTCTTCTCTTGACATATAACTATCTCCACCGTCTGTAATTGAACATTATGCTTCAGCCAAACTCAAAGATCATATAGGTAGTGCTTATAGATATACTCAGCAAGTGGATGTGCACCACCATGTCTTATGATAACACGAGGTTGTATGTCATTAGACATCTTGTATGATAGTGACAAAACACCCTTCTAAAGTTGGGTTTAGCTTTCACCCTATTCGGTTCACCAAAATTAAATATCAAATGACGATACAATATCGACACATTTATCTAAAGTTCTTAATAAAATTATTTTCATACTATTTAGGAGAACCTCAACAACTATAGACCACCGATTCTATTCTCCCTGTTACCCCGCTCAACCCAGCCTACACTCTTATTACGAAAGGAATTGTGAAGCAAAAGGGTGAGTACCTAACTAGCCCAAAGAAAGAATATCATGACTAAAGATAATTTACATCATCAATAGCCTTCATCAAGAATAAATCGAGATTTAGAACATATGGTAGATGATAAAACTTTTCAACCATAGTTGCAGCAGAGAAGCAAGCAATCCATTAGAAGAGTCAAATAGTACCATCGATCTATTATCTTCTCCATGTTAAAAGTCCACCAATAATATTTTATCCTCAGAATATCAATCAACAATTCGCCCACAATCATATGAATAACTCATAATCATAATTGTGACTCTAAATTCCTTCTTCGCACCTGTGACGAAGATAATGTTCATCACCTATCTTCACCTGAAACATCAAAAATCATGGTTATACCAAATCACAATTCCTGCCCATAATCATACTAATAAATTCATCTTTGCACTACGGCCAAAGATATTCATTAACAATTCAACTTTGCACTACAGGCCAAAGACATACAACTGTATTTTAGAAGAATCAAGTAGAGAATGATATCTACTATCTTTTACGAATTAAAAATGTATATTCAATAATTTATCGCTGAGACTCAGCTTAATAAATAATTCACATCATCGAATCATCCCTGCACTATGGCCAAAGATATTCATGTAATCATTAATTGTCATGATTATACCGAATAATCCTTGGTTATAATCATACCAATAACTATCTATCAATGCTCTACGAGCCAATGAGGACTTTTACCACATCATCTATAACATTACGGGTCATGATTATACCAAATGATCCCTAGTCATAATCATACCAATAAACAGTTCATCTATGCACATAAACCAAAGATACTCATCAATCAATAGTTCATCTTACACGTAAGCCAAAGATATACAACTGTAAAACCAATAATCAACAGTTCATCTTTGCACATAAGTCAAAGATGACTTTCATCATAATATAAGCATGAGGATGATGACAATGATATAAGCATTAATCAAACGAAATCAAGGATAAATATTAAAGACTTTAAATTTATCCAAATATTATCAATCACTTAATACACTCATAATCTAATATTATTAATATTATAACAATATTTTAATCACTTTTTAAACTTATAAACAATTTATTTCAATTGTTTACACTTTACCAAATAATGCATTTAATCATTCAAAAATGTCATACTCATAAGATTTCATCACCAATGATCAAATCCCTCAACAAAAATCTGCATATTCCTTATATAGGATTCCCAAGCCATAAAATCCTATTTTCTAATTTTGTTACTTCACATAACATATTTAATTCATTTACTCATCATAACTAGTACATTTTCATGAAAATATCAAATCAGTCCCAAAAATATTTCTTTTCTGGGATTTAGCAGAATATAGCCCCATATTGAACATATATTTTTCTCGAAATTTTTAAAATTCATTTACTATTTTTTATATGACCAAAACTGCCGAATATTTAAACATTTATCATAAATTGTACTTTTGTCCAAAAATTCTAAAATTTACAGGGTATACTCTTGTTATATACATGTACTACCAATAAAAATTTTACCAATTTTGGAGTTAACTACAAGGAGTTATAAGGATTTACTTTTAAAATAGTCTTTTCCCATAAAATTCATAACTCATAATCTATACATCCAAAAATCGTCATTTTTGGACACAATCTAGAAAACTCAACATAATATTATTTCCAATTTTTCCAGAATTTTTGAGGGTCAGAAAAATTACGAAACTACAAATGGATTTTCACCCGCCATGCGGTAATCCACGTAGACAGATCATTTCCATAATTTAATAAAGAATGAATACGAAGGATCATTCACCATACATGTGGTAATCCACATAGACAAGTTATTCTAACAGAATAATAAAGAATGGAATAACAGAAGAATTCATCAAGTATGCGATAAATCGCATGCATGTGTTATTCCCAATGAATAATAAAGAATGGAACCAGTCATGCGAATCCGCATGCATGGATATTCCAACAAAATAATAAAGAATGGAATAACAAATGAGAATTCACCAAGCATGCGATAGAATCGCGAGATAAGTTATTCCAATGAATAATAAAGAATAGAACCGTGTCACGCAGAATCCGCACGCATACATATGATATTCCAAATGTAATAATAAAGAATGAAATAACAATAGAATTCACCGGGCATGCGATGATAATCAAGACGCAGACGAGGTTATTAACTAATGTAATAATAAAGAATGGAACTGAAGTCATGCAGAATCAAGACATGAGCGTGATATTCCAACATAATAATAAAGAATGGAATAATAGAAGAATTTCACCATGTATCACGAATCACAGCGTATCAAAGTTATTCCAACAGAATAATAAGAAATGGAATAACAATAGCTCCCTTCATGAATACGAAAGAAATAATACCCCTTACTATAATGATAATATCCCTTACCTTAGAAGAAAATTGGATACTGAAATAGTGATGTAGCAGACTTCTCTTCTTTTTTCTCTCTAAAATTTCTCTCTATAATAATTGCTCTATAGCTTTAGTGAATTGGTGAGAAATGAAGGAAGAATTAGCTTCTATTTATAGAAAAATATAGTTTCAATAATTGTACATTTTGGGGCTCGAAATATTAAAGTATAATACCTTCCTCTTTTTCTTCCTTTTTAATTTAGTCTTGCAAGTATTATCAAACTTGCACCACCTCCCCTAATAGTAAATCATGTGAACAAATAGTTATAATCATGTGAATTAATAACAATCAATTGCTCATTTATTCGATTAATTACCCGATTGGTCAATATAACCTCCAGACATCAATTATTATCAAAATAAATGTCGATTTCCACTAACACTAACAATCCCAACACAATGAAAATATTTTTCTCAAAAATTTCATTTTTAAAATTTCGAAGTTTGACTTTTTCTGAAAAAGTCAACTGTTGACTTTTTTGACCAAAAAGTCAACCACGATAAATTTTGTGTTTATAGTCTATTTCTACTAATTTCATCATTCCGGACTCAAATATCACCCTTAACTTTAAACTTTTATCAATATAACTATTTACCAAATAGAATAATTATAAGAAAATTGAATACTTTCATTTCATAAAATTCGGGATCTCACACAAAAAACAAAGTGTGTAAACTCGAAAGAGCACAAGTTGAGACACATCACACATGGTTTCAGATTTTGAAAGAAATCTATCACAGCAGCATGTCGACACATTACAAACTAGAAATACTAACAGAAACTCAGTATATATAGTGAAATAACCAAACAATGTTTATTGCATTGTCACTATTTATATTCTGTTTTAATCTATTCGATCGTTTATATATACACCGAGTTTATTTCATTATCACTATTTATATTTAGTTTTATTTCATTATTCATATGTATATTCAGTTTTAATCCATTCCATCGTATATATTCATATTGCATCCATAAGTTTAGCTTTTGTCATTTTAATTATCAGAATATCCAGTAAGCAGGCGTTTTTTTCACATCTTTATCATATTGAACATGTAACTAAATTGAACTGTCACACAATTTAAATTTCTTTTACTGATTATATTCTCTTTATTGTATAGACATATATCAAGGTAGAGCGCCTAAAAAGAACAACATGCTTCAACGCTAAAAGAAGTTAACATAGTAAAAATTAAATTATGGTAACAAACTTTAGTTGAAGAATAGTTATTAGATTATGTTAGATATGATAAAGTAACCCAATGGTACGAAATAAAGGGTGTAACTAAATTTAGAAAAAGCCTAATAATTTTTGGAAGGATATGATTTCTTACACAATTTGATTATCAGTCAAAAGAATACTGTATTGGTGGAACTCTTCTGAAGGATCAAACCACAGAACATATCTCTCTTCTCTACCTATGTTTGTGCTACCATTGCCATAAACATGTCTAAATCCTCCAGTCTTTGCCTCTAATATTCCCCAAAAACTCAAAATCAATTTCATCATGGTTCTTCTCAAAAGATGAACTGCCAAAGAAAAATAAAGGAATCTCTCATTAGGGCAAGTGGGAAGGGTGGTGAAAATTTAAATAAATGCAGAGTAATCTCTCTGCCCTTCCCCCTCTTGCAGATATAGAAACAAACATGATGAAAAAAATAATCAAAACCTATCTTCATCATTAATATCTAGCAGTGAGCCTTTGTTGTCGTTGATGTCTTTAGGTGAGGTCTTTCTTTGTTGCATGCACTTTGGCTTTCTTGAATTATACTGAATTTGGGTTCTTTGTTGAATTTTCAGGTGATTCTCTAATTGATGTGGAGAAGACTAAGCCACATGTATCAGTGAATCGAGCCAAGAAACGGCAGCTGAAGTCAGATGTTGGGGTCATATGAGGAAAACTTCTTTCCCAGTGTTCCCAGGTAAGCATTATTCTCCACTCATTTATAATTATTTCTGCTTCCTTCCCACTTATTTTTGTATTTCATTTCATTTGTTTGCAAATTTTTGCAATAAAAAGATGGAAAAAAATTGAAAAATGCTAAACAAAAGTGGTTGCTTCCTGTTTGCTGAATTCTTAAAGCTCTAATTGCATGTTACTCATCTTTTTCAACTGCTTCACTCCTCCTGAATGTTGATTTGTCCTCTCACACAAGCACGTGGAATTACTTAATATATGAATTTGTGATTAGCTACATTTGCCAAGACAAGCCTGTCTAGAATTTATAGCTTTGTATTAAGTGGGATTCTCCTACTTGGCTTAAAGTATCTAATGTAATCACTAAGCTAGCTTTGCATGGACTGTTATATATTTCTTGTTAACTTCACTTAAACTCTAATTTCTCTCCACTCTATCTCTTTTTTGGGTTATTTTGGTATGGGAAAATTTAATTTTAATGTGCATTTGTGGTTGTTAATTCAGTATGATTTTTATTGGGTTACTTTTTATTTGATTTTGTTTTTTGAAATGATGGTTTGTTGTGAGGTTGTGGATTACTTGCTTAAATCTAATTGAAAATTTATGTTTTTAGTTTTAAGGACTTTATATTACTGATCTATTTTGGAATTGAAACTTTTTCTCATGAATCTTTGGGTTCTTGGTAATGAGTATTTCTGCTCTGTTGGGTATAGTGGCAAAATCATTTTTTTGATTAGATTATTAATTGAATAATCAGCTTTATATTATACGAATTTCGTATGGACAGAACACTTTATTTTTAGATAGAAGTAGTGGATATCCTACCACTTAAGCGTTAGTGATTGGGTTTTGCTCTTTGAGATTTGGTGGGTTGCCGATGCTACTATTATTGGTTTTAATTTAGAGGTTCAATTTCATTTTCAGATTATTATTATTTATTTTAAATCTCAGGTGTTATTTTACTGTGGGTGATATAAGCTATTCTTCAGTGTATTTATTTATTACTACTATTTTTTTTAATTTGTAGTGGTGCCTTGGAGTATATATTTTATGGGATACCGAAATCTCTGTATGTTAATAGAAATTTAGAGCTTTATGTTTTTTGTCTCATTCTCAAGAAATGGTATTCTCGACTACTCCTGCCTTATAGTACAAACTTATTTGCTACGGTTTGGATGGAACCATTTATATATCTTTAAATGAAAATCTAAAGATGACCTCCGAAGAACAAAATGGTGTATTTTAGTTTGGGATATCTTACAACCAAAATACCATACATAATGTAAATGGTTCTATTCAAATTGAGGGAAAAATTGAATAGGTTCTATATTATTTATAAGCAGGCACAGGGGGATATTACATGTATGTGTATTTACTAGGAGGAAATGGTGTTCTAAAGATGAGGGAGTAAGATAGATGAAGTGTAAGACCCTAAATTTTATGAAATAAAAGTATTCAATTTTTCTATGTTGGTAAATAGTTAAATTGATTAAAGTTTAAAGTTAAGGGTGACATTTGAAAAAATTTCAAAGTAAGCAAGTTGTCATAAAATAATCGGTGGTAATGTACGCGTGGTTGCATAATAGCACACGGTATTGATTATTAATGGTTACGTGAGAAGTCACTCAGTTTTATTCAATTATTGTCACAATATTTTATATTATTAAATCAATAATTGAGACGATACAGCTATTCATATTATTATTTGCATAATTAACAATGTCTAGAAGTTCTGTCAAGGAGAGGTTTGGTCACCTAATTGCGCGCCAATAAGGAGAAATATTTATTGGAAAGCCCCCTCTTTCTTGGGAACGACCTGATTGTTAATATTGTGAGTTATAATAATAGTGAATAAATATTATTAAAAATTGAATTTGAATTCGAAGTTGAATTTGGAGACACGGACGTGATATCTGAGTCCGAAATGATGAAATTTGTAAAGATAGACTATAAACACAAAATTTTTTGGGGTTGACTTTTTGGTCAAAAAGTCAACAATTGACTTTTTCGAAAAAAAAAGTCAAAATTCAAAAATTCAAAAATGAAAATATTGTTAAAAATATTGAGGGGATTTTTATGAAGTATTTGTTGTAATTTTTGGCGTATTTTATGGACCTCAATTTATCCATTTTTCAAAATAATCGGTAGAAGATTATTCAATATATATATATATATATATATATATATATATATATATAATAGGACCCACTGTGATGGTGAAATGTTGATGGGAGGGGAACACGTGGGGCCCATATGTATTGAAAATCTGAATTTGGAAATGGGGGAGGGGGAGAGGTAACGTAAATGGAAGGTAATGTATATATATATATTATATTATATATATATATATATATATATATATATATATATATATATATATATATAATCATGTGATAGAAATGAAATGGTGGGTGGTAGTGGAGTTACGATATGGGAGGGCACTCCTTTATTGGTTGTCTAAGTTTTTGTTTTATTATTAGTAATAAAAGCGAAAGCGAAGGAAACTTCTATTTTCCTATTAAGTAAAAAGGATCCAGAAGGATATCTCAAGTCTAAGTTTTGTTTTATATAAAAGCTAATACTTTTATAAAGTTATTTGTTTTATTAGACTATAAATAGAATATATTATATTCTATTATGCATAGTATTTTGCATTGTAAAATTTTTATATAAAATGTAATACTTTTATAAAGTTATTTATTTTATTAGACTATAAATAGAATATATTATATTCTATTATGCATAGTGTTTTGTATAGTAAAATCTTTTATATAAAAAACATAATACTTTTATAAAGTTATTTATTTTATTAGACTATAAATAGAATATATTATATTCTATTATGCATAGTATTTGCATAGTGTTCTGATAGTATTTTCATAGTAAAATCTTTTTATATAAAATAAAATACTTTTATAAAGTTATTTGTTTTACTAGATTTTAAATAAAATATATAAATATATATTATATTTTATTGATATAGTATCCTTTCTATTTTCCTATAAATAGACGCTTAGTTAGAATTGAAATCACACCAGAATCAGAGAATTCTTCTTCTATAATATTGAGCGTATTTCTTTAGAGTTTTAGAAAGTTTTGAGCGTAGAAAACAATGGAAGTTCTCTTCAAGAATATATCCGCTATACCAGTTGGAATGCTCTTCTTTTCAAGGTAAGGATTATTTTTTTTTTTCATTCTGAAGAGAAATTATTTTTTATATATTCGTATGAATATTATTATCGTTCGATATTCATTATATTCGTTTAATATTCGTAAGGAATGTTATTTCCGTTTAATATTCGTAAGGAATATTATTTTTGTTCAACCGTTTGTAAGTAACAGGTTTCTTCCAGGGACAGTTTCATAATTTTTTCAACCCTCAAAAATTCTGGAAAAATTTGAAATGATAATTTGATGAGTTTTCTAGATTGTGTCCAAAAATGGCGATTTTTGGATGTATAGATTTGGAGTTATGGATTTTATGGGAAAAGACTATTTTAAAAGTAAACCCTTATAACTCCTTGTGGTTAACTCCAAAATTGGTAAAATTTTTATTGGGAGTACATGTATATAACAGGAGTATACCCTGTAAATTTCAGAATTTTTGGACAAAGGTACAATTTATGATAAATGTCTAAATATTTGGCAGTTTTGGCCATATGAAAAATAGTAAATGAATTTTAAAAATTTCGAGAAAAATATATGTTCAATATGGGACTATATTCTGCTAAATCTCAGAAAAGAAATATTTTTGGAATTGATTTGGTATTTTTCATGAAAATAGACTAGTTATGAGTAAATGAATTAAATATGTTATGTGAAGTACAAAAATTGGAAAATAGCATTTTATGGCTTGGGAATCCTATATAAAGTATATGCAGATTTTTGATGAGAGTTTTGGTTATTGGTGATAAAATCTTATGAGTTTGGCATTTTAGGATGATTAAATGCATTAATTAGTAAAGTGTAAACAATTAAAGTAAACTGTTTAAAAGTTTAAGAAATGATTAAAATATTATTATAATATTATGAGATTATTAAGTGATTGATAATATTTGGATATTATTGAACTCTGGATAAATGGTATTATAAATGTTTAATATTTATCATTTATCTCATTTGATTGATTCTTTATATCATTGTTATCATCCTCGTGCTTATATTGTGTTGAAAGTCATCTTTGGTCGTAGTGCATAGATGGACTTGGTATGATTATGACCAAGGATTATTCGGTATAATCATGACCGTAATATTACAAATGATGTGGTAAAAAAATCCTCATTGGCCCGTAGTGCAATGATGAACAGTTGTTGGTATGATCATGACCATGGGTTCTCTTCGACCAAGGGTGCAAAGATGAATTGTTTCATGGCGTGATCATGACCGTTGATGAAAACACGATTATCTTTGGCCCGTAGTGTATGGATAATCCGTGGTCGTGATACTAATGAATATCCTTGGCCTGTAGTGTAGGGATGATTCGATGATGTGGATTAATTATTGAGCTGAGTCTCAGCAATAAAATATTAATTCATGGATGTGGTAAAAGTCATCTTTGGCCGTAGTGCATAGATGGACTTGGTATGATTATGACCAGGGATTATTCGGTATAATCATGACCATAATTGAAAACACGAATATCCTTGGCCCGTAGTGCATGGATAATTCGTGGTCATGATACTATTAAGCTGAGTCTCAGCGTTATTGGTTTTACAGTTGTATGAACTGTTGACTTACCTAATTATAAATATGAATTGTGAAATTAATTATAACATGTGGTGGTTCAGGTGAAGACAGGTGATGAGAGTTCTCTTTTTCTTGGGTATAACAAAGAACTGTTGATGAGTATTACAGGAATGAAATATTAATGATGGACTTTTAATCCAAAAGAGATAGTAGATTTTATTTTCTACTTGACTCTTCTAATGAATTATTTATTCCACTGCAGTTAAACTTGTTGTCTATTATATTCTATCAGTTGTTATACTGTTGAAGGTTAAGGATAATTTATTCTACATTATCTTAGTCATAATATTTCTTACTGGGCTAGTTAAGCTCACCCTTTCTTTAACTGTTCTCTTCAGGAAATGAGAATATAGCTGGGACGAGTAGGGGAATGGAGTGATGGTCTGAGATGGTGGCTATAGTAGTCCTCACTATTTTTATAAAATAGTGTGATAATAATTGTAATGAGGACTCCATTGAGTGTAGATATTGTCTAGAAGGCAATATTTGTATTAAAACTCTCAGCTATATTTTGTCGTATTTTTACACGATAGTTGTATAAAAGAAGTTTATAGTTGTATTATGTACCATGTATCTGGCGACTCAAGATGGTGATGTATACCTGTTTTGGGGGCGTCACATGAAGGATATAATTATAATTTATTAAACTTGAGGTAAACTCTCTTATATCTGTTATTTCGATTTTTTTTATCAAGACACTGTGTGACGCCCCAAAAAATAGGTATACATCACCCATCTTGAGTCGTCAGAAAATACTACTATAAAAATCATTTACAACTTTATTTATACAACTGTCGTGCAAAATACAACGACATGTATACTGTGAGTTTAAATACAAATACATATACCCACTCTGACTCATGTCACAATTGCACCTTACATAAAGGTACAGTCAAAAACTGTTTTAGAAATTAAAATCTTTGGAAAGTGCTCAAGGAAACCTTCGTACATAGGAGGCCATAAATCTAAATTATGATAGATATCATATGTCCAAAGAATTATCCTTGGTTGACCCAATAGACCCCAAAGAAAAACGAGAAGATTACTATCATGTTCCTTCCAATGGTGAGTCTTCTCTTGACATATAACTATCTCCACTGTCTCCAAGTGAAAATTATATTTCAAATAAACTCTAAAATCATATAGGTAGTGCTCGTAGATATACTCAACAAGTGGATGTGCACAATCCTATCTTATGATAACACGAGGTTCTATGTCATTAGACATCTTGTATGGTAGTGACAAAACACCCTTCCAAAGTTGGGTTCGCCTCACCCTATTCGGTTCACCAAAATTAAATATCAAATGACGTATACAATACGACACATTTATCTAAAGTTCTCAATAAAATTACTTCCATACTTTAGGGAGAACCTCAACAGCTATAGACCACCGTTCTATTCCCCTGTTATCTCTGCTCGACCCAGCTACACTCTTATTACCTGAAAGGAATTGTTAAGCAAAAGGGTGAGCACAACTAGTCCAGTAAAGAATATCATAACTAAAGATAATTAAATTATCACTAGCTTTTGTCAATAATAAATCAGAGATTTAGAACATATGGTAGATGATAAAACTTTTCAACTATAGTTTAAGTGAACGAAAGCAATCCATTAAAGAGTCAAATAGACCATCGTGTCTATTATCTTCTCCATGTTAAAAGTCCACCAATAATGTTTTATCCCTGTAACATCAATCAACAATTCATGTCCACAATCATATGAATAACTCATAAGCATAATTGTGATTCCGAATTCCTTTTCGCACCCAGGACGAAGATAATTTTCATCACCTATCTTCACCTGAAACATCAAAAATCATGGTTATACCAAATCACAATTTCTACTCATAATCATACTCACAAATTCATCTTTGCACTACGGTCAAAGATATACAACTGTATAACCAATAACAATAGTCTATATTTACACTACAGGCCAAAGATATACAACTGTAAAACCAATAATGCTAAGACTCAGCTTAATAAATAAATCACATCATCGAATCATCTCTGCACTACGGCCAAGGATATTCATTAAATCACATCCATGAATTAATATTTCATTGCTGAGACTCAGTTCAATAATTAATCCACATCATCGAATAATCCTCGCTACTGAGCCAAGGATATTCGTTAATATCACGACCACTAATTATCTATGCACCATCGCCAAAGATAATCGTGTTTTCATCAATGGTCCTGATCATGCCATAAAATAATTCATCTTTGCACTCTTGGCCGAAGAGAATCCATAGCCATAATCATACCAAAAACTGTCCATCAATGCACTACGGGCCAATGAGGACTTTTTCCACATCATTTGTAACATTACGGTCATGATTATA
Organism: Panax quinquefolius; assembly: GCA_020205615.1. Taxonomy (NCBI): domain Eukaryota; kingdom Viridiplantae; phylum Streptophyta; class Magnoliopsida; order Apiales; family Araliaceae; genus Panax; species Panax quinquefolius. Next base: position 103,226,832 of record CM035171.1, on the reverse strand, counting down.
CCGAATAATCCCTGGTCATAATCATACCAAGTCCATCTATGCACCACAAAAGCCACGAGATGACTTTCAACATAATATAAACATGAGAATGATGACAATGATATAAGCATTAATCAAACGAAAACAAGGATAAATATTAAAGACTTTAAATTTATCCAAATATTATCAATCACTTAATAAACTCATAATCTAATATTATAACAATATTTTAATCACTTCTTAAACTTATAAACAATTTATTTCAATTGTTTATATTTTACCAAATAATGCATTTAATCATTCAAAATGTCATACTCATAAGATTTCATCACCAATGATTAAATCCCTCATCAAAAATATGCATATACCTTATATAGGATTTCCAAGCCATAAAATCCTATTTTCTAACTTTGTTACTTCACATAACATATTTAACTCATATGTTCGTAACTAAACCATTTTTATAAAAAATACCAAATCAGTCCTAAAAATATTTGTTTTCTGGGATTTAGCAGAATATAGTCCCATAATGAACATATATTTTTCTCGGAATTTTTAAAATTCATTTACTATTTTTCAAAAATCAATTTCTAATTAATTCCTTAAGAAATTAGCTACCTCAAGTTTAACTCCAGAAATTTCCAAATCTTGCCAGGATCTTACACATATTAACATGAGCTTCCAGTTTAAATTGCATGGTCATCGCAGTTATAGAACTCTAGTTATAGCGTTTTTCGTCAAAAAAATCTAAATATTGAAATGGTCATAACTTGCTCATTTTAAGTCGGAATGAGCTCATTTTTGGACAGGAGGTACTTTATACCATATATTTTCATGTCCCAAAAGGCCGGAATTTTTCTCATAAATTAAGTGGCCGATACAACCCTTACAAAAACGTGGCAGCAACCTCTTTGGTATTTTGCAGTTTTGACTCCGTTACTAAAATCAGTCCACACGAAAATCTACAATACCTTTTCCAGTGATTCCACTTGGATAAGTTATAAAACTCATAGATCTAACTCTAGAACTTAACCACACTCTAAAATGCAAAATATAATAGGAGATATGGTCAATTGAATTTCATGTTCCGTTTTCACCAAAATCTGATTTTTCAACCCTTTGTGATTTCTAAGAAACTTTAATGTTTTCACATAATAACCAATATAACTCATCATAACACTTACTAATATTTTATATAACCATGATTTTCATCAGTTCAATACTTTTATTATGACTCTCATCATAATCATCATAACCAGATCATTTCTACAATTTAATAAGGAATGAATATAAAGGATCATTCACCATACATGTGGTAATCCACATAGACAGGTTATTCCAACAGAATAATAAAGAATGGAATAACAAAAGGATTCACCATGCGTGCGATAGATTGCACAGATAGGTTATTCCCAACAGAATAATAAATAATGAAACCAGGCCCGGCGTAAACTCACAGATAGGATATTCCGACAGAATAATAAAGAATGGAATAACAATGAAATTACCACGCATACGGTAGATTGCGTGAGGCAGATAAAAGTTATTCCAACGGGATAATAAATAATGGAACCCGAGTTAAAGCAAAAATTCGCACCAAGCGGGATGTTCCAATGAATAATAAAGAATAGAATAACAACAAAAATCACCATGCATGCGATTGCTTGGCGTAAAAGTTTATTCAACATAATAATAAGGAATGGAATAAAAAAAGAATTTCACCAAGTATAGGGTAGTTCGCGTATACAGGTTATTCCAACAGAATAATAAAGAATGAAATAACAGAAGTTCTCTTCACGAATACAAAAGAAATAATACCCCTTACAGGTACAACAAATAATATCCCTTACCTTTGAAAGAAGAGTATTCTGACTGGTAGGGCGAGGATATACTCGAAGAAAACTTGTACTGCGCTCAAAGCTTTCTTAAACTCTAAAGAAATATGCTGAAGAGTATAGAAGAAGAATTCTCTCTATAGTTTCTCTCTCTAGAGTTTCAGTGAATTCGTATGAAATAATGAAGGAATGAACTTCTATTTATAGAAGAATGGACTGCATAGTAACTAATTCATGAACGGTCCAGATTGATTTTACTTTTAATCGGACGGTCCATAATTAAAGCAAAATCTTTTAAATAAAATATAATATATTCTATTTATAATCTAATAAAACGAATAACTTTATAAAAGTATTACATTTTATATAAAAAGATTTTACTATGCAAAATACTATATCAGAACTATGCAACACTATACATAATAAAGTATAATATATTCTATTTATAGAATAACTTTATAAAAGTATTACATTTTATATAAAAAGAGTTTACTATGCAAAACACTTATAATAGAATATAATATATTCTATTTATAGAATAACTTTATAAAAGTATTCTTTTTATATAAAAGCTTTTACATTTTATTACATTAATAATACTAATAAAACAAAAATCGGTGACTTATCACGTAAGCATCAATAATCAATATCGTGTGCTACTATGCAACCACACGTATTACTTTTACTACCGAGTAGTTCAACGGTATTAACGGTAAAACTTCCGCCGTTATTTTTAAAAAAATATTTTTATAGTTTTCTCAATCCGACAATAATTCCGTTGTGGGGTCCACCAATGATTGTGTCGTTGTACGAATATTCCCTGTTAAAATGAATATTCCCCGACCAATCGAATATTATATATTAACTTGCATAGTTTTCAAAATTTATAAATATTACCCACTACTATAACATTATATCAAATCCACACCATAATATATAAAAAAATATTTCGAGAAAATTAAATCTTTATTCATAAAATCTGGGGTCTCACACAGTGGGAGGCATAGGTGATGTCATGTTTGTGGTTCTGGAAAGAGTGACGTCTCTTATATCCCATTTTTTGATGTTTATTTATTAATTTCCATGCCAACTATTTATAATTTAAACATACAATTATTATATCTGTGTAGACATTCTTGCTTTGGGTTTCAAATTTTTTATAGTGTTACAGGACCAAATATATGTTCTACATTATTTTATTTAGGTTGTTAATGGTGAAAACTAACACCAACGGGTAAAGGGGAACGATCCTCATGTGAGTTTAAGAGTTGCAGCTGTTATAAGTTCTATCTATACAAAACACAAGTGTTTTTAAAAAAATCTTTTACCCGCTCTTAGCCTATTAAAAGATATTTTTTTTAAATCATCACCTTCTTTCCTCTTCCTCCACCAGTGGACATTCCCTTTCATTAACAATCCCTAAACCCCTCTAAACCCCTAATACCCAAAAAACATAAACAAGAACTCATACGTCCACACGTATCCACACTTGTACGCGGTACGATTACTTCGTTTCATTTGTGCACACATATTGTAATAACTACCCAAATCACTTATTTTTCTTTATCTATTGGTCGAAGTTAGAAAATTTGGAAACTTAAAAGAATAGATGGATTCATTTTTGTAGACAGAGACCAATTAACCCAAAACCCAAGACCTAAGAGCTGAATTCAAAAATGTTTCCTCCATTGATTCGATCTCTCTCAAACCGAAAAATCCACCATGGTTGTAGTCTCCTCAATAAAACACAACATGGAGGGGGTTTAGACTTAAAAAAAGGGTTTCACTCACTTCTTCTCTGTCAATCTACCCATCAAAGAGAAAGTATGAAATTGAAGAAGTAATCTAAAGGAGAGAAAGTAAGAAATTTAAGCTACATATATCACACCCCAGGTTAATTCTCTATCTAATCTCTAAACCAAACATCTCTTCTACACATTTAGCTTCATAGATCACACCCCAGGTTAATTCTCTATCTAATCTCTAAACCAAACATCTCTTCTACACATTTAATCTATTTAATCCATTCATTCCCATTTGAATTTGGTACTTTGCTTTTGTTCTTCATTTTTTATTTCTGCTTTTTATGTTTTTAATTGTAGTTTTGATATTGACATTGCGTGTAATTCAATTTATCATGGAGCTAGGTAGATTCATTTTAGATGTATCTATATTGATAGCTCAAAGTAGATTTCTAAAATAAAAGAGACTTGAAAAGGGGTTCAGTTTCCAGTTGAGTTTTCTGAGCTTGGGCATTTTGGGGTTAATGGCGCTTGAAAAATACTAAAGAGAAGTAAAAGGGTGAAAGAAAGAGCACAAACCATGCAAGCTTTTGCCAAGGAAACAACAAGAGCACCATGAACAATACCAACAGAAAAGAAGAAGAAAATCCCAATTCTCTTGCTTCAAGCCTGGATTCCAAATTCAACCAAACCCTTCAGAATATTCAAGGGTAAAGTTGATTCCTTTCAGTTCTCCTTAGATCCAACCACAATTTTCTTGCAAACCCATAATTTTAATCCCCAAGAAATTATTGTTCTGACCCATTAGTCACTCATAACTTGATGCTTCTTTTTTTCCCATCAGATTTGTTGATACCCATGTGGTGGGCAATTGTCTCTGATCTTTGAAATACAGTGAAATTTGAAGTGGAAAATGATTTGTTTGATTTTGGATTTGTTGGTTGAAATTTTGTGATCTCTTTCATGGTTAGTTGAGAATTGATGGGTTAATTTTACTTAATTGGGTTTTACTGGTACGGAAAATGTATGTATTTTAATAGAGGTGTTTAGATTTGTAAATATGTATGTATTTTGGTAATACAATGATATATTTGCGTGCTTATTAAGATAATTCCTTTCTTATTAGTAGTCATTCTCCCTCTAATTGACGTGAGACTGTTAGAATCCTAATGGATTTTTTTTTGTAGCTTACTTTAGCGGTTGTGGATAGTTGGTTGCTTTAGCGGTCAACTTAACATCTTCCTGATAAGTAAATCAATGTAGTTGTTAGATGTATACAATCAAGTTCTATAGAGGATGCTCTTTCTGTAAGACCCCAACTTATTATAAACAAAATTAAATTTTCTCTATTTATTATCTTGAAATAGTAAAGAGTTAATTTGATATAATGCTTTGGTTATGGGTGAAATGTGCAAATTTTACAAAATAAGTAAGTGGTTATAAAATATTCCTTTTGTCGGGGAATATTCGTTTGGTCGTGGAATATTCTTTTTGTCGGGAATATCCGTACGACGGCGCAGTCGTTCGTGGGCCCCATAACAGGATAATTGTCGGATGAAGAAAATGACAAAGTATGAGTTTTTATAATTAACGACGTAATGGTTACCATTAACATTGTTGGAATACCTGGTGGTTAAAATACAGTAATACGCGTAGTTGCACAGTAGCACACGATATTGCACAGTATTTTTGAATTATTGATTCTTACGTAAGAAGGCGCTACTCAATAATTGTTACAGTAATTACTTTTCAATATTTTATTTTATTGATTCAATAATTGTTGTGTTGGTATTTTATATTATTGTTGTTTCAATAATTGTCATTGCACAGTATTTTCCATTATCAGATCAATAATTCATATTATTTGAATAATATTATTAGATAACATTATTGGCAATGTCTAGAAAGTCTCGCTCTAAGGAGAGGTTTGGTCACCTAATTGCGCCGCCAAGATGAGGAGAAATCCTTATTGAAAGCCCCTCTTTCTGAGGAAGCAGCACGGTTGTCATAATTGTGATTCTGTAATATTATTTGGGAATAATTAATTATTGATTTATATGACAAGGAAATATTTATTTGATGTGGATATAAATGATGGATTTATTTATTTTATGTGGTTATAATTGAAGGATTTAATGTTGAGGTGTTTTATCAGAATGGAGGTATTAAAAATCAAATCAGTATTTTTACGATATATTGCGTGAGTTATAATTTTTAAACTGACCGTTAGATCATTGTGATTTTTGGATATACATATATAAGTTGAGTATATGTCCATAAATTTTGAACCGTTAAAAACGAATAAATGATTTGTTATAAATTTTAAGAGGTGTTTGATTCGGAAAGTAGGGTTATAATTGATTTTGGTGGAAAATTCTAGAATTGAGTGGGCCCCACTTGTGGTTGGTGAAAAAAATGTGCTGAATTTTATTTCAAATGTGGTGGGTGGCAATAGTAGCGTAGTAAAGCCATCGGTAAGAAAGTCAAGTCTGCTTGGTAGGCTAACATTTTCCTATAAATAGAGGCTAAGTTAGAATTGAAAATCACACCGTAAACAAAGTTTTCTCTCTTCTCTCTATATTATTGAGCGTATTTTGTGAGTATTTAGATACTTTGAGAGTTGATGTTCAAAGTACAAGTTTCATTCAGCATCACTTCCAACCTTTCCTTCCGAAGAACTGATTCTTTGAGGTAAGGGATGTTATTTTCTTCATATATAATTTTTTTTTCAATATCATTATCGCCAAGTATTGACTGAACTTTTAATCAAATTTGGAACTTTTGTGTTTGGGGATTCTTTATTCACGATACGACATAATTATTCACGATATCGACACTATTCACAAATACGACACTATTCACCGAAAAATGAAATTTTCTCTTTTCTTCCATATGTCTTTTATGGTTACTATCTTTGATTATATCCATGTTTTGATCTTTATTTTTGAATTCTACTTCACACTTGGTTATTATGGAGTATTATTGAATTTGGATAAACCGAAATACGAATCCCTAATATTTGTCCTTCTGTCTCACTGGATTCGTTCTCTAAAATATTTTTCATCATCCTCAGTCCTTAATGTTGATACTTGATGAATATCTTTGGCCTGTAGTACAAAGATGAATGATTACCTGATGAATATCTTTGGCCCGTAGTGTAAAGATGAACAGGTGTTAAGATGAACATGACCAACTAGTGATACAAATGAATATCTTTGGCCCGTATTGCAAAGATGTATATTGATTGATGTTACAGAGATAAAATATTGATGATGGACTTTTAAATTCATAGATGATAGTAGATTTCATTCTCTACTTAACTATTCTAATGAATTGTTGTTTCCGCTGCAGTTGTTGATCTAAAACTTGTTGTCTATTGTACTTTATCAGATTTTTCCTGTTGAAGACGAAGGATAATTTGTTGAATATTATCTTAGTCATAATGTTCTTTACTGGGCTAGTTGAGCTCACCCTTCTCCTTTTTGTTCCATTTTTCTTCTAAGGAGGTGAGAGTTTAGTAGGGACTAGCCGGGGTATGGAGTGATGATTCAAGATAGTTATTTTAGTAGTCCTCGCTATTTTGTAAAATAGTGCATCAATAATTATAATGAGTACTTATTTGAGTGTTGATATTGTCTAGAAGACAATATTTATATTTAAACTCACAGTATGTGTTATCGTATTTTGCATGACAATTGTATTATTGAAGTTGTAGTTTGCTTTCTGTACCATGTATTTGGCGACTCTGAATGGGTGTTGTATACCTATTTTGGGGGCATCACACTTTCCACTACTTTATTCGTAAAAAGTTTGATGTTTTTTAAGCCCTTTAACTTTTCATTATCGTATAATTTTTAAATAATAATTTACGAAATCTTTTTCTCTTCAAATTTATGTGAAATTGTAGAACTTTTTTTAGGCTCTGTTTGACTGTCTTTCGTATTAGCTTAATAAAGTAGATTTCAAGTTAAGGTTTTTGCTTGCTTGCTTTCTTTCACATAAGCTCTGTTGATTGTACTCTCGATCGTATATGATTAATGATATGTATTTTTCATACGAACCTAATTTTAATAAATTTTGAATTTTAAGTTTCCGTTGTTAACTGGGGCCATATTATATGAGTTTTATTAATCTACTTTATTATCTGCTCGATATTTAAGTTTTTTTTTTGGTTTTTGGTATTTATGCTTCTCCTTTATTTACTTTTTCTAAACTCTAAATTTTGTAATTTGAATAAAACCTTTTTTTCTGCTCTGTTCTGAATAGATTTGGTAATTAGTAAATGGGGATGTAACTAGACTTGATGAAATGACTTTGAGAATGTATAAAATAAGAATATTACATTGTTATGATTTATTTTATATGCTGATATTTTTTTTCCTTTGTATGAATATTGAAGGAGGAGAAGACTGTCTCACAAGAAGTTTGAACATCCCAGGCATGGCTCCCTTGGATTTCTCCCAAAGAAGCTTGCTTGCCGCCCAGAGAGAAAAGGTGAAGCGCGCTCAATTACTTAAAATTTTATTTGTCTGCTCTTTTTAATGTTGAATGTGTTCCTATTTCATTTTGAGTAAGGCATCACACTGATGTCATTGTTCTGGATTGTCATTCGTCAATTCGGAGAGATTGAAGCTATGGTATTAACATTCATGTACCCTTCGCATCTTTTTTGCGGTTTTGATAGTTTTTTATTTATAGTTTTTATATATTCCAAGAAACATTGAAATATTTAATTTAGTGCATTGTGAAGTATGTTGGATTACGATTTGAAGGGATGGAATTTGGAACTTTTAGGGATTGAATGTCGGTGTTGAGTTTCAAGTTATATTGGGTATTTGGTCATGTTTAGTTTCTATTCTTTTGATTCATAACATAAATTTTAGTTTTAATGAGTCATAAATTCATTAGAAACCCCAAAAAGGGGCCAAACAGAGTACATACAGAATATAAACATAGACAAAAAAAATTATTTCCTAGAGCAAATTCACTCAAAAAAGTCCAAAAAATGTTAAGTAAGAGTGTGTTATAGCTGGTAAATTACTAAATTCATAACATCTCTGTAGGTTGGAGAGACAGAGACGTGTTATTGTTAAATAGAAGAAACACTTTCATCATTGTGGAGGTTAATTAATTTTATGATGTTTTGTATATTATTTTTAGTCAACTTCATATAAATCTAACCTTTGAAATCAGTTAGCTTCATTAATACCTGAGTTTCCAAAATCGTAGCATACACAGTGAGGAAAAGAAAGAGAGTCCGCTGGAAAGAAGGGAGAAAGAGAGGCCAAACACAAAGCAAAACCAATCACTAAGCTAGCCAGGTAAATAACTTTAGACTCTTTCCAATCCTTTTCCTCTTCATCGTTAATAACAAACTGGGTGGTAATTGGCTAGATAACTTGGAAATTATATGGACTGCTAAGTTGATTTTTAGTTTCTATTATTAACTGTTATACATTTCATATTAACTTCACTTAAATTCCAATTTCTCTCCACTCTTTGTGCATCTTCTATAGCAATGGCGAGTCTGTATTCTTATTCCACCAGACCCCAACCTTCATCCGCCCACCAATTCTACACCTCCAAACTCCTCCTCCTCCTCACTCTCCTCCCTCTAACACTTGTGATCCAATCACGCGTTGGTCACCTGAAGAGTCCCACAAATTTCCTATCATGGACAATACCTCTCCCCTAGCCACTATTGGCCATTCTTCTTCTATATTATTGATAAGCAGGCACATGTGACTATTACATGTATGTGTATTTACTAGGAGGAAATGGAGTTCTAAAGATGAAGGAGTAAGACAGATGAAGGATATAATTATAATTTATTAAACATGTGGTAAGCTCTCTTATATCTGTTATAATCTCACAAATTCCGTATGGAGTATATGACAATTATTTCCATTCTATAACTTTTTGTTTGATTTTGTTTTTTGAAGTGATGGTTTGTTGTGAGGTTGTGGATTACTTGCTTGAATCTAATTGAAAATTTGTGTTTTTAGTTTTAAGGACTTTATATTGATGATCTATTTTGGAATTAAAACTTTTCCTCATGGATCTTTGGGTTCTTGGTAATGGGTATTTCTGCTCTGTTGGGTATAGTGGCAAATTCATTTTTTTGAACTCTCTTATTAATTAAATAATCAGCTTTATCAGCTTTACGAATTTCGTATGGACATAACACTTTGTTTTCAGATAGAAGTAGTGGATATCCTATCAGTTAAGCGTTAGTGTTTGGGTTTTGCTCTTCGAGATTTGGTGAGTTGTCGATGCTACTATTATTGGTTTTAATTTAGAGGTTCAATTTCATTTTCAGATTATTATTATTTATTATAAATCTTAGGTGTTATTTTACTGTGGGTGATATAAGCTATTCTTCAGTGTATTTATTTATTACTACTATTTTATTTTTAATTTGTAGTGGTGCCTTGGAGTATATATTTTATGGGATACCGAAATCCTGTATGTTGATAGAATTTTAGAGCATTATGTTTTTGTCTCATTCTCAAGAAATGGTATTCTCGACTACCCCTGCCTTATAGTACAAACTTATTTGCTACGGTTTGATTGGAACCATTTACATATCTTTGGAAGATTTGTGTTTTGGGTTTTGGGACTAGCAATTTTTGCTTCTTCTTTTTGTTTTCTTTTCCGGTGATTGTGTTTGGCTACTTCAGTTTCCAAATCTTAATCTTGGTTAAGGGTTAATTGGGCATTTTGGAAGTGTAATTTTGTATACCATTACTTCTTTTGATTTGTTTATAAATAATTGCATAATCAGGTTAAATTGTTTTTCAATTGTCAGGATTTGTTTAGGAAGGTTATATTGCAACCCGATCCACCGGTAGATTTTTCTCTTCAGATTGTTCAAGAAGCCATAACACCTCAGGTTGTTGCTCATTCATATATCTGTGTATGTGTATATACATTAGGACCATATTTTTAGAGTTTGTTTTCTGTTGTGATTTTTGCTATAATGGACTCATGGCTCATTGCCTCAGTTATAATTGACTCATGACTCAAACTGCCTCACGCTAATAAAGTTAATTAATATCTTATTATTTACTGTATACAAATGGTAAAGTGATAAACAAGACAGTCAAGCAAAGTTTACATAAATCGTCTACAGAAAAAAGGCAAACATTTCTATACCTCAGAACCTGAATCCTACTTACAACCCATACCTAACAATAGAAAATGCATTATATAGTACACACTTTAGCCAACCCACTTCTACTCACCTAATTTACCAAAAAAAAAAACTTCAGATTAACTAGACTAAGATGTAGCAGCTACTTTCCTAAATTTTCATAGCACAATCAACTATTCAAAAAACATCGTGAAATAAATGAAACAGAAATACATCAGACACTTCAGTGTTGGACTTTGGATACTGCCTCTTCAATTAAGTTTTATTGCAACTTTTGATCACATAATTCCTTGATATGAAAACAGGCAGACTTGCAAATAAAATAAGAGACAAGTAGACGTAAATTTTGGATGTGGAGTATATTGATTTGATAAAACTGAAGGTCACGTCTAATAAAAATAGAACAATGTTGGCTTAGGAAGAATTTGAGCTGGAGTTGGTGGTTTGTGTATGGATTTGTATACTTAATAATAAATATGAAACAGAATAAGAGAAGAAGAATTGTGCTTCATCCTCTCAAGAGTTGGAATAAGAATACACATGCAAATCACTATCATAAATCCACAAATAAACTCTAATAATGGATAGAAAGCCAAATATGAGTATGACCAAGCAGACACTAAATCCTCTCCTAAGACCTCCATAATATAATAAAAGAGGAACATGACCTGAAGAAGAAAAATGAATTTGACATGCATTTACAATCATTTGTCTTATTTTACTGAAGTTTCTGCTATGATTTATTTGGATTCTAATTATGCGATTAAGCAATTTGTGAACTAAAAAGGTACTTCAAAATTTCAAAGGTCTAATACTTTATTTGATTTATGTGGCTTACTCTGTTTCTTTCTTAAACTGCATTTATATAATAGATACAATGTCTACATTGATTTAAACTCTTTTTGTTGTGTGGGTTTCTGATTATTAGTGATTGTGACTATCTTCTAAAGATTAGGTTTTGTTTTGTTGGGCTTTTTGATTGTATCTATGGGTTGTCATCTGGGTTCAGTCACGCTTAATCTCTTTTGGGTTATTTTGGTATGGGAAATTTTGATTTTAATGTGCATTTGTGGTTGTTAATTCAGTATGATTTTTATTGGGTTACTTTTTGTTTGATTTTGTTTTTTGAAGTGATGGTTTGTTGTGAGGTTGTGGCTTACTTGCTTGAATCTAATTAAAAATTTATGTTTTTAGTTTTAAGGACTTTATATTGCTGATCTATTTTGGAATTGAAACTTTTCCTCATGGATCTTTGGGTTCTTGGTAATGAGTATTTCTGCTCTATTGGGTATAGTGGCAAATTCATTTTTTTGGAACTCTCTTATTAATTGAATAATCAGCTTTATATTATACGAATTTCGTATGGACAAAACACTTTGTTTTCAGATAGAAGTAGTGGATATCCTATCACTTTGTTGGGTTTTTGCTCTTTGAGATTTGGTGAGTTGCCGATGCTACTATTATTGGTTTTAATTTAGAGGTTCGATTTTATTTTCAGATTATTATTATTTATTATAAATCTTAGGTGTTTTTTTATTGTGGGTGATATAAGCTATTCTTCAGTGTATTTATTTATTACTACTATTTTATTTTAATTTATAGTGGAGCCTTGGAGTATATATTTTATGGGATACCGAAATCCTGTGTGTTGATAGAAATTTAGAGCATTATGTTTTTTGTCTCATTCTCAAGAAATGGTATTCTCGACTACCCCTACCTTATAGTACAAACTTATTTGTTACGATTTGATTGGAACCATTTTCATATCTTTGGATATATATATTATACAAGCAAGGTCCTATTCTATTAAACCAAAGACTAAAGGTGATTAACCAGTAATAATAGCTCTCTTTTTATATGCAAAATCACATAAGATTAAAAAGGTAAAATTTTCATTGAAAATCATCAAGTAACTAATATGTAAAAAGAAAATTAAAATATTAGAATATAATTATAAGAAAAAATTGAGAAATTATTATTACTAATCATTTTGCTAGACATCAAATTTATCTAAATAATTTCTCAACTAAAAGTGTATTAAAAATTACGTTCTAAGTCATGTCGATCACCTATGTTTTTCGTAGAAGTTGAATTGGGAGAATATATTTTTTACAAATATTTTTGTTATTTTATAAGATTCATTGTCATATTAAAAATATACACCTAAGATGTAATTCCGAAAGAGTACAATTTAATGATATTGTAAGTTTATAAACTTCCCTTATGAATGTGATTAGAGGTGACAAACTTCCCTTATGTAATAATTTAAGATGGGTGGGTAATTTTAAATGGATATGTTATGCGTGATTATTTTTTATTTAACTATTTCTTGGTATATTCATTCAGTAACAAATAATTGACACAATATTTAGTTGTACAGTTAACTGTAAGAAGCATCAAAAGTTAGATTGTTAACAACTTAACATCTCTTGGTTTTGCTTGGTCATGAAAGTGTATTCCAGCTTGATTAAATAAAGAGAGTAGTTTCAACAACTCCTCATTAGACAGCTTCGAAGGCCTCTTATCTTCAAATCCACCTGATTTTTAGAACTACAATTATTTTGTCCTTGACAATACTCAATCCCGATTCCAATCTAGAGAACGATTCGTAGTCTCCTTCATCACTCACCTCTTCCTCTCTATTCTCATAATCACAGCAATCATAATTGCATTACTCGACAAAGTTCTCCTCTTTGAAGCCTTTTCCTTCAAACAATTTATATAGCTCCATAACCTTCTTCTTCTGCTTAAATGTAACACCTAGAGAATTATAACTAAATGATTCATTTCAATTTTTGCAGTCTTGGGATGATATTGCTAATGAATGGAAACGTGTTCATTCAACAAGAAGTCGAGAATGAAGAAAAGTTAACATGGTTATGTGTATTTTATAATTTTTAAATTGTATTCAAGTAATCACGTGTCAATTGTTTCTTTCTTGCGATACTACTAACATTTTGCTTTCTCTTATAAATAACAAATTTTTGTTACAAACAATATTTGTTGTCCGTGGACGTTGCCGATGGATAGTCTTTCTTTTCAAAAGTTTATGTACCGAAGACATGGTAGAGCTTGACAGATCTACAAGGAAAATGTTGTTATATGTATTTTTAAGAACATAGTTTATTAAAAGTGGTAATATTTTTTGGTAGATAATTGGAAAATAGATTGTTGTAAAATTATTTTTTTGGGTATATTTGGATGCTGTTTATTATGGTTGATCAGGCATTCAGAGCTTTGTTTGTTTATTTGACATGATTAATGCAATTTCTAGAATGTCCAAGTTCTTTTTTTGATAAAAGGTATGCAGGTTTGTATGGTGCAGTAAATATCTTATTTTCCGTAAACTAATTTGCTAACTTTGTTGGTTATGGGTTTGCTAAAGTAACTGTATCAGGTGTTTTCATTTATTTTGTTTTTGGCTAAATTATTGAAAGTAAACAAGAGCTTTGATATGTCTAGATGTGTTGTGATTTCTTCTTTTATATCTACTTGGGTTGCTTCTGGGAGCATGTAATCATGCTTTAGAATTGAATTTGGAGCAGAACTATTCTCAGTTTGAAATTCGGATTTCAGTTGAGATGTGAGAACATGATTTTATATCTACATGTTGTTTTCATGCTTCTGGTGATTTGTTTTCTCATAGGATAGGTTTAGATCTCAGCTAAAATTTGTCAATAGTGGTGGGGACAGGAGACTATATTTATATTGGTGCTATCAATTTAATGTTTTAGGTAAATAATGAGCATGTAGCAAATTTTGATGGACAAGTAAATAATGAGCATGTAGATATAATTTGTGGCAAAAGTCTTGACTTCTTTACTTTTTGGGTGAAATGTCAATCTTGATTATAAATTTTCTTATTTACAACAAATAATTACGAATTTTTTTACTTTTTATCAAATATATACTCTTTTTATATTGTCAATTCATATTTTTTATTTAAATTTATCTTTAGGTAATAAATAAAAACATGAGTATTTCTGATCTGAGAAGCGCGGATTAACCTAATATATATATATATATATATATATATATATATATATATATATATTATTTTCCTCGTCTTTTTTTGTTCTTTTTTAATTACTTTTTCATCTCAAATTATTAACGTCTCATTAGGACATATGTACGGAATCCAGATACCGCGTAAATATATATTACATCTTCTCCTAGAAGCTTTACATTCTCTCTTCTAGTTCAGGCCCATGTGATATTGTTATTGGGTTCGCATGAAAAAGGCTGTTGATTCTCAATCGCTTTCTCAATTCGCTTTGGGGAGAATGGAGATCTAATCTAAAGGCGAAATCTGTAAGTCCCTTTTCTTTTTGGTTGTTGCTAATTTTCTCATTTTCTCATTTTTCCCATATTTTTGAATGTTTATATCTAGAATTTTAAGCTTTATTTCAAGCTCATTGAGATACCAGTTATTTAGGGGTTCTTTCTTTTTCAATTGCTTCTGTTGTATATTGATCATGAAATGTTTATGTTTAATTTTAGAAGCAGTTGCATTTGCACACCTGTATTCCAGAGTTTCAAGGGCAATTCAAGTTTGAAGCTTTTTCTAGTATTTTTAGGGCTTGGTCTGTATACCCATTTGGTCTGAATACCCATTTGTTTGTGTTGGGGGTTTGCTTTGATTGAGAAGGTGTGATTATATCTTCAATATTTGGGTTATTTTGCTTTGTGTTTTAGAGTTTTTTGGAGTTTGCGGTTTTGGTAAATGGAGAAGGATAAGTCTCCAAACATTGGTGGAGGTTTACTTCCTCCTTCAGGGAGGTATTCGGGTTTTCTGCCTCCTGGTAATGTTTTCAATGTGAAATCCGAGCCATCAGAGTCAACTACATTGCCTCCATTGGGACCTGGAAGTACTTCGGAATCTGGTCGATTTGGTCATGGGATGTTGTCAGATTCTAATCGCTTCAGTCATGATATAAGCCGAATGCCTGATAACCCACCAAAAACTTTGGGCCACCGACGAGCTCATTCAGAAATTCTTACTCTGCCGGATGATATTAGCTTTGATAGCGATCTTGGTGTTGTGGGTGGCTTGGATGGACCTTCATTGTCAGATGAGACAGATGAAGATTTGTTTTCAATGTATCTTGATATGGATAAATTTAATTCTTCTGCAACATCTGTCTTCCAAATGGGTGAACAATCTTCTGCATCAGGCCCATCGTCTACTCAAGCTCCAGCTTCAGGAGCAACTATTCCTCCAACTGAGAATGTGGTCTCTACCTCTAGTGAACGGCCCAGAATTAGACATCAGCATAGCCAGTCCATGGATGGTTCCACTACAATCAAGCCAGAGATGCTCATGTCGGGTACAGAAGACATATCTTCAGTTGAAGCTAAGAAATCTATGTCTGCTGCTAAGCTTGCCGAGCTTGCTCTTGTTGACCCAAAACGTGCCAAGAGGTAACTTTTTAAATTGATGATTATGTTATTTATTAATTTACTCGGTGATAAAATAAGCTCGTTAGTGCTATGAAATTATTTTGATAGCATCTATAATTCTATATTACTTTCATATCATACTTTTTTTCCCTTTTTATTTTGTTTTATTTTAAATTTATTTATTCTGTTCCTTTGTGCTGAGTTGAACTAGTATTTGGTTAGTGAGCGGTACCTTTATTTTGTTGTGAATTTGTGATTGTAATTGGCGTCTTTCTGTGGGTTACTCTAACCAATGTTTCCACAATTCTCTAGTTAGTGTGTGAATCACTATCGTTACAACTATTTGCTAGTTTATTTGGGTGCAAACCATTATCATATACACTAGTTAGGGTGCATTGTAAAAACTACGATCCAGTTCACTTGTTCCAGTTGGTTGTAAGTTGGTGATCTGAATTTCTGAAGTAGGAGACCCTTATAACTAGTTGTTGAAAAAAAATTCCTGTAGAAAGTCAAACCTTTTGCTATGCCACATTTTATATATGTTTTTTTATTAAAAGAAAATCTTAGAGGCGATGACAATTTGTTTGCAGCGCCATTCTACCATATGGTTTGAAGTTTGTACTCTTTGATCGACCACAATAAAAATACTTCACGGTTACTGTATTACAGCAGAAGAGAGAGAAATAGAAGGAATATATGGTAAAGAGAGGAAGAGATGGAATTCAAATGGAAATTATGGGGAGGGGGGGAAATATGAGTTTTCCTGTTTGGAAACTGAAGTGTCGATATTCAACCAGGAAATAAAAGAGGCATAGAGAAGAAATGGAAACAGATTGGTACTTTTTTTTCTTTTTCTTTTTTATGAAACTGAATCATTTGTGGGAATACAAGTCAAATCATTTTATGCATTTGTTTTTTTTCTCTTTAAACGTGTATTGGTTCAAATCGGGTGGAAAGTATAATGGAGGGATCCGGGTCTTATATAACATATCTTAATTTTTTGGTGGTAATCACGGTCAAATCACATAACCATTTTAATATTTTTGCTATATAGCATAGTTCATCATGTAGAAATTTTTCAGTATATACATGTAAGTATACATATGTCTATTATATGTGCACATTCTACACTAATATTTATTCCCCTAATAAGCTTATTGCGTTCGGAATAAGCGTATTGCTTCCAGCTAATTGTATTGAGTTCCAGCTAAGCATATTGCGTCCCGAGCGTATTATGTTCTGACTAAGCGTTTCAAATAAGTCTACCCTCATGCACCCCGTTCAGTACCAAGTAGATAGGTGTTCCTCGTAATACTAAAAACATTTTTTTAATATATAAACATAGTTTTCTCTTTAAACTTCATAGATGTTTTAACTTCTATATTCCTACTTGTTCAGCTTCGTTCAATCAAACAACATTAAAGCAAGAGAAGTGGCATTCGTCCACTTACATACAGAACACTAATCCAGGAACGAACAAGACTGAGTGAAAGTGCGAAAGAAAGCTAAACCTGTAACAGGTAATGGAAATGCAATATGTTAACTACATGCTGTAACAATCTATACAGGGAATAAAAGTGGTTATTTGCCTCAAAATTAAGTAGACAGGGAGCATATAGGAGTAATACTTCCCTTCATTTTCAAATAATTATAATTGTGGATAATGCAAAAATTAAGACAAAGTGATCCTGTGGTACCAATTATGATGATGTGAAGGAGGTTGGAGGCAAAGAAAAAAGACCATTAAAGACACCTGGAGAGTGCTGTTTTAACTTTTAAATGATAACCAGTTTACATGAAGAGAGATTTAGTCCCTCATAGTGTTTGGTAAACGATAGGAAGGAACATAAAAGCCAGTTTTGGGAAGGTAGATCAGGGCCACTCTTTTCGTGTGCCTTTTTTAGGGGCTTCTTTTTGGGATTCATTGTGCATTTTTGTGGATTTATTTTTTGAGAATTTGATCTATGGATCTAATATTAGGTATTTTTTGAGGTTCCTTATATTCAGACTTTAGAATTTGATCTATTGATCTAACACTATTCCTATTATTTCGGTTCACAATCTTTCATTATTTTGTAACCTTCTGAGATGGTCTATTACAGCATTTAGAAGATTCAAGTATAGTGAAGCACCCTATAACCATCTATATAGGCCAAGGAACTTAGCAACCTTGCCAATCCATTTTGAATATATTGTTAGTCAATACACTCATATATAACATGCTGTAGTCGGTAGACCGATAGTAAAGGAAACATCATTCTCTATTCTAGTAGTTGCAAATAGGAACTACATAACTAGATTGAGAAGTTTTTACAAGTAACGTGGTACAATATGCAGATCATTATATTAAGCGGAACAGGAATGAGAACAGAAATTGCTCTTTGGTATGGAATTGGGTATTGTTGGGGGGCGGGTAGGGTTCTTTTGAACACTTGGTATGGCAAACACTTGCAATAAACATGCAAGTATATTATATTCAAAATTTTAACATAATGAAATGGTGTATAAAGCAGAATTATTAAAACGCTATGAGTTGAGCCATAATGGTGACTGGAATAATTGTTTTATATATTGTATAATACTTATATACATGATATAAGTATACGCGGCTAGAGTTTTTGAATGAGCAATTTAATTTTCAAGATGGTGTTAGTTATTCACTTATTGAGGAGAAGGTAAGAAAGTATAGGTTGAGCAATTTAACATCAGCATTTAGATGCTCCAATGAGAAGAGGATTTAGAGAAGTCTTGTTTCAAGAGGATTGGGAGAAAGTAGTTCAAACTTAAAAGAGATTTGAAGGAAGGCAGATAAATGAGTACGTGACCTATGATAGGAACGAGTGGAGAAATGGAATATGCAAATTAGAGGCAGAGTAGGGTGTTACAACTTTTGTTGTTTTGTATGTTTTTCCTTTCCTCCAATTTTCTAGTTTGTTTTCATATTCCCGTTTTAGTTTTATATGCGTGTTCATAATTTTTTTAAAGTTATTTTTTCTCTTGCATTTTATCTTTTTACTATACTTAATTTTGTTTTTGTTTTTGCTTTTCTTTGTGTATTACTTTATTATTATTATTATTATTTATATTGTCTTTATACTTCCTCGTTGTCATATTTGATTCATTTGCTGCCTAACCCACCCCACCCCATAGAAGTCAAAGGTGCGCCTTATGCTTTTTCATTGGAAAAATCAAGAGTGATTGTCATGTGTCTCCTTTCAAGTCACGAAATATTCTCTGTGTATCACAAAGCTCTGCTTGGTAGATACATCATGCAGGCTCTGCAATTTAGCTCTCTTCTTGTTGGCTTCTCTCCCTTGATTTTTATGGCAGGTTATCCATGGTCTTTAGGTTTCATTTGGGCTAGTGGTATAACTGTTCCTAAGATGTAGGACTATCTTATCTTAGGCCAGACCCAGAGAATAGGTCATCAAGCCTTCTTAGTGTCAATTACTTGACGTGTGCATTTAGTAGAAGAATGGTACAGTTTTGCTGTTTTATTAGGACATGGATCTGTTTTGTAGTATTTTTTTTATATATATATATATATATATATACACACACACATATAAATGTATATATTTTTATTGAAGCATCCATTCATGCTATCTATTTATCTGTCTCTCTCTTGGCTATCAATGTTTGGACTCTTTATATCTTTATGGTATCTGTAACTTGCATAATTTGACATGTATAAATTTCTTTCTCTGCAACGAAATAGGATATGGGCAAACAGGCAGTCAGCTGCAAGGTCAAAAGAAAGGAAGATGAGGTACATAGCTGAGCTTGAGAGAAAGGTCCAGACTCTGCAAACAGAAGCAACGTCTTTGTCTGCTCAATTGACCCTGTTGCAGGTAATGTCCTCATTTTATACTTGCTGACAAGAAATCAGATCTACATTTGTTTATATTGAGAATTTGGCCTGGTGTTTAGACGAAGACATGCACATGATATATATTTTCCTTTGATTTTTTTATCCAGAGAGATACAAACAGCCTGACTGCTGAAAACAGTGAATTGAAACTGCGGTTGCAGACAACAGAACAACAGGTTCATTTGCAAGACGGTAAGGGTCTGACTCTGAATTGGCCATATTTGGACTTTATGATTTTTATCAATACTCTACTTTCTCCTTCCATCTGTTTTTTTATTTTTTATTTTTTATTTTTTATTTTTTATTTTTTACTCCTTTATTTTGGTCTACTGAGGGATAATTTCTAAGATGTTTAGCCTTGGATGAGAAATAGTTGGCTCGAGTACGACTAGGAACACAAGTTACCTGAGAAATGATGCAGGGCGTAGTAAATTAGAGATTAAACAAGAGTGAATATTTTCGAGTTGTTCTGTAAGAGTGTCGCTACCACCTAAAGCAATCCTATTAGAAGCTTATATATTCCCATTTCTGGAATTTTTAATTAATCAAAATGAAAATCTTCCTATGCAGTTTTCATTAATTCTGACGTAATACTTCAGACCCGAAATATCTTGTGAAATCAAAAGAGAGACGATTTTTGAGAGTAAAAGAGATAAACATGGTGGTGGAGTAGGTATTAATGGGCTTGAAATCACTTGCCTATCTACCACTTATTAGTGTACATAGTACACATACCATTATTATCAATATTTTCTGGCTCCCCAGTTATATCGGTAGCTTAATTTACCCCATTTCAAAATCTGTTTTAAACGAGCAAGGAGGATTTAATATGGATCTAAAATACTGTTACACTGTTACTAGTATATCCTGTATTACAAGAGCAGATTGGTTAAAGAAGTTAATAGGTGTTTGGTTTACTCTTGTCATTAATCTCGTAAATGCTGGAATTAATATGTCCCAACTCCAATACTTGCAATATCTATTACAAGAGCATGTGGTTAAATTTATGTTCTTCTGCTTCTGTTTCTGCCTTGTAGCATTAAATGACGCACTGAAGGAAGAGATCCAACACCTGAAACTACTAACTGGCCAAAACATCACAAATGGCGGGCCCATGATGAACTTTCCTTCTCCATATGGAACCAATCAGCAATTTTATTCAAACAACCAGGCGATGCACAGAATGTTAACTGCACAGCAGTTTCAGCAGCTTCAAATCCTTTCTCAGAAGCAGCAACATCAATTTCAGCAGCAACAATTGCATCAGTTTCAGCAGCAACAACTGCATCATCAGCAGCAACAACCTCAGATGCAGCAGCAGCAGCAGCAGCAGCAGCAGGAACAACATTTGTCTCATAGTGGAGACTTGAAAATGAAAGGTTCCTTGTCGTCTACAAGCATGGGAGAAAGTTCTTCCGACATCAGCATGCATGCTGCAAAGGATTAAATAGACATTTAAGTGTTAGTTGTCAGGCAAAATATTGGTTGCACTATGTTGTTGGTTAGATCAGCTTTATTCTATGATTTAGTTTAGATTCATCATGTCATATTGTTTTGTAGGCAGTCAAAATCTGAATTAAAGATCAATTTGTTGGTGGGTTTATTCTTGTACGCTGAACTTGTCCTAAGTATTTAAATATGGACAGATTGTTAGAGTTGCCTTTCTTGCTTTTTCTGTTATTGTTTTTGTGATTATTCTTAGATTAGCATTTAGTTTTTTTGATCTCCCTGCTGTTTGTGGGACTCCTGAAGATTTGGGTATGAGATTCAGTTTGTGGAAAAATCCCAACCCTGTGGCATTCGGTGGATTATATTTTTTGCGTGGCTTGCTCATAATTTTGGTGCATTGGATGATCCAACTAAAGTGTGTAGTGTCGTTAGATATGTTGCTTGGATCCAGCATCCTTTTGATTTTGTCTCTTACCAGTTCTCACCAGTCCAAAAATGTTTGTCTTGAACAAAATATTTCTACCTTAGGAATGAAATATTTATACTCCGTGCAAAAAAATTGTAGTATATGAAAAAGTTAAAACGAGAAAAGAATTGTTGGTGGGATGTTGGATCTCAGGCGTGGAAAGTTGCCTTTGAAAGCTCGACAGACCACACTTCAGGGTAGAAAATGCTCTGATAAGATAACCTGGTCAGATGTAGATGGTTACCAGAACATGTAACAAAATGACCTGGTCAAGTAAAATGATCCCAAACAAGGAAAACCTGCTTACTTTAGTACTAGATGTCCTTTTGATCTGCACTGTGAGTATAGAATCCAGCACCCCGCGCTTTTTCCTCCCGATCACCTTCCCGACCGAACCACCTGTTATCACATTCATCACTCGCCGACCTGTCTGCACTTGTTCCGGTTGTGGCTAAGGGTTCTTCTCCTGACTGATATTATTTTGTCCCCTTCCTGAACCCTCTCGGTCCGCGACGTACTGAACTAATTCCTCACTCCGAACATTCTTCTCAATTAGGTCATTCAAATCCCTGCAGTCTTCTGTAGAGTGTCCAGATGTCTGGTGATAATTACAGTATCTATTATGATTTCCTTTCATTGAACGAGTGTTGTTAAGGCAAGACTCAAAATAAAGTTTACCCTTCATTTCCTCCAATATTGCAGCCCGGTCCGTATTGAGAGGAGTATAGACTTTGTTAACTCCATAATTCGTGAAGGACGGTAGGCCTCCTCTGTAAGACCCCGAATTTTATGAAATGAAAGTATTCAATTTTCTTATAATTATTATTCTATTTAGTAAATGGTTAAATTGATAAAAGGTTAAATTTAAGGGTGATATTTGAAAGTTTTATAAAGTAAGCAAGTGGTTATAAAATATTCATTGTGTCGGAGAATATTCGTTTGGTCAGAGAATATTATTTTTGTCGGGGAATATCTGTACGACGACACAATCATTGGTGGATCTCATGGCGAACGGAATTCATCGGAGTTAGAAAGCGGCGAAATATCTTTTATGAAAATAATGGCCGAAATTTTTTTATCGTTAGCTGTTGAAATACCCGGTGGTAAAAAAATCTGATGTCTGGCATTGGTTGTATAGTAAGTAGCATACGGTATTTGATGCTTACGTGAGAAGTCACTAGATTAAACTCAATTATTGCTACAGTAATTGCTGCATAGTATCTCACGTTATTAATTCAATTATTGTCACAATATTTTATATTATTAAATCAATAATTGATGACAATGTTATTCATATTATTATTTGTATAATTGACGATGTCTAGAAAGTTCTGTCGAGGAAAGGGCTTGGTCATCTAATTGCGCGCCAATAGGGAGAAATCCTTATTGGAAAGCCCCCTCATTCCTGACAATGATCTGGTTGTTAATATTGCAAGTTATATTATTGATGAATAAATGTTGTTAAAAATATTGAGGGGATTTTTATGAAGTATTTGTTGTAAATTTTACTTATTATATGGACCCCCCACTTACCAATTTTTTAAAACTGTCGGTAAAAAGTTATCTCAGTTTTGTTTTATATATATATATATATATATATATATATATATATTATCAGGTGTGGGGGGTGGGGGTTTGTGACGCCCCCAAAATAGGTATACATCACCCATCTTGAGGCGTCAAATATATGGTACAAAATTCAAATACAACTTAATTATACAACAGTCGTGTAAAATAAGATAAAGTATATGCTGTGAATTTTAATACAAATATTGTCATATAGACAATATTCACACTCAATTGAGTCCTCATTACATTTATTATCACACTATTTAACAGAATAGTGAGGACTACTAATGCTATTATCTGGACCGTCACTCCGTTCCCCGACTAGTTCCTGCTACGTTCTCATTTCCTGAAGAGAACAATGAAAGTAAAAGGGTGAGCTCAACTAGCCAGTAAGAAATATTATGACTAAGATAATGCAGAATAAATTATCGTTAGCTTTCAACAGTGTTAAACTAATACAATATAACAAACATCAAGTTTAAGCTGCTTGAATGAACAAGCAATCCATTAAAAGAGTCAAGTAGAGAATAAAATCTACTATCTTTTATGATTTAAAAGGTTTTTCATCACTTTTATCGCTAGGACTCAACTTAATAAATAATCCACATCATCCCTGCACTACGGTTAATGATATTCATTAGTATCACAACCACAAATTATCCATACACTACGGGCCAAAGATATTCGTGTATTTATCAATGGTCATGATCATGTCAACAACTGTCCATCAATGTACTACGGGCGAATGAGGACTTTACCACATCATTTGTAACATTATGGTCATGATTATACCGAATAATCCATGGTCATAATAATACCAAGTCCATCATACTTTCTGAGCCATGATGACTTTCAACATAATATAAACATGAGGATGATGACAATGATATAAGAATTCAATAAAATAAGTTCAAGAATTAATTTATCCAGGAACTAATAACGTTCAAATTGTCAACATGATACTTCTTTGTAGAGTAAAATTCAAGAATGCTTAGAATAATATTTCCATGAAAAGATACTGGATGAAGGATATTCCACTAATTTCATGGAGTATAGAAGTCAAAACTTTAACCAACTGAGTATAATAAAGAATGGAATAACAAAAGAAATCACCGGGCATGCGATAGATCGCATACAGACATATTATTCAATGAATAATAAATAACGGAACCGGTCGATGCGTAAGCGCTTGCGGGCGGGATATTCAACAGAATAATAAATAACGGAACGGTCGAGCAAAATTGCTTGCGCAAGCGGGATGTTCCAATGAGAATAATAAATAAAGGAACCGGTCATGCGTAAGCCTTACAGACGAGGATGTTCAAATGAATAATAAAGAATGGAATAATGAAAGAATTTCACCGTGTATGTGGTACTTAGCATGAACAGTTATTCAAACATAATAATAAAGAATGGAATAATGAAGAATTTCACCATGTATGCGTTACTTAGCATAGACATGTTATTCAACATAATGATAAAGAATAGAATAACGGAAGAATTTCACCAAGTATAGAGACTGACTAGCGTATACAAGTTATTCAACGAATAATAAAGAATGAAATAACAAAAGTTCTCTTCATGAATACTGAAAGAAATAATACCCTTACTTTAGAACAAACTGGATATAGGAGTAGTGAAGTAGCATAATATTTTCTTCTTTTCTCTACAGAGTTTGGTGAATTAAGTAAGAAATAATGAAGGAATGAGCTTTATTTATAGGAGAATAGGTGAATAGTAACTAATTCTGAGCGGTCAGATTGATTTACTTTTAAGCAGACGGTCAGATTGGTTTACTATAAAATATTCTAATAAAACAAAATCTTTTAAATAAAATAAAATATATTCTATTTATAATCTAATAAAATGAATAACTTTATAAAAGTATTACATTTTTATATAAAAGATTTTACTATATACAAATACTATCGCGAGCCTTTATATCAAACACTATATCATAATAAAATATAATATATTCTATTTATAGTCTAATAAAATGAATAACTTTATAAAAGTATTACATTTTTATATAAAAAGACTTTTCTTATACAAAAACACTATGCATAATAGAATATAATATATTCTATTTATAATCTAATAAAACAAATAACTTTATAAAAGTATTACATTTTTATATAAAAAGTTTTACATTTTATTACATTAATAATACTAATAAAACAAAACTTCATCATCATTATTATAATTTATACTATTAATCGACCGGTCATTTCCGGGAAGAGGGAATTTCAATAAAATTTCTCCTATTGTACGCATGATTAGGTGACCAAACCTCTCCTTGGCGAGAACTTACAGACATCGTTAATATTACAAATAATAATATTAATAACTCATCATCTCAATTATTGATTTAATAATATATAAAATTTCGACAATAATTGAATCGATTAACGTGAGATCTTATGCAACAATTCTGTAGCAATGTAGCAATAATTGAACAAAGCGAGAGACTTCTCGCGTAAGCATCAATAATCAATTTTTATTGTGAATAGTTCTTATCTTTGTGAGACCGAATTTTATGAAATAAAAGTATTCAATTTTTTATTTTGATGAATAGTTAAATTGATAAAAGTTTAAAGTTAATTTGGGTGACATTTGAAATTTTTCAAAGTAAGCAAGTTGGCATAAAAATAAGAAGTTGGTAAAATCTGGCACCAAATGGTTGAGAAATAGTAGCCCTTTCCGGGAATGACCGGGTCGATTAATATGTGAATTATAATAATGATGATAAAATTTTGTTTTATTAGTATTATTAATGTAATAAAACAAAAGCTTTTTTATATAAAAAACAAAATACTTTTATAAAGTTATTCGCTTTTATTAGACTATAAATAGAATATTATATTCTATTATGCATAAGTTTTTATAGTAATAATCTTTTTTATATAAAACAAAATACTTTTTTATAAAGTTATTTGTTTTATTGTATAATAAATTGAATATATTATATTTTATTATGATAGTGTTCGATAGTATTTGCATATAAAATTTTTTATATAAAATGTAATACTTTTATAAAGTTATTCGTTTTATTAGATTATAAATAGAATATATTATATTTTATTTAAAAGATTTTGTTTTATTAGAATATTTTATAGTAAACCAACTTGACCGTCTGCTTAAAAGTAAATCAACTGGACCTGCTCAGAATTAGTTATTATTCAACCATTCTCCTATAAATATAAGCCCATTTCTTCATTATTTCTTACGAATTCACTGAAACTCTAGAGAGAGAAATTATAGAGAGAAGCTATAGAGAGAAAATCTATAGAGAGAAAGAAGAAAAGTATTCTGCTACTTCGCTACTCCTATATCCAGTTTGTTCTAAGGTAAGGGATATTATTATTATAATAAGGGATATTATTTGTTGTACTCGTAAGGGGTATTATTTCTTTCGTCTTTATGAAGAGAACTTCTGTTATTCTATTCTTTACTATTCTGTTAGAATAACCTGTATATGCGGACTACCCTATACTTGGTGAAATTCTTCTGTTATTCTATTCTTTATTATTATGTTGGAATAACTTGTCTATGCGAAGTACCGCATACATGATAAAATTCTTCTATTATTCCATTGTTTATTATTCTGTCGGAATATCTTGTCTCGTATGCGCTTACGTATTTATTGGTTCCATTATTTATTATTCGTCAAAATATCTCATTCGTGCGTTTACGCATGAATTGGTTCCATTATTTATTATTTTGTTGAAGAATAACTCGTCATGCGATCTATCGCATGCATGGTGAATTCTTCAGTTATTTCATTCTTTATTATTCTGTTGGAATAACCTGTGTATGTGGATTACCACATGCATAGTGAATGATCCTTTGTATTCATTCCTTATTAAATTATGGAAATGATCTGTTTACGTGGATTATGATGAAAGTCATAATAAAAGCATTGGACTGATGAAAATCATGGGTATATGTAGTATTAGTAAGTGTTATGATAAGTTATGTTGGTTATTATGTGAAAACATGAAAGTTTCTTAGAAATCACAAAGGGTTGAAAAATCAGATTTTGGTAAAAATGGAATATGAAATTTAATTGACCATATCTCCTATTATATTTTGAATTTTTGAGTGTGGTCAAGTTTTAGAGTTAGATCTATGAGTTTTCTAACTTATCCAGGTGGAATCACTGGAAAAGGTGTTGTAGATTTTCGTGTGGACTAATTTTAGCAAAGGAGTCAAAAGCTGCAAATTATGAAAAAACTACTGCCCAGAAATTTAAAAGGGCATTTTCGACCACTTAATTTATGAGAAAATTTTGGCCTTTTGGGACATGGATATATATGGTATAAAGTACCTCCTGTCCAAAAATGAGCTCATTCCGACTTAAAATGAGCAAGTTATGACTATTTCAATATTTAGATTTTTTCAACGAAAAATGCTATAACCGGAGTTCTATAACTCGATGACCATGAAATTTAAACTAAAAGCTCACGTTAACATGTGTAAGATCCTGTCAAGATTTGGGAATTTCTGGAGTTAAACTTGAGATAGCTAATTTCTTAAGGAATTAATTAGAAATTAATTTTTGAAAAATAGTAAATGAATTTTAAAAATTCCGAGAAAAATATATGTTCAATATGGGTCTATATTCTGCTAAATTTCAGAAAAGAAATATTTTTGGGACTGATTTGGTATTTTTCATGAAAATAATCTAGTTATGAGTAAATGAGTTAAATATGTTATGTGAAGTAACAAAGTTGGAAAATAGGATTTTATGGCTTGGAAATCCTATATAGGGTATATACAAATTTTTGATGAGAGATTTGATCATTGGTGATGAAATCTTATGAGTATGGCATTTTGAATGATTAAAATGATTATTTGGTAGTGTAAACAATTAAAATAAATTGTTTATAAGTTTAAGAAATAATTAAAATATTGTTATAATATTAATGATATTAGATTATGAGATTATTAAGTGATTGATAACATTGGAATATTCTTGAACCCTGGATAATTTATATTATAAATGTTTAATATTTATCCTTTATCTCATTTGATTGATTTTTTATATCGTTGTCATGATTCTCATGCTTATATTGTGTTGAAAGTCATCTGTGACTTACGTTCATAGATGGACTTGGTATGATTATGACTAGAGAGTATTCGGTATAATTATGACCGTAATGTTACAAATGATGTGGTAAAAGTCATCTTTGGCCCATAGTGCATAGATGGACTTGGTATGATTATGACCAGGGATTATTTGATATAATCATGACTGTAATTGAAAACACGAATATGCTTGGCCCATAGTGCATGGATAATTCGTGGTCGTGATACTATTAAGCTAAGTCTCAACATTATTGATTTTACAGTTGTATATCTTTGGCCTGTAGTGCAAAGATGGACTGTTGGTTATTGGTTTTACAGTTATATATCTTTGGCTATAATGCAAAGATGAACTATTGGTTATTAGTTATCTGATTGTATATCTTTGGTAGTAGTCTGAAGATGAATTTATTAATATGATTATGAGAAGGAATTGTGATTTGGTATAACCATGATTTTTGATGTTTTGGTGAAGATAAGTGTTGAAAATTATCTTCATCACAGGTGCGAAAAAGAATTGAGAATCACAATTATGATTATGAGTTATTCATATGATTGTGATGCGAAATTGTTGATTGATGTTACGGGGATAAAATATTATTGGTGGACTTTTAACATGAGAAGATAATAGACACGATGGTCTATTTGACTCTTTAATGGATTGCTTTCGTTCACGCAACCATGGTTGAAAAGTTTTATCATCTACTATATGTTATAAATCTACGATTTATTATTGTGAAAGCTATTGATAATTTAATTATCTTTAGTTATGATATTCTTTATTGGGCTAGTTGTGCTCACCCTTTTGCTTCACAATTCCTTTCAGGTAATAAGAGTGTTGCCGAGTCGAGCGGGGATAACAGGAGAATAAAACGGTGGTCTATAGCTGTTGAGGTTCTCCCTAAATAGTATGGAAATAATTTTATTGAGAACTTTAGATAAGTGTGTTGTATTGTATACGTCATTTGATATTTAATTTTGGTGAACCGAATAGGGTGAAGTGAACCCAACTTTGGAAGGGTGTTTTGCCACTATCATACAAGATGTCTAATGACATACAACCTCGTGTTATCATAAGACAGGGTTGTGCACATCCACTTGCTGAGTATATCTGCGAGCACTACCTATATGATCTTGGAGTTTATTTGAAATATAATTTTCACTTGGAGACAATGGAGATAGTTATATGTCAAGAGAAGACTCACCATTGGAAGGAACATGATAGTAATCTTCTTGTTTTTCTTTGGGGTCTATTAGGTCAACCAAGGATAATTCTCTAGACATATGATATCTATCATAACTTAGATTCATGGCCTCCTATGTACGAAGGTTTCCTTGAGCACTTCCCAAAGATTTTAATTTCTAAAAAGCTTTTTTCTTGTACTTTTATGTAAAGTACCATTGTAAGGTTGTGGTGAGGCACCATGAGAGTTACATACATTTGTATTAAAAACTCACAATATATTGCATCCTCGTATTTTGCTGTGATTGTATAAATGAAGTTGTCGGTAGTGTATTTTTACGGCGACTCAAGATGGGAGATGTATACCTATTTTGGGGGTGTCACATATGCAACCACGAGTATTACTGTACTTTTAACACCGGGTGTTTCAACAGTAATAACGGTAAAACTTCTGTCGTTATTTTCATAAAAATATTTTTGTTGTTTTCTCAATCCAACAATAATTCCGTTATGGGGTCCACCAATGATTGTGCCGTCGTACGGATATTCCCCGACAAAAAATAATATTCCCCGACCAATCGAATATAATACAACAATTTGTATACTTTGCAAAATTTATAAATATTACCCACAACTTATAACATTATCTCAAATCCACACCATGATATTCAAAAAAATATTTTGAGAAATTTAAATCTTTATTCATAAAATTTGGGGTCTCACAGGGTTCACGGGTAGAGAAAGGAAAAGGGGGTGGTGTAAGATTACTTGGATGGGAGGAAAATGTGTGGTGGAAGTTATATAAGGTATGTATATATATAAAGTGTGTCCTATGATTTTGTGTGTGAGAGAAATGTGGTGGATGGTGGTGGAAAGTTGTTTGTTATATATATATATATATATTATATTATATTTGCATAGTATTTTACTATGCAGTGCACAGAAAAAAACTTGTGAATTCAGTTTTCAGCGCCTGTGATTTCGTCCGATTTCCTACTGTGCAGTCCATGAAAATTCTAAATAGTATCCTTCCATTCTTCTATAAATAGAATGCTTAGTTTAGAATTGAAAATCACACCAGAATCAGAGAATTCTCTTTCTATAATATTGAGCGTATTTCTTTCGAGTTTTAGGAAGCTGTGAGTGTAGAAAATAGTTCAAGTTTTCTTTAAGAATATCCCCGCGCTACCAGTCGAAATACTCTTCTTTTTAAGGTAAGGGATATTATTTTTGTTCATTACTAGTAAGAAATAATATTTTCTTCCATACTCTGTAGTATGTAAGTAATATTATTTCGTTTCAGATTCCAAATTCTATACTCATTTTATTAAGTTTTGGTTTCTATACTCCATGAAATTAGTAGAATATCTTTGAAATTTGTGCTTCATCCAGTATCTTTTCATGGTAATATTATTCTGAGCATTCTTGATAAGTTTTAACTTTTTTATGTCGGAGTACTATTCACGGGGTACTATTTACTCGGGGTACTATTCATGATCAAAAATTGATTTCTTTTCGGTCTAAATTATTTTTGATACAATGTTATTCTTGAATTTTACTCCACAAAGCAGTACCATGTTGACAATTTGGACATTATTGAATTCTGAATAAATTAGATAAAAAAATCTTTAAAATTTATCCTTGCTCTCATTTAATTGAATTCTTATATCATTGTCGTCATCCTCATGCTTATATTATGATGAAAGTCATTTGTGGCCCGTACTACATAGATTGTGACGCCCCCAAAATAGGTATACAACACCCATTCTGAGTCGTCAAATACATGGTATAGAAACAACTACAACTTTATTATTACAATTGTCGTGCAAAATACGACAACACATAAACTGTGAGTTTAAATACAAATATTGTCATCTAGACAATATCCACACTCAAATAAGTCCTCATTATAATTATTGATACACTATTTTACAAAATAGTGAGGACTACTAAGACAACTTCTAAAACCATCATTCCATCCCCCGACTAGAACTCGCTACATTCTCGCCTCCCGAGAAGAAAAATGGAACAAAAAGGAAAAAGGTGAGCTTAACTAGCCCAGTAAAGAATATTATGACTAAGATAATATAGAATAAATTATCGTTAGTCTTCAACAGGAAAAAATCTGATAGAATACAATAGACAACAAGTTTTAAATCAATATTCGCAGTGAAATAATAATTCATAGAAGAGTTACGTAGAGAATGAAATCTACTATTATCTATGAATTTAAAAGTCCATCATCAATATTTTATCCTGTAACATCAATCAATACACATCTTGAATCAAATATTCATCTTTGCACTCTGAGGCCAAAGATATTCATCGATTGGTCATGTTCATCTCAACACTGTTCATCTTTGCACTCTGTGCTAAAGATATTCATCAAAATTCATTCATCTTTGCACTACTGAGCCAAAGATATTCAATAATATCATCATTTAGGGTGAGGATGATGAAAAATATTTTAAAGAAAAGCGAATCCAATGAAACAAAAGAACAAATATTAAGGATTAAGTACTTTAAACAATCCGAGTTCAAAAATACTTCATAAATAATCATAATAGAGTAAAATTCAAGAATGATCAAAATATGGATACAATCAAAGCTAGTATCCATAATAGATATTTTGGATGAAAAATAAAAATTTAATTTTTCGTGAATAAAGGTAGTATAAGTGAATAGTGTCAGATATCGTGAATAGTGC
The DNA here is from genome assembly GCA_020205615.1 of Panax quinquefolius. Classification (NCBI taxonomy): domain Eukaryota; kingdom Viridiplantae; phylum Streptophyta; class Magnoliopsida; order Apiales; family Araliaceae; genus Panax; species Panax quinquefolius. The sequence goes on along the minus strand of CM035171.1, from coordinate 103,194,393 downwards.
CGTATACGTGAATAGTAACTCTGACACTAAAAGACAAGAATTTCACAAGAAAAAATCTTACTAATATTTCGGCATAATGATATTAGAAGAAATAATATCATTTAAAAAAAAATAACATCCCTTACCTCGAAAAGATAGTACTTCTGACTGGAATACTGGATATAGTGCTGAAGGAATCTTGCTCCGTATAGCAACACTCAAAGTATCAAAATACTCACAAGAATATGCTCGATAATATAGAGAGAAAGAGAACTTGTTTGTTTCGGTGTGATTTTCAATTCTAACCTAAGCACCTATTTATAGAAAATGCTTTAGAACATTAAAAGCATAAAATTTAATAAAATAATATTATTTATTAAATTTTCAAACCCTACAAAAGAATCTGATTTTAGCATGTTTACAACACTTGTGGGACTCACCAAAACATTTTTCTAAACAAAAATATTTAAAACTCCAAAAATCAATTCAGACCCGATATACCGAAACTTTAATAATTCACAATAAATAGCCCTTTTATCAGAAAAATTCAAATCTTATGTCCATTCCATAGGAAATTAAATTCTCTACAACTTTTTAAGTTTAAATTTTTCCAAATTCCAAACAGAAGTTGACCGAAATTCACAAACGGGCGATTTTACAGTCTATAATCAAATTTCAGTCAAAAAATGGGGTCCACAAACGTGAAAAATATGTTTTAAATATTTTTAATAACAAAAATACTCTTCCTCCTCATTTATTCATATATCCCACATTCATTGTAAAAATATCACCATTATTATATTATTAAAATATAATAATATATTTAAATGAATTTTTTTATCAGAAAAGATAAAATATAAATTTTTAACAATTGTCACATTAAAAATTTTCTCCATCTATATCCTCATAAAATAATATTATAGAATCACAATACTGACAACCAGGCCGTTCCCAAGAAAGAGGGGGCTTTCCAATAAGGATTTCTTTTTACTAACGCGTAATTAGGTGACCAAACCTCTCCTTAGACAGAACTTTCTAGACATTGCCAATAATGCTATCTAATAATATTATTCAAATAATATGAATTATTAATTCAATAAAGGAAAATACTGTGCAGTGACAATTATTGAAACAACAATAATATAAAATATCAACGTAGCAATTATTGAATCAATAAAATAAAATATTGAACAGTAATTACTGTAACAATTATTGAGTAGTGCCTTCTTACGTACGAATCAATAATTGGTGTAATACCATGTGCTACTATATTTTAACCACCGGGTATTCCAACAAGATAATTGCAGTAACAACTACGGCAGATTATATATAAACTACTTATACTTATGCGTTTTCTTTATCCAATCGCTTTCGTTGTGGGGCTACACTGAAAGGTCATTTGCCGTCGCATCTGAATATTCCACGACAATAAGAATATTCCACGACCAAACGAATATTCCCAAACAACAATGAATATTTTATAACCACTTGCTTATTTGAAATATTTAGCATTTTACCCATAACTAACCACATTAATCAAATCAACCCTTACTATTTCAAAATAATAAATAGAGGAAATTCAATTTCATTAATAATAAGTTGGGGTCTTACAACCTCCTCTCCTTATGAAATTTCGTCCTCGAAATTGACGTACGTACCTGGTGTTTCAAAAAGGTGAGGATACCTCGCTTTCATTTTCGTTTCTAACTCCCAGGTCATTTCCTCTATAGCATGGTTCCTCCACAAAACTTTAACTTGTGGTATGACCTTTGTGCGTAGGACATGCTCCTTCCTATCCAAGATCTTGACAGGTACCTCTTCGTACGTTAAGTCTTCAGCTATCTCGTCCGGTTCTAACTCAATAACGTGGTTTGGGTCTTTCACATATTTACGTAGCACAAATATGTGAAAAACATTATGAACACGAGACATACTTGAAGGTAACGCGAGTCTATATGCCACATTTCCTACTCAGTCAAGAATCTGAAATGGACCAATAAATCATGGATTGAGCTTTCCTCTTTTCCAAAATCTTGTAACTCCCTTCCATGGAGCCACACGCAACAATACATGAACCCCAATACTAAATTCCACGTCCTTTTCGATGAAGATCCGCATAACTCTTTTGTCGATCTTGTGCCGTTTGTATACGTTGTCTAATCATTTGGATCTTTTCTGTAGTAATACGTACGAACTCTGGTCCCAACAATGTTGCTTTACCAACCTCATCCCAACATACTGAAGAGCGACACTTACGTCCATATAATGCTTCGAATGGAGCCACACCTATACTTGCCGATAGATATTTGTTGTTGTAGGAGAATTCCACCAAAGGTAAATATTTATCCCAACTCCCTTTGAAGTCTAGGACATAGAGTCTTAATAGATCTTCAAGAGTTTGAATAGTCCTCTCTGATTGTCCGTCCGTTTGAGGATAGTATGCCGAACTGAATAGTAAATCCGTGCCCATAGCTTTTTGCAAGCTAACCCAAAATCGTGAAGTGAATCTTGGGTCACGATCTGAAACTATGGATACTGGCATGCCATGCAATCTCACAATCTCATTTACGTACATACGAGCAAGATGTTCAAGGGAATAAGTCTCCCGTATCGGCAAGAAATGAGCAGACTTGGTTAATCTATCAACAATAGCCCAAATAGCATCTATGCCTTGAGAAACCGTGGGAAGACCCGTAACGAAATCCATGGTAATGTGTTCCCACTTCCATTTCAGAATCGCAAGTGGTTGGAATGGACCCTCAGGCACTTGATGCTCCGCCTTTACACGTTGACAAGTTAAACACCTCAAGATAAACTTCGCAATCTCTCTATTCATATTGTTCCACCAAAATGTATATCAAAGATCACGATACATTTTGGTACTTCTAGGTAGGGGTGCTCAAAAAAATTGATTTTTAGGTTTTTACCGAACCTAGGTTGAAACCTGCATTCGTGGCATGATTTTTTCTGTTTGCTTTTTTAGGTTTTGGTTTTTCAATTTTTTTAGACTTTTCGGTACTGGTAGCGGTAATGAAAATTTTGAATTCGGTAAATACTGAAAAATCGAAAAAAACCAAAAACTTTGAAAAAAACAGAAAACTTATCATTAACATTGATACTGTGATACATTCTGCCAAGAAAATGAAGACTAATGTAGCTAGCACATGGGATGGGAATATGTAAACACTACTGGTATTAGCCATTAGGCCATATATGCTATATATATATATAATTAACCATTAGGCCAAATGATTGATGTACTGATACAGCTATATATACTGGTACTAAAATCTCAAATTATTCTTAATAATAATAACAAAGTAAGCTCTACACAATTAATTTCACCAAGTTACTTATATATCGACTAATTTTATAACAAAAGTATATTGCGATTAAAGTAGAATACTATACCATAAGTTAGAATAATAATAATATGAGAATTTTTATTATTATTATTCTTATATATTTCATATATGTTAGTTTTTAATATGGAAATAAATTTATATAACAATACCCAAAATATAATATGTAATGAGTATACTATTATATTTCAGGCTCTATTAATTGTTATTGTTCGATATATAGGTGATTTCTAATTAATGTGAAACGTGTGGGCGAGTCGTATAAGTATTATGCAAGATTATCCATAATGGTTTGCATGGGTGAGTCTTCACAGCTTTTGTAAATATAATTTTTTTCCTGTTAATTATAGATTTGGATTATATATATATATATATATATATATAAGAATAGGAAAAAAAATACTGTAGTAAAACATTTACTGCTAGTAACAAATATGGATTTTGTTAATATAATTGATTGTTAATATTTAAGTGGTTCCTAGTAAATAAATATTATTATTACACAAATTTTAATTTTAATTTAATATTTACTAGTCTCATTTCTTAGTTTTAAAAAATTTGTTAATATAAAAAAATAATTATTTAACTATTGCGGTATAACCGAAACCCGAACCAAAAAAACCCAGTGACCGACTTTGTACCAAATGAAAGTCTGAAGCAGGTTATTCGATCTAAGTCTTAGGTTCTTGGTTTTCTAGGTTTTTCGGTTCGGTACCGGTTCGGTTTTTTTGGTACCGGTTCGATTTTTTACCGATGAGCACCCCTACTTCCAGGATGGATTGCAAATGGTGTATTGTGTGCCTCCATCATGATCTTGTATTTTAAATCAGAGTCGTTAGGAACACAAAGTCTGGAGTGGACTTGAAGTATTCCTTCTTCATCGATTCTTGCTTCTAGAATAGCGCCTTCTTGTACTTTCTTCTTCATATACGCATCGACTCCAAGATTACGTGGCTTGAGCAACTTTAACTTTATCGATTAAAGTTGGTTCTATCGTGATACATGACATCATTGCATGGGTCCCCCGAGTCTTGAATTCTATCTTCATCTTTTGTAAATCACACAAAATGGGCCTTTGTTGTTGACAACATCGCACCTTTTCGTTCCTCGCATATGATCTTCTACTTAACGCGTCACTACTACGTTTGCTTTTCGGGATGGTATTGAATAGTGTGGTCGTAATCTTTCAGCGTACTCGAGCCAACGTCGTTGTCGCATGTTGAGTTCCTTTTGGGTGAAGAAATATTTGAGGCTTTTATGGTGCGAATATATCTCCACTTTCTCCCCATATAGATAGTGCCTCCGGATCTTTAAGCAGCGAAAAGATTGCGCCAACTCTAGATTATGAGTACGATAATTCCTCTCATATTCTTTAAGTTGTCATGAGGCATAGGCTATGACTTTCCCATGTTGCATGAGAAACACACCTAACCCTTTGCCGAAGCATCATCGTGAGATAACAAATCCATCCGAACCGGATGGTATTGTCGAGCAGTCAGTGCGAAATGAGTCTCCTCTAAGCTCTTGAAAACTCTTCTCGCATTCCTCGCCCATACAAATTTTGTATCTTTCGAGTCGGTGAGTTATCTGAGTAGCGATCGAGAAAATCTTTCCACGAATCTCCGATAATAACCGGCTAAGCCCGACTAGCTATGATCCTTGTCTTGGTTGCTCCCAACTTTGTATTGCTTCAATCTTCGCGTCCGGGTCAACAGATACTCCATGTTTTGACACCACGTGCCCAAGGAATGCTACTTCCTCAAGCCGAACTCGCATTTCTTCAACTTGGCATATAACTTATTTTCACGAAGCCTTTGAGTCTGCAAGCTTCAAATGGTGCTCATGATCTTCACGACTTTTGGAATATATGAGGATGTCATCAATAAAGACAACAACGAATCGATCCAAATATTCTTTGAATATTCGGTTTATCATGTCCATGAAAGCCAGTAGGAGCATTAGTCAATCCAAAAGACATGACTAAGAATTCATAATGCCGTCATCAGGAGTTCGAAGGCGGTCTTTAGAATATCCTCGATTCTAATCTTGGTGATGATATCCGCATAGAAGATCGATCTTTGAAAAGAATTATGCTCCTTATAATCGGTAAAACAGGTCATCAATGCGAGGTAGCGAGATACCTATTCTTGATGGTGACATGGTTCAATTCCATTAGTCAATACAAAGTCGCATACTCCGCCTTTTCTTCTTTACAAATAAAGCAGGGCACCCCAAGGAGATGTACTACTGACGAGATGAAACCGATGTCCAACAACTCTGTAGTTGGACCTTTAACTCCCGAAGTTCGAAGAGGAGCCATTCGATATGGGATTTTAGAAATGGGCTTTGTACCGAGTTCAAGGTCAATAAAAATTTAACTTCATGTTCGGGAGTATCTGGGGAAGTTCTTCAAGTAATCGTCAGAAATTTACTAACAACAAGAATATTATTCAAATCGGCGTGTCTTTATTCAAATACATAACATGGGCTATGAAAGCTTGACATAGTTTTTAATAAACGAATAACTTTATGACTTGATATGACAGTGATTGATTTTAGTGGTTTAGTTGCTTGAATTCGTACAACAGGTTGGTTAGGAATATGAAAACTAACAACCTTACGAAAAAAATCGATTTTGGCATGATGAGTAGTTAACCAATCAATCCCTAAAATCACATCAAAAGCAAGTATCTTTAAAAAGATAAGGTTGCAGGTAATGTGATGGTGCCAACTTGGATCAAACAAGATTTATAAGCGATGGATGTAATGAAAGTTTCTCCTAACGGAGTCTCCACAGATAAATCAAAGTCTAATTTCTCCAGAGTTAAGTTTAAACATTGAGCACAAGCAGGAGAGATAAATGAATGGGTAGCATCGGTATCTATTAAGGTATAAACTTCGCAAGAATTTATGATTAGCTTACCCGTGATCACCTCGTTTGGGTTTCTCGCATTTTGACCAGTCACGACAAACCCTCTTCCAGAAACCGTTGACTTTGACTTTTCTCGGGATGACCTTTTCGATCCACCATCCCATTGGACTTGGTTTCATTCTGCATAATCTCAAGCGATATATCATTCCTTTCCACAATTATAACATACCTTGAACTGTTGTGGACAGTTTGGACTGATATGCCCCTCTTTCCCTCATTTATAGCATACGACCGGTGGTCGTTCTCCTCCCTTAGAACCAGTTGCTGCTGGTGCGGACGTCTTCGCATTGTCATTATTGAATATCCTCTTTTTATAATCTCCCCCCGGCTCGCTTCTTCTATTTTCATGGCCATGACTACCACTAGAGTGGTTACCGCTTTTATTCGTATTTTTCTTTCTCCGTTGGTTATCGTTGTTCTGATGATTGCTGTCACCGGTATGATCCTGGTTGTGGTCCCTTGGTTGAACGTACTCGTTATCTCACTCTAATAATTGAGCCCTGTTGACAACATCTGAATAGAGAGAAAATTTATGAGAAATAAGATATTGTCGTATGCCGAGTTTCAAACTTCTCAGAAACATCCGCGTCATACGTTCCTCATTCTCCACCAAATGAGGTACAAACCTGGATAACTCTGCAAACTTCACCTCGTACTGGGACACCGTCATGTTGTTTTGTCCTAATCTAATAAACTTCACTTCCTTCATATGACGAATACTTTCAGGAAAGTACTTGTCATTGAACAATTTCTGAAACATCTCCCAAGACATGCTGAGTGCGGCTGGATAGGTACGCTTCATAGATTCCCACCAGTAATTTGCCTCATTACAGAACATAAAGGTGGCGAATGGAACCTTCTGTTCCTTCGTGCATCCCAAGACATCGAATATCTTCGTAATTTGCTTAACCCACATTTCTGCCTTAATCGGATCTGGCTTTCCCCAGAATTCTGGTGGTCCCAACTCTTGGAACTGCTTGGCAGTGACAAACCGTGCGTTGTTATAATTTCCACCTGTATTTTGTACACGAGTCTCCCTCGTCTGATTTTGCATGAACTGCAAAAAGCTTCTAAACATCCCGTCGTTCATCGTCTGCTCAGTGGTGTTGTTTACAGGAGGAACATTGCCGGCCTGCTGCACGTTCTCCTCATTGGTGAGTAAAGGTGTCTCCATGGTCTCATTTACTCCATTGTTAACATTCTCAGTCGTCATTATCAAATACTGCCATAAAACAAGGGTTAATTAAAGAAATCAACATATCACATAATATCCCAATATACTGACCAACCAACAAATAAGCTTATGTAGGACACACTAGCAAAGAATTTAGTCATCTCTCCCCTCCTAGTTCTATTCCCCGATCTCCACTAGATATCATATCCCTAAGCTTTGATACCAATGGAACACCCCAAAATAGGTATACAACACCCAACTGAGTCGCCAAATACATGGTACAGAAACAACTACAACTTTATTATTACAATTGTCGTGCAAAATACGACAACACATAAACTGTGAGTTTAAATACAAATATTGTCATCTAGACAATATCCACACTCAAATAAGTCCTCATTACAATTATTGATACACTATTTTACAAAATAGTGATGACTAATAAGAAAACTTCTAGAAGCATCATTCCATCCCCCGACTAGAACTCGCTACATTCTTGCCTTCTGAGAAGAAAAATGGAACAAAAAGAAAAAGGGTGAGCTCAACTAGCCCAGTAAAGAATATTATGACTAAGATAATATAGAACAAATTATCGTTAGTCTTCAACAGGGAAAAATCTGATAAAATACAATAGACAACAAGTTTTAAATCAATATTCGCAGCGGAAATAATAATTCATAGAAGAGTTACGTAGAGAATTAAATCTACTATTATCAATGAATTTAAAAGTCCATCATTAATATTTTATCCCTGTAACATCAATCAATACACATCTTGAATCAAATATTCATCTTTACACTACAGGCCAAAGATATTCATTAGTTGGTCATGTTCATCTCAACACCTGTTCACTACAGGCCAAAGATATTCATAAGAAAATCAACCATCTTTTGCCTTCTAAAGCCAAAGATATTCAAGTAATATCATCATTTAAGATCGAGGATGATGAAAATTATTTAAAGAAAAGCGAATCCAAATGAAACAAAAGAACAAATATTAAGGATTAGTACTTTTAAATAATCCAAGTTCAAAAATACTTCATAAATAATCATAATGGAGTAAAATTCAAGAATGAACAAAACATGGATACAATCAAAGCTAGTATCCATAATAGATATTTTGGACAAAAATAAAAATTTAATTTTTACATGAATAATGCCGTATACGTGAATAATAACCCGAGCACTAAAAGACAAGAATTTTACAAAACAAAATCTTACCAATATTCCTAAGATAATGATATTAGAAGAAATAATATCATTTTAAAAAAATAACATCCCTTATGTGGCGCCCCCAAAATAGGTATACATCACCCATTACGAGTTGTCAATACATGATATGCGAAACAACTACAACTTTATTATTACAACAAGAAAGCGTGAGTTTGAATACAAATATTATCTTCTAGACAATATCTATACTCAAATAAATCCTCATCACATTTATTGATACATTATTTTACAAAAATGGTGAGGACTACTAAACAATTCTTTCTAAAACCTTCATTCCATACCCCGACTCGTACTCGTTATATTCTCGCCTCCTGAGAAGAAAAATGGAACAAAAAGGAAAAGGGTGAGCTCAACTAGCTCAGTAAAGAATATTATGACTAAGATAATATACAACAAATTATCGTTAGTCTTCAACAGGGAAAAATCTAATAGAATACAATAGACAACAAATTTTAAATCAATATTCGCAGCGGAAATAATAATTCATTAGAAGAGTTAAGTAGAGAATGCAAACTACTATCTTCTATGTATGAATTTAAAAGTTCATCGTCTATCCTTTATCCCTGTAACATCAATCAATATACATCTGGAATCAAATATTCATCTTTGCACTACAGGCCAAAGATATTCATCTATTAGTCATGTTCATCTAAACACATTCATCTTTGCACAACGGGCCAAAGATATTCTTCAGAAATCATTCATCTTTGCACTACAAGGCCAAAGATATTCCATAATATCATCATTTAAAATGAAGATGATGAAAATATTTTTAAAGAAAGCGAATCCAATTGAAACAAAATGACAAGGATTAAGGATTAAGGATTTGTACTTTGTTTTATCCACGTCCAAAAACACCTCAAAAATAATCATAGTGGTGTAAAATTCAAGAATGATCAAAACATGGATACAATCAAAACTAGTATCCAGAATAGATATTTTGGACAAAAAGAAGAAATTTTTTTTTTCGGTGAATAGTGCTCCGTATCGTGAATAGTGCCGTATCGTGAATAGTAACTCCGACACCAAAAGATAGAAATTCCACAAAAACATCTTCACGCTTCATGAATAGTACTCGTGAATAGTAACTTCGTGAATAGTAACTCATGAATAGTAACTCGTGAATAGTAACTCATGAATAGTAACCCCAGACATGAAAAAAGTTCCAAATTTGATAAAAAGTTCCAACCAATGTTTCAAAGATAATGATATTGAAGAAATAATATCATTTGAGAAGAAAATAACATCCCTTACCTCGAAAGATCAAGATCTTAAATTTGAAACACAGGATATAGGCTATGACTTGGACTTGATAGTATAGCAATACTCAAAGTATACTCAAAATACTCACAAGAATACGCCGATAATATAAAGAGAAAACTTGATTTACGGTGTGATTTTCAATTCTAACCTAAGCACCCTATTTATAGGAAATTGCTTAGAACTCCAAAGCGAGAAAATTTAATAAATTAATAATAAATTTCCTACACATGCCTAGAATCTGATTTCACCATCAAACACATGCCACATTCTAGAAAAAGTAAGAAAAACGTTTTTCTAATTTTAAATATTTTAAACTTCCAAAATCAATTATTTGAACTTGAACTTCAATAATTCATAATAAATAGCCCTTTTATCGGAAAATTGAATCTTGCGAGTTTTTATAGGAAATTCAATTCTATACAACTTTGCGGAAGAAAGGTTTTCCAAATTCCAAATAGAAATTGAAAGAAATCCACAAAGCAGGGAGATTTCTGTTTTATAATCAAATTTCGGTCAATAAATGGGGTCCACTGAGCATGTTTAACATGTTTTAAACATTTATTGCAACAAAAATACTCTTCCTCCTCGTATACTCATATATCCCACATTCGTTGTAAAAATATCACCATTATTATATTATTAACATATAATAATATATTTAAATGAATTATTTTATCGAGAAAAAGATAAAATATCAATTTTCAACAATTGTCACAATAAAATTTTCTCCATCTATATCCACATAAAATCAATATTTTTCTCATCATATGAATCAATAATTAATTATTCACAAATAATATTACGAGAATCACAATATTGACAACCGAGGCGGTTCAGGAAGATGTGGCTTTCAATAAGAATTTTTCTTCATTGGCGGCGCAATTAGGTGACCAAACCTCTCCTTAGATAGAACTTTCTAGACATTGCCAATAATGTTATCTAATAATATTATTAGGATAATATGAATTATTACTCGATAATGAAAATATCTTGTGTAATGATAATTATTGAAACAACAAAGAATATAAAATATCAATATGACAATTATTAACTCAATAAAATCTTTGAATAGTAATTATCGTAACCATTATTGAGTAAAGTGCCTTCTTACGTAAGAATCAACAATTGGTGCAATACCGTAATAGCTTCTTGTGTTTTAACCAAGGGTATTTTAACGATGATAGCAGTAACAACTTCGCCCGATTATTTTTAAACAACTTATATTTGTCGTTTTCTTCATCCAATCGCTTTCAAGTTATGGGGCCCACACATGGTTGCTTGGCGTCGTCATGCGAATATTTCCAAGCGATCTGAATATTCCACGACCAAACGAATATTCCCAAACAACAATGAATATTTTATAACCTCTTGCTTATTTTGAAATATTTGCGTATCTTACCCCTAACTATCCACATTAATCAAATCAACCCTTACTATTTCAAAATAATAAATAGAAAATTAAATTTCATTAATAATAAGTTGGGGTCTTACAACCTCCCTCCTTATGAAATTTTCGTCCTCGAAATTGGCGACGATACACAGTGTTTCGAAAAGGTGAGGATACCTCGCTTTCATTTCCATTTCCAATTCGGGTCATTTCTCTCATAGCATGATTCCTCCACAAAACTTTAACCTATGGTATGACCTTTCATGCGTGGGACATGCTCCTTCCTATCTAAGATCTTGGTGGTACCTCCTCATCACGTTAAGTCTTGGCTATCTCGTCCGGTTCTAACTAACTCAATAACGCGTGGTTTGGGTCTTTCACATATTTACGAAATACGGATATGTGAAACACATTATGAACACGAGGACATACTCGGAGGTAACGCGAGTCTATAGGCTACATTTTCTACTCGGTCAAGAATTTGAAATGGACCGATAAATCGTGGATTGAGCTTTCCTCTTCCCAAATCTTGTAACTCCCTTCCATGGAGCAACTCGACAATACATGATCCCCTACACTAAATTCCACGTCCTTTCGATGAAGATCCGCATAACTCTTTTGTCGATCTTGTCTTGGTTTGTATCGTTGTCGAATCATTTGGATCTTTTGGTAGTCATACGCATACTAACTCGGGTCCCAACAATGTTGCTTCACCAACCTCATCCCAACATATTGAGAGCGACACTTTCGTCCATATAATGCTTCAAATGGAGCCACACCTATACTTGCACGATAAGCTGTTGTTGTAGGAGAATTCCACCGATGGTAAATACTTATCAAGCGCCCTTGAAGTCTACAGGACACGAGTCTTAATAAATCTTCAAGAGTTTGAATAGTCCTCTCGATTGTCCGTCTGGTTTTGGGGATGGTATGCGAACTAAATCGCAAATCCGTGCCCATAGCTTTTTTGCAAGCTAACCCAAAATCTTGAAGTGAATCTTGGGTCACGATCAAAACTATGGATCTTGGCATGCCATGCAACCTCACAATCTCATTCACGTACATACTAGCAAGAGGCGTTCAAAGGAATAAGTCTCCGTATCGGCAAAAAATGCGAGACTTGGTTAATCTATCAACAATAACCCAAATAGCATTGATGCCTTGAGAAACCGTAGGAAGACCCGTAATGAAATCCATGGTAATGTGTTCCCACTTCCATTTCGGAATCTCAAGTGGTTGCAACGGACCTTTAGGTACAAGATGCTCCGCCTTTACACGTTGACAAGTTAAACACATCGAGATAAACTTTGCAATTTCTCTCTTCATATTGCTCCACCAAAATGTATGTCGAAGATCACGATACATTTTAGTACTTCCAGGATGGATTGCAAATGGTGTATTGTGTGCCTTCATCATAATCTTGTACTTCAAATCAGAGTCGTTAGGAACACAAAGTCTAGAGTGGACTCGAAGTATTCCTTCTTCATCAATTCTCGCTTAGGAATAGCTCCTTCTTGTACTTTTCTTCTTCATACGCATCATTTCCGGATTGGTGGCGAAGCGACCTTAAATTTTTCTATTAAAGTTGGCTCTGTGATATACTTGACATCATCGCTTTTCGTTCCGCATATGATCTTCTACTCAATGCGTCGGCTATCACGTTAAACTTTACCGGGATGGTATTGAATAGTGTGGTCGTAGTCTTTCAATAGTTCGAGCCAATGTCATTGTCGCGTGTTGAGTTCTTTTTGAGTGAAGAAATATTTTAAGGCTTTTATGGTGCGAATATATCTCCACTTTCTCTCCATATAGATAGTGCCTCCATATCTTTTAAGCGAAAACGATGCTTGCTAACTCTAGATCATGAGTAGGATAATTCCTCTCATACTCTTTAAGTTGTCGCGAGGCATAAGCTATGACTTTCCCACGTTGCATGAGAACACATCCTAACCCTTTGCACGAAGCATCATCAGAGATAACAAATCCATCCGAACCGGATGGTATTGTTCGTAAGCAGTGCCGAAATAAGTCTCCTCTTAAGCTCTTGGAAACTCTTCTCGCATTCTTCGCTCCAAGCGAATTTTGTATCCTTTCGAGTTAATTTGAGTTAATGGAGTAGCGATTCGAGAAAACCCTTCCACGAATCTCCATAATAATAACCATTAAGCCCAAAAACTACGTACTTGATCACCGACTTTGGTTGCTCAACTTTGTATTGCTTCAATCTTCGTCGGATCAGCAGATACTCCATGTTTCGACACCACGTGCCCAAGGAATGCTACTTCCTCAAGCGAACTCGCATTTCTTCAATTTGGCATATATTTTGTTTTCACGAAGCCTTTGGAGTACCGACTTCAAATGGTGCTCATGATCTTCACGACTTTTGGAATATATGAGGATGTCATCAATAAAAACAACAACGAATGATCCAAATATTCCTTGAATACTCGGTTCATCATATCCATGAAAGCCGCGGGAGCATTAGTCGGTCAAGAAAGACATGACTAAGAATTCATAATGCCCATACCGGAGTTTACGAAGGCGGTCTTTGGAATATCCTCGATTCTAATCTTGGTGATGATATCGAGCGAAGATCGATTTTTGAAAAGAATTGTGCCCCTACTGTAAATTTGGTCAAACAAGTCATCAATACGAGGTGAGGATACCTATTCTTGATGGTGACATGGTTTGATTTCGATAGTCAATACAAAGTCGCATACTCCCCGTCTTTCTTCTTACTGAATAAAGCAGAGCACCCCGAGGAGATGTACTAGGCCGAATGAAACCGATGTCCAACAATTCTCGTAGTTGTACCTTTAACTCTTGAAGTTCAATAGGAGCCATTCGATATGGGGTTTTAGAAATGGGCTTTGTATGCGGGTTCAAGATCAATAAAATTCAACTTCACGTTACGGGGTGAGCCAGGAAGTTCTTGAAATCGTCGGGAAAGTCAATAACAACAGGAATATTATTCAAATTTGACGTGTCTTTATTCAAATCCATAACATGGGCTAAGAAAGCTTGACATCCGTTTTCAATAAGCGAATAGCTTTACGATTATATATATGTGGTGATTGATTTTAATGGTTTAGTTGCTTGAATTAAAATACAACGGGTTGGTTAGGAATATGAAAACTAACAACCTTACGAAAACAATCAATTTTGGCATGATGAGTAGTTAACCAATCAATCCCTAAAATCACATCAAAAGCAAGTATCTTTAAAGAGATAAGGTCAGCGAGGTAAGGTAATGGTGCCAACTTGAATCAAACAAGATTTATAAGCAGTGGATGTGATGAAAGTTTCTCCTAGCGGAGTTTCCACGAGATAGATCAAAGTCTAATTTCTCTCGAGTCAAGTTTAAGCGTTGAGCACATGCGGGAGAGATAAATGAATGGGTAGCACCGGTATCAAGTAAGGTATAAACTTTGCAAGAATTTATAAATAGCTTACCAAAGTGTTCACCTCGTTTGGGTTCCTCGCATTTTGACCGGTCCACAACAAGCCTTCTTCCGGAATCGTTGACTTTGCCTTTTACGGGGACGATCTTTTGAGTCACCGTCCCCATTGAACTAGGTTTCGCTCATTGCATACAATCTCGGCGATATGTCCTTCCTTTCCACAATTATAGCATACCTTGAGCTATTGTGGGCGGTTTGGTGATATGTCCCTCTTTCCGCATTTATAGTATATGGCCGGTGGTCGTTCTCCTCCCTTAGAACCGATTCTTTGTCAACCTGCTCGTCGTCTTCACATGGTCATTGTTAAATCTCCTCTTTAAAAAATCTCCTCGACTCGCTTCTTCTATTTTCATGGCCATGATTACCACCGGAGTGGTTACCATTTTTGTCCGTCATTTTTTCTCATTTGGTTATCATTATTACATTGATCGCTATCTCTGGTACGATCACGGTTATGGTCCCTCGAGTTGGCCGTACTCGTTATCTCGCTCTAATAATTGAGCCACATTTTACAACATCCGAATAGAGAGAAAGTTTATGAGAAATGAGATCTTGGCGTATGCTGAAGTTTCAAACCTCTCGAAACATCCGCGTCATCGTTCCTCATTCTCCACCAAATGAGGTGCAAACACTGGATAACTCTGCAAACTTTGCCTCATCTTTGAGACACCAAATCATCTTGTTTTTGCTCTAATCGATGAACTCCACTTCCTTCATATGATGAACACTTTCGGAAAGTATTTGTCATTAAATAGTTTCTGAAAGCGTTTCCCGAGACATCTTGAGTCGAATTTGGATGGAGTACGCACTGAGACTCCCACCGATGAATGCCTCGCCACGGAACATAAAGGTGGCGAATGGAACCTTCTGTTCCTCCGTGCATCCCAAGACATCGAATATCTTGGTAATTTGCTTGACCCATGTTTCCGCCGTGATCGGATCGGCTTTCCCTTAAATTCTGGTGGTCCCAACTCTTTGAAGCGCTTGGTTTGTGACAACCCGTGAATTGCTATCATTTCCTCCTGTATTTTGAACACGAGTCTCCCTAAATGCGATTTTGCATGAGCGCAAAAAGCTTCTAAACATTCCCTCGTTCATCATCCTTTCGGTGGTGGTGTTGTTCACGGAGGAACATTGCCCGACTGTTGCACGTTCTCCTCGTTGGTGAGTATAAAGGCGTCTCCACGGTCTCATTTCCATTGTTAATATTCTCGATCGACATTCTCAAATCATTGTCATAAAACAAGGGTTAATTAAGGAAATCAATATATCACATAATATCCTATATCTTGACCAACTAACAAATAAGCTTAGGTAGGACACACTAGCGAAGGATTTATTCGTCTCTCCCCTCCTAGTTCTATTCCCGATCTACGCCGGAGATCATATCCCTAAGCTCGATTCCAAGTGTGGCGCCCCCAAAATAGGTATACATCACCCATTACGAGTTGTCAATACATGGTATGTAAACAACTACAACTTTATTATTACAACAAGAAAGCGTGAGTTTGAATACAAATATTATCTTCTAGACAATATCTATACTCAAATAAATCCTCATCACATTTATTGATACATTATTTTACAAAAATGGTGAGGACTACTAAACAATTCTTTCTAAAACCTTCATTCCATACCCCAGGCTCGTACTCGTTATATTCTCGCTCTCACGAGAAGAAAAATGGAACAAAAAGGAAAAGGGTGAGCTCAACTAGCTCGATAAAGAATATTATGACTAAGATAATATACAAAAATTATCGTTAGTCTTCACGAGGAAAAATCTAATAGAATCTGATAGACAACAAATTTTAAATCAATATTCGCATGCGGAAATAATAATTCATTAGAAGAGTTAAGTAGAGAATGCAAACTACTATCTTCTATGTATGAATTTAAAAGTTCATAAATCATCCTTTATCCCCTGTAACATCAATCGATATACATCGGAATCAAATATTCATCTTTGCACTACTGAGCCAAAGATATTCATCGATTAGTCGTGTTCATCTAAACACTGTTCATCTTTGCACAACGGGCCAAAGATATTCTTGAGAAATCATTCATCTTTGCACTCTGAGGCCAAAGATATTCCATAATATCATCATTTAAGAATGAAGATGATGAAAAATATTTTTAAAAGCGAATCGGTGAAACAAAATGACAAGGATTAAGGATTAAGGATTCGTACTTTGTTTTATCCACGTCCAAAAATACCTCAAAAATAATCATAGTGGTGTAAAATTCAAGAATGATCAAAACATGGATACAATCAAAGCTAGTATCCGAATAGATATTTTGGACAAAAAGAAGAAATTTTATTTTTCGATTGAATAGTGCAGATATCGTGAATAGTGTCGTACACGTGAATAGTAACTCAGACACCAAAAGATAGAAATTCCACAAAAAACATCTTCACGCTTCATGAATAGTACTCGTGAATAGTAATCGTGAATAGTAACTCATGAATAGTAACTTTCGTGAATAGTAACTCATGAATAGTAACCCGAGCATGAAAAAGTTCCAAATTTGATAAAAGTTCAACTAATGTTTCAACATAATGATATTGAAGAAATAATATCATTTGAGAAGAAAATAACATCCCTTACCTCGAAAGATCAGTCTTTCTAAATTTGAAACAAACAGGATATAGGCTATGACTTGGACTTGCACCGTATAGCAATACTCAAAGTATACTCAAAATACTCACAAGAATACGCTCGATAATATAGAGAGAGAAAACTTCAGTTTCTGGTGTGATTTTCAATTCTAACCTAAGCACCCTATTTATAGGAAATTGCTTAGAATACTAAAGTAGAAAATTTAATAAATTAATAATAAATTTCCTACACATGCCTAGAATCTGATTTCAGCCATCAAACACATGCCACATTCTAGAAAAAGTAAGAAAAAACGTTTTTC
The DNA here is from genome assembly GCA_020205615.1 of Panax quinquefolius. Classification (NCBI taxonomy): domain Eukaryota; kingdom Viridiplantae; phylum Streptophyta; class Magnoliopsida; order Apiales; family Araliaceae; genus Panax; species Panax quinquefolius. The sequence continues at coordinate 103,176,684 of CM035171.1, read as the reverse complement.
TAATTTTAAATATTTTAAACTTCCAAAAATCAATTATTTTGAACTTGAACTTCAATAATTCATAATAAATAGCCCTTTCATCAGAAAAATTGAATCTTGCGATTTTTATAGGAAATTCAATTCTCTACAACTTTGCGAAGAAAGTTTTCCAAATTCAAATAGAAATTGACCGAAATCCACAAGCAGGCGATTTTACATTTATAATCAAATTTGATCGATAAATGGGGTCCATGAGACATGTTTAACATGTTTTAAACATTTATTGCAACAAAAATACTCTTCCTCCTCGTATACTCATATATCCCACATTCGTTGTAAAAATATCACCATTATTATATTATTAATATATAATAATATATTTAAATGAATTATTTTATCGAGAAAAAGATAAAATATCAATTTTCAACAATTGTCACAATAAAATTTTCTCCATCTATATCCACATAAAATCAATATTTTTCTCATCATATGAATCAATAATTAATTATTCACAAATAATATTACAGAATCCACAATATTGTGACGTGCAGGTTCCGGGAAAGATGGGGCTTTCAATAAGAATTTCTTCTTCATGCGGCATGATTAGGTGACCAAACCTCTCTTGTGAGCGAACTTTCTAGACATTGCCAATAATGTTATCTAATAATATTATTCGGATAATATGAATTATTACTTCGATAATGAAAATCTTGTGTAATGATAATTATTGAAACAACAAACAATATAAAATATCAACGCAGCAATTATTAACTCGATAAAATCTTTGAGCGGTAATTATCGTAACCATTATTGAGTAGTGCCTTTGCTACGTAAGAATCAACAATTGGTGCAATAACTGCAAGTGCTCTTCTTGTGTTTTAACCCAGGATGTATTTTAACAAGATACTTGAAGAATAACTACTTCTGGCAGTTATTTTTAAACAACTTATATTTGTCGTTTTCTTCATCCAATCGCTTTAGTTATATGGGGCCCACATGGGTTTGGCATTGGTCATGCGAATATTCCCCAAACGAGATTTAATATTCCACGACCAAACGAATATTCCCAAACAACAATGAATATTTTATAACCACTTGCTTATTTTGAAATATTTGCGTATCTTTACCCTAACTATCCACATTAATCAAATCAACCCTTACTATTTCAAAATAATAATAAATAGAAAATTAAATTTCATTAATAATAAGTTGGGTCTTACACCTTACCTCAAAAGATAGTACTTACATTTGGAATATTGGATATAATCTTTGAAGGAATCTTACATCGATATAGCAACACTCAAAGTATCAAAATACTCACAAGAATACGCTCGATAATATAGAGAGAAAGAGAGAAAACTTGTTTCGGTGTGATTTTCAATTCTAACCCTAAGCACCCTATTTATAGAAAAATGCTTAGAACATTAAAGTAAAAATTTAATAAAATAATATTATTTATTAAATTTTCAAGCCCACTACAAAAGAATCTGATTTTAGCATGTTTACAACACTTGTGGGACTCACCAAAAACATTTTTCTAAATAAAAATATTTAAAACTCCAAAAATCAATTTAGACCCGATATACCGGAACTTCAATAATTCACAATAAATAGCCCTTTTATCAGAAAAATTCAAATCTTATGTCCATTCCATAGGAAATTCAATTCTCTACAACTTTGTAAGTTTAAGTTTTCCAAATTCCAAAGCGAAGTTGGATAAAAATCCATAAGCAGGCGATTTTACGATACATAATCAAATTTCAGTCAAGAAATGGGGTCCACAAACATGAAAAACATATTTTAAATATTTTTAATAACAAAAATACTCTTCCTCCTCATTTATTCATATATTTCACATTCATTGTAAAAATATCACCATTATTATATTATTAAAATATTATAATATATTTAAATAAGTTATTTTGTCAGAAAAGATAAAATATAAATTTTCAACAATTGTCACATTAAAAATTTTCTCCACTATATCCATATAAAATGAATATTTTCCTTGTCATGTAAATCAATAATTAATTATCCATAAATAATATTACAGAATCACAATATCGATAACCAGCCGGTAGTTCTCGAAAGAGGGGGTTTTCAATAAGGATTTCTCCTTACTGACCGCGCAATTAGGTGACCAAACCTCTTCTTGAAGCGAACTTTCTAGACATTGCCAATAATGCTATCTAATAATATTATTCAAATAATATGAATTATTTATTTGATAAAGGAAAATATCGTGCGTTGACAATTATTGAAACAACAATAATATAAAATATCAACGTAGCAATTATTGAATCAATAAAATAAAATATTGAGCAAGAATTCTGTAACAATTATTGAGTAGTGCCTTCTTAAAGATTAATCGGTAAAACTCAAGAATGATCAAAATATGGATACAATCAAAGCTAGTATCCATAATAGATATTTTGGACAAAAATAAAAATTTAATTTTTCTATGAATAGTGCAAGTATTCGTGAATAGTCTTGTCAGTATACGTGAATAGTCTTAGTATCGTGAATAGTAACTCGACACTAAAAGACAAGAATTTCACAAGAAAAATCTTACTAATATTTTAAGCATAATGATATTAGAAGAAATAATATCATTTAAAAAAAAATAACATCCCTTACCTCGAAAAGATAGTACTTCTGACTGGAATACTGGATATAGTGCTGAAGGAATCTTGCTCCGTATAGCAACACTCAAAGTATCAAAATACTCACAAGAATACGCCGATTCGATAATATAGAGAGAGAGAGAGAAAACTTGTTTACGGTGTGATTTTCAATTCTAACCTAAGCACCCTATTTATAGAAAAATGCTTAGAACACCAAAGCATAAAATTTAATAAAATAATATTATTTATTAAATTTTCAAACCCACCACAAAAGAATCTGATTTTAGCATGTTTACAACACTTGTGGGACTCACCAAAAACATTTTCTAAACAAAATATTTAAAACTCAAAAATCAATTCTTGGACGATATCTAGAAACTTTAATAATTCACAATAAATAGCCCTTTTATCAGAAAAAATTCAAATCTTATGTCCATTCCATAGGAAATTAAATTCTCTACAACTTTTAAGTTTAAGTTTTTCCAAATTCAAATGAAGTTGATCAAAGAAACAAACCAAGCGATTTTACGATCTATAATCAAATTTCGGTCAAAAAATGGGGTCCACAAAATGAAAAACATGTTTTAAATATATTTAATAACAAAATACTCTTCCTCCTCATTTATTCATATATCCCACATTCATTGTAAAAATATCACCATTATTATATTATTAAAATATAATAATATATTTAAATGAATTTTTTTATCAGAAAAGATAAAATATAAATTTTCAACAATTGTCACATTAAAAATTTTCTCCATCTATATCCTCATAAAATAATATTACAGAATCACAATACTGACAACCAGGCCGTTCCCAAGAAAGAGGGGGCTTTCCAATAAGGATTTCTTTTTACTAACGCGTAATTAGGTGACCAAACCTCTCCTTAGACAGAACTTTCTAGACATTGCCAATAATGCTATCTAATAATATTATTCAAATAATATGAATTATTAATTCAATAAAGGAAAATATCATGCAAAGGACAATTATTGAAACAACAATAATATAAAATATCAACGTAGCAATTATTGAATCAATAAAATAAAATATTGAATAAAGAATTATTGTAATAATTATCGAGTAGTGCCTTCTTTACAAGATTAAGCAGTGAAAACTCAAGAATGATCAAAATATGGATACAATCAAAGCTAGTATCCATAATAGATATTTTGGACAAAAATAAAAATTTAATTTTTCTATGAATAGGCCGTATTCGTGAATAAGTGTCAGAGTATCGTGAATAAGTCCGTATACGTGAATAGTAACTCTGACACTAAAAGACAAGAATTTCACAAGAAAAAATCTTACTAATATTTCGGCATAATGATATTAGAAGAAATAATATCATTTTAAAAAAAATAACATCCCTTACCTCGAAAAGATAGTACTTCTGACTGGAATACTGGATATAGTGCTGAAGGAATCTTGCTCCGTATAGCAACACTCAAAGTATCAAAATACTCACAAGAATACGCTCGATAATATAGAGAGAGAAAGAGAGAGAAAACTTGTTTCTGGTGTGATTTTCAATTCTAACCTAAGCACCCTATTTATAGAAAAATGCTTAGAACACCAAAGCATAAAATTTAATAAAATAATATTATTTATTAAATTTTCGAACCCACCACAAAAGAATCTGATTTTAGCATGTTTACAACACTTGTGGGACTCACCAAAACATTTTCTAAACAAAATATTTAAAACTCCAAAAATCAATTTGCACTAGATATATCAAACTTTAATAATTCACAATAAATAGCCCTTTTATCGTAAAAAATTCAAATCTTATGTCCATTCCATAGGAAATTAAATTCTCTACAACTTTTAAGTTTAAATTTTTCCAAATTCCAAATGTAAGTTGATCAAATTCACAAACCAGGCGATTTTACGATCTATAATCAAATTTCAAAAAAAAATGGGGTCCACAAACGTGAAAAATATGTTTTAAATATTTTTAATAACAAAAATACTCTTCCTCCTCATTTATTCATATATCCCACATTCATTGTAAAAATATCACCATTATTATATTATTAAAATATAATAATATATTTAAATGAATTTTTTTATCAGAAAAGATAAAATATAAATTTTCAACAATTGTCACATTAAAAATTTTCTCCATCTATATCCTCATAAAATAATATTACAGAATCACAATACTGACAACCAGGCCGTTCCCAAGAAAGAGGGGGCTTTCCAATAAGGATTTCTTTTTACTAACGCGTAATTAGGTGACCAAACCTCTCCTTAGACAGAACTTTCTAGACATTGCCAATAATGCTATCTAATAATATTATTCAAATAATATGAATTATTAATTCAATAAAGGAAATATCATCGCAAGTTGACAATTATTGAAACAACAATAATATAAAATATCAACGTAGCAATTATTGAATCAATAAAATAAAATATTGAGCAAGAATTATCGTAACAATTATCGAGTAGTGCCTTCTTACGCATTTAATCAATAATCGTGTAATACCACGTGCTACTATATTTTAACCAAGGGTATTCCAACAAGATAATTCTTGAATAACAACTACGCCGTTATATATAAACTACTTATACTTGTCGTTTTCTTTATCCAATCGCTTTCCGTTGGGGGCTCAGCTACAAGGTTTATTGGTCGTCAGCATTTAATATTCCACGACAATAAGAATATTCCGGACCAAACGAATATTCCCCGACAACAATGAATATTTTATAACCACTTGCTTATTTGAAATATTTGCGCATTTTACCCATAACTAACCACATTAATCAAATCAACCCTTACTATTTCAAAATAATAAATAGAGGAAATTCAATTTCATTAATAATAAGTTGGGGTCTTACAACCTCCTCTCCTTATGAAATTTCGTCCTCGAAATTGACGTACGTACCTGGTGTTTCAAAAAGGTGAGGATACCTCGCTTTCATTTTCGTTTCTAACTCCCTGTGTCATTTTTCTATAGCATGGTTCCTCCACAAAACTTTAACTTGTGGTATGACCTTTGTGCGTAGGACATGCTCCTTCCTATCCAAGATCTTGACAGGTACCTCTTCGTACGTTAAGTCTTCAGCTATCTCGTCCGGTTCTAACTCAATAACGTGGTTTGGGTCTTTCACATATTTACGTAGCACAAATATGTGAAAAACATTATGAACACGAGACATACTTGAAGGTAACGCGAGTCTATATGCCACATTTCCTACTCAGTCAAGAATCTGAAATGGACCAATAAATCATGGATTGAGCTTTCCTCTTTTCCAAAATCTTGTAACTCCCTTCCATGGAGCCACACGCAACAATACATGAACCCCAATACTAAATTCCACGTCCTTTCGATGAAGATCCGCATAACTCTTTTGTCGATCTTGTGCCGTTTGTATACGTTGTCTAATCATTTGGATCTTTTCTGTAGTAATACGTACGAACTCTGGTCCCAACAATGTTGCTTTACCAACCTCATCCCAACATACTGAAGAGCGACACTTACGTCCATATAATGCTTCGAATGGAGCCACACCTATACTTGCCCGATAACTGTTGTTGTAGGAGAATTCCACCAAAGGTAAATATTTATCCCAACTCCCTTTGAAGTCTAGGACATAGAGTCTTAATAGATCTTCAAGAGTTTGAATAGTCCTCTCTGATTGTCCGTCCGTTTGAGGATAGTATGCCGAACTGAATAGTAAATCCGTGCCCATAGCTTTTTGCAAGCTAACCCAAAATCGTGAAGTGAATCTTGGGTCACGATCCGAAACTATGGATACTGGCATGCCATGCAATCTCACAATCTCATTTACGTACATACGAGCAAGATGTTCAAGGGAATAAGTCTCCCGTATCGGCAAGAAATGAGCAGACTTGGTTAATCTATCAACAATAGCCCAAATAGCATCTATGCCTTGAGAAACCGTGGGAAGACCCGTAACGAAATCCATGGTAATGTGTTCCCACTTCCATTTCAGAATCGCAAGTGGTTGCAATGGACCCTCAGGCACTTGATGCTCCGCCTTTACACGTTGACAAGTTAAACACCTCAAGATAAACTTCGCAATCTCTCTATTCATATTGTTCCACCAAAATGTATATCAAAGATCACGATACATTTTGGTACTTCTAGGTAGGGGTGCTCAAAAAATTCAGTTTTTCGGTTTTTTTACCGAACCGGTTGAAACCTAACAAATATAATCGATTTTTTTTCTATTTGAGCTTTTTTTCAGCTTTTGGTTTTTCAATTTTTTAGACTTTTCAGATGGTAGCAGAATGAAAATTTTGAATTGGTAAACATGAAAAATCGAAAAAACCAAAAACTTTGAAAAAAAACGAAAACTTATCATTAACATTGATACTGTGATACATTCTGCCAAGAAAATGAAGACTAATGTAGCTAGCACATGGGATGGGAATATGTAAACACTACTGGTATTAGCCATTAGGCCATATATGCTATATATATATATAATTAACCATTAGGCCAAATGATTGATGTATCGACACAATTATATATATACCGGTACTAAAATCTCAAATTATTCTTAATAATAATAACAAAGTAAGCTCTACACAATTAATTTCACCAAGTTACTTATATATCGACTAATTTTATAACAAAAGTATATCACGATTAAAGTAGAATACTATACCATAAGTTAGAATAATAATAATATGAGAATTTTATTATTATTATTCTTATATATTTCATATATGTTAGTTTTAATATGGAAATAAATTTATATAACAATACCCAAAATATAATATGTAATGAGTATACTATTATATTTCGTGCTCTATTAATTGTTATTGTTCGATATATAGGTGATTTCTAATTAATGTGAAACGTGGGCTTAGTCGTATAAGTATTATGCAAGATTATCCATAATGGTTTGCATGGGTGAGTCTTCATGACTTTTGTAAATATAATTTTTTTCCGTTAATTATAGATTTGGATTATATATATATATATATATATATATATAAGAATAGGAAAAAAAATCTTTGTAGTAAAACATTTACCGCTAGTAACAAATATGGATTTTGTTAATATAATTGATTGTTAATATTTAAGTGGTTCCTAGTAAATAAATATTATTATTACACAAATTTTAATTTTAATTTAATATTTACTAGTCTCATTTCTTAGTTTTAAAAATTTGTTAATATAAAAAATAATTATTTAACTATTGCAGATAATCAAAAACGAAACCAAAAAAACCTAAGATCGACTTTGTACCAAACCCCAAGATGTAGAACCTGTTATTCTAGCATCTTGCATTCGGTTCTTGGTTTTCTAGGTTTTTCGGTTGATCTGCTCGATTTTTTTGGTACGGTTCGATTTTTTACCGATGAGCACCCCTACTTCCAGGATGGATTGCAAATGGTGTATTGTGTGCCTCCATCATGATCTTGTATTTTAAATCAGAGTCGTTAGGAACACAAAGTCTGGAGTGGACTTGAAGTATTCCTTCTTCATCGATTCTTGCTTCTAGAATAGCGCCTTCTTGTACTTTCTTCTTCATACGCATCAGCTCCGGGTCTGTGGCTTGAGCAACTTTAACTTTATCGATTAAAGTTGGTTCTATGCGTATACATGACATCATTGCATGGGTCCCCTGAGTCTTGAATTCTATCTTCATCTTTTGTAAATCACACAAAATGGGCCTTTGTGTTGACAACATCGCACTCGTTCCCGCATATGATCTTCTACTTAACGCGTCAGCTACTACGTTTGCTTTTCCAGGATGGTATTGAATAGTGTGGTCGTAATCTTTCAACAGCTCGAGCCAACGTCGTTGTCGCATGTTGAGTTCCTTTTGGGTGAAGAAATATTTGAGGCTTTTATGGTCTGAATATATCTCCACTTTCTCCCCATATAGATAGTGCCTCCAAATCTTTTATATGAAAACGATCACGCCAACTCTAGATTATGAGTACGATAATTCCTCTCATATTCTTTAAGTTGTCGCGAGGCATAAAGGCTATGACTTTCCCATGTTGCATGAGAACACACCCTAACCCTTTGCTCAAGCATCGTCAGAGATAACAAATCCATCCGAACCAGATGGTATTGTCGTAACAGTGCCGAAATGAGTCTCCCTCTTAAGCTCTTGAAAACTCTTCTCGCATTCCTCGCCCCATACAAATTTTGTATCTTCTCGAGTCGGTGAGTTATCTGAGTAGCGATTCGAGAAAATCTTTCCACGAATCTCGATAATAACCAAATAAGCCCGTAAAGCTATGATTTTGCCATCATCGTCTTGGTTGCTCTAACTTTGTATTGCTTCAATCTTCGCCGTCAACAGATACTCCATGTTTTGACACCACGTGCCCAAGGAATGCTACTTCTCAAGCCGTAACTCGCATTTCTTCAACTTGGCATATAACTTATTTTCACGAAGCCTTTGAGACCTACCGGGCTTCAAATGGTGCTCATGATCTTCACGACTTTTGGAATATATGAGGATGTCATCAATAAAGACAACAACGAACTGATCCAAATATTCTTTGAATATTCGGTTTATCATGTCCATGAAAGCCGTGGGAGCATTAGTCAATCCAAAAGACATGACTAAGAATTCATAATGCCCGTACCGAGTTCTGAAGGCAGTCTTTAGAATATCCTCAGTTCTAATCTTCAGCTGATGATATCCAGACCGAAGATCGATCTTTGAAAAGAATTATGCTCCTTATAACTGGTAAAACAGGTCATCAATGCGAGGTAGCAGATACCTATTCTTGATGGTGACATGGTTCAATTCCCGGTAGTCAATACAAAGTCGCATACTCCCGTCTTTCTTCTTTACAAATAAAACAGGGGCACCCCAAGGAGATGTACTACGACGAATGAAACCGATGTCCAACAACTCCTGTAGTTGGACCTTTAACTCCTGAAGTTCAGTAGGAGCCATTCGATATGGGATTTTAGAAATGGGCTTTGTACCAGGTTCAAGGTCAATAAAAAATTTAACTTCATGTTCTGGGAGTATACAGGGAAGTTCTTCAAGTAATACGTCAGGAAATTTACTAACAACAAGAATATTATTCAAATCTGACGTGTCTTTATTCAAATACATAACATGGGCTATGAAAGCTTGACATCCGTTTTTTAATAAACGAATAACTTTATGACTTGATATGGATGTTGATTGATTTTAGTGGTTTAGTTGCTTGAATTCGCACAACAAAGTTGGTTAGGAATATGAAAACTAACAACCTTACGAAAAAAATCGATTTTGGCATGATGAGTAGTTAACCAATCAATCCCTAAAATCACATCAAAAGCAAGTATCTTTAAAAAGATAAGGTCAACATGTAATGTGATGGTGCCAACTTGGATCAAACAAGATTTATAAACAGTGGATGTAATGAAAGTTTCTCCTAACGGAGTCTCCACAGATAAATCAAAGTCTAATTTCTCCAGAGTTAAGTTTAAACATTGAGCACAAGCAGGAGAGATAAATGAATGGGTAGCATCGGTATCTATTAAGGTATAAACTTCGCAAGAATTTATGATTAGCTTACCCGTGATCACCTCGTTTGGGTTTCGCGATTTTGACCACCACGATAAACCCTCTTCCGTAAAACCGTTGACTTTGATTTTTTTTCGGGACAACCTTTTTTCACCACCATCCTCACCTGGACTTGGTTTCGTATCAGATAATCTCAAGCGATATATCATTCCTTTCCACAATTATAACATACCTTGAACTGTTGTGGACAGTTTGGACTGATATGCCCCTCTTTCCCTCATTTATAGCATACGACCGGTGGTCGTTCTCCTCCCTTAGAACCAGTTGCTGCTGGTGCGGACGTCTTCGCATTGTCATTATTGAATATCCTCTTTATAATCTCCCCCGCCGCTTCTTCTATTTTCATGGCTATGACTACCACTAGAGTGGTTACCGCTTTTGTTCAGATTTTTCTTTCTCCGTTGGTTATCGTTGTTCGATGATTCTTTGCCACCCAGATGATCCTGGTTGTGGTCCCTTGGTTGAACGTACTCGTTATCTCACTCTAATAATTGAGCCCTGTTGACAACATCTGAATAGAGAGAAAATTTATGAGAAATAAGATATTGTCGTATGCCGAGTTTCAAACTTCTCAAAAACATCCGCGTCATAACGCTCCTCATTCTCCACCAAATGAGGTACAAACGGATAACTCGCAAACTTCACCTCGTCTTTGGGACAACCGCCATGTTGTTTTGTCCTAATCTAATAAACTTCACTTCCTTCATATGACGAATACTTTCGGAAAGTACTTGTCATTGAACAATTCTCAAACATCTCCCAAGACATGCCGAAAGTATTTGGATAGGTACGCTTCATAGATTCCCCCACCAAGAATTTGCCTCATTCTGTAACATAAAGGTGGCGAATGGAACCTTCTCGCTCTTCGTGCATCCCAAGACATCGAATATCTTCGTAATTTGCTTAACCCACATTTCGCTTTAATCGGATCCGCTTTCCTGCACTCGTGGTCCCAACTCTTGGGCGCTTGGCGGTTGACAAACCCGTCGTTGTTATAATTTCCACTGTATTTTGTACACGAAGTCTCCTCGTCTCGATTTTGCATGAATCGCAAAAAGCTTCTAAACATCCCGTCGTTCATAAATCCGCTTTCGATTGGTGTTGTGTACATAGGAGGAACATTCTACCACAGACGTTTCTCCTCATTGGTGAGTAAAGGTGTCTCCATGGTCTCATTTACTCCATTGTTAACATTCTCAGTCGTCATTATCAAATACTGCCATAAAACAAGGGTTAATTAAAGAAATCAACATATCACATAATATCCCAATATACTGACCAACCAACAAATAAGCTTATGTAGGACACACTAGCAAAGAATTTAGTCATCTCTCCCCTCCTAGTTCTATTCCCCGATCTCCACCAGATATCATATCCCTAAGCTTTGATACCAACTGGAACACCCCCAAAATAGGTATACAACACCCAATCTGAGTCGCCAAATACATGGTACAGAAACAACTACAACTTTATTATTACAATTGTCGATGCAAAATACGACATAAACACATAAACCGTGAGTTTAAATACAAATATTGTCATCTGTATAATATCCACACTCAAATAAGTCCTCATTACAATTATTGATACACTATTTTACAAAATAGTGATGACTAATAAGAAAACTTCTAGAAGCATCATTCCATCCCCGACTAGAACTCGCTACATTCTTGCCTTCCCGAGAAGAAAAATGGACAAAAAAGAAAAGGGTGAGCTCAACTAGCCCAAGAAAAGAATATTATGACTAAGATAATATAGAACAAATTATCGTTAGTCTTCAACAGGAAAAATCGATAAAATACAATAGACAACAAGTTTTAAATCAATATTCGCAGTTGAAATAATAATTCATGTAGAGAGTTACGTAGAGAGAATTAAATCTACTATTATCAATGAATTTAAAAGTCCATCATTAATATTTTATCCCTGTAACATCAATCAATACACATCTTGAATCAAATATTCATCTTTACACTACAGGCCAAAGATATTCATTAGTTGGTCATGTTCATCTCAACACCTGTTCACTACAGGCCAAAGATATTCATAAGAAAATCAACCATCTTTTGCACTGTGCCAAAGATATTCAAAGAATATCATCATTTAAGACTGAGGATGATGAAAAATTATTTAAAGAAAACGAATCCAGTGAAACAAAAGAACAAATATTAAGGATTCGTACTTTAAATAATCCAAGTTCAAAAATACTTCATAAATAATCATAATGGAGTAAAATTCAAGAATGAACAAAACATGGATACAATCAAAGCTAGTATCCATAATAGATATTTTGGACAAAAAATAAAAATTTAATTTTTCTGTGAATAATGCCGTATACGTGAATAATAACCCCGACACTAAAAGACAAGAATTTTACAAAACAAAATCTTACCAATATTCCGGCATAATGATATTAGAAGAAATAATATCATTTTAAAAAAAATAACATCCCTTATGTGACGCCCCCAAAATAGGTATACATCACCCATTCTGAGTTGTCAATACATGGTACAGAAACAACTACAACTTTATTATTACAACAGTAAAACTGTGAGTTTGAATACAAATATTATCTTCTAGACAATATCTATACTCAAATAAATCCTCATCACATTTATTGATACATTATTTTACAAAAATGGTGAGGACTACTAAACAATTCTTTCTAAAACCTTCATTCCATATCCCGACTCGCATCTCTTATATTCTCGCCTCCCGAGAAGAAAAATGGAACAAAAGGAAAAGGTGAGCTCAACTAGCTCAAGAAGAATATTATGACTAAGATAATATACAACAAATTATCGTTAGTCTTCAACAGGAAAAATCTAATAGAATACAATAGACAACAAATTTTAAATCAATATTCGCAATGAAATAATAATTCATTAGAAGAGTTAAGTAGAGAATGCAAACTACTATCTTCTATGTATGAATTTAAAAGTTCATCGCTCATCCTTTATCCCCGTAACATCAATCAATATACATCCGAATCAAATATTCATCTTTGCACCTGGTGCCAAAGATATTCATCGATTGGTCATGTTCATCTAAACACTGCTCATCTTTGCACAACGGGCCAAAGATATTCTTCAGAAATCATTCATCTTTGCACTACAAAGCCAAAGATATTCCATAATATCATCATTTAAGATCAAGATGATGAAAATATTTTTAAAGAAACGAATCCGGTGAAACAAAATGACAAGGATTAAGGATTAAGGATTTGTACTTTGTTTTATCCACGTCCAAAAACACCTCAAAAATAATCATAGTAGTGTAAAATTCAAGAATGATCAAAACATGGATACAATCAAAACTAGTATCCAAAATAGATATTTTGGACAAAAAGAAGAAATTTTATTTTTCGGTGAATAGTGCCGTATACGTGAATAGTGCCGATACGTGAATAAGTAAATCTGACACCAAAAGATAGAAATTCCACAAAAAACATCTTCACGCTTCATTAATAGTACTCGTGAATAAGAACTTCGTGAATAGTAATCATGAATAGTAACTCGTGAATAGTAAACTCATGAATAGTAACCCGACATGAAAAAGTTCCAAATTTGATAAAAAGTTCCAACTAATGTTTCAAAGATAATGATATTGAAGAAATAATATCATTTGAGAAGAAAATAACATCCCTTACCTCGAAAGATCAAGATTTAAATTTAAACACCTGATATAAGCTATGACTTGGACTTCAGACCAGTATAGCAATACTCAAAGTATACTCAAAATACTCACAAGAATACGCCGATAATATATAGAGAGAAAACTTCAGCTTCGTGTGATTTTCAATTCTAACCCAAGACCCTATTTATAGAAATTGCTTAGAACTCCAAAGCGTAAAAAATTTAATAAATTAATAATAAATTTCTACACATGCCTAGAATCTGATTTCAGCCATCAAACACATGCCACATTCTAGAAAAAGTAAGAAAAACGTTTTTCTAATTTTAAATATTTTAAACTTCCAAAATCAATTATTTTGAGCTTCTAACTTCAATAATTCATAATAAATAGCCCTTTCATCGTAAAATTGAATCTCATGAGTTTTTATAGGAAATTCAATTTCTACAACTTTGCGTAAGAAAGGTTTTCCAAATTCCAAATAGAAATCGACCAAATCCACAAACGGGAGATTTTATAAAGCTATAATCAAATTTCAACCAATAAATGGGGTCCACCGACATGTTTAACATGTTTTAAACATTTATTGCAATAAAAATACTCTTCCTCCTCAGATACTCATATATCCCACATTCGTTGTAAAATATCACCATTATTATATTATTAACATATAATAATATATTTAAATGAATTATTTTATCGTAAAAAGATAAAATATCAATTTTCAACAATTGTCACAATAAAAATTTTCTCCATCTATATCCACATAAAATCAATATTTTCTCATCATATGAATCAATAATTAATTATTCACAAATAATATTACAGAATCACAATATCGATAACCGTGTAGCCTCCCAGAAAGACGTGGCTTTCCAATAAGAATTTCTTCATCGCCGCAATTAGGTGACCAAACCTCTCCTTAGATGTAACTTTCTAGACATTGCCAATAATGTTATCTAATAATATTATTCAGATAATATGAATTATTACTTCGATAATGAAAATATCGTGTAATGATAATTATCAAACAACAAAGAATATAAAATATCAACGCAACAATTATTAACTCAATAAAATATCGAATAGTAATTATCAGAACCATTATTGAGTAGTGCCTTCACGTAAGAATCAACAATTGGTGCAATACCTGGTGCTATCGTGTGTTTTAACCAACCGGTATTTTAACAAAGATTAATTCAGAATAACTACGCCTGCTATTTTTAAACAACTTATATTTGTCGCTTTCTTCATCCAATCGCTCACATGGGGCCCACACATGGTCGGCTTGGCCGCATTTAATATTCCCGACAAAGATTTAATATTCCACCACCAAACTAATATTCCCCGACAACAATGAATATTTTATAACCTCTTCGCTTATTTTGAAATATTTACGATCTTACCCCTAACTATCCACATTAATCAAATCAACCCTTACTATTTCAAAATAATAAATAGAGAAAATTAAATTTCATTAATAATAAGTTGGGGTCTTACAACCTCCCTCCTTATGAAATTTCGTCCTCGAAATCGACGACGACTGTGTGTTTCAAAAGGTGAGGATACCGCTTTCATTTCCATTTCCAATTCCTGTGTCATTTCTCTATAGCATGATTCCTCCACAAAACTTTAACCTATGGTATGACCTTTCATGCTGTAGGACATGCTCCTTCCTATCTAAGATCTTGACAGTACCTCCTCATACGTTAAGTCTTTGGCTATCTCGGTCTGGTTTCTAACTCAATAACGTGGTTTGGGTCTTTCACATATTTACTTAAGTATGTATATGTGAAACACATTATGAACACGAGACATACCTTTGAGGTAACGCGAGTCTATAAAAGGCATTTCTACTCGGTCAAGAATTTGAAATGGACCAATAAATCGTGGATCGAGCTTTCTCTCTTCCCAAATCTTGTAACTCCCTTCCATGGAGCAACTCGCAACAATACATGATCCCCTACACTAAATTCCACGCCCTTTCGATGAAGATCCGCATAACTCTTTTGTCGATCTTGTGCCGCTTTGTATACGTTGTCGAATCATTTGGATCTTTTCGATAGTCATACGTATTTCAACTCGGGTCCCAACAATGTTGCTTCACCAACCTCATCCCAACATATTGGAGAGCGACACTTTCGTCCATATAATGCTTCAAATGGAGCCACACCTATACTTGCCTGATAACTGTTGTTGTAGGAGAATTCCACCAATGGTAAATACTTATCCCAATCGCCTTGAAGTCTCAGGACACGAGTCTTAATAAATCTTCAAGAGTTTGAATAGTCCTCTCGATTGTCCGTCTGCTTGGGGATGGTATGCCGAACTAAATCGCAAACGTGCCCATAGCTTTTTGCAAGCTAACCCAAAATCTTGAAGTGAATCTTGGGTCACGATCCAAACTATGGATATCGGCATGCCATGCAACCTCACAATCTCATTCACATACATACTAGCAAGACGCTCAAGGAATAAGTCTCCGATTTCGGCAAGAAATGAGCAGACTTGGTTAATCTATCAACAATAACCCAAATAGCATTGATGCCTTGAGAAACCGTAGGAAGACCCAGAATCTAAATCCATGGTAATGTGTTCCCACTTCCATTTCGAATCTCAAGTGGTTGCAAATGGACCTTTAGGGTACAAGATGCTCCGCTTTACACGCTGACAAGTTAAACACATCGAGATAAACTTTGCAATTTCTCTCTTCATATTGTTCCACCAAAATGTATGTCAAGATCACGATACATTTTAGTACTTCCAGATGGATTGCAAATGGTGTATCAGCCTTCATCATAATCTTGTACTTCAAATCGAGTCGTTAGGAACACAAAGTTCAGAGTGGACTCAAGTATTCCTTCTTCATCAATTCTCGCCCTAATAGCTCCTTCTTGTACTTTCTTCTTCATACGCGATCCTCCGGCCGGTGGCTGAAAGCAACCTTAAATTTTTCTATTAAAGTTGGCTCTACGCAGATACTTGACATCATCGCACTCTGCTTCCGCAAGATATGATCTTCTACTCAACGCGCCACTATCACGCTCGCGCTTTACCGTGATGGTATTGAATAGTGTGGTCGTAGTCTTTCAATAGTTCGAGCCAATGTCACGCCCGCATGTTGAGTTCTTTTTGAGTGAAGAAATATTTAAGGCTTTTATGGTCCGAATATATCTCCACTTTCTCTCCATATAGATAGTGCCTCCATATCTTTAGCAAAACGATCATCGCTAACTCTAGATCATGAGTAGGATAATTCCTCTCATACTCTTTAAGTTGTCGCGAGGCATAGGCTATGACTTTCCCACGTTGCATGAGAACACATCCTAACCCTTTGCCTCAAGCATCGTCAGAGATAACAAATCCATCCGAACCAGATGGTATTGTTAGAACAACAGCCAAATAAGTCTCCTCTTAAGCTCTTGGAAACTCTTCTCGATTCTTCGCTCCAAACGAATTTCAGATCCTTTCGAAAGTTAATCGAGTTAATGGAGTAGCGATTCGAGAAAACCCTTCCACTAAATCTCCGATAATAACCAAATAAGCCCAAAAACTACGTACTTTCACCACCGACTTCGGTTGCTTCCCAACTTTCAGATTGCTTCAATCTTCGTCGGATCAACAGATACTCCATGTTTCGACACCACGTGCCCAAGGAATGCTACTTCCTCAAGCCGTAACTCGCATTTCTTCAATTTGGCATATATTTTGTTTTCACGAAGCCTTTCGAGTACCAATTTTCAAATGGTGCTCATGATCTTCACGACTTTTGGAATATATGAGGATGTCATCAATAAAAACAACAACGAATCGATCCAAATATTCCTTGAATACTTGGTTCATCATATCCATGAAAGCCACAGAGCATTAGTCGGTCCGAAAGACATGACTAAGAATTCATAATGCCCATACCGAGTTTCAAGGCGTCTTTGAATATCCTCGATTCTAATCTTCAAATTGATGATATCCGTAATCTAAGATCGATTTTGAAAAGAATTGTGCCCTTGCAGAATCGGGTCAAACAAGTCATCAATACGAGGTAGAGGATACCTATTCTTGATGGTGACATGGTTCAATTCCCGATAGTCAATATAAAGTCGCATACTCCCGCTTTTCTTCTTTACTTAATAAAACAGAGCACCCCAAGGAGATGTACTAGAGACTAATGAAACCGATGTCCAACAATTCCTCAGAGTTGTACCTTTAACTCCTGAAGTTCAATAGAGCCATTCGATATGGGGTTTTAGAAATGGGCTTTGTACCAGTTCAAGATCAATAAAGAATTCAACTTCACGCTCGGGGTAGACCGGAAGTTCTTCGAGAAATACGTCAGAAAGTCAATAACAACAGAATATTATTCAAATTTGACGTGTCTTTATTCAAATCCATAACATGGGCTAAGAAAGCTTGACATCCGCTTTTCAATAAACGAATAGCTTTACGATTGATTATATATGATGTTGATTGATTTTAATGGTTTAGTTGCTTGAATTCGCATAACAGTTGGTTAGAATATGAAAACTAACAACCTTATTTAAAACAATCAATTTTGGCATGATGAGTAGTTAACCAATCAATCCCTAAAATCACATCAAAAGCAAGTATCTTTAAAGAGATAAGGTCAATGTGTAAGGTAATGGTGCCAACTTGAATCAAACAAGATTTATAAACAAAGTGGATGTGATGAAAGTTTCTCCTAACTGAGTTTCCACAGATAGATCAAAGTCTAATTTCTCCTGAGTCAAGTTTAAACGCTGAGCACATGCAAGAGAGATAAATGAATGGGTAGCACCCAGATCAAGTAAGGTATAAACTTTGCAAGAATTTATAAATAGCTTACCAAAGTGTTCACCTCGCTTGGGTTCCTCGATTTTGACTACCACAACAAACGCTTCTTCCTAATCGTTGACTTTGCCTTTTTTCGGGACAATTTTTCGAGTCACCGTCCCTCACGAACTAGGTTTCGCCATCGCATAATCTCGAGCGATATGTCCTTCCTTTCCACAATTATAGCATACCTTGAACTGCTGTGGGACGGTTTGACCGATATGTCCCTCTTTCCCCAAGATTTATAGTATATGACCGGTGGTCGTTTTCCTCCCTTAGAACCAATTGTCGCTTGCCAAGACCGCTGCCTTCACATGGTCATTGTTAAATCTCCTCTTTTAAAATCTCCTCCCGACTCGCTTCTTCTATTTTCATGGCTATGATTACCACCAGAGTGGTTACCATTTTTGTCCGTCTGCTTTTCTTCTCATTTGGTTATCATTATTCGCTGATCGCTATATCTCGGTACGATCCTCGTTACTGTGGTCCTCATTGACCGTACAAGTTATCTCGCTTCTAATAATTGAGCCCTCATTTACAACATCTCGAATAGAGAGAAAGTTTATGAGAAATGAGATATCGACGTACGCCGAAGTTTCAAACCTCTCGAAACATCCGTCATACGCTCCTCATTCTCCACCAAATGAGGTGCAAACTCGATAACTCGCAAACTTTGCCTCATCATCGAGACACCGCCATGTTGCTTTTGTTCTAACTCGATGAACTCCACTTCCTTCATATGATGAACACTTTCGTGAAAGTATTTGTCATTAAATAGTTTTCAAACGCTTCCCAAGACATGCCGAAAGGGCTGGATGGGTACGCTTCACGATTTCCACCAAAGAATCTGCCTCGCCACGGAACATAAAGGTGGCGAATGGAACCTTCGTTCTCCTCCGCATCCCAAGACATCGAATATCTTGGTAATTTGCTTGACCCATGTTTCGCCATGATCGGATCCGCTTTCCTTAAATTCGTGGTCCCAACTTTCGAATCGCTTCGTCACGGACAACCCGTGAATTGCTATCATTTCTCCTCAGATTTTGAACACGAGTCTCCTCGTCTCGATTTTGCATGAATCGCAAAAGCTTCTAAACATTCCCTCGCTCATCATCCGCTTTCGGTGGTGTTGTTCACAGGAGGAACATCACACACTGCTGCACGTTCTCCTCGCTGGTGAGTATAGGCTCTACACGGCCTCATTTCCATTGTTAATATTCTCACGACATTCTCAAACACCGCCATAAAACAAGGGTTAATTAAGGAAATCAATATATCACATAATATCCCTATATATCGACCAACTAACAAATAAGCTTAGGTAGGACACACTAGCGAAGGATTTATTCTCGCCTCTCCTCCTAGTTCTATTCCCCGATCTACGCCAGAGATCATATCCCTAAGCTCGATTCCAACCGTGACGCCCCAAAATAGGTATACATCACCCATTCGAAAGTTGTCAATACATGGTACGTAAACAACTACAACTTTATTATTACAACAAGAAATCGTGAGTTTGAATACAAATATTATCTTCTGACAATATCTATACTCAAATAAATCCTCATCACATTTATTGATACATTATTTTACAAAATGGTGAGGACTACTAAACAATTCTTTCTAAAACCTTCATTCCATACCCCACTGCATTCTCGCTTATATTCTCGCCTCCCGAGAAGAAAAATGGAACAAAAAGGAAAAGGGGTGAGCTCAACTAGCTCAAGAAAGAATATTATGACTAAGATAATATACAACAAATTATCGTTAGTCTTCAACAGGAAAAATCTAATAGAATACAATAGACAACAAATTTTAAATCAATATTCGCAATGAAATAATAATTCATTAGAAGAGTTAAGTAGAGAATGCAAACTACTATCTTCTATGTATGAATTTAAAAGTTCATCGCTCATCCTTTATCCCGTAACATCAATCAATATACATCCGAATCAAATATTCATCTTTGCACTATGTGCCAAAGATATTCATCGATTGGTCATGTTCATCTAAACACTGCTCATCTTTGCACATGGGCCAAAGATATTCTTCAGAATCATTCATCTTGCACTACAGCCAAAGATATTCCATAATATCATCATTTAAGATCAAGATGATGAAAATATTTTAAAGAAACGAATCAAGTGAAACAAAATGACAAGGATTAAGGATTAAGGATTCGTACTTTGTTTTATCCACGCCCAAAAAAATACCTCAAAAATAATCATAGTGGTGTAAAATTCAAGAATGATCAAAACATGGATACAATCAAAGCTAGTATCCGTAATAGATATTTTGGACAAAAGAAGAAATTTTATTTTTTCGGTGAATAGTGTCAGATATACGTGAATAGTGTCGTATACGTGAATAGTAACTCCGACACCAAAAGATAGAAATTCCACAAAAAACATCTTCACGCTTCATGAATAGTACTCGTGAATAATAACTCGTGAATAGTAACTCATGAATAGTAACTCGTGAATAGTAACTCATGAATAGTAACCCCGACATGAAAAAGTTCCAAATTTGATAAAAGTTCCAACCAATGTTTCAAAGATAATGATATTGAAGAAATAATATCATTTGAGAAGAAAATAACATCCCTTACCTCGAAAGATCAAGATTTCTAAATGAAACACAGGATATAGGCTATGACTTGGACTTGCAACCAGATAGCAATACTCAAAGTATACTCAAAATACTCACAAGAATACACCGATAATATAGAGAGAGAAAACTTCAGTTCGTGTGATTTTCAATTCTAACCCAAGACCCTATTTATAGAAATCGCTTAGAACACCAAAGGTAAAGTAGAAAATTTAATAAATTAATAATAAATTTCCTACACATGCCTAGAATCTGATTTCAGCCATCAAACACATGCCACATTCTAGAAAAAGTAAGAAAAAACGTTTTTCTAATTTTAAATATTTTAAACTTCCAAAAATCAATTAATTTTGAGCTTCTAACTTCAATAATTCATAATAAATAGCCCTTTCATCGAAAAAATTGAATCTTGCGATTTTTTATAGGAAATTCAATTCTCTACAACTTTGCGTAAGAAAGTTTTTCCAAATTCCAAATAGAAATTGACCAAATCCACAAACCAAGCGATTTTACAAAGCTATAATCAAATTTCAAATAATAAATGGGGTCCACCGACATGTTTAACATGTTTTAAACATTTATTGCAACAAAAATACTCTTCCTCCTCAGATACTCATATATCCCACATTCGTTGTAAAAATATCACCATTATTATATTATTATTAATATAATAATATATTTAAATGAATTATTTTATCGTAAAAAGATAAAATATCAATTTTCAACAATTGTCACAATAAAAATTTCTCCATCTATATCCACATAAAATCAATATTTTTCTCATCATATGAATCAATAATTAATTATTCACAAATAATATTACGTAATCACAATATCGACAACCGTGCAGTTCCTCAGAAAGATGGGGCTTTCAATAAGAATTTCTTCATCTTGGCGCCGCAATTAGGTGACCAAACCTCTCCTTAGATGTAACTTTCTAGACATTGCCAATAATGTTATCTAATAATATTATTCAGATAATATGAATTATTACTTCGATAATGAAAAATACGTGTAATGATAATTATCAAACAACAAAGAATATAAAATATCAACGCAAAGAATTATTAACTCAATAAAATATCGAATAAAGAATTATCGTAACCATTATTGAGTAGTGCTTCTTCACGTAAGAATCAACAATTGGTGCAATACTGTAGTACTTTCGTGTTTTAACCACGGGTATTTTAACAAGATAATAAAGAATAACTACGCCTAAATTATTTTTAAACAACTTATATTTGTCGTTTTCTTCATCCAATCGCTCAAGTTATGGGCCCACATGGGTCAAGGTCGCATTTAATATTCCCCGACAAAGATTTAATATTCCACGACCAAACTAATATTCCCCGACAACAATGAATATTTTATAACCACTTGCTTATTTTGAAATATTTATGTATTTTACCCCTAACTATCCACATTAATCAAATCAACCCTTACTATTTCAAAATAATAAATAGAGAAAATTAAATTTCATTAATAATAAGTTGGGGTCTTACACCTTACCTCAAAAAGATAAGACTTACGATTTGGAATAATCGGATATAATCTTTCAAGGAATCTTACATCGATAGCAACACTCAAAGTATCAAAATACTCACAAGAATACGCCGATAATATAGAGAGAGAAAGAGAGAGAAAACTTGTTTCGGTGTGATTTTCAATTCTAACCCAAGACCCTATTTATAGAAAAATGCTTTAACAACAAAGAAAAAAATTTAATAAAATAATATTATTTATTAAATTTTCAAGCCCACCACAAAAGAATCTGATTTTAGCATGTTTACAACACTTGTGGGACTCACCAAAACATTTTTCTAAATAAAAATATTTAAAACTCAAAAATCAATTTAGACCCTATATCTAGGAACTTCAATAATTCACAATAAATAGCCCTTTTATCAGAAAAATTCAAATCTTATGTCCATTCCATAGGAAATTCAATTCTCTACAACTTTGTAAGTTTAAGTTTTTCCAAATTCCAAACAGAAGTTGACCGAAATCCACAAACGGGCGATTTTACAGTCTATAATCAAATTTCAGTCAAGAAATGGGGTCCACAAACATGAAAAACATATTTTAAATATTTTTAATAACAAAAATACTCTTCCTCCTCATTTATTCATATATTTCACATTCATTGTAAAAATATCACCATTATTATATTATTAAAATATTATAATATATTTAAATAAGTTATTTTGTCAGAAAAGATAAAATATAAATTTTCAACAATTGTCACATTAAAAATTTTCTCCACTATATCCATATAAAATGAATATTTTCCTTGTCATGTAAATCAATAATTAATTATCCATAAATAATATTACAGAATCACAATACTGACAACCAGGCCGTTCTCAAGAAAGAGGGGGTTTTCCAATAAGGATTTCTCCTTACTGACGCGCAATTAGGTGACCAAACCTCTTCTTAGACAGAACTTTCTAGACATTGCCAATAATGCTATCTAATAATATTATTCAAATAATATGAATTATTAATTCAATAAAGGAAAATACTGTGCAGTGACAATTATTGAAACAACAATAATATAAAATATCAACGTAGCAATTATTGAATCAATAAAATAAAATATTGAACAGTAATTACTGTAACAATTATTGAGTAGTGCCTTCTTACAGTATTAACGGTAAAACTCAAGAATGATCAAAATATGGATACAATCAAAGCTAGTATCCATAATAGATATTTTGGACAAAAAATAAAAATTTAATTTTTCTATGAATAAGTCTTGATTCGTGAATAGTGTCAGATATCGTGAATAGTCATAGTATACGTGAATAGTAACTCTGACACTAAAAGACAAGAATTTCACAAGAAAAATCTTACTAATATTTCGCATAATGATATTAGAAGAAATAATATCATTTAAAAAAAATAACATCCCTTACCTCGAAAAGATAAGACTTACGATTTGGAATCATTGGATATAGTCAAGGAATCTTGTTCAGATATAGCAACACTCAAAGTATCAAAATACTCACAAGAATACGCTCGATAATATAGAGAGAGAAAGAGAGAGAAAACTTGTTTCTGGTGTGATTTTCAATTCTAACCTAAGCACCCTATTTATAGAAAAATGCTTAGAACACCAAAGCATAAAATTTAATAAAATAATATTATTTATTAAATTTTCGAACCCACCACAAAAGAATCTGATTTTAGCATGTTTACAACACTTGTGGGACTCACCAAAAACATTTTTCTAAACAAAAATATTTAAAACTCCAAAAATCAATTCAGACCCGATATACCGAAACTTTAATAATTCACAATAAATAGCCCTTTTATCAGAAAAATTCAAATCTTATGTCCATTCCATAGGAAATTAAATTCTCTACAACTTTTTAAGTTTAAGTTTTTCCAAATTCCAAACAGAAGTTGACCGAAATTCACAAACGGGCGATTTTACAGTCTATAATCAAATTTCAGTCAAAAAATGGGGTCCACAAACGTGAAAAACATGTTTTAAATATATTTAATAACAAAAATACTCTTCCTCCTCATTTATTCATATATCCCACATTCATTGTAAAAATATCACCATTATTATATTATTAAAATATAATAATATATTTAAATGAATTTTTTTATCAGAAAAGATAAAATATAAATTTTCAACAATTGTCACATTAAAAATTTTCTCCATCTATATCCTCATAAAATAATATTACAGAATCACAATACTGACAACCAGGCCGTTCCCAAGAAAGAGGGGGCTTTCCAATAAGGATTTCTTTTTACTAACGCGTAATTAGGTGACCAAACCTCTCCTTGATGTAACTTTCTAGACATTGCCAATAATGCTATCTAATAATATTATTCAAATAATATGAATTATTAATTCAATAAAGGAAAATATCGCGTTGACAATTATTGAAACAACAATAATATAAAATATCAACGTAGCAATTATTGAATCAATAAAATAAAATATTGAGCAAGAATTACTATAACAATTATCGAAAAGGCCTTCACGCATTTAATCAATAATCGTGTAATACCATGTGCTACTATATTTTAACCACCGGGTATTCCAACAAGATAATTCAGAATAACTACGCCAGTTATATATAAACAACTTATACTTTGTCGCTTTCTTTATCCAATCGCTTTCAGTTGTGGGGCCTACACAAGGTCGCTACCGTCGCATTTAATATTCCCCATAATAAGAATATTCCACGACCAAACTAATATTCCCACAACAACAATGAATATTTTATAACCACTTGCTTATTTGAAATATTTAGCATTTTACCCATAACTAACCACATTAATCAAATCAACCCTTACTATTTCAAAATAATAAATAGAGAAATTCAATTTCATTAATAATAAGTTGGGGTCTTACAACCTCCTCTCCTTATGAAATTTCGTCCTCGAAATTGACGACGATACTCGTGTTTCAAAAAGGTGAGGATATCTCGCTTTCATTTTCGTTTCTAACTCCCGTGTCATTTCTCTATATAGCATGGTTCCTCCACAAAACTTTAACTTGTGGTATGACTTTGTCAAGCGTAGGGACATGCTCCTTCCTATCCAAGATCTTGACAGTAATTTCTTCAGACGTTAAGTCTTCACTATCTCGTCCGGTTCTAACTCAATAACGTGAGTTTGGGTCTTTCACATATTTACGTAGCACAAATATGTGAAAAACATTATGAACACGAGACATACTTGAAGGTAACGCGAGTCTATATGCCACATTTCCTACTCACCAAGAATCTGAAATGGACCAATAAATCATGGATTGAGCTTTCCTCTTTCCAAAATCTTGTAACTCCCTTCCATGGAGCCACACGCAACAAATACATGAACCCCAATACTAAATTCCACGTCCTTTCGATGAAGATCCGCATAACTCTTTTTGTCGATCTTGTGCCGCTTTGTATATCGTTGTCTAATCATTTGGATCTTTTTCGTAGTAATACGTATTTAACTCGGTCCCAACAATGTTGCTTTACCAACCTCATCCCAACATATCAAGAGCGACACTTACGCCCATATAATGCTTGAATGGAGCCACACCTATACTTGCCTCGATAATCTGTTGTTGTAGGAGAATTCCACCAAAGGTAAATATTTATCCCAACTCCCTTTGAAGTCTAGGACATAGTCTTAATAGATCTTCAAGAGTTTGAATAGTCCCTCTCGATTGTCCGTCTGGTTTGAGGATAGTATGCGAACTAAATAGTAAACGTGCTCATAGCTTTTTGCAAGCTAACCCAAAATCGTGAAGTGAATCTTGGGTCACGATCCAAACTATGGATACTTGGCATGCCATGCAATCTCACAATCTCATTTACGCATACTGAGCAAGATGTTCAAGGAATAAGTCTCCCCAGACGGCAAGAAATGAGCAGACTTGGTTAATCTATCAACAATAGCCCAAATAGCATCTATGCCTTGAGAAACCATGGGAAGACCCGTAACGAAATCCATGGTAATGTGTTCCCACTTCCATTTTAGAATCGCAAGTGGTTGCAATGGACCCTCAGGCACTTGATGCTCCGCCTTTACACGTTGACAAGTTAAACACCTCAAGATAAACTTCGCAATCTCTCTGTTCATATTGTTCCACCAAAATGTATATCAAAGATCACGATACATTTTGGTACTTAAGGTAGGGTGCTCAAAAAATTCATTTTTGTTTTTTGCCATCGAACAGGTTGAAACCCAGCATGCAAATGTAATCGATTTTTTTCGGTTTGAGCTTTTTTCGCTTTTGGTTTTTCAATTTTTTAGACTTTTCGGTCATCGGTAGCAGAATGAGAATTTGAATTCGGTAAATATTGAAAAATTGAAAAAACCAAAAACTTTGAAAAAATGAAAACTTATCATTAACATTGATACTGTGATACATTCTGCCAAGAAAATGAAGACTAATGTAGCTAGCACATGGGATGGGAATATGTAAACACTACTGGTATTAGCCATTAGGCCATATATGCTATATATATATATATATATAATTAACCATTAGGCTAAATGATTGATGTAATCGACATGCCTATATATACCGGTACTAAAATCTCAAATTATTCTTAATAATAATAACAAAGTAAGCTCTACACAATTAATTTCACCAAGTTACTTATATATCGACTAATTTTATAACAAAAGTATATCACGATTAAAGTAGAATACTATATATAAGTTAGAATAATAATAATATGAGAATTTTATTATTATTATTCTTATATATTTCATATATGTTAGTTTTAATATGGAAATAAATCTATATAACAATACCCAAAATATAATATGTAATGAGTATACTATTATATTTTAGGCTCTATTAATTGTTATTGTTCGATATATAGGTGATTTCTAATTAATGTGAAACATGTGGGCGAGTCGTATAAGTATTATGTAAGATTATCCATAATGGTTTGCATGGGTGAGTCTTCACAGCTTTTGTAAATATAATTTTTTTCCTGTTAATTATAGATTTGGATTATATATATATATATATAAGAATAGGAAAAAAAATATCGTAGTAAAACATTTACTGCTAGTAACAAATATGGATTTTGTTAATATAATTGATTGTTAATATTTAAGTGGTTCCTAGTAAATAAATATTATTATTACACAAATTTTAATTTTAATTTAATATTTACTAGTCTCATTTCTTAGTTTTAAAAATTTGTTAATATAAAAAATAATTATTTAACTATTGCAGATAATCGAAAAACCAACCAAAAAAAAACCTAAGACCGACTTTGTACCAAATCGGATGTAAAACCTATTATTCTGCAGTCTGCAGGTTCTTGGTTTTCTAGGTTTTTTTGTTCTAAGATCTGGTTCGGTTTTTTGGTACTGGATTCGATTTTTTTACCGATGAGCACCCCTACTTCCGGGATGGATTGCAAATGGTGTATGTGTGCCTCCATCATGATCTTGTATTTTAAATCCAGTCGTTAGGAACACAAAGTCCGGAGTGGACTTCAAGTATTCCTTCTTCATCGATTCTCGCTTCTAGAATAGCGCCTTCTTGTACTTTCTTCTTCATGACGCGACTCCCGGTTCGTGTTTTGAGCAACTTTAACTTTATCGATTAAAGTTGGTTTTACGCGATACATGACATCATTGCATGGGTCCTCGAGTCTTGAATTCTATCTTCATCTTTTGTAAATCACACAAATGGGCCTTTGTGTTGACAACATCGCACTCGCTCCTCAAAGATATGATCTTCTACTTAACGCGTCAGCTACTACGTTTGCTTTTCCAGGATGGTATTGAATAGTGTGGTCGTAATCTTTCAACAGCTCGAGCCAACGTCGTTGTCGCATGTTGAGTTCCTTTTGGGTGAAGAAATATTTGAGGCTTTTATGGTCTGAATATATCTCCACTTTCTCCCCATATAGATAGTGCCTCCAGATCTTTAGCGCGAAAACGACTGCTGCCAACTCTAGATTATGAGTACGATAATTCCTCTCATATTCTTTAAGTTGTCGCGAGGCATAGGCTATGACTTTCCCATGTTGCATGAGAACACACCCTAACCCTTTGCTCAAGCATCATTTGAGATAACAAATCCATCCGAACCGGATGGTATTGTCGTAACAGCCGAAATGAGTCTCCTCTAAGCTCTTGAAAACTCTTCTCGCATTCCTCGCCCCATACAAATTTTGTATCTTTCGAGTCACCGAAAGTTAATCTGAGTAGCGATTCGAGAAAATCTTTCCATTTAATCTCGATAATAACCACTAAGCCGTAAAGCTATGTACTTTATCCATCGCCTTCTTGCTGTTCCTAACTTTGTATTGCTTCAATCTTCGCCGGTCAACAGATACTCCATGTTTTGACACCACGTGCCCAAGGAATGCTACTTCCTCAAGCCAGAACTCGCATTTCTTCAACTTGGCATATAACTTATTTTCACGAAGCCTTTGGAGTACCGGCTTCAAATGGTGCTCATGATCTTCACGACTTTTGGAATATATGAGGATGTCATCAATAAAGACAACAACGAACTGATCCAAATATTCTTTGAATATTCGGTTTATCATGTCCATGAAAGCCGTGGGAGCATTAGTCAATCCAAAAGACATGACTAAGAATTCATAATGCCCGTACCGAGTTCTGAAGGCAGTCTTTAGAATATCCTCGATTCTAATCTTCACCGATGATATCCGCATCAAGATCGATCTTTGAAAAGAATTATGCTCCTCATAATCGGTAAAACAGTCATCAATGCGAGGTAGCAGATACCTATTCTTGATGGTGACATGGTTTAATTCCGATTAGTCAATACAAAGTCGCATACTCCGCTTTCTTTCTTCTTTACAAATAAAACAGGGCACCCCAAGGAGATGTACTACTGATTTAATGAAACCGATGTCCAACAACTCCCGTAGTTGGACCTTTAACTCAAGTTCAAGAGGAGCCATTCGATATGGGATTTTAGAAATGGGCTTTGTACCAGGTTCAAGGTCAATAAAAAATTTAACTTCATGTTCTGGGAGTATACAGGGAAGTTCTTCAAGTAATACGTCAGGAAATTTACTAACAACAAGAATATTATTCAAATCTGACGTGTCTTTATTCAAATACATAACATGGGCTATGAAAGCTTGACATCCGTTTTTTAATAAACGAATAACTTTATGACTTGATATGACAGTGATTGATTTTAGTGGTTTAGTTGCTTGAATTCGTACAACAGGTTGGTTAGGAATATGAAAACTAACAACCTTACGAAAAAAATCGATTTTGGCATGATGAGTAGTTAACCAATCAATCCCTAAAATCACATCAAAAGCAAGTATCTTTAAAAAGATAAGGTCAACAGGTAATGTGATGGTGCCAACTTGGATCAAACAAGATTTATAAACAGTGGATGTAATGAAAGTTTCTCCTAACGGAGTCTCCACAGATAAATCAAAGTCTAATTTCTCCAGAGTTAAGTTTAAACATTGAGCACAAGCAGGAGAGATAAATGAATGGGTAGCATCGGTATCTATTAAGGTATAAACTTCGCAAGAATTTATGATTAGCTTACCCGTGATCACCTCGTTTGGGTTTCTCGCATTTTGACCAGTCACGACAAACGCTCTTCCAGAAACCGTTGACTTTGACTTTTCTGGGACAGCCTTTTCAGTCACCATCCCCGCTGGACTTGGTTTCGTTACCGTACAATCTCGAGCGATATATCATTCCTTTCCACAATTATAACATACCTTGAACTGTTGTGGACAGTTTGGACTGATATGCCCCTCTTTCCCTCATTTATAGCATACGACCGGTGGTCGTTCTCCTCCTTAGAACCGATTCTTTCTTTGGTGCGACGTCTTCGCATTGTCATTATTGAATATCCTCTTTTATAATCTCCCAGGCCGCTTCTTCTATTTTCATGGCCACGACTACCACTAGAGTGGTTACCGCTTTTATTCAGATTTTTCTTTCTCCGTTGGTTATCGTTGTTTCGATGATTGTCACACCCAGATGATCCTCGTTGTGGTCCTGGTTGAACGTACTCGTTATCTCACTCTAATAATTGAGCCCTGTTGACAACATCTGAATAGAGAGAAAATTTATGAGAAATAAGATATTGTCGTATGCCGAGTTTCAAACTTCTCAGAAACATCCGCGTCATACGTTCCTCATTCTCCACCAAATGAGGTACAAACCTGGATAACTCTGCAAACTTCACCTCGTACTGGGACACCGTCATGTTGTTTTGTCCTAATCTAATAAACTTCACTTCCTTCATATGATTTAATACTTTCGTGAAAGTACTTGTCATTGAACAATTCTCAAACATCTCCCAAGACATGCCGAAAAGTATTTGGATAGGTACGCTTCATAGATTCCCACCAGTAATTTGCCTCATTACAGAACATAAAGGTGGCGAATGGAACCTTCTATTCCTTCGTGCATCCCAAGACATCGAATATCTTCGTAATTTGCTTAACCCACATTTCTGCCTTAATCGGATCTGGCTTTCCCTGCACGGTGGTCCCAACTCTTGAACCTTGGCGGTGACAAACCCGTCGTTGTTATAATTTCCACTGTATTTTGTACACGAAGTCTCCTAAATCGATTTTGCATGAACGCAAAAAGCTTCTAAACATCCCGTCGTTCATCATCGCCCGCTTCAGTGGTGTTGTTTACGGGAGGAACATTCTTACTGGCTTTGACGTTCTCCTCATTGGTGAGTAAAGGTGTCTCCATGGTCTCATTTACTCCATTGTTAACATTCTCAGTCGTCATTATCAAATACTTCCATAAAACAAGGGTTAATTAAAGAAATCAACATATCACATAATATCCCTATATACTGACCAACCAACAAATAAGCTTATGTAGGACACACTAGCAAAGAATTTAGTCATCTCTCCCCTCCTAGTTCTATTCCCCGATCTCCACCAGATATCATATCCCTAAGCTTTGATACCAACTGGAACACCCCCAAAATAGGTATACAACACCCAATCTGAGTCGCCAAATACATGGTACAGAAACAACTACAACTTTATTATTACAATTGTCGTGCAAAATACGACAACACATAAACTGTGAGTTTAAATACAAATATTGTCATCTAGACAATATCCACACTCAAATAAGTCCTCATTACAATTATTGATACACTATTTTACAAAATAGTGATGACTAATAAGAAAACTTCTAGAACCATCATTCCATCCCCCGACTAGAACTCGCTACATTCTTGCCTTCTGAGAAGAAAAATGGAACAAAAAGGAAAAGGGTGAGCTCAACTAGCCCAGTAAAGAATATTATGACTAAGATAATATAGAACAAATTATCGTTAGTCTTCAACAGGGAAAAATCTGATAAAATACAATAGACAACAAGTTTTAAATCAATATTCGCAGCGGAAATAATAATTCATAGAAGAGTTACGTAGAGAATTAAATCTACTATTATCAATGAATTTAAAAGTCCATCATTAATATTTTATCCCTGTAACATCAATCAATACACATCTTGAATCAAATATTCATCTTTACACTACAGGCCAAAGATATTCATTAGTTGGTCATGTTCATCTCAACACCTGTTCACTACAGGCCAAAGATATTCATAAGAAAATCAACCATCTTTGCACTACAGGCCAAAGATATTCAGTAATATCATCATTTAAGACTGAGGATGATGAAAAATTATTTAAAGAAAACGAATCCAGTGAAACAAAAGAACAAATATTAAGGATTCGTACTTTAAATAATCCAAGTTCAAAAATACTTCATAAATAATCATAATGGAGTAAAATTCAAGAATGAACAAAACATGGATACAATCAAAGCTAGTATCCATAATAGATATTTTGGACAAAAAATAAAAATTTAATTTTTCTGTGAATAATGCCGTATACGTGAATAATAACCCCGACACTAAAAGACAAGAATTTTACAAAACAAAATCTTACCAATATTCCGGCATAATGATATTAGAAGAAATAATATCATTTTTAAAAAAATAACATCCCTTATGTGACGCCCCCAAAATAGGTATACATCACCCATTCTGAGTTGTCAATACATGGTACAGAAACAACTACAACTTTATTATTACAACAGTAAAACTGTGAGTTTGAATACAAATATTATCTTCTAGACAATATCTATACTCAAATAAATCCTCATCACATTTATTGATACATTATTTTACAAAATGGTGAGGACTACTAAACAATTCTTTCTAAAACCTTCATTCCATATCCCCACTGTACTCGCTTATATTCTCGCCTCCCGAGAAGAAAAATGGAACAAAAAGGAAAAGGGTGAGCTCAACTAGCTCAAGAAAAAATATTATGACTAAGATAATATACAACAAATTATCGTTAGTCTTCAACAGGAAAAATCTAATAGAATACAATAGACAACAAATTTTAAATCAATATTCGCAATGAAATAATAATTCATTAGAAGAGTTAAGTAGAGAATGCAAACTACTATCTTCTATGTATGAATTTAAAAGTTCATCGCTCATCCTTTATCCCCGTAACATCAATCAATATACATCCGAATCAAATATTCATCTTTGCACTACACAGCCAAAGATATTCATCATTGGTCATGTTCATCTAAACACTGCTCATCTTTGCACAACGGCCAAAGATATTCTTCAGAAATCATTCATTTTTGCACTATGTGCCAAAGATATTCCATAATATCATCATTTAAGATCAAGATGATGAAAATATTTTTAAAGAAACGAATCCGGTGAAACAAAATGACAAGGATTAAGGATTAAGGATTTGTACTTTGTTTTATCCACGTCCAAAAACACCTCAAAAATAATCATAGTGGTGTAAAATTCAAGAATGATCAAAACATGGATACAATCAAAGCTAGTATCCAGAATAGATATTTTGGACAAAAAGAAGAAATTTTATTTTTCGGTGAATAGTTCAGATATCGTGAATAGTGCCGTATACGTGAATAGTAACTCGACACCAAAAGATAGAAATTCCACAAAAACATCTTCACGCTTTATTAATAGTACTCGTGAATAAGAATCGTGAATAGTAACTCATGAATAGTAACTCGTGAATAGTAACTCATGAATAGTAACCCCGATATGAAAAAGTTCCAAATTTGATAAAAGTTCCAACCAATGTTTCAAAGATAATGATATTGAAGAAATAATATCATTTGAGAAGAAAATAACATCCCTTACCTCGAAAGATCAAGATTTAAATCGAAACAAGGACATAAAGGCTATGACTTGGACTTGCACCAGTATAGCAATACTCAAAGTATACTCAAAATACTCACAAGAATACGCTCGATAATATAGAGAGAGAAAACTTGATTTACTCGTGTGATTTTCAATTCTAACCTAAGACCCTATTTATAGGAAATCGCTTAGAACTCCAAAAGTAAAATTTAATAAATTAATAATAAATTTCCTACACATGCCTAGAATCTGATTTCAGCCATCAAACACATGCCACATTCTAGAAAAAGTAAGAAAAAACGTTTTTCTAATTTTAAATATTTTAAACTTCCAAAATCAATTATTTTGAGCTTTGAACTTCAATAATTCATAATAAATAGCCCTTTCATCGTAAAAAATTCGAATCTTGCAGTTTTTATAGGAAATTCAATTTCTACAACTTTACGTAAGAAAGTTTTTCCAAATTCCAAATAGAAATTGACCAAATCCACAAACGGGGAGATTTTACAAAGTTATAATCAAATTTCAGTCAATAAATGGGGTCCACCGACATGTTTAACATGTTTTAAACATTTATTGCAACAAAAATACTCTTCCTCCTCAGATACTCATATATCCCACATTCGTAGTGAAAATATCACCATTATTATATTATTAACATATAATAATATATTTAAATGAATTATTTTATCGAAAAAGATAAAATATCAATTTTCAACAATTGTCACAATAAAATTTTCTCCATCTATATCCACATAAAATCAATATTTTCTCATCATATGAATCAATAATTAATTATTCACAAATAATATTATGTAATCACAATATCGACATCCGTGCAATTCCTGTGAAAGAGGGGCTTTCAATAAGAATTTCTTCATCATGCGCGCGCAATTAGGTGACCAAACCTCTCCTTAGATGTAACTTTCTAGACATTGCCAATAATGTTATCTAATAATATTATTCAGATAATATGAATTATTGCTTCGATAATGAAAAATATCTTGTGTAATGATAATTATCAAACAACAAAGAATATAAAATATCAACGCAAAGAATTATTAACTCAATAAAATATCGAATAAAGAATTATCGTAACCATTATCGAGTAAGTAGTGCCTTCACGTAAGAATCAACAATTGGTGCAATACTGGTAAAGCATCGTGTTTTAACCACCGGGTATTTTAACAAGATAACTGTGAATAACTACGCCTGCGTTATTTTTAAACAACTTATATTTGTCGTTTTCTTCATCCAATCGCTTTCCGTTATGGGGCCCACATATGGTCGCTACCGTCGCATTTAATATTATTCCGACAAAGATTTAATATTCCACGCACCAAACGAATATTCCCTTAACAACAATGAATATTTTATAACCACTTGCTTATTTTGAAATATTGCGTATTTACCCCTAACTATCCACATTAATCAAATCAACCCTTACTATTTCAAAATAATAAATAGAGAAAATTAAATTTCATTAATAATAAGTTGGGGTCTTACAACCTCCCTCCTTATGAAATTTCGTCCTCTAAATTGACGTGACGTACTGGTGTTTCAAAAGGTGAGGATACCTCGCTTTCATTTCCATTTCCAATTCCCGTGTCATTTCCTCTATAGCATGATTCCTCCACAAAACTTTAACCTATGGTATGACCTTTTCATGCGTAGGGACATGCTCCTTCCTATCTAAGATCTTGACAGTACCTCCTCATACGTTAAGTCTTGGCTCTCGTCCTGGGTTCTAACTCAATAACGTGGTTTGGGTCTTTCACATATTTACTTAAGTATGATATGTGAAACACATTATGAACACGAGACATACTCGGGAGGTAACGCGAGTCTATAGGCTACATTTCCTATTCGGTCAAGAATTTGAAATGGACCAATAAATCGTGGATTGAGCTTTCCTCTTCCCAAATCTTGTAACTCCCTTCCATGGAGCAACTCGCAACAATACATGATCCCCTACACTAAATTCCACGTCCTTTCGATGAAGATCCGCATAACTCTTTTGTCGATCTTGTGCCGCTTTGTATACGCTTGTCGAATCATTTGGATCTTTTCGGTAGTCATACGTACTAACCTCGGGTCCCAACAATGTTGCTTCACCAACCTCATCCCAACATATTGGAGAGCGTTACACTTTCGTCCATATAATGCTTCAAATGGAGCCACACCTATACTTGCTCGATAATCGTTGTTGTAGGAGAATTCCACCAATGGTAAATACTTATCCCAACCGCCCTTGAAGTTTAGGACACGAGTCTTAATAAATCTTCAAGAGTTTGAATAGTCCTCTCTCGATTGTCCGTCTGTTTGGGGATGGTATGTCGAACTAAATCGCAAACTGCGCCCATAGCTTTTTGCAAGCTAACCCAAAATCTTGAAGTGAATCTTGGGTCACGATCCAAACTATGGATACCGGCATGCCATGCAACCTCACAATCTCATTCACGCGTATATACTAGCAAGACGTTCAAGGGAATAAGTCTCCCATATCAGAAGAAATGAGCAGACTTGGTTAATCTATCAACAATAACCCAAAATAGCATTGATGCCCCGAGAAACCGTAGGAAGACCCGTGAACGAAATCCATGGTAATGTGTTCCCACTTCCATTTCGGAATCTCAAGTGGTTGCAACGGACCTTTAGGTACAAGATGCTCCGCCTTTACACGTTGACAAGTTAAACACATCGAGATAAACTTTGCAATTTCTCTCTTCATATTGCTCCACCAAAATGTATGTCGAAGATCACGATACATTTTAGTACTTCCAGATGGATTGCAAATGGTGTATTGTGTGCCTTCATCATAATCTTGTACTTCAAATCGAGTCGATAGGAACACAAAGTTCAGAGTGGACTCAAGTATTCCTTCTTCATCAATTCTCGCCCTAATAGCTCCTTTTGTACTTTCTTCTTCATACGCATTTCCTGCCTGGTGGCTTGAGCAACCTTAACTTTTCTATTAAAGTTGGCTCTACGCGTATACTTGACATCATCGCACTCGTTCCAAGATATGATCTTCTACTCAACGTCTACCACCACGCTCGCTTTTACCGGGATGGTATGAATAGTGTGGTCGTAGTCTTTCAATAGTTCGAGCCAACGTCGCCGCCAGATGTTGAGTTCTTTTTTGAGTGAAGAAATATTTAAGGCTTTTTATGGTCCAATATATCTCCACTTTCTCCCATATAGATAGTGCCTCCATATCTTTAGAAACGAAACGATCACGCTAACTCTAGATCATGAGTAGGATAATTCCTCTCATACTCTTTAAGTTGTCGCGAGGCATAAAGGCTATGACTTTCCCACGTTGCATGAGAACACATCCTAACCCTTTGCTCGAAGCATCGTCAGAGATAACAAATCCATCCGAACCAGATGGTATTGTTAGAACAGTGCCAAAATAAGTCTCCTCTTAAGCTCTTGGAAACTTTTCTCGCATTCTTCGCTCCAAACTAATTTCAGTATCCTTTCGAAAGTTAATGAGTTAATGGAGTAGCGATTCGAGAAAACCCTTCCACTTAATCTCCGATAATAACCAACCACTAAGCCCAAAAGCTACGATTTCTTGCCACCGACTTTCGGTTGCTCTAACTTCAGTATTGCTTCAATCTTCACGATCAACAGATACTCCATGTTTTGACACCACATGCCCAAGAAAGGCTACTTCCTCAAGCCGTAACTCGCATTTCTTCAATTTGGCATATAGTTGGTTTTCACGAAGCCTTTGGAGTACCAAACTTCAAATGGTGCTCATGATCTTCACGACTTTTGGAATATATAAGGATGTCATCAATAAAAACAACAACGAATCGATCCAAATATTCCTTGAATACTTGGTTCATCATATCCATGAAAGCCGCAGGAGCATTAGTTAGTCCGAAAGACATGACTAAGAATTCATAATGCCCATACCGAAGTTTCAAGGCGGTCTTTGGAATATCCTCGATTCTAATTTTTGGTGATGATATCCGTAATCTAAGATCGATTTTTGAAAAGAATTGTGCCCCTCAGAATCGGGTCAAACAAGTCATCAATACGAGGTAGAGGATACCTATTCTTGATGGTGACATGGTTCAATTCCGATAGTCAATAAAGTCGCATACTCCCCGTCTTTCTTTTTTTACAAATAAAACAGAGCACCCCAAGGAGATGTACTAGGACGAATGAAACCGATGTCCAACAATTCTCAGAAGTTGGACCTTTAACTCTGAAGTTCAATAGAGCCATTCGATATGGGGTTTTAGAAATGGGCTTTGTACTCGTGTTCAAGATCAATAAAGAATTCAACTTCACGCTCGGGGTAGACCGGGAAGTTCTTCGAAATACGTCGTGAAAGTCAATAACAACAGGAATATTATTCAAATTTGACGTGTCTTTATTCAAATCCATAACATGGGCTAAGAAAGCTTGACATCCGCTTTTTCAATAAACGAATAATTTTACGATTATATATGACAAATGATTGATTTTAATGGTTTAGTTGCTTGAATTCGCATAACAGGTTGGTTAGGAATATGAAAACTAACAACCTTATTTAAAACAATCAATTTTGGCATGATGAGTAGTTAACCAATCAATCCCTAAAATCACATCAAAAGCAAGTATCTTTAAAGAGATAAGGTCAACATGTAAGGTAATGGTGCCAACTTGAATCAAACAAGATTTATAAACAGTGGATGTGATGAAAGTTTCTCCTAACGGAGTTTCCACAGATAGGTCAAAGTCTAATTTCTCCTGAGTCAAGTTTAAACGTTGAGCACATGCAGAGAGATAAATGAATGGGTAGCACCCAGATCAAGTAAGGTATAAACTTCGCAAGAATTTATAAATAGCTTACCCGTGTTCACCTCGCTTGGGTTCCTCGCATTTTGACCCAATCACAACAAACGCCTCTTTCCTAATCGTTGACTTTGCCTTTTTCTCAGGATCTTTTTGAGTCACCGTCCCCTCATTGAACTAGGTTTTACATCTTGCATAATCTCGAGCGATATGTCCTTCCTTTCCACAATTATAAGCATACCTTGAACTATTGTGGACGGTTTGACCGATATGTCCTCTCTTTCCAGATTTATAGTATATGACCGGTGGTCGTTCTCCTCCCTTAGAACCGATTCTTCGCTTCAAGACCGCTGCGTCTTCACATGGTCATTGTTAAATCTCCTCTTTTAAAATCTCTCTCGACTCGCTTCTTCTATTTTCATGGCTATGATTACCACCAGAGTGGTTACCATTTTTGTCCGCTCTATTTCTTTTCTCCGTTTGGTTATCATTATTCATTGATCGCTATCTCCGGTACGATCCACAGTTCGGTTATCCCTCGGTTGGACGTATTCGTTATCTCGCTTCTAATAATTGAGCCCTCATTTATAACATATCGAATAGAGAGAAAGTTTATGAGAAATGAGATATCGACGATGCCGAAGTTTCAAACCTCTCGTAAACATCCGCGCCATACGCTCCTCATTCTCCACCAAATGAGGTGCAAACTCGATAACTCGCAAACTTTGCCTCGCATCGAGACACCGCCATGTTGCTTTTGCTCTAATCGATGAACTCCACTTCCTTCATACGATTTAACACTTTCGTGAAAGTATTTGTCATTAAATAGTTTCAAACGCTTCCGGGACATGTCTTTGAGTGCGAAAAGTTTGGATGGGTACGCTTCATGACTCCCACCGATGTCGCCTTTCGCCACGGAACATAAAGGTGGCGAATGAAACCTTCGTTTCCTCCGTGCATCCCAAGACATAGAATATCTTGGTAATTTGCTTGACCCATGTTTCCGCCATGATCGGATCCGCTTTCCCTTAAATTCGTGGTCCCAACTCTTTGAATCGCTTGGTTGTGATAACCCGTGAATTGCTATCATTTCCTCCTCAGATTTTGAACACGAGTCTCCCTCGTCGATTTTGCATGAACCGCAAAAAGCTTCTAAACATTCCCTCGCTCATCATCTCGCTTTCAGTGGTGTTGTTCACAAGAGGAACATTGCCACTGTTGCACGTTCTCCTCGCGTTGGTGAGAATAAAGGCGTCTCCACGGCCTCATTTCCATTGTTAATATTCTCAATCGACATTCTCAAATACCGCCATAAAACAAGGGTTAATTAAGGAAATCAATATATCACATAATATCCCTATATATCTTGACCAACTAACAAATAAGCTTAGGTAGGACACACTAGCTAAGGATTTATTCGCTCTCCCTCCAAGTTCTATTCCCGATCTACGCCAGAGATCATATCCTAAGCTCGATACCAACCGCGACGCCCCAAAATAGGTATAGATCACCCATTCGAGTTGTCAATACATGGTACGTAAATAACTACAACTTTATTATTACAACAAGAAAGCTGTGAGTTTGAATACAAATATTATCTTCTAGACAATATCTATACTCAAATAAATCCTCATCACATTTATTGATACATTATTTTACAAAATGGTGAGGACTACTAAACAATTCTTTCTAAAACCTTCATTCCATACCCCGACTGCATTTCGCTATATTCTCGCCTCCCGAGAAGAAAAATGGAACAAAAAGGAAAAGGGTGAGCTCAACTAGCTCAAGAAGAATATTATGACTAAGATAATATACAACAAATTATCGTTAGTCTTTCAACAGAAAAATCTAATAGAATACAATAGACAACAAATTTTAAATCAATATTCGCAATGAAATAATAATTCATTAGAAGAGTTAAGTAGAGAATGCAAACTACTATCTTCTATGTATGAATTTAAAAGTTCATCGCTCATCCTTTATCCCCGTAACATCAATCAATATACATCTCGAATCAAATATTCATCTTTGCACTATGTGCCAAAGATATTCATCATTGGTCATGTTCATCTAAACACTGCTCATCTTTGCACAACTGCCAAAGATATTCTTCAGAAATCATTCATCTTTGCACTACAAAGCCAAAGATATTCCATAATATCATCATTTAAGACCGAAGATGATGAAAATATTTTTAAAGAAACGAATCCAAAGTGAAACAAAATGACAAGGATTAAGGATTAAGGATTCAGTACTTTGTTTTATCCACATCCAAAAATACCTCAAAAATAATCATAGTGGTGTAAAATTCAAGAATGATCAAAACATGGATACAATCAAAGCTAGTATCCGTAATAGATATTTTGGATAAAAAAGAAGAAATTTTATTTTTTAATTGAATAGTGTCGATATCGTGAATAGTGTCGACACGTGAATAGTAATCTCGACACCAAAAGATAGAAAT
The DNA here is from genome assembly GCA_020205615.1 of Panax quinquefolius. Lineage (NCBI taxonomy): Eukaryota > Viridiplantae > Streptophyta > Magnoliopsida > Apiales > Araliaceae > Panax > Panax quinquefolius. The sequence goes on along the minus strand of CM035171.1, from coordinate 103,135,551 downwards.
TCCACAAAAACATCTTCACGCTCATTAATAGTACTCGTGAATAAGAACTCGTGAATAGTAACTCATGAATAGTAATTCGTGAATAGTAACTCATGAATAGTAACCCGACATGAAAAAGTTCCAAATTTGATAAAAAGTTCCAACCAATATTTCAAAGATAATGATATTGAAGAAATAATATCATTTGAGAAGAAAATAACATCCCTTACCTCGAAAGATCAAGACTTCTAAATGAAACACCCTGATATAAGCTATGACTTGGACTTGCACCAGATAGCAATACTCAAAGTATACTCAAAATACTCACAAGAATACGCCGATAATATAGAGAGAGAAAACTTCATTTCGGTGTGATTTTCAATTCTAACCTAAAGACCCTATTTATAGAAATTGCTTAGAACACCAAAGTAGAAAATTTAATAAATTAATAATAAATTTCCTACACATGCCTAGAATCTGATTTCAGCCATCAAACACATGCCACATTCTAGAAAAAGTAAGAAAAAACGTTTTCTAATTTTAAATATTTTAAACTTCCAAAATCAATTATTTGAGAGCTTCAAACTTCAATAATTCATAATAAATAGCCCTTTCATCAGAAAATTCGAATCTCATGAGTTTTTATAGGAAATTCAATTCTCTACAACTTTGCAGAAGAAAGTTTTTCCAAATTCCAAATAGAAATTGACCAAAATCCACAAACCAAGCGATTTTATTGTGCTATAATCAAATTTTACCAATAAATGGGGTCCAATTGGACATGTTTAACATGTTTTAAATATTTATTGCAACAAAATACTCTTCCTCCTCAGATACTCATATATCCCACATTCGTTGTAAAAATATCACCATTATTATATTATTAATATATAATAATATATTTAAATGAATTATTTTATCGTAAAAAGATAAAATATCAATTTTCAACAATTGTCACAATAAAAATTTTCTCCATCTATATCCACATAAAATCAATATTTTTCTCATCATATGAATCAATAATTAATTATTCACAAATAATATTACGTAATCACAATATCGACAACCAAAGCCTCAGAAAGAGGGGCTTTCCAATAAGAATTTCTTCTTCATGGCGCCGCAATTAGGTGACCAAACCTCTCCTTAGAATGAACTTTCTAGACATTGCCAATAATGTTATCTAATAATATTATTCAGATAATATGAATTATTGCTTCGATAATGAAAATATCGTGTAATGATAATTATCAAAACAACAAATGAATATAAAATATCAACGCAACAATTATTAACTCAATAAAATATCGAATAAAGAATTATCGTAACCATTATTGAGTAGTGCCTTCTTACGTAAGAATCAACAATTGGTGCAATACTGTGGTATGCTTCTTGTGTTTTAACCAACGGGTATTTTAACAAAGATAATTTGTAATAACTACGCCTGTTATTTTTAAACAACTTATATTTTCGTTGCTTTCTTCATCCAATCGCTTTCGTTATGGGCCCATACACGGGTCGCTACCGTCGCATTTAATATTCCCGACAAAGATTTAATATTCCACGACCAAACTAATATTCCCTAACAACAATGAATATTTTATAACCACTTGCTTATTTTGAAATATTTGCGTATCTTACCCCTAACTATCCACATTAATCAAATCAACCCTTACTATTTCAAAATAATAAATAGAGAAAATTAAATTTCATTAATAATAAGTTGGGGTCTTACACCTTACCTCAAAAAGATACAGTACTTCTGACTGGAATACTGGATATAGTGCTGAAGGAATCTTACATCGTATAGCAACACTCAAAGTATCAAAATACTCACAAGAATACGCTCGATAATATAGAGAGAGAAAGAGAGAGAAAACTTGTTTCTGGTGTGATTTTCAATTCTAACCTAAGCACCCTATTTATAGAAAAATGCATTAGAACACCAAAGTAAAAAATTTAATAAAATATTATTATTTATTAAATTTTCAAGCCCACCACAAAAGAATCTGATTTTAGCATGTTTACAACACTTGTGGGACTCACCAAAAACATTTTTCTAAATAAAAATATTTAAAACTCCAAAAATCAATTTAGACCCGATATACCGGAACTTCAATAATTCACAATAAATAGCCCTTTTATCAGAAAAATTCAAATCTTATGTCCATTCCATAGGAAATTCAATTCTCTACAACTTTGTAAGTTTAAGTTTTTCCAAATTCCCAACAAAAGTTGACCGAAATCCACAAACGGGCGATTTTACAGTCTATAATCAAATTTCAGTCAAGAAATGGGGTCCACAAACATGAAAAACATAATTTAAATATTTTTAATAACAAAAATACTCTTCCTCCTCATTTATTCATATATTTCACATTCATTGTAAAAATATCACCATTATTATATTATTAAAATATAATAATATATTTAAATAAGTTATTTTATCAGAAAAGATAAAATATAAATTTTCAACAATTGTCACATTAAAAATTTTCTCCACTATATCCACATAAAATGAATATTTTCCTTGTCATGTAAATCAATAATTAATTATCCATAAATAATATTACAGAATCACAATACTGACAACCAGGCCGTTCTCAAGAAAGAGGGGGTTTTCCAATAAGGATTTCTCCTTACTGACGCGCAATTAGGTGACCAAACCTCTTCTTAGACAGAACTTTCTAGACATTGCCAATAATGCTATCTAATAATATTATTCAAATAATATGAATTATTAATTCAATAAAGGAAAATACTGTGCAGTGACAATTATTGAAACAACAATAATATAAAATATCAACGTAGCAATTATTGAATCAATAAAATAAAATATTGAACAGTAATTATTGTAACAATTATTGAGTAGTGCCTTCTTATGTAAGAATCAATAATTGGTGCAATACCGGGTGCTACTATATTTTAACCACCGGGTATTCCAACAGTATTAATGGTAACAACTACGTCGTTATATATAAATAACTTATACTTGTCATTTTCTTCATCCAATCGCTTTCCTTTATGGGGCCCACATAAGGTCGCAGCACCGTTGCATTTAATATTCCCCACAAAGAAGAATATTCCACGACCAAACGAATATCCCCAAACAACAATGAATATTTTATAACCACTTGCTTATTTGAAATATTTAAGATTTTACCCATAACTAACCACATTAATCAAATCAACCCTTACTATTTCAAAATAATAAATAGAGGAAATTCAATTTCATTAATAATAAGTTGGGGTCTTACATAGATGTGCTACTGATTGGTATGATTATGACCAGGGATTATTCGGTATAATCATGACCGTAATGTTATAAAGGATGTGATAAATATCCTCATTGGCCCGTAGTGCATTGATGGATAGTTGTTGGCATGATCATGGCCATGGGTGAAAATACGAATATCCTTGGCCCGTAGTGTATGGATAATTCGTGGTCTTGATACTAATGAATATCCTTGGCCCGTAGTGTATGGATAATTCAGTGATGTGGATTATTTATTGTTTGAGTGTCGTGATAAAATTAATGATAAACTTTTTAAATCATAGAAGATAGTAGATATCATGCTCTACTTGACTCTTCTAATGGATTGCTTGTTCCGTTGCAGTTAAACTTGACGTTTATTATATTTTATTAGTTTAACACTGTTGAAGGCTAACGATAATTTATTCTGCATTATCTTAGTCATAATATTTCTTACTGGGCTAGTTGAGCTCACCCTTTTACTTTCATTGTTCTCTTCAAGAAATGAGAAAGTATCCGGGACTAGTCGGGGAATGGAGTGACGGTCCGAGATGGTTGTTTTAGTAGTCCTCACCATTTAGTGTGATAATAAATGTAATGAGGATTGAATTTGAGTTTGGATATCGTACATGAGACAATATTCGTCGTAAAACTTCGGCTATGTTTTGTCGTATTTTACACGAAAGTGTATTAATTAAGTTTGTATTTGAATTCTGTACCATGTATTTGGCGACTCAGAATGGGTGATGTATACCTATTTTGGGGGCGTCACATCCTCCCGAACCTCCGCCATTGAAGTTCTTTGACTGATTATCGTACCTGTTGTTATTATTGTCTCGATCCTTCGGCTTCTCTACTGTATTTGGTTTAAGACTGTTCATTGCTTCCTCAACTGTTATGTACCCTTCGGTTTTGTCAATGGCTTCAACCAAGCCCTTTGGATGATTTAACATCAAGTCTTTCACCAGCTTCTTTAATTTTATAATGTACAAACCATTCTGAAATAGTCCAAGTGCCAGAAGATCGTTCAAATCCCCCACTTGTCAAACTGCTTCCCAAAACCTCTTCACGTATTGGCCCAAGGTCTCGTTCAAGTATTGCCTGATCTGAGTTAAGGACCTGGTTGGGTTTCCCTTCCTTTTAATATTACTGAACCGAGCATGAAATGTAAGACCCCGAATTTTATGAAATAAAATTATTCAATTTTTCTTATAATTATTATTCAGTAAATGGTTAAATTGATAAAAGTTTAAAGTTAAGGGTGATATATATAAAATTTTCAAAATACGCAAGTGGTTATAAAATACTCAGTTTTGTTGGGGAATATTCGTTTGGTCGTGGAATATTCTCATTATGGGAATATTCATACATTTGCCATGACCATTCGTGGGCCTCATAAATGTAATAAGCTGCTTGGATGAAGAAAACAACAAGTTTGAGTTTTTATAAATAACGACGTAGTTATTCCAATTAACATCGTTGAAATACCGTGGTTAAAATACGATGAATTCGCGTGGTTGCATAAGTAGCATTACCGGTATTGCAAGATTGTTAAATTATTGATTCTTACGTAAAGCCTTTGCGCCAATAATTGTTACTGAAGTAGTTACTATTCAATATTTTATTTTATTGATTCAATAATTCTTTGCGTTGATATTTTATATTATTGTTGTTTCAATAATTATCACTACACAGTATTTCCCATTATCAGATCAATAATTCATATTATTTGAATAAATATTATTAGATAGCATTATTGGTAATGTCTAGAAAGTTCTATCAATGAGAGGTTTGGTCACCTAATTGCGCACCAAGAAGTGAGAGAAATCCTTATTAGAAAGCCCTCTTCCGGAACCGCTGGTTGTCATTATTGTGATTCTGTAATATTATTTGTGAATAATTAATTATTGATTTATATGATAAGGAAATATTTATTTGATGTGGATATAAATGATGGATTTATTTATGTGTTTATAAATGAAGGAATTAATATTGAGGTGTTTTATAGGTATTTTGTCGGATTGAAGGTATTAAAAGATCAAATCGGTGTTTTTAAAGCTCTATTGCGTGAGTTATAATTTTAATCCGGCCGTTGGATCGATGTGATTTTTGGATATGTTATACATATATAGGTTGAGTATATGTCCACAAATTTTGAACCGTTAAAAAGTAACGTATGATTTGTTATGAATTTTAAGAGGTGTTGAAAATTATTCGTTTGTAGATTTCGAATATTTTCTGTCTGGAATTTGGAAAAACTTAAAGCTACAAAGTTGTAGAGAATTTGATTTCGTGTGGAATGGACATAAAATTCATATTTTTCTGATAAATGGGCTTTTTTCTATGAATTATTGAAGTTTTGGAAAATAAAATGATTTTTATTAAATTGTGGGTGGGACCCACTTTTGTTTTAAACATGTGGGGTGCCAAAAAATTTCAGATTTGGCATGCTTGATGGCTGGTTTTGGTAGGTGGCGTGGAAGGAAGAAATAAATAATAATATTTTATTATTTTAGTCTCCTATGGCATTCTAGCATTTTTCCTATAAATAGGCGCTTAGGTTAGAATTGAAAATCACACCAGAAACATAAGTTTTCTCTCTCTATATTATCGAGCGTATTTTTGTGAATATTTAGATACTTTGAGAGTTGCTATTTAATGCAAATTTCTTTCAGAGTTATATCCGACATTCTAGTCAGAAATACTGCTCTTTTGAGGTAAGGGATTTTAAGGGTTATTATATTTTTCAGTTTCGTAATTTTTCCGACACTCAAAAATTTTGGAAAAATTTAAAATGATAATTTGATGAGTTTTCTTGATTGTGTTCAAAAATGGCGATTTTTGGATGTATAGATTAGGAGTTATGAATTTTATGGGAAAAGACTATTTTAAATGTAAACCCTTATAACTCCTTGTGGTTAACTCCAAAATTGGTGAAATTTTTATTGGGAGTACATGTATATAACAAAAGTATACTCTGTAAATTTCGGAATTTTTGGACAAAAGTATAATTTATGATAAATGTCTAAATATTCGGAAGTTTTGACCATATAAAAATAGTAAATGAATTTTAAAAATTCTGAGAAAAATATATGTTCAATATGGGACTATATTCTGCTAAATCCCAGAAAAGAAAATTTGTTTGTACTGATTTGGTATTTTTCATGAAAATGGACTAGTTATGAGTAAATGAATTAAATATGTTACGTAAAGTAACAAAGTTGAAAAATAGGATTTTATGGCTTGAGAATCCTATATAAGGTATATGCAGATTTTTGATGAGAGTTTTGGTTATTGGTGATGAAATTTTATGAGTTTGGCATTTTAGGATGATTAAATGCATTAATTAGTAAAGTGTAAATAATTAAAATAAATTATTTATAAATTTAAAATATGATTAAAATATTGTGGTATTATTAATAATATTAGATTATGAGATTATTAAGTGATTCATAACATTTGGATTAAGGTGTTATGAAATCATTGATTTATGAATCTTACTCTTGAGATTAAATCAATATTTTGATTATATTATTTTTATTATCATATATAACATTTTTATAACCCTAAAGATGATATTTCTCTTTGACTTGAGTATAAAGATGGGTAGATTATTGGTGTGATCGTGACTATAGGTTTTCTTTGGCCAGTAGTGCAAAGATGGATTATTGACTGGTATGATCATGACCATTGAATTTATAATTGAATATTTTTAGCTTAAGTGCAAAGGTGAATTGATAAACATGGTTATAATTATGGTTTATATAAATTCTGAAATGATTATATATTTCTTTGAGATATTAATATCTTTAGCCCGTAGTGCAAAAATGACATGTTGTTGAATATCTTTGGCCTGTAATGTAAAGATAAATTGTTGATGAATATCTTTGCCCCGTAGTGCAAAGATGACCTGTTGTTGAATATCTTTGGCCCGTAGTGCAAAGATGACCTGTTGTTGAATATCTTTGACCTGTAGTGCAAAGATGAACCATTGATGAATATCTTTGGCCCGTAGTGCAAAGATGAATTTATTAGTATGATTATGGACAGGAACTGTGATTTGGTATAACCATGATCTTTGATGTTTCTAGGTAAAGACAGGTGATGAAAATTATCTTCGTCCTGGATGGGAAGAGGAATTTAGAATCACAATTATGATTATGAGTTATTCATATGATTATGGAAATGAACTGTTGATTGATGTTACAGGGATAAAACATTATTGGTGAACTTTTAATGTGGAGAAGATAATAGACTTTATAGTCTATTTGACTCTTCTAATGGATTGCTCATTCTGCTGCAACTATGGTTGAAAAGTTTTATCATCTACCATATGTTCTAAATCGATTTATTATCGATGTGAAGGCTATTGATAATTTAATTATCTTTAGTTATGATATTCTTTATCGGGTTATTTGTGTTTCACCCTTTTGCTTCACAATTCCTTTCGTGTAATAAGAGAGTGTATGGGTCGAGCTGGGGTAACAGGAAATAGAACTCATGGTCTATAGCTGTTGAGGTTCACCCTAAATAGTATGGAAATAATTTTATTGAGAACTTTAGATAAGTGTGTCGTATTATACGTCATTTGATATTTAATTTTGGTGAACCGAATAGGGTGAGGTGAACCCAACTTTGGAAGGGTGTTTTGCCACTATCATACAAGATGTCTAATGACCTACGAGTTATCATAAGACAGGGTTTTGCACATCCACTTGCTGAGTATATCTACGAGCACTACCTATATGATCTTGGAGTTTGGTTGAAATATAATTTTCAATTGCAGACAGTGGAGATAGTTATATGTCAATAGAAGACTTACCATTGGAAAGAACATGATAGTAATCTTCTCATTTTTCTTTGGGGTCTATTGGGTCAACCAAGGATAATTATGTGGACATATGATATCTATCATAACCTAGACGCATGGCCTCCCATGTACGAAGGTTTCCTTGAGCACTTCCCAAAGATTTTAATTTTTAAAATAGTTTTTGACTGTACCTTTATGTAAGGTGCCATTATGACATGCTATCCAAGGTTGGGATGAGAGTCACAGTTGGTATATATTTGTATCAAAATTCACAACATATGTGTTGTTGTATTTTGCACGACAATTGTAGTAATAAAGTTGTAGTTGTTTTCTTTACCATGTATTTGGCGACTCAGAATAGGTTGGATGGATTAGACCTATTTTGGGGGCGTCACATGAAACTTATCGCATAGCCCTTTCTAGGATGAGATTAAGTTAGGAGTCAACGTCATCATCCACTATCGAGCATCCTTCTTCAAGGTGTTTATGAACACCTGACACTTGGCCGCATCCGAGTAGTTATAATAATCCATCAATCAGTCATAGGCCTGGCTGTGTTCATAGGGGCTCCCGAACCATCATAACTTTCCATGCGAGGGAGCTTTTTGCTCGGGTCAGCTTTTTCCCGAATGATTTCTGGGGAGAATGACGATGATTTTTTGGCCGAACTTTCTTTCTCCTGCCTGACCTCGGCTAACTGTTTCTATATTTCTTTATGTTTTTTAGCCAGTGCCTCTACACCATCAGTCTTTGGAGACATGTTTCGCCTAGGTTGGTCCTGTCTCCTTCGGACTGACTGACCCCTACCTTTCGAACTTGCTGCTCTAGAGCGACCTCGGTGCCTGCTCCCAGTGTGCTGAAAACCGTCTGGACGACTTGTCCTGGACTGGTTCCTGGACGACCGATCCCTCGACTACTTTTGTGCCTACTTTTATCCTGAGAGCGACTTCAGAGTCGGCTCTCTGTCCACCGAGAATCATCTGGACAATGTGTCCTGGACCGATCTCTTGGCGACCACCCCCGCCTTCGGCTGTGGCTGAAGGCATCATCCTCGTTCTCTCCGATCAAAAGAACCATCTGCTAATCGATTTCCTTCTGTTGTAAGAGCAAAGCTTTCAAGGCATCATCAATCTCCTACCCCTTTTTCAATAAGATCAATCTCCTTTCATCACGATCAACGTCGTTGGGACGTGTTCAAGATGGTTTATCCTTGACACGGCCCCTTGGTCCTGAATCTCTACTGGCTGTCGAGAACAATCTTCACCGAGGACCGTCTGACCTATCCTTGGATGGGGCCACAGAATTGGCGTGAGACCCCAACCGTTTCGAAATTGATGGCCCCAACCGGTCATTGGCTGAACCCCTTGGTTGGTGAGGAGGGGGATCCGCCATTGACTAATCGTGGGCAAAGACTATCTTCTTACTGTTCACCATGATTGCAACCGAAACAACTTTTGTGATTAAAAACTAGCAACACTAGAAAGCCCTCCTTCTAGCGCCAATGTTAACGCCAAGATTTGTCTACGTGCCCAATCACCAAAGCGCGTCAAATCCTGCACAAAAACGAAGTCATACCAAAAGCTTGACGACTTGGGCTGCCAGGGGATAGCTCCGGTGTGAAAATAAGTATAGGCTAAATAAGGTTTTAACAATGGAGGTTTAACACTCTAGTGCTGTAAAATAATAATTGAATGTCTGTACCTGATAATGAGGGTGTAGCCATGTATTTATAGTGATCACACCACATTCTCCAAGCCTTTCTTCGTATAGAAATATGATTCCTCATTAGGTAAGATACATTAATGGGATTATAGTCAATCTTTTTAAGGAAAGAAAATTGGATTGTATCCTAACTCTTTCCTTAGAAGTTGAAAATCAAATGTAATTAGGAATCTTTGATTCCTTAAAATACTCAACTGCCAAAACAGATTCCTACGCAGGGTAAAATTCCTCCACGTAGATTATGACCCACCGTATCATCCAGGCCTAAATATTTATGCCCCAACAGTTATCATATGCAACTTCTATACTATACAAATGCAACATTTTTCTTATAGCCTAGACAGAAAACTTGAACATCATAGAATCTAAATTCAAAATTGGTCAAGATTTTATCAAAGCTATAAATTATATATATATATATATATATCTGTTTAATACAGAGTTGAATTGATGAGTAATAAAACCTATCTTATGCAACCTCTTTACTATACAGATGCAACATTTTTCTTATAGTCTCAAGAAAAAACTTGAACTTCATGGAATCAAAATTCATAAAATTCTTACTTTTGCTGGCTTATGAAATATTGGCTGGAGGGTTCGAAAAATGGCACAATGGAGCTCGTGGAAAACCTACTGGGGTTCCCAGACAAAGTGAGACTAAACAGGAAAGGCGAATCCTGGGTGGCAATAGATTGTTTTCGAACAAAAGCACAAGAGGTTCTTGCTAACAATCCATGGACGAGGAGCATATAATTTCGGCTGCCATTTCTAATGGTTATTGGTTAGGTGGGTTGGAATGAGGATGTTTTCGGTAATCACTAGGTTTAATGAGAAGGGGGAAATATTAGATGTTTTTGAAGATAAAAAGGGAGCAATAATGGAGCTAGTGAGTGAAGTAAGGGAAGAGAAAGGGAAGCTTTGGATTGTGACTATGGCTCATAATCACATTGCAACACTTGATCTTGATCTTGAATATTGTTCAATTTATTTTTGTTGTGTATTAGATAGCTTCTTGCAAGTTTGATGATGTTTAAATATGTACGTTGGATAATAATTGTTTAGCTACATATTGTTTCCTTCATCTACTTAGCTTATATATATAGGCCAATGATCCATAACATGTATTTGCTATAGATAAAAAATAGCAAAATCATCTCTATCTTCCATTACAGTTACGAACGAATGGGATTAAAAATCTGGAATCGTCGTCCGCTAGAAATTCTAGCAGACTGGAATAATATAATTTCCTGACCATTATGCCCCATCCGCTAGGAATTCTAGTGGACTACAAATCTTAATGTTTCCTATTTTCAGTCATTCCAAATTAAAATCACTAAAGCATGTTTCATGCGTTCAATCAGAATGTATATAATGGACTGACCCTAATAATTACAACACTAGTCCCTCATGAGCTCATGTAATTTAATCTAGACACCGAAGGCAAAAGGGGGTTCTCACTAGAAAAACGGTGAATCCGAAACTCCGACAATGTGAGACGGAGATGACGAAGGCGAAGGGTAAGATAAATGTGATGGAGTTTTATCAATTTCAGTAATTGAAGCGGATAGAGAAGACTATCAACACTTCTGCCTTTGCAAATCGTCGCATAACAACACCAATGTTTTTAAGAGATTGAATATGTTAGTTAACTTAAAATGTACACTATATATATATATATATATATATATATATATAAGCTTATCTAAAAAATGCAGAAATGAATTTTTTAAGGCTAGTACTTAGTACTATGTTCTTAAGATAATTATACCCTTCGTATGTTGCTCAGAGTTGATAGCACTTGTCTCCCAAGATACAATGACTACATATACTATAACAACACTACCAATAGTATATCCAACGAACCAAAATAAATGTTCAAAATTCTCTCTCAAAATAACTATGAAACTGATGAACAAATGAAGACTTTGTAATGCGTGAATGCTAGTGAATTCATGATTTCAATGGGTTGCCCCCTATCTATTTATAGGAGGGGTTGGTGACCCTTCGGATGGGGTATTAATCCTTGAAAAGACATGAGATGCTTTTGAAAAGGCATGACATGACATCCTTTGGTCAAAACGACGTAGTTTTGATCCTTTACAGAATGGGCATGTCCATTCGGGCCATAATACGACGTAGTTTTAGTTTGATCAGAACAGAAACGACGTAGTTTAAGGCTTAATAGAAAAGGCACATCCGTTAAGGCAAAAATGACGTAGTTTTGCAGCGCCTGTTCAGGTAGATAATCATTCCCAAAATGACACAGTATTAATAATAAATAATATTTATCAAAACGACATATTTTTTGATAATGGAATTAAATTAAATAATAAATTAAAATTAAAATAAATTTTTAATTAAAAATTTAAATAAATTTTGTTCAAAAAATTATATACAAGGACCTAGAACCGAGAACCGTGAACCGCGAGCCACGAGCCCGAGCTTGAGCCAGACCGGCCAGTTTGCGGCGATGCGCGCTGTGGGTTCGAACCAAGCCTTGGCTAAGTCCTCTCCTTTCCACAAAAATGGGGTGCCCTTGGGGCCTAAACCCAAGAGCAACTTTCTAGTATATAAACTAAATAATTCTTTAGTTCTTAACCGATGTAAGACTTGGCTTCCCGCATGTATTTATTATCATTTATCATTTCCAATGGTGATCTTTGGAAGTTAATATCTCATTCATTATTCCATAGATTTGAGCTTCCAAATACTTAATTTAATCTACTTATGGAGTAGAACATATTGATATGTGGATTCACTTTAAATAATTAATTAAACCCACTTTAATTTTGGTTCAAATTCTAACAGAATATAAGAAACATGAGAAGCAACAAAATTGTACCTTGAATCAATAGCTCATTTAATAAATTTCTTCCTCTCCTTGTACAAACGCAGAGCTTCACTCCTATCAACTTTTGACTTGTCACACCCATTTTTTTTCACTCAACATTTACCCAAAAAACCCTTTTTTTGTGTAACCCAAATACGATGCCTCACCTTTACCAAAAACCCAGAAAATAAATGATGGAAAAAGAGAGAACACAAAAAACTCTCTCTTTTTCTTTTTGTTATTCTTCAAACCCTAACCTTAAGAACATAGAAATGCATAGCAAACCATTTAACAAGATACAAAATGAATTGGGTTTTAAAAGAAAAAAATAAAAACCTACCTTTGATTTGAGTTATAAAAAGAGACCTAGACAAAACACATGAGCTTCTCTGTTTTCACTAAAATGAGTTAGGAGTCAACCAAAGAGTACGAATTTTGGTTTCTTGACTTGGCCTGATTAAGGGCCTAGTGGTCAACAAATTATAATATTCAAGTCCGCTAGAATTTCTAGCGGATGATGAGTCCATGTGACGCCCCCAAAATAGGTCCACACGACCCATTCTGAGTCGCCAGATATCATACTATAAAAATCAAATACAAACTTTAAATTTATCTAGAGTTTAATAATATAAGTATTAATCAAACGAAATCAAGGATAAATATTAAAGACTTTAAATTTATCTAGAGTTTAATAATATCCAAATTGTCAACATGATACTGCTTTGTGGAGTAAATTTCAAGAATAATATTCATGTATCAAAATAATTTGTACAGAAAAGAAATAAATTTTTCGGTGAATAGTACCCCGACATGAAAAGTGTCCCAAATACCCAAGTGAATAATATTATAGTGAATAGTAACAGGGTAAATAGTAACTCGTGAATAGTACCCCGGCATGAAAAGTGCCCCGAATACCCGAGTGAATAATACTAGAGTGAATAGTAATTGGGTGTATAGTAACCCGTGAATAGTAACTCGTGAATAGTAACCTGGCATGAAAAGTGCCCAAAATACCCGAGTGAATAATACTAGAGCGAATAGTAATCGGGTGAATAGTAACTCATGAATAGTATCCCAGCATGAAAAGTGCCCCGAATACCCGAGTGAATAATACTATAGTGAATAGTAATGGGTGAATAGTAACCCATGAATAGTAACTCGTGAATAGTAACCCGACATGAAAAGTGTCCCGAATACCCGAGTTAATAATACTAGAGTGAATAGTAATTGGGTGAATAGTAACTCGTGAATAGTAACCCGACATGAAAAGTGTCCCGAATACCCGAGTTAATAATACTAGAGTGAATAGTAATTGGGTGAATAGTAACTCGTGAATAGTAACCCGACATGAAAAGTGTCCCAAATACCCGAGTGAATAATACTAGAGTGAATAGTAATCGGGTGAATAGTAACTCGTGAATAGTACCCCGACATGAAAAGTGCCACAAATACCCGAGTGAATAATATTACAGTGAATAGTAACAGGGTAAATAATAACTCGTGAATAGTACCCCGACATGAAAAGTGCCCCGAATACCCGAGTGAATAATATTATAGTGAATAGTAATCCGGGTGAATAGTAACCTATGAATAGTAACCTGGCATAAAAAGTGCCTAAAATATCCGAGTGAATAATACTAGAGTGAATAGTAATCGGGTGAATAGTAACCTCGTGAATAGTAACTCGTGAATAGTATCCCAACATGAAAAGTGCCCCGAATACCCGAGTGAATAATACTATAGTGAATAGTAATCGGGTGAATAGTAACCCATGAATAGTAACTCGTGAATAGTAACCCAACATGAAAAGTTCCCCGAATACCCGAGTGAATAGTAATCGGGTGAATAGTAACCCATGAATAGTAACTCGTGAATAGTAACCCAACATAAAAAGTGCCCCAAATACCCGAGTGAATAATACTAGAGTGAATAGTAATTGGGTAAATAGTAACCCGTGAATAGTAACTCATGAAAAGTGCCCCGAATACCCGAGTGAATAATATTATAGTGAATAGTAACCAGGTAAATAGTAACCTATGAATAGTAACTCATAAATAGTACCCTGGCATGAAAAGTGCCCCGAATACCCGAGTGAATAATATTATAGTGAATAGTAACCGGGTGAATAATAACCCGTGAATAGTACTTCGGTGAAAATATTGATATTTAATAAGAAAGTTCATATCAATATTCCAATAAAATGATATTGGATGAAGCGTAAAACTCACGGATATTCCATTAATTTCAAGGATTATAGAAGAAATACTTACCATAGTAAGTTTAGATTTAAGAATATGAAAAGAACTAACATACGAAAACTGCAAATGGATTTTCACCTGTCATACGGTACGTAATCCGCGTAGACAGGTTATTCCGACATATTAAAAGATGAATACGAAAAATAGTATTCCTTATGAATACGAAAGAAATAATACCCCTTACGAATATAACAAATAATATCCCTTGCGAATATAAAAGAAATAACGTCCCTTACCTTAGTAGAAGACCGGATATTGCAATAGTGAAGTAACAGAATACTCTTCTTCTTACTCTCTATAGTTTCTCTCTCTATAGCTTCTCTTGTGAATCTCAGTGAATTGATGAGAATGAAAGAAGAATTAAGCTTCTATTTATAGGAGAATGGACTAAATAGTAACTAATTCATGAACTATTCAAACTTGATTTACTATTAGAGCAGATCATCCATATTGATTACTATTAAAACCACAACCAACGGTCCAGATTGATTTACTTTTAAAACCACCACTGACGGTCCAGATTGATTACTTTTAAAACCACCATCAACGGTCCAGATTGATTTACTATTAAAACCACCATCGACGGTCCAGATTGATTTACTATTAAAATCACCATCGACGGTCCAGATTGATTTATTATTAAAACCACCATCAATGGTCCAGATTGATTAACTATTAAAACCACCACTAATGGTCCAGATTGATTTAACTTATTACGCTTTAGTACCCCTAAAGTTTTCCAAGTTTACATTATTCTCTTCTAAACACATTCTTAATACTTCAACAATTATTCATCATTAATATTATAACTCATAATATTTGTAAGACCCCGAATTTTATGAAATAAAAGTATTTAATTTTTCTTAAAATTGTTATTCAGTAAATGGTTAATTGATAAAAAGTTAAAGTTAAGGGTGAGATATGAAATTTTTTTCAAAATACGCAAGGGGTTATAAAATACTCTTACTGTCGGGTAATATTCGTACGACGGCGCAGCCATTTGTGGGCCCCATAACGAATAACTGTCGGATGAAGAAAATGACAAGTTTGAGTTTTTATAAATAATGGCGTGGCGTTCATCAATTAACATCGGCGGAATACCCGAGTGGTTCAAAATACTGAATGTCTGGCGCACAAAGAAAGATGGCAGCACTGTATTACACGATATTTTGAATTATTGATCCTTACATAAGAAGGCACTACTCAATAATTGTTACAGTAATTACTGTTCAAAATTTTATTTTATTGATTCAATAATTGCTGCGTTGATATTTTATATTATTGTTGTTTCAATAATTGTTAGTGCACAGTATTTCCCATTATCAGATCAATAATTCTTATTATTTGAATAATATTATTAGATAGCATTATTGGCAATGTCTAGAAAGTTCTGTCAAGGAGAGGTTTGGTCACCTAATTACGCGCCAGTAAGGAGAAATCCTTACCGAAAAGCCCCCTCTTTCTTGGGAACTGCCTGGTTGTCATTATTGTGATTCTGTAATATTATTTCTGAATAATTAATTATTGATTTATATGATAAGGAAATATTTATTTGATGCGGATATAAATGATGGATTTATTTATGTGGTTATAAATGAAGGAATTAATGTTGAGGTGTTTTATCAAGATTTTTGTCTGATTGAAGGTATTAAAAGATCAAATCGATTGTTCTTAAAGCTCTATTGCGTGAATTATAATTTTTAATCCGAATAGTTGGATCGTTGTGATTTTTGGATATGTTATACATATATAAGTTGAGTATATGCCCACAAAATTTGAACCATTAAAAATAAATGTATGATTTGTTATGAATTTTAAGAGGTGTCTGATTCGGAAATTATGTTATAAATGATTTTTGGTGGAAAATTCTAGAATGAGTGGGCCCCACTAAGGTTGGTGAAGAAATGTACTGAATTTTATTTCAAATATGGTGGGTGGAAATAGTAGCAGGTAAAGCCATCAGGTAGCAGGTCAAGTCTGCTACGGCGTGCTAGCATTTTCCTATAAATAAGGTGCTGAGTTAGAATTGAAAATCACAATGTAAAACATAAGCTTTTCTCTTCTCTCTATATTATCGAGCGTATTTTTGTGAGTATTTAGATACTTTGAGAGTTGCTATTCAAAGGCAAGGTTCCTTGACTTTACATTCCTATTTAAATACCGCTTCTTTTGAGGTGTGGATTTTAAGAGTTATTATGTTTTTCAGTTTCGTAATTTTTCTGACCTTAAAAAATTTTGAAAAAAACTTGAAATGATAATTTGATGAGTTTTCTTGATGGTGTCCAAAAATGGCAATTTTTGGATATATAAATTAGGAGTTATGAATTTTATGAGAAAAAACTATTTTAAAAGTAAACCCTTATAACTCCTCGTGGTTAACTCCAAAATTGGTGAAATTTTTATTGGAAGTACATGTATATTACAGAAGTATACTCTGTAAATTTCAGAATTTTTGGACAAAGGTACAATTTATGATAAATGTCTAAATATTTCGCAGTTTTGGCCATACGAAAAATAGTAAATGAATTTTAAAAATTCCGGGAAAAATATATGTTCAATATGGGACTATATTATGTTAAATCCTAGAAAAGAAAATTTATTTGTACTGCTTTGGTATTTTTCATGAAAATGGACTAGTTATGAGTAAATGAATTAAATATGTTATGTGATGTAACAAAATTAAAAAATAGGATTTTATGGCTTGAGAATCCTATATAAGGTATATGCAGATTTTTGATGAGGGTGTTGGTTATTGGGGATGAAATTTTATGAGTTTGGCATTTTAGGATGATTAAATGCATTAATTAGTAAAGTATAAACAATTAAAATGAATTGTTTATAAGTTTAAGAAATGATTAAAATATTGTGGTAATATTAATAATATTAGATTATGAGATTATTAAGTGATTTATAATATTTGGATTAAGGTGTTATGAAATCATTGATTTATGAATCTTACTCTTGAGATTAAATCTATATGTTGATTATATGGTTTTTATTATCATATATAACATTTTTATAACCCTAAAGATGATATTTCTCTTTGACTTGAGTATAAAGATGGGTAGATTATTGGTATGATTGTGACTATGGGTTCTCTTTGGCCAGTAGTGCAAAGTTGAATCGTTGACTGGTATGATCATGACCATTGAATTTACAATTGAATATTTTTAGCTTAAGTGCAAAGGTGAATTGATCAACATAGTTATAATTATTGTTTATATAAATTCTGAAATGATTATATATTTCTTTGAGATATTAATATCTTTGGCCTGTAGTGCAAAGATGACCCGTTGTTGAATATCTCTAGCCTGTAGTGCAAAGATGATCTGTTGTTAAATATCATTGACCTGTAGTGCAAAGATGATCCGTTGTTAAATATCTTTGGCCTATAGTGTAAAGATGATCTATTTTAGAATATCTTTGGCCCGTAGTGCAAAGATGACTTGTTGATAAATATCTTTAACCGTAGTGCAAAGATGAATTTATTAGTATGATTATGAACAAGAACTGTAATTTGGTATAACCATGATCTTTGATGTTTAAGGTAAAGACAAGTGATGAAAATTATCTTTGTCCTGGATGCGAAGAGGAATTTAGAATCACAATTATGATTATGAGTTATTCATATGATTGTGGAAATGAACTATTGATTGATGTTATAGGGATAAAACATTATTGGTGGACTTTTAACGTGGAGAAGATAATAGATTTATAGTCTATTTGACTCTTCTAATGGATTGCTCGTTCCGCTGCAACCATGGTTGAAAAGTTTTATCATCTACCATATGTTCTAAATCTCTTATTTATTACTGACGAATGCTATTGATAATTTAATTATCTTTAGTCATGATATTCTTTACTGGGCTATTTGTGCTCACCCTTTTGCTTCACAAATCCTTTCAGGTAATAAGAGTGTCACGGCAAGAATTGAAGCCGGGGATAATGAGGAATAGAAGCGGTGGTCTATAGGCTGTTGAGGTTCTCCCTAAATAGTATGGAAATAATTTTATTGAGAACTTTAGATAAGTGTGTCGTATTGTATACGTCATTTGATATTTAATTTTGGTGAACCGAATAGGGTGAGGTGAACCCAACTTTGGAAGAGTGTTTTCCCACTATCATACAAGATGTCTAATGACATACAACCTCGTGTTATCATAAGACAGGGTTGTGCACATCCACTTGCTGAGTATATCTACGAGCACTACCTATATGATCTTGGAGTTTGGTTGAAATATAATGTTCAATTGCAGACGGTGGAGATAGTTATATGTCAAGAGAAGACTCACCATTGGAAGGAATATGATAGTAACCTTCTCATTTTTCTTTTGGGTCTATTGGATCAACCAAGGATAATTCTCCGGACATATGATATCTATCATAACTTAGATTTATGGCCTCCCATGTACGAAGGTTTTCTTGAGCATTTCCCAAAGATTTTAATTTTTAAAACAAGATTCTTGTTGCACCTTTATGTAAGGTATCCTTTGTGAGGTGTTGTCCACGGTTGGGACATGAGTCACAGTTGGTATATATTTGTATCAAAACTCACAACATATGTGTTGTTGTAGTAATAGAGTTGTAGTTGTTTTCTGTACCATGTATTTGGCGACTCAGAATAGGTTGGATGGATTGGACCTATTTTGGGGGCTTCATGATTGTATCGAGCTTAGGATATGATCTCTGGTGGAGATCCAGAATTAGAACTAGGAGGGGAGAGACGAGTAATATCCTTCGCTAGTGTGTGTCCTACCTAATCTGAATTTTCTAACTTAAGTTGACAAATTGTGATATGTCAATTAACCTTTATTTTGAAGAATTTTCTAGAATGATATCTAAAATACAGGAGATGAGCAATGGAGAAATCATGAGGACAGGGAAGATGGAATCTGAAATGAAAGCAAGGTATTCTCAACTCTTCAAAATACCAGGTACGTAAATTTTGGGGACGAAATTTCATAAGGAGGGGAGATTGTAAGACCCCGAATTTTATGAAATAAAAGTATTTAATTTTTCTTATAATTGTTATTCAGTAAATGGTTAATTGATTAAAATTTAAAGTTAAGGGTGAGATATGAATTTTTTTTCAAAATACGCAAGTGGTTATAAAATATTCTTGCTGTCGGGGAATATTCGTACGACGACGCAGCCATTTTGGGCCCCATAATGAATAACTGTCGGATGAAGAAAACGACAAGTTTGAGTTTTTATAAATAACGGCGTAATCGTTATCGTTAACACTGTTGGAATACTCAGTGGTTAAAATACGAATACGCTGGCGTGGCACAAAGAGTATATAGCACGGTATTACACAACAATTTTGAATTATTGATCCTTACGTAAGAAGGCACTACTCAATAATTGTTACAGTAATTACTGTTCAAAATTTTATTTTATTGATTTAATAATTGCTGCCACGCGTATTAATGTACTTTTACTACCACGCGACATCGTATTTTTACTACGGGTAGTTCAACAGGTTTTAATTCAGTAAAACTTTCGTCGTTATTTTTATAAAAGATATTTCATCATTTTCTAACTACGACAATACTTTCATTGTGGGGTCCACTAATGATTGTATTCGTCGCATTTAATATTCCCTGTTAAAATGAATATTCCCCGACCAATCGAATATTTCCCGACACAATGAATATTTTATATCAACTTGCTTACTTTGCAAAATTTTCAAATATCACCCTTAACTTTAACCTTTTTATCAATTTAACCATTTATTAAATAGAATAATAATTATTAAAAAATTTAATACTTTCATTTCATAAAATCCGGGGTCTTACAATCTCCCCTCCTTATGAAATTTAGCCCTCAAAATTTACGTACCTGGTAGTTCGAAGAGATGAGAATACCTTGCTTTCTTTTCGGATTGTACATTCCCGATTATTTCCTCTATATCATGATTTTACCATTACTCATCTCTTGTATTTTAGATAACATTCTGGAATACATCTTCAAAACAAAGGATAATTGACATATCACAGTTTGTCAACTTATCAAGTAAAAATTTCAGCTTAGGTAAGTCACACACTAGCGAAGTATATTACTCGTGTCTCCCCTCCTAGTTCTAGACTCATATCTCCGCCAACGACATTATCCCTAAGCTCTGATACCATTTGTGATTTCCCCAAAATAGGTCCACACGACCCATTCTGAGTCGCCAGATATCATACTATAAAAATCAAATACAAACTTTATTTATACACTGTTGAACTGTCGTGCAGAGTACGACAACACATAAGCTGTGAGTTTTAATACAATATTATCTCGTAGACAGTATCCAAACTCAAATTATTACAATTCCATATAAAGTACAGCAGCAAATATTTCAAGACCCCAAAGAAGAACGAGAAGATTTCTATCCTGCTCATTTTAATGAGATGCACTTTTGACGCTTTCAAAGTCGAGTTCTCACCACCCTATTTTTGTTCACTAAAATCAATTATTAAGTGACGTATAAAATACGACACACACATTTTAGGTCCTCAATAAAATCATATATTGCATGTCATGCCGTTTTATAATGTATTGAGAAACTTCGACAGTCTCGGACCATCACATTATTCCACTGTTATTCCCGCTCGACCCAGCTACACTCTTATTACCTAAAAGGAATTGTGAAGCAAAAGGGTGAGCACAAATAGTCCAGTAAAGAATATTATGACTAGGATAATTCATTTATCAATAGCCTTCATCAGGAATAAATCAGAGATTTAGAACATATGGTAGATAATAAAAGTCATCAACCATAATGGCAGTGGAACGAGCAATCCATTAGAAGAGTTAAATAGACTAGAAAGTCTATTATCTTCTCCATGTTAAAAGTCCACCAACACTGTTTTATCCTTGTAACATCAATCAACAGTTCCTATCCACAATCATGTGAATAACTCATAATTGTGGTTCTAAATTTCTCTTCGCACCCAGGACGAAGATAATTTTCATCATCTGTCTTTACCTGAAATATCAAAGATCATTATTATACCAAATCACAGTTCCTATTCATAATCATACTAATAAATTCATCTTTGCACTACGGGCCAAAGATATTCATTAATAGTTCATCTTTTCACTATAGGCCAAAGACATGCAACAATATTCTTAAAAGAGTCAAGTAGAGCATGATATCTACTATCTTTTACGAATTAAAAGTATATTATCAATATTTTATCACTGAGACTCAACTTAATAAATAATCCATATCATCGAATCATCCTTGCACTACGGCTAAGGATATTCATTAGTATCACGACCACGAATTATCCATGCACTACGGGCCAAGGATATTTGTGTTTTCGCCAATGGTCATGATTATACCGAATAATTCCTAGTCATAATCATACCAACAATTGTCCATCAATGCAATACGACCAATGAGGACTTTTACCACATCATTTGTAACATTACGGGTCATGATTATACCGAATGACCCCTGGTCATAATCATTCCAATCAATAGTCCATCTATGCACGTAAGCCAAAGATATACAACTGTAAAATTAATAATCAACAGTTCATCTATGCACGTAAGCCAAAGATGACTTTCATCACAATATAAGCATGAGGATGATGACAATAATATAAGTATTAATCAAACGAAATCAAGGATAAATATTAAAGACTTTAAATTTATCTAGAGTTTAATAATATCCAAATTGTCAACATGATACTGCTTTGTGGAGTAAAATTCAAGAATAATATTCATGTATCAAAATAATTTGTATAGAAAAGAAACAAATTTTTCGGTAAATAGTACCCCGGCATGAAAAGTGCCCCAAATACCCGAGTGAATAATATTATAGTGCATAGTAATAGGGTAAATAGTAACTCGTGGATAGTACCCCGGCATGAAAAGTGCCCCGAATACCCGAGTGAATAATACTAGAGTGAATAGTAATCGGATGAATAGTAACCCATGAATAGTAACTCGTGAATAGTAACCTGGCATGAAAAGTGCCCAAAATACCCGAGTGAATAATACTAGAGTGAATAGTAATCGGGTGAATAGTAACGGGTGAATAGTAACTCGTGAATAGTATCCCAGCATGAAAAGTACCCCGAATACCCGAGTGAATAATACTATAGTGAATAGTAATCGGGTGAATAGTAACCCATGAATAGTAACTCGTGAATAGTAACCCGGCATGAAAAGTTCCCCGAATACTCAAGTGAATAATACTAGAGTGAATAGTAATCGGGTGAATAGTAACCCATGAATAGTAACACGTAAATAGTAACCCGACATGAATAGTGCCCCAAATACCCGAGTGAAGAATACTAGAGTGAATAATACTAGAGTGAATAGTAACCCGTGAATAGTAACTCATAAAAAGTACCCCGACATGAAAAGTGTCCCAAATACCCGAGTGAATAATATTATAGTGAATAGTAACAGGGTAAATAGTAACTCGTGAATAGTACCCCGGCATGAAAAGTGCCCCCGAATACCCGAGTGAATAATATTATAGTGAATAGTAACCAGGTGAATAGTAACTCGTGAATAGTAACCTGGCATAAAAAGTGCCTAAAATATCCGAGTGAATAATACTAGAGTGAATAGTAATCGGATGAATAGTAACTCATAAATAGTATCCCAGCATGAAAAGTGCCCCGAATACCCGAGTGAATAATTCTATAGTGAATAGTAATCGGGTGAATAGTAACCCATGAATAGTAACTCGTGAATAGTAACCCGACATAAAAAGTGCCCCGAATACCCGAGTGAATAATACTAGAGTGAATAGTAATCGGGTGAATAGTAACCCATGAATAGTAACTCGTGAATAGTAACCCGACATAAAAAGTGCCCCAAAAACATGGTACAGAAACAACTACAACTTTATTGATACATCATAAAAATTGTGAGTTTAAATATAAATATTATCTTCTAGACAATATCCATACCTAAATAAATCCTCATCATAATTATTGATACATTATTTTACAAAAATGGTGAGGACTACTAAACAACTTCTAGAATTATCATTCCATACCCCGACTAGTACTCGCTACATTCTCGCCTCCTGAGAAGAAAAATAGAACAAAAAGGAAAAGGGTGAGCTCAACTAGCCCAGTAAAGAATATTATGACTAAGATAATATAGAATGAATTATCGTTAGTCTTCAACAGGGAAAAAATCTGATAAAATACAATAGACAACAAGTTTCAGATCAATATTCGCAGCGGAAATAATAATTCATAGAAGAGTTACGTAGAGAATGAAATCTACTATTATCTATGAATTTAAAAGTCCGTCGTCAATATTTTATCCCTGTAACATCAATCAATATTCATCTTGAATCAAATTTTCATCTTTGCACTACAGGCCAAAGATATTCATCAGTCGGTCATGTTCATCTCAACACTTGTTCATCTTTTGCACTACAGGCCAAAGATATTCATTATAAAATCATTTATCTTTGCACTACAGGACAAAGATATTCAATAATATCATCATTTAGGACCGAGGATGATGAAAATATTTTAAAGGAAACGAATCCAATTGAAACAAAAGAATAAATATCAAGGATTCAGATTTTTGACTATTTCATGTCCAAAAATACCTCATAAATAATCATAGTGAAGTAAAATTCAAGAATGATCAAAACATGGATACAATCAAAGCTAGTATCCATAATAGATATTTTGGACGAAAAGGAAAAAATTCATTTTTCGATGAATAGTGCCGTATTCGTGAATAGTGCCGTATACGTGAATAGTAACCCTGACACAAAAAGTTTCAAATTTGATTAAAAGTTCAAACCAATATTTTGGCATAATGATATTGAAGAAAATAATATCATTTAAAAAGAAAATAACATCTCTTACCTCGAAAAGATAGTACTTCTAGTTGAAACACCAGATATAGGCTATGACTTGAACTTGCACCGTATAGCAACACTCAAACTATTAAAATACTCACAAGAATACGCTCAATATATCAAGAGAGAAAGAGAGAGAAGATTTTAGTTTCTGGTGTGATTTTCAATTCTAACCTAAGCACCCTATTTATAGGAAAATGTTTAGAACACCAAAGCAGAAAATTTAATATAATATTATTATATTTACAAAATTGTCAAGCCCACCTCTTGAATCAATTCACCACCTTGCACATGTTTAATGCAAAGCCCACCAAGCAAAAAAAAATGTTTTGTAATTAAAAAATTAAAACTTTCAAAAATTAATTATTTCAGAACTACGAAACTTTAATAATTCATAATAAATAGCTCTTTTATCAGAAAAATTCAAACAACATGTCCTTTCTATAGGAAATTTCATTCTCTACAACTTACAGCAGAAAGTTTTTCCAAATTCCAAACAGAAATTGCCAAGAAATCCACAAACCAGGCGATTTTTTGTGTTATAATCAAATTTCGATCAAGAATTGGGGTCTACCGACACACAAAACATGTGTTAATCTTTTAATGCCACAAAAATACTCTTCCTCCTCATATACTCATATATCCCACATTCATTGTAAAAATATCACCATTAATATATTATTAAAATAATATATTTAAATGAATTATTTTATCAGAAAAAGATAAAATATTAATTTTCAACAATTGTCACATTAAAAATTTTTCTCCATCTATATCCGCATAAAATCAATATTTTTCTCATCATATAAATCAATTACTGTAACAATTATTGAGTAGTGCCTTCTTATGTAAGAATCAATAATTGGTGTAATACCGTGTGCTACTGTGTTTTAACCACCGGGTATTCTAACAGTATTAACGGTAACAACTACGATGTTATTTATAACCAACTTATTCTTATCATTTTCTTCATCCAATCGCTTTTCGTTATGGGGCCCACACAAGGCTGCGCCGTCGTACGAATATTCCCCGATAGTAAAAATATTCCACGACCAAACGAATATTCCCCGTCAACAATGAATATTTTAAAACCACTTGTTTGTTTGAAATAATTGCACATTTTACCCATAACTTACCACATTAATCAAATCAACCCTTACTATTTCAAGATAATAAATAGAGGAAATTTAATTTTATTAAATAATAAGTTGGGGTCTTACAACCTCCCCTCCTTATGAAATTTCATCCTCGAAATTGACGTACGTACCTGGTGTTTCGAAAAGGTGAGGATACCTCGCTTTCATTTCCGTTTCCAACTCCCAGGTCATTTCCTCTATAGCATGGTTCATCCATAAAACTTTAACTTGTGGTATGACCTTTGTGCGTAGGACATGCTCCTTCCTATCCAAGATCTTGACAGGTACCTCTTCGTACGTTAAGTCTTCGTCTATCTCGTCTGGTTCTAACTCAATAATGTGGTTTGGGTCTTTCACATATTTACGAAGTACAGATATGTGAAACACATTACGAACACGAGATATACTCGGAGGTAACGCGAGTCTATAGGCTACATTACCTACTCGGTCAAGAATTTGAAATGGACCAATAAATCGTGGATTGAGCTTTCCTCTCTTCCCGAATCTTGTAACTCCCTTCCATGGGGCAACACACAACAATACATGATCCCCAATACTAAATTCCATGTCCTTTCGATGAAGATCTGCATAACTCTTTTATCGATCTTGTACCGTTTGTATACGTTGTCGAATCATTTGGATATTTTTCGTAGTCATACGTACCAACTTAGGTCCCAACAATGTTGCTTCACCCACCTCGTCCCAACATACTGGAGAGCGACACTTTCGTCCATACAATGCTTTAAATGGGGCCACACCAATGCTTGTCTGATAACTGTTGTTATAGGAGAATTCCACCAATGGTAAATACTTATCCCAACTCCCTTTGAAGTCTAAGACACAGAGTCTTAATAAATCTTTAAGAGTTTGAATAGTCATCTATGATTTTCCGTCTGTTTGAGGATGGTATGCCGAACTAAATCGTAAATCCGTGCCCATAGCTTTTTGCAAGCTAACCCAAAATCTTGAAGTAAATCTTGGGTCACGATCCTAAACTATGGATACTGGCATGCCATGCAATCTCACAATCTCATTTACATACATATGAGCAAGACGTTCAAGGGAATAAGTCTCCCGTATAGGTAAGAAATGAGCAGACTTGGTTAATCTATCAACATTAACCCAAATAGCATCGATGCCTTGAGAAACCATAGGAAGACCCGTAACAAAATCCATGGTAATGTGTTCCCACTTCCATTTTGGAATCTCAAGTGGTTGCAATGGACCCTTAGGTACTTGATGCTCCGCCTTTACACGTTGACAAGTTAAACACGTCGAGATAAACTTTGCAATCTCTCTCTTCATATTGTTCCACCAAAATGTATGTCGAAGATCACGATACATTTTGGTACTTCCAAGATGGATCACAAATGGTGTATTGTGTGCCTCCATCATAATCTTGTACTTCAAATCAGAGTCGTTAGGAACACAAAGCCTGGAGTGGACTCGAAGTATTCCTTCTTCATCGATTCTCGCCTGCGAATAGCACCTTTGTATCTTCTTCTTCATACGACGCATCACTGCCGATTGGCTCGAGCAACCTTAACTTTTTCTATTAAAGTTGGCTCTATGCATATACTTGACATCATCGCACTGCTCGTTCTTGCATATGATCTTCTACTCAACGCACACTACCACGCTCGCTTTTCCAGGATGGTATTGAATAGTGTGGTCGTAATCTTTCAACAACTCGAGCCAACATCGTTGCCGCATGTTGAGTTCCTTTTGAGTGAAGAAATATTTGAGGTTTTTATGGTCTGAATATACCTCCACTTTCTCCCCATATAGATAGTGCCTCCAGATGTTTAGCGCGAAGACGACTGCTGCCAACTCTAGATCATGAGTATGATAATTCCTTTCATATTCTTTAAGTTGTCGTGAGGCGTAGGCTATGACTTTCCCACGTTGCATGAGAACACATCCTAACCCTTTGCCCGAAGCATCGCTGTAGATAACAAATCCATCTGAACCAGATGGTATTGTTAGAACAGGTGCCGAAATAAGTCTCCTCTTAAGCTCTTGGAAACACTTCTCGCATTCCTCGCTCAGAACGAATTTTGTATCCTTTCGAGTTAGCTGAGTTAATGGAGTAGCGATTCGAGAAAACCCTTCCACGAATCTCCAATAATAACCAGCTAGGCCCAGAAAGCTACGTACTTAGGTCACCGACATCGGTTGCTCCCAACTTTGTATTGCTTCAATCTTCCCCGGGTCGACAGATACTCCATGTTTAGACACCACATGCCCAAGGAATGCTACTTCCTCAAGCCAGAACTCGCATTTCTTTAACTTGGCATATAGCTTGTTTTCACGAAGCCTTTGGAGTACCAGCTTCAAATGGTGCTCATGATCGTCACGACTTTTGGAATATATGAGAATGTCATCAATAAAGTCAACAACGAACCGATCTAAATAGTCCTTGAATACTCGGTTCATCATATCTATGAAAGCCGCAGGAGCATTAGTCAATCCAAAAGACATGACTAAGAATTCATAATGCCCGCATTCGAGTTCAAGGCAATCTTTGAATATCTCGGTTCTAATCTTCTGGTGATGATATCCGAATCTAAGATTGATCTTTGAAAAGAATTGTGCTCCTCAGAATTGGTCAAACAGTCATCAATACGAGGTAGTGGATACCTATTCTTGATGGTGACATGGTTCAATTCTCGATAGTCAATACAAAGTCGCATACTCCCGTCTTTCTTCTTTACAAATAAAACAAGAGCACCCCAAGGAGATGTACTAGGACGAATGAAATTGATGTCCAACAACTCCTGTAGTTGGTCCTTTAACTCCTGAAGTTCAATAGGAGCCATTCAATATGGGGTTTTAGCCATTCAATAAAGAATTCAACTTCACATTCTGGGGGTAGACCGGGAAGTGCTTCAAGAAATACGTCAGGAAAATCAAAAACAACAGGAATATTATTCAAATCTGACGTGTCTTTATTCAAATCCATAACATGGGCTAAGAAAGCTTGACATCCGTTTTTCAATAAATGAATAGCTTTATGACTTGATATGACAGCGATTAATTTTAGTGGCTTAGTTGCTTGAATTTGTACAACAAAGTTGGTTAGGAATATGAAAACTAACAACCTTTAAAACAATCAATTTTGGCATGATGAGTAGTTAACCAATCAATCCCTAAAATCACATCAAAAGCAAGTATCTTTAAAGAGATAGGTCAATGTGTAAGGTGATGGTGCCAACTTGAATCAAACAAGATTTATAAACGGTGGATGTGATGAAAGTTTCTCCTAATCTGAGTCTCCACAGATAAATCAAAGTCTAATTTCTCCGAGTCAAGTTTAAACGTTGAGTACAAGCAGGGAGAGAAAAATAAAGGTAGCACCCAGGTATCAAGTAAGGTATAAACTTCACAAGAATTAATGATTAGCTTACCCGTGATCACCTCGTTTGGGTTCCTCGCATTTTGACCAGTCACGACAAACGCTCTTCCAAGAACCGTTAACTTTGACTTTTCTGGGACAGCCTTTTGAGTCACCGTCCCCCCTGGACTTGGTTTCACTATCGTATAATCTCGAGCGATATGTCCCTCCTTTCAACAATTATAAAATACCTTGAACTATTGTGGGCAGTTTGGACTAATATGTCCTTCTTTCCCGCACTTATACCATATGACCGGTGGTCGTTCTCCTCCCTTGGAACCAGTTGTTGCTGGTGTTGACGTCTTCACATGGTCATTGTTAAATCTCCTCTTTTTAAAATCTCCTCCCGACTCGTTTCTTCTATTCTCATGGCCATGACTACCACCAGAGTGGTTACCATATTTGTCCGTCTTTTTCTTTCTCCACCGGTTATCGTTATTTCATTGATCGCTATCTCCTAGATGATCCTCGGTTATGGTCCTCGGTGAACGCATTACTCGTTATCTCACTCTAATAATTGAGCCCGCTGACAACATATCGAATAGAGAAAATTTATGAGAAATGAGATATCGACGTATGTCGGGTTTCAAACCTCTCAGAAACATCCGCGTCATACGTTCCTCATTCTCCACCAAATGAGGTGCAAACCAAATGAAAGTAGTATGCACACAAGCCAATCATGTTTGATGATAAAGCATATACTTTGTAACAATCTTATTCATTTATTAATAAAAAGTATTAATTTATTAAAGGCTTTTAATTATCTACATAATGCTGTTTTATAATATGTGATAAACCCATAGTTTTAAGCAATGCTTTTAGAATAATGATGATGATCATTCTAATGAGATCTAAATTCTTAGAAAGCTTAAAACTAAAATAGTTTCCAATCATTGGATTACTAAATTGGGGATTAGTGAATCCAGATAGATTGGTACATACGTTGTTTGCTCATTGGATGAGGATAATTGATCTCACGATCATTTGTGTGGAGACACTAAAAGCAAGTATGTAGGTGCTTATTAGAGAATAAGTTCATCGAACGTGGCTCGCTAAGGAATACCTAATGGAGTTTTATTTGCTGTCGTCAATAGGAATTCTCGTAGTGATAGTAGTACAAGTAATCCTTGGACTTGAGATCATCATAGTATCTTGTGTATGATGAGTTATACTTTGACTTATTCCTTAAGACCCTTAGGGTATATCAAAGGGTATGCTTGGGTATAATAATTTGTACATGGAGATAATGTATGATCAATAAAGAATCTACCACTTCTAATAAAAGAAGAGAAATGTCCTATGTGATTCGATAAATGATAACCAAAGAGTCCTTGGTTAAAGCGTAATGAAATTAGAAAGGAGTTTCTAATTTGCATTATTTGGAGTTGTGCATTTAAGAGTCGAAATACATATAATTAAATAAAATAAGACTCGACAAAGAATTCCATGTCTTATATTTAATTGGGACATTGTATGGTGGAAGGATTGAATTATACTAAGAACTATTTACTCAAAGGTTCTTTAATGATTAATGTTGAAATCTATATTATCCGGAAAGTCGTTGATCGCTAGGAGGTTTATCCCTTATTGTAGAATAAATATTATTTATTTAAATAAATTAATTATTTAATTTATTTATTTAAATAAGATTAGAATTGTTCTAATTGATTTATTCACAACCGGCTTAATATGGAGAACCTAAAGGGTCACACCATAAAAGGAAGAATAATTATTTAAGAAGTTAATGGCATAATCGTAATAATATGTTATGTATATTTAATTTAATCTATGGTGATAGAATAAATTAAATAGCCTAATATTTATTATTTAATATTTTAGAAATATTAAATATAAATTAATAAAAGTAGTCTTATTAATATTATTACAATTATTATTATTTTAATTTCTAAAAGAGTTTAGGAATTAATTTAATATAAGTACTCTCATTTATTCCTAATTGGATTAGGAAGGAAAATTAGTTAAAGGAGTTTAATTAATTATCCCTAATAAGATTAGGGAGCTTAATTAATTAAAATAAATCCCAATTCCTTAATTGTTATGGTGGGTTGCCCACATCTATAAATAAGAGGAGTCTTATTATGGGTGAGAGGGTTGTTGACTTTTTCAACATACGACATAATTCCAATTGTTGGGAGAGTACACCCTTTCTATAGAGATAGAAAAACTAGGATTTAGCCAACCACCCTTTTTCTTGAATCATTATTATTCCTTGGTGGATCACCTCTAGAGGCCAAACATATGGGTGGCTAACGTTGATCAAAGGAAGGAACAAAACCCCGGTGGATTCAAGTTGAACGCGAAAGGATTTGGAGGTGAACTTGTACCTGAGGAAGCTCGATCTTCAAGGGTATGATTTTATTCTTTATCTTTTCGTTTAATTAATAATTGTGCATAAAGGGTGATCCGTATATGGTTTGTAAATTTTTTAAACTCGATTTTACACGCCAAGCATTTTTATGCAATTTGATTGCGGTTTTGAATATTACAAACCTTACAGGATTTACTCGTCTCTCCCCTCCTAGTTCTATTCCCCGATCTCCGCCAGAGATCATATCCCTAAGCTTTGATACCAACTATGACGCCCCTAAAATAGATATACATCACCCATTTTAGGTCACAATAACATATAATGTAAACAACTACAACTTTATTAATACATCATAAAAACTGTGAGTTTAAATACAAATATTGTCTTCTAGACAATATCTATACCCAAATAAATCCTCATCACAATTATTGATATATTATTTTACAAAAATGGTGAGGACTACTAAACAACTTCTAGAATCATCATTCCATACCCCGACTAGTGCTCACTACATTCTCGCCTCCTGAGAAGAAAAATAGAACAAAAAGGAAAAGGGTGAGCTCAACTAGCCCAGTAAAGAATATTATAACTCAGATAATATAGAACGAATTATCGTTAGTCTTCAACTGGGAAAAAAATATGATAAAATACAATAGACAACAAGTTTCAGATCAATATTCGCAGCAGAAATAATAATTCATAGAAGAGTTACGTAGAGAATGAAATCTACTATTATCTATGAATTTAAAAGTCCATCGTCAATATTTTATCCTCGTAACATCAATCAATATTCATCTTGAATCAAATTTTCATCTTTGCACTACTGTGCCAAAGATATTCATCATCGGCCATGTTCATCTCAACACTGCTCATCTTTGCACTACGGGCCAAAGATATTCATTATAAAATCATATATCTTTGCACTACGTGCCAAAGATATTCAATAATATCATCATTTAGGACCGAGGATGATGAAAAATATTTTAAAGGAAACGAATCCAAGGAAACAAAAGAATAAATATCAAGGATTCAGATTTTAGCTATTTCATGTCCAAAATACCTCATAAATAATCATAGTGAAGTAAAATTCAAGAATGATCAAAACATGGATACAATCAAAGCTAGTATCTATAATAGATATTTTGATTTAAAAGGAAAAAATTTCATTTTTTCGATGAATAAGGTCGATTCGTGAATAGTGTCGAGTATACGTGAATAGTGCCAGATACGTGAATAAGGTCAGATACGTGAATAGTAACCCCGACACAAAAGTTTCAAATTTGATTAAAAGTTCAAACCAATATTTCTAAGATAATGATATTGAAGAAAATAATATCATTTAAAAAGAAAATAACATCCCTTACCTCGAAAAGATAGTACTTTTGTTGAAACACAGGATATAGGCTATGACTTGAACTTGCAATCAGATAGCAACACTCAAACTATTAAAATACTCACAAGAATACGCCAATATATCGAGAGAAAGAGAGAGAAGATTTCATTTCGGTGTGATTTTCAATTCTAACCTAAGCACCCTATTTATAGGAAAATGCTTAGAACACCAAAGCAGAAAATTTACTATAATATTATTATATTTACGAAATTGTCAAGCCCACCTCTTGAATCTGGATTCAGCCACCTTGCACATGTTTAATGCAGCCAACCAAGAAAAAAACGTTTTTGTAATTAAAAATAATTAAAACTTTCAAAAATCAATTATTTCGGAACTACAAAACTTCAATAATTCATAATAAATAGCTCTTTTATTAGAAAAATTCAAATAACATGTCCTTTCCAAGAAAGTCATTTTCCAAATTCCGAAGAAAGTTTTTCCAAATGTAAATTGACCAAATCCACAAACCAAGCATTTTACTGTGCTATAATCAAATTTCTGGCCAAGAATTGGGTCTCACACACACAAAACATGTGTTAATCATTTAATGGCACAAAAATACTCTTCCTCCTCATATACTCATATATCCCACATTCATTAAAAAAAATATCACCATTAATATATTATTAAAATAATATATTTAAATGAATTATTTTATCGTAAAAAGATAAAATATTAATTTTCAACAATTGTCACATTAAAAATTTTTTCCATATATATCCGCATAAAATCAATATTTTCCTCATCATATAAATCAATAATTAATTGTTCATAAATAATATTATGTAATCACATTATCGACAACCGTGCAGCTCCCAGGAAAAGGGGGGCTTTCCAATAAGGATCTCTCCTTATCGCCGCAATTAGATAATAGAACCTCTCCTTAGACGTAACTTTCTAGACATTGTCAATAATGTTATCTAATAATATTATTCAGATAATATGAATTATTGTTCGATAATAGTAAAATAAATGTGCAATGACAATTATTAAAATAACAATAATATAAAATATTAACGCAACAATTATTGAATCAATAAAATAAAAATCGAATAAAGAATTATCGTAATAATTATCGAGTAAGTGCCTTCTTATGTAAGAATCAATAATTGGTGTAATACCGTGTGCTACCGTGTTTTAACCACGGTATTCCAACAAGATAATCTGCAGAATAACTACGTTGTTATTTATAACCAACTTATTCTTGTCGTTTTCTTCATCCAATCGCTCGTTATGGGGCCACACAAGGTCGCTACATCGCATAAATATTCCCCGACAGTAAAAATATTCCACGAGCAAACGAATATTCCCCGTCAACAATGAATATTTTAAAACCACTTGCTTGTTTGAAATAATTGCGCATTTTATCCATAACTTACCACATTAATCAAATCAACCTTAACTATTTCAAGATAATAAATAGAGGATATTTAATTTCATTAAATAATAAGTTGGGGTCTTACACAGATAATATTGTTACAATAATTGAATCAAATAACGTGAGATACTATGCAACAATTACTATAGAAATAATTGAGTAAACTGAGTGACTTCTCACGTAAGCATCAATAATCAATACCGTGTGCTACTATGCAACCACATGCCAGACATCGCATTTTTACTATCGGGTAGTTCAAATGCTTTTAACGGTAAAACTTTTGTCGTTATTTTTATAAAAAGATATTTCTGGCGTTTTCTAACTTTGACAATACTTTCGATGTGGGGTCCACCAATGATTGTATCAGATGCATTTAATATTCCTCGTTAAAACGAATATTCTCCCACCAATCGAATATTCCCGAAACACAATCTAATATTTTATATCAACTTGCTTACTTTGCAAAATTTTCAAATATCACCCTTAACTTTAACTTTTTATCAATTTAACCATTTACTAAATAGAATAATAATTATTAGAAAATTGAATACTTTTATTTCATAAAATTTGGGGTCTTATAGTCCATATTTTTAATATCGTCCGCTCATAATTATAATGGAAGGTAGAGATGATATTTGCCGATTTTTGATTCATAGCAAATACATACTATGGATTATTGCTTATATATATATATATATATATATATATATATATATATATATATATATATATTATGACGCCTCAAAACAGGTCCACACAACCCATTTTGAGTCGCCACAAATAACACTACTAACGCGAACTTTCCTATTACAACTATTGAACTGTCGTGCAAAATACGACGATAGATATACTATGAGTTTCAATAAAAATATTATAACGTATATAATACGACAATATTCATACTTAAATTATTACAATGCCATATAAAATATAGCAACAAATATTTCAAGTCCTCAAAGGAACATGGGAATATTTTTGTCCTCGTTTTAATTACCCTATTTAGTTCACAAAAATTAACTATTAAATGGCGTATAAAATACGACACCCACATTTTAAGTCCTCGGTACAATTATTATGCCACATTATTCTATAACTTGATGAGGATTGCGACTAATTCGAAACACCACTTTATACCCATGTTCTCTCTGCTAGTCTCGGCTAAACTTTTATTTCCTGAAAGAAATTGTGAAGCAAAAGGGTGAGCACAAAATGCATAGTAAAAAATATCATGACTAAGATAATTAAATTATCAATAACCTTCATCAGTAATAAATTAGATATTTAGAATATATGGTAGATGATAAAAAATTTTAACCATAATTACAGTGGAATCAACAATTCATTAGAAGAGTTAAGTAGAACATAATATCTACTATTTTCTCCAAATTAAAAATCCATCATAAATATTTTATTCCTGTAACATCAATCCACAATTCTTCGTTGTAGTCAAGACAAAGAGAACTTCCACCACATGTCTTTACCTGAAACACCAAAGATCATGGTTATACCAATTCACAGTTCATGTTTATACTTATGCTATTAAATTCATTTTTGCACTTCGGGCCAAAGATATTTAATTGTAACACCAATAGTCATGCCAATTAACAGTCCATCTTTGCACTACGGGCCAAAGATATATAACTATAAAACCAATAATCAACAGCCCATCTTTGCACTACGGGCCAAAGATATACAACTTAAAATCAATAATCAACAGTCCATCTTTGCACAACGGGCCAAAAACATACAACTGTAAAATCAATAATCAAAGTCCATCTTTGCACTATGAGCCAAAGACATACAACTATAAAACCAATAATCAACAGTCCAAATTTGCACTACGGGCCAAAGACATACAATTGTAAAATCAATAATCAACAGTCTATCTTTGCACTACGGGCCAAAGACATACAACTGTAAAACCAATAATCAACAGTCCATCTTTGCACTACAGGCCAAATATATTCAACTGTAAAACCAATAATCAACATTCCATCTTTGAACTAAGGGTCAAAGACATACAACTCTAACACCAATAGTCATGATTATACCAATGCATAATTTCGGTCATGATTATACCAATACACAATTCTTGGTCATAATCATACCAATCAACAGTTCCTCTTTGCACTACGGGCCAAAGATAACTTTCCAGCATAAATTTATGTCTGAGGATGATGACAATGCTATATAATGAATGGACAGAAATAATCGAAATAATAAGATAAAATAGATCTTAGTGATTTTTAACTTAATTATCCAGGGTCCAAATTGCCAATATGATTTCCAGAAAATCGATTAGAATTCTTGATAGAATATAAAGTTCAAGTAATGTAAAGTTCCCGACTCAAAAATAATAACTTAAAACTAAATAGAAAGATTCAGGTCAAGATATTAGATGAAGCACAAACTATTAAGGATATTCTATTCATTTCAAGACTTTTCACCATTTAATGATAAGTTAGAGAAATGAATAATAATATATTACTATAATATGGAGTATGAAAGAAAATGATATCCCTTTACCATAAAAAATGATACCCCTTACTTTAGCATGTGACTTAATTCCGCTTTCTATGAAATTGATCAACTTAAACAATGTTTGTATTCCTTATCTACACTTGGAGTAACCTTACACTCAACAGAAATACTCACAATATTATACTCACAATATTATAGTAAAAGAATTTTATATTTTTATTGTAGTGATGGTGTGTTTTTTTTTTCTCATCTAAGCAATCTATTTATACTGAAAATTGAGGAGACAACTAGCACACCCCTTTTGACAAAATAACCAAATGAGGTATATTGTGACGCCCCCAAAATAGGTCCACACAACCCATTTTGAGTCACCAAATACATGGTACAGAAAACAACTACAACTTCATTATTACAATTGTCGTGCAAAATACGACAACACATATGCTGTGAGTTTTAATACAAATATTGTCTTCTAGTCAAATAAAGTTCTCATTCCAATTATTGATACACTATTTTACAAAATAATGAGGACTGCTAAAACAACTGTCTTGAACCATCACTCTACACCCCGACTAGTTCCCGCTATATTCTCGCCACATAAGAAGAAAAATGGAACAAAAAAGAAAAGGATGAGCTTCACTAGCCCAGCAAAGAATATTATAACTAAGATAATGTAGAACAAATTATCCTTAGTCCTCAACAGAGAAAAATCTGATAGAATATAATAGACAATAAGTTTTAGATCAACAACTGTAGCGAAAACAACAATCCATTATAAGAGTCAAATAGAACATGAAATCTACTATTTTCTATGATTTAAAAGTCCATCATCAATATTTTATCCCTGTAGCATCATTCAATAAATATTTCAATTAAACGAATTATCCATGCACTACGGCCAAGGGTGTTAGTATCACCAGTGGTTATGTTCATCCCAAAATTCTGTAACTGACGAACCAAATATGCCCAACTTTATACTGCTCCCAACTCCCATCATCTCTACGATCACTGACTCTAGCCCCATTATAGAGTCCCAAGCTCAAATTGTAGAGCCACCTACTCTAAACACTCAAACACAGGCCCCTCCATCCGATATTCCTTCCTCATCCACCAACGAATACTTCAACCTTGATCTTGCCCTCTACTCATTGTAAGTTCAATTCAAGAGAACACCCCCTCCTTCACAAATTCCCAAGCTCAATGAACTTCTGTCAGAGCTGCCACCAAAGCCGATTTATCAGGAATGTCCAAGAAAGTGATCAAGGAACTCGATGAGAGTCTTGAAGAACACACTGAACTCATTTAGATGAGATTAACAACAATGATCAATGATGTAAATAGTCTCCCAAGCTCCCTAAGCTCTACGCTCTTTAAGAAACTTAAAGAGCTCATCAAGGAAATGATTTAGAGCATAAAGGACAGGGATGACATTCACTTTCTAGCAGCCAAAAGACACAGAGATGTTGTTCTTATCTTACAATCCACTCAGGAAGCTCAGAATAAACTTATGATGGAGAACTTCCTCAATCTGCAAACTGCCGTAAAAGAATTCCAATAATTTTACGTCAGCCAAGGATAGCAGACTAACAATATACAAGCCGTTCTTTAACAACGGGAAGCTCGATCTAATGCTCTGATCAAAGAAAATTGAGAGGACATTACTCAAACTCAGAGTTAACTCAACGACCTTGTCCAAGGAGTAACTCGCCTCTCTGAGGACATTCGAACCCTTGATGCTGACATAAAGGGGAAGAATAAAGGAAAAGGAAATCAAGGCAGAGGCACCTTTTCTGTTCAATCTTCCAGGAATCCTCCTGCAAGGCAATTCCACCAACAGACTCCACGATCCAGCCATCAGACCCAACGATCTGATCAGCAGGAAGTTTTAATGGCTCAACCATTAAGAAGTCAAAGGCCTTCTCCCAGCTCTCATGAGGTGACAACCACAGGCCTAAGAATGCCAATTGGAGATCCTACATTCATGAACAGGCATGATCACAATCCTAGGATAAGCCCAAGTGAGCTGGAAGATTTAGCCAGAAGAAAAGAAACAAGCAGGAAAAGAAGAGCTGAGGAGTATGCCAATCCTCCATGCAAAAGATCAAAGAAATAGAGATAAGTTGAAACATAAATTCTTATTGATGTAAAGCTTAACTATAATATCTATTCTTCAAACATCAATAAATTCATGCTTATTCTCTAGAAATTTCAGCTGCTCACTGAAATATTAAGTTATGTTTACTTTCCTAAAAATGCATCTAGAACTTGATAATCATGAATACAAATCTCCTTGGTTATGTCAACATCAAATAGAGGGAGATTGTTGGAAGAATGCATATTTTGATTTGATGTTTAAAGTTAATGCTCATAATTCTATGTAAAGTCCTTTAAGGAATATATGTATAAGGACTTAGTGATAGATCAAATTTGTTAGGTTGATCTTAGCTTTTAATGTTCATCATTCTATAAACGAATGTGTAGATAAAGAGATAAAAGATGTTAGGTTGATCTATGACTTGAAAGGAATAGATAGGCCTTGAAAAGAATTGTAGTCTATCGAGCTGATCAACAGATTGCAAAAGCTAAGGCATGATCGTAGAGCTTAGAAGATCGTAGCGTATCTGCCTTGAAGGGCCTCTTCAGAAATCGTAAAGTGGTCCAGACGTTTGCTGAAGCTAACTCAGAGATCGTAGTGTGCTTTCAGAAACGTAGAGTCTGCAAGACAAGCAAGTAAAGATCGTAGTGTGCAAATCCTTGAGAGAGATCGTAGTGTTCTCTTCAGACCAAGCACCAATGTGACAAGACACCATGATATGGATCGAAGAGTATCATCAGCCTTGTGTCAGAAGCATCGAGCCCTACTTTTATTTGAAGACAAATTCTAACAAAAGTGGAAGGGTTTTGAAATGTTGAAGTCCTCACCAGTCCCAACGGTACAAAATATATCCTTAGTATTCAACAAAAGGAACATATTCAAGAAGCTAAGAAAAGGACCATAGGACAGAGGAAAAATACCTTTTCAGGTGTTAGGTGAGAAAAGCATCTGTGTCATGTCGGTGGGCGTAATGTAATTCAGAAGGTGTGCAGAAAAGTCTCCATCAAAGTT
This sequence comes from Panax quinquefolius, assembly GCA_020205615.1. Lineage (NCBI taxonomy): Eukaryota > Viridiplantae > Streptophyta > Magnoliopsida > Apiales > Araliaceae > Panax > Panax quinquefolius. The sequence continues at coordinate 103,095,650 of CM035171.1, read as the reverse complement.
TAAAAATGTCAAACGCATTTAATGCTTCAACAAATGGCTTCAACGGATAGATTTCAAGGATCACATATATGCAAAACATATGCAGATGTGAGATTTTAAGCAAGCAAGTATTGAACAAAAACGCACAAGAACACTCAACTCTACGATCTGAGAAAAAGAGAAAGCTTGCTCGGATACTCAGTTCTTTCGAACAAGTGCTTAACTGCAACTGAGTAGCAATCACGAACTCAACAACTACCAATCAACTGAAGTAAGAGTTCCAAGTCAGAAGGACTTGAAGAGTTCTAAATGAATTATGAAGAACCAAGTCTGCTGAACTTGAAGAGTTCAAGAGTGAATTAAGAAGTGCCTAGACTGCTGGTCTAGAAGGAATCTGCGAGATTCAAAAAGTGTAAAAGACATCCTTACTGGATTTCTTACTCGAGGAGTAGAAGAGTGGACTAGGAGCTTTAAGTGCTCTGAACCACTTAAAAATAACTGAGTCTATTTCATTCTTGCTATAACTGCCATAATTGTTATAACTGCCTCACTCTCATTAACTCTGTCTAAAAGGGAGTTCAAAGAAACCTTAATTCCACTGTGTTTTAATAACTATCAAAACTAACTAAATAAAAAGAAAAAGATTTTTTAATATCTATTCAACCCCCCCCCCCCCCTTCTAGATAATTATTGTGCCTCCGGGAATTAACAATTGGTATCAAAGAAAGTTCTATAATATAGCCTACAAAGCTTGAGTAGATCCAATGGCACACTTACCAAGCGAATCAAAGACTGGAGGAGGCAGTAAGCCACCTATGTGCAACAAATATAAATTTGCTAACTGGAAGGTTAGGATGCAAGCTTACATGGATTCAATAGATGAAGATCTATTTGAAACTGTTCAGAATGGGCCCTACGTTCCTACAAAGCTTGCACCAACAACAGACGACCCAAACAGAATATAGATCAAGGTCAAAGGAGAATGGACAGAAAACGAGAAGAGAGTTATCCAGCTCGATTAAAAGGCCAAGAACATCTTATTCCAATCCTTAGAAGATGATCTGTTTGAAAATGTGGTCAACAGCAAAACAGCAAAGGAGGTTTGGGAAGCATTACTCATCATGCATGAAGGAATAGAAGAAGTCAGAGAAAACAAACAATCTCTCTTGACTCAGCAATATGAGATGTTTGCTCACATTCAAGGAGAGAACGTCACTGCTGTAAGACCCCAACTTATTATTAATGAAATTTAATTTTCTCTATTTATTATTTTGAAATAGTAAGGGTTGATTTGATTAATGTGGATAGTTAGGGTAAGATACTTAAATATTTCAAAATAAGCAAGTGGTTATAAAATATTCATTGTTGTTTGGGAATATTCGTTTGGTCGTGGAATATTCGAATCGTTTGGGAATATTAAATGCGACGACGCTACAAGCAGCCCATGTGTGGGCCCCATAACTAAAAAGCGATTGGATGAAGAAAAACGACAAATATAAGTTGTTTAAAATAACGGCGATAGTTATTACCAAGTAATATCGTTAAAATACGGTGGTTAAAACACAAGAAGATACGGTATTGCACCAATTGTTGATTCTTACGTAAGAAGGCACTACTCAATAATGGTTACTGATAATGAATTATGTTCAAGATTTTATTGAGTTAATAATTGTTGCGTTGATATTTTATATATCTTTGTTGTTTCAATAATTGTCATTACACAAGATTTTTCATTATCGAAGCAATAATTCATATTATCCGAATAATATTATTAGATAACATTATTGGCAATGTCTAGAAAGTTCATCTAAGGAGAGGTTTGGTCACCTAATTGCACACCAAGAAGAAGAAATTTTATTCGAAAGCCCCCTCTTTCAAGGGAACCGCTCGGTTGTCAATATTGTGATTTCGTAATATTATTTGTGAATAATTAATTATTGATTCATATGATGAGGAAAATATTGATTTTATGTGAATATAGATGGAGAAAATTTTTAATGTGACAATTGTTGAAAATTGAAATTTTATCTTTTCTCGATAAAATAATTCATTTAAATATATTATTAAATTTTAATAATATAATAATGGTGATATTTTACAACGAATGTGGGATATATGAGTATACGAGGAAGAAGAGTATTTTTGTTGCAATAAATGTTTAAAACATGTTAAACATGTCGGTGGACCCCATTTATCGATCGAAATTTGATTATAGCTTTGTAAAATCGCCTCGTTTATGGATTTTTGGTCAATTTCTGTTTGGAATTCGGAAAAACTTTCTTCTGCAAAGTTGTAGAGAATTGAATTTTCTATAAAAACTCGCGAGATTTGAATTTTCTGATAAAAGGGCTATTTATTATGAATTATTGAAGTTCAAGTCTCAAATAATTGATTTTGGAAGTTTAAAATATTTTAAATAATAAAAACGTTTTTTGTTTGTTTTGTGGGCTACAACATGTGCATAATGAGCTGAGATCAGATCTAGGAAGGTGGGCGAGAAATCTTAATATATATATTAATATTATATTAAATTTTCTACTTTGGTGTTTTAAGCATTTTCCTATAAATAGGGTGCTTAGGTTAGAATTGAAAATCACACCTTAAATCAAGTTTTCTCTCTATATTATCGAGTTTATTCTTGTGAGTATTTTGAGTATACTTTGAGTATTGTTAGACTATGCAGTAAGTTCCTTCAAAGACTATACCCATTAGATTCCAAATTTAGAAGTCTTAATCTTTCGAGGTAAGGGATATTATTTTCTTCTCAAATGATATTAGTTCTTCAATATCATTATCTTTGAAACATTGGTTGGAACTTTTATCAAATTTGGAACTTTTTCATTCGGGGTTACTATTCATGAGTTACTATTCACGAGTTACTATTCACGAGTTACTATTCACGAGTACTATTAAGTGAAGCGTGAAGATGTTTTTGTGGAATTTCTATCTTTTGGTGTTTGAGTTACTATTCACGATATACGGCACTATTCACGATATCTGACACTATTCAATAGAAAAATAAAATTTCTTCTTTTTGTCCAAAATATCTATTCGGATACTAGCTTTGATTGTATCCATGTTTTGATCATTCTTTAATTTTACACCACTATGATTATTTTTGAGGTATTTTTGGACGTGGATAAAACAAAGTACTAATCCTTAATCCTTAATCCTTGTCATTTTGTTTCAATGGATTCGTTTCTTTAAAATATATTTTCATCATCTTGGTCTTAAATGATGATATTATGGAATATCTTTGGCCCGTAGTGCAAAAGATGAATGATTTTGAAGAATATCTTTGGCGTTGTGCAAAGATGAGCAGTGTTTAGATGAACATGACCAATCGATGAATATCTTTGGCTCAGTAGTGCAAAGATGAATATTTGATTCCGATGTATATTGATTGATGTTACAGGATAAAGGATGAGCGATGAACTTTTAAATTCATATGTAGAAGATAGTAGTTTGCATTCTCTACTTAACTCTTCTAATGAATTATTATTTCAGCGCAAATATTGATTTAAAATTTGTTGTCTATTGTATTCTATTAGATTTTTCCCGTTGAAGACTAACGATAATTTGTTGTATATTATCTTAGTCATAATATTCTTCTTGAGCTAGTTGAGCTCACCCTTTTCCTTTTTGTTCCATTTTTCTTCTCGTGGAGGCGAGAATATAGCGAGTAGTACGAGTCTGGGGTATGGAATGAAGGTTTTAGAAAGAATTGTTTAGTAGTCCTCACCATTTTGTAAAATAATGTATCAATAAATGTGATGAGGATTTATTTGAGTATAGATATTGTCTAGAAGATAATATTTGTATTCAAACTCACAGTTTTACTATTGTAATAATAAAGTTGTAGTTGTTTCGCATCATGTATTGACAACTCGAGAATGGGTGATGTATACCTATTTTTGGGGCGCCACGGTTGGTATCGAGCTTTAGGATATGATCTCTGGCGGAGATCGGGGAATAGAACTAGGAGGAGAGACTAATAAATCCTTCGTTAGTGTGTCCTACCTAAGCTTATTTGTTAGTTGGTCAAGATATAGGGATATTATGTGATATATTGATTTCCTTAATTAACCCTTGTTTTTTATGACAAGATTTGAGAATTTCGATTGAGAATATTAACAATGGAAATGAGAATAGTGGAGACGCTCAGACTCACCAACGAGGAGAGCGCAACAGTCAGGGCAATGTTCCTCCTGTGAACAACACCAATCGAAAGCGAGATGATGAACGAAGGAATGTTTAAAAGCTTTTTGCGATTCATGCAAAATCAGACGAGGAGACTCATTTTCAAAATACGAGGAGGAAATGATAGCAATTCACGGGTTGTCACTGTGCCAAGCGCTTCAAAGAGTTGGGACCACGTAATTTAAGGGAAAGCAGATCCGATCATGGTGGAAACATGGGTCAAGCAAATTACCAAGATATTCGATGTCTTGGGATGAACGGAGGAACAGAAGGTTCCATTCGCCACCTTTATGTTCCGTGGCGAGGCAGACATTCTGGTGGGAGTCGTGAAGCGTACCCATCCGGTACTTTTCAAAGATGTCCGGGAAACGTTTGAAACTATTTAATGACAAATACTTTCACGAAAGTGTTCGCGTATATGAAGGAAGTGGAGTTCATCAGATTAGAGCAAAAGCGAAGATGGCGGTGTCTCGAAGACGAGGCAAAGTTTGCAGAGTTATCCAGTTTGCACCTCATTTGGTGGAGAATGAGGAACGTATGACGCGGATGTTTCGAGAGGTTTGAAACCCGACATACGTCCAAGATCTCATTTCTCATAAACTTTTCTCTATTCAGATGTTGTAAAGCGGGGCTCAATTATTAGAGCGAGATAACGAGTACTGGCCAATTGAGGACCATAACCAGGATCGTACTCGAGATAGCGATCAGCCAGAATAATGATAACCAACGGAGAAAGAAATGACGGACAAAAATGGTAACCACTCGGTGGTAATCATGGCCATGAAAATAGAAGAAGCGAGTCGGGAGGAGATTTTAAAAATAGGAGATTTAACAATGACCATGTGAAGACGCATAAAGGCCGACAAAGAATCGGGTTCTAAGGGAGGAGAACGACCACCCATCATATGCTATAAATGCGGAAAGAGGGACATATCGGTCAAACCGTCCCACAAGATTCAAGGTATGCTATAATTGTGGAAAGGAAGGACATATCGCTCGAGATTGTACGAAGAGCGAAACCTAGTTCAATGAGGGGACGGTGAACTCAAAAGATCTGTTCGAAAAGGCAAAGTCAACGATTAGGGAAGAGCGTTTGTTGTGACCGGTCAAAATGCGAGGAACCCAAACGAGGTGATCACGGGTAAGCTATTTATAAATTCTTGCGAAGTTTATACCTTACTTGATCACGGGTGCTACCCATTCATTTATCTCTCCCGCATGTGCTCAACGTTTAAACTTGACTCAGGAGAAATTAGACTTTGACCTATCTGTGGAAACTCAGTTTAGAGAAACTTTCATCACATCCACCGTTTATAAATCTTGTTTGATTCAAGTTGGCACCATTGCCTTACCTTACTCGTTGACCTTATCTCTTTAAAGATACTTGCTTTTGATGTGATTTTAGGGATTGATTGGTTAACTACTCATCATGCCAAAATTGATTGTTTTCGTAAGGTTGTTAGTTTTTATATTCCTAACCAACCTGTCATACGTAATTCAAGCAACTAAACCATTAAAATCAATCACCGTCACATCTAATCATAAAGTTATTCGTTTATTGAAAAACGGATGTCAAGCTTTCTTAGCCCATGTTATGGATTTGAATAAAGACACGTCAAATTTGAATAATATTCCTGTTGTTATTGACTTTCCGACGTATTTTCGAAGAACTTCCGGCCTACCCCGTAAGCGTGAAGTTGAATTCTTTATTGATCTTGAAACGGTACAAAGCCCATTTCTAAAACCCCATATCGAATGGCTCCTATTGAACTTCGGGAGTTAAAGGTCCAACTACAGAATTGTTGGACATTGGTTTCATTCGCCCCAAGTACATCTCCTTCGGGGTGCTCTCTGTTTTATTCGTAAAGAAGAAAGACGGAGTATGCGACTTTGTATTGACTATCATGAATTGAACCATGTCACCATCAAGAATAGGTATCCTCTACCTCGTATTGATGACTTGTTTGACCCGTTGCAAGGGCACAATTCTTTTCAAAAATCGATCTTCGATTCGGATATCATCGGTGAATTAGAACCGAGGATATTCCAAAGAAGACCGCCTTAAACTCGGTATGGGCATTATGAATTCTTAGTCATGTCTTTCGGACCGACTAATGCTCCTCGCGGCTTTCATGGATATGATGAACCGAGTATTCAAGGAATATTTGGATTAGTTCGTTGTTGTTTTTATTGATGACATCCTCATATATTCCAAAAGTCGTGAAGATCATGTGCACCATTTGAAGTCGGTACTCAAAGGCTTCGTGAAAACAAACTATATGCCAAATTGAAGAAATGCGAGTTCGGCGAGGAAGTAGCATTCCTTGGGCACGCGTGGTGTCGAAAACATGGAGTATCTGTTGATCCGACGAAGATTGAAGCAATACAAAGTTGGGAGCAACCAAGTCGGTGATCAAGTACGTAGTTTTTGGGCTTATTTGGTTATTATCGGAGATTCGTGGAAGGGTTTTCTCGAATCGCTACTCCATTAACTCAATTAACTCGAAAGGATCTGAAATTCGTTTGGAGCGAAGAATGCGAGAAGAGTTTCCAAGAGCTTAAGAGGAGACTTATTTTGGCGCTGTTCTAACAATACCATCCGGTTCGGATGGATTTGTTATTCACACAATGATGCTTGAGCAAAGGGTTAGGATGTGTTCTCATGCAACGTGGGAAAGTCATAGCCTATGCCTCGCGATAACAAAAGAGTATGAGAGGAATTATCCTACTCGTGATCTAGAGTTAGCAAGCGATCATTTTCGCGCTTAAAGATATGGAGGCACTATCTATATGGAGAAAAAGTGGAGATATATTCGGACCATAAAAGCCTTAAATATTTCTTTACTCAAAAAAGAACTCAACACGCGGCAAATGACGTTGGCTCGAACTATTGAAAGACTACGACCACAATATTCAATACCATCCCGGTAAAAGCGAACGTGGTAGGTATTTGGACGATTGAGTAGAAGATCATATCGCGGGAACGAGTGCGATGATGTCAAGTATACGCATAGAGCCAACTTTAATAGAAAAAAGTTAAGGTTGCTCAAGCCACCGACGAGTCGATGCGCGTATGAAGAAGAAAGTACAAGAAGGAGCTATTGGAAGCGAGAATTGATGAAGAAGGAATACTTGAGTCCACTCTAGACTTTGTGTTCCTAACGACTACGATTTGAAGTACAAGATTATGATGGAGGCACACAATACACCATTTGCAATCCATCACGGAAGTACTAAAATGTATCGTGATCTTGACATACATTTTGGTGGAGCAATATGAAGAGAGAAATTGCAAAGTTTATCTCGATGTGTTTAACTTGTCAACGTGTAAAGGCGGAGCATCTTGTACCTAAGGGTCCGTTGCAACCACTTGAGATTCGAAATGGAAGTGGGAACACATTACCATGGATTTAGATTCTACGGGTCTTCCTACGGTTTCTCAAGGCATCAATGCTATTTGGGTTATTGTTGATAGATTAACCAAGTCTGCTTTCATTTCTTGCCGACACGGAGACTTATTCCTTGAACGTCTTGCTAGTATGTACGCGTGAATGAGATTGTGAGGTTGCATGGCATGCCAAGATCCATAGTTTCGGATCGTGACCCAAGATTCACTTTAAGATTTTGGGTTAGCTTGCAAAAAGCTATGGGCACGGATTTGCGATTTAGTTCGGCATACCATCCTCAAAGCGGACGGACAATCGAGAGGACTATTCAAACTCTTGAAGATTTATTAAGACTCGTGTCCTAGACTTCAAAGGCGGTTGGGATAAGTATTTACCATTGGTGGAATTCTCCTACAACAACGATTATCGAGCAAGTATAGGTGTGGCTCCATTTGAAGCATTATATGGACGAAAGTGTCGCTCTCCAATATGTTGGGATGAGGTGGGTGAAGCAACATTGTTGGGACCCGAAAGTTACGTACGATGATCAGAAGAAAAGATCCAAATGATTGACAACGTATACAAACGGCACAAGATCGACAAAAGAGTTATGCGGATCTTCATCGAAAGGACGTGGAATTTAGTGTAGGGGATCATGTATTGTTGCGAGTGGAAGGAGTTACAAGATTTGGGAAGAGAGGAAAGCTCAATCCACGATTTATTGGTCCATTTCAAATTCTTGACCGAGTAGGAAATGTAGCCTATAGACTCGCGTTACCTCCAAGTATGTCTCGTGTTCATAATGTGTTTCACATATCCGTACTTCAGTAAATATGTGAAAGACCCAAACCACGTTATTGAAGTTAGAACAGGACGAGATAGCCAAGACTTAACGATAAGGAGGTACCTATCAAGATCTTGGATAGGAAGGAGCATGTCCTACGCCAAGAAAGGTCATACCACAAGTTAAAGTTTTGTGGAGGAATCATGTTATAAAGGAAATGACCAGGAATTGGAAAGCAGTAAATGAAAGCGAGGTATCCTCACCTTTTGAAAACACCAGTCGTGACGTCAATTTCGAGGACGAAATTTCATAAGGAGGGAGGTTGTAAGACCCCAACTTATTATTAATGAAATTTAATTTTCTCTATTTATTATTTTGAAATAGTAAGGGTTGATTTGATTAATGTGGATAGTTTAGGGTAAGATACGCAAATATTTCAAAAATAAGCAAGTGGTTATAAAATTCATTGTTGCCGGGAATATTCGTTTGGTCGTGGAATATTACATTTGTAGAGGGAATATTGCAACGTAGCGACCATGCATGTGGGCCCCATAATAAAGCGATTGGATGAAGAATCGACAAATAAGTTGTTTTAAAAATAACATTATTAAAATACGGTGGTTAAAACACATGTCAGTATTGCACCAATTGTTGATTCTTACGTGAAGGCACTAAGGTAATTAGAGATTATTTTATTGAGTTAATAATTCTTTGCGTTGATATTTTATATTGTTGTTGTTTCAATAATGTCATTAGAAGAATTATCGAAGCAATAATTCATATTATCCTGAATAATATTATTAGATAACATTATTGGCAATGTCTAGAAAGTTCATCTAAGGAGAGGTTTGGTCACCTAATTGCGGCGCCAAGAAGAAATTCTTATCGAAAGCCCCTGCTTCAGGAGGAACCGTGATTGCGGATACGTAATATTATTTGTGAATAATTAATTATTGATTCATATGATGAGGAAAATATTGATTTTATGTGAATATAGATGGAGAAAATTTTAATGTGACAATTGTTGAAAATTGAAATTTTATCTTTTACGATAAAATAATTATTTTAAATATATTATTATATTTTAATAATATAATAATGGTGATATTTTTACAACGAATGTGGGATATATGAGTATACAAGGAGGAAGAATATTTTGTTGCAATAAATGTTTAAAACATGTTAAACATGTCGGTGGACCCCATTTATTGACTAAAATTTGATTATAGCCTATAAAATCGCCCGTTTGTGGATTTCGGTCAATTTCTGTTTGGAATTCAGAAAACCTTTCTTCTGCAAAGTTGTAGAGAATTGAATTTCCTATAAAAACTCGCGAGATTTGAATTTTCTGATAAAAGGGCTATTTATTATGAATTATTGAAGTTCAAGTCTCAAAATAATTGATTTTTGGAAGTTTAAAATATTTTAAATAATAAAAACGTTTTTTGTTTGTTTTGTGGGCTACAACATGTGCATAATGAGCTGAGATCAGATCTAGGAAGGTGGGCATAGAAATCTTAATATATATATTAATATTATATTAAATTTTCTACTTTGGTATTCTAAGCATTTTCCTATAAATAGGGTGCTTAGGTTAGAATTGAAAATCACACCGTAAATCAAGTTTTTCTCTCTATATTATCGAAGCGTATTCTTGTGAGTATTTTGAGTATACTTTGAGTATTGTTAGGCGGTGCAAGTTCCTTCAAAGACTATACCCCTTATTCCAAATTTAGAAGTACTAATCTTTCGAGGTAAGGGATGTTATTTTCTTCTCAAATGATATTATTTCTTCAATATCATTATCTTTGAAACATTGGTTGGAACTTTTATCAAATTTGGAACTTTTTCATGTCGGGGTTACTATTTATGAGTTACTATTCACGAGTTACTATTCATGAGTTACTACTATTCACGAGTTACTATTCACGAGTACTATTCATGAAGCGTGAAGATGTTTTTTGTGGAATTTCTATCTTTTGGTGTCGGAGTTACTATTCACGTATACAGCACTATTCACGATATACGGCACTATTCACCGAAAAATAAAATTTCTTCTTTTGTCCAAAATATCTATTCTGGATACTAGCTTTGATTGTATCCATGTTTTGATCATTCTTTAATTTTACACCACTATGATTATTTTTGAGGTATTTTTGGACGTGGATAAAACAAAGTACGAATCCTTAATCCTTAATCCTTGTCATTTTGTTTCACTGGATTCGTTTCTTTAAAAATATTTTTCATCATCTTCAGTCTTAAATGATGATATTATGGAATATCTTTGGCTGTGTAGTGCAAAAGATGAATGATTTCGAAGAATATCTTTGGCCGTTGTGCAAAGATGAACAGTGTTTAGATGAACATGATTAATGATGAATATCTTTGGGCCTGTAGTGCAAAGATGAATATTTGATTCAGATGTATATTGATTGATGTTACAGGGGATAAAGGATGAGCGATGAACTTTTAAATTCATACATAGAAGATAGTAGTTTGCATTCTCTACTTAACTCTTCTAATGAATTATTATTTCATTGCGAATATTGATTTAAAATTTGTTGTCTATTGTATTCTATTAGATTTTTCCTGTTAAAGACTAACGATAATTTGTTGTATATTATCTTAGTCATAATATTATTCTTCTTGAGCTAGTTGAGCTCACCCTTTTCCTTTTGTTCCATTTTTCTTCTCGGGAGGCGAGAATATAAGCGAGTACGCAAGTCTGGGTATGGAATGAAGGTTTGTAAAGAATTGTTTAGTAGTCCTCACCATTTTTGTAAAATAATGTATCAATAAATGTGATGAGGATTTATTTGAGTATAGATATTGTCTAGAAGATAATATTTGTATTCAAACTCACAATTTTACTGTTGTAATAATAAAGTTGTAGTTGTTTCTGTACCATGTATTGACAACTCAGAATGGGTGATGTATACCTATTTTGGGGGCGTCACAACTGCCACCTACGAGAGATTCAATGGTTTGCTCAACTCTCTATGAGACTATGGAAAGATCTATCCAAACAAAGATCTAATCATAAAGTTCATGAGAGCCTTACCAAGCAAGTGGGATGCCAAAACTACTGACATTAAAGAGTCAAAGAATCTACATGAAATGACTGTTCAATAGCTATATGGCAACCTTCTCACATACAAACTAGAACTAACTCAATGAGCAGAAACCTTGTCTGAAGGAAGAAAGAAGGATAAAAGTGTTGCTTTCAAAGCAACTGAAAACACCTCCAAAGTCAACACTGAAGTTGATTCTGACTACGATGAATTGATGATGATGAGGACTTTGCAATGCTGGTGAAGAGACTCAGAAGGTTCATGCGACAAGGCAAAATCAGCAAGCCAAAGAAAGTTAACAACTACAGCAGCCAGGAGCAAATGAATGACCTATGCTACAATTTCAAGAAACCTGGCCACTTCATTACTAACTGCAATAAACCTCTCAGAGAAGAACTCAAGAAGAAATCACATTCAAAGAAGGAATACAAAGGCAACAGAAGGCCTCAGAAGAAAGACAAAGGCCTTGTAGCTGGAGGATTGTGGAGTGGCTCATACAATGACTCAACTCCAGAATCTGGAGATGATGAATATCCTCAAATGGCAAATCTTTGCCTGATGGCCAAAAATGTAAGGGACAAACCGAACTCCAACATACATGAAGTAAGTATCGATGAGGTATTTGACTTCAACTCTCCTGATGTAGATATTGATGACTTAAGAACTGCACTGCATGGTATAACATCTGATCTGCATCAATACATGAAGTGGTTTAGAGTTCTGACTAAGGACTATTCACTTCTTCAAAAGAAGAAAGAAAAAGTTCAAAAATAACTGGAAACAGCCCTTCGAAGTACTGATTCTCTCTCCAAGTTTGAAGGTGAGAATAATGTGACGCCCCCAAAACAGGTATACATCACCCATCTTGAGTCGCTAGATATCACACTACATAAATTAAATACAAACTTCTTTTATGCAACTGTCGTGTAAAAATACGACAAAACATAGCTGAGAGTTTACATGAATATTGTCTTATAGACAGTATACAAACTCAAATTCAATCCTCATTATACTTATTATCACACTAAGTAGTGAGGACTGCTAAAACAACCATCTTGGACCGTCACTCCATTCCCCAACTAGTCCAAGCTATATTCTCATTTCCTAAAGAGAAAAAGAAAGCAAAAGGGTGAGCTCAACTAGCCCAGTAAAAAATATTATGACTAAGATAATGCAGAATAAATTATTCTTAGCCTTTAACAGTGTTAAACTGATAAAATACAATAGACATCAAGTTTAACTGCAGCGGAATAAGCAATCTATTAAAAGAGTCAAGTAGAACATAATGTCTACTATCTTCTCTAGATTAAAAGTCCAGCGTTAATATTTCATTCCTATAATACTCATCAACAGTTCTTTGTTATACCCAAGACAAAAAGAACTATCATCACTTGTCTTCACCTGAACCACTAAAGATTATAGTTAAATCCATAATTCATTTTTATAATCATGTAAATAAATAGTTTCTCCTTGCCACAAAGGCTTAATAGAACTTTACTCAATATCCTTACCCCAAAGGCTAAAGATATTCAAATGTAATAACAATGATAATACCAATCAGTTGTCTACCTTTGCACTACGGGCCAAAGATATTCAATTATAAAACCAATGGTCATGATCATACCAATCAATCAATTATGTCATCCGATTGCATTACGGCCAAAGACATTTAAGCGTTAACTAATGGTCATGATCCCGCTTAATCATATCATCGAATTATCCATGCACTACGGGCCAAGGATATTCGTTATTATCACCAGTGGTTATGATCATGTCATACACCTGTCCATCTTTGCACGTAAGCCAAAGATATACAACTATAAAACTAATAATCAACAGTCCATCTTTGAACGTAAGCCAAAAATATACAACTGTAAAACTAATAATCAATACTCCATCTATGCACATAAGCCAAAGATGACTTTCATCACAATATAAGCATGAGGATGATGAAAATGATATAAGCATTAATCAAACAAAATCAAGGATAAATATTAAAGACTTTAAATTTATCCAGAGTTTAAAAATATCCAAATTGTCAATATGATACTGCTTTGTGGAGTAAAATTCAAGAATAATATTCATGTACCAAAAATAATTTGGAGAGAAAAGAAATATATTTTTCGGGTAAATAGTACCCCGCAATAGTACCCTATGAATAGTACTCCGAGAATAGTACTTCGTGAATAGTACCCCGACATGGAAAGTACCCCAAATACCCAAATGAATAATATTCGGGTGCATAGTAATTTGGGTGAATAGTAATCCATGAATATGACGCCCCCAAAATAGGTATACATCACCCATTTTGAGTCATCAATAACATGGTACAGAAACAACTACAGTTTTATTAATACAACATGAAAACTGTGAGTTTAAATACAAATATTATCGTCTAGACAATATTCACACCCAAATAAGTCCTCATTACAATTATTGGTACATTATTTTACAAAAATGGTGAGGACTACTAAAACAACTTTCTAGAATCATCATTCCACACCCCGACTAGAACTCCCTACATTCTCGCCTCCTGAGAAGAAAAATGGAATAAAAAGGAAAAGGGTGAGCTCAACTAGCCCAGTAAAGAATATTATGACTAAGATAATATAGAAAAAATTATCGTTAGTCTTCAACAGGGAAAAATCTGATAAAATACAATAGACAACAAGTTTCAGATTAATATTTACAGCGAAAATAATATTTCATAGATGAGTTACGTATAGAATGAAATCTACTATTATCTATGAATTTAAAAGTCCATCATTAATATTTTATCCCTATAACATCAATCAATATTCATCTTGAATCAAATATTCATCTTTGCACTACAGGCCAAAGATATTCATCAGTTGGTCATGTTCATCTCAACACCTGTTCATCTTTGCACTATGGGCCAAAGATATTCATAAGAAAATCATTAATCTTTACACTACAGGCCAAAGATATTCAGTAATATCATCATTTAGGACTGAGGATGATGAAAAATATTTTAAAGAAAACGAATCCAGTGAAACAAAAGAACAAATATTAAGGATTCATACTTTAAATAGTCCAAGTTCAAAAATACTTCATTAATAATCATAGTGAAGTAAAATTCAAGAATGATCAAAACATGGATACAATCAAAGCTAGTATCCATAATAGATATTTTGGACAAAAAATGAAAATTTAATTTTTCTGTGAATAGTGCCGTATACGTGAATAGTGCCCCAGAAACACAAAAAGTTCCAAATTTAATTAAAAGTTCAGATCCATACTTCGGCAAAATGATATTGAAAGAAATAATATCATATATGAAGAAAATAGCATCCCTTACCTCGAAAAGACAGTACTTCTGACTAAAATACTGGATATAGTGCTGAAGGGAACTTGCACCGTATAGCAAGAATACTTTAGAGAGAATATAGAGAGAATACGCTCGATAATATAGAGAGAGAAAGAGAGAGAAAACTTTAGTTTCTGGTGTGATTTTCAATTCTAACCTAAGCACCCTATTTATAGGAAAATACTTAGAACACCAAAGTGGAAAATTTAATATAATAATATTATTTTTACAAAACATTCCTACGCACACCTAAGACAACTGAATTCAGCAACTAACATGTGCAAGTGAGGCCCATTAAATGGAAAAAACGTTTTTCTTAATAAAGAAAATTAAAAATTCCAAAAATCAATTATTTCAGAACTTCGGAACTTCAATAATTCATAATAAATAGCCCTTTTGTCAGAAAAATTCAAACCTTATGTCTTTTTCATTGGAAATTCCATTATCTAAAACTTTACAGAAGAAAGTTTTTCCAAATTCCAAACATAAATTGACCGAAATCCACAAACGGGCGATTTTATAGGCTATAATCAAATTTCAGTCAAGAAATGGGGTCCACCGACATGTTTAACATGTTTTAAACATTAATTATAACAAAAATACTCCTCCTCGTATACTCATATATCCCACATTCATTGTAAAAATATCACCATTATTATATTATTAAAATATAATAATATATTTAAATAAATTATTTATCAGAAAAGATAAAATAACAATTTTTCAACAATTGTCACATTAAAAAAAAAATCCATCTATATCCACATAAAATGAATATTTTGCTTATCATATAAATCAATAATTAATTATTCACGAATAATATTACAGAATCACAATCATCGACAACCGTGCAATTCCCAGTAAAAGAGGGGCTTTCGATAAGGGTTTCTCTTTCTTTGGCGTGCAATTAGGTGATCAAACCTCTCCTTGTATGTAACTTTCTAGACATTGCCAATAATGTTATCTAATAATATTATTCAAATAATATGAATTATTGATCTGATAATGAAAATATTGTGTAGTGACAATTATTGAAACAACAATAATATAAAATATCAATGTAGCAATTATTGAATCAATAAAATAAAATATTGAACAGTAACTACTGTGAGTAATGCCTTCCTACATAAGAGTCAATAATTGATGCAATACTGGTGTACTCTTGTGTTTTTAACCAAGGGTATTCCAACAAGATTAATCGTAATAACTACGCCAGATTATTTATAAACAACTTATACTTGTCTTTTTCTTCATCCAATCTTCACATTATGGGGCCCACACAAAGGTCGCTACGTCGCATTTAATATTCCCGACAGTAAGAATATTCCACGACTAAACAAATATTCTCCGATAAAAATGAATATTTTATAACCACTTGTATATTTAAAATATTTGCGCATTTTACCCATAACTAACCACATTAATCAAATCAACCCTTACTATTTTAAAATAATAAATAGAGGAAATTTGATTTTATTTATAATAAGTTGGGGTCTTACAGTGAAAAGTACTCTAACACGAAAAGTGCCCTGAATACTATAGTGAATAATACTAGAGTGAATAGTAACCGGGTGAATAGTAACCAGTAAAAAAAATACCAAAGAAAATGATATTCCATGACGAGTATAAAAAAAAATGATATCTCATACGAGTATAATAGAATATACAAAATTGCAAATGGATTTTCACCCGCCATGCGGTAATCTACGTAGACAGATCATTTGCACCATTTAATAAAGAATGAATAGGAAGGATCATTCACCATGCATGTGGTATGTGATGCCCCCAAAATAGGTATACACGACCCATTCTGAGTTGCCAAATATCACACTATAAAAATCAAATACAAACTTCATGTATACAACTATTGAACTATCGTACAGAATACGACCACAGTTAAGCTGTGAGTTTTAATACAATATTGTCTCGTAGACAGTATCCAAACTCAAATTGTTACAATGCCATATAAAATACAGCAGCAAAAATTTTAAGACCCCAAAGAAGAACGAGAAGATTACTATCATATTCATTCTAATGAGGTGCACTTTTGACGCTTTCAAAGTCGGGTTCTCATCACCCTATTGTTGTTCGCCAAAATCAATTATTAAGTGACGTATAAAATACGACACACACATCTTAGGTCCTCAATACAATTATATGTTTCATGTCATGCTATTTTATAATGTATTGAGAAACTTCGACAGTCTTGGACCATCACACTATTTCCATGTTATCCCCGCTCGACCCAGCTACACTCTTATTACCTGAAAAGAATTGTGAAGCAAAAATGGTGAGCACAACTAGCCTAGTAAAGAATATCATGACTAAAGATAATTAAATTATCAATAGATTTCATCAATAATAAATCAGAGATTTAGAACATATGGTAGATGATAAAACTTTTCAACCATATTTGCAGCGGAACGAGCAATCCATTAGAAGAGTCAAATAGACCATCAGATCTATTATCTCCTCTATGTTAAAAGTCCACTGATAATGATTTATCCCTGTAACATCAACCAACAATTCATGTCCACAATCATATGAATAACTCATAATCATAATCGTGGTTCTAAACTCCTCTTCGCACCTAAGACGAAGATAATTTTCATCACCTATCTTTACCTGAAACATCAAAAATCATGGTTATACCAAATCACAATTTCTGCTTATAATCATACTAATTAAATCATCTTTGCACTACGGCCAAAGATATTCATTATTATCACATCAATGAATTAATATTTTATTGCTGAGACTCAGCTCAATAATTAATCCACATCATCGAATCATCCCTGCACTACGTGCCAAGGATATTCTTTAGTATCACGACCACATTTAATTATCCACGCACTACTGGCCAAAGATAATTGTGTTTTCATCAATGGTCCTGATCATGCCATAAAACAATTCATCTTTGCACCCTTGGCGTCAAGAGAATCCATAGCCATAATCATACCAAAAGCGTCCATCAATGCACTACTACGACCCGATGAGAACTTTTTCCACATCATTTGTAATATTACGGTTATGATTATCTTAGAATAATCTCTCGGTCATAATAATACCAAGTTCATCTATGCACTACAAAAAAATACGATGACTTTCAACATAATATATACATGAGGATGATGACAATGATATAAGTAATAATCAAATGAAAACAAGAATAAATATTAAAGACTTTAAATTTATCCAAATATTATCAACCACTCATAATCTAATATTATTAATATCATAACAATATTTTAATCACTTATTAAACTTATAAACAATTTATTTCAATTGTTTACACTTTACCAAATAATGCATTTAATCATTCAAAATGTCATACTCATAAGATTTCATCACCAATGATTAAATCCTCATCAAAAATATCATATACCTTATATAGGATTTCCAAGCCATAAAATTCTATTTTCCAACTTTGTTACTTCACATAACATATTTAACTCATATGTTCTGTAACTAAACCATTTTGATGAAAAATACCAAATTAGTCCCAAAAATATTTCTTTTCTGGGATTTAGCAGAATATAGTCCCATAATAAACATATATTTTTCTCGGAATTTTTAAAATTCATTTACTATTTTTCAAAAATCAATTTCTAATTAATTCCTTAAGAAATTAGCTACCTCAAGTTTAACTCCAGAAATTCCCAAATTTTGGCAGGATCTTACACATGTTAACATGAGCTTCCAGTTTAAATTTCATGGTCATCGGAGTTATAGAACTCCGGTTATAGCATTTTTCGTCAGAAAAACCTAAATATTGAAATAGTCATAACTTGCTCATTTTAAGTCGGAATGAGCTCATTTTTGGACAGGAGGTACTTTATACCATATACTTTCATGTCCCATAAGGCCTGAATTTTTCTCATAATTTACGAGGTCGAAAATGCCCTTTTAAAATTTTGGACAGTAGCCTTTTTGGAAATTTCGATTTTTGACTCCTTTACTAAAATCAGTCCACACGAAAATCTACAACACCTTTTCCAGTGATTCTACTTGGATAAGTTAGAAAACTCATAGATCTAACTCTAGAACTTGACCACACTCAAAAATTCGTAATATAATAGGAGATATGGTCAATTGAATTTCATGTTCCATTTTCACCAAAATCTGATTTTTCAACCCTTTGTGATTTCTAAGAAACTTTCATGTTTTCATATAATAACCAACATAACTCATCATAACACTTACTAATACCACATATACCCATGATTTTCATCAGTCCAATGCTTTTATTATGACTTTCATCATAATCCACGTAAATGATCATTTCCACAATTTAATAAGGAATGAAATCTGAAAGGATCATTCACCGTGCATGTGGTAATCCACATGTAGGCAGTTATTCTAACATAATAATAAAAAATGGAATAATGAAGGATTCACCATGTAATGCGATAAGCAGACATATAAAAGTTATTCTAATAGAATAATAAAGAACGGAACGAAGTCAAAGAAATTCACGCAAGCGAGGATATTCCAAATGAATAATAAAGAATGGAATAACAACGAAGTCACCGTGCATGCGATGAGATGATCGCAGAACATGAGTTATTCCAATGAATAATAAATAATGGAACCGGAATTGCAGAACGCATAGGCGGGATATTTATTCCGAGAATAATAAAGAACGGAATAATAGAAGAATTTCACTATGTATACGGTACTTCGCATAAATAGGTTATTCCAACATAATAATAAAGAATGGAATAACAGAAGAATTTCACCAAGTATAGGGTAGTCCGCGTATACAGGTTATTCCAACAAAATAATAAAGAATGGAATAACAGAAGTTTTCTTCATGAATACAAAAGAAATATTACCCCTTACAGGTACAACAAATAATATCACTTACCTTTGAAAGAAGAGTACGTACTCCGACTGGTAGGGCGAGGATATACTCGAAGAAAACTTGCACTATGCTCAAAGCTTTCTTAAACTCTAAAGAAATACGCTCAAGATTATAGAAGAAGAACTCTCTCTATAGTTTCTCTCTCTAGAGTTTCAGTGAATTCGTAAGAAATAATGAAGGAATGAGCTTTATTTATAGAAGAATGGATCTGCATAGTAACTAATTCATGAAGCGGTCCAGATTGATTTACTTTTAATCGGACGGTCCATATTTAAAGCAAAATCTTTTAAATAAAATATAATATATTCTATTTATAATCTAATAAAAGCGAATAACTTTATAAAAGTATTACATTTTATATAAAAAGATTTTACTATACAAATTACTATCTTGAGCACTATGCAACACTATGCATAATAAAATATAATATATTCTATTTATAGAATAACTTTATAAAAGTATTACATTTTATATAAAAAGATTTTACTATGCAAAATACTATGCACAATAGAATATAATATATTCTATTTATAGAATAACTTTATAAAAGTATTACATTTTATATAAAAAAATTCTATTTTATTACATTAATAATACTAATAAAACAAAAGCGGAATGACTTATCACGTAAGCATTAATAATCAATCTTAGTGTGCTACTATACAACCACGCGTATTCTTCGTACTTTTACTAAGAGAGTAGTTCAGCAGTTTTAACGGTAAAACTTCCGCAGTTATTTTTATAAAAATATTTTTGTCATTTTCTCAATCTGACAATAATTCCGTTGTGGGGTCCACCAATGATTGTACCGTCGTAAGGATATTCCCCGACACAACAAATATTTTATATCAACTTGCTTACTTTGCAAAATTTTCACATATTACCCTTAACTTTAAACTTTTATCAATTTAACTATTTACCAAAATAGAAAAATTGAATACTTTTATTTCATAAAAATTCGAGGTCTGACATGGTAATCCACATAGACAGGTTATTCCAACAGAATAATAAATAATGGAATAACAGAAGAATTCATCAGGCATGCGATAGACCGCACAGACAGGTTATTCTCAACCGAATAATAAAGAATGGAACCAGGTCATGCGTAATCCGTGATGCACAGGATATTCCAATGTAATAATAAAGAATGGAATAACAACAGAATTCACTGGCATGCGATAGATCGCATGCAGAAAAGTTATTCCAATGAATAATAAAGAATGGAATAATGAAGAATTTCACCATGTATGCGGTGCTCAGCATAGATAAGTTATTCAACATAATAATAAAGAATGGAATAACAACCCTTACAGTATTGAAAGAAAATAACTCTCTTCATGAATACGAAAGAATAATACCCCTTACTTACAATGGTTGAACGAAAATAATATACCTTATGAATATTGAATAAAAATAATATTCCTTATGAATATTAAACGAATATAATAAATATTGAACGATAATAATATTCATACGAATACGAAAAAATAATATCTCTTCATAATATAAAAATAATAACTCTTACCTCATAAGAAGACTGGATACTAGAGTAGTGAAGTAGCAGACTACTCTTCTTCTTTCTCTCTATAGCTTCTATCTCTATAATTGCTCTTGTGAGACTTAGTGAATTGGTGAGAAACGAAGGAATAATGAGCTTCAATTTATAGAAAAATTGTAAAATCTCAAATTTTATGAATAAAAATTTAAATTTCTAAAAATATTTTTTTGAATATTATGGTGTGAATTTGAGATAATTTTATAGTTGTGGGTAGTATTTATAAATTTTGCAAAGTATGCAAGTTGTTATATAATATTCGATTGGTGGGGAATATTCGTTTTAACAGGGGAATATTAAATGCGGCAAGACAATCATTAGTAGACTCTAGCAACGAAATTATTGTCGAATCGAGAGAAAGCGACAAAAATATTTTTATGAAAATAACGGCGGAAGTTTTACCGTTAATCTTGTTGAACTACTCGGTAGTAAAAGTACGATGTCTGGCGTGATTGCATAAGTAGTACACAATATTGATTATTGATGCTTACGTGAGAAGTCACTCGGTTTTATTCAATTATTGCTTGAAGAATTGTTGGATAGTATCTCACGTTATTTGATTCAATTATCGTCGATATTTTATATATTATTAAATTAATAATTGAGATGTGAGTTATTAATATTATTATTTACAATATTAACGATGTGCAGAAGTTCGCCGAGGAGAGGTTTGGTCACCTAATCGCACGCTTGATAGGGAGAAATCCTTATTGGAAAGCCCCCTCTTTCCTGGGAACGACCTGGTCGATTAATAGTGTGAATTATAATAATGATGATGAAGTTTTGTTTTATTAGTATTATTAATGTAATAGGACAGAAAAACTTTTTATATAAAATAAAATACTTTTATAAAGTTATTTATTTTATTAGACAATAATTAGAATATATTATATTTTATTATGCATAGTATTTGCATAGTGTTCTGCGATAGTGTTTGTATAAGTGCTGCATAGTATTTGCATAGTAAAATCTTTTTTATATAAAATGCAGAATACTTTTATAAAGTTATTTGTTTTATTAGAAAATAATTAGAATATATTATATTTTATTATGCATAATGTTTGCATAAGTGCTGTAGATAGTGTTTGCAGTAGTAAAATCTTTTTATATAAAAGCAGAATAATTTTATAAAGTTATTCATTTTATTAGATTATAAATAGAATATATTATATTTTATTTAAAAGATTTTATTTTATTAGAATATTTTATAGTAAACCAATCTAGAAGCGTCTCGTTTAAAAGTAAATCAATCTGGATAGATTCAGAATTAGTTCTTATTAGGTCCATTCTCCTATAAATAGAAGTTCATTCCTTCATTATTTCTTACGAATTCACTGAAACTCTAGAGAGAGAAACTATAGAGAGAAAGAAGAAAAGTATTCTGCTACTTCGCTACTCCTATATCCAATTTCTTCTAAGGTAAGGGGTATTATTTCTTTCGTATTCGTGAAGAGAACTTCTGTTATTCCATTCTTTATTATTCTGTTGGAATAACCTGTATATGCGGACTACCCTATACTTGAAGAAATTCTTCTGTTATTCCATTCTTTATTATTATGTTGGAATAACCTGTCTATGCGAAGTACCGCATACATGGTGAAATTCTTCTATTATTCCATTCTTTATCATTATGTTGGAATAACCTATCTATGCCAAGTACCGCATACATGGTGAAATTCTTCTGTTATTCCATTATTTATTATTCATTGGAACATCTCATGCAAGGCGTTTTACGCATGACTGGTTCCGATTATTTATTATTACATTGAAACATCACGCTTCGGTGCGTAATTTTGCACGACTCGGTTACATTATTTATTATTCGGTTGGAATATCACATGCGTGCATTTACGCATGACTGGTTCCGTTATTTATTATTACGTTGGAATAAACTCATCTATCGCGATCTATCGCATGCCCGGTGATTTCTTTTGTTATTTCATTCTTTATTAAACTCGGTTGGTTAAAGTTTTAAACATACTCCATGAAATTAGTGGAATATCCTTGATATTTGCGCTTCATCCAGTATCTTTTCATTGAAATATTCTTCTGAGCATTCTTGAATTTTACTCTACAAAAAGTATCATGTTGACAATTTGGACGTTATTAGTTCCTGGATAAATTAATTCTTGAACTTGTTTTATTGAATTCTTATATCATTTTCATCATCCTCGTGTTTATATTATGTTGAAAGTCATCTGTGGCCTGTAGTGCATAGATGGACTTGGTATGATTATGACCAGGTATTATTCGGTATAATCATGACCGTAATGTTACAAATGATGTGGAAAAAGTCCTCATTGGCCCGTAGTGCATTGATGGACAATTTTTGGTATGATTATGGCTATGGAATCTCTTCGGCCAAAGGTGCAAAGAAGAATTGTTTTATGGCATGATCGTGACCATTGATGAATACCCGAATATCCTTGGCCCGTAGTGCATGGATAATTTATGGTCGTGATACTAATGAATATCCTTGGCCGTAGTGCAGGGATGATGTGGATTATTTATTAAGTCGAGTCTCAAATGATAAAAATGATGAAAACCTTTTAAATCATAAAAGATAGTATATTTTATTCTCTACTTGACTCTTTTAATGGATTGCTTGTTCCGCTGCAGTTAATCTTGATGTCTATTGTATTTTATCAGTTTAACATTGTTGAAGACTAATGATAATTTATTCTGCATTATCTTAGTCATAATATTTCTTACTGGGCTAGTTGAGCTCACCCTTTCCTTCATTTGTTCTCTTTAGTAAATGAGAATATATTTGGGGACGAGAGACGGAGAAACAGATTAACGATCGGATGATAGCATTAGTAGTCCTTACTATTCTGTTAAATAGTGTGATAATAAATGTAATGAAGACTAAATTTGAGTTTGTATATTGTCTATGAGGACTCCATTGAGAGTGGATATTGTCTAGAAGGCAATATTCTTGTTTAAACTCTCAGTTAATGTTTTGTCGTATTTTACACGACAGTTGTATAATTAACTTGTATTTGATTTATGTACCATGTATTTGGTGACTCAAGATGGGTGATGTATACCAATTTTGGGGGCGTCACAAAAATATAGTTTCAATAATTGCACATTTTGGGGCTCGAAATATTAAGGTATAATACCTTCCACTTTTTCTTCATTTTTAATTTAGTCCTGCAAATATTATCAAACTTGCACCACCTCCCCTAATAGTAAATCATGTGAATCAATAGAAAATCATGTGACTCAATAGTTCTAAACATGTGAAAAAATTAATTACAGTATAGTACCTTCAACTATACCTCCATTTTTAATTTAGTCATGCAAGTATTATCAATCTTGCACCAACTTCCCTAATAGTAAATCATGTGAATCAATAGTACACACATGTAAACACATAGTTATAAGCATGTGAATTAATAGCAATTAATTGCTCATTTATCCGATTAATTACCCGATTGGTCAATATAACTTCCAGACATTAATTATCATCGAAATAAATGTCGATTTTTCACTAACACCAATAATCCCAACACAATGGAACTATCAATTTCATCTTTAATCAACACGAACTTATTCATCATTAATATTATAACTCATAATATTTAACAATCAGGTCGTTCCCAGGAAAGAGGAGGCTTTTCGATAAGGAATTCTCCCTATTGGTGCGCAATTAGATGACCTAGCCTCGCCTTGACAGAACTTCTAGACATTTTCAATATTAGAAATAATAATATGAATAACTGTGTCACCTCAATTATTGATTTAATAATATAAAATATTTTGACAATAATTGAATAAAACTGAGTGACTTCTCATGTAAGTATCAATAATCAAAGATACTGTACAATATCGTGTGCTACAATGCAATCACGCGTATTACTATACTTTTATCACCGATTATTTTATGACAACTTGTTTACTTTGAAAAATTTTCACATATCACCCTTAACTTTAACCTTTTATCAATTTAACCATTTACTAAATAGAATAATTATAAGAAAATTGAATACTTTCATTTCATAAAATTCGGGGTCTCACAATCTCCCCTCCTTATAAAATTTCGCCCTCGAAATTTACGTACCTAGTAGTTCGAAGAGATGAGAATACTTTGCTTTCTTTTCGGATTATACCTTCCCGGTTATTTCCTCTCTATCATGATTTTCCCATTTCTCATCTCCTATATTTCAGATATCATTCTAGAATATAGTTTCAAAATAAGGGTTAATTGACATGCCACATATTATCTCTATATTCTAATCGACCCATTAAATACCAAATAAACTTAGGTAGGTCATACTAGCAAAGAAATTCCCCATCTCTCCCCTCCTAGTTCTTGTCTCACATCTCAACCAGGGATCATATCCCTAAGCTTTGATACCAACTTTGACGCCCCCAAAACAGGTATACATCACCCATCTTGAGTCGCCAGATATCACATTACATAAATCAAATACAAACTTCTTTTATGCAACTGTCGTGTAAAAATACGACAAAACATAGCTGAGAGTTTACATGAATATTGTCTCATAGACAGTATACAAACTCAAATTCAATCCTCATTACACTTATTATCACACTAAGTAGTGAAGACTGCTAAAAAAACCATCTTGGACCGTCACTCCATTCCCCAACTAGTCCCAGCTATATTCTCATTTCCTAAAGAGAAAAAGAAAGCAAAAGGGTGAGCTCAACTAGCCTGGTAAGAAATGTTATGACTAAGATAATGCAGAATAAATTATCCTTAGCCTTCAACAGTGTTAAACTGATAAAATACAATACACATCAAGTTTAACTGCAGCGGAATAAGCAATCTATTAGAAGAGTCAAGTAGAACATAATGTCTACTATCTTCTCTAGATTAAAATTACATCGTTAATATTTCATTCCTATAATACTCATCAACAATTCTTTGTTATACCCAAGACAAAACGAACTATCATCACTTGTCTTCACCTGAACCACTACAAATTATAATTAAATCCATAATTAATTTTTATAATCATGTAAATAAACAGTTTCTCCTTGCCTCAAAGGCTTAATAAAACTTTACTCAATATCCTTACCCCAAAGGCTAAAGATATTCAAATGTAATAACAATGATCATACCAATCAGTTGTCTACCTTGGCACTACGGGCCAAAGATATTCAATTATAAAACCAATGGTCATGATCATACCAATCAATTGTCTGTCAGTGCATTACGGCCAAAGACATTTAACTGTTAACTAATGGTCATGATCCTGCCAATCACATCATCGAATTATCCATCCACTACGGGCCAAGGATATTCGTTATTATCACTAGTGATTATGATCATGTCATACATCTGTCCATCTTTGCACGTAAGCCAAAGATATACAACTATAAAACTAATAATCAACAGTCCATCTTTGCACATAAGCCAAAAATATACAACTGTAATACCAATAATCAATAGTCCATCTATGCACGTAAGCCAAAGATGACTTTCATCACAATAAAAGCATGAGGATGATGACAATGATATAAGCATTAATCAAACAAAATCAAGGATAAATATTAAAGACTTTAAATTTATCCAGAGTTTAAAAATACCAAATTATCAACATGATACTGCTTTGTGGAGTAAAATTCAAGAATAATATTCATGTACCAAAAATAATTTGGACAAAATGAAATATATTTTTTGGGTAAATAGTACCCCGCAATAGTATCCTATGAATAGTACTTCGGGAATAGTACCTCGTGAATAGTAACTGGGTGAATAGTAATTTGGGTGAATAGTAATCCGTAAATAGTAACTCGTGAATAGTACTCTGACACAAAAAAGTACCCCGAATACCCGAGTGAATAATACTAGAGTGAATAGTAATCCGTGAATAGTAACTCGTAAAACAATACCAAAGAAAATGATATTTCATGACGAGTACAAAAGAAATGATATCTCATACGAGTATAATAGAATATACGAAATAGCAAATGGATTTTCACCCGCCATGCGGTAATCCACGTAGACAGATCATTTCCACCATTTAATAAAGATTGAATACGAAGAATCATTCACCATGCATGTGGTAATCCACATAGACAGGCTATTCCAACAGAATAATAAAGAATGGAATAACAGAAGAATTCACCAGGCATGCGATAGAATCGTACAGACAGGTTATTCCAAACCGAATAATAAAGAATGGAACCAGGTCATGCGTAATCCGCATAGACAGGATATTCTAACAGAATAATAAAGATTGGAATAACAACAGAATTCACCAGGCATGCGATAGAATCGCATGATGAGGTTATTCCAGCGAGAATAATAAAGAATGGAATAATGAGAAGAATTTCACTATGTATGCGGTACTTTAGATAGATAGGTTATTCAACATAATAATAAAGAATGGAAAACAACCATTACGTAGTATTGAAAGAAAATAACTCTTCATGAATATGAAAGAATAATACCCTTACTTATAACGGTTGAGCGAAAATAATATTCCTTACTTAATATTGAGCGAAAATAATATTCCTTACGAATATTAAACGAATATAATGAATATTGAACGATAATAATATTCATACGAATACGAAAAATAATATCTCTTCATAATATAAAAATAATAACCCTTACCTCATAAGAAGACTGGATACTGGAGTAGTGAAGTAGCAGACTACTCTTCTTCTTTCTCTCTATAGCTTCTCTCTCTATAGCTTCTATCTCTATAATTGCTCTTGTGAGACTTAGAGAATTGGTGAGAAATGAAGGAATAATGAGCTTCTATTTATAGGAAAATATAGTTTCAATAATTGCACATTTTGGGGCTCGAAATATTATAGTATAATACCTTCCTCTTTTTCTTCATTTTTTATTTAGTCCTGCAAGTATTATCAAACTTGCACCACCTCCCCTAACCTCTCCTTGACAGAACTTCTAGACATTGTCAATATTGCAAATAATAATATGAATAACAGTGTCGTCTCAATTATTGATTTAATAATATAAAATATTGTGACAATAATTGAATAAAACTGAGTGACTTCTCATGTAAGCATCAATAATCAAAGTTATTGCAACCACGCGTATTACTATACTTTTATCACCTATTATTTTATGACAACTTGTTTACTTTAAAAAAAATTCACATATCACCCTTAACTTTAACCTTTTATCAATTTAACCATTTATTAAATAGAATAATTATAAGAAAATTGAATACTTTTATTTCATAAAATTTGGGGTCTCACAAATAAGCTCTTAAAATAAACAAATGAGCTCAATGCAAAAAGAGAGTCAAGTCTAACCTCTAAAATTGAGGATCTAGAAAAGACAATCTATACATGGAATAAATCTTCTTCATCCATGGACTCCCTAATCTCTAGCCAGAGAAGTGTCTCTGACAGAACAGGGTTAGGCTTTGGAGAATCTACCTCAGAGCCATGCGTGGAAAAAGTAAAGGAAATTAGCATTAGTAATGCCTCAAGTTTTAGTAGAGACATTATATTTGTGAAATCCTCACAGAAGGATGAGCCTGTCAAACCCTGCTCTACTAATTCAATCCACATTCCTAGGAAAAAGGGATCTCGTGCCGGTCTGGGTTTCAGAAAAGAGAAGAGTAATCCAACCACTACTCACCAACCTCAAAGGATCGCAGAGTCCAGTAAGATCAGCTCTACGAACCAAATGGGAAGGTACAGTAGAGGTAAGGTATACTTCTCACAAATCATGAAACACAAGGACACATGGAAGAAGGATTATCAGCCTAACAGTAGGATGACCAATAACCCACAAAAGTCCAAATGGAGGAAAAATTTTAACACACACACAAACATGCATCATATTAGATGTTTTGTGTGCTATAAAGTTGGCCACAAGGCTGAAAAATGTCATTATAATTCCATGCATATGAGACCCAAAAGCAAGCAGATTTGGGTCCCCAAGGGCACTAACAAAGTAGGACCCATGCAAGTATGGGTACCAAAATGAAGGTTTAATGTTACTACAGAAAAAGAGCTCCTCGATCACAACCTGATATCTGGACAGTGGATGCTCAAGGCACATGACTGGGAACAAAGCCCTTCTATCTAACTACATAGAGAAGGAGGGTCCCTCGGTCATCTTTGGAGACAATGGCTCCGGTAAGACAATAGGATATGGCTCAGCTGGAAATGGTGCAGTATCCTTCAGCAAAGTGGCCTATGTGGAAGGACTACAACATAATCTTCTAAACATTAGCCAACTCTGTGACAAGGTTCATCAAGTAACATTCCTCAACAATCAATGTCAAGTCCGAGATCTGAAGACATCTGCTGTAAAGTTAACCAGAACAAGAGAAGGAAATGTCTACACAGTAAACCTTGGACAACTAAGCTCAGATGAGACTATATGCTTTCTAGCTAAAGCATCTGAAGAAATGAGCTGGCTATGGTATCAAAGATTATCTCATATCAACTTCAAAAGCATGTCCAAATTAGCTTCAAAATATCTAGTTGCAGGCTTACCCAAGTTCAACTTCGTTAAAGTAAGGTCGTGCAATGCCTGTCAACTTGGAAAGCAGATTCAAGAGCAAAATTGCCAACTCAATTGACAAGCCTCTGCAGTTGCTACACATGGATCTTTTTGGGCTAATTCCAACGACAAGCCTTGGAGGAAAGAGATACTCTCTGGTCGTAGTCGACGACTACACCAGATTTACATGGGTGTTCTTTCTAACTTCAAAGGATGAAACAAGTTCCCAACTGATCAAGATATTCAAGCTGGTGATGAACGAGAAAGGAGAAAAAATCAAGGCTATAAGGAGTGATCATGGTAGAGAATTCTACTTCTCAGAAATGGACCAGTTCTGCACAGACAATGGCATTAGTCACAACTTCTCAGCCCCACGAACTCCCCAACAAAATGGAGTAGCTGAGAGAAAGAACATGACATTGATAGAGGCTGGAAGAACTCTACTAGAAGCAGTCCATCTGCCTGAATACTTCTGGGCAGAAGCTGTTAACACTGCATGCTACACTCATAACAGATCACTCATACACTCTACGATTAATAAGACTCCTTATGAACTGTGGAAAGGAAGAAAGCCAAGTGTCAGCTACTTTCATGTTTTCGGCTATGCATGCTACATTTTAAACAATGGAAAGCAATACTTGACAAAGTTTCAGCAAAAGTTAGACGAAGGAATCTTTCTTAGATATGCCACAAACAGTAAGGCCTACAGAGTGTTTAACAAGAAGACACTGAGTGTTGAAGTCTCGATTCACATCATCTTTGATGAGACAGACTTAGACAAAATAGTTCCTCAAGACACTACGACCAACAGTTCAGACACTACGAACGAGGTTGTCGAGCTCAACACTACGATCGTAGTGCCAGATAGTGAAATCGTTGAGCAAGGAAATGAGATCGTAGAGATGCCTATGCCAGACAACGAATATCCACACCAAGAAGAAGAAATAGATCTTGAAGATCTAAGACAAGAAGGCATAAAAACAGATGTCCCAACAGGAAGCAGATGGGCAAGAGATCACACTCAAGATCTAATCATTGGAGATACAAGTGCAAGAGTCAAAACAAGAGCTGCCACCTAAAATGAATGCTTTTATCTAAGCTTCATGTCACAAATGGAAAAGAAGAAGATAGAGGATGTTATGGAAGACTCCAGCTGGATAGAGGCCATGCAGGAAGAACTTAATCAGTTCGAAAGAAGGAAAGTATGGAGATTGGTACCAAGACCAAAGAATCATCCTGTTATTGGAACCAAGTGGGTCTTCAGAAAAAAGATGGATAAAGATGGAGTAATAACCAGGAATAAGGCAAGACTACTCTCAGGAAGAAGGCATTGACTACGATGAGATATTTGCACCTGTTGCCAGACTTGAAGCCATCTGAATATTCCTTGCCTTTGCTGCTCACACAAAATTCAAGGTCTTTCAGATGGATGTCAAAAGTTCATTCTTGAATGGTGAACTTCAAGAAGAAGTCTATGTAAAGCAACCTCCAGGTTTCATCAATCCATCTCTTTCTAATTATGTCTTTAGATTAGACAAAGCCTTATATGGTCTTAAACAAGCACCTAGAGCATGGTATGAAACACTAACTAACTTTCTAATTGAAAATGGGTTCACTAGAGGTAGAGTAGATACCACACTATTTCTTAGAAAACATAAAGATAAAGTCTTACTAGTTCAAATATACGTTGATGACATTATTTTTGGATCTACTAATGAAAAGTTATGCAAGAGATTCTCCAAGCTTATGCAGAGCAAGTTTGAAATGAGCATGATGGGTGAGCTAAATTTCTTCCTTGGACTGCAAGTAAAGCAGACTAATGAAGGAATCTTCATAAACCAAGCCAAGTACATTAAAGACTTACTTAAGAAGTATGGCATGGAATCAACCTCTACCATGAAAACCCCAATTGCTCCTGCAACCAAACTTGACAAAGATGAAAAAGGTAAAAGTATTGATATAACTCAATAAAGAGGTATGATAGGCTCTCTTTTATACCTAACTGTCAGTAGACCAGATATAATGTTTGCAACATGCATTTGTGTTAGATTTCAGGATAATCCTAAAGAATCTCATTTAACTGCTGTAAAGAGGATTTTCAGGTATCTCAAGGGTACACCTCACTTGGGGCTTTGGTATCCCAAGGAGTCCTCATTTGAACTAACAGGATACACAGATGCTGATTTTACAGGCTGTAAAATAGATAAAAAGAGTACCAGTGGCACCTGTCAATTTCTAGGAAACAGACTTGTATCCTGGTTTAGCAAGAAGCAAAATTCAGTATCTACTTCAACTACAGAAGCTGAATACATTGCGGCTGGAAGCTGCTGTGCTCAGATCCTATGGATGAAAAATCAACTAACAAATTATGGGTTTGAATTCAAATCCATACCTATACACTGTTGTAAGACCCCAACTTATTATAAATAAAATTAAATTTTCTCTATTTATTATCTTGAAATAGTAAGGAGTTAATTTGATATAATGCTTTGGTTATGGGTGAAATGTGCAAATTTTACAAAATAAGCAAGTGGTTATAAAATATTCCTTTTTATTCTGGGAATATTCGTTTGGTCGTGGAATATTTTTTTTTGTTGGGAATATTAAATATTTACGCATGATGATTAAATGGGCCCCATAACTTGAGGATAATTGTCGGATGAAGAAAAGCGATAAAGTATGAGTTTTTATAAATAACTGGCGTAATTGTTATCGTTAACATCGTTGGATTACTTGGTGGTTAAAATAAGAATATGCGTGGTTGCACAAAGTGTTATTACCAGGTATTGCACAAGATTTTGAATTATTGATTCTTACGTAAAAGGCACTACTCAATAATTGTTACGATGAGTTCTTATTCAATATTTTATTTTATTGATTCAATAATTGTTTGCGTTGATAGTTTATATTATTATTGTTTTAATAATTGTCACTGCATAGTATTTCCCATTATCAAATCAATAATTCATATTATTTGAATAATATTATTAGATAGCATTATTGGCAATGTCTAGAAAGTTCTGTCAAGGAGAGGTTTGGTCATCTAATTGCACTTGAAGAAGGAGAAATCCTTATTGAAAGCCCCTCTTTCCGGGAACTACTGGTTGTCATAATTGTGGATTCGTAATATTATTTGGGAATAATTAATTATTGATTTATATGATAAGAAAATATTTATTTGATGTGGATATAAATGATGGATTTATTTATTTTATATGGTTATTAATGAAAGAATTAATCTTTGAGATGTTTTATCGGTATTTTGTCGTATATGGAGGTATTAAAATCATCCATTTGTGGATTTTGATATTTTCATTTGGAATTTGGAAAAACTTTCTTCTGCAAAGTTGTAGAGAATTCGATTTCGTGTGAAATGGACATAAAATTCGTATTTTTCTGATAAACGGGCTATTTTCTATGAATTGTTAAATTTTCTGATTATTGTTTAAATGATAAAATATTTTGGAAAATTCTAGAATTAGTTGGTGAGAAATGTGCTCAATTGAATTTCAAATGTGGTGGGTGGCAATAGTAGCGTGTAAAGCCATCGTGTGCTTGGTCAAGTCTGCCTTGGCGTGCTAACATTTTCCTATAAATAGAGGCTAAGTTAGAATTGAAAATCACACCGTAAATAAAGTTTTTTCTCTTTCTTCTCTATATTATCGAGGCGTATTCTTGTGAGTATTTTGATACTTGAGTGTTGCTATACGGTGCAAGTTCCTTCAGTACTATATCCAGTATTCCAGTTAGAAGTACGGTTATTTTGAGGTAAGGGATGTTATTTTCTTCACATATGATATTATTTCTTTCAATATCATTATGCCGAAGTATTAATCTAAACTTTTAATCAAATTTGGAACTTTTTGTGTCGGGGTTACTATTCACATATACTAAGACTATTCACGATACAAAGACTATTCACAAATACTAAGACTATTCACCAAAAAATGAAATTTTCTCTTTTTCTTCCAGATGTCTTTTATGGTTACTATCTTTGATTGTATCCATGTTTTGATCTTTATTTTTGAATTCTACTTCACACTTGGTTATTATGGAGTATTATTGAATTTGGATAAACCGAAATACGAATCCCTAATATTTGTCCTTCTGTCTCACTGGATTCGTTCTCTAAAATGTTTTTCATCATCCTCAGTCCTTAATGGTGATACTTGATGAATATCTTTGGCCTGTAGTGTAAAGATGAATGATTACCTGATGAATATCTTTGGCCCGTAGTGCAAAGATGAACAGGTGTTGAGATGAACATGACCAACTGGTGATACAAATGAATATCTTTGGCCCATAGTGCAAAGATGTATATTGATTGATGTTACAGGGATAAAATATTGATGATGGACTTTTAAATTCATAGATGATAGTAGATTTCATTCTCTACTTAACTCTTCTAATGAATTGTTGTTTCCGCTGCAGTTGTTGATCTAAAACTTGTTGTCTATTGTACTTTATCAGATTTTCCCTGTTGAAGACTAAGGATAATTTGTTGTATATTATCTTAGTCATAATGTTCTTTACTAGGCTAGTTGAGCTCACCCTACTCCTTTTTGTTCCATTTTTCTTCTCAGGAAGTGAGAGTTTAGTAAGGACTAGTCGGGGTATGGAGTGATGACTCAAGATAGCTATTTTAGTAGCCCTCACTATTTTGTAAAATAGTGCATCAATAATTGTAATGAGGACTTTATTTGGGTGTGGATATTGTCTAGAAGACAATATTGTATTTAAACTCATAGTATGTGTTGTCGTATTTTTTTGACAATTGTATTAATAAAGTTGTAGTTGTTTTTTTTACGCACCACGTGATTTGGCAACTCGAAATGGGTGATGTATACCTATTTTGGGGGCGTCATAGTTGGTATCGGAGCTTAGGATATGCTCTCTGCGAAGATCGGGAATAGAACTAGGAGGGAGAGCGGTAAAAATCCTTCACTAGTGTGTCCTACCTAAGCTTATTTGTTGGTTGGTCATAATATAGGGATATTATGTGATATGTTAATTTGTTAAATTAACCCTTGTTTTATGGCAGTATTTAAGAATGGCAGCTGAGAAGGTTAACAATGGAGTGAATGAGATCGTGGAGACACCTCTAATAACCAACCATGATAATGTGATGTTAGGCGAAGAAGGAATTACAGATATCCATGTTGTGAGTGAAGAATTGATAGTTGCACCCGAGATAGTCGCAGAGGTAGCAGTTGAGAGTGAGGAAGAAGAGGTACCTGAAGAGAATTTATTAGAAGAATTTTATGATTGAAATTTAGAATTGCAAAATCGAATTCATAAGTTAGAAGAGTAGGCTGAAGAACGGCAGGTGGTCGTGGAGCAAAAGGATGCAACAATTCAAGCTTGTGTTACCCGATATGTGATGCTTGAACAGAAGCACTATTTGGCAGAGTATAAGACGATAAAGTGGAATCGAAATTTGAAAGAAGAAACAAACAAACGAACGAGTGAGAATGAGTGATGCATGGGTAAAAGCCGCACGACAGCGTTGATATTGTGGAAAGAGATGTCCGATCTAAGAAGGCTAAAATAGATGATATGTATTTCTCTTTTTGGACAAAGAAATGAGAGAACACAACATCGAAGTTTTGAATTACCACTGCACATCATGGTCAAACCCAATTCGATATGGATCGAAGATTAATGTTTCAGATCATGAAACAGGAGTACGATGAAGCAGTTGAGGGTGGAATATGCCCTATAGGAAATTCAATTTCAACGGTAGTGATGACACCAAATGCTGCCCCAGACAAGTCAAAGCCGGGTAGTTCAAGGGAGAGCGGTTGTCATGACTTCACAACAAGTGAAGAACCCAAATGAAGTTATCACGGATTAGTTAATCATAAATTTTTTTGCGAAGTTTATACCTTACTAGATACCGGTTCTACCCATTCTTTTATCTCTCCTGCTTGTGCTCAACGTTTAAACTTGACTTCGGAGAAATTAGACTTTGACTTATCTGTGGAGACTCCGTTAGGAGAAACCTTATCACATCCATTGTTTATAAATCTTGCTTAATCCAAGTTGGCACAATGACATTACCTGTTGATCTTATCTCTTTAAAGATACTTGCATTTAACGTGATTTTAGGGATTGATTGGTTAACTACTCATCATGCCAAAATTGATTATTTTCGTAAGGTTGTTAGTTTTCATATTCCTAACCAACCTGTTATGCGAACTCAAGTAACCAAACCATTGAAGTCAAACACTTTCATATCAAGCCATAAAGCCATTCGTTTATTGAAAAAAGGATGTCAAGCTTTCTTAGCCCATGTTATGGATTGGAATAAAGACACGTCAGATTTGAATAAAATTTCTGTTGTTAGTGAATTTCCTGACGTATTTTCTGAAGAATTTCCTGGCCTACCCCCGGAGTGTGATATTAAATTTTGTATCGACTTTGAACCCGGTACAAAACCCATTTCTAAAATATTTTATCGAATGGCTCCTATTGAACTTCAGGAGTTTAAAACCCAAGTACAAGAGTTGGTACTCAAGCCTCTATCTGGTGACTTCCTTTGTGGAATGCACCAAAGCCAAACTCTCCGTAGGGAACTCCATATTTGTGTGGTGGTAAAACAATATGTGCCATTGTGACGTGCAATCCAAGATTGGGATATGAATCACATATGAGAGCAACTTAAGTCAGTAATCGAAATATCTAGCTTTCTAGGCTTAATTGGTTACTATCGAAGATTCGTGGAAGGACTTTCTCGAATCGCTACTCCGTTAACTTAGCGGACTCAGAAAGATACAAAATTCTGGAGCGAGGAGTGCGAGAAGATTTTCCAAGAGTTCAAGAGGTGACTCATTTCGGCACTTGTTCTGACCATACTATCCTGGAAAAGCGAATGTGGTAGCTAACGCGTTGAGTAGAAGATCGTACGCAAGTACGAGTGCAATATTATTGAACACAAAGACCTATTTTGTATAATTTACAAATGATAGAGATAAAGTTAAAGACTCTAGGGACCCACGTGATGATATACGAGTAGAATCGACTTTAATCAATAACGTTAAAGTCGCCAAATACAGACCTGGAGCTGATGAATATAAAGAAGAAGGTGCAAGAAGGCGTTATTCTAGAAATAAGAGTCGATGAAGAGAAAAAAGCTCAAACCTTCGATTTATTTGAAATCCTCAATCGAGTAGGAACTGTGGCCTATAGACTCGCCTTAACGCTAAGTATATCGCGTGTTCATAACGTTTTTCACGTATCGATGTTATGTAAATATGTGAAAGACCTAAACCACATTATTGAGTTAGAACCAGACGAGATAGCCGAAGATTTAACGTACGAGGAGGTACCTGTTAAGATCTTGGATAGAAAAGAGCATGTCCTACGCACCAAGGTTATACCACAAGTTAAGGTTTTGTGGAGAAACCATGCTATATTGAAGAAATGACACGGGAGTTGGAATCGAGAAATGAAAGCGATGTACCCTCATCTGCATTGAAACACTTAGAATGCGCACGTCAATTTCGAGGACGAAATTTCATAAGGAGGGGAGGTTGTAAGACCCCAACTTATTATAAATAAAATTAAATTTTCACTATTTATTATCTTGAAATAGTAAGGAGTTAATTTGATATAATGCTTTGGTTATGGGTGAAATGTGTTAATTTTACAAAATAAGCAAGTGGTTATAAAATATTCCTTTTGTCAAGGAATATTCGTTTGGTCGTGGAATATTCTTTTTGTCGGGAATATCTGTACGACGGTGCAGTCATTCGTGGGCCCTATAACAGGATAATTGTCGGATGAAGAAAACAACAAAGTATGAGTTTTTATAAATAACGGTGTAATTGTTACCGTTAACACTGTTGGATTACTTGATGGTTAAAATACGAATGTCGTGTGGTTAAGAAAGCATACCTGGTATTGCACGAGATTTTGAATTATTGATTCTTACGTAAGAAGGCACTACTCAATAATTGTTACATTAGTTACTATTCAATATTTTATTTTATTGATTCAATAATTGTTGCGTTGATAGTTTATATTATTATTGTTTTAATAATTGTCACTGTGAATCCCTAATATTTGTCCTTCTGTCTCACTGGATTCGTTCTCTAAAATGTTTTTCATCATCCTCAGTCCTTAATGGTGATACTTGATGAATATCTTTGGCCTGTAGTGCAAAGATGAATGATTACCTGATGAATATCTTTGGCCCGTAGTGCAAAGATGAACAGGTGTTAAGATGAACATGACCAACTGGTGATACAAATGAATATCTTTGGCCCGTAGTGCAAAGATGTATATTGATTGATGTTACATGAATAAAATATTGATGATGGACTTTTAAATTCATAATGATAGTAGATTTCATTCTCTATTTAACTCTTCTAATGAATTGTTGTTTCCGCTGCAGTTGTTGATCTAAAACTTGTTGTCTATTGTACTTTATCAGATTTTCCCTATTGAAGACTAAGGATAATTTGTTTTATATTATCTTAGTCATAATGTTCTTTACTGGGCTAGTTGAGCTCACCCTTCTCCTTTTTGTTCCATTTTTCTTCTCAGGAGGTGAGAGTTTAGTAGGGACTAGCCGGGGTATGGAGTGATGACTCAAGATAGCTGTTTTAGTAGCCCTCACTATTTTGTAAAATAGTGCATCAATAATTGTAATGAGAACTTTATTTGGGTGTGGATATTGTCTAGAAGACAATATTGTATTTAAACTCATAGTATGTGTTGTCGTATTTTGCACGACAATTGTATTAATAAAGTTGTAGTTGTTTTTCTGTACCATGTATTTGGCGACTCAGAATGGGTGATGTATACCTATTTTGGGGGCGTCACAACTGTGATAACACAAGTGCAATTGTAATAACTCATAATCTTGTCATGCATTCTAGGACTAAGCATATAGAAATAAGGTATCACTTCATTAGAGATCATGTGCAAAATGAAACTATATCTTTACAATATATCTCTACTGAAAACCAACTTGATGATGTCTTTACAAAACCTCTAGATGAATCCAGATTTTACAAGTTAATAAGTGAACTAGGCATGCTTAACTTACAACCTTGAAAAATATGCTCTAGTTTGTGCTAACTATACAGATTTAGAGGCTATGTTCGAAATCATAGACATGATCAAAGAAAGTCCACGATCGTAGAGCTGAAGTGTCATGAAAGACAACGATCGCAGTGCAGACTCAACGATCGTGGTGCAGTTTCAATGATAGCAGAGTTCCATCAACAAAACAAAGGAGCATCCTGTGATGATGAAGTACAAAACAAAGCAATCTCTTTGATAAGCACCTCAGGGACAAACCTAACCCTTGATTCACTCTATGAGGTTGGCCCTTCCTGAGTTACCTTGAACTGAGAAGAATGCTAAGTCAAAAGTTCATCACAAGGACTCAGAGGACTCGGTCAGACTCGATGATCGCAGTCCAGACTCGACGATCTCAGCTCAGACACGACGATTGCTGAAAAGACTCAACGATTGCTGAGCAGACTCGATGAACGCAGAAAAGACTCGACGATTACAAGGACCATCTCAACGATCGTAGTCCTCCCTAAGGATATATTAGCTCAGAAGGAGCTAAGGGCAAATCAGTACAATCCTCTTCAGTCAAGATTCATAGTGCCAAGCAGAATTCGACACCTGTCCCACTAAGAGAAATGGAGAGAGGGAAGTTACAAGTACAAATTAAAATCACCTTTTGAAATCATAAGTTCAAAAAGCTCATCTCTCTCATTCTCTCTCAAGAAAAAAACCCTAAACCTTAAGAAAGCTCAGACAGTCATACTCCTTGCAAAGAAATCAATGGCGGCCTCCAACGTCATCTCTGGCTACAGACTCTATTTTGATGAGTTCAAAATAGCTGAACCCAAATTTCACAGAACTCTGTCATTATTAAAGAAGGTTGATCTCGAAGAAGCTCTGGGTACAGACAAATTGATCTACCCTAAGCTAGTGAAAGAATTCTATAAAAATGGTGTGTTTGAAAATGACACCATCACTACGAAAGTCAGGGACGTGGAAATCAGGCTGAAGGCTGAGGACATCAACCTAGCCCTAGGTTTCAAATCTAAAGGGTATTCGTTCATAAATGGCATAGACTTCCATGAGGGACTTAAAAGGATGCATCACAAGAAATCCCCCTCTGTCAAAGGATACAAGAAGAAGGAGTTTCCTCAGAGGTATGAATTTCTGGCTGACATTGTTGGAAAATATATATGCTGCAAGAGTTCTGGTCATGATTCTGTAAATGAGGTGAAACTCAAGCTCATGACTGCCATAAGTTATGGAATACAACTTAACTATGGAGCTCTATTGCTTGAATGGATTGGAAAGTGGTTCACCAGCTCAAAGAAGATAAAGAGCTCTCAAAAGATGCACTACAGGCGATTTATAAGCATCATTCTACAGTCTTCTCTGGGTGACAAGATTGGGGACGATGAGGGAGAACCCATCAATCTAAACAGACGAATGACCCAACAACTATTCGAGAACTGGAAAAGGAATCCATCAGAAAATGTGCGTATGATATCTGAGTCCAGTGGTAGGACTGCTAATGCAAAGGAGTGAGGGATTCCAGGGAATATGTCAGTTGTCAGGGAGACTGAAGAAGAAGAAACTAACAAGGAAGAACCCACTGCCCTGATCAGAAAAAGCAAAGGCAAGAGAAAGCTGAAGGCTAGAATGGCAGAGGAACCTCAGGGATCAACTACAGATAAACCGGTAGAGTCCTCTGACATTGAGACTCTAAGGATCCTAAGAAGAAAACAACAGCAGGCTGAGGCAGAAGAAGACAGAGCTACTTTATCACAACTGCTGAAGAAAAACAAAATCAGTCACAAATCCAAGAGACCATCTGTCTCTTCGATCGAAGAGTCTCTACCGATCGTAGAGACCAGACTGAACACCTCGAGCAAAGAAGTTGCTGCATCAGATGTTCTGGCTGATCAATAGGGCAAAGCTGAAGCTCAAGAAAGTCTTGAGGCTGTGGCTCAGCCTAGAAAACCAAGACAAAAATTGGTTAAGAAGTACATCCTTGTCAATGAAGGAGTACTTAAAAAGAAAGACAAAGAGTTGGATGTTGAAAAGGAACTGTCCAAAGAAAACCAAAAGGACAAAGCTCCAGCTGAGGGGGAGATGCCTAAAGCTCTCATCCTAGAAGATGCTCCAGCTAAGGGGGAGCTACTAATCCTGAAAGAGGATGATCATGTTGAGGGGGAGACTCGTGAAATCCCCATGACAGAAGAAGAGGTTCCTGCAGAAAATGAGGGCGAACCAGAGCAGGAACAAAATAAAGCAATTAATATAGTGGACTCCTTGAACGAAGACAAAGAAGAGGACGAAGATGACGAGGTCGAGATCATAGTTGTGGGCATTAATGGGTATAGAAAAGCTAACTATGAGCAACTGTTTTCTTATCTATCCATGATGCCTTTCCATCAAGCTCAAATTCTAAACTCCTGGAATCACATATTTTGGAGCTTCAAAGAATATCCAGCCATCTCTGTGCTAGCTCATGGATTCCCAGGCAGTTTCAACTTTGCTAAGAAGTTACTCACAAATGGTACCTCCTCAAGAATGGTGAATGAGGTATTAACTATCCCGATCTTAT
This sequence comes from Panax quinquefolius, assembly GCA_020205615.1. Lineage (NCBI taxonomy): Eukaryota > Viridiplantae > Streptophyta > Magnoliopsida > Apiales > Araliaceae > Panax > Panax quinquefolius. The sequence continues at coordinate 103,054,405 of CM035171.1, read as the reverse complement.
TCAGAGTTAATCACTATCCAATATCCTTCTTCAGCCAATTTTATGAATTTCCAAGCTGGCTGGAAGCGGTCCTCATTCAACCAAGTCAATTCCCTGTTACAAAATCCCATAATTCTATAACTAACGAACCAAATATGCCCAAATTTATACTTCTCCCAACTCCCATCATCTCTACGATCACTGACTCTAGCCCCATTGTAGAGTCCCAAGCTCAAATCGTAGATCCACCTACTTTAAACACCCAAACACAGGCCCCTCCATCGGATATTCCTTCCTCATCCACCAACGAATACTTCAACCTTGATCTTGCCCTCTACTCATTGCAAGATCAATTCAAGAGAACACCCCCTCCTTCACAAATTCCCCAACTCAATGAACTTCTGTCAGAGCTGCCCACCAAAGTCGATTTGTCAGCAATGTCCAAGAAAGTGATCAAAGAACTCGATGAGAGTCTTGAAGAACACACTGAACTCATTCAGATGAGATTAACAATAATGATCAATGCTATAAATAGTCTCCCAAGCTCCCTAAGCTCTACGCTCTCTAAGAAACTGAAAGAGCTCATATATCAAAGAAATGATTCAGAGCATAAAAGACAGGGATGACATTCACTTTCTAGCAGTGAAAAGACACAGAGATGATGTTTTTATCTTACAATCCACTCAGGAAGCTCAGAATAAACTTATGATGGAGAACTTCCTCAATCTGTAAACTGCCGTAAAAGAATTCCAACAATTTTACGTCAGCCAAGGACAGCAGACTGACAATATATTAGTCGTTCTTCAACAACGGGAAACTCGATCTGATGCTCTGATCAAAGAAAATCGAGAGGACATTGCTCAAACTTAGAGTCAACTCAACGAGCTTGTCCAAGGAGTGACTCGCCTCTCCGAGGACATTCGAACCCTTGATGCTGACATAAAGGGGGAGAATAAAGGAAAAGGAGATCAAGGCAAAGGCACCTTTTCTGCTCAATCTTCTAGGAATCCTCTTACAAGGAAATTCCACCAACAGACTCCACTATCCAGCCATCAGACCCAACGATCTGATACTCAACGATCTGATCAGCAGGAAGTTTTAATGGCTCAACAGTTAAGAAGTCAAAGGCCTTCTCCCAGCTCTCATGAGGTGACAACCACAGGCCTAAGAATGCCAATTGGAGATCCTTCATTCATGAATAGGCATGATCATAATCCTAGGATAAGCCCAAGTGAGCTGGAAGATCTAGCCAGAAGAGAAGAAACAAGAAGGAAAAGAAGAGCTGAGGAGTATGCCAATCCTCCACGCAAAAGATCAAAGAAATAGAGATAAGTTGAAACATAAATTCTTATTGATGTAAAGCTTAACTGTAATATCTATTCTTCAAACATCAACAAATTCATGCTTATTCTTTAGAAATTTCAGCTGCTCACTGAAATATTAAATCATGTTTACTTTCCTAAAAATGCATCTATAACTTGATAATCATGACAACAAATCTCCTTGGTTATGTCAACATCAAATAGGGGGAGATTGTTGGAAGAATGCATATTTTGATTTGATGTTTAAAGTTAATGCTCATGATTCTATGTAAAGTCCTTCAAGGAATATATGTACAAGGACTTAGTGATAGATCAAACTTGTTAGGTTGATCTTAGTTTTTAATGTTCATCATTCTATAAACAAATATATATCTAAAGAGATCAAAGATGTTAGATTGATCTATGACTTGAAAGGAATAGATAGGCCTTAAAAAGAATCGCAGTCTATCGAGCTGATCAACAGATTACAGAAGATAAGGCAGGATCGTAGAGCTATGAAGATCGTAGTGTATCTGCCTTGAAGGGCCTCTTCAAAAATCGTAAAGTGGTCCAGACGTTTGCTGAAGCTAACTCAGATATCGTAGTATGCTTTCGGAAATGTAGAGTCTGCAAGACAAGCAAGTAAAGATCGTAGTGTGTAAATCCTTGAGAAAGATCATAGTGTTCTCTTCAGACCAAGCACAAATGTGACAAGACACCACGATATGGATCGAAGAGTATCATCTGCATTATGTCAGAAATATCGAGCCCTACTTTTGTTTGAACAAATTCTAACAAAAGTGGAAGGGGTTTGAAACGTTGAAGTTCTCACCAGTCCCAACGGTACAAACGATATCCTTAGTATTCAACAAAAGAACGTATTCAAGAAGCTAAGGAAAGGACCATAGGACAGAAGAAAAACTCCTTTTCAGGTGTTAGGTGAGAAAGCAGTCTGATGTGTTAGTGGGCCAGAATGCAATTCAGAAGGTGTGCAAAAAAGTCTCCATCAAAGTTCAAAAATGTCAAACGCATTTAATGCTTCAACAAATGGCTTCAACGGATAGATTTCAAGGATCACATATATGCAGAACATATGCAGATGTGAGATTTTAAGCAAGCAAGTATTGAACAAAAATGCACAAGAACACTCAACGCTCAACTCTACGATCTGAGAAAAAGAGAAAGCTTGCTCAGCTACTCAGTTCTTTCGAACAAGTGCTTAACTGCAACTGAGTAGCAATCACAAACTCAACAACTACCAATCAACTGAAGTAAGAGTTCCAAGTCAGAAGGACTTGAAGAGTTCTAAGTGAACTGTGAAGAACCAAATCTGCTGGACTTGAAGAGTTCAAAAGTGAACTAAGAAGTTCCTAGACTGCTGGTCTAGAAGGAATCTGCGAGATTCAGAAAGTGTAAAAGACATCCTTAGTGGATTTCCTACTCGAGGAGTAGAAGAGTGAACTAGGAGCTTTAAGTGCTCTGAACCACTTAAAAACAACTGTGTCTATTTTATTCTTGCTATAACTGTCATAACTGCTATAACTGCTATAACTGTTATAATTGTCTCACTCTCATTAACTCTATCTAAAAGGTAGTTCAAAGAAACCTTACTTCCGCTGTGTTTTAATCACTATCAAAACTAACTAAATAAAACGAAAAGATTTTTTAATATCTATTCAACCCCCCCCCCTTCTAGATAACTATTGTGCCTCCGGGAACTAACAAACTTACACTGTATAGCAACACTCAAGATATCTAAATACTTATAAAAATACGATCGATATTATAGAGAGAGAAACTTCTGATTCTGGTGTGATTTTTAATTCTAACCTAAGCACCCTATTTATAGAAAAATACTTAGAACGCCAAAGCAAAAAAAATTAATAAAATATTATATTTATAAAAAAAATTCGCACACCTCCTTGACCATTTCATCATCCCACACAAGTGGGGCCCACCTCACAAAAATGTTTTTTATTAAAAAATTATTTATAACCCCAAAAATCAATTTAGACCCAATATTTTGGAACTTCAATAATTCATAATAAATAACCCTTTTATCAGAAAAATATGAATTTTATGTTTATTTCATAGGAAATTTAATTCTCTACAACTTTGTAGAAGAAATGTTTTCCAAATTCTAAACAAAAAATGACCGAAATCCACATACGAATGATCTTGAAGGCTATAATCAAATTTCAGTCAAAAATGGGGTCTGCCAACATATTTAGAATATTTTTTGTAACATAAATACTCTGGACCCAATTTGCTCTCTCCCTCCTTATTTATTCATATATCGTGCATTCATTGTAAAATATCACCATTATTATATTATTATATTATTACACCATACACTTATAATGTAATATTACAATAACATATTTGAATGAATTATTTTATCGAAGAATATAAAATATCAACTTTTAATAATTGTCTCTTTAAAAATTTCTCCATTACATAAATATTTTCTTATCATTTTTATCAATAATTAATTATTCACAAATAATATTACAGAATCACAATAATAACAATCAGGTCGTTCCTAGGAAAGAGAGGGCTTTCCGATAAGAATTTCTTCTTACTGGTGCGCAATTAGGTGACCAAACCCTTTCCTAGACAGAACTTCCTTAGACATTACCAATAATGCTATCTAATAATATTATTCAAATAATATGAATTATTGATCTGATAAGTCCTTCGGACCAGTTTCATTCAAACAGTCACCACGAAAAATTGACAATGAATTTTTGGGTGATTCTAATTTCTATATTTAGCTTACTTCCAGGGCTTTCTTTTTATATAAGGCCCATCTCCTAACTCATTATACACAAAGAGTTATGGATTTTACAAAAACATAGTAGCGAACTAGCTTTTCTAAAATTTTTAGATTTCATTTTTTATTTGATTTCTTGATTTCTCTCATTTGATTCATGTTTATGCAAGTTTAATCCATCACAGCATAGCATATCCTCTTTCCATAAATTTCATAAAACTTAATAACCATATATGAAAATCAAAAATTAACAAAGGTTTTGAATTTACCTTTCTTAGTTTTCATTTATTCTTCCTTCCTTCTTCTTCATCTTCTTCTCATTCTCTCTATTTCTCTCTTCTCCAAAATTGGCAGCCGAGTATGAAAAATAGTAAATGGAGAATGGAGTGCAATGTGAATGGATGAAATAAGTGATAAATGGGTGGAGTATTATTATTTCTTCTTTCCCCTTTTTATTTGTTTTTATCCCTCACCTCCTTCTTTTTCCACCATTTTTCACTAACTCTTCAACTTCTTTTTTCTTTCTTTATCTTTTATTCTCTCACCTCTTCATCTCCAACGTTTTCTCCAATTAGACTCTTAGCCCCCCCCACACCCCCCAATGGCTCACCATTTCATTAATTTATTTTCTCCTCTTTTATTTACTCACGTATCCATGTAATTGTCCATTTAACCATTTATCAATTTAATATTTTACACTTTTAGAATAATAATAAAAAATTAAATTAGATTTTTATTTCATAAAAGTCGAGATCTTACATATACACACACGTGTATATATATTAGACCTATTCCATAGTTGAGAGTACTATTCCAACTAGTTGATCTCTGGTCGTCAATTGTAAGATCTAAGGGGTGAGAATGAATAAGACAGGGGCCTGACCGATAGTAGAACCTGCGGCTAGTGCAACTCTCATTAGCGGCCAAAATAATGACTATTACTAGTGATTATTATTTTCTCATTTTGTCTTTTCAAACTGACCGCTAGTAAGAACTGTGACAAGAATACAAGAAAAAAAGAGATGGATTGATCAAAGGACCAGTTTAAAAAACTAAAATATTGACTATTACGCTGAGAATGGAACAAAGAAGTAATATATTTAGTATACTCCAATATATCAACAAAATAATAGGAAGAAAAAAATATCAGACTTAAAAATGTATAAATTTTGTAGTTAGTAAATGAGAAATAATAAATATTATACCTACCATTTAGCATCTCTATTTCTCCTTTACTAACTACAGAATTTATATACTTTCTAAGTTTGATATTTTTTTTCCTATTATTGTGTTGAGATATTGGATTACACTAAATATATTACTCATATGTTCCATCCTGAGCGTAATAATAAATATTTTGGCATTTCAAACTGACCACTAGTAGGACCTACGACAAGGCCTCTCTTTTATTTTTCATGTATTCTAGTCGAATGTCTTACTTGCTGCCAGTTTGAAAAACCAAAATGAGGGCATAATGGTCATTAGTCTGGCCGCTAGTGAGAGTTGCACTGGTATGTTGTGGAATAGGTCCTATATATATAATCTATAATATGTATTTGCTATGGATCAAAAATGAGTATACACTATCTTTATCGTCCACTATAAGAACCAATTGTCGATATTAGAAATGTGAAATCACCTATCTACTACTATTAGTAGCGAACTTAGAGATTAAAAATAATATTACATCAGCTACTATTAGCTATTAGTAGCAAACGACAGGTTACGTTTGCTACTAATAATAGCGGACGAGTGATTTCTCATTTGTAATTATGTCTGTTAGATCTTATTTTAAACGTTAATAATGATATATACTCATTTTTTTATCATAACAAGTACGTGTTATGAATCATTACTATATATATATATATATATATATATATATATATATATATATTATAATTAACTAGACCAATTTATTAGTAATTTCTTGTTGCATGATATATTTTGGGGTATCTTTAGAACTTGAAAAATTTTAGAGGAAAATGAAAAGAAAATAAATAACAACTTATTTTCAGCGTTATATAAAAATAATCTCATTTATAAAATATATAAACTTTACACTGCTTTTTTGAGTTTTGAATAGAAAAAAAAGAATAGAAAACTTAAATTAAAACAGAAAAGAAAATAATAGAAAACTCATTTATGTTGTTTATGAGTTTTTAATAGAAAAAAATAGAAAATTTAAAATTTTTCTTTTCTTGCGTTTTGAATTCTAATGAAAAGAAAAGAAAAATATCACTTTTATAAATTTACCCTTATATTAATTATAACTATTGAACCATGAATAAAAATTTGCAAGATAAATTTAATCAAAGAAAAATTTTTATAATCAAATACAAATATCCAAATAAATGTTAAACAAAAATTACTTCTACAAAGTCATTGTCATACCATACTCAAAAGTCATCAAACATAATTGAGGACATGAACTGTAATTTAAAATTTATTATATTAAAATAAGAGAACATGAGTTGTTCGCAATAAGTTATTCGCGCCTATACTTTTCTCTAATTTATCAGATTAGGTTTAGTAGATAAAAATAAATTGAGGACATGAGTTGTAATTTAAAATTAATTATATTAAAAGTTGAGGATAATATGAGAATTATAAAAATATTACTTATTCTAATTTCTTTTCCGTCCAAATCAGACCAATTTTAGACGGAAAACTTTAGCAAGAAAAGTGGCCAAGTTTTCTATTCATTTCTTTTCTGTTTATTAAAAAACTCAGAAACATAAGAATTGAAAAAAAAAACTTAAATTTTCCGTTCATTTCTTTTCTTTTCTGTCCATTTTAAAACTCAGAAACAGAGCGTTAATGTTTTATGTTTACTAGGTTAAAAATCCCTTCTATATTGATTCATCTTTTTTTAAAAAATAAATACTTTCATACAAAATTAAAATTTAACGTGTTTCTAAATAATTCTAAAACGTTAGAAAAGTTTATATATAAAAGTTAAAATTTTATCTATATAAATTTTTATCAGAGTATTTGATTCTCTAATAGATTTCTTTAATACTATAGTATATTTGAGGGATTAGTTAGTATAAATTTTTTAATAGAAATATTATATTAGACTGTTAATTACTATTAAATTAAATCAAACAAATATATCACATTAGAATATTTAATTAATTTCTATTAAAGTATTTAATTAGTATTATATTTTTTGAATAAATATAATATATTATAGTGTTAATTACACAATTTTAAGAAGTAAAAAGTAAGTCCCCAATGATTGGTTAAGCGGTTCAAGCTTCTTCCGTGACTCTTGAGAGATGGGCATCTGGGATTCCGACCGATGCAGCGACCTGTCCAATTTTATTTATTTATTATTTTTGTTCTGTTTTGATCCTTAAAAAATATATAATATTTATTCCGACTAAATTTTTTATAAAATTTACTAATTTAGGTGTAATATATATATATATATATATATATATATATATATATATATATATATAACAATGCAGATAATTGTATAATATTATTTTTATATGTATTTAAATTATACATAAATCACTGATTTCTATAAAGAATTTAGTTAAAATAATAATTATATATTTTTTGAGAGTATAAGCAAAAAAAAAAAATTGGATGGATCGGAAGTTCCCGATCACGGAATCTTTTATTGCACAAAAAAGAAAAGAGTAGTAAAAAGAAAAACAAGTTTCCTCTCCTTTTTTTTCTTTTCTTTACTTTTGTTTTTTAATTCTTTTTCTTTTTACATATTCAAAATGGCTCCGACCAAACAGAGTGTCCAATTTGCAAACGATAATAAGACAAGAAAAATAACACCAAAAACATTAAAAAGCACCAAACGGCAAACAATCACCCATCATCGCACCATCAAAGACTCAAAAAGAAGAAAACAGCTGCTAGAATAAGCCCTCTGCTAAAGATACATACTTTTCTTTAATTACTCTTACTCTAATCTTATATAAACCCTAATTAGGGTCCCTGAAGTTACAAAGATCAGGGCTTTTCTGGGTGATCTCTGTTTTGGCTGAATTTTGTAAGTATATTACCAAATTTTATCAATTTGATATGCTTGTACATGTTTCTAAAGCTAAAAGAACACTTCTTGTGTTGTATATTTTGTTGTCTTGGTAATTGAGCTCTATATCTGAATTGTGTTTATATTGTGTTTCACAAGCAATGAAAAAGAATAGTCTGTCAGGTGATTGCAATTGGCATGAGATTAACAATCCTTTGAAAAAAAACACATTTTTGACACATAGAATACTTCTTTTCCTTGATTTTAAGTATAAGTTGCTTTCAGAGGAAAGGGCACTATCTTATCAAAAGATTAAAGTCTAAAGGATATTGTTAAGCCATCATTTTACATAATTTAGTATGTTTCAGTTTGAACTTTCCACAACTTGATGGTGATGGTATGCCAACTTGTTTATTCATTTTTCGAATGTTCACTAATTAGCTTCTACTTTTTTTGTGGATCTGCGCCTTTTTTATGCTCTGTTTACCATGACTGTACCCCGTTTGGCACCTCGTGCATAATACTTGCAAGAAATATAGTTTTTGAACAAGACGAGACTCTTCTAGGGGTTATAATAGCTTGGTTATGTTTACTTTTGGAGAGAAAATTATTGTGCTTAGATCGCTTAGATAATTGTCTAGTTACCTAAAAATAACAAAATTCTAATAGTTGTTATAATTCTGAATTCGTTATCTTCCTTGCTTGTTTCCTTACTATACATCAGATTGTTGCCAAATAGGCGAGTTTTTGGGCATATGGCCAAGCCTGATGAACATGATCTCGAATGGATAGAGAGGGTGAAATCAGAAGGTGCTGTTCCACTTCTTGATCCGGATAACTGCCCAAATGGTTGGGCTACTCCACCTGGAGACATTTTTATGGTCAGAGGGCCTGAGTACCTTTCAACCAAGGTTAAAATTCCTGGAGGTGACTATCTTCTTAAGCCTCTTGGTTTTGACTGGATTAAAGGTTATACAAAGCTTTCAGAGATCTTAAATAATCCAAAAAGTCGCATTAGGCAGACGCTTGAGGTTGAATTTCCGACAGGTGAAAAGCCTTTTCTGTGGGCTTTCAATCTACAAGTCCCAAGCAAGGAGAATTACAGTGCTGTCGCATATTTTGTATCCCTTGAGCCTATCCCAGAAGGGTCTTTGATGCTGCAGTTCCTAAAAGGGGACGATGCTTTTGAAATTCAAGGCTTAAATTAATCGCCAATATTGTCAAAGGACCTTGGATTGTGAGAAAAGCAGTTGGAGAGCAGGCTATATGTGTAATTGGACGGGCGCTTACTTGCAAATATTGTTTGTCTGAAAATTTCATAGAAGTAGATATAGATATTGGATCTTCCATGGTTGCAAGTGCAATTGTTCATTTGGCATTTGGTTACTTGACAACGCTAACGGTTGATTTAGCTTTTCTCATCGAGGGGCAAACTGAATCAGAGCTTCCGGAACGATTATTAGGAGCTGTAAGATTCTCCGAGCTGAATGCTGCGTTAGCAAGGCCAATGGAACTGCCATCTTATGGAAGTGCTGATAGCTCGCAGTCTTCTCTGCCTACGCGTTTGTGGAAGTCAATTGGGCATGGCTTCTCCCACCTTATTCATCCGGTTGGTCAGGAAAATGTCAATGGAGTTGATGATCATGAAGAAATTGTTGAAGATGTAAAGAAGTGATAAGTTTAGTGTTTTTGTTAATCATCTATTTGAGTTGGTGTGAAAACAATTGGTTCTTAATTCTTAGCATGCCTTTAAATATGGGAAAATAGGTCTGTAAATGATAATTCTTTGAATCTCCCTAGTCCCTAGGCAGCTATTTTATTTTTATTTTTTTGCTTTTTCACTGGAGGAGCTCAGGAATATATACTATTTGCATTGTAATAATCAATATAAAAGTATTTGCAATATGTGACCAAAACATACTACCATACTTAGTTGTATTAACTTGTTTAGAGCTGCTAATGTTATAATTAATTCTTCTAATACAGGAACTTATTATTTTAGGGAATTGTTGCACTTCTTCCTAAAAAGGAGGGGTCCTGGACTACACTTCAAAAGGCAACAAATTTTGCCTTTTGAAATATGCAAATGTGATGGATTCTAAAGCTCTAGTGATATGTTTGGATAACAGAAATTAAGGGTTAAATGCTTCCTAGGTCACTGTACTATAAGTCGATTTATAAATGGGTCACTGAACTTTTTTTTCTTACAGTCAACTCACTGAACTTTAATTTACTAACACTCCGTTACAAAAACCGTTAAGTCAAAGTTGACTTAACGGAAATGATGACGTGGCAGCTTACTTGTCTAAAAAAAAAACTTATGTGGCAGTTAGCATGCGACGTGACAGTGATGATGTGGATTTGGATGAAAATTTTGATGAAAAAATGGGAAAAAATATTTTAAAGTATAATATAAATTATAAAAATTAGCAAAAAAAACAAGAAAATAAATAAATAAAAATAATTATTTTTAATAAAAATTAAAAAAAGTAGTTTTTTTCAATTTTTATTTTAAAAAAATTAAAACGCATTCTTTTTAATAAAAATAATTGGTTTTTTTATTTAAAAAAAAATAAAACGTAATTTTTAAAACAAATAATAAATATTTTTAATAAAAATAAAACAAAATGCAGTTTTTTAATAAAAAATGCAGTTTTTTAATAAAATTATTTTTTTATATAAAATACATTTTTTTAATAAAAATAAAAAAATGCATTTTTTAATAAAATGCATTTTTAATAAAAAATGCTGTTTTTATTAAAAAAACGCTGTTATTAAAAATAACAGCATTATTAAAAATAACAGCAATATTATTAAAAACAGTGTTATTAAATAACAGCATTTTTATTTTAATAAAAAACAGCATTATTTTAAAAAACAGTTTAAAAAACAGTGTTTTTTTAATAAAAGAACAACAGTTTATAAAAAACAGTTTATTTTTTTTAATAAAAATAACAGCATTTTTATTTTAATAAAAAAACCGCATTATTTTAAAAAAAACAGTTTAAAAACAGCATTTTTTTATATTTTATTAAAAAAACTGCATTTATAAAAAAAATAATTTTATTAAAAAAACTGCATTTTTTTTAAAAAATTGTGTTTTACTTTTTTTAAAAAAATTAAAAAACCAATTATTTTATTAAAAAATGCTTTTTAATTTTTTTTTTAATAAAATTGAAAAAAAACAGTTTTTTTTAATTTTTATTAAAAATAATTATTTTTATTTATTTATTTTCTTATTTTTTTGCTGATTTTTATAATTTTTATTATACTTTAAAATATATTTTTCCATTTTTTCATCAAAATTTTCATCTAAATCCACATCATCACTGCCACGTCGCATGCTAACTGCCACATAGGTTTTTTTTAAGACAAGTCAGCTGCCACGTCATCATTTCCGTTAAGTCAACTTTGACTTAACAGTTTTTGTAACGGAGTGTTAGTAAATTAAAGTTCAGTGAGTTGACTGTAAGAAAAAAAAGTTCAGTGACCCATTTGTAAGTCAACCTATAGTACAGTGACTTAGGAAGCATTTAACCCCAGAAATTAAAATGGAAATGAAATGACTCATTCCTATGGAATAAAAAAAATTGTGTTTAATTGTCCTATTGAAATGGAATGAACCATTCCATTCCGATCAAATTTGTGAATTTTATTCCTTATGGTGCACCATTCCATTCAATTCTCTATCTCATTTCTTTATCAATTTAAATTTGTGCTTTAGTCTTGTGAAACTCTTGATTCCTATGTGAATGCTGGTTTAATTGGTTGAAGAGTTTAATATTTGAGTTTTTCATTATTTTATAGTGTGCTTTACCTTTCCTAACAATATCCTGAACATATGTTACATATTGCTTGAAATTTATAAGGAAAAAAAAAAGTAACCTAATTTTGTCAGAATTGTGTACTCCTGTTACATTTATATTAATATAGGTTATTAAAAAAATCTAGGGATTATATTTATTGTTAAATGCACTATTTATCTCAATGCATTTTGCAATTGTTTTAAATGATATTTATTCTTCTGGTAATTGTTTTAAGTGAATTTGAGGAATATTTTGCCCCCCTAATCCAGTTGAATCCAATCCAAAGCTGCTGGATAATGGCATCTTAAGGGTCCAAAATTATATTTCTTTCGTTATAAAAAGCTTGTTTCCTATTTATGTCATGTTTATTTGTGAGTTTATTTCTTTCTCTTTTAATGAAGTTTGATTGATTCTTGATATTTTAATAATGACGATTAATTATGAAATTATAATTGTATTCCCCAATGTTTTCAAAAAAAAAAAAAAAAGGGTCCAAAATTGAGACCAAATTTTATGGGTTTCCGAGTCAAATTTTGGTTGCATTAATTTGAATTCCAGTCAGTTTCTTTGTCACATAATTAATTGCATTAATAAGAAATTGTATTTGGTCTAAATAATCATAGGTTGTTTCTTCTAGTTTTGACAGGTAAATTTCAGTTTCATTACAAGGAATTCTTGTGAAATTTACTCCTCCCTCCATCCTTTTTCATTTGATTAATTAAATTGGGTATAAAATCTCAATATTACATTTCTAAAATTCACTGAAAAGATGAAATCATAACACACAGAAATAATGTTTAGCATAATATTGGAAAATAAGTCACTAATTCTTCGTTAAAATTTACAAATGATGGATAAAAAGGCTTTTTCTCCCTAAAAAGACAAAAATAATATTAAAAAAAATTGAGAAGGGTAAATCCAACCTAAATTCCCAGATAATTTATTAGGAGCTGTTTGATAAGGTCTGTACGGGTCTGAATGACCTTAGAGCTGACCGAACAAGTGAAGTTTTTAATCAGAATTAATTGATCTGACCGGTAAAGTAGAAATTTCCTGACTGAATCGATAAGCGGCTTATTTGAATGATTTTTTAACTTTAATACCCTTCCACAATACATAAAATTAGTTCAAATAACCTTTCAACAACTGATACTTTCATGTGCCGATCACAACAAAAAATAAAGATGAAGAATTTGACTGACAACGAAAAGTGGAGGTGGAGGTGGAGGTGGAGAGGCGGAACATGGAGGCGAACAAGAGCCAATTAAAGATGAAGAATTTAACCTGAAATGGATTTGTTTGAGATTATTAAATTCACAACAAAAAATATTATTTTCACAATAAAAATGACACTATAACGATACTTTTGTTATATAAATAACAAAAAGTATTGTCAATTTAACAATTCCAATCTATATATCATCATCGGATGAGAATGGACTCCTTCACAAAGAAACTTGTCTACTCATCTACCTTCTTTATGTATATAATTAATAATTAATATTATTGGTGGAGTTCTCATTTGGTCACCAATCAAATACTAATTCATATTATATTATTAATTTTTAATTCTTATTTTTATATATATATATATATATATATATATATATATATGTTAATCATTGCTCAGCAGTTTATGGAACAATTTTAGATAAGATCATATATTTATAATTATAAAATAAATTTATTTTAAACCATTGAGAAAGTTAAAATTGGAAAAAAATGCACTTATTCAATATTTCAAAAAGATTTAAAATGAATTTTATATTTAATAACGAAAAGAGTATTTATATATAAATATTGTAATAAACTTACTTTTTTTTTTTTTAATATATTCATACTAATTATATACTTGTTCAACATATTTTAGAAGGGTAAAATAGTAAAAAAAACTATTATTAAGATATTTCAAATATATCAAATATCAAACAATTTTTTTCAAATTATGATTCATACAGCTCATTCAGATTACTTAAACATTCAGAACTGTTTCAAACAGTCCCTAAGCAAGTACCAAAACCTTGAACAACCAGTAGAAACCAGAAATTCACATGTTGGCATTTCTGTTTTTAAAGATTATATAACCAACCAAACAAAACCTCACAATAGGTGAAAGCAATCAATAAATGAGTACTTTCGGTGAATTCCACATCATCACATTGTCAGAAACTCTTTAACGAATGTAGCTTCAACGAGAACACGTTCATGGCAAAAAGAAAAGAGAAGAAAACTAAGAACTAGAGGGAAGATAAATCTAAACATTCCTCACCAATCCCTTTTAGTCTCTCTTTGAAATTGTCGAACTAAACCTTAGTGGCTAGACTTCAATCAAATCCCAAATGAACCAATAACTAACTACAAAAGTAAGTAATTTTTAGATCAAAACAATAGCAATTTAGTTAGAATTTAGAAATGTAATTGTAAGAAAACTTGGATAAAAAGCTGGTGAGCAAACGAAACATCTGAATAATATAGAATAATATAGAGTATCTGTTTGGAATTGTATTTGAATGAAGAAATACTGTTTGATAATTAATTTTTTCAAAATAACACTATTTTACCATTTTAACCATCCACCCACTATATTCAATTTCGGCAAAAAACTCTTCTTTCCTATTTTATTCCCTTCATTCTCTCTCTTCGCTATAAGCTTCTTCAATCTCAGAATCTGTAAGCTTTCTATGATTTGTCTAAATCATCACCCTTGAACAATTTTGCAGACCCACTTCATTATCTGCACTTTCATTCCCATTGTTAAAACCCTCTCAGAAAACCCAAGAAACTTCAATGCTCTTAATAATCTAGACTCATTAGTGAGCCAAACCCAGTTTTTTATTCTTCTACATCACTCATTGTTATTGGTTATTTATCTCTAATAAAGAAGCTTGGAAGAGCAAAGGTTTTTCTTTTGGATTTGAAAGCCAAAGGTGAGGTTTTGATTACTTTTTGAATAGTTTAATGGTTGATTGTTTTTGTTGGAAATGGGAAAATAGATGATATTGAGACTGTGGCAGATTGTTTGGTCAGGCTATGGAAATCAAAGAGGAGGGAGAGGAGGAAAAGTGTTATGATTAATTTGGGCATCGGAAATCGAAGAGGGAAAGGGATACAAAATGAATTTTGTAATATTGAAGAGGTTATTTTGTCCAAAAATATATAAACTCATTCAGATGTGCCTCTAAATAGTTAAGATTTAATTTTGTATCTCAAGGCATTAAGAGACAAAAAAAATTACCAAACAAGTTTAGCATCTCATAAACACATCTGTTAAGAGACATTCAGATATAATCAAACACACACAGCCTAGGCTAGTTTCAAATAATAATTAGATTAGATTCAGACATTACATGTTCCTTCTACTATAAGGTTCGATGCTAACAAGAACTGCTAACATACTCTAACTAAACTAATATTTAACATAGTGGTCCATATGCTTTAAGTTTTATCAAGGACCTTGCCCTACAACTCATCCGATAGAAAACATATGAGAGAAATACCATAAAACTACTACTGTGGTTTAAAATTGAACTTAATTATACAATTCCAAATTCAATTTGATTCCTTAAAACTTTTTCTTTTGATAAGTCAGTTTGATTCCTTAAATGAAAAACCTAGAATTCTTATTCACTATACAAATATCCACTGTTCATTTATAAAACTTAATCAAAGTCCAACCAAGAAAAAAAAAACTAAATGTCAAAATGAATCATATTAAGAGCTAGACTAACGGCCAAAGTATGCATAATGAGACTACTGCGTATTTTAATAACTACTAGCAGAGAAAACATAATGTGACTAAAATGTTAAGCAACAAGATCTTATCAAAAGTAAATGTGCATAACAAGGTACGAGCAGAGAAAATCAAGAAACTGAAATAGTTCAAGCCTCAAACACCTTATATTAAAGGCAAATGAGATGGCAGACAACCTAGGCCCTAAAGTTATTTGTTTAATCAGTTATATTATATCAATAGGGCAATAGAATTTCAGGAAATGTCACTTCGTATTCAAGAACAAGGTTACAGATTAGAGATATCGCCTTGAGATAATATCTTGAAAGGCAAAGTGCGACTAAATGAGCATACATATCACTTGGTAACCTCATTAGTCAAATCATAAAGGGGCTTTCATGATTGAATTGAGAATGTAAATTTTCAGGATCCAGCAGACCAGTAATATAAATTTTCTAACATAAGATAAACTAGAGAACGATACTCTATTACTCTTTGAACACCAAACTTACATATATTGACAAACTAATCAGGCAAAGAAGCTGCGAAGTATAGTGATTTGTCTGATGATCCATGAACACCTATCAAGTTCCAAGAACAATGAACCAGCTATGCAAAGAAACACTGTAAAAATGGATTAGCCACAAATAAATCAATTTTAATAAAGAGCTACACTAGCTCAGCATCAGTATCTGGTAGTGCACTCATTCGTAATGTTCTGCCATTTCCTGCAGCAAGAAACCGTACCGAAGGCAGGGAAAGATCCGTTACAGATTCAATCTCAAGAAAGTCAAGATCGAACGTACCAGACCGCTTCAAACTGAAGACAAAGACAAGAACAATCCACCCCAACATCGAAACTGCCCAGTAATTATTCATCCCATGAATCAAACCCCAAGCAATAGAGTAACCAACAACAATTCCCGAAAAATGTCCAAGAAAACTTGCTTGCGGAACAATTATTGAAGTAAAGATGAGAGACTCAAATGGTGCAAAACTGATTGGAAGCGAAAGAAAGCCAAAAAGATTCAACTTTGACGAGGGTTGCTTCACCGAGAGAATAGTCATCCACCCAAAAACCACACAAGAATAACCAACAGCAGTCACCCTCCGAAAATACTCTAGCTTGAACCTATTGATCAAAATGTGGTATGCACCCAAAACTAGCAAGCCTGATAACACTACTAACACAAGTGTATAATGCAAATAAAACTCCACCCCCAAACCCATGTGTCCTAAATTCTCTACAGCCCCAAGGCTCCAAAGGGCACTCATATTAAACACAAGATGTAGAATGCTAATATGTGAAAACGCAGAAGTTATTATTCTCCAATGATGCCCTTCAATAGCAGTTTCATAACTCAAACCCACATGTGCATACCCAATGTTTTTCTTCTTAATGTAGAACCATATTGCACTACATATCCCTATAATACAGCTTGTAGCAGGTTTTTCAAAGATGTCATATAACAATGGTTTTCCCATTTCAACACAAACACTTTTTTTACAATGCTTACTAAAACTTCTAAAACAATGAGAACTGCACCAAAACCAAATTCACAATTTTATCACAAAAATGAGTATTTTCTTAACAAACCCTTATCCTAATGAAGCTAATATAACAAACCATCAAACCAACACATACCCATTTCAATATTTTACCAGTACCAACAGATTCAGATCTATGAATATCAATCACTTAATCAAAAACCCTAATAATCTGAGAATTGGTCTCTTGAACCAAATAAATACCAATTTATACCGAAATTTACAAGAAAGGGCCCATGATTGTATGACCCACCAAGAAAAGGCCGAAAATTTAACTCCAAAAAGAAAGAACAGACTTCAATTTGCAGAAATTAGGGTTTGGAAGGTCAAAGAGTCGGTGAATTGGGAGCGGAGAGAGGGGGAGGTTCCTCACCTTGGCCCCAAAGTCGAATTTGATTACTTGGTAAGTGCAAAGCTAGATCTTTCTGGTTCTTTCTGTACTGCCCTGGAAAACTAACAACCGGATATGACTGGACTCTAAATTTGTTGCCTCCTAGTTTATATCCCCAAACTATTTTGCACTCTCCAATTTATTTATTTTTTAATTTCAAAGTGTACTCAGTAAAAAATTTTGATTTGGTTATGTGTGAGTAACACACCGAACTGCTACAAGTAGTGCTATAGGTCGCAAGTCCAAACGTCCATAAGATGGCAATAGCTTGCTTGCAGCCTAAACAATAACAATTCAACTATAATCCTAAATTAAAATTCAACGATAATCATCTTTCAAAATTAATTCAAATGAATAACAATAAAATACTAAATTCGTAAAATAGAGACGCAACTCAAAACAAAAAAAAGTAAACATTTTAAACTAAAATCCTGTTATTCAATAACACCCGAACAATAATTATTCAACCATAATCCTAAATTAAAATCCAATAATAATCATCTTTCAAAATCAATTCAAATGAATAACAACTAAATACCAAATTCATAAAAAGAAGACGCAGCTCCCGAAACTAAGATTTTTATATAAAAAAAAGTAATGACAAAAAGAAATAAACACTTTAAACTAAACTCTAGTTATCCTAAGTGTATCAAACAAGTGCTCAGCCATCAACGATGTAATTTGTAAAAATTTATATAAGGGGGTGAGCGATAAAGTTCAGTAGGTGACAATCTTTATTATTTAGGTGGATCAAGTATAGTTTGCAAAATATTTTTTTTGAAATAACTTTTTGTTTGATAACAATAGTAAATATACTTTTAAAACTAAAATAAATAATAATAAAGCGAATTCACATCCAAAAATGATTCGATATATATAATATATCTTTTAATTCATAACCATATCGACTAAGGTAACAATAGCCCTGTAATACGGCCCAAAAGTTTAACAATGTCAATGATCACACATCCTACTAAGATATCTATAAAGTACGCTCCCTGAAAGACATTTAAAAAGTGTGCGCCTTAATATGTCCTATATTAGCTTCAGAATTAAACGTAAACACTAAACACTAACGAGTTATATACATAGTCGGATTAAGGATTTCAAAATTATTTCACAATCTCATTGATATTCAAAACTATACTTATTTCACGGTTCAAAATCATATAATCCAATTTCACAGTTCAAATATAAATACTTGATCCGAAATTTGAAATAGAAGAACATAACATTTTCATTTAAATGGAAGCTTTGAACAAATTTTGAAACAATACATTTAGGCATTCGAGTAATTACTAAGACATATATAAAAGTAAACGATAATTTAAAAACACTAAATAGTTCAAAAAACCACTTACCTCGATATTGTGAAACTCAAAATTAATAGCGAACAAATCCTAGAATAAATAAAATTATTAGGATAAAATATTATTACTTTCTCATACTTTTAACTCAAATTTATACACAGAAATCTTAATTTTAGTTCAAAATTGTGATAAAATATTATGCTTGAAAATATTAAAAAAATTCAATAATTTATAAATATAGGTGTCGAATTATACATATAGCCATCTCTCGATGCACTATACCCATATCAACTTAAATCCACAGATGATAGAATTAAGCCAAACACCCTAATTAACTAATTCACTATATCTCTATGTGAATTACAATTGAAGAAGGTTTAATCTCAAGTTCTTATACGATTACATGCGATGCATATGTATATCTCTATCCTAAATATAAATTATGAATTCCATCAAAACGCAGAAATCACAAACACATGCTATTATGACTAAGTTTAAACTCATATTTCATCTCTCGAATTCATACAAGTTCACATAGAATATTGGTGATCAAGCAACTCATAGCTTACGCACAAATCATAATAGATAAACTGAAAAAATAGCATCATTAAATTAAACTTGAAGCATAATAATCCTCATTACACATAAAGATCCATCATAAGTTTAATAAGTTAATTTAGTTCATAACTAATGAAATAAAAACTGAATATGTAAGACCCCAACTTTTATGAATAAAGATTAATTTCTCTCGAAATATATTTTTGAATATTATGGTGTGGATATAATATAATGTTATAGTTGTGGGTAATATTTACAAATTTTGCAAAAGTAAAGCAAGTGGTTATATAATATTCGATTGGTGGGAAATATTCGACGATGCAAGCACAATCATTGGTGGACCCCCATTAACAGTAGTATTATCGTATTTAGAAAACGATATAATTATCTTTTATAAAAATAACTGCCAGCGCTTTTACCTTTAAACTGTTGAACTACCAGTACTAAAAGTACAAAGAATACGCGATGTCTGGCGTAGTAAGTAGTAGCACTACGGTATTGATTATTGATGCTTACGTGAGAAGTCACTCGATTATATTCAATTATTACTTCTGAGAATTCGCATCATATCTCTCATATTATTGATTCAATTATTGTCACAAGATCATCCGCATAATATGTTATATTATTAAATCAATAATTGAGACGACAAAGTTATTCAGTATTATTATTTGCAATATCGACAATGTCTAGAAGTTCATCAATGAGAGGTTTGGTCACCTAATCAATTGCTTCTTAATAAGGAGAAATCCTTATCGAAAAGCCCTCTTTCACAGGAACGACACGGTTGTTAAATATTATGAATTATAATATTAATGATGAATAAGTTCGTGTTGATTAAAGATGAAATTGATAGTTCCATTGTATTGAAATTATTAGTGTTAGTGGAAATTGACATCTATTTCGATAATAATTGATGTCTGGAAGTTATCGGGTAATTAATCGGATAAATGAGCAATTAATTGCTATTAATTCATATGATTATAACTATTTATTCACATGTGTGTACTATTGATTCACATTCATGTACTATTAGGGGAGGTGGTGCAAGATTGATAATACTTGCATGACTAAGTTAAAAATGGAGGTATAGTTGAAGGTACTATACCTGTAATTAGTTTTTCACATGATTATACTATTAAGTCACATGAATGAACTATTAATTCACATGATTTACTATTAGGGGAGGTGGTGCAAGTTTGATAATACTTGCAGGACTAAATTAAAAATGAAGAAAAAGAGGAAGATATTATACTGTAATATTTCGAGCCCCAAAAAGTGCAATTATCGAAACTATATTTTCCTATAAATAGAAGCTCATTCTTCCTTCATTTCACACCAATTCACTAAAGTCTTAGAGCAATTATTATAGAGAGAAATTATAGAGAGAAAGAAGAAGAGAAGTCTGCTACCTCACTATTCCAATATCCAGTTTCTTCTAAGGTAAGGGGTATTATTCTTTCGTATTCATGAAGAGAATTATTTTCTTTCAATACTCGTAAGAGTGTTATTCCATTCTTTATTATTATCTTTGGAATAACTTGGCTCATCACAATCACCGCATATATAGTGAAATTCTTACGTTATTCCATTCTTTATTATTCTTGTTGAATAACTCCGTCATGCATGCGATCTATCGCACGCACGGTGAATTATGTTGTTATTCCATTCTTTATTATTCATTGGAACATCCTGTTTGTGCGATTACGCGTGACTGATTCCATTCTTTATTATTTTGTTGGAACATCCCATGCATGCGGATTACGCGACGACTGGTTCCATTCTTTATTATTACATTGGAATATCCTCGCATCATCTGATTATCGTGACTGGTTCCATTCTTTATTATTCTATTGGGAATAACCTATCTCGCATGGCTATTGCATGCACGGTGAATTCTTCTATTATTCCATTCTTTATTATTACATTGGAATAATACGTCTATGTGGATTATGTGGATTTACGCGTGGTGAATGATCCTTCGTATGCATTCCTTATTAAATTGTGGAAATGATTCATCTACGTGGATTATCGCATAGCGGGACGAAAATCCATTTGCAGATTTCATATATTCTATTATACTCGGTTAGTTAAAGTTTTGGCTTCTATACTCCATGAAATTAGTAGAATTTCCACGGATATTTCGCGCTTCATCCAAAGATCTTTTCATGGAAATATTCTTACGAGCATTCTTGAATTTTACTCCACAAAGCAAAGATGTCATGTTGATAATTTGGACGTAATTGATTTGGGATAAATTAACTTATAAATCTTTAAAATTTATTCTTGAACTTGTTTTATTGAATTATTATGTCATCATCATCATCCTCACGCTTATATTGTGATGAAAGTCATCTTTGGCTTACGTGCATAGATGGACTTGGTATAATTATGATGAGGATCATTCAAAGATAATCATGACTGTAATGTTATAAATGATGTAAGACCCCAACTTTTATGAATAAAGATGAATTTTCTATAATTATCATTTTTGAATAAATTTGATATAATGTTATAATTGTGGGTAATATTTATAAATTTTGCAAAGTACGCAAGTTGTTGTATAATATTCGATTGGTCGGGGAATATTCGTTTTAAACAGGGAACATTCGTACGACGGCACAATCATTGGTGGACCCCACAACGGAATTATTGTCGGATTGAGAAAACAACAAAAATATTTTTTATGAAAATAACGACGGAAGTTTTACCGTTAACTGTTGAAACACCCGGTGTTAAAAAAAGTCAAGAATCTGCGCGCATGGTTGCGTAGTAGCACGATATTGATTATTGATACTTATATGAGAAGTCACCGGTTTTGTTCAATTATTCGCTTGATAATTGTTGCATAGTATCTCACGTTAATTGATTCAATTATTGTTGATATTTTATAATTGAGATGAAGAAGTTATTAATATTATTATTCGCAATATTAACGATGCAGAAGTTACGCCAAGGAGAGGTTTGGTCACCTAATTGCGCGCGTGATAGGAGAAATCCTTATTGGAAAGCCCCTCTATCCCGAGAACGACATTGGCCGATTAATAGTGTGAATAATAGTAATGATGATGAAGTTTTGTTTTATTAGTATTATTAATGTAATAAAAGCAGAAAAGCTTTTATATAAAAGCAGTAATACTTTTTATAAAGTTATTCGTTTTATTAAAGCTAATAAGTAAAATCTTTTTATATAAAAGCAGAATACTTTTATAAAGTTATCATTTTATTAGATAATAATTAGATTATATTATATTTTTTATTATGCATAGTATTTCTATAGTAAAATCTTTTTAAAATTATTTGTTTTATTAGATTATAAATAGAATATATTATATTTTATTGAAAACAAATGCAGACCGTCTGTTTAAAGTAAATTGATCGGACCGTTTCATGGATTAGTTACTTATTCAGATCCATTCTTCTATAAATGAAGCTCATTCCTTCATTATTTCTATTTAATTCATTGAAACTCTAGAGAGAAACTGTAGAGAGAATTATTCTTTTATAATCTTGAGCGTATTTCTTTAGCGTTTAAGAAATCTTTGAGCGTAGTGCAAGTTTCTTCAAGTATATCCCTACCCTACCGTCGGAGTACTCTTCTTTATAAGGTAAGGGGTATTATTTTTTCATATTCATGAAGAGAACACATTATTCCATTCTTTATTATTACATTGGAATAACTTTTATATCATGATCTACCTATACTTGGTGATTTACATTTGTTATTCCATTCTTTATTATTACATTTGGAAAATCACATGCATGCGTTTCTACCTTGGGACCGTTAAATCTTTTATTATACGTTAGAATATCACCATGCATGCGTTTTACATCGGACTGGTTAAAATCTTTATTATTATTACATTGAATATCACATACATGCTTTTCTGTGGGACTGGATTCATCTTTATTATTCATTTGGAATATCTATCTGCATGCGCTTTTTCTGTGGGACCGATTTTGATATTTATTTTATTATTCATTGGAATAACTCGTCTATCCAAGTACCGCATGCATGGTGATTTCTGTTGTTATTCCATTCTTTATTATTCTATTGGAATATCTTGCTTGGTGCGTGATATTCGCTTTGACCGGTTCCGATTATTTATTATTTTGTTGGAATAACTTTTATCATGCTAAATCACCGCATGCATGGTGATTTCTTTTGTTATTCCATTCTTTATTATACTCAGTTGGTTAAAGTTTTTACTTCTATACTCCATGAAATTAGTAGAATATCCTTGATATTTGCGCTTCATCCAGTATCTTTTCAAGGAAATCTTCTTCTGAGCATTCTTAAATTTTACTCTACAAAGAAGTATCATGTTGACAATTTGTACGTTATTAGTTCCTAGATAAATTAATTCTTGAACTTGTTTTATTGAATTCTTATATCATTGTCATCATCCTCATGTTTATATTTTTGTTGAAAGTCATCTGTGGCCTGTTGTGCATAGATGGACTTAGTATGATTATGACCAGGGATTATTCGATGTAATCATGACCGTAATGTTACAAATGATGTGGTAAAAGTTCTCATTGGCTCGTAGTGCATTGATGGACAGTTGTTGGCATGATCATGACCATTGATGAATACACGAATATCTTTGGCCCGTAGTGCATGGATATTTGTGGTTGTGATACTTATGAATATCATCGTCAGTAAGTGGGGATGATGTGGATTATTTAATAAGTGAGTCCGGTGATAAAAGTGATGAAAACCTTTTAAATCATAAAAGATAGTAGATTTTATTCTCTACTTGACTCTTTTAATGGATCAGATGTTCACTTTGCAGTTAAACTTGATGTCTATTGTATTTTATCGGTTTAACATCGTTGAAGACTAATGATAATTTATTACGCATTATCTTAGTCATAATATTTCTTCTTGGGCTAGTTGAGCTCACCCTTTCTTTCTTTGTTCTCTTCAGTGAAATGAGAACGTGGCGGGACTAATCTGGGAGGGAGAGTGTGATTATCGAGATGATAGTATTAGTAGTTCTCACTATTTTGTTAAATGGTGTGACAATAAATGTAATGAGGACTTATTCTGAGAGTGGATATTGTCTAGAAGACAATATTTGTATTAAAACTCATGACGTTCTTGTTGTATATTAAAGATTGTATTTATATTCGTACCATGTATTTGGCGATTTCGGAATAGGTGATGTATACTATATTTGGGGCGTCATGATTTAGTATCAAAGCTTAGGATATGATCCTGGCTAAGATGTGAGACAAGAACTAGGAGGGAGAGGCAGAGAATTCCTTCGCTAGTATGACCTACCTAAGTTTATTTGGTATTTAATTGGTCGATACGAGTATAGGGATAATATGTGATATGTTAATTAACCCTTGTTTTGTGGCGAGATTTGAAAATGGCATCCGAGAATGTTGAGAACATCGATGGAGCATGGAGACCGTTGAGTCTCCACAGATCAATAACCGAGGACAATGTGCATCGAAGGCGACAATCCTCATGCAAAACAACAACACCGACCAAATGATGAAGCGATGGAATGTTCCGAGGCTTCATGCAATTCATGCAACATCAAAGTAGAGCGGCTCTCATCCAAAATGCGGTGAAAACACTGGCGGCAACTCTCGGACGGTCACCGCCAAGCATTTGTTAATTTGGGACCACGGAGAGTTTTGGAGAGCCAAAATCACTTAAAAGTGAGCGTGGATAAAACATATCAACAAGATATTTGATGTCTTGGGTTGCTCAAGAGCAAAAGGTTCCTTTGCCACCTTCATGTTATGCGAGAGACAGATTCATGGTGGGAATCGTAAAGTGTACTCAACCCGCCGTGATCTGAAGACGTCTTGGGAAAAGTTTCAAGAACTGTTCAACGACAAGTACTTTCCGAAAGTATTCGTCACATATGACGAGGTAGAGTTCATTAAAGCTGGAGCAAAACAACATGATGCGGTCGCGAAGACGAAGCCAAGTTTGCCGAAGCTATCCGGTTTCGTCCCATTTAGTTGATAATGAGGAGAGAATGACGCGAATGTTTCTAAGAGGTTTAAAACCCGAGATACGTCAATATCTTATCTCTCATAAAGCGTGTTTGTATTCGGATGTTGTTAATATGGCTCGGTTATTGAGTAGCGATAATGAGTCAACCCAACCAAAGAGAGAGGTTAAGCAAAATGATAATACCGGTGATACTTGATCATCAAAGCGGTGACAATAAGCGTGGAGGGAATCAACATGCCAGAAATGGTAACCACTTCGGTGGTAATAATGGCAAAACAATAAGAATGGACATTTCAAGAAGAGGAGATTCAACAATGATGGAAAGACGTCAGCATCAGCACCTGTTGTTAAAGAAGGAGAACGACCACCTATCGTACGAATATTCCATGTTAAAATGAATATTCCCCGACTAATCGAATATTATATCAAATCCACACCATAATATTCAAAAAAATATTTTGAGAAATTTAAATCTTTATTCATAAACTTTGGGGTCTTATAACCAAACCACTAAAGTCAATCACTGTCATATCAAGCCATAAAGCTATTCGTTTATTGAAAAACGGATGTCAAGGTTTCTTAGCCTATGTCACGGATTTAAATAAAAATACGTCAGATTTGAATGATATTTCTATTGTTAATAAATTTCCTGACGTATTCCCTGAAGAACTTCTTGGCCTACCCCCAGAGCGTGAAATTGAATTTTTTGTCGACCTTGAACCCGGTACAAAACCCATTTCCAAAGCCCCATATCAAATGGCTCCTATTGAACTTCATGAGTTAAAAATCCAACTATAGGAATTGTTAGACATCGATTTCATTTGTCCTAGTACGTCTCCTTGGGGTGCTCCTGTTCTATTCGTGAAGAAGAAAGATGGAAGTATGTGACTTTGTAATGATTATCGGGAGTTGAATCATGTCACCATAAAAAATAGGTACCCATTTCCACGTATTGATGACCTATTTGATCAGTTGCAAGGCGGCAAATTCTTTTCAAAGATTGATCTTCATTCCTGATATCACCAATTGAAGATTAGAACCGATGACATTCCAAAGACGGCTTTCAGAACTCGGTACGGGCATTATGAATTCCTAGTCATGTCTTTTGGATTGACTAATGCTCCTGCTGCCTTCATGGATATGATGAACCAAGTATTCAAGGAATATTTGGATCACTTTGTGGTCGTCTTTATTGATGACATTCTTATTTATTCCAAAAGCCGTGAAGATCATGAGCGACACTTGAGGCTGATACTTCAAAAGCTTCGTGAAAACAAGCTATATGCTAAGTTGAAGAAATGCGAGTTCTGGCTTGAGGAAGTTGCATTCCTTGGGGACGTAATATCAAATCATGGAATATCTGTTGACTTGGCAAAGATTTAAGTAATTCAAAGCTGGGAGCAATGTAAGTCAGTGACTGAAGTACGTAATTTTCTCGGCTTAGCTGGTTATTATCGGAGATTCGTGGAAGGATTTTCTCGAATCGCTACTCCATTAACTCAGCTGACTTGAAAAGATACAAAGTTCAGTTGGGGCGAGGAATGTGAGACGAGTTTTCAAGAACTCAAGAAGAGACTCATTTCAAAGACTTTATTACGACAATACCATCATCTGCGGCTCGGAGGGATTTGTCATCTACGGTGATGCTTGAGAAAAGGGTTAGGATGTGTTCTCATGCAACATGGGAAAGTCATAGCCTATGCCTCACGATAACTCAAAGAATATGAGAGGAATTATCCTACTCATGATCTAGAGTTGGCAGCTGTTGTTTTTGCACTTAAGATCTGGAGGCATTACCTGTATGGAGAGAAGGTGGAAATCTATACGGGTCATAAAAGCTTCAAATATTTCTTCACTCAAAAGGAACTCAACATGCGGCAGTGACGTTGGCTTGAGATGTTGAAAGATTATGATCATACCATTCAATACCATCTTAGAAAAGCGAACGTAGTAGCTGACGCATTGAGTAGAAGATCATATGCGGGTACGAGTGCGATATTGTCAACGTAAAAGCCCATTTTGTATGACTTACAAAGGATGGAGATATAGTTAAAGACTCCACGGACCCATGTGATGATGGCGAATATACGAGTAGAACCGACTTTAATCGATAAAGTTAAAGCTGCTCAAACTATAGACCTGGAGCTGATGCGTATGAAGAAGAAAGTGCAAGAAGGTGCTATTCTGAAAATAAGAATCGACAAAGAAGGAATACTTCGAGTCAACTCCAGACTTTGTGTTCCTAACGATTCTGACTTGAAGTATAAAATCATGATGGAGGCGTACAACACACCGTTTGCAATCCATCTTGGGAGTACCAAAATGTATCGTGATCTTCGACATATATTTTGGTGGAGAACTATGAAGAGAGAGATAGCGGGGTTTATCTCAAGGTGTCTAACTTGTCAACAAGTCAAGGCGGAGCATCAACTGCCAAAAGGTCCATTTCAACCACTTGAAATTCTAGAATGGAAATGGGAGCACATTACCATGGATTTTGTTACTGGTCTTCCCAAGGTTTCTCAAGGCATAGATGCGATTTGGGTCATTGTTGATAGATTGACCAAGTCTGCTCATTTCTTACTGATACGAGAAACTTATACACTTGAACATCTTGCTAGTATGTACATAAACGAGATTGTAAGATTGCATGGTATGCCAGTATCCATAGTTTCTGATCGAGACCCAAGATTCACTTCAAGACTTTGGGTTAGTTTGCAAAAAGCTATGGGCACGGATTTACGATTTAGTTCGGCATACCATCCTCA
The DNA here is from genome assembly GCA_020205615.1 of Panax quinquefolius. Classification (NCBI taxonomy): domain Eukaryota; kingdom Viridiplantae; phylum Streptophyta; class Magnoliopsida; order Apiales; family Araliaceae; genus Panax; species Panax quinquefolius. The sequence continues at coordinate 103,026,261 of CM035171.1, read as the reverse complement.
AACGGACGGGAAGTCGAAAAGGACTATTCAAACTCTTGAAGATTTATTAAGAATCTGTGTCCTTGACTTTAAGGGAAGTTGGGACAAGTTCTTACCATTGGTGGAGTTTTCCTACAACAATAGTTATCAAGCAAGTATTGGCATGGCTCCATTTGAGGCGTTGTATGGAAGAAAGTGTCGTTCTCCAGTATGCTGGGATGAGGTGGGTGAAGCAACGTTGTTGGGACCAGAGTTGGTACGTATGACTATGGAAAAGATTCATACGATCCGACAACGTATAAAAACCTAACAAGATCGACAAAAGAGTTATGCTTCATCGAAAAGATGTGGAATTCAATATTGGAGATCATGTGTTGTTACGTGTTGCTCCATAGAAAGGAGTTATGAGATTTAGAAAGAGAGGAAAGCTCAATCCTCGATTCATTGGACCATTTATAATCCTCGAACGAGTAGGAATTATGGCCTATAGACTCGCCTTACCGCTAAGTATGTCTCGTGTTCATAACGTTTTCCACATATCTATGTTACGTAAATATGTGAAAGACCCGAACCACATTATTGAATTAGAACCAGACGAGATAGAGGAAGATTTAACGTATGAAGAATTACCTGTTAAAATCATGGATAAGAAGGATCATATTCTACGCTCCAAGGTTATACCTCAAGTCAAAGTTTTCTGGAGAAACCACGATGTGGAAGAAATGACCTGGGAGTTAGAATCTGAGATGAAGTCAAAATATCCTCACTTCTTTGATATACCAGGTATGTACCCTAATTTCAAGGACGAAATTTCATAAAAAGGGGAGGTTGTAATACCCCAACTTTTATGAATAAAGATTAATTTCTCTTAAAATATATTTTTGAATATTATGGTATGGATATAATATAATGTTATAGTTGTGGGTAATATTTACAAATTTTGCAAAGTAAGCAAGTGGTTATATAATATTCAATTGGTCGGAGAATATTCATTTTAATAGGGAATATTCGTACGATGACACAATCATTGGTGGACCACACAACGGAAGTATTGTTGTAGTTAGAAAACGACAGAATTATCTTTTTATAAAAATAACGGCCGAAGTTTTACCGTTAAACTGTTGAACTACCCGGTAGTAAAAGTACGATGAATATGTGGTTGCAAGTAGTAGCACACGGTATTGATTATTGATGCTTACGTGAGAAGTCACACCGGTTATATTCAATTATTGCTACGATAATTCTGCGCATCATATCTCTCAGATTATTGATTCAATTATTGTCACAGTATCATCTGCATAACATGTTATATTATTAAATCAATAATTGAGACGACAAAGTTATTCGTATTATTATTTGAAATATTGACAATGTCTAGAAGTTACATCGAGGAGAGGTTTGGTCACCTAATTGCGGCCGATAAGGAGAAATCCTTATCGAAAAGCCCCCTCTTTCACGAGGAGCGACACGGTTGTTAAATATTATGAATTATAATATTAATGATGAATAAGTTCGTGTTGATTAAAGATGAAATTGATAGTTCCATTGTGTTGGAATTATTAGTGTTAGTGGAAATCGACATCTATTTCGATAATAATTGATGTCTGGAAGTTATCGGGAAATTAATCGGATAAATGAGCAATTAATTGCTATTAATTCACATGATTATAACTATTTGTTCACATGTGTGTACTATTGATTCACATTCATGTACTATTATGGGGAGGTGGTGCAAGATTGATAATACTTGCATGACTAAGTTAAAAATGGAGGTATAGTTGAAGGTACTATACTGTAATTAGTTTTTTCACATGATTATACTATTAAGTCACATGAATGAACTATTAGTTCACATGATTTACTATTAGGGGAGGTGGTGCAAGTTTGATAATACTTACAGGACTAAATTAAAAATGAAGAAAAAGAGGAGGGTATTATGCTGTAATATTTTGAGCCCCAAAACGTGCAATTATTGAAACTATATTTTTTTATAAATAGAAGCTCATTCTTCCTTCATTTCTCACCAATTCACTAAAGCCTTAAAGCAATTATTATAGAGAGAAATTATAGAGAGAAAGAAGAAGAGAAGTCTACTACCTCGCTATTCCAATATCCAGTTTCTTCTAAGGTAAAGGGTATTATTCTTTCGTATTCATGAAGAGAATTGTTTTTTTCAATACTCGTAAGAGCTGTTATTCCATTCTTTATTATTATGTGGGAATAACCTGTCTATGCGAAGTACCGCATACATGGTGAAATTCTTTTGTTATTCCATTCTTTATTATTGGTTGGAATAACATGCATGCTGATCTATCTACATGCCTCGGTGAATTATGTTGTTATTTCATTCTTTATTATTACATTGGAACATCCTGTTTATGCGGATTACGCGTGACTCGATTCCATTCTTTATTATTTTGTTGGAACATCCACATGCATGCGGATTCGCATGACACGGTTCCATTCTTTATTATTACATTGGAATATCCGATGCATGCGGATTACGCATGACATTGGTTCCATTCTTTATTATTCTATTGGGAATAACACATGCATGCGGTCTATTGCATACTGGTGAATTCTTCATTATTCCATTCTTTATTATTACATTGGAATAACTTTGTACATGTGGATTACTGCATATGCATGGTGAATGATCCTTCAGTATGCATTCCTTATTAAATTGTGGAAATGATCTCATCTACGTGGATTATCGCGATAATGACGAAAATCCATTTGGTAGATTTCATATATTCTATTATAGTCAGTTAGTTAAAGTTTTGGCTTCTATACTCCATGAAATTAGTAGAATATCCTGGATATTTGCACTTCATCTAGTATCTTTTCATAGAAATATTCTTCTAAGCATTCTTGAATTTTACTCCACAAAGTAGTATCATGTTGACAATTTGGACGTAATTTATTTCAGGATAAATTAACTTATAAATCTTTAAAATTTATTCTTGAACTTGTTTTATTGAATTATTATGTCATTGTCATCATCATCATGCTTATATTGTGATGAAAGTCATCTTTGGCTTACGTGCATAGATGGACTTGGTATGATTATGACCAGGGATCATTCGGTATAATCATGACCTGTAATGTTATAAATGATGTGGTAAAATTCCTCAGTGGCCTGTAGTGCATTGATGGACAGTTTTTGGTATGATTATGACCAGGGATTATTCGGTATAGTCATGACCATTGATGATTTAATGAATATCCTTGGCCCGTAGTGCAGGGATGATTCCATAATGTGGTTTATTTATTAAGTTGAATCTCAACGATAAAAATTGATGAAAACATTTTAAATCATAGAAGATAGTAGATATCATGCTCTACTTGACTCTTCTAATGGATTGCTTATTCCGCTGCAGTCAAACTTGATGTCTATTATATTTTATCAGTTTAACATTGTTGAAGGATAATGATAATTTATCTTGCATTATCTTAGTCATAATATTTCTTACCGGGCTAATTGAGCTCACCCTTTTGCTTTCATTGTTCTCTTCAGGAAATGAGAACGTAGTCGGGACTAGTCGGGGAACGGAGTGATGGTCCGAGATGGTGTTATAGTAGTCCTCACTATTCTATAAAATAGTGTGACAATAAATGTAATGAGGACTCTATTTGAGAGTGGATATTATCTAGAAGGCAATATTCCTGTTTAAACTCTCAACTATGTCTTGTCGTATATTACACGACGTTTGTATAATTAAGTTTATATTTGTATTCTGAACCATGTATTTGGCGACTCAAGATGGGTGATGTATACCTATGTTGGGGGCGTCATAGAATAGAACAAAGATTTAAACATCCCAATTACAGAACTAAAATTAAAGAATAAGAACAATAAATAGAACCACCATTTTCTTCAATACAATATGCAATCTTCGTGTTCCTCGCTCCTTGCTTCAATTCCTCCACGATCTCCAAAAACTAGGGTTTGAAAGTTGTTGATGATGGATTGAATGTTGAATGAATCATTAGAGTTGATGAAGTCTCTATTTTTGTAACTGTATACATTGCTTCTCTAGTCCCAATCGCGTCCAAAGTCCACAAAGTCATGCTACAACAAAATTAAAATTGCATCAGAACTCTTTCCTCTTTGTCGCGCACCCCCGCCCCCGCGGGCTATTCCTTCATGTTTACCCCCGCCCCGACGGGGTATCAAAATTTCTGGAGATGTATACCTCAGCCTCGACAGGGTGTTTTAAGTCTATGGATGCCCACCCCGGCGGGGTAAGGCTTTGCGATGTATTCTGACTCAATTGTAGACAAAGCAACACACTTTTGCAACTTGGACTGCCATGATACTGCTCCCCCTACAAAAGTAAACAAATACCCCAAAGTAGACTTCTTCTCTTCAAAAACAGCCATGTCTGCATCTGTAAAACCCTCCAAGACTAGACTCGTACCACCAAAACCCAAACATAAACTGGAAGTACCTTTCAAGTATCTGAGAATCCACTTAACTGCTTCCCAATGTTCTCTGCCAAGATTTGACAAATATATGGCCGCGTACAAACCATTGCATACATAAGACTCTGCCAACTTCATGAGCAATATATGGCCGCGTACAAACCATTGCATACATAAGACTCTCTACAACAGAGGAGTAGGGAACTGCTGCCATATCATCTCTCCTTTCTTTGGTACAAGGACACATGTACTTTGTCAACTTAATATGACTAGCCAGTGGTGTGCTAACTGGTTTAGTATCACCCATGTTGAACCTTGCAAGCACCCGCTCAACATACTTCTCTTGTGATAAACACAATCTCTTGTCTTTCATGTCATGAACAATCTTCATACCCAAAATTTGTTTAGGTGGACCTAAGTCTTCATATCAAAGGACTTAAAAAACTCTCCCTTGAGCCTTCGAATCGTATTGTCATCCTGCCCAACTATCAACATATCATCTACATATAGCAACAAAATTACGAAGTTACCAAATCAGGAACTTCTTGACATACACACGATGATCTCGCAGAATCGATTCTACTATAACCTTGATCCACCATAAATTAATCAAATTTCATGTACCACTGTCTTGGGGCTTGTTTTAGGTCGTACAAACTTTTCTTCAACTAGCAAACCAAGTGTTCTTTCCCTTTAACTTCAAATCCCTCTGGCTGCTCCATGTAGATTTCTTCCTTCAAATCACCATGAAGAAAAGTAGTCTTCACATCCAACTGCTCAAGCTCAAGATCCATACTAGCAACTAATCCCAGCACTACTCGGATAGAAGTCATCTTCACAACTGGAGAAAAAATCTCATCGAAGTCAATACCTTGCTTTTGAGCAAAACCCTTGACGACTAATCGAGCTTTGTACTTCACTAGTTTTTTACCATCCTTCTTAAGCTTAAACACCCATTTGTTCTTCAATGCTTTCCTGCCATTCAGAAGTGTAGTTGTGAGACCCCAAATTTTATGAATAAAGATTTAAATTTCTCGAAATATTTTTTTGAATATTATGGTGTGGATTTGATATAATGTTATAGTTGTGGGTAATATTTATAAATTTTGCAAAGTAAGCAAGTTGTTATATAATATTCGATTGGTCAGGGAATATCCATACGATGGCACAATCATTGGTGGACCCCACAACGGAAGTATTGTCGTAGTTAAAAAATGACAAAATTATCATTTTATAAAAATAACGGCGAAAGTGTTACAGTTAAAGCTGTTGAACTACCCGGTAGTAAAAGAAATACGATGTCTGGCGTGGTTGCATAGTAGCGCTGCGGTATTGATTATTGATCTTACGTAAAAAGTAACTTAGTTATACTCAATTATTGCTCGATAATTGTTGCATCATATCTCTCGTATTATTAATTGATTATTGTCACGGTATCATGCATAATATGTTATATTATTAAATCAATAATTGAGGCGGCAAAGTTATTCATATTATTATTTTCAATATTGATGATGTGTAGAAGTTACATCGATGAGGAGGTTTGAGTCGCTTTAATTGCTGGCGCGATGAGGAGGAAATCCTTATCGGAAAGCCCCCATTTCACGAGAACGACTGGTTGTTAAATATTATGAATTATAATATTAATGATGAATAAGTTTGTGTTGATTAAAGATAAAATTGATAGTTCCATTGTGTGGGAATTATTAGTGTTAGTGGAAATTGACATTTATTTCGATAATAATTGATGTCTGGAGGTTATATTGACGATTGGATAATTCACTCGATAAATGAGCAATTAATTGCTATTAATTCACATGCTTATAACTATGTGTTCACATGTGTACTATTGATTCACATGATTTACTATTAGGGGGAGTTGGTGCAAGATTGATAATATTTGCATGACTAAATTAAAATGGAGGTATAGATGAAGGTCTTTATATTGTAATTAGTTTTTCACATGATTATACTATTGAGTCACATGATTTTACTATTGATTCACATGATTTACTATTAGGGGAGGTGGTGCAAGTTTGATAATACTTGCGGGACTAAATTAAAATGAAAGAAAAAGAGGAGGTATTATCTTTGTAATATTTTGAGCCCCAAAATGTGCAATTATTGAAACTATATTTTCCTATAAATAGAAGCTCATTCTTCCTTCATTTCTCACCAATTCACTAAGTCTCACAAAGCAATTATTATAGAGAGAAATTATAGAGAGAGAAGAAAAGAAGTATGCTACCTCCTTTATTCTAGTATCCGGTCTTCTTTTGAGGTAAAAGGGTATTATTCTTCGTATTCATGAAGAGAGTTATTTTCTTTCAATACTAATAAGGGTTTTATTCCATTCTTTATTATTATGTTGGAATAACACATACATGCAATCTGCATACATGGTGAAATTTTTACATTATTCCATTCTTTATTATTACATTGGAATAACCTATACATGTGATCTATCGCGTGCGTGGTGAATACTGTTGTTATTTATTCTTTATTATTACATTGAAATATCACATGCATGCGGATTCACGCGTGGCACAGTTAAGTTCTTTATTATTACATTGGAATATCACATGCATGCGGATTACGCGTGGCACAGTTAAGATTCTTTATTATTACATTTGAATATCACATGCATGCGGATTCTGGCGTGACACAGTTCCATTCTTTATTATTACATTGGAATAACTTTTATGCGTGCGATCTATCGCATGCACTGGTGAATTCTTTTGTTATTCCATTCTTTATTATTACATTGGAAGAACACATCACATGTGGACTCTGCGTGCGTGGTGAAAGATCTTGCGTATTCATTCCTTATTAAATTGTGGAAATGATGCATCTCGTGGATTCTGCGTGGCGGAGTGAAAATCTATTTGCGGTTTAAGTATATTTTATTATACTAAATAGAGATATCATTTCTTTTGTACTCGTAAATGGAATATCATTTTTTTTTGGTTTTTTTATGAGTTACTATTCACGGATTACTATTACTTAATTCTTATTCACTCTTCACGGTATTATTCACTCGGGTATTGAGGGCACTTTTCATGGGAGTATTATTCACGAGATTCTTATTCATGGAGGTTACTATTCACCCAATTACTATTCACTCTAGTATCATTCACTTTCGGGTTACCGGGACACTTTTAGGTGCCGAGTCTATTCACGAGGTCTTATTTCGAAGTCTTATTCACGTGGTACTATTCTTAGAAAATATATTTCTTTTACATCCAAATTATTTTTAGGTACATGAATATTATTCTTGAATTTTACTCTACAAAAGCGATATCATGTTGACAATTTGGGCGTTATTGATTCTGGATAAATTAAATTATAAATCTTTAAAATTTATCCTTGAACTTGTTTTATTGAATTATTATGTCGTTGTCATCATCCTTATGCTTATATTGTGATGAAAGTCATCTTTGGCTTAGGTGCATAGATGGACTTGGTATGATTATATCCATTATCCTAACATCCAAATTGTCGTAATCATACCAAAGTACATCATGCACGTAAAGCAAGATGACTTTAATCACAAATAAGCGAGGATAATAATAGATTCAAGAGGATAATGAACATAATAATTAAATTAAAATTCAGATAAAATTAGTCGAAAAATTTTAAGTAAATATAATCATGTACCGAAATAATTTGGATAGAAGTAGAAATCGATTTTAGTGAATATGTACCGTGAATAGTGCCGAGAATATATGCATCTGCAAAAAAGTGTCCCAAATGAAATGAATATTGAAGTGCGTGAATAATACTTCGACGAAAAGTACCCCCGAATGCAGGTGAATAATGCGAGAGTAAATAGTAATGATGACAGGTGAATAGTAACGTGAATAATAACTATGTCGTAAAAATACAAAGAAAATGCAAAAGTGATAAAAAATGACGGCGGTAAAAATAAAGGAGAATATCTGACAAGCTCGCGAATAATCATTTCGCAATCTAAGAATGAAATACGAAAAGGATCATTCCTGTAAATGCGATAATAATGGGTGAAAATGTGAATCATATCAAAATAGACAATCAATCAGAATAACGATGATGCGTAATAGAATCACGAAGAGTTATTCTGCGACGAATAAGCAATAAAAATGGAATAACGAAAAATTCACGAAATAAGCATGTGATAGATCGCGCGGGCGAGTTATTCAGCGGAATAATAAAAATGGAACCAATCATCGTAATCGCGCATGATTGAATATTCAATGAGAATAATAAAATGCGAACCAGTCATGCGTAATCCGCATCACGAGGATATTCAGCGAGAATAATAAAGAATGGAATAACAAGCGAAATTCACCGAGCGTCGATAAGCCTTGCAGATAGGTTATTCCAGCGAATAATAAAGAATGGAATAACGGAAGAATTTCACCATGTATGCGGTGCTTGGCGTAGGCAGAGTTATTCAACATAATAATAAAGAATGGAATAAAAACCCTTATATTTATTGAAAGAAATAACTCTCTTCATAAATAACGAAATAATAATACCCTTACCTCGAATAAAGAAGATTGCGGATCTGTGGAATAGTGAGGTAGCGAGACATGGAAAAACCTTCAGTATTGCAATCATACTCTTTAAATAATCAATCTGATGCACATCAGCTCCTATTAGTAAATGAATGTGAATCAATAGTTGTGAAACAAATAGATTATAATCTGTGAATGATGAAGTTAATTATGATCAATGTCTAAATGATATGCACTAGCAATAATATTACGAATGGAACTACCAAAAAGTATTATCAACCCGATGCAATCGAATATTATATAACAACTTGCGTACTTTGCAAAATTTGTTCAATATTATAATACTATATTATATCAATAAATATAATTAGGATCCATGATGAGCATATATCAAATTAAATCTTTATTCATAAAATTAGTCTCATATATTTTGTCGTATTTTACACATTGCTGTATAATTAAGTTGTATTTGAATTTTTGTACCATGTATTTGGCGACTGAGATGGGTGATGTATACTGTTTTGGGGGCGTCACAGTAGTCAACTCGTAGGTGTGATTCTTGTACAAAGAATCCATCTCATCCTGCATAGCTCTCAGCCAATTGCTTTTCTCCTTATGAGTCTTGACTTCCTGAAAATCCTCTGGCTCTCTTTCCTCGGCAACTAAAAGATATTCAGATGAAGGATATCTGACTGATGGAACACGTTCTCTAGTGGATATTCTCAGCTGAGGTTCTTCAATATCAGGTTGCTCCCCCTGATCAACACTCTTTGCATCTGACCCATCACCATCGTGCAAATTTGTATCAGTCATATCTTCATTCTGAGCTCCTTTTCCAACTGTGACATTTTGTACTGAAGATGGAACTTCGCTGAGGTCTGGAACTCTATTATCTTTGGCATGTGTAACATTATCAAAATGCTCATAATTTTGGTGCTCATGAAACACCACATCTCTGCTCTTGAATAATTTTCTCTGCACTGGATCCCATAATCGGTATCCAAACTCTGCATCTCGATAGCCAACAAATACACTTGGAGTAGATTTGTCATCAAGTTTCGATCTTTGTTCCTTGGGGATATGTGCAAAAGCCTTGCACCCAAATACCCTCAAATAAGAATAAGACAAATCCTTACCACTCTAAATCTTTTCTGGAATCTGAAAATCCAACGATGCTGATGGAGATCTATTAATCAAGTAATAAGCAGTATGAACAACTTCACCCCAGAATGACTTAGGCAGTTTAGCCATTCTTAACATGCATCGCACTCTCTCAATAATAGTGCGGTTCATTCTCTCAGCCACACCATTATGTTGTAGAGGGTGCGAGAACGATCTGCTCATCTTAGGATGCCATATTCACTACAATATTAAATGAAACTCTTTTGAAGTGTATTCTCCTCGTTGTCACTCTGAAGGACGGTTCAGCGATTTTTCGATCTCCCTTTCAACCATGGCGCATGAAAACTACGAAAATCTTTGGAATACACGGTCTTTTGTTCTCAACAAAATACCTACCACCTTCTATGACATCATCAATAAAGGTAACAAAATACCTATTTCCACCCGAAGACTCGACCTCGATGGGTCCACATACATCATAATATACTCTCTCTAGTAGCTCTAATTTTCTTTTAATTTGAACTACTAAGAGAAACTCTATGTTGTTTCCCAAACAAACAATAATCACAAGGGCTTAAAAGCGGTACCTTTAGCGAAAAGGAATGAGTGACCTTTTTGCTAATAGCGCAACCCTTTCTCACTCGTAATGGCGAGCCTCTTATGCCGTAAGTTTGGTGAATAGTCATCCTCGTTGCATTGATTCACTAGAACACACCTTCACATGAGTCTTGTATAGCGAACAACAATGACACCTCTTACGATCACCATAGAGCCGTTGGTAAGTTTCACTTTCCTTTGCCCGAAGTGATTCTCATAGCCTTCTTTGTCGAGGTCGTGCGAAATCAAGTTGAAATGTAAATCGGGGCGTGTCTAATATCCCTTAAGGTAACAATGCAACTGACACATGCAGATGCAAACATCACCAATTCTAGTAATCTTGACTGATCAGTATTTCCCATTCTCACGTACCCAAAGTCTCCAGCTTTATAAGTTGTGAAAAATTCTCTCTTGGGTGTAGCATGATACGAGGCACCAGTATCAACCACGCAATCAACTTTCTAATCATCAACATGCAAGCATTCTTCTTCCCCAAATGAAAGAATCACAACATCTTCAGTGATTGTGGTTGCAGTGTTCTTTTCCTCAATTTTTTTCTGCTCACCATTTTTCTATTTGTCTAACCAGATTCTGCAATTTCTTTTGTAATGACCTTCCTTATTACAATGGAAGCATCTATACACTTCACCTTGTCTGGTCTTTGACTTGCTCATGTGATTTTTTGCTTTTCTTTGCGACTTTTATCTCCTTTGTGAGATTCCTAAAATTATACCTTTTGTTCTACTGTGTGAGAAACACGTGTCTCAAAATTTACGCCTTGCTCCTTTCACCTTGTCTCCTCATTATGAAGACTGTCTTTGACCATCTGTATAGTCATTTTTCCTTCTAGAGCTAAATTGCTTAGAGACACCACTAAAGTCTCTCAATTGTTTCGCAACGAACTGAGAAGCAAAAGAGCCTGAATCTCATCATCAAGATTCAACTTCATGGTAGACAATTGGTTCACCAAACCTTGAAACTCACTCATATGCTCCGACACACTGCTCCTGTCTTCGTACTTTAGGTTCACAATTTTTCGAATCACAAAAGTTTTATTTTGTGCATTCTTCTTTTCGTACATAAATTCTAGTGTTATCCATAGAGTATGAGTATCTGTCTTCTGCGAAACATGGTGGAACACACTTTGATCAATCCATTGTTTGATGTGACCAATAGTCTTCTTGTTCATCTTTTTTCTATCAACCTCAAATTTAGTCGCGGGCTTCTTTCCCTTGAGCTCCAACGGATCATACAAATCCTTGCAATAAAGAATATCTTCCATTCTGGGATTCCAGATCGAAAATTTTGAAGAGGTCAATTTAATCAAGTCTCTGACTGATTCCTCCATAAAATTTATCAAAAATAACTGAGCAAATAACCTTTAGCTTTGATACCACTTGTTGGGAAAAATCACCTCCCAAATACTGTTGTCTTTGATAAATTAAATGGATAAAATATCAGCACATGTCAAACAGATTAAATCCGCAGTTCCACCAAAATAATAACTGCAAGAAATAATGAGTAGAAAAATAATCAAGCACAAAACACCAAGATTTTTACGTGAAAAACCCTCTAAAACTAAGAGGTAAAAACTACGGGATGATCTCCGAAAAATCCACTATAATAATTTGAGAGAATACAAAGAAATTTTAATTTGAGTACAAACTCAAATTGCTTCACCACAATAACTATACGATGAAACTCAAATAAAACACCTGTTTATTTGAACTATCTTTCCCTCTCTATTTTTCTTAAACTTTAGTAGAAGCTTTTTTTCTCTCCCCTTTCTCTCGGATGGAGTGTGATTTTTTATGTGTCTTTCTTCCTTCCATTTGGCTGCCTTAAATCAGAGGAGAGGGAACAAAGAAGAAAAGGCAGGCCAATTTCAAAGGTCCGGACGGTGGAAAAAAGGGAAGGCGACATGGGTGAGGACATTTGACTAACACACAAGCTGTTTGTTTTGTAAAATCACCTCCCAAATACTGTTGTCTTTGATAAATTAAATGGATAAAATATCAACACATGCTAAACAGATTAAATCCGCAGTTCTACCAAAATAATAATAACTGCGGGAAATAATGAGTAGAAAAATAATCAAGCACAAGACACAAAGATTTTTACGTGGAAAACCTTCTAAAATTAAGAGGTAAAAATAACAGGACGATATCCGAAAAATCCACTATAATAATTTGAGAGAATACAATGATATCTTAATTTAAGTATACACTCAAATTACTTCACCACAATAACTATGTAATGAAACCCAAATAAAACACCTATTTATTTGAACTATCTTTCTCTATTTTTCTTAAGCTTCAATAGAAGCTTTTTCTCTCTCTCTCTCGGATGGAGTGTGTGATTTTTGATGTCTTTCTTCCTTCCATTTGGCTGCCTTTTATAGGAAAAATCAGAGGTGAGGGAACAAAGAAGAAAAGGCAGGCCAAATTCAAAGGTCCGGACGGTGGAAAAAAGGGAAGGCAACATGGGTGAGGACATTTGACTAGCACACAAGCTGCTGGTTATGAAGATAGAGTTGTTCATGGGATGCTTGTTGCTTCCATATTTCTTCGAATAATTGATCTCTTTGCATTTTGTGAGTGACAAGTTCTTTTATTTTGGTATTTTCCCTCCATCCCTCTCTTCTTATGCAAGATCTTATTTGATTTGTGCATAGTAACTTTATGAATTAAAAATGAGTATGAGAGGTGGCAAAATAAGTTTTTGGAGATGATTCCTGATTATTCCTTGATTAAGCACAAGGGATCAAAAAAGCATTAAAAATGGCAAAGAGGGGATACAACAAGGGGTCTTCTGTTAAGAGCCAAAGTCAAATAACTAGTGGCATGGTTTTTGCAACATATAAACATGGAAGGTTTGATGTATTATCTTCATTTGCTACTTGTTTATATTATATATGGCTTATAACTAAACACCAACTCTTCTGTGATGGATCTGTACTAGTTGAAAAAGCTAAAATACTGTATATCAACAAATTTGCATGGGAGGGTTGGTCTGTAAGGGTGGAAAGAAGAGGCCAATCATTTTGCCACTTCACTAAAAAGATTGATCTGTTCATTGCATTTTTGATATGTAATCTACAACTATCCTGTCAAAAAAGGAAAAAAGAAAAGATTGTAATAGATACACCAATATTGGATCAAGTAACTATCTTTCTAACTCCAACACAAGATAAATTTCTCATTGTCTCCTTGGTTTCCGAAAATATAATATACAAAGTTTAAAGCTTTAAAACATATTGAATATCCACCCTATTTCATTTTATACATTTTTTCCTCTATATATACAAGAAGCCTCGGGAGCAAAAAAATATGATCCTACAAAATTTCTTCAACTCAGAATGCTCAAGGTACCCGAGAAGATAGTTTCACAATACAGCCATGGGACGGGAAAGAAAGATTGTTCAAATCAGTAAAATTCTACAGTTCCAGTTATCGTGACAGGTGGATTGATCTCAATTCGAGTAGCCTTCCCTTCAGAAAACAGTTGTGGTAAAGTGTTAGCTTCCTTGGCTGCAATTCCTTGAGCAGTCCATAATGTGACATGGGGCCAGGAGTTTTTCGACTCTACTTTCTCACCATTGACAGAACCAGGATGGGCTTCTAATGCAGCAAATTTATCTGAGAAGAAGAGAGCAGTCATATCCACCGGGACATTTTGATGGATAAGTGATCCAAAGTTGGCTACAGCTGTAACACCATGACTTTTCTTGTGGGCAAGAGTCAAATGAGCCTTCTGAAGGATAACTTCCATATTCTTGTCCTCGAGGAAAACTTCCACCTTCGGGTTCTTCTTAAACAACTGTTCAAATATTAAAAGATCATCAAAGGTCAAAAGCATTTCAGTTCTAAAGAAATCAGCACTTAATGCCCAAGTGAATGTGAACAATTCCTCAGCTGGAATCGGGAACCATGGTTATTCCTCCTCTGGAACAATTCCTTCGCTGGAATCAGGAACCATGGCTCAGCGCTGCTGCAACTATCAGAAAAAATCTAGCATAGGAATTGATTTTTCTTTTGAATGTGAGGAGTAGTTTTGTATTAAGGAGGAGATTGCTTGAAATTTCCTTTATTTTGCCTGTTCTTCCTCCTTCCACACAATAAGTATAAACCTGGTTTCTTTTGTCGAGATAAAATGGCATCATTTTTTATAGTTAAAACTTCACTTGGGAAAAAAGAATGTTTGTCAAACGTGTTTGTTTTGTTTTTGTTTTTGTTATTAATGTAACAAAAGGCAAGTCAAACGGGTTTGTTTTTTCTTTTAAAAAACAACATAAAATAGAAACATTGTTAGTATTTTTATTATAAAATTCAAAACAAAAATAAAACGTTACCAAACGAGCCCGTTGCTCCCTCGGAAGGACACAGGAGATAAAATCTCTTTCTGGATGTGGCAAAACCAGAAAAGAGCGGAAGAAAAAAAATTAATCAAGCAGAAAAAGTTATGGTGTTGATAAACTAGTGTAGGTCAAGGTCTAGGTTGCAAAGCATACACGATAGTTGACCATCCCCTCTAATATACAGTTGATAGAGAATATAGTGCTATAATATTAATACATCATAGAAGGTAGTTTCTTTTAAGTAGAGATGTAGAAATAGCAACCAAATAAAGTAGAACTTTTACTTACATTATGAAGGAGACTTTGGATTTCTGCGACAGGGAGATTAACAGCAGCAAATATGATGGTTCCTAACTTCCTTTTCTCTGTAATTGGTGTTGTGTAATCTCCCTTTGCAATGGCTCTTAGTTGTTCCAACACATGTGTAACAGAGGATTCAAATGGAACCTGAAAACATACATATTCCAAAAAACATGCTCAATACTGAAAATTCAGTTAGTACAAGGTACTTTATGGTTTAAGAATAATCATAAACACAAGTATTTGATTCCACATTTCAGGTGGGGGAAAGGTATAGGGGGCCTAGGTGGAGGGTGTAACTTTATTCTTTTTATTGTATTTGTTTTGGTTTAAAAGGCAAAGGAGATGAGAACTAGTACTGTCAACTGTGCTGTCAGCCTTCATCAATGCTGCCTCTCATGTGAAGCAAGTGGGTGATGCAACCAATGATTCTCTACTATTCCATATTCTTACGGAAAGCATCCCATAAAGAAGATAACAAATCTGCACTTCTCCAGGTGCCAGCACTGACTTTCCAGTTGTAGTTCGGGTTTTTAGTTTGATAAATTAACTACTAGTAATTCATACTCAAGTGTATACTCAACTGACAGTATATAAGCATTGTGAGGTGGACAAAGTATTTAAGTCAAAAGAAGCCAAACAAAGAAAAAGAATGTAATACCTGAATAGACTTGAGATACTCAGCATTTTCAAAAAAACTATCTCGTAATTGCTTCTCCCATATAGCCCAGTCCCGTGCGTATGTTCCTTTGGTTGACTCCAATCTGAGAGCAGAGCCAAAATGAGAGGGGGGGGGGTGCCACCAGAATAATAAGGATGTATGTTTGTTCCATATTTACCCCTAAAATTAAGAAGTTGCTAGTTTAATAGTGGTAGCATGATAATGAAATTATGATGGCAAACTTGAGGACATGGTGTCAATTAATACTACTATGGACTCTTTCTTTGGAATGAAACAAATATTGACAAATGAAACTCTTTTTGTGTAAGAGAGGGAGTAGTATATCTTATCTGTCAACGGTATGTCTTAAACTTTGTGTCACAAACACGGTTTTCAAGTATGCCATTCAAAATGGAAAGAAGGCTTAACTCATGAGCACAACTTTTGGTCAATTGATACGTGTAAAATAAATTAAAGCAAAATGGAGATGCACGTGTTGGGATGATATTCCACCAAAACAATCCCTGCGAAAGCTGAAATAATTATCTGGCGAGACAAAAAGTTGTGGTCATCAATTTGCAAGCACCCTACTGCTGCATATAATAGCAAGAAGCAGACTCCAAAGTTGTGTTCATCCCTTGGAAAGATGAAAGAACACTACTGCATAGCGCTGCCGCATGAAACAACAAGTTCTGCCTCAGTACAACATAAGACTTGTGTCTGCCTCTTAGTCATATTGTCACCGTTCCTAGTTTGGGGACGCATACATCCTTTCAAGTATTATCCAATTCTTCGTATATCAGCACTCTCCTTATGGAGATCACAACTACAATCGTAACTATTAATTAGGATTCTCCTCACAAGTATGCATGTGGCTACCTGTAACTTACAGGTAGAGTATGTATCTCTCTCAAGAACCATACCCTTGCAGTAATCCATCTCATCTCTGACCATAAATAGGGATTTACTTGAGAATGTGCAAGATACTACTCCCTCCGTCCACCAAAGCAGGTCATAAATACAGTTTCCCACAAATTTAAAATGAGTACCATTAAAAATTTAAATAGTCATTTTATGATATATATATATATGTGTGTGTGTGTGTGTGAAAAAAGTTTATCAGATAAAAAAAGAGAAGACAAGTATAGAGGGAACAAGTAGTCCACCCATTCTATATGAAGTGGAAAAAATAAAATAACTAACAGGTAGCAGCTCTTCAATCTCTACAAAGACCAGAAACATAAATTTTCCTAAAGGCACCCATGTCAGAAGCCCATAAAAAGCTGAGAAAAAGATGCGATAACGCAACAAAGCAAAAGATAAATCTATAATAATAAGATAGAACCCAATTTGAATTTTGGCGAGAAAGCACAGGGAGGATTCATATTCATTCTAATTGATTTGGGCGGAAAAACACAAGGACGGTTCAGATTCATTCTAATTTTCAGATTGTTGAAACGGAGAGAGAGAAAGGCATGAAGAGAGAGGGAGGATTTCATTACGCCGTGCCTTTAGGCACGGGCAATTACTAGTGATAGCTATAACAGAAAAGCCTAGTACAATTTCTTTACTATTTTATTCACTTGAATCTTGATAAATGTACTTGTGTCATCCACTAAAGGAAAGAAGATTATTCAATAATAGTGTTGAGCTATAATGAGGAATGAAAGTCTGTAACTAAAAAATGAGGTTAAACTTCAAACAGAGTGTCTCCAGTGAAGAGCTGTAAAAAAGTATATTCCAATATGAGCTTCAGCGTAGAGTGGGGATATATTTTTCTTGTATATTTAGAAGTGTTTCATGTGTATCTAAAAAATGCTAAATTAATATTTATCCCATTTAGCCACTGCTTGTTATGATGTAAAAGCTCAGGCAACAATGATGAGAACCCAGATTCCAACTTAAACTCTGTAGTCACTTTAGCAAGTGAATTAGCAGAACTCAATAGAAATTTAAACGAAAATAAGAAGACAAATGAGTAGCAACACTAGGATAGATTGGACCCAAAGCTTGGACATTTTCAGTAGCTAAACTCCATGAAGAATGAGAACAAGAATTTAAATATAACTAGCCGCAAAATCCAAATAGAATTTAGAACTATACCAAGAAGTAAAGAAAGTAATCCCCTATTCATTTTCCTCCTTCCCAAACAGGTAATCCCTATTCTAGGTTCACATACAATTCATATGTTAAGCATCATCTCTTTCAGGAATAAGAATCAAGAATATGACAGAGCATCTCTATGGAGGTTCAAATGAAGGATACGATAAGCTATGAAAAAGTGTGAATTTAATTCCAGGACAACAAGTCAACAAATGCAAAAGGCCAGAGAAAAAGGAACATGACTCTAAGCACACATAATAATGGTACCAACCTTCCATGGCTGTTACTGTGAAGCTTAAATAGGTTTATTCCCTCCTCCAAAATAGACTTCATGGAATCAGGTAAAGGACTCCTTCATTTACAGAAGAAAGAGAAAACAAAGGCAATGTAAGCGTAAGAATACAAGTTACAGAATAAATAGTCAGCATGCCATGTTTGATTCATTTCCCAAGAGAAACAAGTTACGGGAGCAACCAAAACTTGCAACAAATCAAAAATAAGAGAGCAGAGTTCAAGAGATGAAAGAAACAAAATTCTTTATTCTCCCAAAAAAGGTAACAGAACTTGTAGTGACAAAAGTATGAAGTTTTGACATGCTAAATATTATCACACTTTTAACAGCATATGAAAAAAATTGTACCCAATGCATAAGGCTCCCACAAATAGAGGGGTCAGTGAAAGGTCAGATATACGCAGGCTGTTTCAAAGACTCGAATTGTGACCAAACATTCGCCAAACACGGTAATTTGGAATCTAGGATCGGTATTAGTTGTAGATTCACTAACGATGGGAATCCAGCCCATATCTGGATTTAACGGATTTAAGAACTTAATGTTAACTCTCTTTTTTCTTCACAATACAACCCCGACATTCTAATGACATCCAGGGATAAACATATTGATACAAATTAAAATAGAATGCAAGCTCTCTCAACATGTATCTCACTTCTTTGTGTAACCATTCTCCATATTTACTGCACTTAATATTTTCTCTATCAACATCTACTACACTTACTTTGTCTAAGAACTACGGAATATTACAAGGTTGGGTTTAATATTATCAATATATTTGCATATTATATTTTCAACTATATGAAAGATAATTAAAATATAATTGGTAAATGTGTGTCGAGTAAGCCATAAAAATTTAACGATCTTTGAGAGATGGAGGGAATAGTAAATGTTCTTGCATGCACCTTGACAAGCTTGTCTAGCAGACCTGTGCTTCAAGTGAGGCTCCTACATGACCTATTTCCTAATAGCATAGTTGTCATTGCGTCGCCTAGGCGATGATTAGGCGTCCTGGCGTTGGAGAAGGGTAAGGCAACGCATTGGTAGCGGGCCCAAGTTAAGTGATTAAGTCATTCTTTACCACAACCCATCATACCATAGACTTTTTCAATTACCCAAGTAGCTCAACCCATGGCCTTAACCTAACCTAACCCGATCCTACTCTGTTAAATAAGAATAATGCTCGTGAGGAAGACGGAAGTGACTTCGTAGTTGATGACTTTACTTGAACTATGACTAGAAACATAGTAGAGAGTGGAGACTTTTTCATAGGGTTAGTTATTATGTTTTGGGTTCTAGTGTATATAAAATTTTATTGTGCTATATACTTTAGAAATAAAATAAATAATGTCGCCATAAGGACGCCATGGCGGGTGCCTTATCGCCTAGGCTTCCTAGCGGTCAACTACAACCGTGTCCCGCCTTGGCGCTGTGACAACTATGCCTAATAGTCAAGCCCTTGCCATACAATAGAGACTCCTCTTTTCCAAGCTCAAAGTTGGATTCATTGGGTGGCTATTCAAGATGTTTCAAAAGATTTGGGGTTTGGGAACTCTTTGGAATTTGGACGTATAAAAATTCATTTTTGAATTCATTTGTCTTTGTAATTCTTTATGTTCTATACTAGTTACTTGTTGGGTGGTACTTGGTAACATGAAGTTTTATTTGACCATTTGTTTTCGCGTGATGGTCGGGTACTTGGGTTCTCGAGTTGATTGGCTTATTACTTGGAATGACTTATTTATTTTTATTTTTATAAGTTACTAATTAAAAGTATAGTAACTTTTGAAAAAATACTTCCATGAAGGATTACTCCTTTCAGTTTCGATGGTGTGACCATGTTGTAAAATGATTTCTGAACAGAAGTATAGTCATACCCCCTCCGTTTGGAAAAGAGAGTCCTAAATTTATGTTGATCTATTTTTAGGAATATTGAACTATGAATAATATTGTTGAAAGAAATTATGTCCAAGTGTGTCCAATGCAAAGCTTGTACCTAATCCTAAGATTCAGTTCACGAAACAGTTTACGATTTCACAACTAGGTTGATGGCATATGAAAAATGGATGAACATATTATTCTTTCTTCCCCTTCTCTCTATCCTTTCTATCTCAGAATGACTGGGGACATTGTCAGTGCCAACAATTTTATTGTGGCAACCTTTCCAATAAATAAATTCTTAACTAAATCATAGACCAGAACGCAGGTATTACTGCTGCACCATATACTCCAAAACTAAAGATATTAATTCTTTTGGCTTCCATGTCCATAAAGCATATTGTTCATATTATTAATTGAACAGGGAGACAGTTAAGTCAGTTGGGGAAGAACCTTAAAGTCAATTATTTTATATCTATATGAACTTAGTATAGAGGATCTTATCCTATAAACTGAACATTTTTTGTCTTCTCCTGAATTAGAGATATTCATAGATATAATTAGAAAGAGTGTTGTTATCAGATATATAAATAGAATGGAAAAAATATTCAGGATCTGGAATTTATGCATTAACTAACAGACTCGTAAACTGCCTTAAAGTTAACAACATGGAAGACGAGCAGTATAGCACCAAACATATGAACTGCAAAAGGGGCAGTATCTAGAGCGGAATGTTGACCAAATGTTGACCATACTTTTGGAAAAGTGAACCCCAACTCCCATTCCTTAGCCCCTTCCCCCAAATAAAAAGAAAGAGAAAGAAATAGGACATGATAAATTGGTTAAGTGCCAGTGTGATAGAGCTTTTAAAAGAAAACCATTCTAACCTATTGGGCTTCAGTAGAGGCATGTTCACAAGTGAGCCAAAACGTTCAATAAGCTCAGTCTCAAACTCCCTGCGACTCTGATGATTGTGAAAGGATATTTAAGCAACTATTTATATTAAGAGTCATCAATGAAATTCTAGCATTTACAAAATATCAAACCTCTCCCTCATAAAGGTTATAAAACATTAGCAAGACATAGCCAGCATTGGGAGATGCCTTGTCAAGTTTCCCCTACAAATTGGGCATCAGAAGTAAAGTCAACAATATAAGTAGAAGTACAACCTACATTGCATAATAAATTAACAGAAGCAAAAACGCACCGGATGATTAACTCGTTGAAGCACGCGGAATATAAAGACTGCTAATGCGTCCAGGGAGAATGGATTTGTTTCAGTTCCTGCACATTTGACAAACGAAAAAAAACAAAAATTTTAAATATAATATATTATTTCTTAGTAAAAAAAATTCTCTTTCTCTAGATAAAAGAAGAAATTTTAATAGATAAAAGAAAAGGTACAAAAAAGGAACGACAAAAGTCCTCCATCCAATGAATTACAATAAGGAAAGCAAGAAAAAACTAATGAAGTATTGGCACCAATCTATATGAAAATCTGAAATAGTAAGCAACTCCTCTAAAAGCTTTCAGAGTCGAAGCCACAACGATGCTAGCAATGAAACTCTATTCTAAAAGAAGAGGAGAGGAGAGTGGGTATCTTTGAATTCTAGCATTTCTTTTAGTCCACATATACTCCATAAAAAGCGCAAAAACATGAACTCCAAAGAATCTTGGCATCCTATGCTTTCCAAAACCCCAATATATTACTCAATTCAAACTCACCAAAGAATTAAGGGGACACCTAATCCTCCCCAAATTCCAAAGAAAATACGACACATAAATACTCCTCAATCCAAAGAAAATAATCAGACAACTTTTACACTACAACACAAAAAAGATCTTCATGACACTCTAAACTTCACCTACATATAGCACACAACACATATCACGGCACAATCTTTTGTAAGGCATTCTCCTTTGCAACTAATCATTTGTAGTGAGACAATTTAGAACTGTCGGCCACACAAAAGCCTTCAAAAGATAAGAAGCTAAAGAAAAATCATTAGGAGATCAATAGGAATATGAAAATTAAAATAACACTAGCAAGAGTCTCCTATCAGGAATAGATGAAGAATGAGAAACCTTGCTAAGAAGGTCCAAGAGCAATAAAATCTTTTGCTTCACCGACATTTAAATGTGATTCATCCCCTAAACAAAAGAACACTCCTTTCCAGATCCCAAAGGGATTTAGAAGAAAGATTACCACGGAACTCCAAGGATGGCAATTTTTGAATAACATAAGCAATCAAAGAGTATAGACAACAAGAGAATGGGTGTCCAAATTTACACACTTTTTAACATCATAAAAGGCATGGGGGGGAGGGGAAAATATCAAAAACATATGAAAGCGGGAAAAGAAAAAGAAAATAAACCAAAATTCCTTGTTAATCAACTAATATCAGGGAGTTAGATGAAAATCCAAGAATAATCAACAACAATTGAAGAAATACACCAATATCCATAGTGGATCAGACAGATCCATGCAGTCATAAGGTGCAAACTATTATATAAAATGGATGCTCATTAAGAGGGACACAGAACATCTAAACCCAAACCCACATGCACAATTAATGCTTTAAAATGAACCGTCTCCATCCAACCCTTGATTCCGGTAAAAAGATGCATGTGTTGGCACTGACCTGAAACAGTAAGATGTCTAAACCTATAAAGAAAAAAAACACAATAGGATTTATAAAATATGCATAATGACAGAAGAAAAGTAAAAGAGCTTACTCCGATATGCATCTATTTAAAAAAATGGAAGGAGTGTGCTGAAAAAACATACTGATTTTACGCAGGGATGATGTTACACAGCAAAAAAAGAAATTTATAAAGACTGAGGTCCAAACAAACATCTGCAAAACCCTATCAGGGGAATCACTTGGATATAATCAAGAAGCCAAGTTCAATACATCCCTCAGAAGTTGC
Organism: Panax quinquefolius; assembly: GCA_020205615.1. Classification (NCBI taxonomy): domain Eukaryota; kingdom Viridiplantae; phylum Streptophyta; class Magnoliopsida; order Apiales; family Araliaceae; genus Panax; species Panax quinquefolius. Next base: position 103,003,122 of record CM035171.1, on the reverse strand, counting down.
AAAAGAAATTAGCAACACGACGCCAAGACTCCAAAGGTGAAATTAGTTCTGATAGAAAAACAGAAAATACAAAATATAAATTTGAAGTATTTAACAACAAATACAATAATAACCTTCAGACTCGGGGACAACTGGAACAGCAGATGATTTAGTGCTTCGACACATGCCCTCAATCTGTAGAAACACAATCAGTTCACCAAATTTAAACATTATATTGGGGTAGTGTTTTTGCTTTCATTACATGACACAGGGAATTTATGAAAGATGGCATGAAAGAATCTGTGAAAGATGGGGACGAAGGGCATGTTATCCAAAAATAACAGGATATTTCTCAGGTGTAGGTGGTACGGTTGTAGAATAGTCTTCCTTCTAGATTTTATGAGTATCCCATATTACCCTCTAAAATAGTACTCAACAATCACACAAGTGTCTTGGATAGTACCATTACACGGAATGCTCGGTCCCTATAAAAAATAGCTGCTACACCAAAACTAGGGGCAAAGAACCAACCAGACAGACCTAGTGGATAAATCAAGAATACAAAAACAAAAACAGCAATTGGACCAGAGAATGTGATTGCATTATAAGGTTGTGATTGAGTAGATCGAGCAAGTTTGAATTGACGTAACATGAAACCTATTAGTCCTAAAGCACCATGAACACTCAGAAGAAAATCATCTCAATCACAGGGCTCAATTTTCCATCCACAACCAAGTCTCATCCAGTTACTTCACAATAATCACTTAGAATTAAAAGGCCAGTAAAATGAATCACATAATCATACGTGAAGACCAAAATAAATGCTAGACTCACGGGTACTAGGAAAGCTGAACTGGATATTGACCTAATCTACTACATTATTTTACATAACTGGTCCCTTTTAATCAACTCCAAATATCAATAATTAACAGCAAGACAAATTCTATTTGGAATCCCTTGTTCACTTATTTTCTATTTAAAATGCTTTACTAATGATTTGTGCTCATAGGAAAAGAGTTTGGGGGAAATAGAGGGCAAAATAATGAAATGATCCTACCTGGCTCCAAACTTCTTTATTTGGTGCATTTTTGTCAGCAAGAATAATAGAATAAGGTTTTCTCCTGCGTTCTTCAGTAACCTTCTGCCAATACTTTCCTAATAATATTTTCATGAGGAAAAAAAAATTAGCCAGCATTTAAACAAATGGAATGTACCTTCAAAAATGCTGCGCAAATTTAATAAAGTAAAATCATATTTTGACAACTAATTATCAGTCTACAACTTCAAGTGGGGTGATGTATTCTTGAGGTTCAAAATTTCCTGATTTTTATCCCACTGAAAATCAAGGGATACTATATGTTGTAAACCTTAGTCTATACGTTTCATGAGCAAAACACTCTTTCGGTAAATCAAGGTTTTAGGGTAATTACATCACCGATTCACCACGAAGGTTTATTGTTGTTAATTTCACATCTGGTCAACATTCCTCTGACTTCGTGAAGGTCTTGCTTGTTTGGTCAAACACGGAGTGGAAGAATGTTAATCCCACTCTTAAGTAATTGAATCCCACCAGGATTCCAATATGTTGTTAGGATAAAATCAGGAATTCTCTCAAGAATATCATTTGCATTCTCAATGATAACATTATAAAAAAATGGAAATCTGATCGATTCAAGCTATAGTTCCAATTTAAAAAATCAGTAGAGATATTATATATTTATCCATATATATATATATAGGTAATATACCTATATATATAATATACATATATATAATAGCATCTGATCTATTCAACCTTTTGTTGTGATGCAATTTATTTGTTACATGAAATCTATTGCCTCAACGCAGTGTAACTTTGAAGTTTTAAAAAAAAAAGTTAGTCATTTACATATACACACATTTATGTGATTTTGAATATATATATATATATACACACACACACACACACACACACACACGTCTTTTGATATCACAAGGATTTCAATATGAAAAGAACGAAAAGAAGAACATGGGTGTGCATAAACTATAAATAATGCAAATCTAAAAATCATGGAGTGAAAAAGGTCTTGAGAATTCAAACTACCATAAAACTGAAGTTTTTACGAAGGAAGACAAAGCAGAACGGAGAGATGAAGAGAGACATGATAAAGATATAGACATGGGTACACTTGGAGGAGGATTTTATTAATTGTTCTTTCTAACATGGAATCCTAATAATGCCTCTATATAGGATAGAAATTCCTTAAATGTTGGGAATCAGTTCCAAGTCTCAGGTTATCTGATTTCTCATTCCATGCATCCTTAAACATAACAAACACCATGAACATATTTTGTAGAATGAATTTTTAATTATTCAAGCACTCCATTCCTTGTGAACCAAACGTGGCCAAAATTCTATGTAGAGTGGTAGATATGCAACGTAAGATCTTTTTAAACAATCATTCAGAAAGTATCACATCATTCAAATTGCATGAAAAAAATTTCACACCTTTGATAAGATCACCCATCAAACTATGAACTGGACGATCATCCCCAAGTCGCCCTGAGGAACTTAATATTTCCTTACAAAGAGCAGATTTGGCACAGCCAGGGATTCCTGAAAATGGAAAGTTGTCAAGGAAAATGCATCAAAGCTAAGTTCAATCGTGATATTGAATAGCAGTAAATATGAACAGCTACAAGATTTTAAAGAAACTGGATACTCAAAGTTTCATTTACTGTATGCTGTTATATATTTTGCAAAATCAATCTAACTAGTAATTTCTACTAGTAGAAAATGAAATATGGGGTGGCGGGGTCGCTAATAATTCAATTGTTTCTCTTATACTCAACTCAGAAGCAGCAGAATAACAAAGTTCACGACTGCTAATCTGCTTTTTGGCAGAAAAAACTACATGTTCAACTTTAAGGTAGGTAATAGTACAGCACAATGACACAATCAATTTGGCAAGAAACATAAAGATATATTGGAATACCATCCCTAAGCCTCATGATACATTGTAAAAATTATACCTTAAACAGCTAGAGGCCGACCATATAAAATATAGGTACAGGTTCTGAAATAACAAAAAATATACTCTCTTTTTATGGTAAAATAATTAAATTCACTATAAGTCTATAACTACCAAAAAGGGGCTGAAGTGGTGAACGCAAGTACGCACCAAGTATACAACGCATAGGAGAAATAAGTGGCACGCCTATCTTCCCACAAAATCCAAAACCCAACCCTATACAAATCGAGCGTCCCAAAAAGAGATACCTGCTCTAGGCTCCAGTAGCAAACACTCTCAGAAAGCCCATAAAATGCATGATTGACCCCAGAAACATTTCATGGCTTCAAAAGAAAGAATGCTTGGGCAAAGAAACTACATGTGTTTTTTTGGACAAAAAAACAAATTTTATTAGATGAAGAGAAAGAATACAAGTATACGAGGAAGAAGGTTTCTTTAATCTTCGGAATGTCGATTCTTCCTCTCCTACCAAAGTGCCCATAAAATACTAGGCGGCATTAAATACTGTTGTCTCCTCCGCTCCTTCCCAACCTTCCCCTCTCTACAAGCCTGTAATATCTTACAAACTGACCTCCTGTGTTACTTGGGTGTCGGGTGTTGGTACGAATCTAGATGTCGGACACGTGAAGTCAAAAAATAGAGGATACGCGGATATGGATCTGAATTTTGACACAGGTGCGGGGATACGGTATGTTATGATTTTTTAACAATAATGTTTCTAATTGTATCACCAAGTTTTTTTTTGCTCTAGGGACTAAATTGCAAAAATATAAAGAAACAGGGGCAGAACTGAAACTTCAGGGGCTGAAATGGAAGAAAACAAAACTACAGGGACTGATATGTAATTTTCCAAGGGCTATTTTGAACTTTCAGAAAACCTGGGGGACTAAATTAAAAAACTATAAAAACTATGAAGAAGAGGAGAAGAAAAGGAAAGAGGAAGCATACCTGAACTTGAAGTCTACGTTTCGACAATCGATAGGTGAAGCCTCTGACGGCAATATTTCTTTTCTTCTCCCTTTCTTTTCTTTTTCCATTTTTTGTTCCTTCCTCCTCTTTGATAACCGTGCTTCCTCCTTCTTCGTCTCTTCTTCTCCGATTAACCATCTGCAAAAGTAGCCGTATCCGGATTTTTGTGGCCGGATCCCGTATGAATCCCGCACCCGCACCCAAGTCATGTCGACACGAGTACTCCACCAAAAATGGCGAGTTCGAGTAACACAGCTGACCTCGGCATCACCCAAGAGAAACCACACAACGAAAATACAACAGTCCTCAAACTCCTCGCTGCAACACAAGGGACAAAGAGGTGACAAATCATTTCTTCCATGCAACATCACATGATGCACCTCTTTGAAAGCCAAAGCTCTCACTTTTGGAGGACACCAAGTGAGTATCGCAACTAAAGCTGCCCTCCAAGTGAAAAACACCACCTTCTAAGACACCCAAACCCTCCCAACCCTCCAAATGAGTCTCCAAGGAAAATGTTTGTCACCAACTCTTTGCAAGACCATTAATAAAAGCGGATCGAGAAACATCTACTGTTGTGCTCCTCTGCCACAGTAGATCTTCCATCCAAGAGTGACAACCAACACTTCCCTCCCTTAGATAACGGTCAACAAGCCAGCTACATCTAATTCCCAATTCTAAAAGTTCCGGCTAGATAGCGGCTTTCCTTGACCATCCAGCCTCTACCTCTGAGCGATATTATGCAACTTTAGCACTTGGATTCAGCATAAAACCCACAAGATTAAGAAAACATTCCCAGCGATAAATCTCACCTCATCAATATCTTACAAAAGTAAAACAGAAACGTCTACCCGCATTAATGGGCTTACATAAGTCATAAATTTCCATATAGCTCTCAATCCTCTGTGTATAGGAATACCCATCCATATTCAACATAAGTCTGTGAAGTGGATGTGTCAGTGTAACATACTAAAATTCAAAAAGGATGTCACTGCAAACAACCAGAACTTGATACAGTGTGTGAGAGTCTTTGAACTAAGCAGGAGGTCTCTGCTTCAAACCTTAGTGATTTACTAAGTGTTTTACTTTCCAAAAAAGTACATTACCTTTGCAGATTTTGGCACAAATATCACAACATTTTTTCAAGCATCAATAATATTTCCGGTTTGTTCTTCAGATTTTCACTCTACATGCACATTCAATTAGGAAATTGAAAAGCCAGATTGCAGAGACCCCAATATCAAAGTTACACATCAACTAAAGCAAGAAGCACACTAATACTTTGTTCACGGGAAGTTCGTAAGTTAGACCTAACAGCAGTGGGAAAAGTTTAAGTAGAAACTGTATTTACCTTCAAAGAATAATAATAGGCAAAACCAAGGAAAATCCCACTGTAGTTGGCACGTTTTACTTATTACACTATTAAACATTTAAAAATTCAAATTACCCCATTTAACTAATTAAAATTTTGAAATTTCACCATTCCGTTAATAACATTTGACGTCCGTCAAATTGGCTCAGATTGTTACAGACAAAACTAAGAAAAACCCCATTATAGTTGGCACATTTTACTTATTACACCATTAAACTTTTAAAAATTAAAATTACACCATTGAACTAATTAAAATTTTGAAATTATACCATTCCGTTAATAAGATTGCTTGGGTGTCAAATTAACTCAAATTTTTTCAGACGTGGCTAGATTTGTGCTTCAAATTTACAAACCAACCGAATTTACACCATAGATATCTGCTTCAAATTTATCAAATTGATGAAATTAATGATGCTATTTGGCAAAATTAAATATACACAAATTTGATTCTTTTTTTCAAATTACATCATTAATTTGATAGATTTTATACAATTTGAACGTATATACACCACTATTTTTATAGACAAATCAAAGGCGGGGTTTAGAACCCTAACTACTACAATAGGTATGTTTTCTTCTCCATTTTACAAATATTCTCTTCTCGATCCTCCTCCGCCTACCTTTTGCAATCACAACTTCTACAACCCTAGTCGCCTCTATCGAAACCCCAATTCTATTTACCAAAACATAGCCCCATTATCAGCCCCCAACACCCCAAATCAGCTTTTATTTGCCTAATTACTAGCACCATCCCCGTTGCAATATCAACGCACATAGCCTAAATCAAAAAAAGTGAAGAAAAAGTGAACCAACTACAGCGCACCCAGCACCGTCGTTAAAAGCTTCAACACCTAAGGAGTTACCGCAACCCCAAGGCCTAAAGAGCCTCCAACGTCGCCAACATCACAATGAGTCTCCACTGTCGTCGCATCGCCTCCACTGCCACATGGAGCATCCACCGTTGCCTCACCTTGTGTCACCGCCTTCTGGGTAGGTTTTCTCTCTATACGTATTTTATTTTTTATTTAATCTTTGGAGACCTGCTTGAGAAATGAGTTGATTTTACTGCCTAATTCACGTAGGAATGACATGTCATTTTCTTTTCCGTTTTCACTAGCCACGTCTGGAAAAATCTGAGCCAATTTGACAGACGTCTAATCTTATTAACGGAATGGTGTAATTTCAAAATATTAAATAATTCAATGGGGTAATTTCAATTTTTAAAAGTTTAATGGTGTAATAAGTAAAACGTGTTAACTATAGTGGGGTTTTCTTAGTTTTACATGAAAGAATCTGAGCTAACTTGACAGATGTCCAATCTTATTAACGGAATGGTGTAATTTCAAAATTTTAATTAGTTCAATGGGGTAATTTGAATTTTTAAAAGTTTAATGGTGTAACAAGTAAAACGTGCCAAGTACAGTGAGATTTTCCTTAGTTTTGCCAATAATAATACTACTAGATGCCAAAATATTTTTAACAAATCCCAATATTATGTGAAAATAAATCCAAACAACTAAAATCTGCTTCTGAAAAAAAATACTAATGTCAAGTAGATGGGTAGTGATTCAAGCTATATGAAAAAAGTAGTACCTGGAAAGAAAACTATCAGACCCTCATCTTTCCGAACAGAGTCCTTCACTACGGAGGAACTGGGGCTTGATGGTGCTACCTCCTTCTCTGTCTCAAGGTCACCTTCTTCATCTCTGCCTCCATCGACTATGGCCATGAAATCCTCGGCTCTAACCAAGTCTCCAGCAGATCCAATCAGAGCTTGATTCTGTGGACTGCGTTTTGCATATTTTTCAAGAAAAGGCTCCACTTCACTAAGGTATATGGATGATGATAGCTGTTTGTGTCCATACTTCCTCCGTATGTGCACAGCCCTGAACCAAAAGGATAGACTATTATTTACATGCTGAACAGAGAATGAGTCGAAAGAAAGCAACTGTAGGTACGCAAGGACATCAAGAACTAAAATTTATATTACCATTCATCGAGCATCTTGCTGAGTTCCCTCTGCTTTGATGCTGAAGTATTCCATATTTTCATTTGCCTATTACGTCACAATATTGACATTAACAAGACTATAAAGACCATCCATCATACTTAAAAAACATTTCTTAATGTTACAGGAATCTGGGAATGGCCTCTATTAGTAAAGTCAATGTTAGTAAAACTACATTACTTAATGAAGTCAATGTTAGTAAAACCACATTTTCCTTCGTGTTCTTGATCAGTTGAGTTGATCCAAAAATTAATTTTTGCCCCTAGCAAATTGATAAGTATGATGTCCAAGGACCTACAATAAGAATACTACTGAAAGATAAGCCACAACTTAACATGGAAGACAAAGTAAAACCTAATTATATGAAGACCAAAAGCTTTAAAACTGCAGTATGCTGATGCAGAAGATTCTACACGATTTGTGAAGATGAATAAAATACAGATGTGAATGCATGCACAGACATAAGCAAATATGCATATATATGTACACACACACGTACACAGAAATAGCAGCTAGCTTTATCCGAATCTCGTTAAGGCTCGGACATGGAGTAATCAAAATCCCTACAGAAGGCTAATCTTTAATGAATTAAAGTTACCTCTAGGATAAGGACTTCAAATTCAAATCCTAACATCCAGGTTTACATACTAACAAGGAGCACATGCATAAATAAACCACATGCAGGTTTAAACCCGATCGACATATAAGCTATCTGATCATTCATATACATATACAACGAGTCCAACACATTAAAGTTAAACTCAAATGTCAGATAAGCTTTTGGAACATTCAATTTGAATAAATGATTATTTATCAATTTTCACTCAATCAGCCTCCAAGTTGACGACGCTAAAACAACTACTTAAAAATTGCTAAACCAGCCTCTTTCACCCATACTGAATACCTGAAAAAAACTTACCGCAGGTAGTAGGTCTTGTAAGCAGCTGGACCTTCTTTGAACAGAATTGACAAGCCGTTCCGAATAAGAAAGGTTCGTAACTGTGGACCAAAATGATGAATGGGAAATTAGTATGTGCATCACTAGAGGATACCAAGAATCATAAATTGAACATTGGACCAAAATAAGCACATGTACCTTGTATGGAAGAAATTTCATCTTGATCATCATATTTGCATCTTCATCAGCTAAACCATCTACTCCTGATATTCTGTTGCTATCATTGACATTTTTAACTATGTCATCATTGTTTTTGGCAATTTCAGAAGCTCTCTCCTTACTCGCCTTAAACAAATTTATGTCAACAAAAAAACCTGGAAAGCAGACGTAAGATCAAAAGATGTTACAACAAGGAGAGAAACTTTTAGCCCAGAAATTGCTAAATCTAGCAAACATCTACTTATATTTATTCATGCACTTTTAAGGGACATATAAGTAACATTATATAACAAATGTATTCTCTCTTTATCCCGAACTATATGTATATGTGTGTGTGACAAATAAAGTACAACTTCTCTTAATATATGCTTAGTACTATATTTATCCTTTATATTAAGAAAAAAGCATTTGATTAATCGAAAAGAGAATATACAATAATATGGGGAGGACAAGAAGTCCAACATCACCAAAAACAAGACCAAACCGACAATTTAAAAAAGGGCAGCCCTCCAATATGTATGCAAACCCTCTAAAGGCGCCCATAATTGTGACGACCGAAAAATTGGATAGTCTTGTAATTAGACTTAAGAATTATTATTGAATAAAATAAGTTTTTATTGATAATATTATGTGTTGTGTTTAAAGGTCTTATTATGACCTAGTTTGTAATACGTGGTAGAATAAACGAACTAGGTTTCGTATAAGAAAATAAAATTTTTCCGAGAAAAAGTCGTAAAAACACTATTCACCGAAAACGCTTTTGCATTTTTTCGAAGAACGCGATAACGTTAATATGATGAGAAAAGACAGAATATCCAATAAAATTTGAAAACGAAAAAACGCAATTTTTAGCCTGTGTAACGAATTTCAAAAAGTTAACGAAGTATAATACGCGTATAATACGAAAATTATACAGTAAGAATACAAAAGTCAAAGTCAAATATTGGGGCTAACTAAATGGTTAAAGTAACGAAACTAAGTGAAAAAGATCAAGTGAGGCTAACCAAACCCTAACTAAATCAAAATGGACCGATGGGAGGAGGAAGCTTAGCAAGTAAGCTTGCCATCCCATCCCCCACCAATTAACCATGGTTAGTTAGGTGGTTAGGTTAAGGAAACTTATGGGAGAAGCTAAGGAGCAAACTTAGGGGCCAAGTCTTTGTAGATATTAAGTGGCTAAATGACCATTTTACGGCAAGCCTTGCCAAGCTTATAAATAGCAAGCCATTCTTCTTCATTTCCTACCAATTCACAAATCCAAGAGAAGAAACTGTAGAGAATTTGAGAGAGGAAGGGAGAGAGCTCGGAAATTGAAGGGAAAAGGGAGAGAAAAGCTAGCAAGTAGCTTTCATAAAGAAGAAGAGAGCAAGCTTTCATACTAGTTCAAATTAGAAAGAAGAACTGAGATAAATCCTAGCTTTAATCCATTCTTTATAAGTTTTATATGTACAAGTACATAGCTTATAGATGGAAGTATAAAATGGAGAAAGATTATGGTTATACATTTAACCATGCTAATATGTATGAAAAATGAAAGTAAGAAGATAACTTGAAACCTAAACCTTTAAAAACAACTTTTAAGCTTTATGATTATATATTGCTTGTTTATTGTGGTTGTGGTTGTGGTTGTGTTGCTGAGGATCATGAAGGATCCAGAGTAATAAGGATGAGATTAGTGAACTTAAATCATTGGTAAAATGAATGGAAAGTGAAAACGTAGCTAAAGAAATTAATTGAACGAAGAAAGTATGAAAATTGTGTAAATGGTTGTTTATCGGACTAGTTGATGTCATAGTTCGTAAACTAATAAATGAAGTCCGAGAAGGAAGAAACGTACTAAAATGTGTTATAACAAAGTTATGGTGAAAATTTTAGGAAAAGACATTAGAAGTCGAAGATTTAGTTTAGTATGACTTCCATATAAATCTTAAATCTTGATGGTAGCTAACACTTCCGAAAGACTATGTTTTTCATTAAGTTGTGTAGAGTGTAATAAAGGTGAGCTGTAAGCTCAAGAACGAGCTCATTCGAGTATCAGATAAGCAAGTTACGAATTTACGAAAAAATAAGCGTAAAGGATGGTAAGTTGAAAATTAGCTCAACAAAGGACTTTTGAGCCAATTTTTAGGCTTGTTAGAGACCCGGGAAAATTATTCTACTCGGGAAAATTTGAAGAGGGTGTTGCAAGCTTTCCAACACCTCAAGAACGAACTCATTCCGATATCCAATGTTCTAAAAGGCACTGGGCGGGAGACGGGCGGCCCTAGCGCCTAGGGGGCCTAGGCAGGGCCTGGGTGGGGCATATGCGGGATTTTTTATTTTAAGTCAATTTTAATATTTTATCTTACATTTATCCAAACAAAACAATAATATAAAGCAAAATAATCTATAATAAATATAATAAAGGTCTTCGCTTAAAATTCAAACACATCTATATTGCTAATGTCAAAGTTCAAACACAAACATGCAATTGTTCAAAGTTCAAACATATTTTTAATGTATTAATTTTATTCATAAACAAGATTGCTATTAAATAATAAAATTTAAAATTTCAAGAATCTAATTTAATATTAAAACTTAATAAACTAAACATAAATTTAAGAATTATATTGAATTAAACTAAATATTACAAATGTATCATCATTTATATAATTTGAAGTTGGTACAAATTCAAAAAATTACAACTATAATAAAATTATCCATTTTGACTTGATATTGTTCACTTTGATATGCTACAACATGTATTATGAATATGATAAATCATTAGAAAAATAAATATATTAAGATCTGGTTTGGGTAGTTATTAAAATGAAAAAAACCTCTCCAGTTGGCATTGCAGCGCCACATTTCCAGTTCATTCTAGCATTACCATTTTACCAAGTCTTGATGGAGAGTCGAGAAATGTCACTTGCCAGCAATACCTGTGATTATATAGCATAAACCGTCGCGGCGAAGTGGTCAAAGCCCAGTGATGAGTTGTTTGGAACTCAAAGATTGGGTGTTCATATAAAATGATAATGAACGTGAATGTTCTACTAATATATCGCATAACAAGTGATTAAAACCTTACGTAATGGTTGAATGTGAATTAAAAGGTAAACAATGTAAGCGTAAAACACTTAAAACAATGAAGACGTTTAGTGTGGGCGTAAGATGAACGTACTTAGCATGCACACAAGTGTATGGTTTGAACGTAGCATAACGGAGTCGGGTGTAGGACGTGTAAACGTCGAAAAGCCGAGTCGAATGTTAACGAACTTGAAAAGTGGTCCGAGTCTAACAACACGAACATGGAAATAAATGAATAAAGTTAACATAAGCTGATAATTGACAACCTTACGTAACTAATTGGTGTGTCATCCTTATGGGATATATCTTTCGAAAGACGATATAGCGTAAGCTGTAAGCAGTGCTTAAGGTAAGTATCATAACTTCATTCATATTGTTGAATTGAATGCAAGTTTCCTAACTTGTACAAAATCAAATTTTGTTCAAATTTCTTTAACTTACTCAAATGTTGTAACTGAGCAAGTTATTATATATGTGCAAATGTGTTATATTTGTACAAGATGTTTATCATGAATGGTGCTATGTGCCAATTTTCTGCACTCATATGCTTTTGACATGAATTGTTCTGTGACTGAATTGTTCAAGTCGTAAGAGTTTTGAATGAACTGCGTTAAGAATGAGTCTATGCTGATTATTTCGACTAGACAAATGTTAAGATAGTAATTGAGTTTAAGGTGTATGTACAATCGTGCTTTTTAATCGTTAGCTTGTAGTAATTGAGTTAAACAACTCCTTTGTATGGGCAAAGGTTTAAGATGAGTTAGGAAACCGATCTAGCTCACTGTCAAGACAATGTAGATCATTAATTTTAGGTGGGGAGCCACTCAGTTTACTATATTGATAACTGTTGAGAACTCGATTAGTGCTGTGTTTTGTATATATGTTGAAAAGGTGATTCTTTTCACATATGTAGTTGTGTAGGATGAGTTGACCTAGAAGTGTTATAAGAAATATTGTTATTAATGAATGAGAAGATGAATGTTATTGATGTTTTAAAATGATAGGAATCAAAATTATTTATATTATTCGAGCTATTTCATAACTATTGTTCAGTTATTGAAGTTTTATAATGAAAGAATATATGATTCTTAAATTTGTTGTTATTCAACTGCTATGACTTGCTGGCCAATTAAATGCTCACACTTGCTTAAAATAAAAATGTTTTTAGCGAAGCTAGAAAGAACTAAGGAATAAGGTGAGGAATACGGTGAAGAGTAAGGAAAAGATCCAGTTCTCGACTTGAAGAGTACTTGTTTAACTTTATATGTATCTGTTATGGCGGATAAAAGTCACAGGCGTATTAAGAAAGTAAATAAATGATGTAATGTTCATTAGCTGTATGTTTCGAAGATTTTAAGGTATTAGAATATGGGATTAGAAGGAATATATTGTAATATTTTGAGGATTTAATTATATCTAAAGGATATATGGATGTGTGTATGGAATGAATAGCAACGTGATGCACCGAACTCGGGTTTGAAGATAGACCTGGTTTCGGGGGCGTTACAACAATCCCTCAACAAACGAAAAGGTAGGCAGTTCCACCTAAACAGTGTCACATTACTCTCATTCCAAATAACCCATAATAAAATTTAGAAGAATTTTCACATCTAACATCCCTCTTATTTCTGAACCTTCACTAACAAATTAACAACACATGTTCCACCAAATCAAAGTACACCCTCACCTCCTCCAACATGCCGAAGCTAGAGTTTCACAAGCATCAAACAACATGAGAATGCCAAAATTATTACTTTGCCTGCACGTAAAACCAAATGTCCAGAGATGACCTTTTTTATTTTTATGAAGTGTCCACTGTCCAGCCATAGGACCTTGTAAGGTCTGCAATCTGATAGAGATTATTAGTATTTAATTTATGTAGAACTGGAGACGACCAAAAGCCTTGAGAAGGTACCTTGGCTTTTTTAAAGTAGGAAGTCAATGGGAATTGAGTAGGAACAATAGAGCGAGTCAAGAAGCTTTTATAAGAAAATGTATTAGTCGGATATTCCTCATGTTTTTCACAACTAGTAATAATCAGACAGTTTTACTTTTTTTTAGCCTTTTTGCTACTGCTCAAGTGATAGATTATGCACTTCCTTCAATTACATATCAATTCCACTGAAATTGTGGGCATTTCAGTAACACAAAGAATCCAACATCTTTGATGCATAACGGAATAAGAAGACTGATGGAAAGTGTTAGTGATTAAATTATTGTATATTTGTATACAACTAATGACTAGAATGATTGCAATCATGTCAATTTAGTTAGAAAATAACTTTTAATTACAATAGGTAGTAAAAGGGGGTTTATTTCCTTGTTAAATTAATTTTCCTAATTTAATTCATCATCGGATTACCATCAAGGAGTCACTCTTCAACCCTATACCCACTACAAAGTCTGCATTTATTCATCTTTCTTCATCAACTATTCCGTAAGTTAAAACAAGTAAACTCTAATTTACAAAGAATCTTAACACCAAAACTAGGATTCGCCCAAACCGTCCACCTGGTAACATCCAAAAAGCCAAAGAAAGATCGTCTTCCTTCTTGCTGTAAACAAAGTTGCCATCACCACACACAGCTCACGTCGTCCACGCCACCTCAGTCGCTGCCTCCGCATCCATTTCTTCATAATAGCATTCTAAATCCTTAAAATGCTCTGCAAGCCCTGAGAACACACCATATGTAGCACCATACTCCAAGTTATATACTGTTGAAAGAAACTGATTTTGGGCGTCTTCTTTGATTCATTCTACTCTCATTTACATTGATTTATATACTAGTTTAACAATGTAGTGATCCCTTAATTTATGGGACAAGATCCCTAATTTATGGTCCCTAATTTATGGGATAAGATTGTATCTTCTAACACTCCCCCCTCAAGTTGGTGTATAGATGTCTCGCATTCCCAACTTGAAACAGAATGGATGAAACAACTTACTACTAAGACCTTTAGTCAAAATATCTGTAAGTTGATGTTCTGTTTTAACAAAAGGTAAGCAAATAAAACCACTAATTAACTTTTCTTTAATGAAGTGCATGTCAATCTCAATGTGTTTAGTTCAAAATCGTATTGTACCAGGTCATTTGTAATACTAATGGTTGATTTATTATCACAAAATAACTGCATATGCCTTTTAGTTGCAACACCCAAATCTTCTAGCAAAGTTCGAAAACCACCCAAATCTTCTAGCAAAGTTCGAAAACCACATTAGTTCACATATACCCAAGGCAATAGCTCGATATTCTGCCTCAGCACTGGATCTTGCCAACACGAATTGTTTCTTACTGTGCGCCAAGTAACAAGATTGCCACCAACAAATGAGCAATAACCAAATGTAGAACAATGATCCTCTATAGAGTCAGCCCAATCTGAGTCGAAGAATACTTCATGCATATACTAACTTACTTGAGATATCAGGATTTTGTAGACAGTTTCCATGTGACAATGTTGAGTATCATGCACATACTAACTTACTACTCCCACAACGTAAGATATATCAGGTCTAGTATGAAAAAAATATATCAATCGTCCCACCAAACGTTGATATCTTTCTCTATCAATCGTAGGTCCTGAGTCAGCTATTAAATGATAATAAACTTCAATAGGAGAATCAACAAACTTACATCCCAACATGCCAATTTCTAACTAGAAGATCAAGTACATATTTCCTTTGAAATAGAAATATCGCACTCGAAGATTCGCAACTTCAATACTAAGGAAATATTTCAAAGGACCAATATCTTTGATCTCAAACTCTCTAGTCAATCTTACTTTAAGATTAACTATCTCTTCTCTATTATCCTCTGTCACCACAATGTCATCAACATAAACAATAAGAATGGTAGTCTTACCCTTTATTTGTTTGACAAATAGAGTATGATCTGCTCGACTCTGCTTGTACCCACACTTTGTCATTGCTTTGTGGAATCTACCAAACCAGACTCTAGGAGATTGCTTCAGACCATACGAGCCTTTCACAACTTACAGACCTTACCCTCGATGGCAGATGAAGCAAAATCATGAGGTATTTCCATATACGCTTCCTCCTCCAAGTTACCATGAAGGAATGCATTTTTTACGTCTAATTATTAAATATCCCAACCGAAGTTTGTTGTTGGTACGAACAGAGTTCATTTTCGCCACAGGAGCATATGTCTCCTGGTAATCAATCCCATGGGTTTAAGTATACCCTTTTGCAACTAGTCTAACTTTTAGTCTCTCAACTGTCCCATCTGACTTCTGTTTGACTGTATATACCCACTTGCATCCAATTGGTTTTTTCCATATGGAAGCGTGACTAGTTCCCTTGTATCATTCTTTTTTAGGGCATTCATCTTTTCTATCATAGCCTGTTTCCAGTTCGCATCGTTAATTGCTTCTCTCCACCCCTGAGGAACAGATATCGAAGACAAGGAAGAAACAAAAGAAATGGTAGGATGCAGATAATTTATTATAGGCTAAGAAATTAGAGATAGGATGTTGGGTACACGATCTAATCCCTTTTCTAAGAGCAATAGAAAGATCAGTATCATCAGAAGAATAATTAGGATTAGGATTCTTACCATTGGCATTATCAGGACTAGGTTCTGAGCAGAATTGTTGCAGTGATGCAAAAATGATAACCTTATTTTTGTCTCTTCGAACATAGGTCCTTAACTCAGGCTCATTCTGTATAACATGCGACTCTTGTTACTCCCCTTGTGAAGATTTATCAGAGACAACAACAGGAACAAGAGAAAATTTTATACGAGGTGGAATAGTACTATTTGTAATACTAGCCTCAGGAGGAAGCTCCTCCTCATCAATAAAATCCTCCCCAAACTCCCAAAAAGTGACATCAACAAAAATTGTGTGAAGGAGGGTGATAACATTCGTAACCTTTTTGGGTGGGAGAATACCCAATAAAAACAAACCTAAGAGACTTGGGATCTAGTTTTCCCCGAGTGGGAGATTTATCATGAACATAACATACACAGCCAAAAACTCGTGACAAAGGACTTGTCGTGTGTTGGGAGAAAGAAATGGTCCTTCTATTCTCAAGAATTCTAGAGTGAATCCGATTTATAAGAAATGCAACAGTCAGAATATCATCTCCCCCGTAGAAATTTAGGTGTTCATAGTCAACATAGCATGCTACCTCTAGTAAGTGTCAGTTTTTTCTTTCCACCACCCCATTTTGTTCTGGGGTTGGAAAACAGGAGGTTTGAAGTATAATGTGAGATATGATGCAAAAGTATTATTATTACTATATTCACGACCATTATCGATGTAGAGAATTTTAACTTTAGCTTCAAATTGAGTTTAGATCATCTTATGAAATTTTTGATAACAATCAAACACCTAATTTTTGGAATGAAAAAGATAAATCCAAATTATACGATAATAGCAATCAAAAAAACTAACAAACCATCTATAATCAGAATGGGAAACAACCCGAGAGGGTCCCCACACATCAATATGTATAACACCAAAAGGTTCAGAATGTCGACTTCTAATAACATAATAAATAGAACGTTTGTGTTTACCCAATTTACACGGTTCACACAAAAACTGTGTTTTATGACATTGCTTAACTAAAGATGGAAATAAAAACTCTAGTACCGATAAAGGAGGATGTCCCAAACGTCGATGCCATTGATGAAAAGAAGTTTGGTTAAATTTAGAAGTAGATTGAAAAGCCTAAGTAGCAGTCTCGTCTGTAATTAGTGACATGTTAGAAGAGGTAACATCTAAATAATATAGACCAGCAACTGTACTACCACCGCCAATCTTTTGTCCCGTCACTAAGTCTTGAAAAACACAATGAGTTAGAAAAAGGTGACTGAGCAATGCAAGGATTTGGCAAAACGTTGGATAGATAACAAGTTTGCGGTAAATGAAGGAATATGAAGAACAATTCGGTAAGACGTTGGATAGATAATAAGTATGTGGTAAATGAAGGAATATGAAGAACATATGATAATGCTAATGAAGGAGTACAAACTACTGAACCACTCTCGAGGATAGGACAAAGAGAACCATCAGCTACTCGAACCTTGTCTTTGCCAGAACAAGGCGTGGTATGAGGTAAAGCGATTTGAGGATCCAGTTATATGCTCGAAAGCACCTGTGTCGATGATCCAACTAGGACACGTTGATGAGACATTAAGAGCACAAGAGTGTATACCTGATTGTGCATAATGAGAAGAAATAGATGGGACCAATGTTGAATTAAGAGTATAGCTTCTAACTTGTTATCCCATGATACTATTATGAACCTCACTGTTAGCACCACTTTATTTCGCCATATAAAAGGAAGGAGGATAAACTTTACCAGCACAGTAGCAACAACAAAAAAATGAAGCTACATACGAAAAGCAACCAATTGATGTAAAACAGATTGGATAAACTTAAACCAAACACCACAAGACTACTGTAGATGGCAAGAAGAGAGAGAAGCGAGCACCATGGAAGAAGCCGCGTCAACAGAAGATCGCTGAAAAAAGACTCACACGTCGGCTGAAGGTGGCGCGTGGCGTCGGCATCCAAGAGTGAAGTGGCGCATGTGGGCGCATATGGTGGTGGGTCAGAAGTCAGAATGGGTAACCCAATTATGATCTCAATTTCTTCATACAAATTTGTTTAACTAGTTTTCTGAGAGAAAATAAGAATAGTAGCGAAAAATGAAGATTAAGTTGGCTAGTTTTCTAATAAGAAGAATAAGGAACGTAGCTCTGATACAATGTTGAAAGAAACTGATTTTGGGTTTCATCATTGATTTACATTTACATTGATTTATATACAAGTTTCACAATGTAGTGATCCCTTAATTTATGGGACAATAGCCCTAATTTATGGGATAAGATTGTCTTCTAACATATACATTGTGGATTCCTATTAGAGATTATTTAGTGGTACATTGGGTTGAGTTTTGTTGTGTATGAAGACTGAAGGATATTTTGGTATCATCTGGTTTTGTCCAACAGTAATTCATGGTTTGATCCTGTTAGTATATTCGTTTCATGTAAGGGATTACCTTTCTGTGTTTTCTTCCATATCAAAGTCAATAGATTTCAGAAAGGTTATTATGCCCTTCTAGAATTAGGAGTACTGAAGACATAGATATATAGATATTCTAATGTAATTTTTCTGTTCAAAAACAACTAAAATAATTTTTTAGAAGCTTTTGAAGCTCTTTTATAATTGTTTATTGTAATTCTAACCTTAGACTACAAGCTTACTATTTGACCTTCAGATTTCAAAGTCTAGGGAAGCCAAGTGAATCACAACAAAAAAAAGGAAGGGAGCAAAATAATGAAAATCTAAATTTTTTTTTATCATAGTTGTTGCCAAAGCCCAAGTAGTTTCTTCTTATTTCTTTTCAATTTTCTATGCAGTGCCCTTCAAAAACCACAAGTAGATCTGGATGCCATCTTTATACCCTTTGTCCTACAAGGCCAAAAACCCAATCAACCCTCAACTGAACCCATCAAGCTAAAACCCAAAGTAATGTTCTTGATTACAAGCCTAAATAAACATACGTAACTCACCATTTGTGTACCAACTTTTCCTATAAATCACAGATCAACCTATTTTTACCAAAATTCAGCCCAAAGAATCCTGATCATAACCGGACCTCAAATTCCTAGTTTCCTACCACCCAAGATCAATGTTGGTTCTAAAACATATTTTAAAAATTCAACTAAATGAAAACTCCCAATGCTGGAATAAGATACCAAATACCATGAGGTACCAATACAAGTTATATTCTTATAAGTTATAATTTCTTAGACAACTAACACAGCCTATATGGAAAGCAAGCTCAAAGCTAAGTGCAACTAAAACTTAATAAGAATGAGATAAAGAAAAAAATTACCTCGATATAGGGGCCACAATCCTGGTTTGTGCCTGGGACAATGCCAAGAGTTTGATGAATCAAAAGATGCAAAGAATATGAATGATAAAAATTGATTACATTATTATAACCAAATTTTAGGTTGGCAATATAATATCCTTTTTTTATAAGAGGGTGGGAAAAAATATCTATGCTTAATGTATAACAAAATATAAACAAGACCTTATCTCTTTCTGGTAGCGCCGGAAAGCTGAATCACTGTGTACATGGATCACCATTTTGAAATGAAGGTTGTCACTAGATACAAATTCAATTTTGTTGAATTTATGGTAGCATTTGAAAGCAACAGGAAAACGCTTTTCTTTCATCAAACGAATCATTTCCTGGTTCAAGTGTATAGATGTCTTTAACATACAGAACAAGTATTAAAGGACCCAAAAAAAACAGTGTTTAACACACTCTTTAATAAATATTGAACTAGTATAGTAGGTAGATCCACAAAACAAAAGAACTAACTTGACAATACTGGATCATCAATAAGTCCCGAAGCATCCTCAAACATAATGGATTGCAATTAGTTACACACAATATCTTACAACATCAACTGACTAAATAAGGACAAGGTGCAACCTCATAACCATACGAAAAGAAATGGAGACATTTAAATAGACAAAGCACCAATTAACAAATGCCAAAAAGATGTGCACGAACATAAATACAACCATCCAAATTGATGATTAGATTTATTTCAATATAGTCACATATTTAAAATAAAATAGAGAAGGTAGATCAATATTAAAAAAATAAGCTAGATTGCAACAATAGTCCTTTAACAATATCCCTTTTCCAATTCGAGTCCCTAAACCAAATTGTATCAATAACTTGGATTAATGTTCCCATCAAGTCCCTCAATCCACATCCGCTTATATGTCATCATTCCCTTTCACGCAAGGATTTTTAGGATCATGAATGTCATTAAAAATGT
The DNA here is from genome assembly GCA_020205615.1 of Panax quinquefolius. Classification (NCBI taxonomy): domain Eukaryota; kingdom Viridiplantae; phylum Streptophyta; class Magnoliopsida; order Apiales; family Araliaceae; genus Panax; species Panax quinquefolius. The sequence goes on along the minus strand of CM035171.1, from coordinate 102,982,769 downwards.
GCCTCCATTCAAATCCACAACCTAACAACATTACATATATTCCCCAACACTCGTCTCTCTAAATTTCTTCTCTTCCACCACCACTTCTCCCACCAAACAATATCCGTCTTTGTCCCTCCCTCTGTCTCGTATATATCTCTATAAATAAAGCCGGAGGATGAACATTTAACTGCTCCTTTGTGAGGCCATATAGTGAAAAAAAAAATTGTTTTTTCCCTCCATCTTCTCTTAATCCCTGTTTTATCTCATATTTCTATCTCCCCGTTATCCTTAGAGAAAAAACACGCGTAAGAATATGCCAAGTAGACTAGTACATATTTATGCGTCATGTACCACCAAACATATAAAGTACAAATTAGGATTTTATTGTAAATCTTAATATGCTTCAGTATATTTGTAAAATTGAGCTTAAATGAGGGATATATAATTTCATTTATCCTCTCTCTAAACTGTGTTTAAGATTATGGGTTGGTAAGAGGACATGAATAAATATTTAGATGGTAGTCATTATATATTTATATTGTGCTGTTAAGTGACTGTATTGTACTGTGGTAAAAGCATCTGAAGCAGCACTGGGGTCACAATGAAGTTCACCTGTCTGGCAGGAATATGAGCTCATCATAATGATGGATCAATAAACACGAGGTCTCAAAGGTGGGCCGACATTAGGAGATGGTAGTTGATGGAGGGGCAAGTATTAGTAGAACTGTTTCATATTACGTGAAAGTAGATATATGAGGAAGACAGTGGTCGAAGATTGTGTTGGATGTGGTGTCTGCAAATACAAATGTTTTGTGCTTGATGACAGAAGATGAGAAGAAAGTATCTGTCATGGCCCCAGCTTGCTGAAATCTATGCAACTACAATGGTAAATTAGGCCGATAGGATTTTTTTTATTGTCATCACTGGAGGCACACAGGTATACATGTATACATAAATGTCAAATTACATCCAATGGGAATCTGGGTTGTAGGTAAGTTGGCATTTAACTTTTGGAGAAAAAACAAATTGCACAGCCCCTCAGTCTATGTAGCAATATTATGCATTTCATAGGCACTAATTTTCTAGGAGCTTGGAGTAGTGCAATAGCATCTAATGACATCAAAATTATTCAAATAATTTTACGAGATGATTTTATCAAAACGTGTATAAACATTTTTCTTCAATTTAAATAGCATATGTTATATACATAAAAGTGTAATTAAATTTGGTTGTTGATATCTGCACAGCCTATATGGTTACACACCCAAATATAGATTAAAGAGATCAAAATGTCCTCAATAAATGGGAAATCAATTAGAACATTTACCCTTCGGGCTTTGAGTTTCACTATAGGATGCACAGACATCAGCGCCATTGAATTTTGCAATTGTACTGGTGGAAGGTGAATTTTGAAATGAACTTAATGGGGGTTAAAGGTCACGGAGGTCAAAAAGTTTAAACATTAGGAAGGAGAAAATTTATTTATCACCTAAATGTTAGGCGAGGAAAAAAAATGTTTTGACAGTATAACCATACATGTTTGCCCCATGAATGAGGCTTAAAAGCTGAATTTCTTGCATGTGATAGGCATAGGGACTCGACAAAAAACATTTATTAAGTTCAATGGTAAATTTGAGATGAATTGAATTAAGGGACACATTGCCAATAAGGAATCTAGTTCAGAGACTACAGACATTAAGAGACTTTGATAAAATTGAAGATAGGGCATCGCCTGACCTGAAACTTGGTCGTAGAAAAATCAGAAGGATGCGCTTGTAAGAATTTTGAAAGAACTAATCGATCGGCATTTTTTGAGTGTACATTGCCTCCATATCCAAACCAGTCGACGAAGTCAGGGCAGAAAGAAGTACCCACACTCTGAAGGACGGCCTTAATTTGCTGCAGCAGTACAGTTTTAAAATTTTATATTGACATCTGTAATTTGAAGTCTTACGTTATCATATAAACTTCACTTGAAATCCACAATTAAATTATGATAGCATACTGAAAGAACTCCATATTACCTGCTTTTCATCTGACCTGTTTGCAGCACATATTTGCCGCAGGCTAGGTCCCAAATCTAGGTCAACTGATGAGCAATGAAATATTAGGTTGATTCTAAACAATAAAAAGCCAAACCCATGATTGAATTGTCCATGTGTATAAAGCCAAAATAAAGAAGGGGAGATAAGCAAGAAGATGCACTAAACATACATTAAGGCTCCTTTTGGAAATCAGAAACAAGGAAAGGAAAGATTAGGGAGTCTCAGTTATTTTCCTTGTTGTGTTAATGAACTCCAAGGAAACTAATATGTGAAAGAAAATTAAAGCAAGTTTACTAGGTTTAAGAAATTAATTTTCTTTGAATATTAAAAAGAATCAGGATGTAAGATCATCATCATCACTTTCCGTCATTTCTACAAGCAATCTGTTGGAGTGCAGAAAGATTATGGAGTGCCAAAAGATCATCATCATTTTCTGTCATTTCCAAAGTTTAACTTTACTTAAAAATATGGACTCCTTATTGACAGCGTAATCATCAGATGATTATTTTTCAAATACTTTAAACAAAGCTTCAGATGAACTTTTTTATTTTCTTCTCTTGCTAGAGCTTGGAAGAATCCATGATCCTATCAATAATCAGTATGCATTAATTATTCAATCAGGGTAGTTGCTAAACAACCATGATAAACTACCCTAACCCTATTAAGGTATGGAATGGAATTCAACAAGATAGTATAGTTGCATTAGTTTATGAAATAAGCTCAAATCAAGTATAAAAAGATATCAAGCTCTTTAACTCAAAACCAATGTCCCTAATCATTATATACTAGATATACTTTCTCAAGGTATTAGATGTGGGACAACTTATATACTCTAAACTCTCCCTCACGTGTAAGTTGATGTATGAGTTGCACATGAAACTGATGAATATGAGACTCACACAAGATAAGCAAGCCAAGAAGAAAGCTAGTAAACCACGGGTAACTATTGACTCAATTGATAAGTGGCTATTAGTTAAGAAATGGGTAACTTTTTCACTTAAGAATGGACTGCAAGTGAGTAAGAATGAAGACCAAAAAGAGTGTTTACTTGGTCCAAGGATATCCCTCTCTGATACCATATTAGATTTTATTTTTTCAATGAGCTCAAAACCAATTGGTCATGACAAGAGTTGGCCCTAGTCATTATATACTAGACATACTTTCTCAAGGTATTCAACAAAACACATTTTGACATGGAAGAATGACAAATAAGCCTAGACTACGAAAAAAATATACAAACATGCATGAACCCCAAAGCACCTAATAACTTACTTTTATGCTAAAGCTAAAAATATACATATTTTCAAAATATTTGGACGACTAATTACTGAAAAACCAAGCCCGTGCCTTTATTTTAATGAACCTACCAGTGGAGGAGGCACGTGCATACCATTTCACTCCAATCATAAAACCAGACTCCTAGAGTTGGCCTGGCCAACCAGGTCAACGACACTCAGCACATTGTATTAGATTATATAGTAGTTAAGCAACCTGGGTAGAGTAACAGCTTAGAGCATGGAAAGTATGTTCCTTAATAACCAAAACAGAACTATTAGGTATACAATAAGTAGAGAAGAGAAAAGTGCATATGTGAAATGACTTAAAGATGGTTCAAAGATAGTTCTATAGCTAATATAACCCATCCAAAGACATGAATAAAATCAGCATACCTCCCTCTAACTGTGGTGGAGGTGAATCTCTTAAAACCTGCTCCATATGTTTTGAGCTCTCATGGCTCACAATGCGAGCCACGAGACCTTCCAAAATTTCACCCTGCACCTTTACATGGTCTTTTGATCCTGCATAATGATTTAGAGTCGGCTTAGTATTTAGACCTCTCAAAAAAAACTTATTCGTGAAGTCAAGATGTCAGTTCAGGCATACTCTCACCCTAAGCTTAAAAAAATTAGAAGACCCACCAAAAGGACAAGAGTATTCAAAGAAAAATAGGTTTTTGGAAGATACATACACAGAAGAGGGATATATGTGTAAATTCAAAGTGTTCTTTCAAAAGAGAGATAAATTTAAGATACCCACATGCAAAAATTTATAGCCAGAGTCATTTACCCTCAACTACTTACAAAGATTCAAATTTATTCTTATTGATGCTTTCATGAATTGTAATAGTGAAGCAAGTAGTCACATCATAAATATTACAGCATTTTGACTTTTGCAAGAAGAGAAACATAAGCATCACAAACTTCCATCTAAACACAGGATCAAATTACCAAAGAAGAATTACCCAACACAAGAATGCCTTCCAAATGGATGTTGTGGGAATGGTGTTCAATCAAAATAATGCTTAAATAGTGCAGTGGCAATGATACTGTTGCTGCTGTGAAAATTTCAACTGTAGAGACGAAACTGACGAAACTATAGGGCATTAATATGTAGTACTACTGTCCATGATGTTGGTACCACTTAGGTGGCAAGGAGGTCAGTGTTAATGGTTGCAAAAGTTGATATAGAATTTGCTATTAACTGAGAACTGCACCCTACTTTTGAATAATTACGCTCCACTTTAAGAAGAAGATTGTTCCATATCATGTTCGGATACATTGTTTGGATTTCAAGAAGAATAATACTGGGTAGCGTGGAACAAATACCATGGTGCAACTTGATGCAATGTTATTGGTGTGTGAAGGTGCTAAACAACTTCATTCAGACTACCAGATATGATAACTACCATTGTTCATAAATGTCAAAATAAACCACAAGTACACATGCCTAAATCAGGTCAAGGATAAATAACGTTACACAATTTGAGCCTCCAGTCAAACAAATCAAAGAGCCTTAAATTAAATATAAACTCTTACCTGGTACAGATATATCTGCAACTTCATCAAGAGCCTTACACACAGGTGTTGCAGTTCCTTCCTCACAAAGTGCATCATAAGCAGCAAAAAAAGATGTTACTGATTTCCTTTGAGCAACAAAAAATATATATATCAGACGTAGTAATATATAATCTCCATGTTCAAGCGTTCCTATATTTTTTACAACATAGCGTCAACTGACAATATAATTATCATTCTTATGAAAGCAACAACTGGACACCGGTGTGAAGAACATTTAGCCTCAAAAAGTTATGATAAATCAGAATTTTTAGATTGGGGGCAGATGGGTACAGAAGAAGAATGAAGCATAATTCTGAAAAAGACGAACCAAAACGAAATGAAGAAATAAATAAGAAACCCCCAACATACACTTCTTGAAACTACTGACTTAGAAACAAGCATAATATGATTTTTGATTTTACATATCTACTAGAGCCAGAAATCCTTTTAAATTTTATACATTAAAAGAAAATTTAAAAAAAAAGAGAGACCTTCACAGTTTAAACCTGAAAGTAAATCAATAACATCTCTTTCAAAGATAGAGATAAACCACACCATATAAATGGCAGAAACTCTGATGCAATCTTAATTACCAAATCTCACAGCATATATCTTACTGAAAAACATAATTTAGATATAGAGAATCAATAACTATCACAAATGCATGGTTCATGGCATCCATCCTAGATCCTCACCTTGTTGAGAAAAGCCAAACGTGATTTGTTGGTAGGCGCCATTTCCTGCAGAAACAAATTATGTCGGGTGTTGAGTAGAACTTTGGTTTTCCATTGCCCAATTCCGTAACTGCGGTCACTACCACTGCACGAACAAGAAAGGACAGAAGATTCAGGAAGGTGTGAAAGCCTACTAACAATATGTATAAAATGTACTGAAATATACCGACACTGAAGAAGTTAATACCGAAAAAGGGGTAAAGTCGGAAACGTATGTTTAGATGAGAAACAAATTTACAAGGGAAAAATTAAACAAAATCCTCAAATAAGCTAAATGACAGCAGACATCTATAAGAAGTCCCTAAACATGGCCTCTAAAGACATCTAAACATTTGATATAGCAAGCCAAAGCTAGTTGGAGAATAGCAAAAGAAAACATGATTTCTACGATTCTGGTAGTTCAATCAAGATAACACAAGAAGCAATTGAAAATTTTACAACAAAGCCTTTTTCTCTTCAATATTCCCCAGAAAGTTAAAAAGATGGTGTCACAGCCCACAGAATACCTTAAAAAAGTATTTCTAGCATATGATGCCAACTCTTCTCATAGCCAATTAGTTTTGGGTTAGAGAGCTTGATGTCTTTATATGCTAGATTGGGATTGGGACTTATTTTATAACATGTATTTGAGTGGGTCTAATATTTGGGTTTACCCACTTATAGTCCATTTCTCAAGAATTAAAGTTTTTCATTTCTTAACTAATAATTGCTTATCAATTAGGCCAATAGTTTTTCATGGTTTACTAACTCTCTTTTGGGCTTTTCTTTAGCTCTCTTCCATGCTTCTATCGTGTGGTCTCATATTCATCAGGTCGAAGTGCAACCCTGAACACATTAGAGTACATGCGAGGGGAAATGTATATAACTTGTTCCAAGAATACCTTGAGAAAATGTCTAGTATATAATAACTAGTGTCAACTCTTCTCAAGCCAATTGATTTGATTTTGGGTTAGAGAGCTTGATATCTCTATATACTAGATTGGACAAATTTTACAAATCTAAAACATTGCTTCTAAAGTAAACACATGTATATATCTCTGCACATAATGAACGCCCAAACAACTTAAAGTAAAATGAAGAACTATATAGTATGTCATAAGCATTTGAAGAACAGCAAACATGCTATACTAAATTATTTCTGGACTCAAAATGTCTCAATATATCCAATTTCAAATAACGTGTAGTGAAGCAGTATGTAACAAAATAGGTTGAAGGATTATCTAGCTTCTTTTTCCCCCTCACCATAATCTTCTCGTGGACGTTGCCCATGATCTCCTAAAACAGCTGTCACCAGCTCCATCGATATGCACATACGATTTCTCTGAAATTTCAACAATTATATTACTTAAAAATCAAAGTCGGAGATAACCGAACCATAAAAATGAAAACCCAAGTATATACTGTCAAGCATATTTGTCATAGAGCCTACAGTAGTAACAAGCAAACAGATGTGTAAATACAAACATCAACTGCACAGGTTGACCATCAATATGAACGTATGCACTTTTTTAAGTGCTCTTTTGTTTTTGTTTTTGTTTTTTTAGTCTGCTGAGGGTGGACTTCTTTTCCCCCATTTATTGTATCCTTTCTTTTCTATTAATAAAATTTCTTCATTTATCAAAAAAAACTATCAATCTGAAAGTCTATAATAGCAAATTAAAGAAATTTTGAGAAAATGAGATGGGAGTGTAGTGCATTTAAGGTAGAATTATACACTACTACCATAATTAATAATTATTCGGATAAGTAAGAACAAACATTTGTTTTAACATTACGTCATTACCTAAAGAGGAATGCAACTACCAACCTAGTAAGCACTTTTAACTAGTACTGCTTGTTGAATATCTTTTTACTTGGATCAATATTTTATCTGATGGTTGTATTGGACTATTTTACAGGCCATTCAAAGGAAATTCTATAAAAACTTCTTTAGAATCAAACATATAAGATACTTCAAGCACTCTATAATGATTCATATCACTCTATAATGATTGATATTTTCATGCATTGAGGTGGCTCAGAAGGTCGAATGTTATTATAGTAAATTAAATTCCGAGAATATATTTTCTTAACCAAGCTTTATGCTTGAATAGGAAGGCAATTGCTCCACGAAAAACACATAGATCAAGCAGAAAAATATGTTAGACACTTTTGGCAATGCTAAATTCCCATGCTATATTTTGTGCCCAGAGCAACAAAAATACTTAATTTTAGAATGATTTATAATCTTAGCAACAGATGCAACAGATGAAACCATATGGACTACTAAGTAGACTAGATTTAGGTGATTAATTTATAAAAAATTGCAGGTCTGCGCCAGATTGCCAAAGAATCTTCTCGTCATTATTTAATCCCTTCTTCCACAATTTATACTCTATTTTCACCTATCAAAAAATTATTCTACCTTAACATAATATATTCATGATGAAACATTATTTTGTGGTTTATAGCAAAATAAAATCAGTAATGATTAACTAATCGAAATGAAGCCAAATTTTATCCCCAAATCTCTTCCACCACATTATGTCATTTCTTAACTATTTAAAGCACATTTCAATCCTTACTCACATCTTAATTCTAAATTAGAAAAGTACTGCATATTGTTGTGGAAGAAATAAATGCAGTAAATTACACATATAATGAAGTGCCTCATCACATATATATACAAGTACTAATATAGAAGACATAACAAGGTCTTTGTTTTTATTTCATTACTTTTTACTTATTGCATTTTCCATGAGTGAAAATCATTTAAAAGAAAAATAACCTCAAGGTAATCATTGAATTCTGACTGCTTTTTGCTGACTTGGCTGCCCCATGCCTCTCGAAACATTCGTCCAAGAACAAAAACACCAACAGCAGTGTAACTGCAGCACAAGAATCAAGATTCAGTAAGCTGCAGTTCAAATCCAAATAAACATGACAAAATATACATGAAATAACGAAGGAAACATCATAGTTTGACACAGTTAGTACACTTCTTTCAATCTAGTTAACTACTATCTAAAGCAAGAAGGTTGAAGGTAGCTCAAATTTCTTCCGTCTACTATGTTCATTTTCTAGGCATCTGTTGTTCTTCTTCCGGTTGCGAGCGCAATTGGAGTACATTCGAGTTTGTAAGTACTTTCTATTGTTAGTTCAAATTTCAAAAGAAATAAATCATTCACTATTATTAAAATTTTATCATTAATATTATTATTTTTTGTTCTATTTATTTTAGATTCATACGAAGAAGAGGAATAGATTGGAACACAAACGATTGAGTGACTTGGTGTATGTCCAATACAATCGAAAGATCGACTCAAGGTTCCAAAAGAGGCGTGAACTTAGCAATAATTTTGATCCATTAGTCATTGATGACTTTGAATGGGGTAATGAATGGATCGATAATAATGCCGATGTTGTTCATCCCGGGGGATCTTACATGGAATGATGTGGATCGAGCAACCGGTGCATCCAACACGCTTGAGGGTCGCAATCTTTCAAGGAGTGCTTGTGCTAATACTAGTAATAATCTAATGACATACTCTCGACGTGGTAGTGGTTCAACTTCAAGGGAATCAAGGTTGATAGATTCCTACTCCGATAATGAAGTTGATGAAGAAGAGAGAATTCCAAATGATGATGAAGATGTGGAGGATGATTTTGGAGAAAGACCACCACCTACGCCCTTGAATGAGAGTAGTTCTCATGGAAGAGATGGAGATGACCTTTTCTATGATGATTTTGATTGAATGATGTTTCTAGACTAGTGTAGAGAGTCTAAACATTATTTTGGCTTACTATGGTGGTGTTTTATTAGTTATTAGACTACATATTTGTGATGGTTGGTTGCAACTTTATTTTCTATGTGGTGTTTTGGTGTTTGTTGAATTCTTCATTTCTTTCACTAATTTTTAATATCAAGTGTGTTGTTTTTGGATTGTTATTGATAAGTATTTACATAATTATGCCTTTAATGTTATTCCATAGTGTTATGTTTTGAGTTTTAATGTATATAAAATTTTGTTGTCAATATACTTGTTAAGTAAAATAAATAATATATAAATTGCACATTGTAAACGACTTGTCGCCTTACGGACGCCATAGCGGTCGCCTTGTCGCCTAGGCGTCCAGACAATCGGCTACCGCCATGACTCGCAGAGGCGCCATAACAACTATGGCCATCACCGTAACTCCCAACCGCAACTTAAACCCCATCCGCAACCCCACCTAACCAAATAAATAAGATGAAGAAAGAAATACTAAAAAAGGAAAAATAAAAGAACACTGACACAACATTATTACATTTAACACAAATCAATTACACAAACTAAACGATGACACTTGAATTTTAAGTATCTTGTTTGAAATCATAAAAAGAAGTATATTAAAATTTATGAAACTATGACAAACTATTTGGACACCCTATCAACCTAATATGACAAAGAGGTGATTATGAATCCTATTAGTACGTTTTACTTTTTTTAACAACTTAAAAGATGCAAACCTATCACTCTCACACTGAAAATGTTGCATAAAACTCGCATGTCTTTATTTAGAGAAACATTTGTATTCTAATTTAATCACTCCAATTTGCAAATCAAGTGGTAATTATGAGTCATATTAGAATGTTCTACTTTGTTTAGTATCAAAAGGTGTAATCTCATCACTATCGCACAAAAATGATTCGTACAACTTGCACATGTCTTCATTTAGATAAATTTTCCTATTGTTTGATTATTTCCTTCGAATTTCCAAACCAAGAGATGATAATGAGTCCTATTACTACTTTCTACTAGCAAATGGAAAAGAATAATTTCGTAGAGGAGGAGGCATGTGCAAGAGCAGAGGGGTCACCACCAGTGTTCTAAAAATCCCTGCCTAGGCCCCGCCTAGGCCCCCTGACGCCCCGCCTAGATGCTAGGCCCCCCCTGGCGCCTCACCTAGGCGCTAGGCCCCCTGACCCTCACCTAGACCCAAGACAGCAAAAAAAATCCCTCCAAAAAATTAGGCAGGGTCAAGGCGGAGAGATTTTTTATTTTAATAACTACCCAACCAAATCTTGATATATTTATTTTTCTAATGATTTACCATATTCATAATCTGAGGTTATAGCATATCAAATCCACAACGAAGTGAATAATATCAAGTCAAAATGGATAATTTTATTATAGTTGTAATTTTTGAACTTGTACCAACTTTAAATTATATAAATGATGATACATTTGTAATATTTAGTTTAATTCAATATAATTCTTAAATTTATGTTTAGTTTCTTAAGTTTTAATATTAAATTAAATTCTTGAAATTTTAAATTTTATTATTTAATAGCAATCTTGTTTGTGAATAAAACTAATACGTTAAAAATATGTTTGAACTTTGAACATGTTTGTGTTTGAACTTTGACATTTGCAATATGGATGTGTTTGAACTTTAAGCAAAGCTGCAAAGGCCTTTATTATCTTTATTATAGATTGTTTTTATTTATATTATTATTCTGTTTGGATAAATGTAAAATAAAATATTAAAATTGGCTTAAAATAAAAATCTCGCTTTAAACCCACCCCCAATGCACCGCCTCCGCCTCACTTTAACGCCTTTTAGAACATTCATGGAGGGTCCAAAGAGATGAGGATGGGAGAAATGTTGGAGGGGACCTAATAAAAAGAGGTGCTACCCTATTGGATTATCTTGTTTGTAGTATTTATCTACTCGTGTAAATTAACTTAGTTTTATTTTTAACTTTAAATTGTTTTTATCATTAAATAGTTGAAATAATATGAACATAATAGTGAACTGATCTTTCTACAACAAAAAATGATAATTGCACAACATCTGTCTCACATGAATAGCAAATAAGTCACACTCGTACATGAAACAATTTATTTTCAAAAAATAAAAACTTTTATATGTAAATATATCAATTCTCATGTCATTATAATATCACTTGAACTTCAAGTATCCTGGTTGAATTCATAACGAGGAAGTATTGTAAAACATTTGAAAACTATTCATTAAATTTATACATCAATTTACATACTGACAATACCAAATATGACAAACTATTTGGACACCCTATCAGCCTATGCAAAGCACAGCATATGCATACTGTCCAATTAAAAAATAACATGGAAAGCAATAAAGTCTAAGAAATCCAAACAACATTCAAGCCACCAGTGCTCTATGGGTCCACAATGAAACGGATTATATATATGGAGAATGATCCATAGTCACAATTATAAGAATGACTATAGTCTTACAACACATCCCTCATAGTTCAAAGTTTGATCGAATGGCTAGATATTATCACCGTCCACAGATTAATTTGGAGAACATTCCCAAACAAAATTACGGACGGTGGCCCACATGTCAATTATCAAAAATGCCACCCATATGTGAAAAAACACCCGTTTGCATTATTATACTACAAACGGTGAAATTTTTATACCAAAATCAAAGTTGTTCTCCTTTTATTGCAAAAAGGCGGTGGCAAAAAAATTTAAGCAACAGTAAATGATAAACGATGATGATGGTGATGAACAATAATTATGGCGGAGATAAAGTGGGGGATGCGGCGGCAGCCAGAGTTTCAATTGGGATGATGATTCAGCAAACGAAACTCAGATTTGATCCATTATGAGGCATCTTCTGCTATTAGTTTTACTTCAATGTTGCGTGGAAATGGTATTGGAATAAAGCCAAAACAGGGTGATTCAGAGGTCTAAAGAATTTTTTTTAAGACTTCTCATGTTTGTGACCATGAATAGGCCTCAGATGTGAATTTTTGATGAATCTAGATCATGTGTCCATCTTAGTAGGGAGGAGTTACTGAGATTTTGACCTTGTCTTGCCTTAGCCTTTTAACATCCGTGAGTTGATATATCTTGTCTTGCCTTTGCTAATTACATGTTAATATATATATATATATATATATATATTTGCATCATCTCTCAATATTAAGCCAGATCGTCCGCACAATTATTGTGTCGACGATTGTTTGTACAATTTTAAAATAGGGATAATGTAGTATTTTTTTCTTTGTGAGCACTCGTCCGCAGTTTAGTCTAGGGATGTTCCCCAAACTAAATTGAGGATAGTGGTAACGTTTGACCATTGAATCATATTTTGAACAGTAAGAGATGTGTTGTAAGGCTATAACTATCCTTATAAATGTGGCTATGAATCATTCCACTATATATGTACATATATAAGGTTACTATGGACGAAGTACACCTGGTGATTCCATAAAAAAGTGTTACTTTCACACTTCACTTGCATTCCGTGAAAATGGAGGAATGGGTTCGCATGCATAATCGATTTAAGAAACAATTAAAATAAGGTGAATGAGCACGCCAAGTGAAACTATGCTGTGAGCTAATCTCTAATACGTTGAAGTGAATTCACAAATATAAGTTAAAAGAACAAAAGGCAAAGAAAAAGCATACATATTCCCAAAACTGTTTTTGGCATATGCACCACCCTCATGACCAGCATACATAAAAAGTGATCCGGAATGTTTAAGGGAGACCTGGGAATACCAACATAATTAATGAAAGAATTCAAATTTGAGGCTAATGGTAAGTCATAATAAGAAAAGGGAAAAAGATAAGAAAAATTCCAAAAATGTCTTATGAAATAAAGTGTGTGAACCATACCTCCATTGTAGCCAACCCTTTGGAGACCATTTCTATCATCCTTGTCCTAATCTGAATCGAAACAAATAAATATTTTGATAGTTAACCATGTCTCAACTTAAACATAGCAAATAAAGTCACTACTCACCAAGAAAGAAAATAACCAAAAGAAACTCTAAATTTATGATGATACACTCTTACACAAGAAGAATGATCGAAATTTTTAGAATGCGTAACATACATAAAATAATTGAGAACTACAACAAAATGAATATTGCATACTTGTATTAATGCCTATTGACTTCTAGGCCAAACTCCAGAAAAATTTATTTCAATCTTACGTGTCTTTGTAGTAAATTCTATTTGATTTTTCTTTATTGCAAAATGTTTCCTCCATTTATGGTTTCTTAAAGCAAAGACATGTAGACTGGCCACAAATAATACTGATGCAAACACTTTCATTTCAAAGCACAAATATGAGCGGATCTATTGGCTTCACAATTTCATCAGAAATTACTAGGTTACACAAAAATACCAACTTCAAGACCATGACATGATGTCTCATGCAAACCCGTAGTCTGCTAATATATAGCAGCTATATATCATATATCTCTAGGCCAAGAAGCACTGTGGTATTCTTTCGGATATTATACTTCCATGGTAATGAAAGTTGTAAAAGAACTTCTATACGTTGGAAAATATTAACGTAAAAGTCATGTTACAAAGATTTTATTGAAAGACAGCAAACTCCTTAGGCCTTCCCCATATTTGCCAGTACCAGCCTCTGTCTGTCTACACGATCCTACCAAAGCCACTTAACTATCTATACTGAGTTGAAAATAACAAAAATTCAATTCCAAGACCCCTTCCCAAGATGGGAGAGCATACCTCTACCCAATTAACAAGGTAATACTTTATTCTAAACTCCTGAACCTTCCCAAAGAAAAACCCTCACATAACTGCAAATGTCTCATGCAAACCCGTAGTCTGCTAATATATAGCAGCTATATATCATACATATATCTCTAGGCCAAGAAGCACTGTGGTATTCTTTCGGATGTTATACTTCTATGGTAATGAAAGTTGTAAAAGAACTTCTATACGTTGGAAAATATTAACGTAAAAGTCATGTTACAAAGATTTTGTTGAAAGACAGCAAACTCCTTAGGCCTTCCCCATATTTGTCAGTACCAGCCTCTATCTGTCTACACGATCCTACCAAAGCCACTTAACTATCTATACTGAGTTGAAAATAACAGAAATTCAATTCCAAGACCCCTTCCCAAGATGGGAGAGCATACCTCTACCCAATTAACAAGGTAATACTTTATTCTAAACTCCTGAACCTTCCCAAAGAAAAACCCTCACATAACTGCAAAAGTTTTCGTTCTTGACCTATTAGCAAACTCACAAATATAATATAGAACACATGTTAAGGACAAGTGAACAAATAATATGTTAGCTTAAATAGCTTAAAACAATCAATGCATTTGATCATTTCTTTCCTATCATTTCCTTTAATATTCTACCATTTCTACCTTTATTATTGTTTTTGGTGATTGTGCATGTAATAACAGACTAACAGTGCGCCTTTTGAGAATATCACCTAGGCAATAAATCATGTGAGATATCCTATTCAAAACATTATTCACTCTTCAGGAAAACATCACTGAAATGTGCAGTCCCCAAACAAAGGTAATATATTTATGGTCATGCAAAATCATTTGCATAACCAGGATGAATACAAGAGGTAGGGAGAAATTACCTCTTGATCAGACTTTTCATTTTCAAATTTGGGATAGAAAGTCGCTCTTATATCGACAAGTGAGTATGTAGAGTTATCCACAGTGAAGTTCTCCATCAACTTGATCAAAACAGTTTCGCTTTTTTCAGCTGATGCTGTTTTAGCTCCATTTCCCTTGTTTGTAACTGTTGCCTGATCAACTGGTGTTTTTCCAACTTCTACTGTTGTGGCTCCACGTACTGTTCCATACGACTTTGGCATCGAAATGGATTTGTGACCCTGCACAGGGGCATGCAATGTTGTTCCATCACTCCCAAACCGTATAGATGGGACTGAAGCATGAGACTGCCCACTGTTTTCAGCAACATTCATCACATTTAGTCTGTTGTTGATAGACTCAATAGCTTCTGTAGATACACCCTTCTTAGCTTGTGGCTTCTTTTTCCAAGTTTGCTCGATGTAACCACCTCTTCTCTTATTAATTTCAACAAAAAAAATAATAATTAATCAAATTATACTTGGCACAAAACCAATAATGTACAAACAAACTCTACAGACATCATCATTATAGTAACCGTGCAATACTGCTATTTATATCTGGAAATAGGCTGAAGATAACAATGGCAGAGCAGGCAAAGAGGAAAGATGGAAAAATCACTACCCAATTAACTAAAAAATCCAACATAGTTATTACTGAGAGAACACAATGTTACAATTACAATACAGACAACTACTGTATCTTTAAATACTTGTTTCTTGGAGGGGGGAAGACAACAGAAAATATACTTTTCTAAATCCATCCCTGTATTGTTTACTCATACTCAGTCTGATGCAAGACAGCGTTGAAAAATGAATAAAGAGGACAAGAGAATAATGCCCAAAGGCTACTATAGCATAAACCAATGTAAAAATCAATCAATGTTATTTGTAATAGACAAAAGGAAACCCTAAAACAGATCAAATAAAGTAATCTAATTCAACATCCTAATACTAGTATACTTCCCCATAATAACCTTCTGCTACAATTAAAAATTAAAAGATAAATCCATTTATCTAGAAAATATTTTATAATATCATATGGTTAAATATAATTAGAAGCGAGTACCAATCAAAATAAAGATAGAAAAACAAAAACAATCTCCCCATTAATTAGCATAATGACCAAACAAAACAAAACCCAAAAAACAATATCCCAAATACTCCGATTATCCAACCAACAATAAGAAACAAAAGGAAAATGTAAAATCAAAACTGCTAATTACGTTTCGACTCAAAAAATAATTAAAAACAGAAAAATAAGTTCTCTTGTTTCATCGATCATCACATTAATTACCAAATAACAATCAAAAATTAAAACAAATTAAGTACAATTACACACCTGGTCGTACGGCTTGATTGAGTGATAAAGTGAGGAGCTGAACCAGATATAACGAATAGGATAGAGAAAGTGGAAGCTTCTGGAATTGAAAGAGAATGAAGATGAATAAAATGTGGAGATAATCATGCGAGATACCGACATTCACAGGGATGGTGATCGAGCGAAACTGTATATATATAGTAATGGAGGGGGAAATGTGTAAATTAGCAAGAATTAGGAGTCATTTGAGGGTGAACAAAATTCCACCACCTTCAAAAGTATAACATAAAAAATTACATTTTTGATACTACGGAGCTTGGCTGTGAGCGAAGACCGGGTTCAGGTGAGTTCTCTGTTAGTTTATATATACACACCCCCAGAAATATAATCCGGGGAATATATACACACACCCAGAAATATAATGCTAAAAAACTCATGATTACATATCAAAATGTTACACAAACGATGAAACATTGGTATAATTAAATGTAATTACTGAAACTGGGATAAATGCGTTTTAGGTCACTCTACTTTAAATCGTCGCTGAACTTTTTTTTGTTACAGTCAACTCACTGAACTTTTATTTACTTACAAAACGTAACAAAACCCGTTAAACTAGTTTGACTTTTAACTGAAAGATGAGTTGGCGTATGATTAGGAAAGAGAAACTCCGCCTTAATGCAATCCAACTGATGATGTGCTTTATTAACTCATTTATCAAAAAAATTTACTAATTAATCAAAAAAAAACAAATTATTTCTCCTCTCTCTCTCTAGTCACATCAATCCCACAAAAAATAATTCTGTCAATTTTAGATCTTCAATTGGAGAGAAAATTCAGTATAAGCTATTTGAATATGAACATTAATTAAGCAAAATAAAGAAATTAATTACATTTTTTACCTCTGTTCAACGCACAACTAATTGGTCGGAGAAGATGAACATGAGGCGGCTTGAATGGCAAATGATGATGAGGTTTTCGATAGCAGATATGGTTAAGTCTGACCATGGGTCCAAGAAGAGAAGGCACTATTGATTAAGGTTTCAAAAGTGACGTCGGTGAAGATATGAAGAAGATCTGAAGATGCGATGCCACGAAGATATGATTTGCACCGAAAGTGTAAAAACAGTTCATCTCCTTTTAAGAACATATGTGAAATAAAAAAAAATGAAATTTGCACCGATTAATATCTATATGCACAGATAAATATTAAAACATCTAATTCCCTTTCATTAAACTAAAATTAACAAAATACAAATTCTACCCAATACTCGGTACACAATCTGCAATTACAAGGATCTATGCCTTAAATTGATCAAATTTTTACGCTTTGCAAACCAATTTCATCTCTAAACCCTAAGGATGATAAAATTACCTATAATTAGGGTTACGCTCCGGAGGAATTGAGAGGGACTGAAAGCAGAGTTGGCAGGGTGGATCGCTGGAGGAGACACGTGGTATTGGGAACCGTGCTCGAGCAACCGGTGCCAAGAAATATGAGAGCCAACCGTGGCTCCGCCTTGCCGTTTTCAGCGAATTAGCGGTATGATTTTTGTATTTGCTCTTGATGATTGGTGTTTGGTTGGTAATTTGATCTTGTGATGAGTTTGAACAATTGAAGAGTTTGGGAGAAGATGAGATTAAGAATTGGATTTGATGCTTCATCTATTTTGGGGTTTTTTTCTTCAGATAATCTTTTTTGTTGTTAATCAGGTTCATGTTTTTCAAAAATTATTTTTATCTATTTAACTTATATTCTAATATTTTTATTTTATTTTCTACTCTTTTTAATTTATTTTAATGTCATACACTTATTTCTTTTAAATAAAAATTGCCACGTATTATCAAAAAAAAAAAATTGGCCACGTCAAGTTCCATGTCAACATTACGTTAAAAATCTAACACTCAAGACAGAAATTTAAAATTTTGTAAGTAAACAAAAGTTCAGTGAGTTGATTGTAAGAAAAAAATTCAGTAACCCATTTGTAAGTTAACCTAAAGTAGAGTGACCTAAAAAGCATTTATCCCTACTGAAACTAAGTTATTAAAATCAAGAGTTAATCGTATGCAGCCGAACACCTTCATAACTTCTTTTTCCTTTTCTTTCTATGTGGCTGCTAAAAGAAGAGTTAGGGCCCGTTCGGCAATGACTTATTTTAAAATGACTTAAAGTTAAAATATAAGTTGACTTGTAAGTTATTTTAAGTTCTGACTTATAAGTAAAAGCGTTTGGCGTCAACTTGACTCATAAGTCAGAAATTAAATTAAAACAAGTTATGAAGGTATTCGGCTGATAATAACTTATAAATTAAAATCAAATGTAAGGATTACTAAAAAGGACATTAACAAAAAGATATATTAATTCAATATCATATCATAACAATCATCCACAATTTCATTAAATAAAAAACATTGATTCAATATCATATATTAGGGATTTTTGGCAAGAGAGCAAGAGTAAGAGAAGTGGATCGTTATGAATCAAATGCAAGACCCCTCTAATAAATTTTTTTCTACCTAAAGACATATAAGGTGGTCATCACAAATCTATGTTGAAACCATAAATCATACCCAATACAAACACATCACATAGATCAGTTTAATGACTGTGTTACGCTGACTGTGTTATGCAAATAACGCAGTACGTAACATA
This sequence comes from Panax quinquefolius, assembly GCA_020205615.1. Lineage (NCBI taxonomy): Eukaryota > Viridiplantae > Streptophyta > Magnoliopsida > Apiales > Araliaceae > Panax > Panax quinquefolius. Next base: position 102,963,801 of record CM035171.1, on the reverse strand, counting down.
ACTGATGATTATTAAAACAAATTTCCAAATCATATAGTTAATATGCAAAACTAATGTTCACTATGTAGGAGCAGTTCGAGTCAACACGAGCAATACAAAAGAATAATGTCCAGCAATTATATAACAGATTAAACTATTTTGGTTGTGGGATAGCATAAATCACCAATAGTAAGAAGAATAATTGCCTTCATTCTACATTATATAATCCTGTAAAATATGTTAATTCACATAACCTTTTAGATCACGTCAGTTTTTCATTTTATGCTAACTGCAACTGAGTAACACTAGATCACATAAAAATAATGTAGTAAAAAAATGATTGCATAAGTCACTAAAATTCGAATCAATGAAAATTCTGAATTACTAACCTATATAAAAGGAACAAAAGGCTAATTATCGGATTCGTCAATTGAGAAAGACTAGTTGTTGTTGTTAGACTCACAGAAGATTAGGCAACTCCAAGCAAATTTTAGGCAGACGCAAAAGATAAAAATGATCTTCTTAACCCATTTGCTAACAGAGAATATGAAAGGGCAATAACCTGTGCAATGCTGCAATTTTCAGCTAAGAGTTTAGACTCGCGACTTGAAACTGCTGTAATGCCTCGATAGACACAATCGAAATGGACCTGTGAAGATGCAAGGCAGAATTAAGGTCAGTTGCATTGTAAACAGAAAGTAAAAGATTGTTGGCTTCCATTATAAGCAAACCAGAATTCAGAATTTTAGAAAAACTATACAAGTTCAATAATTCCTCTTGGGATATCCTCATTTAATTGAAACATGGAATTAACAACCGAACCAGATAATATAATAAGAGAAGTTAAACACAATTAATGATTTCATACCTTTGGATGATTTTGCAGAATTATGACATGCCATAAACTCAAATAAAGAACTAACATTTACTTTTTTGAATTAACCTCTTATATGATCTGATTTTTAGAAATAGTTTTAAAAAAATACATAGCTCATACATAAAAAATTTCAGTTGCATTGAATTTGAACAAGAAAAATCTTAATCAACCATGCAAACAAATGATAGTCGAAATATTAAATTTTGTCACATACTAAACATTTTGAACATACTTGTTTCAAACAGAGTTTGGTTCAAATACTAAAATGAAATTTTTATATCTAGATTACACAGCAAAAGTATCACACAAAAACATCATTATCTATATAAACAGAACCCATGTTACTGAAAATTACTAAAATTAAGCTGCTCACATATTCCTAATTAAGCACAACCCACTATACAACAATTCATTCAATCAATCAATCAAACATTTGAACTACATAAATTAACAAAAAATGGAATTGAATGGAAACCCACAGGCTCTCAAACTACAGTCAAAATTAAATAGTTAAAGAAGACGAAAAACCACATGCCAAAGATTCAAACATAACATAATACACACATACACATCAAATATTTGGTCTAGGGTTTAGTGTCTAACAGCAATCCAAGGAGTAGGAGTAGCAGGATTAACAGCCGCGGAGCGAAGAAGCCAAGAAATTGACGGATAGAGAAATGGAGCAGAGCAGGTCTTCGATTAGCGCTATGTAGTTTGTTTACGTTAGAAGAGAATCAACCCATCAGGTTAAAATTTTTAGGTTGGAGGGAGTAGAGATGTCCGTAAAATAGAACGGGACTAATTTATTAAAAATGACTTATAAGTTATTTTTAAGTAAGTTATAAATTGTTATTTATTTATTTTGACTTATAAATATATTATAAGTTAAAAAATAAGTCGTTGTCAAATAGGTTGTCAAATAGTTTAATAGTGTCAAATGACTTACAAGTTAATTTGACCAAACTTATAAGTCATTGTTGAAACGAGAGAAGGAGAGTTTTTCCTCCTTTTTTATGCGGATGCTGAAATGAGAGAAAGAGAGAGTGAGGCAGAGAGTGAGGGCAGGGTAGGGACATGACAAAAGTAAAAAGAGGGTTTATTCGGTCGAAATTGGTTTTGTGGGAAATAAACATTTTTCTTGTAATGATATTATCAAAACGTAATAGAATCACATATAATTTTGTGAAAAAGTGGAATGGGTGTAAGTTCTTATTATTAACACTTAACATGATACCTAATAGTCATATCCCTTAAATAATATTTTTTAAGTACTCCATCAGTCTCTTTTTAATTAATATTTTAAGATTTTGCACATAAATTAAAAAATATAATTAATGTGTTGTCAAATTAACTAAATTGAGCATAAAATTTCAATATTAACTGTTGGGCTGCATATTTTGTATAAATGGACCGTCCGAGTGGGGCCCCATTCCGGTCTATTATATCCTAAGCCAACGTTACACTCCTAAGTCCAATAGGGATCTGATTAGCATTAAGTTATTTTTTGGTTAAGTTGGTGACTAACATAGAATCTTTCTTAACGCGTCACGTTCACGCTGCGTGTCGATTCTATTACATTAATTCGATTAACTTACTCCCCAAAATAAACTTCATACTAACCACTTCCGTCCAATAGACTTAGGATAGTATCTTGCCAATTAAGGTATCAAATGGTTGCCATATCCAATGCTACTTCTAGTACAGTAATTACCTTTTCCGATGGGACTTCTTCGTACAATCCTAGTCAGGATTGTATTCCCATTAGAGTAGTTCTACAAGGACAGATCCAATGGATCGGAATATTAGACCGATCATTTTTTTTTGTTTTTTTGTTTTTTTTTACTCCTAAAAAATGTATAATATTTATTTCAATTGAAATTTTTACAGAATATAATGTTTTTAGGTGTAATTTGGATACATATACAATACAGTGTTGAACAAACTGTGCAACACTGTTTTGTATATGTATCCAAATTACACTTAAAAATAATGTATTCTGAAAAAAATTCATTTAAAATAAATATTATACATTTTTTAGGAGTCACAAGAAAAGCAAAAAAATAATAATATTTGACCGGTCCAATATTCTGGTACATTGGACCTGTTCGCCAAGACATATTGTTCCCATTAGGTCAACATAATAAACTATAAATGTGACGCCCCCAAAACAGGTATACATCACCCATCTCGAGTCGCCAAATACATGGTACAGAATACAAATACAATCTTAATATATAACAGTCGTGTACAATACGACAAAACATAAACTGTGAGTTTAAATACAAATATTGTCTACTAGAGAGTATACAAACTCAAAAGGAGTCCTCATTACAATTATTATCACACTATTTCACAGAATAGTGAGGACTACTAATGCAAACATCTAGGACCATCACTTTATTCCCCGACTAGTCCCAGCTACGTTCTCAATTCCTGAAGAGAACAGTAAAAGAAAGGGTGAGCTCAACTAGCCCAGTAAGAAATATTATGACTAAGATAATGCATAATAATTTATCGTTGAAGCTTCAACGAAATTGTTAAAGCGATAAAATATAATAACTATCAAGTTTAAGCTGCGGTGATGAACAAGCAATCCATTAGAAAGAAGTCAGTAGGAATAAAATCTACTATCTTCTATGATTTAAAGTGTGACACCCAAAAAAATTAGGTATCTGACACCCATCTTGGGTCGTCGGATACATGGTACAAAATTCAAATACAACTTACTAATGTTTATGGGTGTATGCAATACGACAAAACATAACTGTGAGTTTGAATACAATTATTGTCTACTAGAGATTATACAAACTCAAAAGGAGTCCTCATTACAATTATTAACACACTATTTCATAGAATAGTGAGGACTACTAATGTTATCCTCGGATTGTCACTCTGTTTCCGACTAGTCCTCGCTTATGTTCTCATTTCACTCAAGAGAACGGTGAAAGAAAGGGGTGAGCTCAACTAGCCCGGAAGAAATATTATGACTAAGATAATGCGAGAATAAATTATCGTTAGCCTTCAACATGATGTTAAACCGATAAAATATAACAACATCAAGTTTAAGCTGCGGTGAACAAGCAATCCATTAAAAGAGTCAAGTAGAGAATAAAATCTACTATCTTTTATGATTTAAAAGGTTTTCATGACTTTTATCATTTGAGACTCGACAATAAATAATCCACATCATCGAATCACCCCAAAGACTACTACCAAGGATATTCTTTAGTATCGCGACCACAAATTATCCATGACACTACTGACGAGGACATTCGTGTATTCATTAATGTTCAATGATCATGCCAACAAGCATCCGTGATGTACTACGGGACAATGATAACTTTTACCATATCATTTGTAACATTGTGGTCATGATTACACCGAATAATCCCTGTCATAATCATACCAAGTTCATCTACATACACTTCTGAATACAGATGACTTTCAATATAATATAAACATGAGGATGATGACAATGATATAAGAATTGATAAAACAAGTTCAAGAATTAATTTATCCAGAACTAATAATGTCCAAATTGTTAACATGATCTTTGCTTTGTGAGTAAAATTCAAGAATGATCGGAAGAATATTTTCATGAAAAGATATTGGATGAAGCCTTGAAATATCGAGGATATTCTACTAATTTCATGGAGTATAAGTCAAAACTTTAAATTTAGTATAATAAAAGAATGGAATAACAAAAGAAATCACCGTGCATTTATTATTTTGAGTTAAAGACCCAACTTATTATTAATGAAATTTAATTTTCTATTTATTATTTTGAAATAGTAAGGGTTGATTTGATTAATGTGGATAGTTAGGGTAAAATATGCAAATATTTCAAAATAAGCAAGTGGTTATAAAATATTCATTGTTGTCGGGAATATTCGTTTGGTCGTGGAATATTAAATCTTTGTCGGAGAATATTAAATGCGACCAGGCTTGACCATGTGTGGGCCCATGTTGAGCGATTGGATGAAGAAAGCGACAAATATAAGTTGTTTAAAAATAATAAGCGTAGTTATTCACAATTATCTTGTTAAAATACTAAATTGGTTAAAAACACGGTAGCTTTGCGGTATTGCACAATTATTGATTCTTACGTAAGAAGGCACTACTTAATAATGGTTACGATAATTCTTTATTCGGTATTTTATTGATTGATAATTCTTTGTATTGATATTTTATATTACTATTATTTTGATAAATTGTCATTACGGTATTTTCCATTATCGGAGAAATAATTCATATTATCTGAATAATATTATTGGATAACATTATTGGCAATGTCTAGAAAGTTACATCTAAGGAGAGGTTTGGTCACCTAATTGCGGCGCCCGATAAGGAGAAATCTTTATTGGAAAGCCCCTCTTTCTACAGAGCGCACTGGTTGTCGATATTGTGATTACGTAATATTATTTGTGAATAATTAATTATTGATTTATATGATAAGAAAATATTGATTTTATGTGGATATAGATGGAGAAAATTTTAATGTGACAATTGTTGAAAATTGAAATTTTATCTTTTACGATAAAATAATTCATTTAAATATATTATTATATTTTAAAAATATAATAATGGTGATATTTTACAACGAATGTGGGATATATGAGTATCTGAGGAGGAAGAGTATTTTTGTTGCAATAAATGTTTAAAACATGTTAAACGTATCGGTGGACCCCATTTATTGGTGAAATTTGATTATAGCTTTATAAAATCGCTTGGTTTGTGGATTTTGGTCCAATTTTATTTGGAATTTGGAAAAACTTTCTTACGCAAAGTTGTAGAGAATTGAATTTCCTATAAAAAATCCTGAGATTCGAATTTTTTGATAAAAGGGCTATTTATTATGAATTATTGAAGTTAGAAGCTCAAAATAATTGATTTTAGAAGTTTTAATTATTTTATTAAGAAAAACGTTTTTATTGTTTTTTGGCACATGTGTGGTGAAGTTTGGACCAGATTTGTGTGCGTAGAAAATTTGATTATATATATTATTATTATATTAAATTTTACTGCTTTTTGGTCATTCTAGCATTTTTCTATAAATAGGGTCTTGGGTTAGAATTGAAAATCACACGAAAGCTGAAGTTTTTCTCTCCATATTATTGGCGTATTCTTGTGAGTATTTTGAGTATAATTTGAGTATTCTATCTGGTGCAAGTTCAAGTCATAGCTTTATATCCAGGTGTTTAAATTTAGAAATCTTGATCTTTTGAGGTAAAGGGATATTTTTTTTCGTAATGATATTATTTCTTCAATATCATTATGTTGAAATATTGATCTGAAGTTTTTTATCAAATTTGGAACTTTTGGTGTGGAGATTCTTATTCACGTATCTGACCTTTATTACGTATCTGATCTTATTCACGAATCTGCCTTTATTCATCGAAAAATAAAAAATTTTTTTTCGTCAAAAATATCTATTACGGATACTAGCTTTGATTGTATCCATGTTTTGATCATTCTTGAATTTTACACCACTATGATTATTTTTTGAGGTATTTTTGGACATGGATAAAACAAAATCGAATCCTTAATCCTTAATCCTTGTCATTTTGTTTCCTTTGGATTCGTTTTCTTAAAAATATTTTTCATCATCCTCGGTCTTAAATGATGATATTATTGAATATCTTTGGCTGTAGTGCAAAGATGAATGATTTCGATGAATATCTTTGGGCGTAGTGCAAAGATGAGCAGTGTTTAGATGAACATGACCCGGTGATGAATATTTTTGCTTTGTAGTGCAAAGATGAATATTTGATTCGGATGTATGTTGATTGATGTTACGGGGATAAAAGATGAGCGACGAACTTTTAAATTCATACATAGAAGATAGTAGTTTGCATTCTCTCTTAACTCTTTTAATGAATTATTATTTCATTGCGAATATTGGTTTAAAACTTGTTGTCTATTGTATTCTATTAGTTTTTTTCCTGTTGAAGACTAATGATAATTTGTTGTATATTATCTTAGTCATAATATTCTTTTTTCTTGGGCTAGTTGAGCTCACCCTTTTCCTTTTTGTTCCATTTTTCTTCTCGGGAGGCGAGAATATAGCGAGCAGTCGGGGTATGGAATGAAGGTTACAGAGAGTTGTTTAGTAGTCCTCACTATTTTTGTAAAATAATGTATCGATAAATGTGATGAGGATTTATTTGAGTATAGATATTATGCAGAAGATAATATTTGTATTCAAACTCACAGATTTCTTGTTGTAATAATAAAATTGTAGTTGTTTACGTACCATGTATTGACAACTCGAATGGGTGATGTATACCTATTTTGGGGGCGTCGCGGTTGGTATCGAGCTTAGGGATATGATATCTGGCGGAGATCGGGGAATAGAACTAGGAGGGGGAGGCGAGTAAATCCTTAGCTAGTGTGTCCTACTAAGCTTATTTGTTAGTTGGTCGATTATATAAGGATATTATGTGATATATTGATTTCCTTAATTAACCCCTTGTTTTATGGCGGTATTTGAGAATGTCATTGAGAATATTAACAATGGAAATGAGGTGTAGAGCGCTTTGTACTCACCGATGAGAGAGAACATGCAATTTGTGGCAATGTTCTCTCTGTGAACAACACCTGCTTGGCGAGATGATGAGCGAGGGGATGTTTAGAAGCTTTTTGCGGTTCATGCAAAATCGAGACGAGGAGACTCGTGTTCAAAATATAGGAGGAAATGATAGCAATTCACGGGTTGTCACGGCCAAGCGTTTCAAAAGTTGGGACCATCGAATTTAAGGAAAGCCGGATCCGATCATGGCGGAAACATGGGTCAAGCAAATTACAAGATATTCGATGTCTTGGGATGCGGAGGAACGAAGGTTCCATTCGCCACCTTTATGTTAAAGTGGCGGCGGGGACTCATTGGTGGGAGTGCGTAAGCGTACCATCCATACTTTTCGGCATGTCTTGGGAGGCGTTTGAAACTATTTAATGACAAATACTTTCGAAAGTGTTCGTCGTATGAAGGAAGTGGAGTTCATCAGATTAGAACAAAACAATATGGCGGTGTCTCGATGCGAGGCAAAGTTTGCGAGTTATCGGTTTGAACCTCATTTGGTGGAGAATGAGGAGCGTATGGCGCGGATGTTTCTAAGAGGTTTGAAACCCGGCATACGACGATATCTCATTTCTCATAAAATTTCTCTCTATTCGGATGTTGTTATGAGGGGCTCAATTGTTAGGCGAGATAACGAGTATGTTCAATGGGGACCATAACGAGGATCGTGCGGAGATAGCGACAAGAATAATGATAACCGGTGGAGAAAAGCAGAGGCGGATAAAAATGGTAACCACTTTGGTGATAATCATGGCCGTGAAAATAGAAGAAGCGAGTCGGGAGGAGATTTTAAAAAGGAGATTTAACAACGACCATATGAAGGCAGCAGTCTTGGTGACAAGCTGGTTCTAAGGAGAGAAACGACCACCGGTCATATCTACAAATGCGGAAAAGAGGACATATCGGTCAAAAGCCCACAACAATTCAAGGTATGCTATAATTGTGGAAAGGAAGGACATATCACTCGAGATTATGCGGTAGCGAAACCTAGTTCGGTGAGGGACGGTGACTCAAAAGACTTTTCGAGAAAAGTCAAAGTCAGCGATTAGGGAAGAAGCGTTTGTTGTATTTGGTCAAAATCGAGGAACCCAAACGAGGTGATCACGGGTAAGCTATTTATAAATTCTTGCGAAGTTTATACCTTACTTGAATCTGGGTGCTACCCATTCATTTATCTCTCTGCATGTGCTCAGCGTTTAAACTTGACTCAGGAGAAATTAGACTTTGACCTATCTGTGGAAACTCCGTTAGGAGAAACTTTCAAGGACCAGCGTTTATAAATCTTGTTTGATTCAAGTTGGCACCATCACCTTACTGTTGACCTTATCTCTTTAAAAATACTTGCTTTTGATGTGATTTTAGGGATTGATTGGTTAACTACTCATCATGCCAAAATTGATTGTTTTTCGTAAGGTTGTTAGTTTTCATATTCTAACTTGACTGTTATGCAATTCAAGCAACTAAACCATTAAAATCATTCTTTGTCATATCTAATCATAAAGCTATTCGTTTATTGAAAAAGCGGATGTCAAGCTTTCTTAGCCCATGTTATGGATTTGAATAAAGACACGTCAAATTTGAATAATATTCTGTTGTTATTGACTTTCTGGCGTATTTCTGAAGAATTTCCGGTCTACCCCCGAGCGTGAAGTTGAATTCTTTATTGATCTTGAACTGGTACAAAGCCCATTTCTAAAACCCCATATCCAATGGCTCTATTGAACTTGAGAGTTAAAGGTCCAACTACGAGAATTGTTGGACGCCGGTTTCATTAAATCTAGTACATCTCCTTGGGGTGCTCTGTTTTATTCGTAAAGAAGAAAAGGCGGGAGTATCGACTTTGTATTGACTATCGAGAATTGAACCATGTCACCATCAAGAATAGGTATCCTCTACCTCGTATTGATGACTTGTTTGACCGATTTGCAAAGGCTGATTCTTTTCAAAATCGATCTTTATTCGGATATCATCAATGAAGATTAGGCGAGGATATTCAAAGATTGCCTTTAGAACTCGATGCGGGCATTATGAATTCTTAGTCGTGTCTCTTTCGGATGACTAATGTTCTCTGACTTTCATGGATATGATGAATCGAGTATTGAAGAATATTTGGATCGATTCGTTGTCTTTTTATTGACATCCTCATATATTCAAAAGCCGTGAAGATCATGAGCACCATTTGAATTTGGTACTCCAAAGGCTTCGTGAAACCAACTATATGCCAAATTGAAGAAATGCGAGTTACGGCTTGAGGAAGTAGCATTCCTTGGGCACGTGGTGTCGAAACATGGAGTATCTGTTGATCAAAGCGAAGATGAAGCAATACTGAAGTTGGGGAACTTTCGGATGACTAAAAAGTGGTGGTTGAAATGACGTAGCTTCTTGGGCTTAAACTTTGGTTATTATCGGAGATTTGTGGAAGGTTTTCTCGAATGCTACTCCATTAACTCCATTAACTTGACTAACTAGGAAGGATACAAAATTCATTTGGGGCGAAGAATGCGAGAAGAGTTTCAAGAGCTTAAGAGGAGACTCATTTGGCTCTGTTTAACAATACCATCCGAATGCGGATGGATTTGTTATCTCTGATGATGCTTTGGGCAAAGGGTTAGGATGTGTTCTCATGCAGCGTGGGAAAGTCATAGCTTATGCCTCATGACAACTTAAAGAATATGAGAGGAATTATCCTACTCATGATCTAGAGTTAGCGGCGTGATCGTTTTCTTGTTAAAGATATGGAGGCACTATCTATATGGGGAGAAAGTGGAGATATATTAGGACCATAAAAGCCTTAAATATTTCTTCTCTCAAAAGAACTCGACATCGGCGGCGATGACGTTGGCTCGAGCTATTGAAGACTACGACCACACTATTGATACCATCCTGGAAAAGCGAGCGTGGTGGTGATGCGTTGAGTAGAAGATCATATATGGGAATGAGTGCGATGATGTCAAGTATCGCGTAGAGCCGACTTTAATAGAAAAAGTTAAGATTGCTCGAGCCATGGGCAGGGGTGATCGTATGAAGAAGAAAGTACTGAAGGGCTATTAGGGCGAGAATTGATGAAGAAGGAATACTTGAGTCCACTCTAGACTTTGTGTCCCTAACGACTCGATTTGAAGTACAAGATTATGATGGAGGCACACAATACACCATTTGCAATCCATCTTGGAAGTACTAAAATGTATCGTGATCTTGACATACATTTTGGTGGAACAATATGAAGAGAGAGATTGCAAAGTTTATCTCGATGTGTTTAACTTGCCGGCGTGTAAAGGCGGAGTATCTAGTACCTAAGGGTAGATTTGCAACCACTTGAGATTAGAAATGGAAGTGGGAACATATTACCATGGATTTCGTTATGGGTCTTCCTACGGTTTCTCAAGGCATCAATGTTATTTGGGTTATTGTTGATAGATTAACCAAGTCCGCTCATTTCATTTGCCGTCATCTGGAGACTTATTCCTTGAGCGTCTTCTTGCTAGTATATACGTGAATGAGATTGTGAGGTTGCATGGCATGCTGTATCCATAGTTTGGATCGTGACCCAAGATTCACTTCAAGATTTTGGGTTAGCTTGCAAAAAGCTATGAGCGCAGTTTTACGATTGATTCGGCATACCATCCTCAAGCAGACGGATGATCGAAAGGACTATTCAAACTCTTGAAGATTTATTAAGACTACGTGTCCTAGACTTCAAAGGCGGTTGGGATAAGTATTTACCATTGGTGGAATTCTCCTACAACAACGGTTATCGAGCAAGTATAGGTGTGGCTCCATTTGAAGCATTATATGGGCCGAAAGTGTCGCTCTCAGTATGTTGGGGACGAGGTGGGTGAAGCAACATTGTTGGGACCCGAGTTGAAATGCGTATGACTACGGAAAAGATCCAAATGATTAAACAACTATACAAGCGGCACAAGATCGACAAAAGAGTTATGCGGATCTTCATCGAAAAAGACGTGAAATTTAGTGTAGGGGATCATGTATTGTTGCGAGTTGCTCCGTGGAAGGAGTTATAAGATTTGGGAAGAGAGGAAAGCTCGATCCACGATTTATTGGTCCATTTCAAATTCTTGGCCGAGTAGGAAATGTAGCTATAGACTCGCGTTACCTCAAAGTATGTCTCGTGTTCATAATGTGTTTCACATATCTGTACTTCTAAATATGTGAAAGACCGAACCACGTTATAAGTTAGAAGCGGGAGAGATATAGAAGACTTAACGTATGAGGAGGTACTGTCAAGATCTTAGATAGGAAGGAGCATGTCCTACAGCAAAGGTCATACCACAAGTTAAAGTTACGTGGAGGAATCATGCTTTATAGAAGAAATGACACAGGAATTGGAAAGCGGAAATGAAAGCGAGGTATACTCACCTTTTGAAACACAGAAGTCGTCGTCGATTTCGAGGACGAAATTTCATAAGGAGGGAGGTTGTAAGACCCCAACTTATTATTAATGAAATTTAATTTTCTCTATTTATTATTTTGAAATAGTAAGGGTTGATTTGATTAATGTGGATAGTTAGGGGTAAAATCATAAATATTTCAAAATAAGCAGTGGTTATAAAATATTCATTGTTTGTGGGGAATATTCGTTTGGTCGTGGAATATTCGTCTTTGGGGAATAATATTAAATGCGGTAGCGACCATGTGTGGGCCCATGCGGAAAGCGATTGGATGAAGAAAGCGACAAATATAAGTTGTTTAAAAATATAAGCGTAGTTATTTACCATTAATCTTTGTTAAAATACTCGGTGGTTAAAACACATTAGCGTTTGCGGTATTGCACCAATTATTGATTCTTACGTAAGAAGGCACTACTTAATAATGGTTACGATAATTCTTTATTCGATATTTTATTGATTCAATAATTATTGTATTGATATTTTATATTCTTGTTGTTTGATAAATTGTCATTTACGGTATTTTTCATTATCGAGACAATAATTCATATTATCTGAATAATATTATTAGATAACATTATTGGCGATGTCTAGAAAGTTACATCTAAGGAGAGGTTTGGTCACCTAATTGCGGCGCAAGATGAGGAGAAATCTTTATTGGAAAGCCCCTCTTTCACAGGGAGCGCACTGGTTGTCGATATTGTGATTACGTAATATTATTTGTGAATAATTAATTATTGATTCATATGATAAGAAAAATATTGATTTTATGTGGATATAGATGGAGAAAATTTTTAATGTGACAATTGTTGAAAATTGAAATTTTATCTTTTTACGATAAAATAATTCATTTAAATATATTATTATATTTTAATAATATAATAATGGTGATATTTTACAACGAATGTGGGATATATGAGTATCTGAGGAGGAAGAGTATTTTGTTGCAATAAATATTTAAAACATGTTAAACATGTAAATTGGACCCCATTTATTGGTGAAATTTGATTATAGCTTTGTAAAATCGCTTGGTTTGTGGATTTGGTCGATTTTGTTTGGAATTTGGAAAAACTTTCTTACGCAAAGTTGTAGAGAATTGAATTTCCTATAAAAAAGTTGCAAGATTCGATTTTTTTGATAAAAGGGCTATTTATTATGAATTATTAAAGTTCAAGAAGCTCAAAATAATTGATTTTTGGAAGTTTTAATTATTTTTATTAAGAAAAATGTTTTTATTGTTTTTGGCACATGTGTAATTTGAAGTTTGGACCAGATTTGTGTGCGTAGGAAATTTGATTATATATATTATTATTATATTAAATTTACGCTTTGGTGTTCTAAGCATTTTTCTATAAATAGGGTCTTGGGTTAGAATTGAAAATCACACCAAAAATTGAAGTTTTCTCTCTCTATATTATTGAGCGTATTCTTGTGAGTATTTTGAGTATAATTTGAGTAGTATTGCTATATACGGTGCTGAGTTCAAGTCATAGCTTTATATCAGGTGTTTAAATTTAGAAATCTTGATCTTTCGAGGTAAGGGATATTTTTTTTTTCGTAATGATATTATTTCTTGATATCATTATGTTGAAATATTGATCTGAAGTTTTTTTATCAAATTTGGAACTTTTGGTGTCGGAGATTACTATTCGTATATACGACCTTATTCACGATATCTGATCTTATTCACGAATCGGCCTTTATTCATCGAAAAATAAAAAATTTTTCTTTTAAGTCAAAATATCTAATACGGATACTAGCTTTGATTGTATCCATGTTTTGATCATTCTTGAATTTTACCACTATGATTATTTTTGAGGTATTTTTGGACATGGATAAAACAAAGTCTGAATCCTTAATCCTTAATCCTTGTCATTTTGTTTCCTTTGGATTCGTTTCTTTAAAAATATTTTCATCATCCTCGGTCTTAAATGATGATATTATTGAATATCTTTGGCACATGTAGTGCAAAGATGAATGATTTCGATGAATATCTTTGGCCCGTAGTGCAAAGATGAGCAGTGTTTAGATGAACATGACCGGTGATGAATATCTTTGGCTGTAGTGCAAAGATGAATATTTGATTCGGATGTATGTTGATTGATGTTACGGGGATAAAAGATGAGCGACGAACTTTTAAATTCATACATAGAAGATAGTAGTTTGCATTCTCTACTTAACTCTTCTAATGAATTATTATTTTCATTGCGAATATTGGTTAAAAAACTTGTTGTCTATTGTATTCTATTAGTTTTTTTTCCTGTTGAAGATTAATGATAATTTGTTGTATATTATCTTAGTCGTAATATTCTTTCTTGGGCTAGTTGAGCTCACCCTTTTCCTTTTTGTTCCATTTTTTCTTCTCGGGAGGCGAGAATATAAGCGAGATGCAGTGGGGTATGGAATGAAGGTTAGAGAGAGTTGTTTAGTAGTCCTCACCATTTTGTAAAATAATGTATCGATAAATGTGATGAGGATTTATTTGAGTATAGATATTGTTTAGAAGATAATATTTGTATTCAAACTCACAGATTTCTTGTTGTAATAATAAAGTTGTAGTTGTTTTTGTACCGTGTATTGACAACTCGAGAATGGGTGATGTATACTATTTTGGGGCGTCACATTATTCCAACGAATAATAATAAATAACGTAGTCGAAGGCAAAATTTATGCAAGCGAGGATGTTCCAAAGAATAATAAAAGGCGAAACTAGGTCAGGTGTAAAAACCACAGGATGTTCAAATGAATAAAAATAAAAGCGGAACCGGTTAGGTGTAAAACACGAGCAGGATGTTCAATGAGAATAATAGAAGAATGTCACCAAGTATAGGTGTAATAGCGTATCGAGGTTATTCAAGCGAGAATAATAGCGATGGAATAACAACAGTTCTCTTAATGAATAAGAAAGAATAATACCCCCTTACATTAGTAGGAGATTGAATCTTTGCGATAAGAGTGTAGTAATGAATACTCTTTTTTTTATATCTTTATTCTCTCTATACTTTCTCTCTCTATAGCTTGAATGAATTTGTGAAAATAATGAAAGCACTAGGCCTCTATTTATAAGATTTCTAGCTTAGCACTTGAAATGTGAAAAGGCAAGTGGCTTGACGATTTGGTGATGTGAAAAGAAAAGTGGTTTGGCGCTGTAATGTGAAACACCAAGTGGTTTGGCGTCAGTAATGTGAAACGATTAATTGGTTCGACCTTTGTAATATGAAGCGGCGTGTGTGGTTTAACGTCTGGTAAAGGTAATTACTATTCGACGAAGGTAATTACTATTGACGAAGGTAATTACTATTATGCGAAGAAGAGACTCTTAGATGATGACATATGGGCCCCCATAAAATAACCAAACTTAACACAAACGTCTCATAATAGACTATTTATATACATCAAGGATTGAATAAATATTACCACAAATCATTTTATTTTAATCAAAACATATTTAATCTTTCAACAATTATTAAGCATTTATAACTTGTCGTCTCAATTATTGATTTAATAATATAACATATTATCTGAGATGATCTTGTGATAATAATTGAATCAATAATATAAGAGATATGATGCAACAATTATTTGTGTAATAATTGAGTATAATTTGAATGACTTCTCTCACGTAAGCATCAATAATCAATACAGTGTGCTACTATGCAACCACGCCAGACATTCTTTACTTTTACAAGGGGTAGTTCAACGGTTTTAACAGTAACACCTCGTAGTTATTTTCACAAAGTATTTTTGTCGTTTTCTTAATCAGACAATGATAATAAGATTAATGGGGTCCACGATGATTGTGCCATCATTACGAATATTCCCAAAAAAAGAATATTCCCCACCAAACGAATATTTTATAACAACTTGCTTACTTTTGCAAAATTTATAAATATTATCCACAACTATAACATTATATCAAATTTACTCCATAATATTCAAAATAATATTTATAGAAAATTCATCTTTATTTATAAAATTTGGGGTCTTACAACCTCCCTTCTTATGAAATTTTGCCCTCGAAATTAGTGTACGTGCACGGTATGTCGAAGAGGTAAGGATACCTTGATTTCATTTGATTCTAACTCCCAAGTTATTTCCTCAACATCGTGGTTTCTCCACAAAACTTTGACTTGTGGTATAACCTCGGGCGTAGAATATGTTCCTTTTATCCAAATTTGAACAGGAACCTCTTCATACGTCAAATCTTCCGCTATTTCATCCGGTTCTAACTCAATAATGTGGTTCGGGTCTTTCACATATTTACGTAACATGGATATGTGAAAAACGTTATGAACACGAGACATACTTCAAGCAGAAAGCGAGTCTATAGGCCACGGTTCCTACTCGATCGAGGATTAAAAAAATGGGTAGATGAATCGAGGATTGAGTTTTCCTCTCTTTCTAAATCTCGTAACTCCTTTCCATGGAGCAACACGTAACAAACACATGATCTCCTATATCGAATTCCACGTCCTTTCGATGAAGATCAAGATAACTCTTTTATCGATCTTGTGAGATTTTTATCGTTGTCGGATCGTTTGAATCTTTTCCGTAGTCATACGTACCAACTTCGGTCCCAACAACGTTGCTTCACCCACCTCATCCCAAACAGTCTTTGAGAAGCGACACTTTCTTCCATACAACGCTTTGAATGGAGCCATGCCAATACTTGCTTGATAAGCTGTTGTTGTAGGAAAACTCCACTAATGGTAAGAACTTGTCCCAACTTCCTTGAAATCAAGGGACACGAGTCTTAATAGATCTTCAAGAGTTTGAATAGTCCTCTCCGATTATTCGTAAAATCGAGGATGATATGCCAAGCTAAATCGTAAGTCTGTGCCCATAGCTTTTTGCAAACTAACCCAAAATCGTGAAGTGAATCTTGGGTCTCGATCGAAATTATGGATACTTAAGATACCATGCGAGTCTTACAATCTCGTTTATTATATATATCTGAGCAAGACGTTCAAGTGTATAAGTTTTCGTATAGGTAAGAAATGAAGCGGACTTGGTCAATCTATCAACAATGACCCAAATCGCATCTATTCCTCGAGAAACCTTAGGAAGACCCAGAACGAAATCCATGGTAATGTGCTCCCACTTCCATTACGGAATTTCAAGTGGTTGCAATGGACCTTTTGGTACTTGATGCTCCGCTTTAACTCGTTGACAAGTTAGACACCTTGAGATAAACAACGCTATCTCTCTCTTCATATTGCTCCACCAAAATGTATGGCCGAATATCATGATACATTTTGGTACTCCCGAGATGGATTTGCAAACGGTGTGTTGTGCGCCTCCATCATGATTTTATACTTTAAATCGTGGTCGTTAGGAACACAAAGTCCTGGAGTTGACTCAAGTATTCCTTCTTCATCGATTCTTGCTTCCTAAGATAGCACCTTCTTGCACACTTTCTTCCTCATCGCATCGTGTCTCAGAATTACGTAACTTGGCGGCTTTAACTTTATCGATTAAAAGTCGGTTCTACTCGTATATTCGCCATCATCACATGGGTCCCCTGAGTCTTTAACTCTATCTCCATCCTTTGCAAGTCACACAAAATGGGCCTTTGCGTTGACAATATCGCACTTTTCGTACTTGCATATGATCTTTCTCAACGCGTCACTACCACGTTCGCTTTTCTAGGATGGTATTGGATGGTATGATCATAATCTTTCAGCAGTTCAAGCCAACGTCGTTCTCGCGTATTGAGTTCCTTTTGAGTAAAGAAATATTTGAGGCTTTTATGATCCGTAAAGATCTCCTCCTTCTCCCCATACAAGTAATGCCTCCAAATTTTAAGTGCACGAAGATAATACCGCTAACTCCGGATCATGAGTAGGATAATTCCTCTCATATTCTTTGAGTTGTCTTGAGGCATAAGCTATGACTTTCCCATGTTGCATGAGAACACATCCCAACCCTTTTGCCAAGCATCATCGTAGATGACAAATGTGACGCCCCCAAAATAGGTCCATTCCATCCAACCCATTACGAGTCGCCCAAATACATGGTACGAAATAACTACAACTTTACTATTATAACATATAAAGCGTGAGTTTAAATACGAGATATTGCCATCTAGACAATATCCACACGCAAATAAATCCCCATCATAATTATTGATACATTATTTTACAAAATGGTGAGGACTACTAAACGACTCTCTCTAGAACCTTCATTCCATACCCCGACTAAGATCGCCGCTACATTCTCGCCTCCTGAGAAGAAAAATGGAACAACAAGGAAAATGGTGAGCTCAACTAGCCCAGTAAAGAATATTATGACTAAGATAATATACAACAAATTATCGTTAGTCTTCAACAGGAAAAAATCTAATAGAATACAATAGACAACAAATTTTAAATCAATATTCGCAGCGGAAATAATAATTCATTAGAAGAGTTAAGTAGAGAATGCAAACTACTATCTTCTATATATGAATTTAAAAGTTCATCGTCGATATTTTATCCCTGTAACATCAATCAATATATATCTGGAATCAAATATTCATCTTTGCACTACTGAGCCAAAGATATTCATCACCGTCATGTTCATCTAAACACTGCTCATCTTTGCACTACTGGCCAAAGATATTAATCATCTATCATGTTCATCTCAACACCTGTTCATCTTTGCACTACGGGCCAAAGATATTCATCAAGAAATCATTCATCTTTGCACTACAGGCCAAAGATATTCCATAATATCATCATTTAAGACTGAAGATGATGAAAAATATTTTTAAAGAAACGAATCCAGTGAAACAAAAGAACAAATATTAAGGATTCAGTATTTTAAACAATCCAGTTCAAAAATACTTCATAAGTAATCAGTGGAGTAAAATTCAAGAATGATCAAAACATGGATACAATCAAAGCTAGTATCCGAATAGATATTTTAGATTTAAAAGAAAAATTTTCATTTTTCTATTGAATAGTGGCCGTATTCGTGGATAGTCTTCAGATATCGTGAATAAGGCCGAGTATCGTGAATAGTAACTCCGACACTAAAAGATAAAAATTTCACAAAAAACATCTTCACGCCGCTTACCGTGAATAGTACTTGTGAATAGTAACTCGTGAATAAGTAACTTCGTGAATAAGTAACTCATGAATAGTAACCCCGACATGAAAAAGTTCCAAATTTGATAAAAGTTCCAACCAATATTTCAAAGATAATGATATTGAAGAAATAATATCATTTGAGATGAAAATAACATCCCTTACCTCGAAAAGACAAGATTTCTAGTTGAAATAACAGGATATAGGCTATGACTTGAACTTGCACCGTATAGAAATACTCAAAGTATACTCAAAATACTCACAAGAATACGCTCGATAATATAGAGAGAGAAAACTTCAGTTTCTGGTGTGATTTTCAATTCTAACCTAAGCACCCTATTTATAGGAAATTGCTTAGAACACCAAAGCAGAAAATTGAATATAATAATATTATTTATAAACAAAATTCCTTAGCCCACCTTTGAAATCTGATTTCAGCCATAGCACATGTTAAATGAGGTTCACAAACTCACCAAAAACGTTTTTCTCAAAATAATTAATTAAAACTCCCAAAAATCAATTATTTCGGAACTCCGAAACTTCAATAATTCATAATAAATAGCCCTTTTATCAGAAAATTCGAATCTCGCGAGTTTTTATAGGAAATTCAATTCTCTACAACTTTTCAGAAGAAAGTTTTTCCAAATTCCAAACAGAAATTGACCGAAATCCATAAACGGACGATTTTACAAGCTATAATCAAATTTCAGTCAAGAAATGGGGTCCACCGACACACAAAACATGTGTTAATCATTTAATGCCACAAAAATACTCTTCCTCCTCATATACTCATATATCCCACATTCATTATAAAAATATCACCGTTAATATATTATTAAAATAATATATTTAAATGAATTATTTTATCAGAAAATGATAAAATATTAATTTTCAACAATTGTCATTTTAAAAATTTTCTCCATCTATATCCACATAAAATTAATATTTTCCTCATCATATAAATCAATAATTAATTATTCACAAATAATATTACAGAATCACAAGATCTTGCAACGGTAGTTCCTCAGGAAAGAGGGCTTTCAATAAGGATCTTTCTCTTCTTGGGTAGCGCAATTAGGTGACCAAACCTCTCCTTAGACAGAACTTTCTAGACATTGCCAATAATGTTTTCTAATAATATTATTAGGATAATATGAATTATTGTCTCGATAATGGAAAATCTTGTGTAATGATAATTTATTGAAACAACAAGTAATATAAAATATCAATGCAAAGAATTATTGAATCAATAAAATAAAATCTTGAATAGTAATTCTTTGTAACAATTATTGAGTAGTGCCTTCACGTAAGAATCAATAATTGGTGCAATACCGTCTCTCTTCTTCGTTCAACAACGCGTATTAGTGTGTTTTAACCATTGGTATTCCAACAAAGATAATAGCAGTAATAACTACTGCCAATTATTTATAAACAACTTATATTTGTCGTTTTCTTCATCCAATCGCTTTCCATTACGGGGCCCATAAAAAGATCAAGGCCGTCGCATACGAATATTCCCCGACGATGACGAATATTCCACGACCAAACGAATATTCCCAAACAATAATGAATATTTTATCACCACTGCTTATTCGAAATATTTTGCGCATTTTACCCATAACTAACCACATTAATCAAATCCACCCTTACTATTTCAAAATAATAAATAAAGGAAATTCCTTTTTATTTAAAAATTTGGGGTCTTACAACCTCCCTCCTTATGAAATTTCGTCCTCGAAATTGACGTGACGATACAGTGTTTGAAAAGATGAGAATACCTCGCTTTCATTTCCGTTTCCAACTCCCAGGTCATTTCCTCAATAGCATGGTTTCTCCACAAAACTTTAACTTGTGGTATGACCTTCGTACGTAGTGTTAGGTTTGTAATATTCATGTGCGCAATCAAATTGCAAAAATTAAGCGGAAGCGTGTAAAATCAGAGTTTAAAAATTTTTACAAACCATAAACCCGGATCACCCTTTATGCATAATTATTAATTAAAGCGAAAAGATGAATTATGAAATCATACCCTTGTAAAGCGAGCTTCCTCGAAACGAAGTTCACCTCCAATCCTTTTCGCGTTCAACTTGAATCCACCGGGTTTTGTTCCTTCCTTTGATCAACGTTAGCCACCCATGTGTTTGGCCTCTAGAGGTGATCCACCAAGGAAGAATAGGAATTCAGAAGAAGAAGGGTATTGGCTCAAACCCTAGGTTTTCCTATCTCTATAGAAAAGGCGACTCTCCAACAAATTGGGAATTATGTCAGTATGTTGTAAAAAGTCAACAACCACCCCACCCATAATAAGACTCCTCTTATTTATAGATGTGGGCAACCCACCTTAACAATTAAGGAATTGGTTTTATTTAATTAATTAAATTCTTTTAATTAATTAAGCTCCCTAATCTTATTAGGGATAATTAATTAAACTCCTTTAACTAATTTTCCTTCCTAATCCAATTAGGAATAAATGAGAGTACTTATATTAAATTAATTCTTAAACTCTTTTAGAAATTAAAATAATAATAATTGTAATAATATTAATAAGACTCTCTTATTAATTTATATTTAATATTTCTAAAATATTAAATAATAATATTAAGCTATTTAATTTATTCTATCACCATAGATTAAATTAAATATACTTAACATATTATTACGATTATGCCATTAACTTCTTAAATAATTATTCTTCCTTTTATGGTGTGACCCTTTAGGTTCTCCATATTAAACAGGTTGTGAATAAATCAATTAGAACAATTCTAATCTTATTTAAATAAATAAATTAAACAATTAATTTATTTAAATAAATAATATTTATTCTACAATAGGATAAGCCTCCTAGCGATCAACGACTTTCCGGATAATATAGATTTCAACATTAATCATTAAAAACCTTTGAGTAAATAGTTTCTGCATAATTCAATCCTTCCACCATACAATGTCCCAATTAAATATAAGACATGGAATTCATCACAAGTCTTATTTTATTTAATTATATGTATTTCGATCCTTAAATGCACAACTCAAATAATGCAAATTAGAAACTCCTTTCTAATTTCATTCATTACGCGCCGCCAAGGACTCATTGGGTTGTCATTTATCGAATCACATAGGACATTTCTCTTCTTTTATTAGAAGTGGTAGATTCTTTATTGATCATACATTATCTCCATGTATAACTTATTATACCCAAGCATACCCTTTGATATACCCTAAGGGTCTTAAGGAATAAGTCAAAGTATAACTCATCATACATAAGATACTATGATGATCTCAAGTCCAAGGATTACTTGTCAGACTACTATCACTACTGAAATTCCTATTGATGCATAAATAAAACTCCATTAGGTATTCCTTAGCGAGCCAGCCGTTTCAGGTGTACTTATTCTCTAATAAGCACCTACATACTTGTTTTAGTGTCTCCACACAAATGATCATGAGATCAATTATCCTCATCCAATGAAAGCAAGCAACGTATGTACCAATCTATCCGGATTCACTAATCCCCAATTTAGTAATCCAATGATTGGGAACTATTTTAGTTTTAAGCTTTCTAAGAATTTAGATCTCATTAGAATGATCATCATCATTATTCTAAAAGCATTGCTTAAAACTATGGGTTTATCACATATTATAAAACAAAGATCATGTAGATAATTTAAAAGCCTTTAATAAATTAATACTTTTTATTAATAAATGAATAAGATTGTTACAAAGTATATGCTTTATCATCAAACATGATTGGCTTGTGTGCATACTACTTTCAATCTCCCACTTGCACTAAAGCCAATCGCCATGGTATCTTATACTCTTCTTCTCTAAGTGGCGATTATCCTGCTTTGTTGGATAAGCTTTAGTTAATGGATATGTAATGTTGTTCATGAGAGTCCACTATCTCTATAGTGATTTCCCATCTTTCAATGATTCTAATAATCAAATGAAAGTGCCACAACACATGTTTAGATTCAAGATGAGACTTAGGAACTATTCTAGTTACGTAATGAACTTTTAATCAAAACAATCATCTTGCAGACTTCATTTATAGCTATTTACTTTGTCTTTATCACTAAACCAAAGAACTCTTTTTTGTTAGGAACCTTTCAATTCATCGCGCACTAATCATTCAAGGTAACCCTTTACCTTAAAGTGGATTTATCTGTCGTCTTGGTGCCGTCTTCGAAAAACTTGAGTCTCATAAGCCCTCTAGTTTTAATTAAGACCCACCATGAATATGATCACATTCTTAGTGCTTGGGTTAAGCACTTTAAGATATTTTCACCGACTCATAGTGAACTTCTCCGAATATGGTGATCAACATCGGGTCTCTCGTACATTTCATTGCATACATGATTGTCACTCATGCGACCTCTCTTTTCGAGAGTCTGTGGGGACTATTAAGAGAGATACACTCCATAGCTCATCGACATGAGACATCTCTTGGAGTTTGCCATGCTAAACGACTTTAGCATCAAATGAATATACGTTCCTTGGGTTAAGTCGAGCATCCTCTTAAATCTATTTATATAGATTTTATCCCCAATTAAGATACTCTTCCCAAACCATTCATGGAGGAATGTTTAGACAACTTTAATTTTTCTGATTGTAGCATTGATAAGTTATTCCTCATCCGTAGTATATCAACATATAATACTAGAAATGTCACTTGCGCTCCCAATCGTCCCTTTTGTACACACTAGAACTCTTACCTCATCGTATGTAAGCTGGATCATCATCTTCTATGATGTGTACCTCATCATCATCATCTATGATGAATCCATACCTCCTAGGTATCTTGATGATTATTCGATTTACAATTCGGTTGTGGTACAATAGGTCCATCTACGAGTTCCTCTTATTTGACTTATAGTGTTTTGTGGTTCTTGAACTCTTCAAGATCTATTATCCTCCCACTAGCCCCTTCAATGATAAATACCTTTATCTTTAAAAGGTAACGTGTTTCGTAACAAACACCTTTTGCTAAGTAGAATTATAGAACATATACCTAAACTTACTTTAGGATGTCCCACAAATCATACATGTCAAATCTTGTCCCAAGCTTATCCTTTGAAACCTTTTCACATAAGTTGGACAACCCCTTATCTTAACATACTTAAGATTAGGAATCCTCCCCATCCATAACTTTTATGGAGTCTTGGGGTAGGATTTAGAGGTTACCATTTTCAGAGAATGTCTGACCATTTCTAGGACATGACCCTGAAGGATCTTTGGAATGTCGGTAAAATCATTTTGACGTACTATGTTCAACAAGGTATGATTTTTCCTTTCGGATACATCAATCAATTATTACGTATTATGAGGTGTCCATTATGAGAAAAACCATTTGAGATGATCTAGAAACTTATTGCACAAGTATTTATTCCTTGATCTAATCAAAGAATCTTAATACTTTGCCAATTTGTTTCACTTCAATTCTTTGAACCTTTCAAATAATTCACACTTGTATTTCAACAAATACATACATTCAACTCTTTGAATGATCATCTCCTTTTCTTATACTAGTTTGTTCAATTTATAAAATAATTTTTCACGTAAGTCAGTATACAAAATCCATTAGTAATCTTTCGGATTCTATATTGAAACATTATTATTATAAATAGAACAACAATTGTTCTTTATTATAATACCAAAGATTTCATTGTCCAACAATAAAATGGAAATAATGTTTCCAACGAACCTGGAATACAATAACAACTTATTGACTTAATAGATTTGCCCATAAAAAAGTGCTAAACTATAAGTTTCTATAGCTAATGCAAACAACCTTTGCTTCATTTTCCACATATAGGATTACTTATCTTTGTTTAACTTTTACTTACGCTTGGTCCTTCATAAATCTATATTTATGATAACCAAAGTCAGTATCCAATACCCAAGTAGAACCTTGACTTAAAGAAAATTTTATTTTAAATCATGAACAAATTTGTAATTATAACCAAAACTTCACTAAGCTTCTTTGGTTAGCCTCTGCAAGATACTTCTCGCATTTTTTCCGATTGTCCGGAGCTTATTGTAGTGGAAGCAAACTCCTTTGCTATCCGTATCAGTTTTGTTCTTATTATCCTTTGTTTATGCCTTTCTATTTACCTTCTTTGAATCGTTCTTCTTTTCAGAAGATCCTTTGGCCCCTACCAGTAAGACTTGATCTTTCTTGGTTGGAAAGTGACTCTCAACATTTTTCAATATGTTAAGCAAATCGGTGAGGGCCGATATCTAGCTTGTTCATATGAAAATTCACAACAATTGTGAAAGGAGTCCAGGAGTGAGTGCAAGATCAAATATTGGCTCAAATCTCCATCCATGACAAAACCAGTTGTCCTAATTGATCAATCAAATTGATTATGTTAAGAACCTTTTTGTCTGTACTATAGTGTCATTGACCATTCTAGATCGGAAGAGCTCCTTAGATATCTGATATCTATCAATCTTACTTTCCTCACCATCAACTACTTGATGTGCAGGAATATAGTAGGAGTATATATAGTTTCAGTCCGACGTTGAAGCTTGTTCTTTCGTGGATCTGAGCATGATGCATTGAGCTAATTGTGCATCATCTTGCCACTTTCTAAAAGTAGCAATCTCTTCCTCAGAGGCATTATGCGCAACCATTGCGAGGATAGGCGTATTAAGGACATAAGATAGCTTTTCAAACTATGAGAACTATTCTCAAATTCCTTAACCAATCCGTTTAATTCGGGTCAGATTAAATAGCATCTAATATGCTTCAGCAGATGATAGTAATTTAGACATTGTAAAATTTCGTAAATGAATTTGTAATTAACAATATTTTAACATACATTCTTTTATTAATTACCAAAATAAATTAGGTCTTGTTTTAAATTGGTATCTCCCACTATTTTCTTCAAACTATATTACCTCACTTATATAGTTGGCAAAATCTAATTAAAGATTTGCTAGTGAGAATAAGGATTCCATTTCAAATGTATATAGCCTTGTGGTGACACAACAAACTATATATAAATAAATAGGTAGACAACTTTTGTCAATTACATCAACTATGCAACTCCTTTTCTTTTGCCTCTTAGATTATTTTGATCAAGTGGTGGCACATCCAGAATCAAAATTATCTAAGTTAAGTCCAAACCTAGCACTCTATATATTCAAAAAAGAAAAATATCATCCTTGTGGTGACACAACAAAACAATATTGTTCAATTTTCTTTATAAGCATCAAATGTGATAAATTAACATCATAAATACTTAATACTTGCCTTGTGGTGACACAACAAACTCATATTAAATATTTAATACTCTATTAATTTTATCATGCTGCTAGAAAGGCGACGTTCGATATTCCAAATACCTTTTAACGCTTAGGACTTAATATAAAAAATTGAGGGTTTGTTATTAATTTGTCTCATCTTGTTTAAGCGCATTTATATATATATATAAAATACGCGTTATATTAATTAACATGCACAAGCATGTTTGCATAATATATAATATATATAGTATAAGCATACATATATAGAATACTATATTCTACCCGAATTGATTATGGACTTTTATTCTAGTTTGGTTCACTAGAGCCATCAAGTGAACCAAAAGGTCAAACCCTAAGGTGCAAGAAATAATATTTAAATATAACTATTACATTTAAACCCGGGCTCCATTACAAACGGGTCTTTCGCTCCTTGCTCCTTTGATCTCCAATTTTTCAAAATTAATTCTAACTATTCCTATTACAAAACTATTTAAAATAAATAGAAACCTTGATTAGCGATCGAGGGAAGTACATAGGAGGAGAATAGAATTTACATTAAGAAAAATTAGAGAAGGCGAGGCATGTGAGACCCCATTTAATAAAACCCATACATTCATGCATCCAACTAAAATAAAATTCAATCGCATTGGTCAATAGTCATAATCAATCCCATTTATTATCATATACATCACCATATGCATCAATAAATAACATTCATCTTATGAATAATAAACATTTAATATATATATTGATATCATTTAATGGGCAAATTTAGTTAGTATAAAATCTATTTTGAATCAAAATAAACTCCTTTATTTTAATCCAAATTTAAATCAAAATAAAACTATTTTATTTTAATTTATCCTATTTTGAATAAAATAAACTATTTTATTTTAATCAAAATCTTTAATCAAAATAAACTCCTTTATTTTAATTAATTATGGAATCCAATTCCATGTAAAAAAAAAATCTTTAATTAAAATAAACTCTTTTATTTTAATTAATTGTGGAATCCAATTCCATGTAAAAAAAATCTTTAATTAAAATAAACTCTTTTATTTTAATTAATTATGGAATCCAATTCCATGTAATAAAAAAATATTAAAGGAAACACGGATTATCTTTTCCTATTCACAAATAAACTCCTTTATTTTGAATAATATGAAATCTTATTTCATATTTAAATAAACTCCTTTATTTAAGGAAATTAGGATTTTCTTTCCTATTCACAAATAAACTCTTTTATTTTGAATAATATGAAATCCTATTTCATATCTTAATAAACTCCTTTATTTAAGGAAACAATAGAATCCAATTTCAACTCCAATTAGTTATCATGGAATCAAATTCCAACTCTAATTAGTGAGCATGAAATTCTAATTTTAAAATTAAAATAAATCTTTTATTTTAATATTAAAATAAACCTTTTATTTTAAGATTAAAATAAACCTTTTATTTTAATTATAAAATTATTTAAAATAAAATAAAACTTTATATTTTAATATTAAAATAAACCTTTTATTTTAAAATTAAAATAAACTTTTATTTTAATTATATAATAATTAAGAATATATATATGTATATATATATTCGTAATATATATATATATATATATATATAATATAATATATATATATATATATATATATATATATATATATATCCGATTCTTTTTTTTTTTTTTTTAAAAAAACCGTACATGCTTTTCTTTTAAAATGTTAACATGCTTTCCTTGAATTTCGTGCGTTGCATCAAAAAAAAAAATTTGCAAATTTT
This sequence comes from Panax quinquefolius, assembly GCA_020205615.1. Lineage (NCBI taxonomy): Eukaryota > Viridiplantae > Streptophyta > Magnoliopsida > Apiales > Araliaceae > Panax > Panax quinquefolius. Next base: position 102,935,874 of record CM035171.1, on the reverse strand, counting down.
TTTTTTTTTTTTATAAAGCATTCCGTGAATTTCGTTTCTCGATTTCGTACGCCTTGAATACTTGATTTCCTGGGTCACGGTTAATAAAAAAAAATTGCGACGGATATTTTTTTTTTTTTTTTTAATAAATTTTATACAATAAAATTATGCCCAATTAAATTATTCAAAACACATATCAAAATACATATCAAATTAAAACAATTAATAATTTGCATAAAGGTTTGGCTCTGATGCCATTGTTAGGTTTGTAATATTCATATGCATGAATCAAATTGCAAAAATTAAGCGAGGCGTAAAATCGAGTTTAAAATTTTTACAAACCATAAACCCGGATCACCCTTTATGCATAATTATTAATTAAGCGAAAAGATGAATTATGAAATCATACCCTTGTAAACGAAGCTTCCTCGTGCACGAAGTTCACCTCCAATCCTTTTAGCGTTCAACTTGAATCCACCGGGTTTTGTTCCTTCCTTTGATCAACGTTAGCCACCCGTGTGTTTGGCCTCAGAGGTGATCCACCAAGGAAGAATAGGAATTCAAGAAGAAGGGGTATTGGCTCAAACCCCTAGGTTTTCCTATCTCTATAGAAAAGCATGACTCTCCAACAAATTGGAATTATGTCAGTATGTTGTAAAAGTCAACAACCACCCCACCCATAATAAGACTCCTCTTATTTATAGATGTAAAACCCACCTTAACAATTAAGGAATTGGTTTTATTTAATTAATTAAATTCTTTTAATTAACTAAGCTCCCTAATCTTATTAGGGATAATTAATTAAACTCCTTTAACTAATTTTCCTTCCTAATCCAATTAGGAATAAATGAGAGTACTTATATTAAATTAATTCCTAAACTCTTTTAGAAATTAAAATAATAATAATTGTAAAAATATTAATAAGACTCCTCTTATTAATTTATATTTAATATTTCTAAAATATTAAATAATAAATATTAAGCTATTTAATTTATTCTATCACCATAGATTAAATTAAATATACTTAACATATTATTACGATTATGCCATTAACTTCTTAAATAATTATTCTTCCTTTTTATATGTGTGACCCTTTAGGTTCTCCATATTAACCTAGGTTGTGAATAAATCAATTAGAACAATTCTAATCTTATTTAAATAAATAAATTAAACAATTAATTTATTTAAATAAATAATATTTATTCTATAATGGGATAAGCCTCCCAGCGATCAACGACTTTCCAGATAATATAGATTTCAACATTAATCATTAAAGAACCTTTGAGTAAATAGTTCCGTGACAATTCAATCCTTCCACCATACAATGTCCCAATTAAATATAAGGCATGGAATTATGTCAAGTCTTATTTTATTTAATTATATGTATTTCGATCCTTAAATGCACAACTCCAAATAATACAAATTAGAAACTCCTTTCTAATTTCATTACGCCTTGGCCAAGAACTCTTTGGGTTGTCATTTATCGAATCACATAGGACATTTCTCTTCTTTTATTAGAAGTGGTAGATTCTTTATTGATCATACATTATCTCCATGTATAACTTATTATACCCAAGCATACCCTTTGATATACCCTAAGGGTCTTAAGGAATAAGTCAAAGTATAACTCATCATACATAAGATACTATGATGATCTCAAGTCCAAGGATTACTTGTACTACTATCACTACTGAGAATTCCTATTGACAGCAAATAAAACTCCATTAGGTATTCGTTATGAGCCACGTTCGGTGTACTTATTCTCTAATAAGCACCTACATACTTGCTTTAGTGTGTCCACACAAATGATCATGAGATCAATCATCCTCATCCAATGAAAGCAAGAACGTATGTACCAATCTATCCGGATTCACTAATCCCCAATTTAGTAATCCAATGATTGGGAACTATTTTAGTTTTAAGCTTTCTAAGAATTTAGATCTCATTAGAATGATCATCATCATTATTCTAAAAGCATTGCTTAAAACTATGGGTTTATCACATATTATAAAACAGCATCATGTAGATAATTTAAAAGCCTTTAATAAATTAATACTTTTTATTAATAAATGAATAAGATTGTTACAAAGTATATGCTTTATCATCAAACATGATTGGCTTGTGTGCATACTACTTTCACGTAGGACATGCTCCTTCCTATCCAAAATCTTGACAGGTACCTCTTCATACGTTAAGTCTTCGGCTATCTCGTCCGGTTCTAACTCAATGACGTGGTTCGGGTCGTCCACATATTTACGTAACCTCGATACGTGAAAAATGTTATGAACACGCGTCATACTTGGCGGTAAAATGAGTCTATAGGTCACAGTTCCTATTCGATCGAGAATTTTAAATGGATTAATAAATCGAAGGTTTGAGCTTTCCTCACTTCACCGATTCTCTCGCTTTTGAAATAACAACTTTTGCACCTCCTTCTTCAAATTCATCGACTCCGTGTAGCTTGCAAGCGACTTTAACTTTATCGATTAAAGTCGATTATACTCAGATATCATCACGTGGGTAACTAGAGTTTTCATCTCCATCTCTATTATTTGTAAATTATACTGAAATGAGTCTTTGATAATATCGTACTCGATTTTGTATACGATTTTCTACTCAACACGTTAGCTATCACGTTCGCTTTTCGAGGATGGTATGGTCGTAACATATCTTTGAAAATGAGTCTCTCTTGAGTTTTTCAAGCTCTTCCCACATTCCTTGCTTCCATTCGAATTTTGTATCTCTACTGAATCAATTTGCGTTAATGGAATAGCAATTCGAGAATATCCTTCAACGAATCTCGATAATAACCAACTAAGCTTGAAAGCTACGTATTTCGATTACAGAGCTTAGGTTGTTCTCAATCGTGACTCATATCCTAACCTCGATAAAGACGTTTTCAATGACACCTATCGGTTTACTATCGCATCGAATATGGTGTCCCCTACGGAGAGTGCGGCGGTGCATTCCACAAAGGAAGTCACCAGATAAAGGCTCAGTACCGTGATTCTATAGTTGAATTTTAACTCCTCGAAGTTCAATAGAGCCATTCGATATGAGATTTTAGAAATGAGTTTTGTCACGGGTTCAAAGTCGATACAAAATTTAATATCGGTCTTTGGGGAGTAAACCAAGAAATTCTTCAAGAAATACGTCAGGAAAAATTAATAACAACAGGAATATTATTCAAATCTGACGTGTCTTTATTCAAATCCACAACATGGACTAAGAAAACTTGACATCCGTAATAAACGAATGACTTCATGGCTTGACATGAAAATGTTTGACTACAATGGTTTGATTGCTTGAATTCGAGTAACAGGTTGTTTAGGAATATGAAAACTAACAACCTTATGAAAGTAATCAATTTCGGCATGATGAGTAGTTAACCTTAAAATCACATCAAAAGCAAATATCTCTATAGAAATAAGGTTAACAGGTAATGTGATAGTGCCAACTGAATCAAGCAAGATTTCTAAACAACGGATGTAATGAAAGTTTCTCCTAATCTGAGTCTCCATAAATAGGTCAAAGTCTAATTTCTCGTAGTCAAGTTCAAACGTTGAGCGCAAGCGAGAGAGATAAAAGAATGGGTAGAAGGCAAAGTATCTAGAAAGATATAAACTTCAAGAATTTATAATTAACTAACCGTGCTAATTTCGTTCGGGTTCTTGCATTTTACCGGCCACAACAAACGCTTTCTTCCAGAATCGTTGTCTTTGACTTTTACGGGACATCCTTTTGAGTCACCATTCCATTGGATCTGGTTTCGATATCGTATAATCTCGGCGATATGTCCTTCTTTTCCACAATTATAGCATACCTTAAACTGTTGTAGGCGGTTTGGTGATATGTCCCTCTTTCCGCATTTGTAACATACTGACCGGTGGTCTTTCTCCTCCCTTGGAACCAGTTACTACTGGCGTTGAACTCTTCACATGGTCGTTGTTGAATCTCCTCTTTTTAAAATCTCCTCCCGACTCGCTTCTTCTATTTTCATGGCCACAATTACCACCAGTAGTGGTGACCTTTGTCCAGTATTCTTCTTTCTCTGCTTTGGTTATCGTTATTCGATGACTCGCTATCTTGAGTATGATCCTGGTTATGGTGCCTCGGTTGAACGTACTCGTTATCTCGCTTCTAACAACTGAGCCCTGTTGACAACATCCGGTCAGAGAGAAAATTTATGAGAAATGAGATCTTCGACGTATCTTGGGGTTTCAAACCTCTCGAAACATCCGCCATCATCGTTCCTCATTCTCCACCAAATGAGGTGCAAACTCGGATAACTCCATGAACTTCGCCTCGTCTTTGAGACACCGTCATGTTATTCTCGCTCCATTCTAATAAACTCCACTTCCTTCATACGACGAATACTTTCGTGGAAGTACTTGTCATCGAACTGCTTTTGAAATGTCTCCCACGACATGTTGAGTGTATTTGGATGGGTACGCTTCATGATTCCCACCAAGAATGTCGCCTCGTTCTGGAACATAAAAGTAGCGAATGGAACTTTCTGTTCCTCCGTGCATCCCAAGACATCGAATATCTTGGTAATTTGTTTGACCCACGTCTCTCGCCTTTAATCGGATCCGGCTTCCTGCATTCGGTGGTCCCAACTCTTTGAATCGCTTGGTTTGTGACCACCCGTGAATTGCTATCATTTCCTCCTCGTATTTTGAACACGAGTCTCCCTCGTTTGATTTTGCGTGAGCGTAAAAAGCTTCTAAACATCCCTCGTTCATCATTTGCTCAAGTGGTATTGTTCACAGGAGGTACATTGCCACTTGACTGTTACACGTTCTCCTCGTTGGTAAATATGCATCTCCACGGGCCTCATTTACTCCAATTATTAATATTGTGAGACCCCATTTTATCAATAAAGATTTAAATTTTGTCGAAATAATTTTTAATATTATGGTGTGAATTAAAGATAATATTATAGATGTGGGTAGTATTTATAAATTTTGTAAAGTATGCAAGTGGTTATATTATATAAAATTGGTGGGGAATATTCGATTTAGCAGGGAATATTAAATAACTACTCAATCATTGGTGGACCCCTACAATGTAATTATTGTCGGATTGAGAAAATGACAAAAATATTTTATTGAAATAACGGCCGGAAGTTTTACCGTTGATCTTTGTTGAACTACTTCGGTAGTAAAAGTACGATGAATACGATGTGGGTTGCATAGTAGTATTACCAGTATTGATTATTGATGCTTATGTGAGAAGTCACTCGGTTTGATTCCATTATTGTCGATTAATAATATGAATTATTATAAGCGATAATGACGTTTTGTTTTATTCGTTTTATTAACGTAATAAAAGCGAAACATCTTTTATATAAAATAGAATACTTTATTAAAGTTATTCTATAAATAGAATATATTATATTTTATTATGCATAGTGTTGCATAGTGTTTTACATAGTGTTTTGCATAGTATTGCATAGTGTTTGCATAGTAAAATGTTTTTATATAAATAGAATATATTATATTTTATTTAAAAAAATTTCTTTAAATATGAACCGTCGATTAAAGTAAATCAATCTGGTAGTTCATGGATTAGTTCTTATGCATTCCATTTTCCTATAAATAGAAGCTCATTCCTTCATTATTTCTTTTAATTCATTGAAACTCTGAGAGAGAAATTATAGAGAGAAGCTATATAGAGAGAAAATTATAGAAAGAAGAAGAGTATTCGCTACTTCACTACTTCTATATTCGGTTCTTTTTACGGTGAAGGGTGTTATTCTTTCTTCTTGAAGAGAACTTCGTTATTCCATTCATTATTATTCATTGGAATAACTTTTGTAAAAGTGGCATACCCTATACATAACTTTGTGTATCATGGCATACCCTATACTTGGTGAAATCCTTATGTTATTCCATTGCTTATTATTCATTGGAATACTTTTGTATCTGCAGTTTACCCTATACTTGGTGACATTCTTCTATTATTACATTGGAACATCCCGTCATGCATGTGTTTACATTAGGACTTTGGTTCCGCTTTTTTTATTATTCTGTTGGAACATCCCGTCTGCATGTGTTTTACACCGGACTGGTTTCTTTTTTTATCATTCTCATTGGAATATCCTATCATGTGTTTTACAGGATCCGGTTCCATCTTTATTATTCTGTTGGAACATCCCGCTTTGGTGTGAATTTCACGACACCGGTTCCGTTATTATTATTCTACATTGGAATAACTTCTATCATGCAAGCAATCGCATGCATGGTGATTTCTTTTGTTATTCCATTCTTTATTATACCCGGTTGGTTAAAACTTTGACTTTATACTTCATGAAATTAGTAGAATATCCTTGATATTTCGTTTCATCTAGTATATCTTTCATGAAAATATTCTTCCGATCATTCTTGAATTTTACTCTCTTAAAAAACGATGATCATGTTGACAATTTGGGACGTTAATAATTCATGGATTAAATAATTCTTGAACTTGTTTTATTGAATTATTATGTCATTGTCATCATCCTCATGTTATATTATGTTATCTTTGGCTTACGCATGCATAGATGAACTTAGTATGATTATGACCAGGATCATTCGGTATAATCATGACTTGATATAAATGATGTGACAAAAGTCCTCAAAGGGCTGTAATGCGATGATGGATAGTTTTGGTATGATTATGACGTGGGTGATTCGGTATAGTCATGACCATTGATAATTTGATGAAAATCCTTGACCGTGGTAATGCGGGATGATTAGATGTGGTGGTTTATTTATTTATTGTCGAGTCTCAAATGATAAAAATTGATGAAAACCTTTTTAAAACCTAAAAGATAGTAGACTTTATTCTCTACTTGACTCTTTTAATGGATTCTAATTTCATTGTGATTAAACCTGGTTGTTCATTGTATTTTATCGGTTTAACATTGTTGAAGGCTAATGATAATTTATTTCGCATTATCTTAGTCATAATATTTCTTACTTGCTAGTTGAGCTCACCCTTTCTTTCATTGTTCTCTTCGTAAAATAAGAACATATTTGGGACGAGTCGGAGAGCGAAGTAATGGTTCGAGAGGATAGCATTAGTAGTCCTCACTATTTACGTGAAATAGTGTGATAATAGTTGTAATGAGGACTCCTTTTGAGTTTGTATAATATCTAGTAGACAATATTTGTATTCAAACTCACGATTTATGTCGATTGTATACCTACGCTGATTATATTAGTAAGTTGTATTTGAATTTATGTACCATGTAAGTGGCGACCCAAGATGGGTGGCGTATACCTAATTTTGGGCGTCACAAATATTCTCATCGACATTCTCAAATCACCGTCAGAAACAAGGGTTAATTAAGGAAATCAATATATCACATAATATCCCTATATATCTCGACCAACTAACAAATAAGCTTAGGTAGACACACTAGCGAAGGATTTACTCGTCTCTCCCTCCTAGTTCTATTCCCGATCTCCATGGAGATCATATCCTAAGCTCGATACCAACCGTGACGCCCTAAAATAGGTCCATTCCATCCAACCCATTCTGAGTCGCCAAATACATGGTACAGAAATAACTACAACTTTACAATTACAACATATAAACTGTGAGTTTAAATACAGATATTGCCATCTAGACAATATCCACACGCAAATAAATCCCCATCATAATTATTGGTACATTATTTTACAAAAATGGTGAGGACTACTAAACGACTCTCTCTAGAACCTTCATTCCATACCCCGACTTGTACTCGCTACATTCTCGCCTCCTGAGAAGAAAAATGGAACAACAACGAAAAGGGTGAGCTCAACTAGCCCAGTAAAGAATATTATGACTAAGATAATATACAACAAATTATCGTTAGTCTTCAACGAGAGAAAAATCTAATAGTAATACAATAGACAACAAATTTTAAATCAATATTCGCAATGAAATAATAATTCATTAGAAGAGTTAAGTAGAGAATGCAAACTACTATCTTCTATATATGAATTTAAAAGTTCATCGTCGATATTTTATCCTGTAACATCAATCAATATATATACGAATCAAATATTCATCTTTTTGCACTACTGAGCCAAAGATATTCATCATTGGTCATGTTCATCTAAACACTGTTCATCTTTGCACTACGGGCCAAAGATATTAATCGATCGGTCGTGTTCATCTCAACACTGCTCATCTCGCAGACTACGGCCAAAGATATTCATCAAGAAATCATTCATCGTTGCACTACAAAGCCAAAGATATTCCATAATATCATCATTTAAAGATCAAGATGATGAAAAATATTTTTAAAGAAACGAATCCAAAGGAAACAAAAGAACAATATTAAGGATTCAGTATTTTAAACAATCCCAGATTCAAAAATACTTCATAAGTAATCGGAGGGAGTAAAATTCAAGAATGATCAAAACATGGATACAATCAAAGCTAGTATTCGAATAGATATTTTAGATTTAAAAGAAAAATTTTTATTTTTGAATGAATAGTGCCGTATTCGTGGATAGTCAGTATACGTGAATAGTCAGTATACGTGAATAGTAACTCAGACACCAAAAGATAGAAATTCCAAAAAAAACATCTTCACGCTTCATGTTAATAGTACTCGTGAATAGTAACTCGTGAATAGTAACTCATGAATAGTAACCCCAGACATGAAAAAAGTTCCAAATTTGATAAAAAGTTCCAACCAATATTTCAAAGATAATGATATTGAAGAAATAATATCATTTGAGAAGAAAATAACATCCCTTACCTCGAAAAGACAAGATCTTCTAGTTGAAACAGGATATAGTCTATGACTTGAACTCAGCACCGATAGCAATACTCAAAGTATACTCAAAATACTCACAAGAATACGCTTTCGATAATATAGAGAGAGAAAACTTCATTTACGGTGTGATTTTCAATTCTAACCTAAGCACCTATTTATAGGAAATTGCTTAGAACACCAAAGCGTAAAATTGAATATAATAATATTATTTATAAACAAAATTCCTTAGCCCACCTTTGAAATCTGATTTCAGCCATAGCACATGTTAAATGAGGTTCACAAACTCACCAAAAACGTTTTTCTCAAAATAATTAATTAAAACTCCCAAAAATCAATTATTTCGGAACTCCGAAACTTCAATAATTCATAATAAATAGCCCTTTTATTAGAAAATTCGAATCTCACGAGTTTTTATAGGAAATTCAATTCTCTACAACTTTTCAGAAGAAAGTTTTTCCAAATTCCAAACAGAAATTGACCGAAATCCATAAACGGATGATTTTACAGGCTATAATCAAATTTCAGTCAAGAAATGGGGTCCACCGACACACAAAACATGTGTTAATCATTTAATGCCACAAAAATACTCTTCCTCCTCATATACTCATATATCCCACATTCATTATAAAAATATCACAGTTAATATATTATTAAAATAATATATTTAAATGAATTATTTTATCAGAAAATGATAAAATATTAATTTTCAACAATTGTCATTTTAAAAATTTTCTCCATCTATATCCACATAAAATCAATATTTTCCTCATCATATAAATTAATAATTAATTATTCACAAATAATATTACAGAATCACAAGATCTTGCAACCGTGGTAGTTCCCGGGTGAAAGAGGGCTTTCAATAAGGATCTTTCTCTTCTTGGCGCGTAATTAGGTGACCAAACCTCTCCTTAGACAGAACTTTCTAGACATTGCCAATAATGTTTTCTAATAATATTATTCAGATAATATGAATTATTGCTCCGATAATGGAAAATGCTACTTCCTCAAGCCAGAATTCGCATTTCTTTAACCTGACATAAAGCTTGTATTCACGAAGCTTTTGGAGTGTCAGCCTCAAGTGTTGCACATGATCTTCACGGCTTTTGGAATAAATAAGGATGTCATCAATAAAGACGACCACAAAGTGATCCAAATATTCCTTGAATACTCGGTTCATCATATCCATGAAGGCAAGATATGATTAGTCAATCCAAAGGACATGACTAGAATTCATAATGCCCGCATCTTAGGAGTTCGAAAAGTCGTCTTTGGAATGTCATCCGGTTCTAATCTTCAATTGGTGATATTCTAACGAAGATCAATCTTTGAAAAGAATTTGGCTCCTCAAATGGTCAAACAGTCATCAATACGTGGCAATGGATACCTATTTTGATGGTGACATGATTCAACTACCGATAATCAATACAAAGTCGCGATACTCCCATCTTTTTCTTCACGAATAGAACAGGAGCACCCCAAGGAGTAGTTGTGACGCTCCCAAAATAGGTATACATCACCCATTTACGAGTTGTCAATACATGGTATGTAAACAACTACAACTTTATTATTACAACAATAAAATTGTGAGTTTGTATACAAATATTATCTTCTAGACAATATCTATACTCAGATAAATCCTCATCACATTTATTGATACATTATTTTACAAAAATGGTGAGGACTACTAAACAACTCTCTCTAGAACTTTCATTCCATACCCGACCTAAATGCACTCGCTTATATTCTCGCCTCCTAAGAAGAAAAATGGAACAAAAAGGAAAAGGGTGAGCTCAACTAGCCCGATAAAAAGAATATTATGACTAAGATAATATACAACAAATTATCGTTAGTCTTCAACAGGAAAAATCTAATAGAATACAATAGACAACAAATTTTAAATCAATATTCATAATGAAATAATAATTCATTAGAAGAGTTAAGTAGAGAATGCAAACTACTATCTTCTATGTATGAATTTAAAAGTTCATCGCTCTATCTTTTATCCCCGTAACATCAATCAATATATATCCGAATCAAATATTCATCTTTGCACTCTGAGGCCAAAGATATTCATCGATTGGTCATGTTCATCTAAACACATGTTCATCTTTGCACTACGGGCCAAAGATATTCTTCAGAAATCATTCATCTTTGTACTACAGGCCAAAGATATTCAATAAAATCATCATTTAAGTCTCGAGGATGATGAAAATATTTTTAAAAAACGAATCCAGTGAAACAAAATGACAAAGATTAAGGATTAAGGATTCAGTACTTTGTTTTATCCATGTCCAAAATACCTCAAAAATAATCATAGTGGTGTAAAATTCAAGAATGATCAAAACATGGATACAATCAAAGCTAGTATCCACAATAGATATTTTTGGACAAAAGGAAAATTTTCATTTTTACATTAATTGTGTCAGATTACGTAAATAAGGTCGATACGTGAATAAGAACTCACACCAAAAGTTCCAAATTTGATAAAAACTTCAGATCAATATTTCAAAGATAATGATATTGAAGAAATAATATCATTACGAAAAAAAATAATATCCCTTACCTCACAAAGACAAGATTTTAGTTGAAACACAGGATATAAAGGCTATGACTTGAACTTGCAATCAGTATAGCAATACTCAAAGTATACTCAAAATACTCACAAGAATACGCTCGATAATATAGAGAGAAAACTTCGTTTCTGGTGTAATTTTCAATTCTAACCTAAGCACTTATTTATAGGAAATCGCTTGTAACACCAAAGCAAAAAAATTTAATTTAATATTATTATATATATCAAAATTCCTACGCCACTCTTGAAATCTGATTTCAGCTCAATAAGCACATGCTACCTTCTAGAAAAAATAAGAAAAAATGTTTTTCTAATTTAAAATAATTTAAACTTCCAAAAATCAATTATTTCGGAGCTTCGGAACTTCAATAATTCACAATAAATAGCCCTTTTGTCAGAAAATTCGAATCTTGCGTATTTTTATAGGAAATTCAATTCTCTACAACTTTGCAGAAGAAAGTTTTTCCAAATTCTAAATAGAAATTGACCGAAATCCACAAACGGACTATTTTACAGGCTATAATCAAATTTCAGTCAATAAATGGGGTCCATCGACATGTTTAACATGTTTTAAACATTTATTGCAACAAAAATACTCTTCCTCCTCGTATACTCATATATCCCACATTCGTTGTAAAAATATCACCATTATTATATTATTAAAATATAATAATATATTTAAATGAATTATTTTATCAGAAAAAGATAAAATTTCAATTTTCAACAATTGTCACATTAAAAATTTTCTCCATCTATATCCACATAAAATCAATATATTTTTTATCATATGAATCAATAATTAATTATTCACAAATAATATTACTGTAATCACAATATTGAAAACAGTGAGGTTCGAGGAAGAGGGGCTTTCAATAAAGATTTCTCTCATCTTGGCCTATAATTAGGTGACCAAACCTCTCCTTAGATGAGAACTTTCTAGACATTGCCAATAATGTTATCTAATAATATTATTCAGATAATATGAATTATTGCTCGATAATGAAAAATATTGTGTAATGACAATTTATCAAAACAACGGTAATATAAAATATTAATACAATAATTATTGAATCAATAAAAAATCGAATAAATAATTATCGTAACCATTATTAAGTAGTGCCTTCTTACGTAAGAATCAATAATTGGTGCAATCTGGTACTCTTCGTGTTTTAACCACAAAGTATTTTAATAGTATTAATGGTAACAACTACTGCCGTTATTTTTAAACAACTTATATTTGTCGTTTTTCATCATCCAATCGCTTTCCATTATGGAGCCCACACATGGGTTGCGACGTAATACGAATATTCCCCGACGAAGCATTTAATATTCCACGACCACCAAACGAATATTCCCCAAACAACAATGAATATTTTATAACCACTTGCTTATTTTGAAATATTTTGATTTTACCCATAACTATCCACATTAATCAAATCAACCCTTACTATTTCAAAATAGTAAATAGAGAAAATTAAATTTCATTAATAATAAGTTGGGGTCTTACAACCTCCCTCCTTATGAAATTTCGTCCTCAAAATCGACGACGTGCTGGTGTTTGAAAAGGTGAGGATACCTCGCTTTCATTTATTTTTCAATTCCCGTGTCATTTCCTCTATAAAGCATGATTCCTCCACAAAACTTTAACTTGTGGGTATGACCTTTCTTGGCGTGTAGGGACATGCTCCTTCCTATCTAAGATCTCTTGATTGTACCTCCTCATACGTTAAGTCTTCGACTATTTCGTCCGTTCTAACTCTATAACGTGGTTGGGTCTTTCACATATTTACTAAGTACGGATATGTGAAACACATTACTGAACACGAGACATACTTTGAGGTAACGCAAGTCTATAGGCTACATTTCTACTACTCGGTCAAGAATTTGAAATGGACCAATAAATCGTGGAATGAGCTTTTCTCTCTTCCCAAATCTTGTAACTCCCTTCCATGGAACAACTCGCAACAATACATGATCCCCTATACTAAATTCCACGTGCTTTCGATGAAGATCCGCATAACTCTTTTGTCGATCTTGTGCGGTTTTGTATACGTTGTCGAATCATTTGGATCTTTTCGGTGAGTCATACGTATTTAACTTTCGGGTCCCAACAATGTTGCTTCACCCACCTCATCCCAACATATTGGAGAGCGACACTTTCGCCCATATAATGCTTCAAATGGAGCCACACCTATACTTGCTCGATAACTGTTGTTGTAGGAGAATTCCACCAATGGTAAATACTTATCCTAACCCGCCTTGAAGTCAGGACATGAGTCTTAATAGATCTTCAAGAGTTTGAATAGTCCTCTACGATTGTCCGTCTGTTTGAGGATGGTATGCCGAATCAATCGTAAATGCGTGCCCATAGCTTTTTTGCAAGCTAACCCAAAATCTTGAAGTTAATCTTGGGTCACGATCCGAAACTATGGATCTTGGCATGCCATGTAACTCACAATCTCATTTACATATATACTAGCAAGACATTCAAGGAATAAGTCTTCCGTGATTTCGGCAAGAAATGAGCGGACTTGGTTAATCTATCAACAATAACCCAAATAGCATTGATGCCTTGAGAAACCGTAGGAAGAGACAGAACTAAATCCATGGTAATGTGTTCCCACTTCCATTTTGGAATCTCAAGTGGTTGCAACGGACCCTTAGGTACTAGATGCTCCGCCTTTACACGTTGACAAGTTAAACACATTGAGATAAACTTTGCAATCTCTCTCTTCATATTGTTCCACCAAAATGTATGTCGAAGATCACGATACATTTTAGTACTTCCAGGATGGATTGCAAATGGTGTATTGTGTGCCTCCATCATAATCTTGTACTTTAAATCAGCGTCGTTAGGGACACAAAGTCTGGAGTGGACTCGAAGTATTCCTTCTTCATCAATTCTCGCTTCCAGAATAGCTCCTTCTTGTATTTTCTTCTTCATACGCATCACTCTCCGGATTCGGTGGCTTCGAGCAACCTTAACTTTTCTATTAAAGTTGGCTCTGTCGCGTATACTTGACATCATCGCACTCATTCCTCGTGATATGATCTTCTACTCAACGCGTCATTACCACGTTAAACTTTTCCGGGATGGTATGAATAGTGTGGTCGTAGTCTTTCAATAGCTCGAGCCAACGTCGCTGCCGCATGTTGAGTTCTTTTTGAGTGAAGAAATATTTAAGGCTTTTATAATCTGAATATATCTCCACTTTCTCCCCATATAGATAGTGCCTCTATATCTTTAAGCGCGAAACGATCACGCTAACTCTAGATCATGAATAGGATAATTCCTCTCATATTCTTTAAGTTGTCGCGAGGCATAAAGGCTATGACTTTTCCACGTTGCATGAGAACACATCCTAACCCTTTGCTTGAAGCATCATTTGAGATAACAAATCCATCCAAGAACCGGATGGTATTGTTAGAACACGGTCTTAGAAATAAGTCTCCTCTTAATCTCTTGGAAACTCTTCTCGCATTCTTCGCTCCAAACGAATTTTGTATCCTTCCGAGTTAGGCGAAGTTAATGGAGTAGCGATTCGAGAAAACCCTTCCACGAATCTCCGATAATAACCATTTAGACCCGTAAAGCTCATTATACATGACGCCCCAAAATAGGTATACACAACACCCATTCTCGAGTCGCCAAATACATGGTACAAGAAGCAAACTACAACTTCAATAATACAAATGTCGTGTGAAATACGACAATATATCTTGTGAGTTTAAATACAAATATTATCTTCTAGACAATATCTAAACTCAAATAAATCCTCATCACATTTATTGATACATTATTTTACACAAAATGGTGAGGACTACTAAACAATCCTTTCTAAAACCTTCATTCCATACCCAGACTAGCATTTCGCTTATATTCTCGCCTCCCGAGAAGAATGGAACAAAAAGGAAAAGGGTGAGCTCAACTAGCTCGGTAGAAGAATATTATGACTAAGATAATATACAACAAATTATCGTTAGTCTCCAAGCGAGGAAAAATCGATAGAATATAATAGACAACAAGTTTCAGATCAATATTCTAGAATGAAATAATAATTCATAGAAGAGTTACGTAGAGAATGAAATCTACTATAATCTATGAATTTAACGATCCATCATCAATATTTTATCCCTGTAACATCAATCAATATTCATCTCAAATCAAATATTCATCTTTGCACCACAGGCCAAAGATATTCATCAATCGGTCATGTTCATCTCAACACCTGTTCATCTTTGCACTAAAGGCTAAGATATTCATCAGGTAATCATTAATCTTTGCACTACAGGCCAAAGATATTCATCAGTTAATCATTCATCTTTGCACTACAGGCCAAAGATATTCAATAATATCATCATTTAAGACTGAGGATGATGAAAAATATTTTTAAAGAACGAATCCAGTGAAACAAAATGACAAGGATTAAGGATTAAGGATTCGTACTTTGTTTTATCCATGTCCAACAATATCTCAAAAATAATCATAGTGGTGTAAAATTCAAGAATGATCAAAACATGGATACAATCAAAGCTAGTATCCAGAATAGATATTTTGGACGAAAAGAAGAAATTTTATTTTTCGATGAATAGTGTCGATACACGTGAATAAAGTGATAGTATCGTGAATAATAGCTTAAAATATCACGTGAATAGTAACTCAGACACCAAAAGATAGAAATTCCACAAAAAACATTTTCACGCTTCATGAATAGTACTTTCGTGAATAGTAACTTCGTGAATAGTAACTCATAAATAGTAACTCGTGAATAGTAACTCATGAATAGTAACTTGGACATGAAAAAGTTCCAAATTTGATAAAACTTCAGATCAACATTTCAAAGATAATGATATTGAAGAAATAATATCATTACGAAAAAATAATATCCCTTACCTCAAAGAATCAAGATTGCCGGAAGGAAAGGCCGGAAGTGATCTTTGAATGAAACTCAGATTGACAAAGAACTCTCAAAGTATCTAAATACTCACAAAATATGCTCAATAATATAGAGAGAAGAGAGAAAACTTTGTTTCGGTGTGATTTTCAATTCTAACTTAGCCCTCTATTTATAGGAAAATGTTAGCCCAAGCAGACTTGAATTGCTACTTTTTGATGGCTTTTACCGCTACTATTGCCACCCACCACATTTGAAATAAAATTCAGCACATTTTTCACCAACCACAAGTGGGGCCCACTCAATTCTAGAATTTTCCACCA